>CM077001.1:34017837-35482837 GCA_039090855.1 Macrothele yani | reverse complement strand
AGACTGGCACAAGACAGACCGTTGTGGAAGAAACGTGGGGAGCCCTTTGTCCAGAAGTCGATTGATAATGGTTGATGATGATGATAATGATGATTCAATGTTACAAGAGAGGTACGATTAGTGAATTGAATAAGCGTTCGCTTATGTGGTGATTGAAGTTATGTGCAACGCATCTTGTAGTGAGCTAACGATTTGTGGATGATTAAGTGACATGCTGATAGATTTTTCACTGAATTCTTGAACATATTCTTGAAGTTAATTTTTATGTTCACTCTTTCCAGCTCTTAAGCTATTCGGGATTCTAGTAAAACGATTCAGCTACGAGAATTCAACCAACTTTGCGTTAAAGCATTTTACTTCAGCAGGTTTTAAGCTTTAACCATAATCCGATTAATGCTTTACAGTGAAGTTTATCATCACCAACAACCATGGGTACAAATCCAGTATGTGCCGAGTGCCATGGGGCATCAGATTTCATTCGTCTTCCTTTTTTTTTACAGTGAAGTTTATGTTGGGGTATTAGTTTGAACCATCCGCTTTGAACTAATAATATCATACAGTTTATCTTGTGAACGGCCCTACTCCGTTGGGTAGCCTCACTGATTTGCTTTGTGAACGGCCCTAATCTCTTGGGTCGTCTCACTGATTTGCGTTGTGAACGGCTTTATTCCTTTGGGTCGTCTCACTGATTTGCCTTGTGTACGGACCTAATCTCTTGGGTCGTCTCACTAATTTGCGTTGTGAAGGGCCCTAATCCGTTAGATCGCCTCATTCATTTGTCTTGTAAACAGTTTTTTTTTTTTTTTTTTTTTTTTTAGATAAGTGCCCTGCGCCTTTTGCTCATAACTTGAAAATATGACTTCACTGGTTTAAAAGCATTATTTTTTACTAAAACTTCTTTGAAACTGTGCAGAAAGACCGTACTACCAATATTTTGGTCTGTCTAGGTAAAAATTCTCACAACATGATAATTTAATTTGATTAAAAATATTCTTTTATTAAAAAATGCTTAAATTCTTTTATTTTTTTGGCAAAAAAAAATATATTCTTTCCTTTTCGTTTCAGTTGGAAATTCAATAGAGGTACCTACACATATTATATATGATATACACAATTTTGTTTTGATGGGGGCTATTATTAAGGTGGCTATTTTGTGTTTGGCTGTCATGTAAGGGTTATTTTGGTCTGGGCTATTTTGCCGGGCCACCAGTTACAGACTAACTAATAACCAATATTTAACCATTATTTTTTTGTTACCATTACCACCTGGTGGAAAAACTCCCTTTAAAATATAGAAGTGAATAGCTTGAGCTCCGAATTACCTTAATAAGAAATATCAGATAGGAGAGGCAGTGGTCACGCCAAGGTCGAACTTCACTGACTATGACCTAGCTTTTCCCCGAACAATCCCTCAACCGCAATCTCGGTTTTGCTTCATTAGGTATGATTCCGACGTCAAATCGCTCGTCAGTCTTCTTCCTAATAAGCACGTGTCACCATCTGTACGCCTTTTTCTGATCATAAAGCGTGCTGACTGATTCGAGTAGAGTAGGGGATATTGCTGTTTTAATTTTAGAATTTATTTAGATTTCAGCGAGATTCTTTAGGAAACCCTTAGTGACAAAGCTGTATCCAAATTTGTAGTATTATATCAACACCTACCGTATCGACCCTAATCAAAGCCTTCTAAAAATATAATGCCATGACATTAGAGATGATTTCCCTCTTTTAGTGACAACACGCAGAAATCAAGGCTTCCGACTGGATTTCAACGCTATCGTGTGTGACCTCAAACATGACCCCGACGTAACAGTCCGTGTAACATGGGAATGACGTCACAAACGCAGGGAACTCATCTCTCTAATTTCATGGCCTCGTGTTTTCTAGAATGCGACAAGCAGAGTTTCATATGGTTTTCTAATAAATTATGAAAATGAAACTCAAATTTTAATGAAAATCAATTTACTTCACACGTAATCTTACAAATGCTCTTCGCAGAAGTACTAGGACATTTTACAAAACGCATTTTTTGCCACCTAGTTTTTTAATATAAGCGCTTTGTTTTCATATGTTATCTGTTACATATGGAAATACATACTTTTTAAGTTCTACAATATAAAGTGAATATTGCATCCGAATACACTCAGCTCTTCATGTATGAGAGAGTTCCGTTTGTCAAAAATCTGGTGCATACTAAATTCGCGTAAACAAAGCTTAAGAAACAAACCGAAAAAATGTGCTCTGGTACTGCTTAGAATTACATCTACGCTGCACTGCCGTTAATATCTGGGCACTTACATAACTACAAATAATCTTTATTTACCAAAAAATAATACTGCGCGCTGAAACCTTTAGTCCTCATAACTGCCTCCAGTCTTTCTGGAATATTCTCAACCAGTTTGTTTGTAAATGTCCCCCGATATGTTTCGCCATTTGACCTTCAAAGCAATAATCAATTCAACTTTATTGGGAGACCATTTCTTCACACACCTGATGGTTCAGTTCGTCCCAGAGATTTTCTGTTGGATTCAGGTTGGGATTCTGGCTGGTCAGTCCAATTTTTAGAGGCTATGTCTTCAAGCCAATCTGTAACAACGCGAGCAATATGACATGGTTCGTTGTCCTTCTGATAGAGGTATGGGGCCTTCCCCAAAGTACTGCCACAATGTTGGTAGTGCGTAATTGTGTACTACGTCTAGTTAGAGTTCAGCATTCACGGTTTGGTTTAAAACGTTAATGGGCTCAAAAAGAACCATGAAAAACAGCTCCATATCATCACGCTGTCTAGACCAACTTTATTATCGGGACGATACAGTTGGAGAGGTAACTTTCTCCGGGAATCTGACACACCCAAAAAGGACTATCAAAGTACTAGACTGTCCGTCAGTCCAAAGTTAAATTGGTATATAGTCCAAGATCGACGTTCAAAGTTTTCCATTATTCTACAATCTCAGATCGACGTTCCTTACACCACGCTAACTGTGGTGGTACATTAGTCCAAACGATTGGTTGCTTGTGGATTGCTGCCCTAACGTAGTAACCCATGTCGTGCAAAGTCCTGCGCACTGTACTGGTGCTGACATCAGTCCCAACTGTCTTGCACAGGGCTTGACTCTGCTAACCCATGCCGTGCATCGTCCTCCAAACTATACCGGTGTTAACATCAGTCCCAATAGTCTTACATATGGTTTGATTCTGGTAATCCATGTCATGCAGCGTCCTGCACACTGTACCTGTACTTCCAACAGTCTCACATAGCGTTTGGTTGTGGTAATCCATGCCGTGCAACGTCCTGCTCACTGTACTGGTGCTAACATCAGTTCCAATGCTCTCACATAGGTTTCGCTGTGGTAACCCATGTCATGCAGCGTGCTGCCCACTGTACTGGTGCTAATATCAGTCCCAATAGTCTCACATAGGGTATGGTTGTGGTAACCCATGTTAGGCAGCATCCTTCACACTGTACCGGTGCTAACATCAGTACCAATAGTCTCATATAGGGTTTGGTTCTGATAACCCATGTCGTGCAACGTCCTGCGCATTGTACTGGTGCTAACATCAGTTCCTATGATCTCACATAGGTTTAACTGTCGTAACCCATGTCGAGCAGCATGCTGCACACTGTACTGGTGCTGATATCAGTCCCAATAGTCTCACAAAGGGTTTGGTTGTAATAACTCATGTTGGGCAGTGGTTGTGGTAACTCACGTTAGTCTTGCACACTGCACTAGTGCTAACAACAGTCCCAATAGTCTCACATAGGGTTTGGGTGTTGGTAATACATGTCGTGCAGCGTCCTGCTCATTGTGCTGGTGCTAACATCAGTTACTAAGGTCTCACATAGGTTTAGCTGTAGTAACCCATGTCGTGCACTGCATTGGAGTCCCAATAGCCTTACATAAGGTTTGGTTGTGGTAACTCATGTCGGGCAGCGGCCTGTACACTGTACTGCTGCTAACGTCAGTCCCAACAGTCTCACGCAGGGTTTCGTTGTGGTAATCCATGTCGTGCAGCTTCCTGATCACTGTACTAGTGCTAACATCAACCCCAATTGTTTTACACAGGGTTTGAGTCTGGTAACCCATGCCATGCAGCGTCTTGCGCACTGTATTGGTGCCAACATCAGACCCAATAATCTTACATAGAGTTTGGTTGTCGTAATCCATGTCGTGCAGCATCCAGCTCACTGTACTTGTGCTAAAATCAATCTCAATAATCTCATATAGGGTTTTGCTGTGGTAAACCACGTCGTGCATCATCCTACAGACTGTCCCGGTGCTAACATCAGTTCCAATTGTTTTACATAGGGCTTGACTGTGGTAACCCATGTCATGGAGCGTCCTACGCACTGTACTGGTGCTACCATTAGACTCAGTATTCTCACAGAGTTTACGTGATTTGAGAAAATGTTTATATACGCTGTATGCAAACAGTCGTTTTCAGAGCACCCCTGCTGCTAACTTCAGAGGTTTAGAAGAACGCTTCTTGGCCAATTTAGCCCTATCAGTTTCTATGCATATCACATCACCTACAGTTGAACTAGGGACCTTTTCATTTTTTCCATTGGAGGTATAGCGACCACAGTGAGCAACTCAGTGGGCTATAAGCAGTCGCCCGTTACTCATTTAGGGTCACTGGCTCCAAGGAAGGGAGAGAGAGTCAGTTCTGTAAGACAAACACAACATCCGTGCCTCACCGGTATTCGAACCCGGACCCATCTCGGACGAATGATCAGAAGCCATAGCTTAGATCACTGCGCCACCGGGGCGGCCTAGGGATCTTCAATACCGATATAATGTCACGTACTAAGCGATTGCTTATGTGGCACCGCACTATGGATCCGTCCTGGAAATCAGATAACTCTGTCGATCAAGGCATCTTACATTCACAGTCGTGTTATTGCCTCATCATAGACACACGAGTATATTTATATTTGAGTGAGATGGAGTTCTTGCATAAGACCTAATTCACCATCTGCATGGGATTGTCCGGATATCAATGGTACAGCAGTGTACATACGTTTCTGTACACTAATATTTATACAAATTATGTAAGGAAATATAAATAAAAAGTGATAAAAACAAGAAAACTAAAACTTTACAACAAATGAGTTCACATTTCCATATAACATATACATTACAAAGTGAAAAGTAAAAGCGATCGAAAGGCTTAATTAGGATTTGAGCCAGATTCGATACTGTCTGTCATCAAAGGACGTGCTGTTCTTGTTTGAGAAACACTGGAAAAACGACTGGAGCATCATCAAAGTGTAGGCTTTCAAGCCGCTTTCCCTTCTCAGCCATCATAAGATTGCATACTGTATTATTAACATTTCGTCTCGTATGTCTTAGAAAAACGTCCTGATAATAGGACACGGAAACAAATATTATACGCCTGATTTATGATTGCCGACGGCGGCTACGGGAACTGCACTATTGTGGCACTGATCAGTGAAAAAAGGAGCCTGTTAGTAACCAAAACCATATGCAGTGCTGCACTATTTTCTACGGGCAATGACTGATGGCGACTGAATCATTCAGCAAATAAGTTTAATAAGAAACCAGCCATTCCACTGCACAGCGGGATGAATGAAATGCATACGCTGTCCTCTCAAAGGAAACAAAATGACCAAGGGGATCATATAAATGTTGTTCAATGGCAAAAATATGTTTACCGCAATGTTTAACATGTTTTAATTTGGGTTCGTGTACAAAAAACAGAGAGGAAGTCGTGAACATGAAGGATCGTATTAATCATTTCTGACAGAAAAATCGAAGGAGCATAGTAGCAACTGTGCAGCAACCTACAACGTAGAACTACGTCAACTGTCACTATTTCATAGCACTATCGTCCTTAAAAAAATTCAGCGAAGGACAGTCGATCTAGCCCTAGGCTGCGGTACAGTTGCTACTGTGCCCCACTGTTTTTTTTTCTTTCAGATATAAAATTTTAAAGAAATAAAACGAAAGAAATGTTTTACATTATTTACGTAAAAGCAACTTATACTATATACTCGTACAGTTCATACATAGTACCTTATGCTGATTAATTATACATAGTCGAGTCACATTATTGTGAGCACCTCCTACTTTTGAGTTCAACAGCGCGTAGCCAGTGAAAGAAGGCACGTGTCCTGAGCTAGCTTGGGGGGTATATAAGGTGGGCTGCAGACATTCTGAAAACATATAGGAGCCGTGGGTGTCCTAGTGGTCAACGTTCGTGACTGCCACGGAGTAAACCTCAGGTTCAATCCCATGCAGGGTAAAAATGCTCGAACCACTAAATATCAGCCGTGCGCCGGATGGGCACGTTAAGCCGTCGGGCACCGGGTACTGGCCCTCCGATAATAAATAAGGGAGTCTTCCTCCCCCTTTCTACTTTGCTTCCGTGTCACTTTCCTATCGAGCGCTGTAGCCCAAATCTCCTAGTTTCCTATTTCTAAGGGTTGTTTAAGACCTGGAGTCAGACACTCCCTTCCTAAAATCCTCTACTATGATCTGAACTGAAAACATATCACTCGTTGCTGTCATGGATAAAAAGAGCGATTTATCAAATTTGCAAAGAGGGATGATTATCGGCTTTCGGGCCAAGGATAGCAGTATTTCTGAAACAGTGCAGTTTGTGAACTGTTCTCGTTCTGTTGTGGTTAAAGTGTATCGTGATTGGAGAAATGGCACCATTGCGAATAAGCGAAGTGGAAACTGCAGAGCACCACGTGTCATTGATGTGAGAGGTGAACGTCGGTTCGAAGGTGAGTGAGGGGCGATCGACACGCACCCGTGGAGCAACTCATTGGCCTAATGAACCAGGGGGCTACCGGAAGTGTGTCTTAAACGGCAGTTCGGCAAACCCTGCTGCGTATGGGCCTCCGATGCAGACGGATGGTCACTGCAGCTATGCTAACGAGGGTGCATCGGCAGAAAAGGCTTACATTTGCACTGCAGCATCGGAATTGGACCTCCGCTGATTGGCAAAGAATTGCCTTCTCCGATGAGTCACGTTTTCTGCTTCATTAAACGGATGTACGTTGAGGTATAAGGCGAGAAACACTCTTCAACCATTGCTGGAAGAACACAAGATGGTGGGAGCAGCGTTATGATCTAGGGAATGTTTTCGTGGCATTCTCTGGGTCGATTCATACCTGTGGAAGGCACTATGGACCGAATTCGTTATGAATCCATCCTTGCAGACCACGTACACCGTAACATTCTGATTGTCTTCCTTGGGGCGGATGGGATCGTCTAGCAAGACAATGCGACGTGTCACACAGCTAGAAATGTCCGAGAGCGGTTGGAAGAGCACGATAAAGACTTCAAAGTACTTTCCCGGCCCCCTAATTACCCAGACTTAAACCCAATTGAGCATCTGTGGGACCACTTCGAATGTGTTGTTCGCTCTATGGATCCTTCACCACGCACCCTCCAGCAGGTGTCAGATGCACTGCAGTCAGCTAGGCTCCATTTACTTTTGAACACCTTCCAGCATCTTATTGAGTCAGACCAGGCTACTTTCTTCCAATCATCCACGGTCCAATTTCGATGATCCTGGGCCCATTTCATGTGTTGTTGGCGATGAAGTGCAGTGAACATGGGGATCCGGCTGAGTCTTCGACTGCGCAGGTCCACGCGCATGAAGCTGCGATGAACTGTGTGCTGTGACACATTGCCCTGATCACCACTGTTGTAACTGCGGGTGATTTGTTGCACTGTGCCCCTGCAGTCGCTGTGAACAATGCACGACAGTCTCCGCTCTCCTCTGGCATCAGTGAGCTGCGGACGACAGACGGCTGGACGACGGTTCGTCGTTTGGCCATATATGCATCATTTCTTATACGTACTCACTACAGAGGCACGTGAACAACCCACAAGCCGCGCCGTTTCCGAGATCGTAGTTCCGAGACGCCGTGCATCACAATTTGTCCTTTATCAAACTCCGATAAATCGGCAGCTTTTCCCATTCTGACTCCGAACACTCTACTAACCAAATGCCGGTCCTCGGGTTGCATGTATACTGCTCTGTGAACTTCACCTGCGCCACCGTTCGGTCTCCAGGCGCGCTCATTTATCTACGCTGGGGGTGGTCATAATGTAATGGTTCATCAGTGTATGTCCCATGGGACTTTTGTGCTACGTACCAAAAACGAAGTTACATTAGATTGAACCCAGAGGCTTAGATACGGCAGAGGGTAGACAGGTCAGAGATGCAAGGGTGCCACCTTAAAAATGCGATTCGACACATTAAAAAATGCGATTCGACACACTGTGGTGTTCCGCACTATGACGTCACAACGAGACTTCTAGGGTGAGAGAGCAGGGGCGGGAGGAAGGAACAGATGACCTTATTTGTAGTGAGGGTTCAGTGTACTTCGGACGACTGATTAACGTGTCTGTCCGATGCACGGCGAATATTTGGTGGTCTGGAGCAGCTCAACCTACCTCGGATCGATTCCGAGACCATCTCGTCGGAAGACGGTCGTTCTAATCACTAGGCCACTCGCACCTCCATATTACCTGATTCCCCATGCAACGATCTGAGACATAGACAACCTGTCCTGCAGAAACCATAGCTACATAAAGGAACACAGTACGAAATCTCATTTTTCCCCCTGACATCTCAATATTTATAAGATTTCGCTGTTCCTCTAAAGAAATTTTGCCTTTTTTTGCAAAATGTCGTAAGCAGTCAGTAAAAAGGCACACACACAGATTTCACTGAAGCAAAGGTAAGTATGTTTTGGATGATTCAATTCCGTAGTTGGTCCGGTAGCGCACTTCAGATTTAAAAGCATTGGAACTTTCATTCTCAAGTGAGGCTTATTTGCTCAAGCAACTGATTTAAAATGAACACACGTGTTCGATTTTTCTTTGTGTGCTTATCAAATATTTTCCGAGAGGATGCGTAAGGGAAATGCAAACTTCACAGAAATTCTGAAACGCGTCAAATCTGACGTCAGGTCCTAGGACGGGGACAGCTCCCCCATTTCCTGACAGGAAAACTTCAACAAACGTGCACACATGGCGAAGAGCGAGCAATAATTAAATTACTTTCAGAGTCTCACAGACTGCAGGTAAATGAAACCCACTGTCAAATATGTTAACGAAACACGACAAGATTACATTCCGCTCAACCGCTTCCACTAGACAAAGAAAAATATGTCTCGAAATGTTTGCCATCAGATTTTCAACGGAGGTCGCAAAAATAAAGTTCTTTTAATTTATGATAGAACTTCAGTTATTTCGTTCCACTGAAGGTAGCAATCAGTAATGAAGTTGGAGTACACGTTTTAACTAAGTAAACCTTTTAGACGTGGAAAAAGGTTTTCCGTAATTTTCTTGCCCCTCTGTATGAATTCACGATGACGGAAAGTAGATACAATTATTCCAGTTGTCTTCTTAAATATGAACTACACTCAAAATTACAACTGAAGCACTTTCCGGTATAGCAAATTTTGTTTCACTCGAATACAAGGGTCTTTCAAAACGTTCACATTCTAACACATACAAGGAAGCATCAGTGGTCTAAGCGCTGGCTTCTGACCATTCGTCCGAGGTGGGTCCGGGTTCGAATCCCGGTGAAGCATGGATGATGTGTTTGTCTCTAACGGCACTGGCTCTCTCCCTTCCCCAGAACCAGTGGCCCTAAATTTGGAACGGGCGACCGCTTGTAGCCCACTGAGTTGTTCACGGTGATCGTTAATCCCCAAAATTTGTAAAAAATAATAATCACACATACATTAGAATTATACCATTATGATTCACTTTTTACTTTTCGACACATTCTCCGGCTCCCATCGATGCCTTGATCCCGGTAGAAAAGGATTCTTTATTTTGGCCTTACAAACACGCATCCACAACTGCAACCACCTCAGATTCAGAGAATATTGCTTCCTGCGGATGTTTTATTTCATCTTGCGGAGCAAATAGAAGTTATTAGTGGCAAGCTCTGAAGAATACACACAGTGCGTCAAAGAATTTTTAAGACTGACGCTAGATTTCAGCCTACGGTAGCGCCACCAATGTAATCGCGAATGCGTTATAAACCGTGTCCATCTGCTTGCTTTCTGCCAAAAGTACTGCGCAGTTGTTAAAATAACTCAAACGAAACGGGCGTTCATTAGAGAAGTAAAATGTTTTTCATGTTGAATTATTAAGATGGAACAAAGGGCTGTTATTACATTTAACGCAAAACTTGGTAAAAGCGCCTCGGAAACGTACCAAATGATGAAACAAGTTTACGGTTAGTTTTGTTTAAGTAGATGAAATGTTTTCCTGCGGCACAAACGGTTTTTGGACGGAAGAGAGACGCTAGAAGATGATAACCATACCGGAAGACCAAGTTCATCTAGGACACCTGAGATTATTGAAAAAGTGCGTGATTTCGTGGCAAACAATCGATGTGCGTCACTAAGAACCATGGAAGAGTCTTTAAACATCAACAAAGAAACGATTCGAACCATCCTGCATGAAGATTTGTGCAAAACAAAAGTCTGTGCTAAATTTGTTCCACTCACGTTAACCAATGAACAAAAATCAAGGAGAAGTGCACATTGTAGAGATATCATTTCAGCCGCTGAAAATGATCCAAACTTCTTAAAATCAATTGTTACTGGTGATGAAACACGGTGTTTTCAATATGATCCTAAGACAAAGCGACAAAGTGCAGAATGGAAGTCGAAAAACTCAACACAAGCCAAAAAAACAAGAAAAGTTCCATAGAAAAGCAAAGCGATGTTCATTACATTCTTCGATAGTAAGGGTATTTATTACCCACAAAGAATTTGTTCCAATTGGACAAACAATTACTGGTGAGTTTTATTTAAATGTTTTGAGGCGTGTAATGGGCAGAATTCGTCGCATTCGTCCAGAATATCGAGATGAAAACAGTTGTTTTTTGTTGCATGATAGTGCACCCAGTCACACTTCACTTCTTGTTCGTAGATTTTTGGTGAAAAATAACGTCTCTGTGTGTGTGTTGAATCATCCACCGTATTCGCCTGTTTTAGCACCCGGCGACTTTTCTTTGTTCCCAAAACTTAAAATGACGTTAAAAGGGTGTTATTTTGATGATATTTCGACCATACAAACAGCTTCGACGCATGCTTTGGAGGCAATTCCGCAAAGTGAACTGGAGCAGGCATTCGAATCATTATTAAATCGCTGTAACAAGTGTATTGAAGCCGGAGGGACTTATTTTGAATAACAAACCAAAACAAATTATAATTTCTTGTTTCTATTTAGTTTCACAGACCCAGTCTTAAAAATTCTTTGACGCACTGTGTAATGGATGCTGAAGTAACTTTAATCGCTGCCTCGGTAGCTGAGTGGTCTCAGGCGCTGGACTGTGACTATTCGTCCGAGGTTAGCCTGGGTTAGAGTCCCGAATGAGACATGGGGGCTGTATTTATCCTATGGTACTGGCTCTGTCGCGTTCCTGGAATCAGTGACCCTATGTATTGGACATAAAGCGACGCTTATAGCCATCTGAGTGGCCAATAGTGGTCGTTAAACCCCAAAGCAAAACAAAGAATGCAACTCAAATCCCGTAGTCTGCTTTGCTGGTGCGACCAGGTGCATTGTCTTGAATGTAGAAAAACGTGGCTGCACAGTTTTCACTCCTTTGTTTCTTCCTTGATAGCTGCACGAAGTTCGCTCACCAGGTTGTCGTAAGATACACCAGTATCGCTGGTTACCTATTCAAGGTAGTCAGTCCTTTTTCGACGAACTGATGCCATAACTTTGCCGGCTGACGGAGCAACACAGAACTTCTTGGGAAGTAAGGAAGATGCATGCTTTCACATTTGACTCTGTTTTTAGTGTGTGAGTGAAATATTTCATTCATTGTAACAATCCGCTCCAAGGAATTTATTGGATCCACACGATGCGTGTTCGAGTTAGTAAATCCGCACGAAGCATATTCAAGTTCATTTGCGGCATGCCTTTTATGTTCATCTGTCAACATTCGTATAACCCGAATGTTGACAGATGACCTTTTTAGTCTTCACGGAATTCGTCAGGACTGTATCGACACTACCGACTAAAATGCATACAGACAGAGCTATACACCGAACAGTCATTCGCCTGTGGAAATTCCCAATACCTTTTCTTTTGGTTGCCTACTAGGAAAAAAAACTTGAATTTTTTTTTAACTAAGAAGAAAAACGGACATTAATTAATAACCTGAGAGTTTTTCTAATAGTCACCGCAAAGCTCAGTCAATCGGCTGCCTTTAGGGTAAATGGAAAATCCGCATCATGGGAATTTAAGGGATGAGGACGCCGACATGTCACATGGCCGTCCATGACTGCAGCTTTAGCAGTTTGCTCCTCTATTTTTGTGACAGAAAAACACGCTCCGTTGCACCAACTGGAAAAATCAGAAATCTCCAAAACAGGTTTTCTTTTTTTATTGGAGGTAACTCAATGGGCTATGAGCAGTCCCCCGTCTCTAATTTAGGGTCACTGTTTCCAGGGAAGGGAGAGAGCCAGTGCCGTAAGACAAACACAACACCCATGCTTCTCCGAGATTCGAACCCGGACCTCTTTTGGACGAATGATCAGAAGCTATCGCTTAGACCACTGCGCCACCAGGGCGGCCCAAAAACAGGTTGATCAGTGTTCAAGTGATGTTCTAGCTTCACAGTATCTTCTTAAACGCTCTATTAAGAATAATGTATTTGACGTACTGCACGTGTCAAGACGAAAAATCTGGTGCGATGCATCCCGTCTGTGTAACTTAGTTGGAAGAGCAACTTACTCCGAAGTGAGGGGGGCGCGGAAAGACTTGCTTTCACATGGCGCCCGAACGTATAAATGGGTGTAAAGGCCGTTGGGTTCTTCGAAAGCTATGTGATGTTTTTTCCCACACATCGTCTAGAATTAAAAATCCGTTGTTCGCTTTAAAAAAAAAATAGAAGAAAGAAAATTAAGAGGGAGATGATGTGACGTACTACCGAAGTAGCATGTGTCAAGACGACAAATCTGCAGCGATACATTCCGTCCGTGTAGCTTAGTTGGGAGAGCAACTTACTCAAGATTGAGGGGGCGCGGTTTCGATCCTCGTCACTGACAAATTTGGGTTTTTCATATGCAGCAGAGATTAAACAGTTTCTTCGCACTAGGATAGTATTAATACAAAAAATAGCTTTCTCTCTTTAAAGAAACTGCAACGTAGTAAATTTCTCCGTCATTTTTGGTCCTCGCAGGGGATCGAACCCGAGTCCACTTATTCCGGAACAAGTCACTCTACCAACCGAGCAACGCAGTCGTTCGTTCTCGCTGTTATCTGCCTTTATGTCGTGTGCGTCCTGCGGGGAAGGCACGTCACATCCGGCAGCAAGGACACTATAAAAAGAAAACGCGATCTCAAAAAACAACAACAAAAAAAACCAGAAATTTCTAACCACAATATTACGCATGAAATGTAACATTATTTTACATTCTTTGGACTACCGGTACTTTCGTATAACATCGGAGATAGAATCAGAACAGATGAGACTTTTATAGCACGAGTAGCACTTCGGACAGACACGACGGAATTGGACCAAAGTCCCATTGGACGAATCGGCATTGGACCAATCGTACCATTGGGCGAATCGTACCTTTCTACCAATTGCCCATTGGACGAATCGACATTGGACCAATCGGCATTGGACGAATCGTACCAGACCCATTATGCCACACCAAACAGTCACTTTTGGGCTAGCATGCTCATGTTTCATTGTGCAATGCAGGTGTTCAGTTCCCCCAATTCTCACATTCTGTTTATTAACCTTTCCAGAAACATGGAAAGTGCACTCATCCGAGAAACAGATTTGTCTCAGGAAAGATCCAGCACTTGCAATGTTCTCTAATATCTCTTCAGCAAACTGTTTACGTTTCACATTATCATCTGGGGTTATGTGATGGGTTATTTACAGTTTATACGGTTGCATTCCCCATCTCTGACGTAACACTCTGTGCACTGAGGATTTGGAGATGTTCAGCTGTCGTGCTGCTTGACTAATTGACTTTCGAGGGATATGAGTAAATGTTTGTCTCACAACCTCCTCCCTTTCTGGAACCAGCAATGGTCGTCTAGGGTTTTTTACGCTTTCCAACCGTAGGTTGAAGAAGCGTACATGCTCCAGCTTTGTCCGTCCGTCCGCACGATAACTCACGTGGAAATGGTTCGGTTTCAACGAAATTATAGTATGTGGTAAGGAACCACTGGGGACGAACCCTATTGAAAATAGGCAAAATGGGGTCAAAGGTCAGGCAGGGCATAAGAGCGGGATATATTCCATTGCCCTTTTGCGTCATAACTTGCGTAAAAATGGTTCGATTTCGACGAAATTTTATTATGTGGTAAGGAACCACTGGGGACGAACCCTATTGAAAATGGGCGAAATGGGGTCAAAGGTCAGGACACTGGAGAGGGATCCATTCCATTGCCCTTGTGCATCATAACTTACCTAAAACACTTTGATTGCGACAAAACTTTATCGCGTTGTTCCGGAGGTATAGTGAACCGGTTCTGTTGAATATCAACGAAATGGGGTCAAAGGTCATTGCACAAAAGCCAGATTTATTCCACAGCCATTATTCTCATAACTTGCGTAAAACTGCTTCTATTGCAACAAAACTTTATCATGTTATTCCGGAGGTATAGTGAACCGGTTCTGTTGAATATCATATAAATGGGGCCAAAAGTCAGGACACAGGAGCGAGTTTTATTCCACAGCCATTATCCACATAACTTGAGTAATAATTTCTGGTATGTTGGAAAGCGTATCATCAATGCATTGCATGAATTTACTAACTTGTTCTTTTTAAGGACGCTACGAGTTTTCTTGAATGACTCGTACCATTTTCTTATGCTGTTACGTATGGGCGGTTTGCCCCAGGGCTATAGAAGAGAAGGGCTGGTCCTTAGAGCCGGCTCCCCTGAAGACGCGAGCTGGAGATGATGGCGTAGTCATGCTGCAGAAGCGGGTTGGTAGTGGGGTTCTCAGAAGCCACTGCTCCACGGGAAATCCGAAATAATCAGTTTAAAAGTCAACGAAAAACTACATAACTGCAAAGCACTACAGTAAAGGGAATGAGAATGAACTAAACTATCATCACTGTAGTTATAAAAAAAACATTAATCTTTAAACATATGTTTTTATCATTACAAGGCATATAAACACATCATTGTGTATTACGCAAAAGGC
Organism: Macrothele yani; assembly: GCA_039090855.1. NCBI lineage: Eukaryota > Metazoa > Arthropoda > Arachnida > Araneae > Macrothelidae > Macrothele > Macrothele yani. The sequence goes on along the minus strand of CM077001.1, from coordinate 35,467,648 downwards.
TCAGCGACTAATTAACAGTTGATTATTTGTAAAACACAGCATTGGAAATTTTTTCCAAACACTGTGTTTTGCCGGTATCAAAAATCAAAATGCAGTTTTACATATGATAATTCTTGTTTTCCTCTTGTGCCTTGTTTTCTGTGTGTCACCTATTAAATACATATATATCTAGGGAAAATTTATGCCATTCTAAAGCGCTGATCATGGAATTTAAGTTTTATGTTTTCTACAATTTTGTAATCACATTTTAGAAGATATATCTTATTTCTCCAAAAACGTTTCTAATTTTATTCTCTAATATATTTTTTTCGTTCTAAGACCACAATTTTTGAATTAAGTAAGTTTATAATGTAGGAGCTTCGAACTAACAAAAATCAGCTTGCATTTCATTTCATTTATTTTGTTCTGGGGTTACATTTGACTATGTTACATTTCAAAATTAATTTTATAACATGTAGTATTAAGAAAAACAACATATATAATGTGCATACTTATGTACAGGGTAACCACAGAACAGGAAATTGAGTAAAAGGCTATATACAGAATATATCGCCTGAGTGAATCACACTTCCCCTAAAGTACGTAATCAAGTCAAACGTCCTGCACATATAATATTTACTCATATCTGGTCTGATTAATAAATTTTACCATAAAATGTTATATTTTAATTTGTTAGCAAATATTTTTTTAGTTGCTTTCGAAAATGATTATAATTATTAATATGTGTTAATTGACAAGGTACGTTATTCCATAACATCAATCCCTGGTAATCAATAAATCTTTTTTGGATTAAAGTGTTAGGCATTGGTAACAAAGATGCATTTCTATCTCTTGTTTAATAGTCGTGACCTACAGTGTTCAGTTGAATTAAATGTTGATACCTATTCTCTTTTATTCTTTTATACATGAATCCTCATAATCTAAATTTCCATAATTTCTCAATATCTAAAAATCCATACGAATTTATCCGTAGCCACATGTTCAAGTTAATTCCCCTAAAATTATTTAAAATTCTGACCATCCTATTTTGTAATGATTGTAATTTATATAAATTAGTCTTAGTAGTTTGCCCCCATACTAATAAACAATAAGTCAAACATGGATAAATCAGACTGTAGTACAACATTTTTAATGTTTTAATTGTTAAATTATTTGAAATTCTCGTAATTAAACCCAATACCCAAGAAATTTTGTTTACAATATTTTGAACAGTAAGTAAAAATATCTGGTCGTTTGCATTTCTTTTTGGAGCTAACCTCTGAATCTCAGAGAACTGCTTAGTGATATGTATGTATGTATGTATGAATATCTTTGTTTACTTGAGGGTTAATTATGCAGATCGCGACACATTGTGCCATTTTACAAATATCGTAAATATTTTACATGTAAATTCCTTCTGAACCAAAAGTGAAAAACTTTTAGTTACATTTACAGTTGCAGCTTGATTTGGGAAGCATCCTTTGTTCGCTAAAAATCAGGTATAGGTTTTCCACCCAGTGTTTGAACGTATCCATTTCTGTGTTTTCTGCTGGGCCTTTCTTTGTGATACTAGTACTGCATTTCTGTTTAAAGAGCGAATTCTGATAAACGTTCGCAATCTACAAAATAAGCGAATTGCATCTTTGTTTACTTAAGGGTAATGGTTTTCCAGTTCGCTGACAAGTTCGCGGATTACACCTTTTCCTTTTCGAAAAGTGATGCCGTGAAATGAATAAAAGTGTTTTTAAAATTTTTGTACCGTATTCATCCATGAGCAGGACCGTAGGGTAAGTCCACCTGAAGACAGTAATTTAATCCAATCGGATTGACTAGGTAAACTATTTATGTACACGCATACAATAGATACATACACTCTTAAACATTCGCGCGATCTATTTGTATCTCTCTATGTATTACAGTATATACACAAAAAAATACTCGTATATTGCAAACGATAAAACAATCTACTACGATGAAACATAGCACGTTAGAAAACTGCTAGCAACGACAGCCCCGCAGCACGGTGACGTCACAAGTGGTCCCCCAACCTCTTCCCCGAGGATCGTGTCGGCATTTGCTTTCTCAAAGCGATGAACCAGCCCTTCTCTCTTTTAAAGCCCTAGGTTTGCCCCAATATTTTTTTCTGAAATTCCGCTGAACCTGCATTTCGGATCGGGTTTCAATAAATCACTCCGAAATTTGTGCTTTCGTCGCCGAATCCATTGGGTGCACATCTAGAAAACTTGAGGGTATACCTTAAAACCTGCAACAAACAGAATGCTGATGTTAGATTTGTATCAAATATTATCATCATTTGAAATTTGGTTACACCTTTTTGTGACGCCTTGTATTTTGACCATGGACGCCAATTCGCGACTGCGCAAATCTAGAAGAAACTTGTGATCTGGATTGCTAAATGTTGGGCCTTACAGTTGCAAAATTTAATGCTTGCTTACAATTACAAATATTTTCAGATATTTTGCTGGGTATTAGTGAAACATTCATTAAACTTCCTATGTCCCTGAAATCTTAGGTACGCACAGTATCTTTGGGGTCATATAGGACTCCAATGTCAAATACTTAACACTTAACAATTATTCAAAAATTATAATCACTAAAGGTTTTGTGCTTCGTACTAGACAAATAAAAGTCGCGAGATGGTGTTTAAAAATACAACAGTCAAAAGAGTTACCAGAGCTCAAAGATGTGCTCGGGTCTTATAAGATCCCAAAGGCCATAGGAAGGTTAATGAATCTTTGCTTTGCAACACATGTGCAGAGAAATGTGTCTGGAAAACTTATATAACTTTTTGTAATTATAGCTTTGTTATCCTTTTTGACGTACGGACTAAGTATGTTAACATTTGTGACTCATGTATTGTAGATAATTAAAACTCAGTAATGCCTAAAGATTTCCTCCTCCTCCCTTTCAATTTTTTATACTGACAAACCTGTGGAATTTGAGAAATATGTGAATTCATGCATGCGGTTTATCTTAATTACAAGAAGCTGAATATGGTGGACCTCAATGTCCAAATTATGAAAATACACTATCTACCAACAAGTAATTGGATACCCGTGATAGCAAAGGAAAACGAATTTTATTCATCTTCAATAGTTGGTGGAGCCTCCACGAGCGGCGATTACAGCTACGACCCTCCGGAGCATACCCTCAACCAGGCGTTGTACGAAGGCTAGCGGTATTTTCTTTCACTCGGCTTGGAGAAGACAGGTCAGTTCCTTCACCGATTTCGGACGGTGGGGGCATCCCTTAAGTTGACGCTCCAACTCGTCCCAGAGGTGATCGATAGGGTTAAGGTCCGGGCTCTGCGCATGCCAGTCCATTCGATTAACCCCATTGTCACCATACCAAGCCATGGTGGACCTCGCAACATGACAGGTGGCATTGTCATCCTGAAAGTAACATGGGTCCACCCCGTAAAACTGCCACAACGTTAGGAAGCGCATGGTCATCCAAAATGGTGCAGTAGGTCTCGGCGTTGAGTCTACCAGGAATTGCGACCAAGGGACCCATGCCATACCAGAAGAAACACCCCCATAGCATGTTGATGCCTGTTGAAACTCCTCGCGGATGTGGGCCATCGATTTGGTGCGGTTCTTCCGAATTTCTCTGGCCAGCACCCGTCGGTCTCTAACTCCCAGTTTTGTGGGTCTGCCGGGTCGGAGCACATTCCGACACCTCTCATCTTCCACTTGCCAATAACGTAGGCCACTGTCGATTTTGGGCACTTCAACTCGCTGGATATGTCACGTATGGATCGGCTATTTCTGTGATACCCGACGATTACACCTTTCTCGAAATCAGAGAGCTCCGAAACTGCGTTGTATCTTGCATGCGACTGGTTGCGTTGTTGTTTCCCACAATATATTTAACGGCGGCGGCGGCCGGGACGTGTATCAGGACCGCAGATATCGTCGATTGCAGAGGTGTCCAATTACTTGTTGGTAGATAGTGTACAACAAATTCCAGTTCAGCTTAGGTGTTCATGGTATTTATTATACATCTGATGGAGGAAATAAACAACATTTTACTTGTAAAATTAGAGTTTAAAACTGCAGTTTCCAGTGAGTTAATAAAATGTGGTTTAAAAATCTACAAAAATTACCACCACCCTCCCCGCACTATATGCACAAAACTTTTTATTCCCCTAGGTAAAATTTCTAACATTTATAAGAGGATTCCCCGAATACCCAATATTTAACTATTTAATTCCCGATTTCATTTAAATGCGTTTGAGCATACCTGTTGTATGCCTTTCACTCGAAAAACAGATTCAGCGTACGGTACTGTAAGATTTGCGCTTAGAATTTTAACTACAGAAGCGATTTTGCACATGGCAATTTTTTTCTAATTTCCCATCCTGAAAGAAACACCCCTTTACGGATTAGATGTATGACGATGTTTAAACCCCGAAACGAAAAAATATTTAAATCGAAAGGAGATAAATTTTATTTTTGCCATGCCAGTTCATAATAGAATTGATTTTTTTTCATTGAAGGTTTAACGACTACCGTGAGCAACTCAATGGGGTATAAGCAGTCGCCCGTCCCTAATTTAGGGTCACTGGTTCCAGGGAAGGGTGAGAGCCAGTGCCGTAAAACAAACACACCATCCATGCCTTACCGGGATTGGAACCCGGACCCTTCTCGGACGAATGGTCATAGGCCATCACTTAGACCACTGCGCCACCGGGGCAGCAAATTGAAAATGGGTCTAAAAAGTTTGGACTCGGACCTGGAAGTAACATAACTGGACATGATCCAGATCCGTAACTGACCGCGACGCAATCTAGACAAAGCTGCTTTGAACTAGAAATTCGAAACTCAATTTATAATTATACATAATTATCACATTTCAGAAAGTCTCCTCGTAGATGGTGGGTATCTTAGATTATATGGAAATCAAACAAATGTATTACAGGAACGTATAAGTAACTCACTTACTTACAGGAAATGTTGAAACTTCGTCCTTCGTTCTTTCGCAAGACATAAACTAACTGTTTTACACATATTTTCAAAGACATCTACCTGCGAGAGACAAAAAGTTCCTGCGCAGCAATGCTAAGCTCTGTTCTACCGAATTCTGATGGCGCTACAAACAAAATGTTTGAATTAAGCAACTTGCTGTATGTTTAAATATAGGTTTTGCTGTTTCCTTGATAACATATTAAGCTTCAGAATGTGTTTCACAGCAACACCAATTTTCAGAAGTGTATGATGAGTTGAAAGTTTCCAAAATGAGCATATTGTTTTCATCATTACCCCTCAGAAGGAAGGGATACTCTTCCTTTATATTGCATGACAAATCATTTTTCAGTCCGTGGGCACCAGTATCGAGAACGAATTCCACAGATCGCATTTTTCATTGAATATGTATATACACTGCTGGCCATCAAAAATGCAACACCAAGAAGGACACGAGATAGCAAAGCCAGATTTAAAGGACACATAACAACAGACACAAAGATGAAACGATTGAGCTTACAGGCCCGTGCGACTAGCGGAACACGCAGACATCAATAGTTCGTGTGGATCCCATGGCTGGCAATAACGGCCGCTACACGCCGCGGCATCGGGCGAAAGAGGCTTTGGATGTGGGCTTGGGGTATGTCGGTCCAGACTGCTTACACACGTTGCCACAGTTCATCAGGCGTAGCCCCGGGTGGTGCTTGCCGGGCCACTCGTTTGCCAATCAGCTACCAGACGTGTTCGATGGACGACATATCGGGAGAACAGGCGGGCCACGGCAGCAGTGACACCTGGTGGGCCGTGAAGAATTTTTGCACGATGCGTGCCACGTGAGGGAGCGCATTGTCCTGTTGAAACGTGGCCGCTGGTAGGTCCTGCAAGTAAGGGAGGACTACTGGCTCCAAAATGTCGGAGATGTAGCGGGTGTCATATCCAATTGCGTCCCAAACCATAACGCCAGGAGACGGACCGGTATGGTGATGCATAATGCAGTCGTTATACAGTCTCTCGCCGCGGTGCCGCCACACGCAGATTCGACCATCGTGATGTTGCAGGCAGAAGCGGGATTCGTCGGAGAAGACAATGTCGTGCCATTCCGTAGTCTAAGTGCGGCGTTCAACGGCCAACTGCCGCCGCACTCGCCGGTGGTGTAACGTCAATGGTAATCGGAGCAATGGGCGCCGTGCAACAAGTCCCCGCTCCTGCAGACGACGTCGAACGGTACGTGCTGACACAGGTTGTTGCGCAACACACCATAATTCCTGCGCTAACGTTCGTGATGTGGCGGTGCGAGCCGTCAATGCCCGCCGCACAACATGCCGGTCTTCTCGTTCGGTGGTGGGCTGCTGCAATCGCTCACGTCGGTCCGTCCGTCCCTCCTGCACCCACCAAATTCATACCCGTCTCACTGTGGCTGGATGTCGTCCCACACGGGCGCTGATGTCTCGGTACGATAAACCGCTGTCGCGATAAGCCACTATTCGTCCTCTGTCGAACTCCGTAACGTGCTGGAATGACTGGCGTATTCTGCGACGAGACATCAGGAAGCTTCCTACGCACAGGTCCGGCAGCACAGCACACTTCCACTACTTACACCCCGCCTTCTGTGCACCCTTCTTATAGTGCTTCTCGGTAGCGTGCCGGGCGCACATGATTTGCACATGCCCTGCAATGCTAATCGTTTGCATGTCTTCTCGCGGGCGATGCATGTTGCGAATTTCAGGCCAATCGGATGCTTCCTTCTTGGTGTTGCATTTTGGGTGGCCAGCAGTATATATATATATATATTTTGCTTTTAAAAATAAAAACGGAAATAAAACCAGGTCGAAATCGGGTCAGGAACATCTTTACCTGACCCGCTCAACTTTCAAGAAATTGTTGACCATTCACCCGTTTCCACCTCTGGGTCACATGAATATTTGAAAAAGGTTGTAACAGTGGTATTCGTCCCAGCCAATTAAAAAAACTCATTGGCAATGATACCAACAGAGAGCTACTACGTATGTTTATGCATCTGATTAGGCCAGTAATGACTTTGCAGCACGAATTTCCGCCATTCGTTTTCGCGAATTTTAGGGTTTTTTCCGTAATTTCGTGAATTTCAAGCATATTAGGGAATTTCATATATATTTTTCCAATTTTTGCCTAATTTCTATTATAATTTTTAGATTATTTTTCATATTTAAAGAGTTTTAATACTGCATTCGTAAGAATCTACGCGAAAAATATACCACAAAGTAATTCTACACCAAAGTCTAAACCAAGGTGAAAATATTCCAAATACGTGGCGACAGTTAATAAATAAATATATCGCTCTTTCCACGTTCCAGAAACACACAGCAACCGAAAAATTGTTCTTCAGCCGCCGCTGTGGAAGATTCAAGATTTAAAGTCTAAATCAGATTTTAAATCTTGAATTACCCCTCAAGATTGTTCGTTACGAAGAGACTCACCGAACAAGATCGACGGGTAATTTCAGCTCACATTCACTCCTCTGAAAAATGCACGTGTGGTCTTTCGTGATTTCCACTCCCCGCTACTGTTGAATGACCTTTGCGACTTGCCGCACTAGTAAAACCGGATGTCGTCAATTGTATTAGTAGTTTTAACTGGGAAAAGCAGCTCACAGAAAAGAGTGTTTGAGTTTCGCAGACGCATTGCTTTGAAAACTTTTGTGCTTTCGTGTGAGTATAGAGTTCATAAAGCTTCTAGATATTGTTCGTTGATTTTGAGAATGAGCCACATGAGTAAAATGAGTGCAAGTAGTACAGCAAGAGAATGTTCAGTGTGAACAAAAATCTATTGTTCTGTTCGTGTTGCAACATACCAGTGGAAGTTTCAAGAAAGGTAAGTTGTGAAGTGCATTTAGCAAGCAAGATGCATAAAAAAAGTGTGTCCGAACAGTCAATCGAAAATAATGCAGAAATGTGTTGATGAATTAATTGAGAAAAGAACTAAACAAAAACAGCATCTGAATTTTCAAAATTAACTGGTGCCTTTCGTGCAGCTAACATTTCACTTTTCAAACTGGATAACCCTACATTAAAAAATTCCTTGGAAAATTCCTTGAAAGATATGGGTGTTATTCCAAATACAAATTGCCGCCCCGGTGGCGCAGTGGTCTAAGGCGCTGGCCTCTGATCATTCGTCCGTAAGGGGTCCGGGTTCGAATTTCGTTCAGGCATGGATGTTGTGTTTGTCTTACGGTACTGGCTCTCTCCCTTCCCTGGAACCAGTGACCCTAAATTAGGGACGGGCGACTGCTTATAGCCCATTGAGTTGCTCACGGTGGTCGTTAAACCTCCAATCAAAAAAAAAAAAATACAAATTGGATGCGGTGATGTTATTTGCGAAAAATATATGATATTCACGAGCAACAAGTGAAATATTTTTTTAATCAGTATCCGGTGTAACCATCGTAGCAGAACGAAACAACTGATTCAGATGGCACGTACATTTTGAATATTCTTGCTGTTCCATCAGCTGAAACGAATGTTGAAAGCCGCTATGCTGAAACCTCCTTGAATGCAATCTTCCTTGAGTGCATCACTTTGGAATCCGTAAATTTTAAAGTAGTCAGCCAAAAGATATTTCATACATGGACGTCTGCTTTAAATTTTAAAGTAGACGTCCATGTATGAAATATCTTTTTGAGAATAGAAGCGCTTTTGTGACAGACAGCGCATCTTACATATCCAAAGCACGCGGAGTCTGAAAGCCCAATATTTGAGGAAATTACAGTATTTCCCGATTTACCCCGCAATCTCACCCGCTCCTTTTCTTTTTTTTTTCACCGCGTTAAAATTACTACCCCAAATTTGATTAATAAAAACATATGTGCGTGTTAAAATAAACGCAACAACATTCAATTCTATTCGTACCTGATTTCTATTTTGTAGTAAAGATTTGATTCCATACATTCCGTGCATTCAATACATAGAAACATTTTCCATGTTAAACTAAATGAAAGTACAGTAAATACAGAAAACATAAACGAAATTTTAAAATGTTAATCACTACTGTAAAATTTAGGACTTATTTAATAATTATTTAAAGTCGAATTAATTGGCGGGAAAAAAAAACAGAAAAAAAAAAACAGCATTACAGATTACAATATATTTCATCGCATTCCAAAAATCATAAAGCCTATGAAAATCAAACTTCCCTTTTGACCACCATCTGTATAAAAATCCTGGTTCTAGATTAAGTGAAATTCTCACAATTAAAAATCTGAGACCAATGCTTTAGTATGGAACTCAGGAATTAAACTTTTTATGAGGATCCCGAGTTCCTTCATTTGAATTAAATCAGAATATTAAATATTCAGGATGCATTTGGGATTCTATTCTACTACGTCACAAAATAGTGGAACCACAAAGTTATGTCTCAGAAACTTAATCACTTTTTAATAGCGCATATGCGTGTGAGTCATGAAAGGCGAAACCAATTTTTCATCTAACCGAAAGTAAGCGACATACCCTTCTCTGATAAGATGAAGATTCAACTTTGGATGCACCAAGAAGGAACACAAAAACGCTGTCTCAATTCTCTCAAAGTAAACAACATACCCTTCTCTGATAAGATGAAGATTCAACTTTGGATGCACTAAGAAGGAACACAAAAACGCTGTCTCAATTCTCTCAAAGTAAACAACATACCCTTCTCTGATGGGATCAAGGTTCAACTTTGGCTGCACCAAGAAGTAACACAGCAACGTTGTCTCAATTCTGTCAAAATTAACAACACACCCTTCTTTGATGGGATCAAGGTTCAACTTTGGCTGCACCAAGAAGGAACACAACAACGCTGTCTCAATTATCTCAAAGTAAACAACATAACCTTCTCTGATGGGATCAAGGTTCAACTTTGGCTGCACCAAGAAGGAACACAACAACGCTGTCTCAGTTCTCTCAACGTAAATAACATACCCTTCTCTGATGGGATCAAGGTTCAACTTTGGATGCACCAAGAAGGAACACAACAATGTTGTCTCAATTCTGTCAAAATGAACAACATAACCGTCTCTGATGGGATCTAGGTTCAACTTTGGCTGCACCAAGAAGGAATACAACAATGTTCTCCCAATTCTGTCAAAATGAACAACATACCCTTCTCTGATGGGATCTAGGTTCAACTGTGGCTGCACCAAAATGGAACACAACAACGCTGTCTCAATTCTCTCAAAGTCAAACACATACCCTTCTCTGATGTGATCAAGGTTCAACTTTGGCTGTACCAAGAAGGAACACAACAACGCTGTGTCAATTCTCTCAAAGTAAACAACATACCCTTCTCGGATGGGATCAAGGTTCAACTTTGGCTGCATCAAGAAGGAACACAACAACGCTGTCTCAGTTCTCTCAAAGTAAACAACATGCCCTTCTCTGATAGGATCAAGGTTTAACTTTGGATGCACCAAGAAGGAACACAACAATGTTGTCTCAATTCTGTCAAAATGAACAACATACCCTTCTCTGATAAGATCAAGGTTCAACTTTGGCTGCACCAAGAAGGAACACAACAATGTTGTCTCAATTCTTTCAAAATGAACAACATACCCTTCTCTGATGGGATCAAGGTTCAACTGTGGCTGCACCAAGATGGAACACAACAACGCTGTCTCAATTCTCTCAAAGTCAAACACATACCCTTCTCTGATGGGATTAAGGTTCAACTTTGGCTGTACCAAGAAGGAACACAACAACGCTGTCTCAATTCTCTCAAAGTAAACAACATACCCTTCTCGGATGAGATCAAGGTTCAACTTTGGCTGCATCAAGAAGGAACACAACAACGCTGTCTCAGTTCTGTCAAAATGAACAACATACCCTTTTCTGATGGGATCAAGGTTCAACTTTGGCTGCATCAAGAAGGAACACAACAACGCTGTCTCAGTTCTCTCAAAGTAAACAACATACCCTTCTCTGATGGGATCAAGGTTCAACTTTGGATGCACCAAGAAGGAACACAACAACGCTGTCTCAGTTCTCTCAAAGTAAACAACATACCCTTCTCTGATGGGATTAAGTTTCAACTTTGGATGCACCTAGAAGGAACACAACAACGTTGTCTCAATTCTGCCAAAATGAACACCATACCCTTGTCTGATGAGATGAAGATTCAACTTTGGCTGCACCAAGAAGGAACACAACAATGTTGTCTCAATTCTGTCAAAATGAACAACATACCCTTCTCTGATGGGATCTAGGTTCAACTTTGGCTGCACCAAGAAGGAATACAACAATGTTCTCCCAATTCTGTCAAAATGAACAACATACCCTTCTCTGATGGGATCTAGGTTCAACTGTGGCTGCACCAAAATGGAACACAACAACGCTGTCTCAATTCTCTCAAAGTCAAACACATACCCTTCTCTGATGTGATCAAGGTTCAACTTTGGCTGTACCAAGAAGGAACACAACAACGCTGTGTCAATTCTCTCAAAGTAAACAACATACCCTTCTCGGATGGGATCAAGGTTCAACTTTGGCTGCATCAAGAAGAAACACAACAACGCTGTCTCAGTTCTCTCAAAGTAAACAACATGCCCTTCTCTGATAGGATCAAGGTTTAACTTTGGATGCACCAAGAAGGAACACAACAATGTTGTCTCAATTCTGTCAAAATGAACAACATAACCGTCTCTGATGGGATCTAGGTTCAACTTTGGCTGCACCAAGAAGGAATACAACAATGTTCTCCCAATTCTGTCAAAATGAACAACATACCCTTCTCTGATGGGATCTAGGTTCAACTGTGGCTGCACCAAAATGGAACACAACAACGCTGTCTCAATTCTCTCAAAGTCAAACACATACCCTTCTCTGATGTGATCAAGGTTCAACTTTGGCTGTACCAGAAGAAGGAACACAACAACGCTGTGTCAATTCTCTCAAAGTAAACAACATACCCTTCTCGGATGGGATCAAGGTTCAACTTTGGCTGCATCAAGAAGGAACACAACAACGCTGTCTCAGTTCTCTCAAAGTAAACAACATGCCCTTCTCTGATAGGATCAAGGTTTAACTTTGGATGCACCAAGAAGGAACACAACAATGTTGTCTCAATTCTGTTAAAATGAACAACATACCCTTCTCTGATAAGATCAAGGTTCAACTTTGGCTGCACCAAGAAGGAACACAACAATGTTGTCTCAATTCTTTCAAAATGAACAACATACCCTTCTCTGATGGGATCAAGGTTCAACTGTGGCTGCACCAAGATGGAACACAACAACGCTGTCTCAATTCTCTCAAAGTCAAACACATACCCTTCTCTGATGGGATTAAGGTTCAACTTTGGCTGTACCAAGAAGGAACACAACAACGCTGTCTCAATTCTCTCAAAGTAAACAACATACCCTTCTCGGATGAGATCAAGGTTCAACTTTGGCTGCATCAAGAAGGAACACAACAACGCTGTCTCAGTTCTGTCAAAATGAACAACATACCCTTTTCTGATGGGATCAAGGTTCAACTTTGGCTGCATCAAGAAGGAACACAACAACGCTGTCTCAGTTCTCTCAAAGTAAACAACATACCCTTCTCTGATGGGATCAAGGTTCAACTTTGGATGCACCAAGAAGGAACACAACAACGCTGTCTCAGTTCTCTCAAAGTAAACAACATACCCTTCTCTGATGGGATTAAGTTTCAACTTTGGATGCACCTAGAAGGAACACAACAACGTTGTCTCAATTCTGCCAAAATGAACACCATACCCTTGTCTGATGAGATGAAGATTCAACTTTGGCTGCACCAAGAAGGAACACAACAATGTTGTCTCAATTCTGTCAAAATGAACAACATACCCTTCTCTGATGGGATCTAGGTTCAACTTTGGCTGCACCAAGAAGGAATACAACAATGTTCTCCCAATTCTGTCAAAATGAACAACATACCCTTCTCTGATGGGATCTAGGTTCAACTGTGGCTGCACCAAAATGGAACACAACAACGCTGTCTCAATTCTCTCAAAGTCAAACACATACCCTTCTCTGATGTGATCAAGGTTCAACTTTGGCTGTACCAAGAAGGAACACAACAACGCTGTGTCAATTCTCTCAAAGTAAACAACATACCCTTCTCGGATGGGATCAAGGTTCAACTTTGGCTGCATCAAGAAGAAACACAACAACGCTGTCTCAGTTCTCTCAAAGTAAACAACATGCCCTTCTCTGATAGGATCAAGGTTTAACTTTGGATGCACCAAGAAGGAACACAACAATGTTGTCTCAATTCTGTCAAAATGAACAACATACCCTTCTCTGATAAGATCAAGGTTCAACTTTGGCTGCAATAAGAAGGAACACAACAATGTTGTCTCAATTCTTTCAAAATGAACAACATACCCTTCTCTGATGGGATCAAGGTTCAACTTTGGCTGCATCAAGAAGGAACACAACAACGCTGTCTCAGTTCTCTCAAAGTAAACAACATACCCTTCTCTGATGGGATCAAGGTTCAACTTTGGATGCACCAAGAAGAAACACAACAACGCTGTCTCAGTTCTCTCAAAGTAAACAACATACCCTTCTCTGATGGGATTAAGTTTCAACTTTGGATGCACCTAGAAGGAACACAACAACGTTGTCTCAATTCTGCCAAAATGAACACCATACCCTTGTCTGATGAGATGAAGATTCAACTTTGGCTGCACCAAGAAGGAACACAACAATGTTGTCTTAATTCTGTCAGAATGAACAACATACCCTTCTCTGATGGGATCAAGGTTCAACTTTGGCTGCACCAAGAAGGAACACAACAACGCTGTCTCAATTCTCTCAAAGTAAACAACATAACCTTCTCTGATGGGATCAAGGTTCAACATTGATTGCACCAAAAAGGAACACAGCAACGCTGTCTCTATCATCTCAAAGGTGAAACATACCGGGTTACGCATAAAAGAATCAAAGAACTGTGTATTTTTGATAATCTAAAATTCAAACACAACAACGCTGTCTCAGTTCTCTCAAAGTAAACAACATACCCTTCTCTGATGGGATTAAGTTTCAACTTTGGATGCACCTAGAAGGAACACAACAACGTTGTCTCAATTCTGCCAAAATGAACACCATACCCTTGTCTGATGAGATGAAGATTCAACTTTGGCTGCACCAAGAAGGAACACAACAATGTTGTCTCAATTCTGTCAAAATGAACAACATACCCTTCTCTGATGGGATCAAGGTTCAACTTTGGCTGCACCAAGAAGGAACACAACAACGCTGTCTCAATTCTCTCAAAGTAAACAACATAACCTTCTCTGATGGGATCAAGGTTCAACATTGACTGCACCAAAAAGGAACACAGCAACGCTGTCTCTATCATCTCAAAGGTGAAACATACCGGGTTACGTATAAAAGAATAAAAGAACTGTGTATTTTTGATAATCTAAAATTCAAATCTTAACGTATAACCGCAAAAAGCGTATTGGGTAAACATTGGTAAATTCATGATAGAGCGTAAGCGGCTATTTGTAAAATAACTACTGTCTTAATTATTTTAAACTTTTTATCATAAATAGCAGCAGATGTCCAGTTTCTAATATCGGAAGGAGAGCGTCAGTAAGTTGGTATCACAGAGAAAGTTATTCAACATGTGGCGGGAATCGAATAGTCTTTTGTGACGGTGTGTAGTATACAAGGTAGAAGAGAGGGTTTCAAAAAGGAAAACAGAAGTAAGCAAACAATATGATGTTACCCAGTTATTAATTATATTCCTACCTAATTCAAAAATGAACTTGCAAGTCATTTACAAACATTCTATAGCGTGCAACGGCTTAGCCACGGACGCATTATCTTTACTTTCGGGAGTTAATTTTTTCAGGCATTATTGCTGGTTTAAAATGTATTTTTTTCCATAATTTAAATTTTAATATCTGATTTCTGAATCGCAATCAGGATAACTGGGTTTCTAATAGACACTTCAGTTTTGGATTTTAATTAATTTTAGCCTGTCACGAAGTATCCAAGGCATCACGAATTTATCACTTACAGGTGGTAACTACGTGATACGCAATAGTTGATATAATTGAAATGTAACAACAAATAGCTCATATGTACAGTTTTTATCAACAGGCACTTGCAAAGAGAAGATCATAACTGGGATGGTGAATTTTGTGGACACAACTATAACGAGGATGTCAAAAAAAAAAAAAAGTGGAGCTCAAAGTGTTGCGTTTGCATAATATACCACATGAAGTGCCAAAACTCTTACGATGAAAATGAAGATGTGTTCATGTGCAATGCGAAATCTGCTAGTAATGTCTGAATTTAAAATATAAAAATGGCACTTTATGGAAAAAGAGAGCATTTTATTGATAAAAAATATATATTTCTTCCATGTCTGACTAGAGTAAACTGTGCAACATATCCTGTATATCATTATTTCTATATTTCTTTACATCCACGAAATGTTGTGCGTATAAATGGACAACTTGTTCACTATCACGAACTTAGCAAGGTATCATCACGAAGTTACCAAGGTTATCATAAAATAATCACTGTTAAACATTATGCGAAAACATGTGTTATGTAACACAAACATACAGTTCTACTATTCTCCAAGTTACTGGCATTAAGTTCTGGGGTTTCATAAACATAGGCGATAAATTTTTGTTGTCAAAAATGGAAATTTCTGGAATTATCACGAAATTTCCAGTGGTTACGCTAAATGAATAACCTATAACCGAGTTAAACAAGCGATAGAAACTACAGTAAAATATCGGGACTACGCAGAATTACGTAAAAAGTGAAAAACGTATAACAGAGTTAAACAAGCAACAGAAACTACTGCAAAATATCGGGAATGGCGCAGAATTACTCATAAGAATTAAAACCGTATAACTGAGAAACGTATAACCGAGTTAAATAAGCGATGGAAACCACTGTAAAATATCGGGACTAACGCAGAATTACATATAAGAGTAAAAAAACGTATAACTGGGCATAAGAGAAATTCCACTGTATATTCAGTAAGATCTCAATTAAGATTTCGATTTCTTGATCAGATTGGATGACTTGTTATGGATTGGTTCCATTAAAATGTTAATTCATTCTTAATCAAACTATTACGGACAGGAAGTTTAGAAATTAAAAAAGAACATTTCGTAGCAGATTAAAAAGAAACATTTTTTTTACAATAGCTCAGTTAGCCAATTCATTGCATACAGAACAATGACTCTTTTCATTGCTGAATTAATAACTGTCAGCTTCAAAATACATCAAAAGTCTCTTTAAGCGAGAGAGGGATGCGACTGAACAGGGAAAGCTAAGTTCGTTGTTGTGCCCAACAAAGCCGAGAAAACTTCGCCGCTTGAGACGAAATCCCTCAAAAGTTAGCAAAGGCGCCAGCGAAAACTACAAGTGAACTGTCAAACGCGAAATATTACTAACGCTTTTATCGACGGAAGTGCAACAAGAAACAAGTTCGTGAAAAGGTCCGCAGAGTGAAAGTCGTCCAGTTTCGTTCGATGATGCACCACTTCGAGTTTGGAATTCCATGGAAAAATAGATAAAACATTTTATTTTGTCGCTTCCCATCATGTCACTCAAGTACGTACGATATGTTGAAACACCAACTTTAACTGCATAGACGACGAAAGGGACCTTCTCCAACAATGCCAGCTTTCGGTAGCAAAAAGAGGTCCGTGCAGACAATACAAGTCGTAGAAACATATTGAAAATACATGGCTTGATTAGTTTCTTACGCTGCAGAAGCAACGGGTTAACACCTGTAAAGGACACTTCAACCTCGACTGCACATTTGAGTGAAAGAGACTAAAGACCATTAATGAGTTCAGAAAAATTAAATGATTAGAAGAATCGCTCTTTTCTGCGCACCATATTTTTATTTGTTTCTTGGTTTAACGTCCACTTTCATCAATGAGAGCCTCAGGCTATATAAGTAAACTTCCATCATTAATTTAATGCATCTAGTTCCAAGGAAGAGTAAGACAAAACTAACCCCCATGTTTTGAATCGGGATTCAAACCGAGACTCAGCTGTAAGTGAAAGCAAAACACCGCTGCCTTAACCACTGAGCAACCCTGAAAGGTCGGCCGCGATGGATGAGTCGTGTGAGGTGCGCTGTCTTCTGAATATTCATCTATCATGGGCTCGGGTTCGAGTCCCAGATGAGCCACGTGTGGTGTGTTTGTCTGTTGACTACAAATTAGCTACATGCGCCTGCTTACTACCCTACGAGTTGCTCATGGTGGTGCGCTGGCTTCTGACTATTCATCTATCATAGGCTCGGGTTCGATTCCTAGATGAGCCACGTGTGGTGTGTTTGTCCGTTGACTATAAATTAGCGACACGTGCCTGCTTACTACCCTACGAGTTGCTCATGGTGGTGCGCAGGTTTCTGACTATTCATCTATCATGGACTCGGCTTCGAGTCCCAGATGAGACACGTGTGGTGTGTTTGTCCGTTGACTATAAATTAGCGACACGCGCCTGCTTACTACCCCACGAGTTGCTCAGGGCGGTGCGCTGTATTCTGACTATTCATCTATCATGGGCTCGGGTTCGAGTCCCAGATGAGCCACGTGTGGTGTGTTTGTCCGTTGACTACAAATTAGCGACACGCGCCTGCTTACTACCCTACGAGTTGCTCATGGTGGTGCGCTGGCTTCTGACTATTCATCTATCATGGGCTCGGGTTCGATTCCCAGATGAGCCACGTGTGGTGTGTTTGTCCGTTGACTATAAATTAGCGACACGCGCCTGCTTACTACCCTACGAGTTGCTCATGGTGATGCGCTGGTTTCTGACTATTCATCTATCATGGGCTCGGGTTCGATTCCCAGATGAGCCACGTGTGGTGTGTTTGTCCGTTGACTATAAATTAGCGACACGCGCCTGCTTACTACCCTACGAGTTGCTCATGGTGATGCGCTGGTTTCTGACTATTCATCTATCATGGGCTCGGGTTCGATTCCCAGATGAGCCACGTGTGGTGTGTTTGTCCGTTGACTATAAATTAGCGACACGCGCCTGCTTACTACCCTACGAGTTGCTCATGGTGAGTGCGCTGGTTTCTGACTATTCATCTATCATGGGCTCGGGTTCGAGTCCCAGATGAGCCACGTGTGGTGTGTTTGTCCGTTGACTACAAATTAGCGACACGCGCCTGCTTACTACCCTACGAGTTGCTCATGGTGGTGCGCTGGCTTCTGACTATTCATCTATCATAGGCTCGGGTTCGAGTCCCAGATGAGCCACGTGTGGTGTGTTTGTCCGTTGACTACAAATTAGCGACACGCGCCTGCTTACTACCCTACGAGTTGCTCAGGGCGGTGCGCTGGTTTCTGACTATTCATCTATCATGGGCTCGGGTTCGAGTCCCAGATGAGACACGTGTGGTGTGTTTGTCCGTTGACTATAAATTAGCGACACGCGCCTGCTTACTACCCTACGAGTTGCTCAGGGCGGTGCGCTGTATTCTGACTATTCATCTATCATGGGCTCGGTTTCGAGTCCCAGATGAGACACGTGTGGTGTGTTTGTCCGTTGACTATAAATTAGCGACACGCGCCTGCTTACTACCCTACGAGTTGCTCAGGGCGGTGCGCTGTATTCTGACTATTCATCTATCATGGGCTCGGGTTCGAGTCCCAGATGAGACACGTGTGGTGTGTTTGTCCGTTGACTATAAATTAGCGACACGCGCCTGCTTACTACCCTACGAGTTGCTCATGGCGGTGCGCTGGTTTCTGACTATTCATCTATCATGGGCTCGGGTTCGAGTCCCAGATGAGCCACGTGTGGTGTGTTTGTCCGTTGACTACAAATTAGCGACACGCGCCTGCTTACTACCCTACGAGTTGCTCAGGGCGGTGCGCTGGTTTCTGACTATTCATCTATCATGGGCTCGGGTTCGAGTCCCAGATGAGACACGTGTGGTGTGTTTGTCCGTTGACTATAAATTAGCGACACGCGCCTGCTTACTACCCTACGAGTTGCTCAGGGCGGTGCGCTGTATTCTGACTATTCATCTATCATGGGCTCGGGTTCGAGTCCCAGATGAGACACGTGTGGTGTGTTTGTCCGTTGACTATAAATTAGCGACACGCGCCTGCTTACTACCCTACGAGTTGCTCAGGGCGGTGCGCTGGTTTCTGACTATTCATCTATCATGGGCTCGGGTTCGAGTCCCAGATGAGACACGTGTGGTGTGTTTGTCCGTTGACTATAAATTAGCGACACGCGCCTGCTTACTACCCTACGAGTTGCTCAGGGCGGTGCGCTGTATTCTGACTATTCATCTATCATGGGCTCGGGTTCGAGTCCCAGATGAGACACGTGTGGTGTGTTTGTCCGTTGACTATAAATTAGCGACACGCGCCTGCTTACTACCCTACGAGTTGCTCAGGGCGGTGCGCTGTATTCTGACTATTCATCTATCATGGGCTCGGGTTCGAGTCCCAGATGAGACACGTGTGGTGTGTTTGTCCGTTGACTATAAATTAGCGACACGCGCCTGCTTACTACCCTACGAGTTGCTCAGGGCGGTGCGCTGTATTCTGACTATTCATCTATCATGGGCTCGGGTTCGAGTCCCAGATGAGACACGTGTGGTGTGTTTGTCCGTTGACTATAAATTAGCGACACGCGCCTGCTTACTACCCTACGAGTTGCTCAGGGCGGTGCGCTGTATTCTGACTATTCATCTATCATGGGCTCGGGTTCGAGTCCCAGATGAGACACGTGTGGTGTGTTTGTCCGTTGACTATAAATTAGCGACACGCGCCTGCTTACTACCCTACGAGTTGCTCAGGGCGGTGCGCTGGTTTCTGACTATTCATCTATCATGGGCTCGGGTTCGAGTCCCAGATGAGACACGTGTGGTGTGTTTGTCCGTTGACTATAAATTAGCGACACGCGCCTGCTTACTACCCTACGAGTTGCTCAGGGCGGTGCGCAGGTTTCTGACTATTCATCTATCATGGGCTCGGGTTCGAGTCCCAGATGAGACACGTGTGGTGTGTTTGTCCGTTGACTATAAATTAGCGACACGCGCCTGCGTACTAACCTACGAGTTGCTCATGGTGGTCGTCAAACGCATGGAAAAGCTAAAACGAAACCATAACAACAGTATTTTATCGCTCGGTATGCTTGGAATCCAGACTCTGATCAGAAATTGTGTGGATCATATTTATTGTACTGCGCAGAAGGAAAGTCCCAATTGTTTAAGTAGATTTTGTGACAACGAAATGCTGCCAACAATCCAGGTAAAGTTCAAGGAAATAGGCAAATTAAAAGTTTTTTTTTTTTTTTTTTGGTTGGAGGTTTAACGACCACCGTGAGCAACTCAATGGGCTATAAGCAGTCGCCCGTCCCTAATTTAGGGTCACTGGTTCCAGGGAAGGGAGAGAGCCAGTGCCGTAAGACAAACACAACATCCATGCCTGACCGGGATTCGAACCCGGACCCCTTACGAACGAATGATCAGAGGTCAGCGCCTTAGACCACTGCGCCACCGGGGCGGCCAAATTAAAAGTTCATGGAAAGTCATTGGAGTGATACGGCATTATAAAAAAGAAGGTCTGTAATTTCTTTCGTTATTCACAACTAAGGACCAGCTCTTCTGAAATTAAACAGTGTGTTTTCCCCACTCCAAAGACACACTTCTCCATTATTACAATTAGAAATATAAATGAGAGAGGTACACCGATAAGCCATTAGATTATGACCAACCCCAGCCTAGAGAAATGAGCACACCTGGAGACCGACCGGTGGCGCAGGTGAAGTTCACAGAGCAGTATATATACAACCCGAAGACCGGCTTTCGGTTAGTAGAGTGTCCGGAGTCAGAATGGGGAAAGCTGCCGATTTATCGGAGTTTGATAAATGACAAATTGTGATGGCACGGCGCCTGAGAACTACGTTTTCGGAAACGGCGCGGCTTGTGGGTTGTTCACGTGCGGCTGTAGTGAGTACGTATCAAAAGTGGTGCACAGGTGGGCAAACGACGAACCGTCGTCTAGCCGCGTGTCGTCCGCAGCTCATTGATGCCAGAGGGGAGAGGAGACTGTCGCGCATTTTCCACAGCGACCGCAGGGACACAATGCGACAAATCACCCGCAGCTACAACAGTGGTGATCACGGCAATGTGTCACAGCACACAGTTCATTGCAGCCTTCTGCGCATGTGCTTGGGTAGTCGAATACCCAGCCGGGTCCCCATGCTCGCTGCATGTCATCGCCAACAACGCATGAAATGAACCCAAGATCATCGAGATTGGACAGTGGATGATTGGAAGAAAGTGGCCTGGTCTGACGAATTAAGATTCCTGGTGCATCACATAGACGGCCGAGTGCGGATACGCCGATTAACCAACGGAAGCTATGGCACCTGGCTGCACTGTTGGCCGGAAACAGGGTGGCATTATGCTGTGGGTGATGTTTTCTTGGAACACTTTAGGCGCCTTTATCCCTATAGCACAATTCCTGACAGTTGTCAGGTATTTAAACATCGTTGCGGACCAAGTTCACCCGTTCATGGCAACTGTGTTCCGTGTTGGTGATCGCCATTACCAGAAGGATAACGCCCCAGGCCACACTGTCAGAATCGTCAAGCAGTAGTTCGAGGAACATGCTGGAGACTTTATATTAATGTACTGGCCTCCAAATTTACTTGACATGAAAAATCGAACAATTGTGGTTCGACTTGGAGAAGCGCGTTCGCGCTAAATCACCACCACCCCGGAATGTACGGAAACTAGGGGACCCATTGTTGACATTACGGTACCAGATACCCCAGGATACCTATCGCCACCTAATCGAATCGCTGTTTCGCCGAGTGGGCGCTGTTTTGCGGCCTAAAGGGGGTCCTACAGCTTCAAGGCCGTTTAATAAATATACTTCGCGTTGGAATTGTTATGTTTCCGTCAAACTATTGTGCAGCTGCGTGTCCTGTGCTATTTTTGCTATAAAGATGAGGTGTACATTTCAGCTCGTTGTTGTTTCTTTTTTATTCGAGAATTTGTTCTGTCTCTATATTTATGCGACGCACTATATGAACCTAATCCCCGTCGTAACACAAATATTTTCATGCATTAGGTTTCTGCAAGCATTATTATTCTATCTTATTATTAGCGTGTTCTGCGTCTGAAAACACGCAAAATTTTTGCATGTATAATGTTAATGATATAGGCGTTTAAAAGACTACCAGCATATCACAGTTCTTTTGTTGAGTATAACGCATATATGAAATCTGGAATTTGCAGTTTTCATTTTGCTAATGATGCTTCTCGATTCTTCTGAAGTTTTTAGAGATGTAAAATTTGGGTCAAGGATAATCCGCACACTTTTCTGCTGCGTACTGGCCTGCAAACGGCACGCTCTCTCTCTCTCTCTCTCTCTCATTCTTTTCCTGAATTCAAGTGTCCCAGAATATTTGTAAGGGGGACCGGATCTGTTAATGACGTCATCGATCGATGTACCTACCTTTAACTCTCTACGTAGCCATGGTAACACCAGCACTAAAGGATCGATTGTGGTGCGATTCCATTCTCTAGCTACTGGACGATCGATCGCTCCGATCTAGCACTCTTCTGCGCCTTCCGCTCCCCCAACAGAGCCCTCCCCAAGCACGTACACAACCCTAGTCCTACAGTAGCCAGAATAAGAGTAGGGCTCCTCAAATAAATACATGCTCGCGGAACACCAAGAAAGGCGTGGCCCTCTCTCTAGCCTGTGAATATATAAATGAAAGTCACTGGTTTCCATTAAATAGCGACATCTACGTCAATACATTTTCACCAGGGGCACTTAGAATTGTAACTTGCACAAATGATGTAGATTTATAATTTCATCTTGTAGGAGAAAAACAAAGTTGCATAAAATAAAGATTACTGTCGCCCGAAGTAGGAAGTAATAAGGTTTACCAAAACTAATTCTATTACTAATGTAATCAATTCATATTACTTTGCTTTTAACTGTTCGTCAGAACCATCATTCTCAATCTACACAGGGCGGGAGTTAATGAGATTGAATTTTGAAAAAAAGAAATGGAAAAGGAAGAAAACATACGTGAATATATTTTATTCGAAGTACATTTCTCCTGCGTTAATACAAGAAGTGGCATGATCAGCCAATGAAAGGAAGGGATTGCAGAGGTCATCTTTTGGTATGGAGTGTAGAGTTGAGGTCACAGTTCTTTGAATGTCCCTTCAATGTCTAGAAACTTTTTTCCTTCTAACGGCAACTTTAATGTGGGGAATAGAAAGTAGTCACACAGCGAAAAATCTGGAGGGGGGGGGGGGTCTGAGTACACACTTCTTTTCGTGCCAGAAATTACTTTTCACTGACTGTTCTGTGTGCGGGTGCGTTATCGTGAAGAAAGAACTATTGCCCGTTTTTTTCCGCTTTCCAAACGTAAGTTGAAGAAGCGTATATGCTGCAGCTTTGTCCGTCAGCACGATAACTCGCGTAAAAATGGTTTGACTTCGATGACATTTTAAGTATGTGGTAGGGGACCACTTGGGGACAAACCGTATTCAAAATGGCTGAAATGGGGTCAACGGTCAGGACATAGGAGCGGGATACATTCCATTGCCTTTATGAGTCATAACTTACGTAAAAATACTTCGATTGCAACAAAACTTTAGTATGTTGTTCCGGAGGTATACTGAAACAGTTCCGTTGAATATCCTTGAAATGGGGTCAAAGGTTAGGGCACAGGAACGAGATTTATTCCACAGCCACATAATTTGAGTAATGATTTCTCGTATGTTGGAAAGCGTATAATAACCAATGCATTGCATGATTTTACTAACTTTTTTACACTTTCCAACGGTAGGTTGAAGAAGCGTATATGCACCAGCTCTGACCGTACGTCTATCTGTCTGTCCGTCCGTTCGTCCGTCAACACGATAACTCGCGTAAAAATGGATAGATTTCGATGAAATTTCAGTCTGTGGTAGGAGACCACTTGAGGACTAACCCTATTGAAAATGGGCGAAATGGGGTCAAAGGTCAGGACACAGGAGCGCGATCCATTCCATTGCCCTTATGAGCCATAACTTACGTAAACATTCTTCGATTGCGACAAAACTTTAGTATGTTGTTCCGAATGTATACTGAATTAGTTCTGTTGAATATCATCGAAATGGGATCAAAGGTGAGGACACAGGAGCGATATTTATTCCACAGCCATTATCCTCATAACTTGATTAAAAATGCTTGTATTGCGACAAATGTTGTTCCGGAGGTATACTGAACCGGTTCTGTTTAATATCATCGAAATGGGGCCAAAGGTCATTACACAGGAGCGAGATTTATTCAGCAGCCATTATCCCCATAATTGAGTAATGATTTCTGGTATGTTGGAAAGCGTATCATAATCAATGCATTGCATGATTTTACTAACTCGTTGTACTCAGGCTTGACACGAACAATCCTCCCAGAATGGGTATGTAAGCATTATCAGTGGCAGTTATAACTTCAGGAATGAACTGATGATGATAGTTCCTTTGCTGTCATAAAAACACAATATCATTGTCTTAATTTCGGAATTCTGTAACCTGATCTCATTTCCTTTGGGTGACTGTAGCGACTTTCACTGAGCACTGTAACGCTTTGTTTCACGATGATAAGGAAAACACCATGGCTAGTCACCTGCCACACAATGCTTTGGAGCAAATTTTGCATTCTTTCTGCAGATGTATTTTGCGTACTTCACTCTTCATGCGTGTTTATAGTCGTCTGACAAAGCATGCTGAACAAAACCAGCACAAACATTTTTTTTTTTTCCAAATCCTAAACTAAAATTTGACAAACTGTCTCCTAGTTAACGCCGAACTCACATTCTAGCATCCTCAATTTCGCACAACGACCACTTTTTATCCTTCCTCGAACTTCCTCAATGAGTTCAGAAGAGCGTGCTGAAATCTCGCGTCCGGGCTTTTTGCCATTTCTCAAACGTCCAGCCTATACTTAAAACGTGCATACCATCGGAATATTTGTGCACGAGATAAGCAATTAGTCCAATACACATCACGCAACAATTTCACTGTCTCAGATGCAGTTTTCCCGATTTTCAAACAGAACCGGATATTTGCTCTCTGCTCCATGACAGAGTGTGGCAATGCTTTTCCACCTAATGACGCCTTGTACACCGTAAATAACACTGATCTGCAAATTTTCAACTTTTTTCTGTTGTTTTCAAATGAATAGGTGTATCTGAATGGATGTTTTGCGCAGATTCCGAAAATGACCTTCAAAAAATGATTGTTTAAGGAATAGATAAACGTAAATACATATTCAAAACCAAACATACCTAACATTCGCCACTGGGCTCCCCTTCAAACTTCCTCTTTTTGGATTGTCTTCGGTGTGCGTCCGCACAGTCTCTGCTCAACATCCAACAATAGTCGGCCATCATATGTACAGTCCACTTTCCTTGGTATCTCTTTTCCATCACTTTAATATCCAGATAGAAGCGCTCGGCATGTTCTTCCGAAAAATCACCAAGATTGTTAGGAAAGTAATTTAAATGAGCATGAAGAAAGTGAACTTTGACGCTCATGTTGCAACCAAGCAGTTCATAGGATTCCAGCATGTCCTCGACTAAAGTGGTGCAATTTGAAGCCTTCGTGTTCCCCAAAAAGTTGTTTACCACATTTCTGAATGCAGTCCATGCTCGCAATTCGCACTCACTCATGGTTTCCTCGAATTTGTTGTCTGCCATTAATTTTCGTGTTTGAGGGCCTATGAAAATGCCAGCTTTAATTTTTTCAGACGTGATTGATGGAAACTTACCACCAACATACTGAAAGCATTTACTGTCCTTGCTTAAAGCTGTCACGAATTGCTTCATTAATCCAAGTTTGATGTGTAAAGGTGGCAACAGTATTTTCGAGGGATCAACCAGTGAAAGTGGAACAATGTTTTTTTCTCCAGGTGTGAATGTACTTCTGACTGGCCACTGCTGCCGAACCCAATGTTCCGTCCTTGTTCTGGAGTCCCATTCACACAAAAAGCAAGGAAATTTGGTGTAGCCTGCTTGTTGGCCGAGCAATATTCCAATCACCTTGAAATCCCCGCACAAAGAACATTCATGAAACTGGTACTGCACACTTTCCAGCAGTAATTTAAGGTCCTCGTATGTCTCTTTCAAAGTCACAGAATGTGCTACTGGAATGGATGGATGGATGTTAGTATTGTGTAATAAAACACCTTTTAAACTGGTTTTGCTGGCATCTATGAACAACCTCCACTGTCCTGACTTGTAATTAATGTTGAAGTATTTCATGACTGCCGGAATGTCTCGACAATATACCAAACCGCCTTCCTCAGCAAAAAATGGAACCAATCGGTGTCTGTACCAGGAGAATCTCGTATGGGGACATAGCAAATTCTTTTCCTGAAGTCGTGATCCTAAAAGCTCTGCTGCGTCATTAGGTAAATTCAGATCACGAACCAATTCATTCAGTTCATGCTGGGTAAATGACACTGGGGTTTCATCCTCCATGCTGTCCGGTTGGTACATCTCATCACTTGTATCACCGTCTGAATCGGTGTCTATTGAAGGCTTGATATTGGACGGGGATGGTACAGGGATGGATTCACTATGGGGCACTGGTCTTATGGCAGATGGGATATTGGGATACACAATGTTACGCTTACTGGTTCTGGTATGGCCCACGATATTCACTGTGCAGAAGTAGCAGTCGTCACTGTGATTTTTTGGCTCACGCCACACCATGGGTACACCGAACGGCATTGATGCCCCTTTTTCCACTTTTCCAGTTCCTCAACCTCTCCACACATGCACGGCACACATTGTGAGGAGACCAAACTATATCCTGATCTGCTAGTTTAATGCCAGAGTATTGAAAATAAGCATTTTTCACGAATGGCGTAATATTTTGCCTGTGTTTTTTTCCTGTCATATTTAACGGGATGCTGTCCGCAGCCTCGAAACACCAGAACCATTTCCGTGCAGTGCTGCTGTCCACTGTTTCCTCGCCTTCAAGTGCACAAATCTCTCTCGCTGCTTCTACGTTTAACCTATTTGTAGCACGTCTTTTGTAAAAAAAGTTCGTGCTTCTGTTATCGGTATGTCCGTCCGTCTGCCTGTACCCACGGTATCTCTGCAACTACTAGTCCGATTTGAAAAATTCTTTTGCATTCGGAATCTCGAAATATGCGAATGATGATCCTTTATTTCGTTTTTTTTTACGATGCACAATTTCGCCGCTAGAGGGCGTAAATGCAGATGATGTCGAATTCAAAATGACGTTTTATTCCACATATTTGCTTCTAAACATCCGATTGAAAAAATTCTTTTTTCTTTCGATTCCATTTATGTCGAAGAGTATTTTAGATATAGTTTCTTTTTTAAATAACGTATAGATTTTCCTCTAGGGGACGCAAAAGTAAATTACATTTTTCACGATAACTCTTCTCCTAAAACTCTGATTTGAATTTTTTTTTTCAGCGGATACATCTGATGGAATATCTTTTGCATATAATTTCGAATTTTTGGTAAAGAACACATTGGCCACCAGGGGGCGTAAGTGTTAATTTTTGCTTCTGATGTATTTGCCATAAAATCTGAGCTTCTAACATACAGATTGAAAAAATTCTTTCGTGGACTGATGCCACTCACATTGATAAACCTTTTCGGAATATTTTCTTCTTAAAATATTTTACAGTTTCTCCGCCAGGGGGCGTAGATGTATATCTTATTTTTGTCAATATCTCTACTTCTAGGAGTCCGATTTGAAAAATTCCTTCTTTGTTGGATAGTGTTTTCCGTGTGACATGTTTTTCTTATGAATTCAAAATTTTCAAGTAATTCATAGACTTTCCGCTAGGAGGCGGAAAGGTAAAGTGCGTTTTCCACTATTTCTCTGCTTCTTTTTTTTTTTTTTTTTTTTTTGATTGGAGGTTTAACGACCACCGTGAGCAACTCAATGGGCTATAAGCAGTCGCCCGTCCCTAATTTAGGGTCACTGGTTCCAGGGAAGGGAGAGAGCCAGTGCCGTAAGACAAACACAACATCCATGCCTCACCGGGATTCGAACCCGGACCCCTTTCGGACGAATGATCAGAGGCCAACGCCTTAGACCACTACGCCACCGGGGCGGCTTTCTCTGCTTCTAAATCTCCGATTTCAAAAATTCTTTCTGCACCGGATACAGCTCCTGATGTGAAATCGTTTGCACATAATTTCTAATCTTTGTAAAAAAATGGTTTGACCACCAGGTGGCGTAAGTCTTAATTTCCGCTTTTTGATGTATTTGCATCAAAATTGAGCTTCTAACATAACATCTCGATTGAAAAAAAAGTCTTTTGTTGGCCGATGCTACTCACATCGACAAACGTTTTAGGAACATTTTCTTCTTGAAATAATGCATGGTTTCTACGCCAGGGGCGTAGATGTATATCTTATTTTTGTCAATATCTCTACTTCTAAAAGTCCGATTTGAAACTTTCCTTCTTTGTTGGATAGTGTTTCCGATGCGAAATGTTTTTCCCATAAATTCAAAATTTTCTCGTAAATCATAAACTTTCCGCTAGGGCGCATAATGGTAAATCGCGTTTTCTTCTCCTAAAACTCCGATTTGAAAAATTCTTCCTGTATCGCATACAAGACCTGATGGAAAGTATTTTTCACATAATTTCTAATGTTTTGTAAAGAATGGTTGGGCCACCAGGGGTCATAAGTGTTAATTGCTGCTTCTGATGTATTTGAAGCAAAATCTAGGTTCCTGAAAACTCGACTAAATTTTTTTTCTTGGACCGATACCGTTCATATGGATAAGCCTTTTTCGAATACTTTCTTCCTAAAATAATGCATGGTTTTCCCACCTGGGGACGTAAAGTCACATCTTATTTTTGTCGATAACTCTGTTTCTAAGAGTTCGCAAGCTCACGATTCCGTTTACACCAATATCTGAGAGATTAAAAACCCGATTAAAAAAACTTCTTTCTTCCGGCAGATACTATTGTTTTCCATACCGGTTCCATTGACATTGAATAGCTTTGATAAATTTAATTTGCGTCAGAACGGATTCAAAAGACGTGCTTATTACACCCGAAAATTCGGTGTCATCTTTCTTGTTTAATAGTGTCGTAAGAGCACCCAAACAGCACGTTTATTGATCTCCATGCGCTGCTCGTGTGTTAACGCAATTTGGATCCGTTACAAATGCATGTCATCAGCCTCGTGTGTTCTACGGCATGTTGGTATCAAGTCGACGACGACGCGCGTTTCGCACAGGAATGGAAACCCAACATCATGTGTAGCACAAAACGGGACGAACTTTTGATTCATTCTGGTTGAGTACCTTGCTGCGTCCACAGTTCCACAGCAAGAGACCAAATACGGTACCTATGATAGCAATAGAAATACAGCAAATTAGAGAAAACAAAGAAATATGGTTAAACTAAAAAGAATAACGAAGCCGAGTTAATTAAAGGGGTAATGAAACCCAGTCAAACAAAAAGGATATTGAAATCCAGGAAATTAAAGAGAACAAGGAAATGTGGTCAAAAATAAAAACAACAATAGAATTACAAAGCGCAGTTAAGTAGAGTAAACAAGTTAGTAAAATCATGCAATGCATTGATTATGATACGCTTTCCAACATACCAGAAATCATTACTCAAGTTATAAGGATAATGGCTGTGGAATAAGTCTCGCTCCTGTGTTCTGACCTTTGACCGCATTTCGACGATATTAAACAGAATTGGTTCAGTATACCTCCGGAACAACATACTAAAGTTTTGTCACAATCGAAGCATTTTTACTTGAGTTATGACGCATAAGGGAAATGGAATGATCTCGCTCCTATGTAATGACCTTTGACTCCATTTCGTCCGTTTTCAAAAGGGTTCGTCGCCAGGTAGTCCCCTACCGCACACAAAAAATTCATCGTAGTCGAACCATTTTTACGCGAGTTATCGTGGGTACAGGCAGACGGACAAAGCTGGAGCATATACGCTTCTTCAACCTAAGGTTGGAAAGCGTAAATATAAAAAAAGAATAACGAAGTCCCTCTTAATAAAGACAATAATGAAATTCATGCCTCCCCTGTGGCGCAGTGGTCTAAGCGCTGGCTCACGACCGTTCGCCCAAGTGGGGTCCGGGTTCGAATCCCGGTGGAGCAAGGCTGTTGTGTTTGTCTTACCGCAGCACTGGCTCTCTCTTCCCTGGAACCAGTGACCCTAAATTAGGGAAAGGAGACTGCGTATATTGCACACTGAGTTGCTCACGGTGGTCGTTAAACCTTCAACAACAACAACAAAAACGAAATTCCCCCAAATTAAAATAACAGTGAAATCCAATTAAATATACACCGAGTTAGCTTTGCATTAGGAGCACCCCCATTTTTCCTATTCGGAGCGGTAACGAAGTGCCACGTGACATCAACGTCACGTGAATCTACTATAAATTCTGCACAACTATCCTCTGTTCTTAATCAGTGAACGTTTGGAACTAAATAGTTCGGGTTGTGAAGATAGGTGCCAGTATTTCAGGAACAGCCGCACTTGTTGGCTGCTCCCGTACTACTGTATCAAGGGTGTTCCAAGACTGGATTAACCATGGAAAGACATTCTGCAGAGGGGATCAGCCAGAATTGGTCAGCCACGTGCGGTTGATCCTAGATGTGAGTGGCGTTAGGACTGGTATCTCATCAACGATGTGCAACAGCGGTGCAGATCTACCTATTTCCAAATGAACATTGCGTCGTACCTTGCTGCGTCCGCAGTTCCACAGCAAGAGACCAAAGACTGTACCTATGATAGCAAACAGCGCCTCGCATAGGCCGAGGAACGTCGGCAATGAATTCTCGACAGATGAAAGGAGGTCGTCTGGAGTGATGAGTCCCGTTCCCTGCTGCACCGTGCTGATGGTCGGGTTCGCATACGGCGCAAACAGCATGAAGCCCTATCCCCCTGGTTGCACAGTTGGGAGTTAACAGGCCGGTGGAGATGGTGTTCTGATTTGGGGAGCTTTTTACGCTTTCCAACCGTAGCTTGAAGAAGCGTATATGCTCCAGCTTTGTCCGTCTTCCCGTCCGCACGATAACTCGCGTAAAAATGGTTCGATTTCGATGAAAGTTTAGTATGTGGTAGGGGACTATCTGGGGACGAATCCTATTGAAAATGGACGAAATGAGGTCATAGGTCGCGACATAGGAGCGGGATCCATTCCATTGCCCTTATGCGTCATAACGTACGTAAAAATTGTTCGATTTCGATGAAACTCTATTATGTAGTAAGGGATAACCTGGAGACGAACCCTATTGAAAATGGGCGAAATGGGGTCAAAGGTCAGGACATAGGATCGGGATCTATTCCATCGCTCTTATGCGTTATAATGTACGTAAAAATGCTTCGATTGAAACAAAACTTTATCATGTTGTTCCGGAAGTATACTTTACCGGTTCTGTTGAATATCATCGAAATGGGGTTAAAGGTCAGGTCATAGGAGCGAGATTTATTCAACAGCCATTATCCTCATAACTTGAGTAATGATTTCTGGTATGTTGGAAAGCGCATCATAATCAATTTACTAACTTGTTCTTGGAAAGCCCTAGGTTCGTTGGTTATGGTCCCTCAAACACTGAATGGTGGACTCTAAAAGGACCTGTTGGCCAACCATCTCCATCCATTGCTGCAAAAGGTTTACTAGGACCACAGTGCCATGTTTCAACAGGACAACACACCGTGTCATGGAACAGGACAACACACCGTGTCATGGGGCTCGTGTAACTACTGAGTAGCTGCAGCAACACGACAACGAATGCGCCACATTGACTTGGCGCCCAAACTTCCCCAACTGTACCCGATTGAACATTTGTGGGATATGCTAGAGCGGGGTATGAGAACTGCTGATCATCAACGGAACGAGCACGAACTGACGGAGTTACTACAGAGGTCACGGGTCAAGTTACGCATGGCGGATGCTCGAAACATTGTAGAACCTGTTCCGAGGCGTTTGCGAGCCATGATTGCACAGAAAAGTGGACCAACGCATTATTAGGTAGGTCTTCTTGATTCAAAGCTTACTTAGCGTAAATAAGAACAATGAAATCCGGCTGAATATAAAAATAAAAACAATTTAGAAAAACAAAGGGAATTACGAAATTCATCTAAATGAAAAGAGAATGATGAAATCCAGCCAAATAAAGTAAATAATGAAGTCTCAGTTTACATCAAACAATCCAAGAGAAACTCCTAGTCACGGGCTATTGACAATACGAACGCACCTAGACAGTTTCCTGATTTCAACACAGAGGGCGCTACAGTCTTTTTACACGAGAACACACGTTACTTGATGCTTCTTAAATTACGTTTTGCAGTGTTTCTCTGGCGTTACTGCTTTTTGTAAACGTCGATGTACAGCATTGCTTTTGAAATGGTGAATTGCAAGCGCCATTATACGTGCCCTTCACTTTGCTGAATGTTATTTTATTCATAAGATACAGAGTATTTACTTTCGCCCATGTGCGTGGAAACACTTCCTCTGATAGCATCAAAAAGAGATACCACGATGACAATAATTCTTGAAGTTTCTTTCTTTAAAGCTCCCTTTCCTTTGTTTAAAAACGAGACTGCGTCCGGAGCGAAAGCGATAAATGTGGGCGTACAAGCACGACGGCTGATAGGCTTTCGTCTCAATAGAGACGATTTCTTGAGCGATGAAAAGGAAAAAGAAAGACGAAGTATCCGAACCACTTCAGAATCTCACTCTGTTCGTCGTGGCTTAAAAAGGAACAGCTAGGAAAGAAGAATGGCCACGCACAATGAAGCGATTGTTTCGAACAAACTCTGATCTCCGATCTGTTCAATGTTTAATCATGTTCTCCAATAAAGTATGCCTTCCATTATCATCGAGAAGAAGCAGGACCAACTAGAAAGTGCTTACTGTCTTTTCCCATTGCATCGCGTTTGTTCTTCTCTCCGAAACCTATAAAAAGTATTAGGTTAGAGAATTACCTTGTACACAAAGTTCAAAAGCAAAACAGTAATTTTCCTTATGGAATCCTGAATTATTAAAATGCCTATTTGCTTTAGTATTAGGTGTACAAATAAGTTTTAAGGCCTTTTTGTGTGTGGCGTATACCGCTAATTTACATATCCGACTTTACCCCGCGTTGTTGTCATGTGACCATAACTGGTCCAGAGTATAAAATGTGACACAGAAGTTTACCCAACAGTCAATGGGTCGCGGGTTGCCTAGTGGGCAACGTTCGCGACTGCCATGGAGACCTCAGGTTCGATCCCAGGCAAGTACGAACGCTCAATCCGCTAAATATCCGCAGTGCGTCGGATGGACACGTTAAGCCGTCGGACCCCCGGGTACTGGCCCCCGGTAATAAATAAGGGCGTCTTCCTCCTCCTTTCTACCTCGCTTCCGTGTGACTTTCCTATCGGGCACTCTAGCCCAAATCTCATAGCTTCCTATTTCTAAGGGTTGTTTAAGACCTGGGGTCAGATACTCCCTTCCTAAAATCCTCCACATATGATGATGATGATGATGATGATGACCCAACAGTCAAACGCACTTGCACATCGGTAGGTGAAAGATGGCAAGCGATACTGCATTTATTCGACACTGTATTCGTTACGAATTTCATTAAGGAAAAAAGTGCTGCAAAAGCAGGTGCATCGACCTGTTCTGATCTGGGAAAGAATATTGAATCGAAAAGCACGTGGGAGTTTTGGTTTAGACCGTTTAAAGCAGGTGATTTTAATGTTAGCGATCGAGAACGTAGCGGCGCACCGCAGAAGGTTGCACATGAGGAACTGCAAGCATTGCTGGATAAAGATTAGTCTCAAACGCAAAAAGAACTAACTGAACAACTGGGGGTAACTCAAAAAAGCATTTCCAATCACTTACGCGCAATGGGAAAGATTCAGAAGGAAGGAAAACGGGCACCACATAACCTGAGCAAGAGGAACAATGATGAGTGTGTCCTGAAGTGTTTGAAACTCTTGAATAAGCAACACAGAAAGTCATTCCTGTTGAACATTGTTAAGGTGATGAAAAGTGGATATGGTACGCCAATCCCAAAAACACTGGGTAGACCACTGTGAAACGACGACTCCAACATCGAAACGCAATATTTACTCCAAGAAAGTTCTGCTGTGCATCTGGTGGGATATGAAGGGTGTGCTCTATTATGAACTACTGAAATAGGGTCATCCTGTTACTGCTGATAGCAACAAGCAACAATTGCTGTGATTGAACCAGGAAATCTGTCGGAAATGTCCATTCACAAGTAAAGTATTGCGTCCTGTGAAATTACTGCATGACAACACTAGGCCGTATGTCGCGAAATCGGTCAAGTAAATGTTATTGACGCTTGGCTGGGAAGTTTTGGAGACAGCCCCTTCAGTCTATCATTTGTTCCGATTGATGCAACATGGTTTGTATGCTGTACTGTTCCGTACATGTGACTAAGTGCTAAAATGGGTTGACGACTTCATCGCGTCACACGACGAAGTGTTCTTCATGGTTAGAATCCGTCAGCTGCCCGACTGATGGCGGAAGGTAGTAGATAATGACAGCGAATATTTTGATTCGTAAAGGTAGCGTATCGTTGTTTTCTCTCAAATTACATGCTGCTTTGTCTGAAAACGCTTTAAAACTTATTTGTACACCTAATACATTCAGATACAGCATAGCAAAAGAAAATGCGCAACAAATACACCGAAGAGCCAAAACACTATGACCAGAGCGTTTTTATGCAAATCGAAGCAACTGCAGGTAAACGACGACGCGTGTGAAGGCTATGGAACGGTATAAATAACACCTGATACTGGGTTCTGTTCATCAGTGTTATTCCTGTACTTCAGATGGGAAAGGCAGCGAGTTTGACAAAGGCCAAATTGTAACACCCAGATGACTAGGTCAGAGCATTCTCGAGACGTTAAGGCTGGTGGGGTGCTCATGGTCAGCTGTGGTTAGGACCTTCAAAAAGTGATCCGAGGAGGTAAAACTACAAATTGCCTGGAAAGCTGTGGGCCAGCCACAGCTCATCCATGCCAGAGGTCAGCGAAAGCTATCTCGTACGGCATGAGCCAACGGAAGGGGTTCTCTGGTACAATTCGCCGGCAGTTCGAATTCTGGTAACGTGGGCAAGGTGTCCCAACACACAGTAGGGTAGCCTAGGCTGATTACTTTACCTGCACCGTCTTAATGTAGACCTCGCAGGGAAATGCGGAACTCTCTCGAATAGTTTGGGATTGATAGGATCCCTGACGGCGTTCCGACAGCTAACCCGTCAGTCACAGGAAACCACAGTCTTCCACTCGGACAGATTCGGTCTAGAGACCTGTGAGGATCTGCCTCCCCCACGGGACCGGTACCTTACAACCTTCTGTCACAACCCGTGTGTGCGACGTGCTATGGGCAGTTGGGGCAAGCAACTTTTCAAAATTATCTCATCTCGTGGCCGGGAGATCGCCCGCCAACGCGAGTTTTTGGGACAAAAGTCCTTTATTTGGTATCAATAAAACAAAATACATGCACATTACATTGTGAGGGTCTCATGCACCCCCTCTCACAAATATTCAGACACTAAATCCCATTAAAAATATTTACATGGACCACAGCTCTAGGGCCAGTATTGTGGTGATGACCCCGGGCCAGCGTTGTCAGAAACACCTTGGTCAATAGACCCAAAAGCTCAATATCGAGAGCGACGTACCTCCGAGGGTACTAACATCTGTCAACCATAGTTGACCCGGCTCTTCCTTTGCTCAAGTTCCCTAATAATACTAGGGCATGTCTTAATGAAACTGGAGTGAGAGACGTCCAGTTTCAGGCGGAACTTGGCATTCGCAGCTGTTGCAATTGCAGCACTTCGGTGCGGCTGCACACTGGTGGTGCCGGTGCCCAACTTCACCGCAATTGCCGCACCTTGCTTCTGACTCGGGGAAGTTGCCTCGGAAATGACCGAAGCCATTACACCGAAAGCACCTGACCTCCCTCAAAAATTCCTTTAGGCGGAGCACTGACCAACCCAAGTTCAGTGTCTTCCGCCTCACCAAGTGCTTGAAGGCCTTGGGCTCCACGTCTGCCACCCAGTGGACCCTACCTCCCTTGCCCTTGATGGGGAAACAGGCTTTAAACCAGTTCTCGAGTTCTGGATTCTGCCCGCAAACCGCCTCCTCGAACTCTTTCCCTGAGAGATCCCCGTCGACCCCATAAACTATCAACCGGGTGTCTCTTTCGTGGGGCCGTGGGGAGTGTGCAATCTTTGGTCAACAGATTTCTCCTCCACTCCTGGGCAAGGCGGTCGAGCTCCCCGGGACGGGAACACTCCACCGCGACCCCACCTTTCCCAATGATCCGAATGCTCTTGACCCCTATCTGCAGTTTAGTTGGGTTGACTGCAGTTTTCAGGATCTTCTTCGTGTCCTCTGAGGACGCACTCTCTACTGTCGGGTAGACCAAAAGCACGTGTCTCCTGTCGCCCGACTTTTTCTTCTTTTTATTCTCTATAGGGGCGAGCGAAGACCCTTTCGCCGTGCTAGCCCCTTTCCTAACCACTTCGGCGTAGGAAACCACTTTGGCGTCGGCTTTGCAGCTAGACTCCTGCCGAAAGGACAGCCTGCCTTCAATATAGGCCACCCGATCGGCTTGCTCGTAACAAGCCTTATTAATACCATTCAGGGCCGCTTTCACATTTTCTCTCCCTGAGGAAGTGACCCGCGAGTCCAAGAGATCGGACTCAACTTCCCCAATGAGGGTGAAAATGCGGCTCATGAAAGCCTCAGGTGTAAGCACCGGGGGTGTCCTGGGATGCTTGTATCCCACCAAAGGTGTCTCTGGGGAACCAGCGGACGACCCCTCAGGAGCCCGAGAGGGTTCGGGCTGGGGTGGTGTTTTACCCTTCCTTGCCATGGGCGGAACTGGCAAGGGCGTGCTTACACCGCTAGCTGACTGAGAAGGCTCAGTCGAGGCTCCCTTCGTGGGTGTAGCGGCTTTAGAGCCCTTCGCTGAGGGAAGCGTCTTTGACGGTTTCCTCCTGGCATTGGGCTCCACCTTCCAGCTGTTCTCGGAGGTTGGGCTGAGCCCTTTAGCACTGCCGACAGGGCTTGGTAGTGCTTCGGCCGCTACCTTCTGCGTCCGGGTTGACCCGGACGATTTGGGGGCTGACCCCTTAAGTTTCACTTTACCCTTCTGGGT
The DNA here is from genome assembly GCA_039090855.1 of Macrothele yani. Lineage (NCBI taxonomy): Eukaryota > Metazoa > Arthropoda > Arachnida > Araneae > Macrothelidae > Macrothele > Macrothele yani. The sequence continues at coordinate 35,430,520 of CM077001.1, read as the reverse complement.
AGATGACATCTCTGTGAGAGAGATGCAAAACACAAATTTCTTCTAAGCACTGAGTGGGCACTCTGGGGTTCTCCCACTCGAGTCTAACCTTAGAAACCGGGCGCTCGGGCTTTGGGCTGACAAGGGATCAAACAGTCCCTTCGTCAGCGGGGCCGGAACGACGTCGAAGTACCCGAAACTGATGCCAGAGTCTCTATGCGGGCTGAACGGAACTTCGCCCTTACAAGGACGTTTTCACTAAGTCCCGTCACTGCTCTAATTGATAGGGAACATAAGGTTCACCTGTTCTTAAAAGAAAAAATTCGCGAGATCGGGATGAAACCCCGTCTCGCGGTTGAAATCGTCAGTTCTGCTTGACAGTGCAGTATTGCTCAACCAGATCACACAGGGAACTCTCAACACACAGTAGATCGAAACCTGCTGAAAATGGGGCTTCGTATCCGGAGATCGCCCTAGTGCCTATGCTAACCGTGGTTCACCATCGAAAGCGCCTGCAATGGGTATGCGAGCATCAAAACTAGATCTTGAATGATTGGGAGAAAAGGGTGTGTTCCGATGAATCTCGTTTCCTGTTACACCGTGTGGATGGCCGGATACGTGTGCTTCGTTTACCTAGGGAAATGTCGGCACCAGGATGCACCGTGAAACAAAAACAAGCTGGTGGAGGGAGTGTAATGCTATATATATGTAATGTTCTGCTGAGAAACCCTGGGTACAATCATTCATGTGCAGGAAAAACTACGACGCCAACTACCTATCTAAACTTCATTGCAGACCAGGTGTATCCTCTCAAGGCAACGATATTCCCCTTTAGTTGTGCCTCCTTTCATTAGGATAATGTGCAGTGCCACACTGCCAGGATTGTTCGAGAATGGCTCGCGGAACATGAGAAAGATATTGCCGTGCCAAATTCCCCAGACACCAATCCAATTGAGCATCTGTGGTTTGTGTTGCAACAGCAAATCTGATCTGCAGCAACTCAAACACGTAGCTTAAAAGAGTTAAAGGGTCTGCTTGTAACTTTGTAGTGGTACCAGATACCAGAAGACATCTATAGAAATTTTGTAGAGTCCATTCCCCTCCGGGTAAGAGTTATTCTGCAGGTACCTGAGGAACCAACACCCTATTCGGAAGAAAACAAGCTGGTAGAGGGCAAGGTTCTGCTGGGAATCCCTGGGCACAGTCATTGATGTACAGGAATTTATGACGTCGACCACCTACCTAAACATAACGGTACATCAGATTCATTCTTTCATGGCAACGGCAATCCCCTCTAGTAGTGCCTTCTTTCAACAGGATCATGCGACCAGGTTCATCCTTTCATGGCAACGGTATTCTCCTTTAGTAGTGTCTTCTTTCAGCAGGATAATTCGACCAGGTTCATCCTTTCATGGCAACGGTATTCCTCTCTAGTAGTGCCTTCTTTCAGCAGGATAATTCGACCAGGTTCATCCTTTCATGGCAACGGTATTCCCTTCTAGTAGTGCTTTCTTTCAGCAGGATAATGCGACCAGGTTTATAATTCCATGACAAGAGTATTCCCCTTTAGTAGTGCCTTCTTTCAGCAGGATAACGTGCCCAGGTTCATCCTTTCATAACAACGGTATTCCCATCTAGTAGTTGTGACGTACCTGCCAGCAGGACGCGCACGACATAAAGGCAGATAGCAATTAGAATCAATGTCCGCGTACCTTAATTGGTAGAGCAACTTATTCCGGAATGAGTGGACCCGGGTTCGAACCCCGGCGCGGATAAAAATGACGGAGAAATTCACTTCGTTATAATGGCGCCCGAACTATCCGGATGACCCGGCCGTTCAAAATCTCGCATTGTTGTGATGTTATTTCCACACCGCGAGATAGGAAAAATGAGAGAATCCCTTCTCCAGCGCTTCGAAAAATAAAAATGTGTGACGTTGCATTCCACACATCACATTGACTGGGAGTTCTCAAGTGCCCGTTCTACAGTGGATGGCTGCCTTCAACGATTCATGGTCACGGCTGACCCGTGGGCCATGCCCCCGGCCCTCTTTCGGGGGAGAGATGTGACGTACCTGCCAGCAGGACGCACACGACATAAAGGCAGATAGGAATCAGAATAATCGTCTGCGTAGCTCAGTTGGTAGAGCGACTTGTTCCGGAATAAGCGGCCTCGGGTTCGAATCCCGGCGTAGACCAAAAATGACGGAGAAATTCACTTCGTTATATAGTACCTTCTTTAAGCAGAATAACGCAACCAGGTTCATCCTTTTATAGCAAAGGTATTCCCCTTTAGTTGTGCCTTCTCTCATCAGGATAATGGGCCGTGTCACACTGTCAGGATTGTTTGAGAATGGCTCGTGGAACATGGGGAAGATATTGCCATGCCAAATTCCCCAGACACCAATCCAACCGAGCATCTGTGGTTTGTGTTGCAACAGCAAATCCAATCTGCTGCTATTCAAACACGTAACTTAAAATAATTAAAGGATCTACTTGTAACTTTGTACCAGGAGACATCTATAAAGGATCTGCTTGTAACTTTTTACCAGAAGACATCTATAAAGGATCTGCTTGTAACTTTTTACCAGAAGACATCTATGAAGACAACCAGATACCAGAAGACATCTATAAAGGATCTGCTTGTAACTTTGTACCAGAAGACATCTATAAAGGATCTGCTTGTAACTTTGTATCAGAAGACATCTATAAAGGATCTGCTTGTAACTTTGTACCAGAAGACATCTATAAAGGATCTGCTTGTAACTTTGTACCAGAAGACATCTATGAAGACAACCAGATACCAGAAGACATCTTTAGAAATCTTGTAGCGTCTATTCCTCGCCTGGTAACAGTTGTTTTGGAGGTACGTAAGGGACCAACATCATATTAGAGTACCCGGGGTCCAATGGCTTAGCGTCTGATAGGCACGTTAAGCCGTCAGATCCCGGGTACTGGCCCCCTGATAATAAATAAGAGGGTATTTTTATTCCTTTCGGCTTTGCTTCCGTGTCACTTTCCTACCCGGCACTCTAGCCCAAATCTCCTAGCTTTCTATTTCTAAGGGTGGTTTAAGACCTGCGGTCAGACACTCCTCTCCTAAAATCCTCTACATATGATCAGATCCGATTGCATTAGGACGAAAACAAGCCAGTAGAGGGCTAAAGTGTAATGCTCTGTGCAATGATCTGCTGGGAATCCCTGGGCACAGTCATTCATGTACAGAATTTATTACGTCGACAACCTACCTAAACATCACTGCATACCAGGTACATCGTTTCATTGCAACGGTATTCCCATATAATAGTGCCTTCTTTCATTAGGATAATGTGCCGTGCCACACTGCCAGGATTGTTCGAGAATGGCTCAAGGAACATGAGGGAGATATTGCCGTGCCAAATTCCCCAGACACCAATCCAATTGAGCATCTGTGGTCTGTGTTGCAACAGCAAATCCAATCTGCAGCAACTCAAACACGTAGCTTAAAAGAGTTAAAGGATCTGCTTGTAACTTTGTAGTGGTACCAGATACCAGAAGACATCTTTAGAAATTTTGTAGAGTCCATGCCTCGTCGGGTAAGAGTTATTCTGCAGGTACCGGAGGAACAAACACCATATTAGGAAGAAAACAAGCCGGTAGAAGACTTAAGTGTAATGCCTTGTGCAATGTTCAGCTGGGAATCCCTGGACACAGTCATTCATGTACAGAATTTATGATGTCGACCACCTATCTAAACATCACTGCAGACCAGCTACATCCTTTCATTGCAACGGTATTCCCCTCTAATTGTGTCTTCTTTCAGAAGGATAATTCGCCATTTCACACTGCCAGGGTTGTTCTAGAATGGTACGCGGCACATGAAGAACACATTGCCGTGGCTTCCAAATTCGCCAGACACAAATACAATTGAGCGTATGTGATTTGTGTTGCAAAAGCAAATCCAATCTGCGACTACTCAACCACTTGACTTACAAGAGTTAAAGGATGTGCTGGTAACGTCTGGGTGTGCAGATACCACAAGACACTTTTAGAAATCTTGTAGTGTCCACTCCTCGCCGGGTAAGGGTAGTTTTGGCGGTATGTGGAGAACCGACATCATACACTATTAGGCAGGTAGTCATAAGATTTTGGTTTCTCGGAGATCCAGGGGTAGAACGAAATGACCAAACCAGGACGGGAATTTCTGTTCTGATGTCCCCTGCAGAAACATATGTAACTTCAGGGGAACGCCTCATAAATTCCCTCGTGAAAAAAATTCTGTTAGATCCTGAATGAAAGATATTTTAAAATATACGCTTAAAATGAATTCAGCCATGAACGAGTTTTAACAGTAATTTAATGGTAAAATAATTTTTAAAATCCACTCATGCCTGAATTGTAATATCAAACTCCGCTCAAAACGGGGTGTTGTACCAGAAAATGATTTAATTTGAAAAATTGTTTTTTCCAACATCGCGAGCCTTTCGAAGATCCCATATTCAATTAAATCATCAAGATTGTCGTTCTGAAAGTTGATTCGTGCACGTGCCTCAAAGCAATTATCCTAAGCACTTAATTTTTAGCACGTTTTGCGTCTTTTTTATAAAACGTATGTGCTTATAAGTATCATTTTTCCCGTCCGTCCATCCGTCTGTCTGTGGACACCATCTTTCTTTAACTATTAGTCTGATTTTAAAACTTCTTTCTGCATTAGAAAGCCCGAAATGTGAGAACGATTATTATCTTTGTCTTTTAATACTTTTCAGATGCGCGAAAAAAGGCAACTTTTCTGCTAAGAGGATGTAAATATAGATGCTATGGAATGCAAAATACGTTATTATCCATATCTTTGCTTTTAAATAACCGAATGAAAGACTTTTCTTTCCTTCAATACATTTATTACGAAGACTATTTTAGGTGGCACTTCTTCAAATAATGCGCAGTTTTTTCATTAGGTGAGTGAAGGTAAATTGCGATTTGCCCGATATCTCTGCTTCTAAATGTCAAATTTCTTCCTTGCTTTGGGTAGAGTTTTTAATGGGAAACGTTATATATATAATTCCCCATTTTGGTGAAAAACTGTTTTGCCATTGGGTATATTTATGTTTCCGGTGTATTTCAGTAATATCTGGGCTTCTAAAAACTCGATTGAAAAAGTTCTTACGTGGTCGGACACCGATCCCCACGAAAATTATTTGCGCATATTTTATGTATAAAATAATGCACAATTTTTCCGCCAGGGGACGTAGATGTATATCGTATTATTCTCGACATCTCTGCTTCTAACAGTCTCCATTTGAAAACCTCTTTCTTTGTCGGACAGCGTATGTCATGCTGAAAGATTTGCATATAATTTCAAATGTTTCTTTACGCACAAGTTTGCTAGTAGAGAGCATAAGTCGCGTTTCCTTTTACAGCATATTCGCAGCAATATCTACTGTCTAAAATCCCAATTTAAAAAAACATTTTTTGATCAGATACTACCAGTTACCAAAATACTTTGCATTTCGTGCCAAAAATAATATACAATTTTCCCGCTAGATGTTTAACATCTTTTTCTCGATATCTCTGCTTTTAAAAGTTCGATTTTAGAAAGTCTTAACACCGGATACCATTTTCTTCGCTGAACACTTTGCTTTCACTTGCGGAGATTTTCTATAGTTCCCAGTTCTGTCGCTTGGTGGTGTTTGGGCACTTCTGTTTGCAGCTGTATCTCCACCTCTGAGAATCCTATTGAATGATTTCTTTGTTTAATGTATGCTGTGCATGCTGTTCGTTGCAGTGAACATTGGGAATATTATAACCTTTAAAAAATTGCACAGCTTTCTCGCTAGAGACGTGAATGTCAAAACCTTTTTCTCACTATAACATTTGCAATACACTATTTCCTACTAGGCACTTGGTCAACATGGGCGCATAAATGGGCTTCCGACTCATTAGGCCTATTTGAGGAGTGTCCGCTGTACTGTGTACTAGGAAATATTTGTCGTCTGTCGTTAATGGGGGCACTCGTGAGCCGTCTGTCGTTAATGGGGGGCACTCGTGAGCCGTCTGTCGTTAATGGGGGGCACTCGTGAGCCGTCTGTCGTTAATGGGAGGCACTCGTGAGCCGTCTGTCGTTAATGGGGGCACTCGTGAGCCGTCTGTCGTTAATGGGGGGCACTCGTGAGCCGTCTGTCGTTAATGGGGGCACTCGTGAGCCGTCTGTCGTTAATGGGGGCACTCGTGAGCCGTCTGTCGTTGATGGGGGCACTCGTGAGCCGTCTGTCGTTAATGGGGGCACTAGTGAGCCGTCTGATGTTACAGACATCACGTACCAACCGGCGACTGTCGACCAGTGATGGTCTTACATTGGTGTTACAGGTGCATTCTCTACATCATCTTTTCCTTAGTTACAGGTACATTCTCTTTTCCTAAGTTATCAGATAATGTCATTTGATAAATTATACAGTTTTCGACTATTACTGTTTATGCATGCTAATAAATATTTAGATCTAATTACCTTACATTTGCGCTCCCATGATCATGACACTCGTGCTAATACTAGTTTTTTAATACCTAGAAGAGCGTACTAATTTTTTATTTAATAACGTTAACGTGACCTGCGCTAGGTCCTGGAATGGGTTGCCGCTTCGGATCAAGACGGTGACGTACTATTCGGTATTTAAAAGAGATCTTAAGATTTTCTTAATTAATGATTGATTAACGGTTGGTCATATATTATGTGTTATTGCTCCGATTAACTGTATCACGGTTAAATTGTTCCTTGACTTGACGATTTAGATTAGTTTTCTATTTTTGGTTTGTTTTGTTTTTGGGTACTAGGAGCTTGTCAGGCTATTTGTTAGCCTTTTCCCCCTGGTTCTCTTGCCACAATACATCGCAACGATTTGTTATAAAGAATCTGTTGCAGTGCTTCAAATTATTTAAAACTAAAAGATTATAGTGTCACTTTGGGTGTTTTGTAATTATTATTTACTTTGGTTATGCTCCCTGTGGTGAGACTTTTGATGTACTGGCTATGAAGTGTTCGTACCTTCTTCTTGTCAGTTTGTGTGACTTAATAATCTATTTCAGTATGTAACTTTTTGAAAATGTCACTTTCTTTAGTATATAAGCGTGTCCGAGAATTACTGGACACATTACAAAATTATGTACAAAAAAAAAACTATGAGCATTGTCTGTTTTTCTATGTCACGTATTAATAACACGGTTTCTATATTTTTGTTTTGCAGAATTGTTATTTCCAGAATCCGATAGATGACGCTAGGTGTGGCCTGATAAGGAATGTATGAGAAATGCGCAATCAATAGTCATGTCATCCGTACAGCAGAAGGCGATGTGTGTGTTATGGCTTGCGGAATTAAAGTCTGTCATTAAAGTTAAAAGACGGTACCGTTTAGAGTATGGTTGCATCCTCCTTCAACGAATTCAGTTAAGCGGTGGATGAAACAGTTTAAAGAAACTGGCAATGTGGAACATCGTGAAGGAGCCGGTAGGCCTAGCGTCAGCGGTGAGACGATTGACCATGTTAATGAAAGTTGTCTTGATGAAAATATGATATTATTTGCAAAAATCGAATTGTATGGAAATAGTTACACTTTTAAAGTTTTCTAATAGTGATACTTTTGAAGTGCTGTAATTTTTTAGTTACGTTGGTTACATTGCATGCTGCGTGCAACCGTTGATTTCTGTGATATAAAAAGCCTGAGTTCATTCATTCTGTTTGCACATTTATATTACTATTGGTATTACTGTATTCTTAGACTTTTGTTGTTTTTCATGATTGTAGATGTAGTCCCGGGTGTGTATGGACTAAATTCTGTTTTGTTGTGGCGTGGAATGAAATTATAGTTAGTTAAATAAATAAATAAATTTCCATCATGTTGAGTGGATGTGTGTTCCCTTTTGGACCATTATTTCTACTGTTGCACTGCTGCATACCCCTGTAACAAACTAGCGGCGATGAGCGACGTACGTCGCAGATTTTATTTTGGTCCTGCAGACAAAGACGGTATCCCAGAACCCTTTTTAATCGCTCTCAAGTCATCAATGGCCGACCACACGCCTTTGATGACGGGGTTCGACGTAGAATATTCAGGCTCGTACAGAACGACAACTTTGGTAACGGTGGTACAAATAACATCCAGGTTCAACGTCGGATGCCCAAACGGCGTCAGCGAGCGAACGGTATGGCGCACAATGCATACCATGGGGTACAGGAGATGACGCCCTACTCGTGTGCCACTGTTAACTGCTCGTCATCGGGCATTACGCCTCTCCTGGAGTCGGGAACATCAAAAGTAGACCTCTGCAGAGTGGCGCCGCCTGGTGTGGAAACTGAATACTGTTTACAGCTGTACCGAGCTGACTGTAGATTCTGTGTTTAGCGTCGATAGCAGAAGGCCATGGCCCGTCGTGCCATTTTGGCTCTGTTTAAGGCGGTAATAGCTCTGTAATGTAAAGGTTTGGGAAGCCTTATCATGGGATATACTAAACAGTTAAAAATTTGGGGATAGGTTGTACCACAAAGTTGTGCTACACCAGCTGCACCACTTTCTGAAAAAAAAAGTGCACCATTAAACCCAACAATAAGGTGCAACCTTGCATCACTTTATGGGGTAAGGTTGTACCAGAATATGGTGTATGGTTGCACCATAAAATAGTGCAGTCTTACACCATCAAATGTAAGGATGCACCTATTTATACTGCAACCTTACTCCACTTGTTGGTGTAGCTTTCCCAAAATGTGGTGCAGCTAGTGTAGTTCCACTTATTGATGCAACATATCAATGAGTGTCTGTTGTCTTTTTACATCACTGCTTTATGGATACAGTATTTTGAAAACAATGTTTCTGTGTACAGTTCCAAAACGTTTGTGTTTACTTCATCAATTTAGGAATAAAATGTTCCTTCTTTTCTTCTTTTTAAATTTTTTCTCGCATACTCGGAAGATTTTAATCTTTATTGCTTATGTTAGCACATATAGTCTCAATTTCAAGATCAATAAACTGGGCCAATTAGTGCCGCAATTTGAGCTTGTTATACTACATTAGAAGCTACTTCCGTGTGAACAGCCTCCTCAGAAAACTTAAATTGTATTGTCCTACACGTGGCATAACATCAGAAAGTTCAACGTGAAAATAATTATGTCAGGAACACCAGATACGTATGTGCTACAAAAAGGATTTTCATCACTTACCTTATTAACTGGAGTGAACACTTCTTTAAAATTTTCCAAACTCGCACTCACTGTGACGACAAAACCAACATGGCGACACAACACAACATCTGCCTCCTTCAGATGACTTGATGACGAAGATTCATGAGCCGTTTCCTTCACTATCCCAAAATATGGTGCAAATAACGCCGTTTCGGCGGCATTTGGTAATTTGCACGAAAACGTGGTGCAAGTCAAACGTTTTCATGCATCAGTTAACAGTGCAAGTCGCACCAGATCATGGTGTAAGTGTCAGATGGTGCACGATATTCTGGTGCAATGTTGAACAGAAAATATTTAAGAGTGTAGGTTCCTCAGCGGAGAGGTCCTTAACCGCTACTCGCTACCAGCATGCACCTACACGCTTTCGTGGTCTTCGCGCATCTTGCTGCCGATTGTCTGTTTCAGCAGAACAACGCACAACCCCACCGGGTAGCAACCGCCAAAGCATAACTCGAGAAAAATATTCATCTAAGTTTGGAATCATCCAGTGGCCTCCAATGTCCCCGGATTTAAACCCTGTGGAAGCTATCTGGCTTGCCGTGGAGCGAGCGGAATATCAGATCCATGGATCTTGGGCCGACGTCACAGGCGAAGTTGTGGACAATGCTGCAAAAGGCGTGGCTGGTGTTACGTCTTTAAACTCTCTGGCATCTGGTGGAGCCAATGTTTTGGCATGTACAGGCTGTTATTAGCTCTAGAGAAGAGATGGCGAACCTATGGCACATGAACACGATTTGGGAGGCACACCAACATGAAAACATTAACATTAAATAAAAATTTAGTTCTTTTACAGAGAAGTTTTCAACATCATGTCTGTAGTGTTTTCTTGCAAATAACTGAGCTTTGACAAGAAAATTAATCTAGCCAAGAAGTGCCCTCCAAAGGTGTAGTAAATAAATCAACCTCACCTCATTTAATCGCCTTATGCATTCATTCCCAAAAGTTAAGCATCACATGCACACCATTATTTTATCATTCTGCTCCTACGGACATCCACCACGAGATGTCCACACCTGCTTCAGCTGAAGCCCACATCTTTCCTGCTTCTCTCTTACCTTTGCAGGAGGGAGAGAAAACCGATGTGATAGGAAGACATGCGTGAAACAGTGGATTCCTGTGAGAACTGAAAGTAACCTTGAACAATGGATGGAGAGATTTCAAATTTGTAACTTGACAACACTGTGAAGCCAGTCCAGAGCTTCGGCTTGTCAAAGAAGGTTGATTTGTTTGTAGCTGCTGCTTATTTCTCTTGTGTACTGTAATTGTTCCTTTGCTGGTGCTTTTGCATCCGGACCATGCATTATGTCTTCGGTGCCAAAAAAAAAAAAACAGAAACTTAAAAAAGATAGTGGCCGAGTATTTCAAGAACAGTAGACATCGGAGTTCGGAGTCATTGAGAAAAACAATTAAGCTTTCTGTTTATTGCTTGTGTACGGAAAGAGTAGTGTTCCGCAAATTCAATGTATAGCTTCATTTTGAGAGGAATCATAAAATGTTTGTTCCATGTCAAATGAAGAAAGAAGGGAGTACATTTCACGAAAAGTGAAACAATATAAAAACAATCAAATTGTTCCGTATCTTCTTTCAGGCCAAGGAATAATATCACTGCGACTAGTTTTCATCTCTGTACTGCACAGCGTAGGAAGCCACTTTGTGATGGTGATTTTTTGAAGGCCGCTTTCTTAGCCAGGTCTGACACATTTTTGAAAGATTTTCCCAACAAGCAACAAATTGTGAATAGAATTAAGGAAATGCCAGCCGGAAGGAACTCTCTTAAAAGTAGAATAACAAGAATGAGTGAAGATGTTACAGATCATATTAAATCTTATTTGGATAACGCGGATATTTTTACAATATGTCTTGATTAAAGCACTGACGGGACGTCACAAGCAAGGTTAGATATATTTTTTAGATTTCGTTGTGGAAATGAAATGTAATGGGGGGGGGGGGTGATTTTGCTGAGTTGGCCAACTACAATCACAGGGAAAGATATAATACGTGAAGTGAAGCAAGAATTTGTAGTAAAAATGGGAATTGACTTAAATAAAATAGTATCTATGACAACTGATGGTGCCCATAACCTGAAAACAATAGGTTATGAACTGAACATAAATGCCTTGGCTAGTAGCATTCAGCAGCAAGTTTTACACTAATGTTAATTAAAAAAGAAGAACGCAAACAAGTGGTGGCACACTCGAAAGCAGTAAAACAAACTATAAGTGGCACACTAGTCGAAAAAGGTTCGCCATTCCTCCTCTATAGAGGATGACCAACACGCTCTTAGGTAGGTATCTCTAATGTTCTGTTCATCGAATTATGTTCCTAGAAATTATTTAGACTCTTCCTTTGATTAATTTGTAATCCAGGTTTCGATAAAGGATCAAAAACACCGCTTTAATTAGAAAAAAAAAGAGGAGACTGCGCTTACTACGAAACAAACCGAATCCAAAAGATTGCATAAGAAAAGAAAACCCTTCTCACGTATACTCTTCTTCTAATGTGCATTTACTCTTCAGAATTCGACGACGACGTATAAAAAATCAGTTCACGCTACTTTATTGCGTCATCTCGTACTACGCCATTCATTTCGCTTGCCCTTCCTCTCTCCTTCCTCCTGGAAGTTTACAAGGAAGAAAAGTTGTGGAGCGAACATCAGGGATAAGAGGGTCATTTTTTTTTCGTTCTGCTTCATGCCTTTCTATGTTTTCCCGCATGTCAGGAGTTATGAGATGCGTAAGTGCATGGTAGCAAAAGTTGGTGGTCATCCATCAAAAATAACACATCCAGTGGCTTACCATTACCGCCGATCGATATGTAATGAGCCTGTTGCCTGAATTTTTTTTTCCTTTTGTATATTCACAACGTCTAGAGGTTTGCTTTGTTTTTTGTTCTCATTATTTTCAACTAAATGCTTTTCATCAGTAACAGCCACTTTTTTTGCATTGTTTTAGAAAGGATTTTGCGAAAAGGAGGAACGTTTTTATAAAACGTTTTTTTTTTTTTTTTTGTCAGCCCGTGGACACGATAGTTCGTAACAGTACTTCCTATCTGAAAAGTTCCTCTTGAAGTAAAATAACACTAATTATAAGGACAGCGATTCATGGTCCACCCAAATTTCCATGATTCACAATTTTCCCGCCAGTAAACGTATTTTTGTGTCTGGTGCGATATCTAAATTTCCAAAAGTCGAATTTGAAAGCATTCCTTTCGCATTCAATAGCCGCTATTTCAGACAAATTTTGAGATTTTCGGTTTTTAGAGGGCATAGTTTTCCCACTATGTTGCGATACCTACGCATTTGAAAGACGTATACTTTTCAACTTCTTGTGACTTAGAATTTTTTTTCAGTTTGGTGGCATAAATTCAGATTCTTACTTTGATCACGTATCAGTTTCTGCGGGCTCGGACACAGTTGTTGCCAGAGACTTTTACTTGAAATCAGTGGACCACAGCCCAAAAAATCAGTAGAAATTAACTTGATCAGGATTTTCTGCTTGAAATGTGCACCACGTGACAAATGTAATGCAGTACTTAATGTAATCTCAATACGAAGGAACACTTCAATCCACTGGTATTTCAAATAAAAAATACCAGTACTCCACAAACAACTATTAAACATCTAGATTAAAATGCAAACCAATGCAATCCTGAGTCCTTTTTTAGCACGTCTTTTGTAAAAAAAGATCGTGCTTATGTTATCGGTTTGTCCGTCCGTCCGTCCATCTGTAGACACGCTATCTCTGCACTATTGGACCAATTTGAAAAATTCTTTTTGCATTGGGAAGCTTGAAATATGGGAATGATGACCCTCCATTTCGTTTTTTTTTTTTTTATAATGTACACATTCGCCGCTAGATGGCGTAAATGCAGATAATGTCGAATTCAAATATACGTTTTATTCCACATATTTGCTTCTAAACATTCGATTGAAAAAATTCTTTTATCTTTCGATTCCATTTATGTCGAAAAGTATTTCAGATATAGTTACTTTTTTCAAATTACGCATAGATTTTCCGCTAGAGAGCGTAAAAGTAAATTACATTTCCCCCGATAACTACTCTTTTAAAACTCCGATTTGAAAAAGAAATTCTTCAGCGGATACAGCTCCTGATAGAAAATCTTTTGCACATAATTTCTAATTTTTGGTAAAGAATACTTTGACCACCAGGCGGCGTAAGGGTTAATTTTTGTTTCTGATGTATTTGCCATACAATCTGAGCTTCTAAAATATAGATTGAAAAAATTATTTCGTGAACTCATGCCTCTCACGTCGATAAACTTTTTCAGAATATTTTCTTCTTAAAATATTCTATGGTTTCTCCGCCAGAGGGCGTAGATGCATATCTTATTTTTGTCAATATCTCTACTTCTAGGAGTCCGATTTGAAAAATTCCCTCTTTGTTGGATAGTGTTTTCAGTGTGACATGTTTTTTATGTAATTTCAAAATTTTCAAGTGATTTATACTTTCCGCTAAAGGGGCGTAAAGGTAAATTGCGTTTCCCCCTATATATCTCTGCTTCTAAATCTACGATTTCTAAAATTCTTTCTGCACCGGATACAGCTCCTGATGGAAAATCGTTTGCACTAAATTTCTAATTTTTGGGAAAAATGGTTTGGCCACCAGGTGGCGTAAATCTTAATTTTCACTTCTGATGTATTTGCAACAAAATATGAGCTTCTAAAATCTCGATTGAAAAAAAATCGCTTGTAGACCGATACTAATGTCGACAAACCTTTTAGAAACATTTTCTTCTTAAAATAATGCATGATTTCTACGCCAGGGGCGTAGATGTATATCTTATTTTGACAATATCTCTATTTCTAGGAGTCCGATTTGAAAAATTCCTTCTTTGTTGGATAGTGTTTTCGATTTGAAGTTTTTCATATAAATTCAAAATTTTCAAGTAAATCATAGACTTTTAGCTAGGGGCCGCAATGGTAAATGGCGTTTTCTGCCTTATTTCTGCTTCTAAAGCTCCGATTTGAAAACTTCTTCCTGTATCGCATACTGGACCTGATGGAAAATATTTTTTACATAACTTCTAATGTTTGGTAAAGAATGGTTTGGCCACCAGGGGGCATAAGCGTTAATTTCTGCCTCTAATGTATTTGTAGCAAAATCTGGGCTCCTGAAAACTCGACTAATTTTTTTTTTCTTGGATCGATACCGCTCATATGGAAAAACCTTTTGAGAATACTTTCTTCCTAAAATAATGCATTGTTTTCCCACCAGGGGACGTAAAGTCACATCTAATTTTTGTCGATATCTCTGTTTCTAAGATTCCGATTTGAAAAATTATTTCTGTGTTGGATAGCCTTTCCGGTGAGAAATGTTTTTCATATAAATTCATGTTTTTCTTAACGCACAAGTCTGCAACCAAAGGGCGTAAGCTCACGATTCCGTTTACAGCAATATCTGAGGGATTAAACATTCGATTGAAAAACTTCTTTCTTCCGTCAGATGCTATTGTTTTCTATACCGGTTCCATTGATTTTGAATAGCTTTGATAAATTTAATTTGCGTCAGAACGGATTCAAATGACGTGCTTATTACACCCGAAAATTCAGGGTCATCTTTCTTGTTTACAAGATGTTACTGATGAATGATAAATTTCATAAAATAATGATCACCTTTAAAATTAATGTTGGTCATGTTGTCACAATTGTGTATCGGCCCTACTTCTTACCTTCTTAAAATAACAAATATTTATATACTCACTTTTTTTTTTTTTGATTGGAGGTTTAACGACCACCATGAGCAACTCAATGGGCTATAAGCAGTCGCCCGTCCCTAATTTAGGGTTACTGGTTCCAGGGAAGGGAAAGAGCCAGTGCCGTAAGACAAACACAACATCCATGCCTCACCGGGATTCGAACCCGCACCCCTTTCGGACGAATGATCAGAGGCCATCGCTTAGACCACTGCGCCACCGGGGCGTCATACTCACTTCTTACTAATTGATACCCAAATGCTCCCAAAGTACGTGAAATAAGCGCTATACTAAAGAAAGTGTCATTAACATAGATATTTTGCCACAGACATTTTCCTGATATTCTGGTTTTAACAAAATACTAGGAAGAATCTTTGAATAACAGACTGAGAATAAAAAATATTTCATAGCAACCAGTATGAATTTGAAAAAAAAAAAATTCAAGTTGATAATTATTGTATTCATCAGTTTTGTCTTCAGACCAGTTCTTAAGTGCCTTGTTGCTTGGATCAAATGGGGAGTACTGAAGGAATGCCCCTGTATGTGTTACGTAAAACACGTAGTTACTGAACAGTGTTGTCAGAGTCATTTACCTGAAATCAGTAGACTAGAGCTTCAGAAATCAGTAGATCAGATTTTTTGCTTGAAATATACACCACCTCACAAATGTAATGTATTACTGGATGTAATCTCAATATGAAGCAACTTTTAAATCTACCGGCATGTCAAATATTACCAGCACTCCGCAAACCACTATTAACCAATTTAAACGGCATGTGCCTAAAATTGCTTGCTGTCTCCAAACAGAAATGCTTAGATAGAAGCTTCATTTTACGTAAACTACGACAAAACAATTTCTTGCTCTCTCTCATCTAAGCAGTGCCGATCGTACTCCTATCATAGGTTTATAGTCCGTAGTTCTTTATTAATTTGGAATAAAGGAGTAACCCATGCATTACTATAGGTTGCCATTCGAGAAGTTATAAAGAAGTAAATTTCTCCGTCATTTTTGTCCACGCCGGGCACCGAATCAGGGTCCCCTCACTCCGGAATAAGTCGCTCTCCCAACTGAGCTACGCCGACGTAATATCTCGCTGCTATCTGTCTACTTTATCTGATGTGCGTCCTGCGGTGCAGGCACGTCACAAAGTCTTTTGTTCTCTGCTCCATGAACCAAGGCATGGTGTGGATGGGCTAGTCTCCTTGATACGGACATCATGCCACTGGGTAGAAAAAAATACTTCAAAATCTCTCCCTTTTTTTTTTGAGTTCGTCGCCATTGTTATAACTCGTTTTAGCTGATAATCAGTGAGAAAAGATTAGGGGCAATCACCCCTCTAAATGACCATCGTGAATAACACAACCTAAGGGGAAAGTAAAGCTTTCCGATGAGCAGGTTCACTTAACCTAGACGCGTTCGGCCCATTACTTGGACAACGAATACATTCCTTTGAGCTGATTTCAACCCATTTTTTAACCCCGAGTTAATTCGTTCCAGACGGTTAAAGTGTTAAACTGCGGAATGAAAATTCAAGCCAATACAATTCTGAGTCGCTTTTCTATAAGATATGACTGATAATCAGCTTTATAAAACAATATAAGGAATGAAAGTTGTGAGTTTACACCAGTAATCCAAGAAAAATTAGAAAGTAGAAATCCGTTTAATTGGTGTAATGAATATTTACATAAGTAGACAATAAATGCAAGCTTTCACCATCACGGATGGCTTCGTCAGGATGACGTAACGTCTAAGATAAACTGAGGTTCTAAGAAAGAACCGTCTAAGATAAACTGAGGTTCTAAAAAAGAACCATCTAAGATAAACTAAGGTTCTGAAAAAGAACCTTAGTTTATCTTAGACGTTCCTTCAGCCTGACAAAGCCATCCGTAATGGCGAAAGCTAGTATTTATTGTCTACTTATGTAAATATTCATTACACCAGTTAAACGGATTTCTATTTACTAATCTTTCTTTTATAAAACAATGTTAATCATTAAAACTAGTGTAAATAATCATGACATTTGCCTTTTAATGTAGACAAGAGGCGAGCTTAACAGTGATTTTCCTGTCACACTGACAACGGGGACAGTTTCACGGAAGTAACGATGACTTTAAACGGTGACGGAGCAGTAACGGAACGGCGAGTCGAACTTTTGTAAGAAAGCTTTTGCTTACAAATATCACACGAAGCAAAATTTCCATCAACGCCGGTGAAATGATTCCACATATCACTGGTTTTTCTACGCTTGGCGTTAGACGTTGTATTATGTTGAATGTTGAACAGCATTAACACTATTTTCGTTCACATCCATTCCTCAAGACTACTCATGAAGAGACGAGTGTGAAAAACCGGTTTCTTCTGGAAAAATCATTAACGACCTCTGTGATGTTTCAACAGAAACAACATGGTAACCTTGGACCCCAAGGTTTGCTCGGACACGGCTAACGGTGACATTCTTATCAGTGACTTGACCACTGTTACTTTTTGTCACTGGTCGTAACGGTGACAGTGATTTTTCAGTAACAGTGACAAAGTAACAGTCACGTGATTTTAGACCCGTTTCTAATCAGTAGCCAGGAATCAAAATCAGTAGAATGGCAACACTATTCAGACTGGAAGAGTATGTTCAACATCTGCCAGCTTTTAAAATAAAATCATTACCCATATGCCTTCTATTGAGTTGATGCATAATCATGCCGTTTTTTTCACCACACTACAGGAATGTATTACATCAGAAGAGAAAACGGAACCAATCAACTAAGTGTTTCCCTACATTGTTTAGGATGGCGTCTCAACGTCTGGATAGGTCTGCAATGCCATTCTTGAAAGAACGTGCAGGCTTTGCTGCGAAGAAATCATCAAGGAAATTCTGGAGATCAACATCATTGTTGAACGTTCTGCCACGGAGTACATTCGACAGAGATCGGAACAGGATTGGATTGGATGGTAGATTTTAATGGCGCAAGGGCCATGGTTGGCCAAAGAGCGCCAAACGAAGGACATCAAAACAAAACATAATCAATAAAAAACGTACACAAGGTTAAAAACAGGCTGATGTGGTAAAAATGAAATATGATAGTGAACAAGTTAAAAGCTAGATAAGTTTAAAAAAGTCAATTTCTTGTAAAAACGAAAACACTGCTTTCATGTCGCAGGCTTCGCCAATAATAGTTTGCAGCGTAGCTGCTCCTTCGTCCAACAGATGAGAGTGAAAATGACGAAAACGATGATCACAAAACTGAACACAAGTACACAAAACATGAAGGACGGTGAGACGACAGTGGCACGCCTCACACATCGGGGCACTGTCGCCACACAGCAAAAAGCGGTGAGTAAAACGACAGTGCCCAATGCGGAGACGCGCAAGAACAACTTCCTCACGACGGTTCGTCCGCAAACTAGACTTCCATAGTCCGATCTGTGGTTTGATGGCATAGAGTTTATTGTTGCCCTGCTGAGACCACAGGGGCTGCCACTCATCCATAACAAATTTCCGGATCAATGGCCGATAATCTCGGAAAGACAGTGGCAGCCGAGCTGGCGACATGGAGGAAACAGACCTGGCAGATAGATCTGCCAGCTCGTTACCCCGGATCCCAACATGGCCAGGAACCCAACAGAATCGGACCAGGAATCCAGCACCTTCCAAAGTTCCAAGAAGACGACGGACATCACGGATGACCGGTGAGT
This sequence comes from Macrothele yani, assembly GCA_039090855.1. Classification (NCBI taxonomy): domain Eukaryota; kingdom Metazoa; phylum Arthropoda; class Arachnida; order Araneae; family Macrothelidae; genus Macrothele; species Macrothele yani. Next base: position 35,411,937 of record CM077001.1, on the reverse strand, counting down.
TCGTGTCCTCTGGAGAAGATAGGACTTGGATGACGGACTGAGAATCGGAGCAAATCATAGCGCGACGATGAGATCTAGACTGTATGTGACACAAAGCGAGGTGTACCGCACGCATCTCCGCCGAAAAGACAGTGGATTCAGGCGGAAGCCTCTCAGCATGGGAGGCATCGCCACACACGAAAGCGGATCCAACAACCTCACCGGATTTCGACCAGTCAGTAAATACAGGCACGAAATCCGGGAAGAGAGACTGTATCTCGGCAAAGAGCTGTTGGTACACCAGAGCAGGAGTGGAAGACTTTGGCCACACACAAAGGGAAAGGTCAGACGTAGCTTGAACCGGCGGCCAAGGCGGTTCATTGTAGAACCGGGTCAAACCAATCCTTGACAAGTCTAGACCAGCATCGCGCACTAAGGTCAACAACCGAATCCCAAACGTCGGAACACAGGATGGCCGGTGTGAGAATAGGCGGACACATTGCGGTTGGAAAATTGAACCATGCAGTGGATGATCAGGAAGAGACTTCAACTTGGTGAATAATTTAAGAGACAGCTGCTTACGTCGGATGCACAACGGCGGTTCATGGCCTCGACATACAGGCTATGCACGGGAGAGGTACGGAAAGCACCAGTGCATAGCCGCAGAGCCTGGTGATGGACAGGATCCAGAGGCCGCAACACGGAAGGACGTGCCGAACCGTACGTTATGCAACCGAAGTCTAATATTGACCGAATCAGAGAATGGTAAATGCGAAGCATTGAGCACCTGTCAGCTCCCCAAGATGTTCGAGAGAGGACCTTCAGGATACTCAATGACTTCGTGCACTTCACCTTCAAAGACTGGATGTGAAGTCAGAAGGTGAGTGCTCGGTCAAACGTTAGCCCAAGGAACTTGACTTCTGACACCACAGGGATGGTAGAACACCCCAGACGGAGGCTGGGGTCTGGGTGAAGGCCCCGTTTGCGGCAAAAATGCACGCAAACGGTCTTCTGCGTCGAGAAGCCAAATCCATTATGGGAAGCGCAGATAGAGATCTTAGTAATGGCCGACTGCAGCTGCCTCTCAATGGTGCGCATGTTGACAGATGCGCAAGGGATCTGCAGATCATCCACGTACATGGAGCCACGAACCGACGGAGGAAGTAGAGTTATAATATGATTAACACGAAGGATGAGCAATGTCACAGAAAGAATGGAGCCTTGAGGGACACCCTGCTCTTGTGGGTATAACGCAGAGAGGGTCGATCCGACGCGCACACGGAACATCCGGTTCGGGAGAAATCCGGCAATGAAGGTAGGCAAATTTCCCCGCAATCCGCAGTCACGCAGATCACGGAGAATGCCGTATCTCCAGATTCGATCGTAAGCTTTTTCCATGTCGAAGAACACGGAGACCATGTGCTGACGCCGGACAAACGCCTCCCTGACAGATGTCTCAAGGCGAAGATGATGATCTGAGGTGGAACGGAATTTCCGAAATCCACTCTGATGAGGTGAAAGAAGGTGACATGATTCCAAATAAAAAACCAAACGAAAATTGATGATGCGCTCTAGGACTTTGCAAAGGCAGCTCATCATAGCAATTGGTTGGTAGTTGAACGGGTTAGAGGGATCTTTACCAGGTTTGAGAACAGGAACGACAATGGCAGTGCGCCAAGATTCGGGAAAGTCACGTTCGTGCCAGATCCTATTAAACAGGACCAGCAGACATTCAAGAGAGGACGGAGAAAGGTGCTTCAGCATTTCATAATGGATGTTATCCGGTCCGACAGATGTTCGGCCGGACCGATTCAGGGCAATCTTCAGTTCGACGGCAGTCAGCGGGCTGTTATAATCGGCAGCGGAAAACGGTCCAAAGGAATCCTTGGACCGTTCAAGCCGCGGCTGTACCTGCCGGAACGAGGCAGCGTAATTGCGGCTGCTGGACACCGAAGAAAATGCGGCGCCCAGACAGTCAGCGATACCCTGAGTGTCAGCAACCGTTCCTCCACCACTCTCAAGAATGGAGATTTCCCCAGAAGGGTACTTACTCCGAATCTTGCGGATCCTGTCCCAAACGATCTTAGAGCTGGTAGCGGTGTTAATCCCGGATACGTAGCGTATCCAAGATTCCCGTTGGCTACGACGACGTACCAAACGCGCGTAAGATTTGGCTTTCTTGAAAGCAAGCAGGTTCGCGTCGGTGGGGTACCGACGAAATCTGCCCCAAGCCCGATGTTGGGCCCGACGAGCTGCCTTGCAAGTGGAATTCCACCAAGGTCGCGGGCAACGTGGAAGTTTAGTCGAAGTCTTAGGGATGGTAAAGTCTGCCGCTTGCACAATACAATCCGTTACCGCCGTAACAGCTTCATTGATCGTACCCGAGGTCACCATGACTGGAGTAATGATCGCTGAAGCCGTGAATGAGTCCCACTTGGCTCGATCGATAGCCCATCTAGCAGGGCGAAAAGGATGACGGTACCCGTCACCTGCTAGACGGAGAAAGATGGGAAAATGATCACTGGCAAGGGGATCATCAGACACGCTCCAGGACCAGACGAGCTGCCTTGCAAGTGGAATTCCACCAAGGTCGCGGGCAACGTGGAAGTTTAGTCGAAGTCTTAGGGATGGTAAAGTCTGCCGCTTGCACAATACAATCCGTTACCGCCGTAACAGCTTCATTGATCGTACCCGAGGTCACCATGACTGGAGTAATGATCGCTGAAGCCGTGAATGAGTCCCACTTGGCTCGATCGATAGCCCATCTAGCAGGGCGAAAAGGATGACGGTACCCGTCACCTGCTAGACGGAGAAAGATGGGAAAATGATCACTGGCAAGGGGATCATCAGACACGCTCCAGGACCAGTCAGGATATAACGATGGCTAACTCAAGGACAGATCAATGGCTGAGTACGAGCGGGTGGGTTCATGAAAATAAGTGACTGCCCCGGTGTTGTAGAGACAGAGGGACGTGTTGGAGAGAAGGGACTCAACAACACGGCCCCTGGAGTCACGAGTGATAGAACCCCACAACGGATTGTGTGCATTGAAATCTCCGAAGATGAAGAAAGGAGGCGGCAGCTGGTCAACTAAATCTTCCAGATCCGAGAGGCTTACAGCTTCATTTGGTGGTATGTAGATGGAACAGACTGTGAACAGGGTGTCCACAGAAAGTCTTACTGCCACTGCCTGCAAAGTCGTCCGAAGGGCAACTGAAGTGACAGGAATACCATGAGAAACAACAACGGCCACTCCTCCGCAGGCGATAACACCGTCCTCGTGATCCTTGCGGAAAAGTGTCCGTTGATCGAAGCTTTGTCTCCTGGAGGCAAACGCACACAGGTGTGTGCGAAGACAGTAAGCCTTTCAGATCATCAATTCGTGGTCGCAGACCTCGGCAATTCCACTGAATGAGCGTAGCCATAATGAAAAATAAAAGGAAAGGATGAAAAACGAAAATGTCAGACGACTAGAATGTCTCCGAGTCGTCCATCAGCTCCTGACCATCTGCAATGACCGGAGGCAACACAGGGCTGCGCTACCGGGGGTTTTGGTGGTTTAACCCTACTCTGTTTCGAGGGGGAGGAACCTGGTTTCACTTTTTCCGGCTTCTTCTTAGTTGCGCCCTGGGCCTGGGTCCCAGTGCTGGCAGAGGATGTTTTCTGCACAGAGGATGGTTTAGGCGTCGAAGTTGATGGCGCCTTGGAATCAATGCGGCGAGACTTCAGTGCCTCCAGTCCAGCAGCAACGATGTCCTCAAAAACATAAGGACACCTCGCTGTGATGGTCACCTCAGTCTGCACCGCAACAGTTGCCTTCTGGACCACAACCGATGCATAGGAGCTCCGGCCTGTTGGTAGAGGAGCTATCCGCCGTCTGGCTTCAGGATAAGACAGATGTTCTGTCGTCTTCAGGCGTTGGATAGCCTGCTCCTCGATCCACTTTGGGCGCTGCTTAGAAGAAGCCGGGCGAGATCCCTCGCAATTGACACAGTGATCCGAGTCAGCGGAGCAGTCCGCCAAAGAGTGTTCTGGCGACCCACAGCGTCCACACTTCGCTACATTACGGCAAGACTGCTGGGAGTGACCGTAATGCTGGCACTTGAAACATCTCAAGGGGTTCGGAATGTATGGTCGAACATCGAGCCGCAAGTACCCCGCCTTGATGGAAGTTGGCAGGGTAGGGGAGTCAAATGTGAGCACGATGTTCCGGGAGGGAATAGACTTCCCATCCCGCCGGAAAAGAATACGGCGAACCCCAGTGACATGTTGTTCCCCAAGTTCTTCCAGGAATTCCTCATCGCTGCATTCCAGCAGGTCGCGGGAGTTGATAACACCGCGAGAGGAATTGAGGAAACCATGGGGATATATTTGGACTGGAACGTCCAGCAGAACGGTCGTCTCCAGCAAGGTGGCACTGTGGCGAGGATTTGAAGTCTCCACAAGAAGATCCCCTGACGGGAGCTTCTTAACACTCTTTGGTGAGCCCGCAACGGCCTGAAAAGCCTTATTAATCCAAAAAGGACTCTTCTCTGTTTCTTCTAATTCATTCTGTTGCAAGATCAACAGAATGAATTAGAAGAAACAGAGCATTGCAGTTGGAACTGAGTAGTTTCTTAGTGGAGGAGGGTGTGTCCCATCCTCCACACGGCGCTTCGAAGGTACAGCATGGGAAACACTTTGATTTGCCATGAGAAGAAAAATAGATTCGTCCGCCAACCTCCCCACCCACTACCGAGCCCAACGAGGGAGAGCCGGAGGTCCGCAAGCCCAAGAGGACGCAGGACACGGCTCTAGGGATAGTCAGCGGATATAGCAAGTTGGTGGGGCAGACACACGCTCAGCGTGCACCCAGACTTTCCCGTGCCTGGAGAACACCCATTTGGCATGCCCACCCTACCCCCAAACTCACCCAACCGAACAGAACGACAAGCCGCTAGAAGTCTGGACGCACCACAGACTTCCTTGACCAGGAGTGGGTTAGCTCCCAGCCTCCCGTTTAGGGTGAAGCAGAGGGCAAAGAGGAGTGTTGGCATCTGGAGACACTACAACCCGGCCCCCAAATACCTCAGCCTCCAGCATCCTCATTTCCACCTGTACGGGTCACTGCACACGGCAAACATGCAGGTAGGTAGGTCTAAGCTAACCAGCTCCGGAAAAACAGAAAATGTAACATTAAACACAAAAGACAGGGAAGGGAACGAGGAACAACCCCGGAGCTGGCGCCTCATCACAACCTCAGCAGCCTTCAACTGAGGCGGGTACATGTCAAGAAATGAACTAAAGACGAAAAAGCAAAATGATAAGAGAAAATCGGCTCGGGCCGTGGGGACGCCATCCCCCATCAGCTGGATGAACAGCTGTCCCTTCGGTTATGTAATCGTTAAAGCAGCGGAGGCAAGAGAAACCGTCACAAGGTTAGCTCGGGCCGTGGGGGCGCCGCTCCCCAAATAACTGGAAAACCAGTTATCCCCGTGCGGGGAATCGGAACAGGTGATAATCTGAAGGGACGACATCTGGGGAATAGGCCGGATGTGGAAGGATCTCCCATTTCATGTCCTGAAGGGCCATTTTGGTCATGTTTGCACTGTAAGGGTGTGCGTTATCATGTTGGCGAAGGACACCATGCGCCGATATTGCCGTTTCTGCTGAATTGCTACCTCCACGCGGCGGAGTTGCTCACAATAGAGTGCAACGTTGATGGTCCGATTCCTCGGCAACATTTCCCAGTGAATAATGCCTTCTATGTCCCACCGGACACACATCATGATCTTCGCAGAATGAAGGTCATGTTTTGGACGTGGTGTGGGCTTCTTGTTTGGGCTTAATCATTCCCCTCGATTCCCGAATTTCACATGCAAGCACCACTTTTCATCTCCAGTAACAATACGTGACAGAAATGGTTTGTGTTGTTGAGAATATTCGTGATAACGGGCGATGAAGGAACCACATAGGGCAATACGCTGATTCTTGTTGTCCTCGGTGAGAGTGTGAGGCATCCAAGACCCCAACTTCTGGACCTTTTCCATGCATTCCAGGTGTCGCAACACTGTGGCCTGATCACAGTCCATCTCAGTGTTCAATTCGCGTGTAGTTTGACACGGATCCAAGTGGATGAGATGATTCAAATGAACCTGTGCGTGGAGAGTCGTTGAGGTCAAAATGTCCACCTCGGAATCGCTCAAACCAATTGCGGGCTGTCCTCGGAGCAATAGCATCCTCCCCATACACAGCACAAATTTGTCGAGTGGCCTCGGCGGCTGTGGATCCCTTGTTAAACTCCGAGAGGAACATATGTCGGAAATGTTCGTTCCTCTCTGCTTGACACTCGTAAGTTCCGGACCGGAAAACCAAAAAAAGCCATTAGCCACAATCACACAACGCAATATGATTTAGATACACGATATTACTGGCTACATTTTGATATACAACTGGACATCTGCACCGTCACTACTAACCTGGGAAACACTCGTGAAATAAAAAGGGATGAACTTATGCATCAACGCAATGTTTTTCCTAATAGTCCAATTGCAAAAATTTCCTTCTACAGAATATAACACCATAACATTTATTTAGACCAGTGTTGTGCAACTAGTGGCTCCCGGCCGTATGAGGCTAGCGAAAAGACATTATGTGGCCTGTAAATGAATAACAAGTCGAATTTCATTTCTGACTGAAATGAGATGGAATTAAGTTTGAAATTTTACATTAAACTACGCACCAAGAAACATTATGTGGGTTTTCGTTGGGACTATCAAATACAATGGACAAAGTAGTGAAAACAACGAATTCAAAAAGTGGCTGAAACCGTGCTCTCACGCATAGAAAATGCAAATATATATATATATATATATATATATATATATATACGCGGGAGTAACATGGAGGAGACTGGCACAAGACAGACCGTTGTGGAAGAAACTTGGGGAGACCTTCGTCCAGCAGTGGATTGATAATGGTTGACAATTATGATGTAGAATATGGGAAGTCACTTCTGCACAATGAGGTCTGTTGGTTGACCGCTGGAAAATATTCAGTGGGTTTTTTCAACTTCGCGAGGAACTTTATCTCTTTTTGTTGAAAGAACTGAAATGATATGCTGATCTAACTAAATAACTCAGGCGATGTCTCCTTTCTTAGCTCTCTAGCTTTCTTAACTGATATCGCGCAGCATTTGAACGCGCTAAACATTGCTATGCAAGAAAAAGATATAAATATCCGTAATATTTCCAGTGATACAGCTGGTTTTCGTAATGAGCTGCCATTGTTAAATTCGAGTCTAGAAAGAAACAGTTTGACTGACTTCAAATCCTGAAAGTTAAAAGGCTGAAATCACTCAAACGAATTTATCAGTTGTCTAAAAATTGCGCCGAACGCGGCTGGAACAAATGAACCTGCGCATCATAAAGATTTGCATTCCCCTTAGCTTTGTCATCCAAACTGGTCATTAAGGAATATACGTATATTCGCTGTCTAAGAAGTGGGCGGAACGCGGCTGGAACGAGTGAACCTGCGCATTGCGCATCAGAAAGCGTTGCTTTTCTCTTAGCTTTGTTACTCAAGGTGGTCATTTAGGAGTACACCGAAAAGTCATTCCACTATGACCACCCCCAACCTAGAGAAATGAGCGCGCCTGGAGACCGAACGGTGGCGCAGGTGAAGTTCACAGAATATATATAATAATACAACCCGATGACCGGCTTTCGGCTAGTAGAGTGTTCGGTGTCAGAATGGGAAAAACTGCTGATTTATCGGAGTTTGATAAAGGACAAATTGTGATGGCATGGCTCCTCGGAACTACGATCTTGGAAACGGTGCAGTTTGTGGATTGTTCAGGTGCCGCTGTAGTGAGTACGTATCAAAAGTAGTAGACAGATGACCAAACGATGAACCATCGTCCAGCTCAGCACAATCCCTGACAGCTGTTAGGTATCTGAACATCGTTGCGAACCAAGTCCACCCATTCGTGGTAATTGTGTTCCCTGCTGGTGATGGCTATTCCCAACAGGATAATGCGCCATGCCACACTGCCAGAATCGTCAAGGAGTGGTTCGAGGAACATGTTGGTGACTTTCTGTTAGTTCCCTGGCCTCCAAATTCACCCGACATAAACCCATTCGAACGTTTGTGGTTCGACTTGGAAAAGCGGGTTCGCGCTAAATCACCACCACCTTTAATTGTACGGAAACTGAAGGACCTTCTGTTGACATTATGGTACCAGATACCCCAGGATACCTGTCGCTACCTCATCGAATCAATGCCTTGCCGAGAAGCCGCTGTTTTGCGGGCTAAAAGGGGTGATAGAGCTTTTTACGAGGTGATGATAATGAAATGGCTCATTGGTGTATATTCGCTGTCTAAGAAGTGGGCCGAACACCGTTGGAACGAGTGAACCTGTGCATTAAAATGCGTTGCTTTCCCCTTAGCTTTGTTATTCAAAGTGGGCATTTAGGAATATATTCGGTGTCTAAGAAGTGGGCCGAATGCGGCTGGAACGAGTGAACCTGCGCATGAGAAATCGTTCCTTTCCCCTTAGCTTTGTTACTCAAAGTGGCTATTTAGGAATATATTCGCTGTCTAAGAAGTGGGCCGAACACCGTTGGAAAGAGTGAACCTGCGCATCAGAAAGCGTTGCTTTCCGCCTTACCTTTGTTGTTCAAAGCGGTCATTTAGGAATATATTCGCTGCCTAAGAAGTGGGCCGAACGTGGTTGGAACACGTGAGCATGCGCACAAGAAAGCGTTGTTTTCCCCCTTAGCTTAAAGTAGATAGCAAGTAACCTTGCCAAACAACTGAACATGAGCACAGGACGCACAATATCGCGATTTAGAGTGGCTAGGTGACTACACCAAACTAGACTGTTTGCCTGAGGACCGGTACGCTGTGTTCAGTTAGCAACTGCTCACCAGAGATATCATTTACAGTGATCCAGAAAACATAAAGACTGGACAGCAGAACAATGGGGTACGGTACTTTTTAGTTATGAGAGTAGATTTAGTCTCTCTAGCGATTCTGGACGTCAGCATATCTGGCGTGAGGTAGGCACACGGTATCGCCCTGAAACATCAATGAAAGGGATAGGTATGGCGTCCGTGCTGTTCTCGTATGAACGTACGGAGCTCCAGACACTGAAAAGAGGTACTGTAACAGGTGCGCGCTGTTCCGATGTGCCAAAAACAGGTATGGATCTGCAAATCATCCTTCGGCAAACTATAATATAAAAAAACTGGCAACTTTACAATCGTAATCCAACCTGACTGAAAACTTGCCCATGCTCGCAAATTTTGATTCATCGCCAAGCAAGAAAGAGAAACATTTCGCAGCGGAAACGCTCTCCAACAAAGAAAGAATCTTTCAAATCGGACTTTTAGAAGCAGAGATATCGACAAATATACGATATGTGTCTACGCCCTCTGGCGGGGAAAACATGCATCATTTTAAGAAGAAAGTATTCTCAGAAGGTTTTTCGATGTGAGCGGTATCGGTCCACGGAATAATTTTTTCAGTCGTGGTTTCAGAATCTCAAATTTTGCTGCAAATACATCAGAAGTAGAAATTAACGCTTATGCTCCCTGGTGGCCAAACCATTCTTTACAAAATATTAGAAATTATATACAAAACATTTCCCATTAGGAGCTATATGCGATACATGAAGAATTTTTTAATCGGAGTTTTAAAAACAGAAATATCTGGGGAAACGCAATTTACTTTAACATCTCCTAACGGAAAGTCTGAGTAACTTGAAAATTTTGAAATTACATGAGAAAACGCTATCCAAAAAAAAAAAAAAAAAAAAAAAAAAAGGAATTTTTCAAATCAGACTTTTAGAAGTAGAGATATTGACAAAACTAAGATATACATTACGCCCCTGGCGAAGAAACTATGCATTATTTTAAGAAGAAAATATTCCGAAAAGGTTTATCGACGTGAGCGGCATCATTCCATTAAATAATTTTTCAATCGAGATTTTTAAAGCTCAGATTTCTGGCAAATACTTCAGAAACAGAAATGAATTTCTAATTTTGGTAAAGAATGGTTTGGCCACCAGGGTGCCAAACCATTCTTTACCAAAAATTAGAAATTACATGCAAAAGATTTTTCATCAGGAGCTGTATCCGCTTAAGAAATGGTTTTTTTTTCAAATCGGAGTGTTACAAGTAGAGATATTGGAAAAAACGCAATTTACTTTAATGACCCCTAGCCCGAAATCTGTGCCTAACTTGAAAAAGTGACTACACCTAAAATACTCTTCGACATAAATGGAATCGAACGGTAAGAGAATTTCTTCAATCGGATGTTTAGAAACAAATATATGGAGTAAAATACATTTTGAATTCGATAACATCTGCATTTACCCCCTAGCGTAGAAATTTCCATTAGATTATATAACAGGCTTCTATTCCTGTTGGTATTTGTGCATTCATAATGCAGCGGCGTAATGTTTTTATCTTATGTCATCTCCAGATAGCCTGTGCTTTTGTAGGGTGTGGTCTTGCCCTAATTACCTCATGTAATCTAATGTTACTTCAGTTAATCAGCCATTATGACTGCTTGCTGGAGTTATTTTCCTTACCTTCTGGCAAAATGAGACATATGTTTCCTATCCTTGTTGATCCTTGACTGGGATTTTTTTGTTAACCTAACTACTTCCCACATGATACATTTGTGGGGTGTGGCCTTGCCATAGTTTATTTGTTCTTCAATTGTACCTGAACCTTTATGTCATCTACTGTTATATTAGCTTTACAGTTATTTCATTGTTAGGGTTACTTCCTTTACCTCCGAGTATTTAGTTTAACCTAACTTTCTCCCACATGAAAATAATCGTGATTTATTACATTATTTTAATAGTGCGCTGCCTTGGTGTCACCTTGCATTGCCCTGTTACTTCAAGGATTGTACTTATTGGATTACTTACTCAGCACTTACCGATCATGGTGGCTAATTTTTATTGTCACAGTTTGCTCTAATACGTAGTATGGACTAGGTGCATTAATTGTTAACGCTTAAGTTCAGCTCTACAGGCTACGCTGCTCTGGGTGTTATATTATGTTATTTTGTAGCATCAGTTGTGGTTTGTGTATGCTAGTTCCTAATCATTGTCATTCTAGTGTGTCTTGCCTTTCATTTTGTGTCACCAATACTTGGCCTTTTACTGGTTGGGACCCTTTGTTGGCGTTTTCTGTCTGCTGTGGTATGTACCACTTTACGTTATCTACTGCTATACATGCATCACTACTTCTACTACCATTGGGGTTATCTCAATAACTGTCTATTCTTTGGAATAATGGTTTTCGCCGCTAACGGATTTATTATTATATAACTTTGAGCGGTACTCCCTGAATTTTTGGGTTCTTGTAAAATTATACCAATACTTGGTTGGCCGTTATTGATGTGTTTTATTTATTTGGTGTTTTCTTGGCATCTAACTGCATACCGGGTGAATGGTAATAAATTATTTTGGGTTATTTCACATGAGGTGGAGGCATTAATGTTGATTTGGGAGGTGGCTGACTAGATTATCTGCTGCTGGTCATTCTTGAGACATCCTTGGGATGGATTTGTACTTTTATATTTTTTTATATTCCTTTTGGCTATTTATTATTTATCCACCAATTATTATTTTGGATTTGTTGATACACCTCTCAGCTTGTCTTTGGGCACCACGCCTTTCAGCTTGGATGTAATTCTACCTTTACAGAACTGTATTTCAGAACACATATTTGGGCACTTTGGTTCCTAGTTGCCTTTCACTCTCTCAATAACTTGGGCTAAAAATCTGGGGCCCTCAACACATCAGGATTAAAACTGGGTCTCCATGAGGGTTGGTCTACTGCTGGTGGCACATCGCGAACTGGTTGTGACATAGCGTGATGGTATATCATCATCTGATGATTACTTCTTTAAATATACTTAACAATCACAGCATATATTTTGATTGAATTATCTTTGGGATTTTTTTTTTTTTGGGGGGGGGCTTCATTTGCTCTATATTACCCATTGTTGACATTGGTAATGCATTTTACTATTAACTTTCAGATGTTCAACCCTGTTCATTCTAATTCTCCTTCTTTATTGATGTGACATCCCCAGTGTTTATATTGTTCATATAGATTGTGATTTTTACTTATTCTACATATTCATTTTTGATGAACTTTTTTTTTTCTACATTTTACTTTCTCCTCTTTTTATGAGTACTTGAATGCAGTGTGACTACCATTCATTACAAACTTTCAATCACCTATTAACGACTTACTCACTCAATAGCCTGAAATTAATTCATATCAATGCTAGATCATTAATTAACAAAATCACCTTATTAGAATCACTAATTCAACTGACGAATTTAAATCTTGATATAATTTGTATTTCTGAGACTTCGTTTCCTCCATATCATTATTCATTGCAAATTACTAACTACAAAAATTTCCATTTAAACAGAACTTACTCAAACGGTGGAATGGTCGCAATTTATGTAAAAGATATTTATAATGATTTTCCCATTATTCCAAATTTCACAGTATTGAATCAAAGGCCACCTAACTCAAGCCTTACAGCTTTCCTATCATTACTTACTGAATTATTTAACTATTATAACCTATCAAACTAAAAAACATTTCTTATGGGGGATATGAATGTCGACTTATTACAGAACACTTTCAGATGTTCAACAATTTCAACAAAAACATGATTTCAGTCCCAACTCGTATAACTGCTACCTCGCAAACATTGATTGATCTGTCTATCACAAATGTATTAACTGAGACTACTATTTCAGGTGCCTTAGAGTACGATTTTAGTGATCATCTCCCTATATTTACAATTTACCCTCTTAAACAACAAGCCACTACAACTGAAGACTACTACATTTTTAGACAAATTAATAATGCAAATATAGAAATTTTTAAAACTCAATTAGCTGACATTAACTGGAGCACTATTTTGCTTCATGGATTTGCAAATAAAAATTACGAGTCGTTCATCATAATTACTACACAGCTTTATAATCAATCTTTTCCAAAAATTATAAAACAACATAAACTGAAGAAAAAATTCGCAAGCCATGGATTACCAATACTTTATTAAAAAGAATAAAAAAAACCCTCTTTTCGAAATTCATAAAAAGTAAACTACCTCAGGACCTCCCAAACATTAAGACTTTTCGAAATAAACTTAACAGTGACATTCGGTGCACTAAGCGTAACTACTATCTCAGCACATTTTCACATAACTCCCCAAAACTAGCATGGAAACATTTAAACTTGCTAATGGGCAAAAATACAGTTCTAACGGTTCCTCAGTACTTAATAGATTCTAATAATTTCCAGCTAACAGATAAATAAGAATTTACAAATGCATTAAATGAACATTTTACCTTATTTCCACAAGTACTAAAAAATTATTTAATTACCCCAAAAATTCCTTTCACTACCTACCTAGGGAGCACACACAGATCTAGTAATTTTCAACTTACTGAAACGGAACTCTTAGAAGAACTTAACCACATAAATTCTAGCTCTGGCCCTGGATATGATGATCTTCAACCATTTATTATAAAAAAATGTCGCTAATCTCATTCTTGATCCTCTGTCATTTATGTTTAATGATATATTCCAATCTGGTGAATTTCCTGATCTACTTAAAATAACAAAAATAATCCCAAAATACAAATCTGGATCAATAAATGATGCAAACAATTACCGCACTATAGCCAATTTATCAATTTTTGCTAAAATTTTGGAGAGATTAATTTATAATAGATTAAACTTGTTTAATCATAATCTAAATATTATCTATCCGAATCAACATGGTTTTTAATCTGGTAAGTCAACTGAATCAATCTTATTATATCTACAACAAACAGTCCAACACAATTTTGATCTTAACTTATATACTATCGCTTTATTTTTGGACCTATCAAAAGCTTTTGATACCATAAATCATAATATCTTACTAAACAAATTACACACTATTAGAATAAGGAACAATGAACATTCTCTTCTTAAAAGTTATTTATCAGGTAAGCAACAATATACTTACGTTAACCAACATCAGTCCTCTCTTAAATTCATACCAACTGGTGTTCCAAAGGGCTCAATTTTGGGACCACTACTATTCAGTATATACATTAACGATATCTTTACTTCCATAAATGATACTGATCTTCTTTATACTGACGACATAACCATTCTAACGTCATTTAATTTAACGACTAACACTATTTCAAATATTAATACTCAATTTAATAACATCTCAGATTGGCTAAATTCCAATGAACTAATAATAAATACTACCAAAACAAAATGTTTAATCTTTTCAAAGCAAAATATTTCAGAACCACATTCTATTACATTATCTATCAATAATACAAATATAGAACAGGTTAATCCCGTACTTTATTTGGGGATAACTTTAAATAGGGGCCTTAGGTAGAACCAACATGTGGACACTCTTCTTCTCAAATTCCCTAAAAACATTGGCGTTATCAGTACGGTTTTCAGAAACCTTACCTATAAAACACTAATTCAATTATATTATACCATGACTCACATTAATTATGCTATCTTATCGTGGGGACAGACAACTAAATATAATTTAAAAAAACTTCAAATTCTGCAAAACAAATATATAAGATTAATTGACCTAAAATTTGATAGAAATACACCACTATCACTATATAATAACACAAGAGTTTTTCCAAATAAATACAACATTCTTACGATTAACCAACTATATAACTTTAATATTGGGAAAATTATGTTCAAGCGAATTAAGAATAATTTACACACTAAAATCAAACAAGTTGTACCACAGATACACTCACATGACACACGTACTAAATTACATATTCGGGGAATTCATCCGAAGACGGAGACCATGAAGCAGAGTATAAATTTCACTGGCCCACACTACTGGAATTCATTACCAACGGAACTGACTTCTTTAAATAACTTTAACCTTTTTTTAAAAAAATTGAAAAACTACATAATGACTTGCGACTCCTCAAATTGATGATTGAAGTGGAGGGGGCCTGTGATTATTACTATGACTTGTATATCTCAATGTAAATTGATTTTCAGTGGTATCACCTGTAATGTTTATCATTTTTTTAAACAATGTTTGTTTGTAACTTTAACTCCTGACTTAAATGTAAAATTTGTGTAGGGAGCATGGGACCCAGTCAGGCCTTGCTGGCCTTTTTTCCCTGCTGTGCTTTTTTCATTTGATATTTTTGTAACACTGGTTTTCTGCTCAGCAAAATAAATGAATTGAATTGAATTGAAATTGTACATTGTAAGGAAATAGAAATAAAGGATCATTATTTGCATATTTCAAGCATCCCAATGCAAAAAGAATATTTCAAATCGGACTAATAGTTGCAGAGATTTAGTGTCTACAGACGGACGGACGGATAAATCGATAACATAAGCACGATCTTTATTTACTAAGGACGTGCTAAAAATGGTTTTATAGATGCACAGTGCAGAGAACAGGTATGACTGCTAGCTTTTCAATATGCAAAAGTACATATATATATATATATATATATATATGATATTGACTTTCGTATACTGTATTGCTGATTAACACTACAATACCTCACATATATTTTTTTCAAGTTCTGTTTCGTGATTCACAGGATGGTAAAAATTGTTCGGTAAGGAACTGTTCAAACATGTCCTTATCATTCTACCAGAAGCGTGGCAAAATGGCAAACATCACATTATGTGCGTGCTCTTCCTCCCCTTTGTCGCTATACCTGTGGGTGATAGTCTTTAAGCACCAAAGAAGCAAATTCTCAGAGATGAGTTTCAAAGCATACATTGTTAATGGAAGAAATTTCATCCGGACAGCAGAGTAAAAACAAGCAGCTTATTGCGCGTGTGTGCTCATGAATATTAAGAATCCTACGAATTTGAATTTCCCCTGCGGGAGCTTTTTTTTTTTCAATACCACAGAGAAATCAACTGAGATTTATGACAGTGTTTGAATTATTTTCTTTATTTGATTGAAGAAATTTTCGGGTATTTTTTCATTATTTCTTTTCGTTTCTTTTGAGAAATTATTCTCCCTTTAGTTTGTTGTACCTTTCTTTAGTTTGCTTAACCTAAATATCGGCGGAATCTCATGTTTGTCCTCCAGGACCTCTTTAACGTATTCCATGTGTGCTTATATAATTTAAATATCCAATTTCTTTGGTTTGCATTTCTTTCTGAAGTTTTGGCGTCCCTCCTTTGCTTCATCAGCTTTGCCATAATTTACTCATCATTTTTCAATCTCGCAATTGTTATTCTTAATTTGCATAAAATTTTTCGTTTTGTTATTTTGAATTACTAACGAACCCTCAGATGGAGGAACTCGAAACCGGAGGAAATTCACGCTAAATCCATTTTAGGATAAAAGATCCCATCATGTAAAAGAATGCATACGTGACAATATGTGCATACATTTATTAAATATCCACAACAAGTGGATATGCTTGAAATATTTATTTGGCAACAGTAGTGCAAATTAGAATAAAATGAGCACTTACAGGGGTTGGGCAGAATAATGTGAACACCATGCTCAGAGACATGACTTTTAATGCAGCTACGAACGCCGCAATACTCAAAAGTATCTACCACTTTTTTGTTATAATTGCTTTGATTAGAACCTCAAGGTCCTGTTTAAGTGCATTTAAGCTGCGAATGGCTGAGTGGTTAGCAGTTCAGACTACCAATGCAAGGTTCTCAGGTTCGATTCTAGGCTGATCTTGTGGAGGTGGTGTGATTTGCTAACAATCACTGAATATTCGCCGTGCATCGGACGAGCATGTTAAGTGACGGCCCCCAGGTTGGACCCACTGGTTAAACGGGTATCCTTTCCTATGCCCCCCCCCCCCGGAAATTCTCTCACCCCTCTATGTGCAACATCGTACTTGTACGGTGGCGCCATCTACTGTACTCTAATCTCACTACAAGCTGTTCTGTCAAAGTCGCTAGACTTGCTCTCATTTCTTCCGTTTCTGTGTCATGCCCAAAACGCGAGCTCGCTGTAGGTGGCTTGGACTAAACTCTACTCACTGTGGACGGAAGTCCTACAAGAAAATAACTCTTACTTGAAAAATAAGTGCATTTAAAGTGTCTTGTTGCAAAATTTCTTTCAGGGTGACGACGAAATAAGCGACCTAATGGACTTCAAAGGATGGCAAATTATTGCTGGCCTGCCAGTTGTTGCCTCCGTTGGCAGAGTAGGGGGGGGGGTTATTGAGAGCTACTGTGTCAAGCTTCATGACAGCATACCGTGTCCGTGGCAAAACCTCGTCTGCGAAACGCAAGAGCGACCGGAAGATGACCCTGACTGAGAAGGACAGGAGAGCATTAAAGAGGATTGTTACCCGTAATGACAAGACCACGGCCCCGAAAATGAGTGCGGAGCTCAATCTACTTCTCCAGTCCCAGTATCAACGAAACCAATGCACAGGGAACTGCATAAACAAAATATTCATGGCAGAGCTGCTATTGCAAAACCTCTGGTGACCAGGTGAATGCACAACGGCGACGGCAGTGGCGCCAGAAGCATACGACGTGGACTGACGATGCATGGAAGCGTGTAATGTGGTCGGACGAATCCACATTCACACTACTCCCCGCAACGAAAGACGTGTTTACGTGTGGAGAACCCCGTCAGAAGCATACAACCCCAGACTGTCTGCCCCCAACAGTGCAGCATGGTGGTGGATCTCTCATGTTCTGGGCGGTCATATCGGGATTTTCATCAAGTCCCCTGATCACTTTGAAAGAACGCATGACTGGCAGGGCGTATGAAGCCATTTTGGCTGATCAAGTCCATCAAATGCCTCAGGCACTGTTTCCTGCAGGAAATACCATCTATCTAAATGACAACCCCCCGTTTCACAGAGCTCGGAATGTCCAATCATGGTTTGAGGAACATCAGGACGAAATTTAACACTTTCCTTGGCCTCTCCAATCACCAGATTTAAACACCATCGAGTCACTGTGGTATGTGTTGGAAAACACAGTTAGATCCCGTTATCCTCCTCCTGCATCTCTCAAGGACCTGGAACAGTTTCTGCATGAATAATGGTGTAACATCCCACTAGCCACCATCTAGGAGGATGGTGGTTAGTGGGATGTTACCGTCCATTCCAAGGAGAATTCAGGCGGTTTTGAATGCCGAAGGTGGCACCGCACCCTATTAAGTACGTGAAACCTTCTTTTTCTAGGTGCTCACATTATTCTGTCCAATTCCTGTACATGAAAATACACAAATACACTGAGTGGCCACTTTATTATGACCACCTGACAGTTTTAAGCAAATGAGCTATGGCTGCACGCTGTTGCCGCCAGAGGACGAGGCTAGTATAAAAAAAAAAGGAAAGCTTAGTGCTTGCAACAGTAGTAGAAGGGATTTTTAGGTGACGAGATGGGTAAAAAATGCGATTTGATGGACTTTCAACGTGGGATGATTGTAGGAGCTCGGAGCCATGGAGCGAGTATCACCGAAACCACCGCATTCGTGAAATGTTCCAGAACAGCTGTTGTTAAAGTGTTTAAAGACTGGACTGTGAGCCAAAAAACTGGGTCTCTACGTGCAAGGTGTGGTCGTCATCGACTAGTGACTGCTCGGGCGAAACGGAGAGTGTCCAGACTGGTAACAGGTAACAGAAAGGCAACAGTGCAGCAAATTACAGATCATCTTAATCAAGGATACCCTCAAATGATCTCTGCACGCACTGTTCACCGTACACTGCATCGGATGGGATATGGCAGCCGAAGGCATGTTCGAACAACTCTGCTGTCTGCAGTTAACAAAAGGAAACGTCTCCAGTTCGCACAGGAGCACGAGGATTGGACAGTCGATAATTGGAAACAAAGTATGTGGTCCGATGAATCACGTTTCCAGTTGCACCCTGCCGATGGCCGAGTGAGAATTTGGTGAAAACAGCACGAAAGCATGGACCCCAAATGCATTGCTACAACCCTTGAAGCTGGTGGAGGCAACGTTATGGTTTGGGGAATGTTTTCCTGGCATGCTTTGGGCCCTTTAATTCGTGTTGATCAACCTCTTACTGGCACATCGTATCTAACATCGTTGGTGACCAAGTGCATCCTGTCATGTGGATGGTTTATCCCAATGGCAATGGCTACTTTCAACAAGATAATGCGTCCTGCCATAGTGCTCGTATTGTACAGGATTGGTTTCAGGAACATGCCGGTGAGTTTACTTTGCTTAGGTGGCCCCTATAATCTCCAGATCTCAACCCCATTGAGAATTTGTGGGATGAAGTTGAACGAGCCATCAGACAGCTGGATCCACAACCCTGCAATCTCACACTCCTGGAAAGTGCTATTCATCAAGCATGGTCTCAGATCCCACAAACCACCTATCAACATCTCGGGGAGTCCATGCCACGAAGAATCGACGCAGTATTAAAGGCAAAAGGTGGCCTAACGAAGTACTGAGGGGGTGGTCATAATAAAGTGGCCACTCAGTGCATAGTAGTAGCCAATCCTGAAGATAACATATGGAAATATTTAAATGAAAAAGAAATCTAATGTTAATCGTTTTGCTTTATATTTATGCTCCTTTAACTTTCACCAAATAACACTTAGTGCGCTAAATGCTTCGTTTAATGTGAAATTTCACCAAATTTTGTCATTTTGCTTGTAAAACAAGAGATCACTTAGCTCTTCTCTTCCTCGTTAAGGTGGACGTCAAGTAATTTTGCTTCCTATACTTCCAATGGAAAAACTTCTGTACACATTTTCTTCACAATTAATGCATTCCTAAGGATGAAAATTTGAACATCGATTGAAATAGCTTCATTTAATAACTGGCATTACTTAATATTTTCTGAAACATAACCATAAATATATTAAAAATCAATAACTTTTCCTTTGGTGGTGTTGAAACCAGAAAAAAGATGGCG
Organism: Macrothele yani; assembly: GCA_039090855.1. NCBI lineage: Eukaryota > Metazoa > Arthropoda > Arachnida > Araneae > Macrothelidae > Macrothele > Macrothele yani. The sequence goes on along the minus strand of CM077001.1, from coordinate 35,392,025 downwards.
CGACCTGTACTTTGATGACGTCAGTAGACAAACAAATGTTGGATTGCATAATTATGGTTAGGTTTTAGAAAATATAAAGTATTCCAAGTTATAAAATGAAGCTATTTTAATCAATGTTCAAATTTTCATTTTTGGGAACGTATTAATTGTGTGGAAAATGTGTGTAGAAGTTTTTCTATTGGAAGTGTAGGAAGCAAAATTACTTGACATTCACCTTAGATCCGGGATTTAATTTCGTTAAAAAGCTAACAAATTAACTTTGAATTAACATTATACCAAACAAAATTTCTTGTTTTGCTCGTTGAATCCGTGAACTTGCAAAATACGGGCTCGTTATAAGCGGGTTTTATTGTATTTTAACGATCTACACTACCGCTAGTGATAATTGTACTACAAAGAAAGAATCGCGCTATTCGAATGAAATTTACGTCACAGATTTCTCATAGAGGTGATAAATGATTACATTTGTAAAGCAATACAATATTTTCCTCTTCAGAACTCAGTATCATGTGAACCCACCTCAAGTAACAATAGCAGCCTCTACTAGAGATGAGTTCGGGCTCAATTTTAGGAGCCCGGGCCCGGATTCTTGGAAAATTTTGCTTATCAAGGCTTGCATTTATGCATTATACACTGGCCAAAGATATGGCCCAAGCAAGGATTAGTTTAAAAATCATTAGTTTAAAAAGTTTAGTTCAGTTAATCCACTTCACAATATAAATATGCTTTTAGAAATACTACGCATAAAGCCAAATGTTCTAAAATGTGGATTTGAAAATAAATAAATAAATAAATAAATAAATAAATAATCAACGTGCCCTTCGACCGTATCAAGAGAATCAGTAATTTTGGTAAAAGCTGAAGAAAAGAAAATCGTTTAGAAAAAGAAAAATCCATTCATTATTTCTTTTTTACGCTTTCCAACCGTATATTGAAGAAGCGTATATGCTTCAGCTTTTTCGGTCCGTCTGTCGGCACGATAACTCACGTAAAAACGGTTCAATTTCGATGAAATTTTAGTATGTGGTAGGGGAGCACCAGGGGACGAACCCTATTGAAAATGGGTGAAGTGGGTTCAAAGGTCACGCCATAAGAGTGGGATGCATTCAATTGCCCTTATGCGTCATAACTTGCGTAAATATGGTTCGATATCAATAATATTTTAGTATGTGGTAGGGGATCACCTGGGGACGAACCCTATTGAAAATGGGGGAAGTGGAGTCAAAATTAAGGACATAGGAGGGGGATGCATTCCATTGTCCTTATGCGTCATAAGGTGCGTAAAAATGGTTCGATTTCGATGAAATTTTAGTATGTGGTAGGGGACCACCTGGAGAGGATCCCTATTGAAAATGGGACAAAAGGAGTCAAAGGTCAGGACATAGGATCGGGATCCATTCCATCGCCCTTATCCCACACTATTAAGGTGGACGTCAAGTAATTTTGCTTCCTATATTTCCAATGGAAAACCTTTTGTACATATTTCCTTCACAATTAGTGTGTTCCCAACGATGGAAATTTGAACATCGATTAAAATAACTTCATACTATAACTCGGAATACTTAACAATTTCTAAAACATAACCATAATTATATTAAAAAACAATAACGTTTCCTTTCGTGGTGTTAAAACCAGAAAAAAGATGGCGCGACCTGTACTTTGATGACGTCAGTGGACAAATAAATGTTGGATTCACAGATATCGTATAAGGGACTAGATTGGCTGTCTGCTCTGTTGAGCATGGGCTTGCGCTTTGAGAAGCATGGAGCCACATTGAGCGGGTCAAGATGTAGGAGCATGGCACGTTACGCAGGGTAGTTTGGACTTGGTTATTGTATAAATCATGGTGAAAGCTTCCTCAGATAAAAATCTTACGCAGAGAGACGAAAATATAATTGCTGTTACTTATTTGCCTCTTGCACAGCCTCTCCTTGACAAATGTCAACCCCGCCTTCTCGTGGTGCATCCTGTTCCCACTAAAGGGGCTCTGACGACCGCAAATAGCGGTATAACTATACCATCGGGATCAGAGGAAATGCTATCCCACACTCACCAACCCGCTTGGCCAGCGTGGTGAGTTATGGCCAAACACCTCCAAAATGACTCTACAACTTAAATCTTGGCCCTCAGTCTCCGGCAGCTGGAATGTACCTGGCCAAGGCAGCGGCCAGTGCGACATGAAGGCAGAGGGTGCTAAGAATCCCCGGAGGACCGGACTAGGCTGCCATTTGATGCTGACCTTGGCTACCTACAACGGACGCTCCCTATCTTCTGATTCAAGGCTTCTTGAATTGGAAGAGGAACTACAAAGGATCAAGTGGGACATCGTCGGGCTAAGTGAGGTAAGGAGAAGATCTCATTGAACTGAAAAGTGGACATCTCTTCTATTATCGTGGGACAGATACTGGCAGAACTAGTGGTGTTGGATTTATAATAAACAAGAAACTGAAGGATAAAGTGGTAGAAGTTGAGAGTTCCTCTGACAGAGCTGCACGACTCGTTATCCAACTATCGAGAAGATACCAGGCTCAGATTATTCAAACTTATGCACCCACCACAAGTCATCCTGAAGAAGAAATTGAAGAATTTTATGAGGAAATTCGTCATCTAAATAATAAAGGTAAGCAGCACTTGAAGATAATTATGGGAGATTTCAATGCAAAAATAGGGCACCGGCAACAGAATGAAACTTCAGTAGGTAAATTCGGTCACGGCAACAGAAACCAGCGTGGAAATACTCTCGTTGAGTTTGCAGAGGCAGAAGGATTTTTCATCTTGAATTCCTTTTTCAAGAAAAAGCCACACAGGAAATGGACATGGAGACATCCAATTGGGACGACAAGTGAAATTGATTTTATTATGTGTAACAAAAAATTCGTCATCGAAGACTGCAGTGTGCTGAACAAGTTCAACACAGGTAGTGACCATAGATTGGTGAGATGTAAGATGCACCTCAACACTAAACTGGAACGTGGCAAGCTCATAAGACAAACAGAATGTATTGACATAACCAACCTTAAAAAACACCATAATACTTTCAAGTTGGAACTGAAGAACAGATTCTCTGCTTTAGAAGGCCTAACATCGGAAGAAGTGGATATTTCGGAAGTTAACAGAAAAGTAACCAAAGCTCTTATGGAAACAGCAACAAAATTAGCTGGGTCTAAGAACAAGTTGCATGTAAACAAATTATCAGGAAAAACCAAAATGTTGATGCAAAAAAGAAGAGAGATGAGGACAACTAAAGAAGATGTGACTTCCAAAGTGGAATATATAGAGCTATGCAAGACAGCACGAAAAAGTATCACTGAAGACGTAAGGAAATTCAACTGTGAGCTAGTGAGGAAAGCAATTGAAAACAACCAAAGCCTAAAGATAGCAAAGGGACATCTCAGTAAGGGAAGAAAACAGATTATGGCTCTGAGAAAAGAAGATGGTTCTATAACAAGAAATAGAGGCGAAATTTTGACAAGAGTGAAAGATTTCTACTCCAAATTATATGAAAGGGATGATACATGTACTCCAGACATCATGAAAGGTACCAGAGTTCTTCCAGTCCTCCCAGCAGAAATTGCTCATGCAATCAAGAACATGAAGCGGGGGAAAGCTCCAGGAGAAGATGGAATTACTATAGACATCATACAAGAAGCAAGTGGAGAAATTGAAACAGTACTCGCCCAAATTTTCACTCGATGCCTTAATGAAGGGAAGATTCCTGAGGATTGGAACAATGCTACAATGATCCTGCTACATAAAAAAGGTGACATTGAGGATCTCAGGAACTACAGACTTATCAGCCTCCTATCAGTGGTTTATAAAATCTTCACTAAAGTTCTTTCACACCGCTTGAAGGTAACACTTAACATGGCTCAACCGAGAGAACAAGCTTAATTCAGGAGTGGCTACAGCACAATAGATCATATCCACGTACTGAGAGAACTAATTGAAAGAGCGAGGGAATATGAACTTCCATTGTGCATGGCTTTTATCGATTATGAAAAAGCCTTTGATTCGGTGAAACCATCAGCAGTTACCACGGCTCTGAAATCCTGCGGTATTGAAGATGCATACATTAATATTATTAATAACATCTATGAAAATGCAAGTGCAAAGATTCGGCTGTTTGAAAATACAACACACATAAAAATTGGAAAGGGAGTGAGACAAGGTGACACCATATCTCCGAAGCTCTTTAATGCCACATTGGAAAATGTCTTTCAATCACTGAACTGGGAAAACAAAGGGATAAAGATTAATGGAGATTATCTAACCCACCTTCGTTTTGCTGATGACGTAGTCATTTTTGCAACTACCCCATCAGAGCTGCAGAGTATGATCCAGGAACTTGCTGACAAGAGTAAAGAAGTGGGATTAAAAATGAACTTTCAGAAGACAAAAGTGATGTTCAATGCTTTTACAAGAAATGAAGATTTATCGATTGATGGAGAACAACTGGAAATAACAGATACGTATGTTTATCTTGGACAGCAGATATCAAGTGAGGGTCACATTGATGAAGAAATTAATCTGCGTACAAAACTTGCCTGGAGAGCTTTTGGAAGAAACAGCATAATTTTCAAGAGCAATATGCCATTATGTCTTAAAAGAAAAGTGTTTGATCAATGCATCCTTCCAGTGCTTACGTATGGTGCAGAGACGTGGACCTTAACTAAAAGAGACATACAAAGGCTGCAGACAACTCAAAGCAGCATGGAGAGGTGCATGCTTGGTATAACCAGGAGAGATAAGAAGAGGAACTCGTGGATCCGAAAAATGACGAGAGTGGAAGACATCATGATCAGAGTTAAATCCCTGAAATGGCAATGGGCTGGACATACTGCCAGAAGGACAGACCATAGATGGACAGCCGAAATTTTAGATTGGATTCCAAGGGACAGGAAAAGACCCAGAAAAAGACCACATGGGAGATGGGTGGATGAAATTCGTAAATATGCGGGAGTGACATGGAGGAGACTGGCACAAGACAGACCGTTGTGGAGGAAACTTGGGGAGACCTTCGTCCAGCAGTGGATTGATAATGGTTGACAATGATGATGATGATGATGATATATATATATATTTAAAGCTGGTATTGTATGCAAATATAGAAAATGATTGGAAAACATTTTTAAGAACGTAATGTGGCAGCTATTTAAAATAATGGAAAAGCAAATAATTTATTTAAAATCAATAAGTGGCTCTAAAATCCAGCAAACTATGATTTAAACCCGAAAAAAAAAGGCTTCCACATACTTTACATAGAAAAGCTGAAATAATGTGAATCTTTTTCTTTGTTGCTATTACCTCTGTCATTCTGATTTATTTATTATGTTTGCTCAAAAAGTTTTGAATTTCACCAAAAATTTTGATATTTCGTCTTGTTATGCACTAAGGAAATTTCAGTTTTTAACATTTCAAATTATTTATTTGGGCAATATAGCAACGAAATGGCGTATAAAATGAAAGCATTCATTAACAAGAAACGTCAAAATCATATCTCTCAGCAAATTAAAACCAGCGTGATATTTTTTTATATCGCAGATGCTGGAATGTCTTCTCTTGAATTTAAGCCCTGGCCGAATCTGAAATAATTCAATATTTTGCAAGACCCTTGGCGTTATAGTTAGCACTAAGGAATATTACTGTTATTTACTTAAATTTCATAACTTCCGCCGCTAAATGGATACTGACTGCTTTGAATCTCAATATAAATAGAAAATCACAGTACCAAACTCGTATTCCTTTGACTTAATGCAAAGTAGCCTTGTTTAAATGGATCGTCATGACCCGCTGAAAATAGCGCCTACCTTCTCACGCCTCATGGGCAGGGTGTCCAATCTAGCTTCTTGTATATGATATCTGTGGTTGGATTGCATAATTACGGTTATGGTTTAGAAAATATTATTACGGTTATGGTTTAGAAAATATTAAGTATTCCAAGTTATAACATGAAGCTATTTTAATCGATGTTCAAATTTTCATTTTTGGGAACGCATTAATTGTGAAGAAAAAGTGTACAGAAGTTTTTCCATTGGAAGTATAGGAAGCAAAATTACTTGACGTCCACCTTAAAGTAGCAATTCTTGTATGTATGTATGTATGTACACTTTATTTTGAAAACGGCTCTAAGAATTTTCATGAAAGTCGTTAACCTACCATTTCCTGGTACTAGAAATCGATTTAGCTTGATCTCGACTTTAGGAGAATTCGTTTAGTGGGTTAAATAACCACCCCGAATTTTAACGTTCTTAGTCATAAGAAATCTTATGACGTCACAATCTCGCGTTTGAGAATGTTGGCGCGCGGTCACGCCATCTGTCTCATTACGTCACGCGTTGTGTGTGGATACTATTAAAGTTTTATGACGTCATACTCTTGCCAGCAGATGGTCGCGATTCCCTTCTGCTTCATTACGTCACGCGGTGTGTGCTTATGTCCGTCCGTACGATAACTCGCGTAACAATCGTTCGATTTCGATGAAATTTTAGTATCTGGTAGGGTATCACCTGGCAAGGAACCTCATTTAAAGTGAACGAAATGGGGTGAAAAGTCAGTACATAGGATCGGGATCCATTCCACTGCTATTATGCGTCACAACTAACGTAAAAAAGGTTCGATTTCGATGAAATTTTAGTATGTGGTAGGGGCCCTCCTGGCCACAAACCTTTTAAAAATGGGCGAAATGGGGTCAAAGGTCAGGACATAGGAGCGGAATCGCTTCCACCGCCATTATGCGTCATAACTTATGGAAAAATGCTTCGATTTGGATGAAATGTTAGTATGTTGTAGGGGCCTGCCTGGGGACGAATTCTATTGAAAATGGGCGAAATGGGGTCAAAGGTTAGGACTCAAGAGCGGGATCTATTCCATAGCCCTTATGCATCATAACATATGTAAAAATGTTTCGATTGCGACAAAACTTTATCATGTTGTTTCGGAGGTATACCGAACCGGTTCTGTTGAATATCATCTATATGGGATCAAGGGTCAGGGCACAGGACCGAGATTTATTCCACAGCCATTATTCTCATAACTTGAGTGATAACTTGAGTAATGATTTCTGGTATGTTGGAAAGCGTATTATAATCAGTGCATTGCATGATTTTACTAACTTGTTGATTTCTGAATTTACTTTTATTTTGAATAAATTGCATTATAAAACGTACAACGCAGTACAGACATTTGCAAGTGCTTGAAATTTTGACTCTAGAAAACTAATCTTTGCAATATAATTTACATATATGCTAATTGGTAAAGGTAGTTTAGAGTGATGTAGTAGAATATAAAAAAAAACATGTAGAGAAATTTCCAAAAACTAAAAAAAAAAAAAGAACGTAAAAGCATTCCAGACCAGATTATTCTGCATTTTGTAACATTAACAAAGCTTTGCTCGTAATAGTATAATAATCACAATATCATCATATGTGTGTGCAATTTACAGATCAAGTTCATGAAAAAAGAGAGAGAGAGAATCGCTTCAACTTGATCTTCTTTTCTCAAAAACTCTACCTGCTGCACTAAAAACCAACGTTACCCCAAAAATCGCGGGAGCGAAGAAATTTAAGAAAAATAATAACACTACTTCTAACTGCACAATTTTGGAAATTAATACATCATTTTAAAGATAAGATTCTTGAATTTTAGTAAAATACAAAAAATGGGAATGTGATTTTTTCCCCAGTTTTTCGATACCAGACCTCCTTAAACTACTCCTTGCTTGGGTCATAGCTTTGAACAAAGCATACAAGTCTTGCTAAGCAAAATTTGTCTTACAATGGCAGCTAGCTTTGGAAATTGAAAATCCTCCCACCATGGTAACAAATCCACAATGAAATTCAAAACCGGGTTCGGAATTACACGTGTTGAATTAATTACAGCAATGAAATTCAAAACGGTAATTCCGAGCCCGGGCCCAAGCTCATCTCTAGCCTCTACACGGTGCGACATTGAATGGAAGAGGTTTTCGATACCGTCCTGGTAAACAACCCGCCAGGCTACTTCTACGCGAAACCCGAGTTCATTTGTGGTGACTGGCAGAAGTGTTTGACATTCCAGTCGCTTAGCTACCATGAACAGACATGTTCTATCGGAGACAAATCCAGAGAACGTGCAGGCCAGGGAAGAAGGGGTATCTGCCGTGCATGGAAGAGGTCTTGGACATTCCGGACCACATCTGGCCGTGCATTGCCCTGCTGGAACATAGCGCCAGTACAGAGTATCACCACTTTCTCTAAAACATCTCTGCATCCCTAATGTATCGCTGGCTGTTGAGGGTTTCCTCAATTCGTATCACGCAGGATAGCGAATTAAACCCAATCGTGTCCCTAACCACGATGCTTAGCATAGGGCCGGTATGACGCTACAAAATGCAAACTGAATGACTCCGTTCACCACAATGCTTGGCAAAGGGCCGGTATGACGCTACAAAATGCAAACTAAAAGACTCTCTTTACCACCATGCTTGGCATAGGGCCGATATGACGCTACAAAATGCAAACTGAAAGGTTCCGTTCACCACCATGTCTTCGAACACGTACATACCGTAGTAGCCAAAATTCTGAAAACCTTTTTGAAATAGTGTATTTTTGAGGTTGGATGGCTCATAACACCCCTTTGTTTTGGAGTAATACCATAAAATTATATATCAATGGAAAGATAATTTCATCAAAAATGCAATAACTGACACCTTATTGGCTCTCTAAGCACTCGTGCTCATTGGCTACATTCAAATGAAGGAAAGCTACTTCATATCAACCTAAGCAAGTTGTGCTTCCTTTTTCTGGTTATCTGGCTATAACTTTTCATAGAATACAGATAATTGAACAAACTTTATTGCATTACATTTGTGATAAAATTATGTTTTTACTGATATATAATTTTATGGTATTACTCCAAAACAAAGTGGTGTTATAAGCCATCAAACCTCAAAAACACACTTTTTTTCAAAAGATTACCACAATTTTGGCCACTACTGTAATGTTGCATCAAGTTGAGTCGTGACTCGTATAACGTAAACGTCTTTTCGTACTGATACGTTATTTAAAAAAAAACATACTCATACGATGAAATAGTTCCTAAATTAAACCTTAACGGCCAGACGAAACATTTAAAACAGAAGTCAAACTTGCGGAAATGGACTTTTATTTCTCCAGCACAGGTTATAGCACTTCAGGTTACTATAGAAATCACATAACACAAATCCTCATTCCACTTCCCACCACTCACCACAACCACTTCACAACGCTCGACAAGCAACTGTTTTCTCGTAGTTTATATCTCTTGTTCTTATCTCATAACAAACGAATACTGTTGGCAAGATAATTGAGGTTCATTCAACCTCAATTATGTTGCCAACAGTATTCGTTTGAGAGAAAAGATATCACGTTAAGTGTGAAGTATAACTCAGAACAAAATCAAGATTTACATAGGGAAAGAAACTAAAAAGGAAAGTTAATTTAGAATATACGTCACATTTGTCAGAAAACAGATGTTGCCAATCAGCGCGCCGATGTCTCTGTTCGAGACTCCATTGCAGCCTGAGGCGTCTGTAATTGAGGGTCAAAGGAATGCGCAGCAATGGGCTGCTAGCGAACAGTCCTCTGGTAAGCAGACGGCGTCGAACTATGCTGGGAAACGAAGCATGACCTGTGAGAGTGCTTCAATGTTACGATAACACAGTGAATGTCGCTGTGCGATCGGTCATTGGCATGCAGTAGAAGTGTTGTCATCCCGTGTAATCGTGAGATTTTTAAGGTCCATTTTCCGGATTTTTGTTCGTCGGAGTCTCATCTGTTCACTCATGCCATGTTTGCACCATTGTGCTGGCGTTTTGTCCCGTACGAGTTCCGTACGTAGGAAAATCCAGCTTCTCTCATCCCAACAATCCTTCCTCGCTCAAAGTAAGTCAGGTGTTCATAATGTAACCTTCTTCAGAGATGGGGCATAGTGAGACAAAAGAAACACCCTTTCGACTCACTGTTGGCTCTTCACTAATTGCAACATCTCGTTTAAGCCAGCTCTTTACACCCAAGACCAGACAGTTCAGAGAGCGTTGCTAACCTCCCTGTTTGCTCCGAAACCGCAAGCGCATTTTCACTAACATTTTAATCATTTCTCGGTTGTACGTATCCTGTACGTTTAACGCTAATACCAGTATGGTGTTGCAATTTTCACCAGCAGTAGTCCACTGTAAAAAATAAGTGGTGTGAATTCACGGAAAATTTCTGAAAATGACGTGCAGCAAAATGGCCGGTAGGAATCAGTGTTTTTCAGAAATTTCCGTTTTTAAAAGTGCCAGTTTATTTTAACTTTTGTATTTTCAGAGATTTTCCGTAAACAGAAATTCCGTTTATTTCAGAAAAGTCCATTTCAGGTTTTTCCGTATTTAAACTGAAATTCCGCAAAGTCAACGATCCTGTACAGCACCATAAGCGCCAACTATAGGGGGCAAGGTCAATCTTACCCCTCCAATAATTTTACTAGGGGAGCAGTGCTCATCCAATATTTTTTGCTCTGTTTAACTAAATAAGTTTCTGTTTTTTTATGCGTATGTCATTTTCGAAATGCGTGAATTGAAGTATTTCTACAGAGAAAAAAATACTTTCCCGTGCTAATTGAAAAAAATGAATTTCTTTCCTTTATGGAATTGTATTATTCTTCATGAGTCCAAGCTCCAGCTTATGAGATTTTCAAAAAAATAATAAATAACAAAATAAGTGAAAACTATTTTTTCACATATTTAGCGTTGCTCATTTGATCTCGATTACCAGCCCTGTATTGTGTTTGACATGTTCTCGTGATATGTGGGAAATGTTTAAGACAATTATGAAAAATAAAATTAATACATAAAAATATAGAAAGGTTTAATTTCTAGCGCCTTTATTTGTCTATTTTTTGCGCTTCTTGTTCCTTGTTTCAGTAATTGCGCTAATTTCTCATATTTTTGATTAATGTTTGGAAATAAAATCTCTGGATATTTTTATAAATCACAAGCTAAATTATATTTTTAAAAAAATTAATATTCGGCAAAAGAATATTTCTATTGCCTTGTTTGTTTGCTGATGAGCAATTACAATTGTTTTTTAAAACATACGTCGAATATCAAAGTTCTTCTTTTTGCCCCCCCCCCCTTTTTTTTCTCTTGACATGGAAGAGACCTGCCGCCTCCCAGTTCTGATCTCTTCACGCCCTCCCCCAATAATTTAGTGACGTCGGCGCCCCTGTACAGCACTTAATAATCCTTCCGCTGAGGCCAGGTTCGAACCATCGTGGTTAGAGCTGGCTCAACAGGCAATTCGCCCCTTTAACAACTCAACCACAAACGCTAGGCCATCCGTATCACGTACATCGCAAAACGAATTCCACGACGACAAAATTTTGTCTTCTGTTATTAATGCGAGTGGTTCAGTCAATTTATTTTCTGTTGGAGCTTATTATTTTTCTGAATAGGTTTATAATATTTTTTGTTCTGGAGGACTTTTCACAAGTTAAGCATTTTTCATCGTGATTTTTCGAAGCAAACAAAATGCTTTGCAACTTGATTTTTTTAAACTGTCAAATGACTTTTAGTTATCTTTAAAAAAAAATGAAATGTACTTTTTATAATATTATTTTTGAAAAAAAAAAAACTAAATATAAAATTTACTCTTAATAGTTAAAATAGCTTTTGTCTTGAGTTATCCAAAGACTAATGCACATATATCTTATAATCATTTGTACAATAAGTACCCGGTATCTTACTTGTATCTTATCTTAAAAGAAAAGTGTTTGATCAGTGCATCCTTTCAGTGCTTACGTACGGTGCAGAGACGTGGACCTTAACTAAAAGAGACATACAAAGGCTGCAGACAACTCAAAGAAGCATGGAGAGGTACATACTTGGTGTGACCAGGGGAGATAAGAAGAGGAACTCGTGCATCAGAAAAATGACAAGAGTGGAAGACATCATGATAAAAGTAAAATCCCTGAAATGGCAAAGGGCTGGACATACTGCCAGAAGAACAGACCATCGATGGACAGTCGAAATTTTAGACTGGATTCCAAGGGACAAGAAAAGACCCAGAAGAAGACCACATGGAAGATGGGTGGATGAAATTCGAAAGTATGCGGGAGTAACATGGAGGAGATTGGCACAAGACAGACCGTTGTGGAAAAGGCTTGGAGAGACCTTTGTCCAGCAGTGGATTGATAATGGTTGACAATGATGATGATCTTATAGTAACACAATGTATAATAAGTAGCTGCTGCTCCAAATAGGGAAGAAGAGAAGAAATATCCTGTGTCACAATAAAAAAAATGCATGCGATATGCTATCCACAATATCGGATCTCGGTAAGAAACTTCAAAATTCGACAGACGATTGAAATTTTAAAGTTAATCAAACCTCAAGTATTCTAAGCAATCGCTCCTATTACCGGTAATTTCTCGTCATACGGATAGGGAAAAAGTGAGAACGGAGATTTTCCGTTAATATACGAAAGAAATTGCGGAATGGTTTCTGAAAATTCAGAATTTTCCGTTAGCACATCTCTAAAGCGGTAATTTACCGTCAATATAAGAAAGAAACCGACGAAAAGTTTCTGAAAATTCAGAATATTCCCGTCGTGGTAGAAAAAAATCCCTGAAATACAGGTTTCCTTCTGTCATTTCACAGAAATGGTTGTATCAGAAATATGCTTCGTTAATTCACGAAAAAAATGACGGAAACTTGTCCGTGAATTTCAGAAATTTTATTACAGTGTATATTTTCTGTTTGAAAATTTAAGAAACATCATGCGAAGCAAATTGTGAGCAGCTTTGCTACATGTTTCGAACATTTTGTGGGCTCCATGTTTATGTGAATCTTTCAGTTCAGCAAGATCTGAACTGGTTAACGCCTCTGTAGTTGTTTTCAGCGCGTCCATTAAATAAAAATGTGCTTATGTTTTTACTAAACCCATCCACCAGGGAAAATTCTACCACGGCACCTATCAAGCTGTTTTGAATTTTTTTTTTTCATTGGGAAGCGTACAGGACGGTAGCTAAATCCCGCAAAAACGGGCGAGGGTGGTTTGAAGAGACATCTGTGGGAGGCGGCTTTGTGTTCAACTACAAACTAACTTTTCCACGAAAATACAGAAGTTTGCTTTTTTTATTCCTTTACTTCACTAGCAAACAATTTCTCCATGTCAAAAAGAAAATACAATCAAATACGTATGAAGAAAGGTTGACAGAAAGAAAACTGAACTTTCTCTAAGTATAAAAAGCAGACCACATTCTCTGAATTTACTTGATAATCTTTGAATAGCAGGCTCCTTACCTCTGGAGGCAAACTAACTCCCAACTAGCATGGAAAAACCATTAATAATTTGTTCAGCTTATTATTTTGGTCCCTTTCCGTGGATCCACTGTGACGTATACTCTGAATTAACTTTCATTTTTAGCTGCTGTCTCTATGTAAATTTGAGTTCAGTCTGTTTTAGCGTTTTTAACCTTAACGTTATATCTTCTCTCTTGCGGAATGAGGTTGGCAACCCTTCTGAGGCCAGTGAGAATAACGTATACAACATGTGTCAGATATGAACTAGAGGTATAATGTTGAAGCAGCAGCCAAAAGGGTGGTTTGGTGGTGTAATGTTATAATTATCGAAGCTGCGTGCTCTGAAGTTGATTAACTCGAAGGTGGTGTGTTAAACTGTGTTGTTATATATTTAATGTTTGGAGTTAAAAGTGTTCTGCCTACTAACGTTTGTTAATTAGCTTTGAAGTAATACTGCCATTGTGATTAGTTCAAGTATGTCGGAATATTAATGTTCTGTACGAACAGTATTTATGGGGTGTTGACAGAATAAAGGAGAAGAATTGTAAGTAACTATTTCTTGGACTTTACACTGAAGTGTCAAAAGTCGTGGGATACGTACCTAGTATCGTGTAGGACCTCCTCTAGCCCGCCGAAGTGCAGCACCTCGACGTGGCATTGATTACACAAGTGCCCGTAAGATGGACACTAGTTTGATTCCACAAGTGTCCGGAATGCTACGATGCGTGCCAGACGTCGCTGTCCACGATCGTCCAGGGCTTTTCTACGGCCATACCGGTATCACACTCTAGATTTTCCCTTTGAGTTTGTGTAGTCGAGATACACCCTAAAAACCTTCCATCATGTAAATCCAAATTTCGTGAAAATTTTCGAGATGGATTGACCCATCGCCCGGACGACGATTACCATGCCACGTTTGAAATCACTTAAATTCTGTAAAGCTATCATCTCAACTGCGAATCCTACTACTTGCGGAGATACCTGCTTCTATACATATATACGGTCGAGTTACATTATTGTGACCCCCAGCTAATATCCAGAGTAACCGCCGTGTGCAGCGCGGGCAGCAGCTAGATGGGCTGGGAGTGACTCAATAAGGTGCTGGAAGGTGTTCACAAGTATGTGGAGCCATGCTGACTGCAGTGCATCTGGAAGCTGCTGGAGAGTGCGTGATGGAAAATCTATAGAGCGAACAACACGATCGAGGTGGTCCCACAGATGCTCAATTGGGTTCAAGTGTCGGAATTAGGGGGCCAGGGAAGTACTTTGAAGTCTTCATCGTGCTCTTCCAACCACTCTCAGACATTTCTAGCAGTGTGACACGTCGCGTTGTCGTCCTGAAAGATCCCATTCGCCCCAGGGAAGACAATCAGCATGTATGGGTACCGAATTCGGTCCGTAGTGCCTTCCACAGGTATGAGTAGACCCAGAGAATGCTACAAAAACATTCCCCAGACCATAACGCTGCCCCCTCCAGCTGTGTTCTTCCAGTAACAGTTGAAGAGTGTTTGTTCTCCGAAATTCCTCGCCTTATACGCCAACGTGTATCTATTCGATGAAGCAGAAAACGTGACTCATCGCAGAAGGCAATCCTTTGCCAATCAGCAGAGATCCAATTCCGATACTGCCGTGCAAACGTAAGCCTTTTCTGCCAATGCGCCTTTGTTAGCATAGGTGTAGTGACCATTCGTCTGCATCGGAGCCTTACACGCAGCAGGGTTTGCTGAACTGTCGTTTTAGACACACTTCCGGTACCCCCCCCCTGATTCGGCCAGGGAGTTGCTCCACTGTAGCGTGTCGATCGGCCCTCACGCACCTTCGAAGCAGACGTTCACCTCTCACATCAATGGCACGTAGTGCTCCGTAGTTTCCACGTCGCTTATTCGCAACGATGCCATTTCTCCAATCACGATACACTTGAACCACAGCAGCACGCGAACAGTTCACAAACTGCGCTGTTTCAGAAATACTGCCATCCTTGGCCCGAAAGCCGATAATCATCCCTTTTTGCAAATCTGATAAATCGCTCCTTTTATCCATGACAGCAACGAGTGATATGTTTTCAGAATGCCTACAGCACACCTTATATACCCTCCAAGCCAGCTTTCGTCACGTGCCTTTTTTCATTGGCTACGCAGTGTTGACGCCAAAAGTAGGAGGTGGTCACAATAATGTGACTCGGCTGTGTATATACGTTGTTTGTGGACGATACCATTTACCACATGGGTGTGGGGGCATGCAATGGAAGTTATATCACCCTTCCCAATTTTTTGGCACCTCAGTGTATATCAAGTTGGTTTTTCCAGTAGGTTCTTAACTCTGTAGGAAAAGCAGGTAATTGAGAATTATGTTTACCTTGCCTCCGCTATAGTTTCTCTGTTGAATCAGTTGGCTGTATCTCATGCACACTGTTTCTCCGGCGTTTATTCTAGCAGATGGTTCTGTTTTAATATTTTTTTTAAACTCATTCATGTTGTGTAGATACATTGTAAACAAGATCTTGGAGCTGTTGCTTTGCATGCTGTTCGAGCGGTGGATATCTTCAAAACAATTCTATCAGTGTACAATGATTTTCGGGAAATTATAATTTCCGCACAGCAGTTTTTAGTGTTGAAAAGCAATAAAAAAGAAGAAATTAGCAGAGCAAGCGAGTTTTATTCCCGACTTGTTTGCTTTTTATAGGTGACATCAGTTGGCTGTTATTCTTTCTTTAAGAGGGAGTGATTAATCAGAAAAGAATTTCCTGCCTAGCACTAGAAATGTATAACATTATTGCTATTTTTTTACCGGCGCGGTAATAAGGTATTGATCCCCTATTCATACGTACTCTGAAGTCATGCGGAAGAAGAAAGAGCAGCTTCGTCGTGTTATCTGGAAGTCGTCAGTAACGAAGGTGTTTACATAATCTCAGATAAACTTCGAAGTACAACACGGCAAGTACTTTCCTAAACGGCTTAGGTTCTTTTTTTTTTTTTTTTTTTGATTGGAGGTTTAACGACCACCGTGAGCAACTCAATGGGCTATAAGCAGTCGCCCGTCCCTAATTTAGGGTCACTGGTTCCAGGGAAGGGAGAGAGCCAGTGCCGTAAGACAAACACAACATCCATGCCTCACCGGGATTCGAACCCGGACCCCTTACGGAGGAATGATCAGAGGCCATCGCTTAGACCACTGCACCACCGGGGCGGCACTTAGGTTCTTGAAAACGCAAGCTAAGAGCAAGCATCAACACTCCAATAACTGCAGTTGAAACGTGAGCGGGCTTCTGTATTCCCCCATATCAGGAAATCCCTAGTCAGTCTGCGAAAGATACCATGGTTCTGGTGGTCACTAGGCAAAATAACTACTAGATGCCAAAAACAATAAAAGTTTGCAGATAGAAATTTAAAAAAAGAGAAGAGAACTCACTACCTTATGTACCGTAGAGTCACATTATCGTGACAACCACCTACTTTTGAAGTCAACAGCGCGTAGCCAATGAAAGAAGGCACGTGACGAAAGCTGGCTTGGAGGGTATATAAGATGTGCTGTAGGCATTCTGAAAACATATCACTCGTTGCTGTCATGGATAAAAGGAGCGATTTATCAGACTTGCAAAAAGGGATGATTATCGGCTTTCGGGCCAAGGATGGCAGTATTTCTGAAACAGCGCAGTTTGTGAACTGTTCGCGTGCTGCTGTGGTTCAAGTTTATCGTGATTGGAGAAATGGCACCATTGAGAATAAGTGACGTGGAAACTGCGGAGCACCACGTGCCATTGATGTTATAGGTGAACTTCGGCTTCGAAGGTGCGTGAGGGCCGATCGACACGCTACAGTGGAGCAACTCACTGGCCGAATGAACCAGGGAGGGGCTACCGGAAGTGTGTCTAAAACGACAGTTCAGCAAACCCTGCTGCGCATAGGGCTCCGATGCAGACGGATGGTCACTGCACCTATGCTAACAAAGGTGCATCGGCAGAAACGGCTTACATTTGCACAGCAGTATCGGATTGGATTTCCGCTGATTGGCAAAGGATTGCCTTCTACGATAAGTCACGTATTCTGCTTCATCGAATAGATACACGTTGGCGTATAATGCGAGGAACTTCGGACAACAAACACTCTTCAACTATTACTGCAAGAACACAAGCTGGAGGGGGCAGCGTTATGGTCTGGGGAATGTTTTTGTAGCATTCTCTGGGTCTATTCCAACCTGTGGAAGGCACTATGGACCGAATTTATTATGAATCCATCTTTGCAGACCATGTACACCCATACAAGCTAGTTGTCGTCCCTGGGGCGGATGGGATCTTCCAGCACGACAACGTGACGTGTCACACTGCTAGAAATGTCCGAGAATGGTTGGAAGAGCGCGATGAAGACTTCAAAGTATTTCCCTGACCCCCTAATTCCGACACTTAAACCCAATTGAGCATCTGTGGGACCACCTTGATCGTGTTGCTCGCTCTATAGATTTTCCATCACGCACCCTCCAGCAGCTGTCAGATGCACTGCAGCCAGCATGGCTCCACATATCTGTGAACACCTTGCAGTACCTTATTAAGTAACTCGCAGCCCGTCTAGCTGCTGTCAGCGATACACACGGCGGTTTTTCTGGATTTTAGCTGGTAGTCACAATAATGTGACTCAACAGTCTATTTCTTCTACCCAAAGAAATGCCTAACTTATGTAAGCTTATGTACTACAGCTAATGCAATGATAACTAGGTTAAAGAAGACTCTGGTCATCTGCACCTGGAGTTCTGCCACCATTTTCAAGTTGAAATAAAAAGATTAATGGAATAAAAATAATATAGAGCAATAAAGGACACAGTCATTCTTATTACGATCACAAGTGAAATCTTCGTTCCGTTTTATTTTCGGAAAAAAAATTCCATTTTCAAACTCAATTACCAATATTAAATGTGATTTAACACAGCGGCTGGTGGGGGGGGGGGGGTTTACGGGATACATCTTCGCTGCCTTCAGCTTTCTTTGTGGAAAGTTTTTGTTACCATTTTACGATTACGGAAGACATTTTCGCTCCGTGCAACTTTCGTTTTCAGAAAGTTTTCTTCCGTTTTCAATCTTAAATGCAAACATTCATCTAATAAAATGATATTTAATATCCATAAATTGCAGAGGGAACATCGCGAGGAAAAAGATAAGATTGCAGAGGTCCGTCTAACTACCGTTTTCCGAAATTGTTGCCTCCATTTTCAAACTGAAACAAAGATATTCATGCAATAAAGTTGTATTTAATATCAATATCGGACAATCCTCTCTTGGAGACACCACGAGAAAAAAAATTACAGAAGAAATCTTCACTCCGTCTAACTTCCGTTTTCGGACATTTTGGAAGACGAAAAAATTGCATCCATGACCGGAAATCTGCAAAAGAGGATTTAATAGGGTTCTGTGGATATCGTTTTTGCCTGATGGACCAAAATAAATCTGCGACGTGCGCTGCTCGTCGCCGCGATTCTGCTACTGGATTATATTCGGGAGTCAAGACAATAGAAGCATGGTGGCGTACCTAAGCCAGAAACGGAGGTCTGTCACTTCTGCTGGAAAAGTGCTGGCAACAACTTTCGTGGATGCTGAAGAGGTGGTGATCATGGATTACCACGCGAAGGGCCAAACCATTACAACAGCATATTATGTCAACCTATTAAGGAAACTTCAACCTCATTTGAAATGTAAAAGCAGGAAAAAGCTGACCAAAGGTGGGGTGTTTCATCACGACAACTTTTCAATCCACAAAATCAAGTTGCCATAGCTGCCATTCATGAATGCGGGTTTGAACTGCTACCACAACCTTCTTACTGACGTTCCAGCATGTACACAGACATTATCGATATTAGAGAGAACAAGGAATCTGGCTGGCCAAGTGATGGTTGCGACATTACGAAGGCCTAGCGGGAAAGGCAAGCCGTGTGTGGCCGGGAGTTATCCTGCTTGTAAACGGCCTGTGGCAGATGTGACATGAAAGACAAGATGATGGGACGGAGGATCTCTTGAACAAAAAGGAGCGTCCAGCAGCCATAGAAGATGGTTCACCACACCGTAACTTCACGTGTGACGTATATGCTCTAATTTAACTTCCCATTTTGGTTCTGTCTTCTTATTTAAATTATGCTACTTCTCGTTATCTTTTCTTAATGTCAGGCAATCCAAGAGTTTTCGGCAAATTCTGGCAGACAGTCAAGTCAGAAAGACACAGATTAAAGGTCATTGCTTGAGCAATGGGTGCGGCATTTGTGATACAGAAATCGAGTTCACGTCTTTTTGCTATTTTGTCAGTTTTCCGTAATTTTTTCGAAGCCAATTTATTGGTATTATAAAAAGCGTTTGCTACAATATTTCCCTTGATACAGTTTTTAATAAATCTTCAAGTATTCGTTAATACTTAATACCCACAGTTGACGTGGATTAGGAACATCAAACGGAAGTTATCGTTTGTTAGGCCTTGAATCCTGCTTCAAACCAATGGTTCGTTTCATGAATACCAAAGGACGACGGTTAACAGATTATACATCAGAATACTAAATGAACGAACCATTAGTTTGAAGCAGGATCCAAGGCTGAACAAACGGTTTGCGTGCGCATTAGATCAACACTCCCATATCACTAGCGCAGTATCTCGTACCTGCTCAAAACGTGATATACAGTTTGGCACCAGATCAAAGAGCCTCCTATCATCTGTTGAAAAAGATCGAGCAAAAACTGATATCATGAGCAAACGGGGTGTGTAAAATATTCCATTATTGGACCCCACAACAGGAGAACACGTTAGCAACTATGTAGGCTCGACACATAGAAGCTTAGGTATCCGTGTCCAGGAAAATAAGTATGATATACGAACCAGCAGTAGCAATACGGCATTATCGAAGAATGTCGTAAATGGAACACTACAACCATACTGGGCGAACATCAAGTTATTGAACACTTCAGCGTACATACACTCACCGCACTTTGTTGAAAGTATGTATATCGAAGCCTTGGGGGACAGATGCTGTAATGACTACACACCTACGGACATTTCAAAATTCTGGAAAGAACATACACTGGCGTGCAAAAATTAAGGACGAGACTGTTTTTCGAACGTAATGTCGTGCGGAAGTGCTCCACATCGACTCAGATCATACCATAAGATCCCCAAGATGTAGAAATATGGGACAAGTGAGCAAAACCTCCCAAACAAGGAATCCAAAGGATACAAAGACACTTAATTGAAAAGGTAGCTTCGAGCACAACTAGACAGAAGACAGAAACGTCCATGTGACAGGCGGCTGCCAAGAAAAATCCAGTCTTTAGTAGGGGATATGATCAACCCTGACTGCGTTGCAGGAATTACAACGTCTGTCCACGCTGAGGACGAGGTTGTCAAGGAGCAGTTGAGGCATCGCGGCTCATTCCTCTTGTAGCGCCAATCGCAGCTGCGGAATCGTTGCTGGCGGCTGGTGACGTACTGCCAAGCGTCTCCCGAGAAGGTCCCACACGTGTTCGATTGGATTTGGATCCGGGGACCTTGCGGGCCAATCCATGCGTTGAATATCTTCACTCTCCAACAGCTCTACGACAGCCACTGTACGATGAGGTGTAGCGTTGTCGTCCATGAAGAGGAACTCAGGACCCACAGCACCTCTAAACAGACGCACGTGTGGCAGGAAAACCTCGGTACAATAGCGGACACCAGTGACTGAACCTCCTTGGAAGATATGGAGGCCAGTACGGCTACCAAGCATGATACCGCCCCAAACGAGAACTCCGCCACCTCCAAACCGGTCCCTTTCGATTATGTTGGAGGTGTGATTGCGTGTTCCCTGCTCTCTCCAGATGTGTATACGTCCAGAATCGCTCGTCAGACTAAATCGGCTCTCATCCGTAAATAGAACTCTACCCCATTTCCGTAGTGTCCAGTTCTTGTGTTTCTGGCACCACAGAAACCGCCGTCTCCGATGAGTAGGCGTTAATGGCACACACCGTACTGGTCGTCGTGCAAATAGACCACCTTTGTGCAGCCTCCTGGCCACGGTAAAACGTGATAACGGACGTCCACTTGTCTGCTGCATGTGCCTTGCGATTTCTCCCGCTGTCTGCCGTCTGTCTCTCCTCGCCTGTAGGACAATATACCGGTCGTTCGCCGCCGTAGTTGCTCGTGGACGACCACTGCTAAACTCTTGAACAGCTGTTCCTTTCGTTTGAAATGCTCTCCAAGCTCGTGAAACGATGCTGTGAGCGATCTCAAACTCCTCGGCCACACTAGTCCCACTTCGACCTTCTTCCAACTTCCTAATGACGCGACCTCGGGTCAAGTCATCCAGATTTCGTCTACTGGATTGCCTGTTGGCCATATCACACGGTGGCAGCAACTCGACGTCGTTCAAACCGATGTACACAGAGCAGTAGCTTTCACCGAATTGCTGAGCGTACACCGCCCGTGTGCGTTATACCATTCCGACACCCCCATCTGCGTCATGCTGCATATATGCGCATTCCCTACCGTACCGGATCCTAGTCTATCTCCTGAGTGGCCTTTCGGTCCCTTCTATGTGCTCGTTCCGCTGTTATGCTAATTTCTCCTCTTCGTCCTTAATTTTTGCACACCATTGTATTACCAACTTGAACTTTAAAATATAGTAATAAATAAAATCAAATAAAATCAACAATATTTAAATTTGACAATAACCTTAATTACGTAACAAAATTTCTGTATTACCATGTGAATTTAATGTTTAGAAATGGTATCTCCGTTGTTCTGATGTGATAGCAACAGTCACGACCCAGGGGACACTTACATACAGGAAAAGTTAATTTGTTTTTAGTATTTTTTTTATTGTAGGTTGAACGACCACCATGGGCAACTCAATGCGCTATAAGCAGTCGCCCGTCCCTAATTTAGTGCCACTGGTTCCAGGGAAGTGAGCACGCCAGCGCCGTAAGACAATCACAGCATCCATGCCTCACGGGGATTCGAACCGGGGTATGCAGCGTCTGACAAACCCATTACCCCTATCTCTAATGTTTTGTGCACTGATTGTGTATATCGAGCATTGCGCACCTTATGAAAGAAAAATTCAAGCGGAGTATGTACTGGTTTTCTTCCACATTGATGCTGGAGCGAAGCGACAGATACAATTAGGTATCTGGCGGTCTTCGTCCATGAGAGCAAAGTTCCCTTTCAGCAATCAATCTTTCCCATTTAACCATCAGTCTTTTGGTCTTTTTGTCAGCTTGACTTCTCCCCAATCCTTGATGGCTTTTTTTAGCACGACTTCTGTAAACAAGTAAGTGCTTATAGAATCACTGTTAGTCTGTTCGTCTATGGAGACCGTATGTTGGCAACTATCTGTCCGATTTGAAAAATTCTTTTTACGTAGGAAAGCCCAAAATGTGAGAACGATGATATTTGCTTTCCAGTTTATTTACGATGCACAATTTCGATGCTAGATGATGTTAATGCAGATGCTGTCGAATTTAAAATACATTTTATCTCATATCCTTACTTCAAATTATCAGACTGAAAAAATTCTTTCTTCCTTTCAATACCATTTATAACGAAGACTATTTTTGGAACAGTTTTTTTTCAAATAATACATAGTTTTTTCGCTAGGGGCGTAAAGGTAAATTGCAACTTCCCCCGATATCTGTTTCTAAATGATCGATCTGATACATTCATTCTGAATCGGTTAGAGATCCTGGTGAGAAATGCTTTGCCTACAATTTCTAATTTTTTGCTACACCACGGCTTTGCTACTAGGCGTGGAGGGGGTGGGGCTTAAATGCGTATTTATGTTTCAGAAGTATTTTTAGCAATACCTCCGCCTCTGAAACTCGACGGAAAGAAATTCTTTCGCGGTCAGATGTCGTTCACTATGAAAAACCTTTTCAAAACATCATCTGCTTAAAATGATGCATAGCTTTTCCGCCAGAGGGTGTAAATGTATAGTACATTGCTGCACTCCTATAAAAAGCTAATGAAAGAAAAAAAATTGGTAATACTGCACTCCTCTAAAAACCATAGTGCATTGCTGCACTCCTATACAAAGCTAAGCGAGTGCTGTATTACTTCTCTGTTACACTTGATGACGGGGTAAATGTTACCCGAAAGTACTAGTGGGGTATTTTAATTGTAAATATCTTTCGTCTTTTATTAAATATCGTACGTATATGGTGAAGTTTTTATCTTATTTGGCATACTGTAGGAAATTACTCTTTTATCTTTTGAAATAAGCGAATGATGATCCTTCACCTTTTTTTTTCTTTTTTTCTTTTTTAGGATGTACAATTTCGCTGCTAGAGGGCGTAAATGCAGATGATGTCGAATTCAAAATACATTTTATTCCATATCTCTGTTTCTAAGCATCTGTTTGAAAAACTTATTTTATCTTTCGATTCCATTTATGTCGAAGAGTATTTTAGGTATAGTTACTTTTTGAAGTTACGCATAGATTTTCCTCTAGTGGGCGTAAAAGTAAATCTTTTGAAATAAGTGAATGATGATAATTCACCTCGTTTTTTTTTTTTTTTTTTTTTTTTTTGGATGTACAATTTCGCTGCTAGAGGGCGTAAATGCAGATGATGTCGAATTCAAAATACATTTTATTCTATATATCTGCTTCTAAGCATCTGTTTGAAAAACTTATTTTATCTTTCGATTCCATTTATGTCGAAGAGTATTTTAGGTATAGTTACTTTTTGAAGTTACGCATAGATTTTCCTCTAGTGGGCGTAAAAGTAAATCTTTTGAAATAAGTGAATGATGATCCTTCACCTCGTTTTTTTTTTTTTTTTTTTTTTTTTTTTGGATGTACAATTTCGCTGCTAGAGGGCGTAAATGCAGATGATGTCGAATTCAAAATACATTTTATTCTATATATCTGCTTCTAAGCATCTGTTTGAAAAACTTATTTTATCTTTCGATTCCATTTATGTCGAAGAGTATTTTAGGTATAGTTACTTTTTGAAGTTACGCATAGATTTTCCTCTAGTGGGCGTAAAAGTAAATCTTTTGAAATAAGTGAATGATGATCCTTCACCTCGTTTTTTTTTTTTTATTTTTAGGATGTACAATTTCGCTGCTAGAGGGCGTAAATGCAGATGATGTCGAATTCAAAATACATTTTATTCTATATATCTGCTTCTAAGCATCTGTTTGATAAACTTATTTTATCTTTCGATTCCATTTATGTCGAAGAGTATTTTAGATATAGTTACTTTTTGATGTTAGGCATAGATTTTCCTCTAGTGGGCGTAAAAGTAAATCTTTTGAAATAAGCGAATGATGATCCTTCACTTCGTTTTTTTTTTTTTTTTTTTTAGGATGTACATCTTCGCTGCTAGAGGGCGTAAATGCAGATGATGTCGAATTCAAAATACATTTTATTCCATATCTCTGCTTCTAAGCATCTGTTTGAAAAAATTATTTTATCTTTCGATTCCATTTATGTCGAAGAGTATTTTAGATATAGTTACTTTTTGAAGTTACGCATAGATTTTCCTCTAGTGGGCGTAAAAGTATATTACGTTTTCCCTGATATCTCTTCTTCTAAAACTCCGATTTGAAAATTTTTTGTTCAGCGTATACAGCTTCTGATGGAAACTCTTTTGCATACAATATCTAATTTTTGGTACAGAGTGATTTGGCCACCAGGGGGCGTAAGTTTTAATTTTTGCTTCTGATGTATTTGCAATAAAATTTGAGCTTCTAAAATCTCGATTGAAAAAATTCTTTCCTGGACCGATGCCACTCACGTCGATAAACCTTTTTGGAATATTTTTCTTAAAATATTGCATGGTTTCTCCGCCAGGGGTGTAGATATATATCTTATTTTTGTCAATATCTCTGCTTCTAATGGTCCGATTTGAAAAATTCTTTCTTTATTGGATAGAGTTTCCGGAGTGACATGTTTTCATATAATTTGAAAAATTTTAAGTAACTCATAGGCTTTCCGCTAGGAGGCATGAAGACAAATTGTGTTTCGCCCGATATCTCTGCTTCTAAAACTCCCATTTGAAAAATTCTCTCTGCCCCGGATACAGCTCCTCATGGGAAATCCTTTGCATATAATTTTAAATTTTGGTAAAAAATGGTTTGGCAACAAGCCTTAATTTCCGCTTCTGATGTATTTGCAGCAAAATCTGAGCTGCTAAAATCTCAATTGAAAAAAATTCGTTTCTGAACCGACACTACTCCCGTCGATAAACCTTTTAGGAATATTTTCTTCTTAAAATAATGCATGGTTTCTACGCCAGATGGCGTAGTTGTATATCTTTTTTTTTTTTTTTTGTCAATATCTCTACTTCTAGGTGTCTGATTTGAAGAAATTCCTTCTTTATTGGACAATGTTTCCGATGCGAAACGTTTTTTCATATAAAATCAAAATTTTCCAGTAAATCATAGACGCCGCCCCGGTGGCGCAGTGGTCTAAGGCGTTGGCCTCTGATCATTCGTCCGTAAGGGGTCCGGGTTCGAATCCCGGTCAGGCATGGATGTTGTGTTTGTCTTACGGCACTGGCTCTCTCCCTTCCCTGGAACCAGTGACCCTAAATTAGGGACGGGCGACTGCTTATAGCCCATTGAGTTGCTCACGGTGGTCGTTAAACCTCCAATCAAAAAAAAAAAAAAAAAAAAAAAAAATAAATCATAGACTTTCAGCTAGGGGGCGCAAAGCTAAATCGCGTTTTCTGCGTTATTTCTGCTTCTAAAACTCCGATTTCAAAAATGCTTCCTGTATCGCATGCAGCTCCTGATTGAAAATGTTTTTCATATAATTTCTAACATTTGGTAAAGTGTGGTTTGGCCACCAGGGGGTATACGTGTTGATTTCTGCTTCTGATGCATTTGCAGCAAAATCTGGGCTCCTGAAAACTAGACTAAAAATTTTTTTCTTGGGGCGATACCGCTCACATCGAAAAACCTTTGAAGAATATTGTCTTCCTAAAATAATACATGGTTTTCCCTCCAGGAGGCCTAGATGCATATTTTATATTTCTCCATATCTCTGTTTCTAAGAGTCCGATTTGAATTTTTTTTTTTGTTGGAGAACGTTTCCGCTGCGAAATGTTTCTCATATAATTTCAAATTTTTCTTAACGCACAAGTCTGCCACCAGAGGGCGTAAGCTGACGATTCCGTTTACAACAATATCTGTGGGATTTAAAACCCGATTGAAAAACTTCTTTCTTCCGTCAGATACTATTGTTTTCCATACCGGTCCCATTGACTTTGAATAGCTTTGATAAATTTAACTTGCATCAGAACGGATTCAAAAGACGTGCTCAGTACATCCGAAAATTCGGTGTCATCTTTCTTGTTTAATAAATATATTCTCGACTGCTGGTCATGAGGTGGCGCGTGACGTAGTTGCGCCATGATTGTATTAGACGTGTGAAGTTGTAAACGCATTCTAAATTTGTGTGTTCCTAAAAGAACGTTCGTTTTCCTTCGTCAAAAAATCGCTTTTGTTTCAAAAGTGTTACAGCATTTTCGTTCTCAAGTTATCATTATCCTTTTCTCCCTTCGCACAAAATACCTCAAGGAAGAAGATAAAAGTATTACTTATTATTCAAGTAACCCAGATCGCCAAAAATTAGGCAGGTATTGCTACCTTAGGGTAACTAAGTCCTTTTAAGCAAATCTAACGTACTGCACCCAACGATTCGGTTATAGCCGTCGTTTTCTGTTTTCCTTACATTTGACTTAGTGAAAATAAATAAATGGAAATAAATCTAACAAGAAGATTAGAGAAGAAATATTATTCCGTTATTTATTAGAAATTCGGACAGTCAGTTTAGCACCTGGGCAAACGAAGTTTTTAGATTTGCAGATGCATTCTAAATAATAATGACCGTTATTGAAGGCTTTGTTCCCCTTAACCTAACGAGGGTCATCTGAGTAACCAGTATTGGACTGATTATTATCCTTGATGGGATTTTGTTCTACGAAGAAATGCAGAGATTTATGTGTGTGCTTTATTCTTTCTCTTACTGCTATTAATCGAGCGTAGTCTGAATGATTGGCCTGCATCTCAAGCGTCACTCCAGTAACTGGTTTTCATGGAAGAAATAATGGGTCTCTGTCATTTTCAGTCCTTTATTCTATCAGAGCAACTGCTAATATCTATTTACCCCTGTGTGATTCCTTCTATTCTTTGAAACTTCCTCGCACCTTCTTTGAGGATTTCCCGATGACTTTTTCAATCGTCACAAAAATAACATAGTCACGCCATACTCAAGCAAGAAAGATGACATCGAACTCTCGGTTGTAATGAGCACGTCATTTGAATCCGTTCTGACGCAAATTAAATTTATCAAAGCTATTCAAAGTCAATGGAACCGGTATGAAAACTGCGATACAGTGCAAGTGCCTGTCTTCCCGCTCGGTCGTGCGATTTCGAGCTCCAGACCCTGCACGACGATACGTAGAACCTTCTGTTGTCCATTGAGACCATGTACGCATAACTGTAGTTGCGTTACGCCTAACGCGTGCAGAAATATCACGGTGTGATAAACCACCTTCTCTGAGTCCAACCATTCTACCTCTTTCAAACTCTAAGTGTCCGTATGGTTGTATCGTCCTCCTATGCGGCATGTTTACACATTGACAACTGCGTGCGGTCGAGTTTAGCGATAGCAAGTTTAAAAACCTGCTCTCTGTACGCCTTCTTTTATACACCCTAGTGTGATGTTTCCGATAGCGTTTGCGCGCGCCTCACATTTGCATGTGTGCTGAAATTCTAATCATTTGAATCTCCCATGGTGCCCCACCCGCCCTGAGAATTTCATGCGAATCAAAGCATTTCTTCTTGGTGATGCAATTTCCATTAACAGGAGTGTATTACGTGAAAAACCGACAATTCGTGCTAATCTTCATAATTTACAACACTTTAACGAAGAATGCACGAAATATATAAAACAGAAAAGCGTTTGTACCGCACAATAAAATCCGATTATTGGCGTTGATAGGCTGATTACTATGCACCAATAATAAACGCGATAATTTACAAAATATTAAAAAGAGAAAAACAAGTTAGTAAAATCATGCATTGCATTGATTATGTTACGCTTTCCAACATTCCAGAAATCATTACCCAAGTTATTACTCAAGTTATGAGGATAATAGCTGTAGAATAAATCTCGCACCTTTGACCCCATTTCGATGATATTCAACAGAACCGGTTCAGTATACTTTCGGAATAACATGATAAAGTGTTGTCTCAATCGAAGCAATTTTACGTAAGTTATAACGCAATATATCAGGAACACCGAGCATCGCTCGGTTACGGGGAAGGGGGAAGGTGAGGGCACAATTTTTTATTTTTTATTTTGATATGCTTTTTCCAAGTATTGTAATGCTAAGTCGTTCAGTTGCACGTTGTCCTAAGTGTTCCAGTCGCTGAACACGTTTATCCGCGGTTTCGATTGCGATTCACTGTGATGAACGGCTTCGTAGTTTTTCCAAGCGCTGGTTACGTTCTTTGGATGATTCAGCTGTGATTCCCTGTCTATTTATACGCCGCATTTGTTCGAGGTTTTCTTCCGATATAGATTCATTGAGGGTAAAAATAACGTCGGACATTATTTCCATGCTCCTCGCCTTAGCTGCTCGAAATGGTCTTTTTGTAGGCTGATCTTCTTCCAATGGAAGGTCATATGTTTCGAGACTGGAAAGTGATCGGAAACCATCGGCTCTTGAATGTCCAAGCTGTTCCATATTTACTTCTTCCGCTTGTTCTTGTTCCAACAGTGCCGTATTCTACTTATTCTTCTTATTAAAGTTGAAACGTCCACGTTTCGTAAGGGATTCGACCAGCCATATTTTTTTTATATTGTTTTACCATCCACGTGACACTCTGTTAATAGTCATGAATAAAAATTAACTAATATTTTAGCACAGCGGATACGCTTGTCATCAAATACAGTACAAGCAGCGGAGCACTGATGTGTTTTTCCCTTTTGAAGGGAAAAACACACCAGCTCTCTCCTCCTTATACTGTACTACACATCAACTCCAAGCAGCTGGTACAACTCACCTTTTGTTCTAGAAGAAAATAAAAGTACGTAATACGCACACAATGCGTGACGTAATGAGGCAGAACGTACTGAGGCAGATGGGACTTGCGACCATCTGCTCGCGAGAGTGTGACGTCATAAAACTTTAATAGGATACACACAACGCGTGACGTAATGAGACAGATGGCGTGACCGCGCGCCAACATCTCAATCGCGAGAGTGTGACGTCATAAGATTTCTAAGCATGGGCAACATTAATGGGACGACGGCATGACACCAAAAACGTGGTAATTCGGGGTGGTTATTTAACCCACTAAACGAATTTTCCCAAAGTCGAGATCAAGCTAAATCGATTTCTAGTACCAGAAAACGGTTGGTTAACGACTTTCATCAAAATCCTTAGAGCCGATAAAATTTACAGACATACAAGAATTGCTTCTTTAATAGTATGGGATAAGGCCGATTGAATGGATCCCGATCCTATGTCCTGACCTTTGACCCCATTTCCAATAGGGATCGTCCCCAGTGGTTCCCTACCAGATACTAAAATTTCATCGAAATCGAACCATTTTTATGCATGTTATGACGCATAAGGGAAATGGAATGCATGCCGCTTTTATGTCCTGACCTTTGACCCCATTTGTCCAATTTTCAATGGGGTTCGTCCCCAGGTGGTACCTTATCACATACTACAATTTCATCGAAATCGAATTATTTTTACTCGAGTTATCGTGCGGACAGACAAACAGACGGACGGACAAAGCTGGAGTCTATACGCTTCTTCAACCTACGGTTGGAAAGCGTAAAAAACCAGATTTTATTTCGTTCCTCAAACGACTTTGATTTTCACAAAATTTTAATAGAATGTTTTCAGGAATGTAGTTTTGGACCTGGAGTTAGTGAAAACAGGACAACTTTCTAGTACCAAAAGGGATTTTTTAGCTATTCCATCTTAATTTTTTTACGCTTTCCAACCGTAGGCTGAAGAAGCGTATAGGTTCCAGCTTTGTCTGTCTGTCTGCACGATAACTCGCATAAAAATGATTCGATTTCGATGAAATATTAGTACGTAACACACTAGGAACGAACACTACTGAAAATGGATGAAATGGGGTAAAGGTTCAGGACGTAGGAGCGGGATGCATCCCATCGCTCTTATGCGTCATAACGTACGAAAAAATGCTTAGATTGCAACAAAACTTCATGTTGTTCCGAAGGTATAATGAACCGGTTCTGTTGAACATCATCGAAATGGGGTAAAAGATCAGAGCACAGGAGCGAAATTTATATCACAGCCATTACCCTCATAACTTGACTAAATATGCTACTATTGCAACAAAACTGTAGTATGTTGCTCCGGAGATATACTGAATCAATTCTGTTGAATATCATCGAAATGGGGTCAAAGGTCAGGACAGAAGAGCGAGATTTATTCCACAGCCATGATCCTCATAACTGGAGTAATAACTCGAGTAATGATTTCTGGTATGTTGGAAAAGGTATCATAATCAATGCATTGCATTCTTTTATTAACTTCTTAAACTTGAAAATTGAATGTGGGGTACATAAGACTTACCTGTGAAACGTGACTCAAGGTAGTTTTTTCTATCTGCCTTATTGAGGTTTTCTATAGCTGCGCACGTTGGCATTTTTAAGAAGTTTCTTTCGCACAAAAATAACGCAAACAAAAATGAAAACCCGAAAAAAAAAATCAAAAAAAAAATCACTAAACTGGCGCTTCGCTAACGTTCACTCCCATAGCTTAGAACGCACAAATGAGCAACCGAAGGTAACACAATATGGCGCCCACGCAACTTAGTTTCACTAATAAGAACACATGCTTTTTATTCAATCCTTCTTGCCCTGTGATTACCGCATTTCGAAGAATTTAAATTTTTGGCACATGATTTATTCGTGGGAAGGCATAACAAGATGTCGGTGAAATTCAAGCCAAAAAACTTTCTTTCATTGCTTATAAATGATTTGTAATACTTACTGTGTGTATACGTACTAAACTTCGTAAGTTAAATTTATATTTCACGTTACATTTCCATACGAAATATACATGTGGTAAAGCTACGTACCCTATTGATTTCTTCATCATCTGCTTCCTTACATTTCTGGGGTAGGAGTCATTAGCAGGAAAGTGTATTTACGTATTTTACATGCAAGTAATATTTCTGCTATTCGGAACCGAAAAAACTACTCATTTTTTTAATCAGTAACTTCACTCAAAAAATGCCAAATGGTTTTCTTCAGGAAGCGTTTTAGTAGCGTACAGATCTTGCATGCTCTTAACGAGGTAGTGTTTCAGGTTGTCGAAGCATTTTATTTAGGTCACAGATGTTATTAGCACCCGGTTCCGTCGATCATCATGAGGGAATGATTGTTTCCTTCGATAGGAATATGCTAATACTTTCTCGTGTATCCTTTTTAGAATATTCTCAGTAAGCCGATCAATATTTCGTTATTTCTCTCTATTTAGCTTTTTTTGCGGCGGATCATAGGAAAGTCTGTAATGTTGATTATGATGAATAATTCCTAAAAGCGTGGAACCCTTTTGATGTGTTTCATTTCCTTTCTTCTTTTTTTTTTTGGGGGGGGGGAGAGTCTTGATTTGAATAAATGAAGATTATAAGGTTCCTAAAGAACCTCCTGCCTGGTACAAAATGTTAGTATTTTGTCATTTAATTTTAAAAACCACGTTAATTGAATCTTAGTCGATTAATTAAATCGATACGAATTATGTTTATTACTTCTAGAAGCACATATGATTAGAGAAAAGACCTAGCCAAATGGCAAACTGTAGCGTCTCCTTATTTCAAATGTTTACGCATAAGCGTCTCACTAGGGGTCTCTTATTACCCGCACAACTCAAGAGGGAATAGATGAATTTTGCATTGCTGTTGTGTGTGTTGTTAAGGTGGTTCCACCTATAATCTCTGCCTTATGTTCCCAATGGTAAAACTTCTTCACATATTTTCTTCGCAATCGAGGTATTCCCAAGGATGAAAATTTGCACATCGATAAAACAAACTTTAAGTTATAACATGAGATACTTAATACTTGCTAAAACGTAACCATAATTAAGAAATCCAACATTTGTTTGTCTACTGATAGCATCAATGTACAGGTGGCGCCATCTATTTGCAGGTTTGAACATTACTCACAGAAAAATGATTGATTTTTAATGTAATTATGGTTATGTTTTTGCAAGTATTAAGTATCCCATGCTATAACTTGAAGTTAGTTTTATCGATGTGCCTTGGGAATACATTAATTGCGAAGAAAATATGTAAAGAAGTTTTACCATTGGGAACATAATGCAGAGATTTTAGGTGGAACCACCTTAAGTGTGAATATCTCTGCAACTTAAAAATCTAAATTAAGGATTTTTATTTTTGCGCTTGCATCATGCGATGCTGTGTATAATTCTCATGTGTTAAGTACTCCTATTATTCTACTAGTTACATATTTCATGTCTTCATATCTTCCATTAAAATCTAAATACATTGTATTTATGTTCGTACAGCATATCGTCCTATTACGACCTCTATTAATTTCTTTCTTTCACGAGTACGATTCTTCAAACTGCCTAAAAGTCAGTTTAGCTATTTATTTTAATTTTTACGCAATTTCCTTATTAAATACTTCGATACTGAAACTAAACAATCTGTAAAATACGGAAAGTTGATAGAATGAACTTCTGGCCATCCCCAACAAGAATAAGTATTTCCCACGTCATTCATACAATAACGAATTAGTAACATCATGCAATGCATTATGATACGCTTTCCAACATACCAGAAATCATTACTCTAGTTATGAGGATAATGGCTGTGGAATAAATCTCGCTCCTCTGCCCTGAACTTTGACCCCATTTTCGATTATATTCAACGGAACCGGTTCAGTATACATGCGGAAGTACATGATAAAGTTTTGTCGCAATCGAAGCATTTTACGTAAGTAATTACGCATAAGGAAAATGGAATGGATCCCGCTCCTATGTGCTGACCTTTTACCCCATTTCATCCATTTTCAATAGGGTTCGTCCCCAGGTGGTTCCCTACCACATACTAAAATTTCATCAAAATTGAACCATTTTTACGCAAGTTATCAAGCATAAGAGCAATGATCAAATGATCATCAAATGATCATATGTTGAGGATTTTAGGAAGGGAGTGTCTGACCCCAGGTCTTAAACAACCCTTAGAAATAGGAAGCTAGGAGATTTGGGCTAGAGTGTCCGATAGGAAAATGACACGGAAGCAAAGTAGAAAAGGGGAGGAAGACGCCCTTATTTATTACCGAAGGGGGGCAGTACCCTGGGTCAGACGGTTTAACGTGCCCATCCGACGCACGGCGGATATTTAGTGGATCGAGCGATTGTACCTGCCTGAGACCGAACCTGTGGTCCTTTCCGTCTCAGTCACGAACGTTGCCCACTAAGCTAACCGCGGCCCCCATAAGAACAATAGAATGGATACCACTCCTATGTCCTGACCTTTGACCCTCTTTTTCCCATTTTCATTAGGGTTTGTCCCCAGGTGGTCCCCTACCAAGTCCTAAAATTTCATCGAAATCGAACTATTTTTAGTCAAGTTATGACGCATAAGAGCAATGGAATGGATCCCGCTTTTATGTCTTGGCCTTTGAACCCATTTCTTCCATTTTCAATAGGGTTCATCCCCAGTTGTCCCCTACCACATACTAAAATTTCATCGAAATCGAACCATTTTTACGCGAGTTTATCGTGCGGACGGACAAACAGACAAAGCTGGAGCATATACGCTTCTTCAACCTACGGTTGGAAAGCGTAAAAATGCGGTTAAAATGATGACGCTAACTTATTTCATTGAAAATATTACTTATGTATCACTTGGTGCAACATATTGGACTTCAGAAAAGCATGTTTCAGCGGCAAATTCCAAACGAACCTCAATACGACGAGGGCGTGAATTGTGAGGTTTGTGCGTGTAACTAGAGCCACCATGCGGTCACTTCCATCGTAACTCAAACAGAAAAACAGGACGTTTTGTCGGCGTCATTTTGCCATTTGAGCAGGTCGTACCCTTATCACATGTGGGTCTAGATTACTTCGGTTCGGCATGAAACACTGGTATTCACAACTAAATGAAATTTTATAAAACTCCAAGTATTTATGAAGAAATTCAATTACATTTGGTAAATAACTTATCACTGGCGGAGTTCCCCGCTTTTACAAAGAATGCATGAATAAACTTTTCGCCCAGCGTTTTCCGAGCTTTCCTGAATTGGATGTAACAGGTCGTTCGGAAAATACTGGCAGATTTTCTCAGG
Organism: Macrothele yani; assembly: GCA_039090855.1. Taxonomy (NCBI): domain Eukaryota; kingdom Metazoa; phylum Arthropoda; class Arachnida; order Araneae; family Macrothelidae; genus Macrothele; species Macrothele yani. The sequence continues at coordinate 35,357,413 of CM077001.1, read as the reverse complement.
TGCCACATTCAACTCACCCACAATTCTCGCAGGCCCACCCGCTCGCAGAGCCTTTCGTACGAGCTGAAGGGCGACTCAGACGCCACATACACGCCATAATCGGTTGAGATGCAGTCGTTGCTACTCGTGTGAGAGTGGTCTGTACAACATGTTAAGAAGGAGTCAGTTGCGGGTGATTCTGCTTCACGAGTTCAAATTGAGTCATAATGCGACACAAACCTACCGTAATATGGTCGAAGAATGGGACGAAGAGGCAACCTCTGAACGTGCTGTTCGTTGGTGGTTTGAAAAGTTTCTGAACGTGCTGTCCGTCGGCGGTTTGGAAAGTTTCTGAACGTGCTGTTCCTCGGTGCTTTGAAAAGTTTCTGAACGTGCTGTTCGTCGGCGGTTTGGAAAGTTTCTGAACGGGCTGTTCGTCGGCGGTTTGGAAAGTTTCTGAACGTGCTGTTCCTCGGTGGTTTGAAAAGTTTCTGAACGTGCTGTTCGTCGCCGGTTTGAAAAGTTTCTGAACGTGCTGTTCGTCGGTGATTTGAAAAGTTTCTGAACGTGCTGTCCGTCGGTGGTTTAAAAAGTTTCTGAGCGTGCTGTTCGTCGGTGGTTTGAAAAGTTTCGTTTACGAGCCAACAAGATGAGGAGGTCCGAGGACGACAATCAGTCACTGATAACGACGCCCTTAAGGCAAATGTGGAGGCAAATCCTCGCGTTACAGTCAGAGGACTCGCCAAACTTTGCAATGTGTTGGTGTCAGCCATTTCCGAAAATCTCCACCAAATTGGTAAAGACAAGAAGCTCGATACGTACATAGGTCCACACGAACTGACGGAACAACAGAAACAACGGTTCAAGATGTGCAGTAACCTTCTGCTTCTCAACGAAAAGCAGCTCCTATACGATTTCCTTGTAACCTGTGATGAAACGTGGGTACTATACGACAGCCGTAATCGATCTGGACAGAGGCTTAACCATGGTGAACTACAAAAACAACATCCTAAACCAAAGTTGATGCCAAAGAAGGTTTCGTTGACAGTGTGGTGCACTGTTCATGGAATGACACACTACAGTTTCTTGAATGCTGGTCAAAGCACTGCCTCAGTTACATACTGTGAAGAAATTGACTGAATGCACCAGAAGTTGTGTTCCAAACACGCATCTTTAGTAAACAGGAAGAGTCCTATCCTCCTCCGTGATGACGGAGACCACACGTGTCCCAAATGACAAAATAGAAACTACAGGAGCTGAGGTTCGAAACCCTCCAACATCCAGCTTACTCGCCTGATTTGGCACCTACCGATTTCCTCCTGCTGATGCTTTTTAGCAATTACCTGAAGGACAGGATCTTCAAAAATCGAGAGGAAGCCGAAATTGCATTCCGAGACTTTCTTGCATCCAGAAAGCCAGATTTCAACCTGACTGACATTGAAGCACTTGTCACCCGCTGGCAGAGGTGTGTAGTTACTGAAAGCGCATATTTCGAATGAAACAAGGTTGTGCGGAAGGAGATATGACTCTTTCACTTTTACCCTCCAAATCGGTTATTATTTTCCGAACGACCTGGTTTTACACCAAAGCATTTAAACGAAATGTGACCCGGTAATAAAAAAACAAGTTAGTAAAATCCTGCAATGCATTGATTATGATACGCTTTCCAACATACCAGAAATCACTACTCAAATTATGAGGATAATGGCTGTGGAATAAATCTAGCTCCTGTGCCCTGACCTTTGACCCCATTCCGATGGTACTCAACAGAACCAGTTCCGCATATCTCCGGAACAACATAGTTTAGTCTCATAGAAACATTTTTAGTTTAGTTATGAAGATACTAGCTGTGGAATAAAGGTCACTCCTGTGTCCTGGCCTTGACCCCATTTCGATTATATTCAATAGAACCGGTCCAGTATACTTCCGGAACAATATGATGAAGTTTTGTTGCAATCGAAGCATTTTTACGTAAGTTATGATGCATAAGGGCAATGGAATGTATTCCGCACCTATGTCCTGACCTTTGACCCCATTTCGTCTATTTTCAATAGGGACCATTGCAAGGTGGTCTCTTACGACATACTAAAATTTCATCGAAATCGAACCATGTTTACGCAAGTTATGACGCATAAGGGCAACGGAATAGATCCCGCTCCTATGTCCTAACCTTTGACCTCATTTCGTCCATTTTCAATAGTGTTCTTTCCCATGTGGTCACCTACCACATACTCAAGTTTCATCGAAATCAAATCATTTTTACGCGAGTTATCGGGCGGACGGACGGACAGACAGACAGACAAACGGACAAAGTTGGAACATATAGGCTTCTTCAACCTACGGTTGAAAAGCGTAAAAAAATGAAGAAAAAACCCCGAACAAAATCCGTACTTGTGCCGGCACAACTGGGTTAAACCAGCAGTCTTTATTGACTGCGAATGTAGTATAACGAAGTAAATTTCTCCGTCATTTTTGGTCTACGCCGGGATTCGAACCCGAGTACGCTTATTCCGGAACAAGCAGCTCTACCAACTGAGCTAAGCAGACATGTATTCTAATTCCTATCTGCCTTTATGTCATGTGCGTCCTGCTGGCAGGTACGTCACATCTCCCCCCCCGAAAGAGGGCCGGGGGCATGGCCCACGGATCAGCCGTGACCATGAATCGTTGCAGGCAGACAACCACTGTAGAACGTGCACTTGAGAACTCCCAGTCAATCTGGTGTGTGGAATGCAACGTCACACACATTTATTTTTCGAAGTGCTGGAGAAGGGATTCTCTGATTTTTCCTATCTCGCGGTGTGGAAATAACATCACACCAATGCGAGATTTTGAACGGTCGGGTCATCCGGGTAGTTCGGGCGCCATTATAATGAAGTAAATTTCTCCGTCATTTTTGGTCTACGCCGGGATTCGAACCCGAGTACGCTTATTCCGGAACAAGCAGCTCTACCAACTGAGCTACGCAGACATGTATTCTAATTCCTATCTGCCTTTATGTCATGTGCGTCCTGCTGGCAGGTACGTCACAGTAGGTAATTAGAAATATCTGAAACATCTACTGTACATTTCTGGTGTTATGATCAGCGTAATGTACAGTTAATTCGAAACAAGTTTATTCTTGAAGAGCCTCTGGGTCAACGACGTTGAATGTTCTTTTATTTGGAACCAAGATGAAGTTTTTATTTTTACTAACTCGGGAGCAAACAGCATAGAACTGAGCATGGGAAAAGCATGAATTTTGCAGGTTGACTCCAACAACTTAACGACTGAACATGAGTCTAGTTGATCTTATGCAAATCAAAGAAAATTCGCCCCGTGCATGGACTTTGTAATATTTTCCCCTGTATTTTGTTTTTTGATTGGAGGTTTAACGACCACCATGAGCAATCCAATGGGCTATAAGAAGTCGCCCGTCCCTAAATTAGGGCCACTGGTTCCAGGGAAGGGAGAGAGCCAGGGCCGTAACACAAACACAACAGATCAGATCATATGTAGAGGATTTTAGGAAGGCAGTGTCTGACAACAGGTCTTAAAAAACCCTTAGAAATAGGAAGCTAGGAGATTTGGGCTAGAGTGCCCGATAGAAAAGTGACACAGAAGCGAGGTAGATAAGGGGAGGAAGACGCCCTTATTTATTACCGGGGGCCAGTACCCGAGGTCCGACGGTTTAACGTGCCCATCCGACGCACGGCGGGTATTCAGCGATTCGAACGTTCGTACTTGCCCAGGATCAAACCTGAGGTTATCTCCATGGCAGTCACGAACGCTGACCACTAGGCCACCCGCGGCCCACAAACACAACATCCATGCCTCACCGGGATTTGAACCTGCACTCATCTCGGACGAATGATCAGAAAATATCGCTTAGACCACTGCGCCACCGGAACGGCTTCCCCTGTTAGCTGGATAAGTTGTCCTTCAACAAGAAATTTACTAATTTTATGTCAGTGTATTCCCTCCAACTTGAAAAGGCACAGCCATATCTCTTCCATTGCGGAATTTCTCAGAAGCTCGGGTTTCTCTTCGGACTAAAGATTGCTTTTCTTCCGTATACGATAGTGTATCTCAAAATAACACTAATACTTTCCTTTGTAACGCTGTGCGAAAACGAAAAAATAATGTATTTCATTTATTCTGCTCATTCACTTCGCAGTCAGCAATTACCATCTCTCAGTTTGTTATGTGGCATTCCTGGCTTTCTTAATGTTTTCCCAACCCGTTAAAAACATCCACGTATTTTTACGGGAAACGATCAGAAATTAGTGACCCGACCGCCGCATATAAAATAAGGACTCAGTTCGTATTCATAGTAGCATTGACTATTAATCAACGCTGAACGAAATTTTTCCAGTACCGATGCCCGTAAAAAAAAACTCCACACATTTATTAACACAGTCAGCGTATTACGCTGAATGGAAGAGTTATAATATACACTGAGTGATCACTGAATGCACGAGTTATAATTCAATATCTACCAACAAGTAATTGGACACCCCTGCAATCGACGATATCTTCGGTCCTGATACACGTCACGGCCGCCGCCGTTAAATATCGTGTGGGAAACAACAACGCAACCAGTCGCATGCAAGATGCCACGCAGTTCGGAGCTCTCTGATTTCGAGAAAGGTGTAATCGTCGGGTATCACAGAAATGGCCGATCCATACGTGACATAATCAGCGTGTTGAAGTACCCAAAATCGATAGCGGCCTACGTGATTGGCAAGTGGAAGATGAGAGGTGACTGTCGGAATGTGCCCGACCCGGCAGACCCAAAAAACTGGGAGTTAGAGACCGACAGGTGCTGGCCAGAGAAATTCGGAAGAACCGCACCAAATCGATGGGCCACACCCGCGAGGAGTTTCAACAGGCATCCGGGAGTGTTCTTTCGATGAATACCATCCGTAAGGAAGCCCATCTGCTCGGTTATCATGGACGTGCTGCCGCCCACAAGCCTTTGATCACCAAGTCCAATAGCGCTGCTCGGCTAACGTGGTGCAAAGAACGTCGACAGTGGACCGTTGAACAGTGGAAACAGGTTCTCTGGAGCAACGAATTAAGGTTCACCCTCTACCGTTCGGATGGCAGGGTCTGGGTTTGGCGTCTGCCTGGAGAACGCCTCCTGCCGGAATGTATTGTGCCAACTGTGAAGTTCGGCGGCGGTGGAATTATGCTATGGCGGGTGTTTCTCCTGGTATGGCACAGAACCCTTGGTCGCTATTCCTGGTAGACTCAACGCCGAGACCTACTGCACCATTTTGGATGACCATGCGCTTCCTACGTTGTGGCAGTTTTACGAGGTGGACCCATGTTACTTTCAGGATGACAATGCCACCTGTCACGTTGTGAGGTCCACCATGGCTTGGTATGGTGACAATGGGGTTAATCGAATGGACTGGCCTGCGCAGAGCCCAGACCTTAACCCTATCGAGCACCTCTGGGACGAGTTGGAGCGTCGATTTAAGGGGTGCCCCCACCGTCCGAAATCGGTAAAGGAACTGACCTGTCTTCTCCAAGCCGAGTGGAAGAAAATACCTCTAGCCGTCGTACAACGCTTGGTTGAGAGTATGCCCCGGAGGGTCGCAGCTGTAATCACCGCTCGTGGAGGCTCCACCTATTATTTAAGGTGAATAAACTTCGTTTTCCTTTGCTATTACAGGTGTCCAATTACTTGTTGGTAGATAATGTACATACTGAGGGATCACTGAATGGACAAGTTATAACATACACTGAATGATCACTGAATTATGACCTCTACCTATACTTTGAATTTCGCAGTTTGAGCCGTAGGCCCTCCTTTTACTTCTTAGGTCTTCCTTTCGCCCTCAGTAAAAGCAGCTATCCTACGTGGCGTCGATTCAATAAGATGAGGAAGCAGTTGGGAGGTAAGGCCAACCAATCTGTGCGTAATACAGCCTTCAATTCAGGTATGGAAGTGATGGGTAACCAGACGCTTGACATGCAGTTCCATAGTGTCCCACAAGTGCTCTATGGGATTGATATCGGGGGAGTTCGGAGGCCAGTCGATATGCTGGAAGTCTGAACTGTGTTCCTCAAACCATTCCGGCACAAAATTGAACCTGTGGCTCGGCGCATCGTCGTCATGGAAGACACCGTCGCCATTCGGTAAAAAGTGCAACACTCTTGGATGTACAGAGTCGGCAAGCAATTCGCGACAGTGGGCAACAGTCATACCTCGTTCCACGTGAAGCCGGGGTTAAAGTTCCTGCCAAGTAAACAGGCCTCACACTATACAACAGCCTCCACCAATTTGCACTGCAGAGACCATGCAGGATGGATCGAGTGTATCATGTTTGCGCCAAATAAGTACACGACCATCCACCAAGTGAAATAAAAAAGAGCGACTCGTCAGACCAACACACTTTTTCCAGTCATCCGACGTCCAACTTGCATTAGCAACAGGCGAACCTTTTGAGCCGATGAAACACGGTTAGGAGAGGATGTCGACGGGGTAGTCTGCTGTCATAACCAATACGAGTTAGCGTGTGACTCATGGTCACGACAGATACTGTTCCAGGTTGACATCTGTTGTACTGCGTAATCAACCGTTGAACAGTGCGCCATTTGTTACGAGTGGTAGGACCCCTCTCGCCGCTCGCTTCAACCTTTCGCTGTCCTGATTTTTTTTTTTTTGATTGGAGGTTTAACGACCACCGTGAGCAACTCAATGGGCTATAAGCACTCGCCCGTCCCTAATTTAGGGTCACAGGTTCCAGGGAAGGGAGAGAGCCAGTGCCGTAAAACAAACACAACATCCGTGCCTCACCGGGATTCGAACCCGGACCCCTTTTGGACGAATGATCAGAGGCCATCGTTTAGACCACTGCGCCACCGGGGCGGCTCGCTGTCCCGTGCAGTTGTGCCTCCGGTTCGTTGTTTGACCATTTTCACGCCAGTCCTGATACACTTTTTGACTACGGCGGCTGGCGAACAAACCACCAGTTCACCCGCTCTCGGAGCTCCCACAATCTGTCCTTTCTCAAAGTCCGATAATTACTGCCGCTTACTCATCACGCTTCTAATTTTACTACCTGCTGCACCACTGGTTTCCCGTTCGTCACTCACGAAGTTCATGCATTTTGCCTACTTTTGCGACTACTTTAAACTTATTACATTTTGTGACTTTTCCACAGAACTGTGAAAAATGTCCAAACTGTATGCTCATTTGCATATGATCCTCTACTTCTGATCATAGCTGATTCTCAGCATTCATTGTCAACTACCATTTATCATTGTAAATACCATTCATTCATTTCACATAATGGTTAAATAAACTCATTCTTGTAATTTATTGTAAATATCATGATTAAATAAAGCGATTTTGAATTCCACTCACACCCTGCATAGTTTCCATTAACCGCCCCGGTGGCGCAGTGGTCTAAGCGATGGCTTATCATCATTCGTTCGAAAGGAGTCCGAGTTCGAATTCCGGTGAGGCATAGATGTTGTGTTTGTCTTACGGCACTGGTTCTCTCCCTTCCCTGGAACCAGTGGCCCTAAATTAGGGACGGGCGACTGCTTATAGCCCATTGAGTTGCTCATGGTGTCGCTAAACCTCCAATCAAGAAAAAAAAAAAGGGTCGATTAATCGCGCGCTCTTGGAAATCACGTGGTCAACGGGCTGTATTCACTTTTGATAGGGGTGGTCATAATTTAGTGACCATTCGGTATATACCCCGACAACAATATGCAAAGCAGAAGTATCACGTCCAATCACGTGGGGAGCTGACCTGGCAATGACTACAAATAGAACCGGTCTCTATGCATTGGAAACCTGTCATAGAAAAGCAATCGTGTGTAAAGGTGGCAATGTGAGTGAGTTTGACCGTGGCCAGGTAGCAGCTGCTAGGAAAGGTGTTTGTTAAATCACCATAACTGCTGAATTGTTGAGATTTCCAGACAGACCGTCGCACGTGTTTACTTAGACACGTGAAACACGTTAAAATTTCCAACCAGCGGGAGAAATGTGGCTGCAAATGTGCAACAGTCTCTTGAGGTGAGCGCAGATCGTCCAGCGACGTTAAAAAGAATCGCACGAATACCGGGAAGCTGATATCGTGGATATTTAATGCGGGCGTGTCCACAAGCAAATGCACAAATATTGTCCGTCATACCATGCAAAAAAATAGTGTACAGCAATCGGCGTTCATATCGTGTCCCCTTGTTAAATGTAAGGCACAGAAAGATTTCGCTGCAGTTGGCGACGGTTTATCGCAACTGGAGTGAGGAGGACTGGAAACACGTTATCTGGTCTGGCGAATCACGGTTTGAGCTATAGCACGCCAATGGAAGCGTGTGTGTGCGTGGGGGGGGGGGGTCACATGAAGCGATGGACCCAACTTTCCGTTATTGGACAGTTTGGGGTGCGATAACATAAGCTTCCTTGGGGTCCCTTCGTCCCATCGAGACCTCCGCTACTAGCACAAGGTATGTGAACTTTCTCATAGACCATCATAGAGATCTGCACGCGCTTCATTTGGTAAGCCCATCCCAACCCGGCACAAGCCCGTAGGGTTTAAGGCTCCCGGTCCGCCCCGTTTCAAATATTAGAAAATCGGTATTGTATTTTATCAAATTGTGAAAATTGAAAATATTTAGTTGAATGTAAGCCTAAAACTGTTGACTAAACTTTGGCAATTATCGAAGAAGATAACCTTTAAAGAGAGAAAAGCCGCCGGCGCAGTGGTCTAAGCGATGTCGTCTCATCATTCGTCCGAGATGGGTCCGGGTTCGAATCCCAGTGAGAAATGGATGTTTTTTTTTGATTGGAGGTTTAACGACCACCGTGAGCAACTCAAAGGGCTATAAGCAGTCGCCCGTCCCTAATTTAGGGTCACTGGTTCCAGGGGGAAGCCAGTGCCGTAAAACAAACACAACATCCATGCCTCACCGGGATTCGAATCCAGATCCCTTTCGGACGAATGATCAGAGGCCATCGCTTAGACCACTGCGCCACCGGGGCGGCAAGGCATGGATGTTGTGTTTGTCTTACGGCGCTCGTTCTTTCCCTTCCCTGGAACCAGTGGCCCTAAATTAGGGACGGGCAACTGCTTATAGCCCACTGAGTTGCTTACGGTTGTTGTTAAACCTCCAATAAAAAGGAGAGAGAGAAAGATTGGCCAAGCGCGTTCAAAATCTTCCTTTCTCTGAACTAGCAAGCGGTAGCACAATAAAAGTCAATTCGTATACAGATTGAGGAAAGTAGAAACAATAGATGTCGTCCCACTCTCTCATACAAACTAATGTGCGCGCGCACGCACGCACACACACACACACACACACACACTCTCTCTCTCTCTCTCCCTTTCTCTCACTTTCTATCTCTCCCTCTAACTCTTTCTATCACGTTCTATCTATCTCTCTCTCTAACTCTCTCTCTCTCACACACACACTCGCCCAGGGTTGTCAACAAGCCCAAACACACTCGCCTATTGTTGTCAACAAGCCCAAAGTAGTTTTACCATCTTAAGACCTACAGTTGGTAAAAATATTGTGCCTTGTAAGTAATGTAAAAATATTGTGCCTTGTAAGGTTTCCTGGTCTGTTTAACTGTTTTGCTGGCTTCATGTAAGTAAGCATAAAGCCAGCAAAACAGTTAAACAGACCAGGAAACCGGGAAACACGACTTTTTTCTTTCTTTACCAATGCGATGAAAAGAATGGGTCTACTTAGCCCAGTCCGGCAGGGCCGTTAGCGTCTCGAAAAAAGCCCTGCCCGGCCTGGCCCGATGCTTTGTTCTGTACAAAAAAAATAGCCCGTCTCAGCCAGTGCAGATCTCTAGACCATCTACATTCGTTCGTAATGATTCTCTTTCTGCATCATGACGCCATTTTTCAACAGGACAACACTCCACCGCATACTTCCTGAGTGGCTATAAAAGCATTCGAGGTCACTACACTCGAATGGCACCTTTGATTGCCGGACATCAGCGGAATTGAGAATTTGTAGGACGAATTGGGAAGATCTGTTCGATCCCTCCACGCCCCTTACCGGCAACTATGGATGCTCTACGATAAGTGATTCACGCTTCATGGGCAGCAATACCATCTGTGTGCTTGTCATTACCAAGACGTCTGTCTGCTGTTGTGAGGACAAAAGGTGGGGCAACACGTCATTTTTTTTTTTTATGTTTTTTATTGGAGGTTTAACGACCGCTGTGAGCAACTCAATAGGCTATAAGTGGTCACCCGCCCCTAATTTAGGGCCACTGGTTCGAGGGAGGGAGAGAGCCAGTGCCGTAAGACAAACACAACATCTATGCCTCACTGGGATTTGGACCAAAAGCAATCGCGGACGAATGGTTATAAGCCGGGCGCTTAGACCACTACTTCATCGGGGCAGCACAACACGTTATTATGTAAGTGTATATAACAACAATGTGCCCATTTAGTTTAAAACGGCCATTTTCTTGAAATGGTGAAATCAGCGTTGGCCGTAATGATACATTGGCAACAAGACCAATTTCTCGGAAATTTCTAACCGTTGGCTGGTTAAGCTATATCGTAAAAGCCATCTGTCGGAGGCGGAAATCGAACCCGCATTCTTCTGCGCCGGAGCCGAATGATTTCCAATTAAGCTACACCCACGAAATCTCTCGCTTCAACTTTGCAGTCTTGACATATGTGTCACCATTGACGTATATAGGTACGTCACATATATCCCCCCTTGAGAAAGGGCTGGAACGGAATCGTAGGTTTTCGGGTCAGCCGGCAAACCACGCTTGAAAGAGAGCATACTGTAGAAGGAATTCTCATTAATTCCAGACGATGTGTGGAATGAACATCCCACAATTTTCGAAGAATCCGATGGCCAGAAGATTAATTTTACGTTCGGGCGTCAATGTAACGTGAAATCCTCATGTCGGAGGCAAAAATCGAATCCGCATCCTTCAGCTCCGAAGCCCAATAATATTCCAATTAAGCTACACCCGACGAATTATGTCGCTGCAACTTTGCCGTATTGACATCTGCGCCACCTCTGAGGGAGGAAAGTTCCAAAGTGGTCCTTCAGCAAGACATTTACCAAATCTTGGTCAAGATAATTCTTCTAACTTGGCATGGCACAGATACATTTCTTCCATTACAAAACTGTTTCGAAGAAGCTGGGATTTCTCTTCTGAGCTACAGATATTTTTGTTCTAGAAAACAATCCTTGAGCGTTATTCTTGCGTTGACGAAAGTGCATCCCAAAATGACACTGAAATGTTTTACTATTTAACGCTGTACGAAAAAAAGAAAAAAAAAAGGAAAACTCATTTATTCCGCTCACCCGCTTTGCACTCAATACTATCTGTCACTTTCACAAAGTAGGTAGTAGCAGCTGGATATAACTTTTGCTTCGTACTGAAAGCCTCGCCCCCCCCCTGGAAATTTCCACTAAAAACATAATCACCTAACACCAGAATTGTTCTCATTTGAGCATTTCTTTCGAGAATTCATTTATTTTCCCATATTAAGATTTCGTTGTGCCCTTCAAGTTTGTCCTGAACTTTACAAGTTCTGTGATTTAAAGCAAGTACTTGCAAATTCCGTTTGAAATGTCACGTTAAAAAAAGTATTATGTGCTCTGTCTGACTTCTGTAAATTTTCTAAAACAAATCCTGCATCAGACAGCAAAATGAAAAATTTGTGGAACAATCCCAGGGGGAAAATCAGAAGCAAATGTCATTATCGACTCGTGCGAAATTTCATCAGCCGTATTTCATTAGTGAATTTCGCAAGAGCCTTGGTTTATAATGATGAACAACAAAAAAATCATATGAAAGCGCTGAATTCATTTACATAACCGTTATGAAAGGAAAACGCTAAACGACGGAAAAAAGCAGAATTATTTTCCGCAGTAGCTGCACATACTATGTTGCAACGCAAAATAATTTACAGAACAAAATAATTATCTAAAGTGCAAAATGCATTTCAGAGAAAGTTACATCTCACATCCGCCAACGAAAAATCGGTAAAACAAACAGCAATTTAAATGTGGATTTCAAAATGAAAAGATGTGGAAATTTTAGTGCGGACGTGAAATTAAATGACAAGATAAATAATGTCTTACTTGAAAAATACGTCTGCATAAATAAAACAGGCACACACTTCGAAGCTTCTTTTCTTCCTCCAATTTCCTCAGTTCAGCATGATTAATTTCACACCTAGTTGGGGGTTTTTTAAGTTTGTGTAAACTAAAAAAAGAATGAGGAAAGGATTAATCACTTTGAGGATAAATCCCCCATACCTAGAACACAGTTAAACAACCAAAATTTTAATATCAGAATTTAGTTTAAAAGAAATTTTAATTAGTTACAAACTTTCTGGACGTTTCTGTGAAAGTGCACTTCTTTTTTCTCAATTTACTTTGTGTTCACTGAAATTAAACATTTCGGAAGGTGAATTATTCCTCCCCATTATTGACCTTTTCTTTTTTATTATTTGCTTTCAGCCAGGACAGTAAAAGGCACAAACATTATACAGGCTCTAGTTTTAATCAGTTGCACGCTGAAGAAATACAGGTAGCCCTCGATTTACGAAGGAGATGCGTTCCCGGACGAACCGGCCTAAATTGAAACGATATTGTTACGACCGGGGCTGGGAACTGGTCGCACTCCGGGTTCTTTTATGGATACTGCAGGTGAGAGGACTGAATAAATGACTTACGCCAGTCCAAAGAAAATTGATAGCGTTTAATACAAGCACAGACTTTTAATACAGATAATTATTAACATGAACTGATTGGTTGATGGTAAAATAACTAACATAAGCTATGACACTTTGTGCTTGAATGCAAATTTAAGTAACGTTGGGCTGGATTTTTGGCTATTTATCATTCCTAGTGGGACTCACTAACCAGTCGTTAACTCAGGCAAATTAGAGTTCCCGAACTTCAGCCCCTGCATTCTAGAAAGTTCAGGATGACAAACAGGACTTACTCACTCGGAATCTTAGAGTTTTTAATACACCGTTCTTCTTCGGCATTTATACTGGGGAGAGCAGCTTCCGCACGTCGCCAGTACCTCCAACACTTCGCCGTGACCGGATCTCTCACTCTCAATCCCGCTCCTCGGTCAAGGGGGGGGGGAGAAGAAAGGAAGTCACCCCCGTGAACAATAAGATGCTGTCGTTTCCCGGAGCACTAGCGGGACGGAATCAACCGAAATCGAGCAGTACGTTGGTGTCAGTTGACAGCTACTCTTTTGGCGAAGTCAGAGGGTGGCGGGGGAGGTGAATCCTTCTCCCTTGGGTTGCTGGTTACTCCACAGCAGCGATGCGCAGCCAGGTAACTTGTTGATATTCCTAGGAGCGCCTGCGAAAGCGTTCGGTGGCTCCAGCAGTAGTTGTCCGCATGCTTTCAGTGGGTGCTGTCTCGAAGATTCGTATGGGGCAAAAAAAAATAAAGAACCTTTCTGGTCGCTGACCTCACTTTCTCCTTCTATATTTTTTCTCTAATTTTTGTCACTATCAGCTCAGTGCGACTATGAGGCCAGACTGAACATGCTTTCCAGTTATGCAGGGCAACCAACTCTCGTCCAAACGGTTTCAATAATCGACGGTCAGCAAGCTCCCTCTTTTCTTGGACGCCTGGTCTATTCGACGGTACCCAGCAACTGACTCCTTTTCTTTTCTGTTCTCACTTTCCACTTACTGACCCGTCAAAACAAACCACTTGAGAATTGGTTTATTAGCGTCTGGTCACATCCCGTGTTGTCTAGGGACAAAGTTCCAGACGCATTTTCGTCTGGGTGAAGGGGTGAAAATTGGGGACTTTGTTCGCAGAAGCGTTTCCTTACGTTAACTCGGCGCTTTTAAAAAGCGTCTCAAAAACACAGCTTTGGCCATATTATTTTCGTAATGATATTATAAGGTAAATCAATCGAAAATCAATGGCATGTGTTTCTGGCACCCAAACATTGATGAGTAATATAGATAGCTTGTCCAAGAACAACTGAGAATGTTTTTATAAAAATGTGTAGCACTGCGTTTGAACTTCGCACAAGTCTCAAAAAACGGCAGTCGTTTTAGTAACCATAGCAACCGGCCACACCTGTTTATCACGCATGCGTCGACGGTAGCGCGCAGTTTAATAAGTATTGTTTCGTGAACGCCTAACTAGTGGTTTCGCTCTGTGATTTTTTTGAAAAAAATGATGAAAAAAAGGAACAAAGATGCGTCATTAAATTTTGCTGTCGACTTAAGTCTATCGGAGAGACTTTACCATCTTATGCAAGAGGCTTATAAAGATGAAATGTCTAGGAAAATCAACAATTCACAGATGACAAAGGATTTACAAATGGTCGTGAGTCGGAGGCTTTAATCGCGCATGGTGGAAGAAATTTAAGGAGTGTTAGAGAGGTAAACATCAATAGTGTTGTTATACGGGAAGAAGAAACACACCTATCGATTAAAGATATCGAAGATGTGGTTCAAATTTCAAAAATAACAATTCACAAAATTTTAACAGAGCATTCTGGCATGAAACGAGCTTGTGCAACTTGGGTTCCCCATTTCTTTTCATGTGCGGCCCAATGCAAGGGCGCACATGGCCTATTATGTTCTTTCTTACTTGGAGAAAATGAATATTAAGGTGATGGCCCAACCTGCGTATTGTCCAAACTTGTCATGGTGCGACTTCTAGTTGTTCACATAAAAAAAACATTACAGGGACGACAATTCGAGACTGATCAACGACTTATTACAGCTGCGCAGGGATGCTTCAACAACATTTCAGAAAAAGAATTCCAGAAGACATTCAAGAAAGTAGACGGAACGTTGAACAATCTGTGTTTGATGCAATGGACAGTATTTCGAAAAAGATGACCACTTCCTTCACAGTTAAGGTATGTATATTTATTTTATAAAAAACATTCTCAGTTGTTTTGAGAGAACCCCTGTACAACCTACGTCCGGAAATTTCCAAGAATGACGCAATAAAGAATATAAATATTTACCATACTTACAATTAATGTTGGTCACCTTCAAAATACTGCTCTTCTGTTTCCAGCGTTTCTGGAGCTTGTGACGTATTACAGAGGTGAAAACATATGTTCAGACGACAAATCTTCAGCGAGACATTGTGTCCGCGTGACTCAGTTGGGAGAGCGATTTACTCCGGAGTGAAGAGACCCGGTTCGATACCTGTCGCAGAAAAACTTGTATTTTCACAAGATCCTTAAAACAGTTGTGGAAGCACTTTCCGGGATGTCCACAAGTTGTTTTGTCACGGTTGCTTGGATAAATGTAAAGTCCACATGATATTGTCTTTTTAGTCTCCGTTTTATCCTGGAGAACCGAAAGAAGTCACAGGGCGATAAATCAGGAGAATACAGCGCATGTGGCAACACAGTAATTTGATGGTAAACCAGGAGTTATTGGACTGAGAACAGAGTATGTATTCTTGCGTTATCATGGAGCAAGAACCAATTTCCGCATTCTCATAACTGTGGACGTGGGAGACGAATACTGCCGCATAAACGTCGTAAGACTTGCCTGTAGAATTCTTGGTTTGCCGTTTGACCCCACTGGTACGAATTTTTTGTGGACTATACCTTTGGAATCGGGAAAAAAAGCTATCAGCATCGTCTTTGTCTTTGATGGTTGCATGCGGACTTTCTTGGTCGATGGTGAGTGGGTACCTCTCCATTTAACGCTCTGCCGCTTGGTTTGTGGATCATACTGCAGGCACCAAGCTTCATCTCCTGCAAAAATTCTGGAGCAAAAATCAGGATCCTCGGTTGCAGTGCCCACCAGATCGGCACAGATCCATGAACGAGCCTCTTTTTGGTCATCATTCAGAATGCAGGGTAGCAATCTGGCATTAAGTTTTCGTTTTCCCAGATCCTCGCGTAGAATCTTATTACAGATAGGCTTACTGATGCCCATCGACTGAGTCAAAAGTCTCACTGTAATTCGGCTTTCTTTCTTTAACCGATTCCACTCTTCTTCGATTTTTTTCCCAGCTGTCCGCACAATGAAAGGATGCCCAGATCTCGGATCATCATCAGAGGATTCCCGCACGTCACGAAACTGTGCGTATCATTCGAAAACTCTGCTGTGGGATAATACTGTGTCCCCGTCATGGAGGTAGGAATAAGGGGAGAAAGTACTCTCCATTGGCTCAATGCAATCCAAGTGAAGCCAGCGAAACGCCACGCCTGTGACGTCACGGCAGCCACCTTAAGCCTGACATGAGCACTCTATGCAATAGCTGTTAGTGCTGTGCGAGGCTAGAAGTTGGCAATTTGCTTTTAATATTAATAAATTGGCCCATCCGTATTATATTAATCGTTGATATACTGTTCTTAAGGATGTTATTAGTTGATTTATCAATGTTTAGGGCGTTACGGCTACATCCAGGTATTTAGAATTTAGTAAACGTTTAGGCTGGCATCTGGGGCATCAGCATAAGTACAAGTGTTTTTCTCATTCTGTAGGTATAACCGCCGTGTAATTTCATAGTTTCTAAAGTTGTGTTTAGGATAATCTAAGTTTAGTGACGAGTTTTAATCTAAGTTGAGTGACGTTTTACAGAGATCTGCTCTGTTAAAATGAAGAGAATATGATAGTGTACGCAAATTAATGTTAACTGTAATACCCCAATATTACTTTATATTAGATATACATGTATTATGATGTTACCTTTTCACCTGTGAACAAGCACATGCCTTTAAAGATTACTTTTCCGAGGAAATTGCTTGGAACATAAGTTACATTCCATTGATAAGGCTTTTCACCTGAATGAACAAGCATATGCCTTAAAAAATTACTTTTCTGAGCAAATTGCTTACAACACACATCACATTGATGAGGCTTTTCTCTTTTGTGAAGGAGGATGGGCTGTGAAAGAAGACTTTTCCAAGAAAATTGTTTGGAGCATACATCACATTGGTGAGGCTTTCCGCGTGAATGAGTAAATGCTTTGAAAGAAAACATTTTCGAGCAAATCGTTTGGAGCATACATCACATTGGTGAGGTTTTTCCCTCGACTGAATGAGTGAATGCTTCTAAAGATCACTTTTTCGAGCAAATTATATGGAGCATACATCACACGGTTGAGGTTTTTCCCAGGTGTGAATCAGTAAATTCTTCGGATGTTCTCTTTTTCGAATAAATCGTTCAGAGCATACATCGCATTGGTGAGGCTTTTCCCCCGCATAAATGAGTTAATGTTTCAAAAGATCACTTTTTCGAGCGCATCGTTTGGAGCATAAATCACATTGGAGAGGCTTTTCCTCCGTGTGAATGAGTAAATGCTTCGAAAGACCACTCTTTCGAGTAAATTGCTTGGAACTCGTTGGTAAGGCTTTTCACCTGTGTGCATAAGCATATGCTCCGAAAGATGACTTCTCTGATTTTCTGTTAGAATAATTTTTTCCTCTGTTAGCACAACAAAATGTCATACTGTTCAGTGCCATTCTGTCAATCAAAATGGGAAATTAAGCTGGTCATATCTAAATTGACTTCATATACGCGCTTTACTACTGAATGCTCTTCGGAAAAAAAAGATTTCATATTAAAGGTTTCTCCTTTGGGCTTACCTGTGAAAAGTAACTCCAAGAGGAGGTCTCCCGGAATTGTTATGGCATCCGTAAGCGGAACAACACACCATTTCTAAAAAAAAAAAAAAATGACTTCAAATTTCGAAAATCAAACTTCTCACGTACGTAACCCAATGGCCCAAAACCACCATCAGAGGCTTAAGATGGCCGCCACACAGCGTCGTCTGCTAAGAAAGCTTCAAGTTTGTGATGTCATACTTTCTCCTCTTATTCCTACTTCCATGGTCTCCGTACGCTGCTTTTAACTTTCTGTAAGTTCCAGCAGCTTATTTACCAAGTTTCCAACAGAAAGGGAAATTTACTCTCTGCTCTTCCATAGCTAAAATGAAATGTGACGAGAAGGCTTGTTATGATACCCTTAATGCTCGTCTGCCGGTATAAACCGGTTTCCAGCTATTCTCTGATTGGCCAAGGACTGCTGTCTTCTGGCATACACGTGATATTTTTATCCCTCTACTGTTACGTCAATTATGCGGTCAGTCCTGGAGTTTATTGGACGTAGCTTGTACTGATGGCATTATATTTAAACCTTTGAAATGATGTAAATAAAACAACATCACGAGCACGTTAGATCACAGTTTTCAACACATTCAGTGTGTGAACAAAAAGCGAACTGAGCGCATTTATTTAAAAGGAGTAGAAGGGGGATAAGTCCCTTACGTCTTATCCTCCTTCCACTCCTTCCCATGCCAGACACTCAGATGGGAAAATCCTCCGAGAAGCTAGTGGAAAGGTAATCAAAGCCGCCCCGGTGGCGCAGTGGTCTAAGGCGCTGGCCTCTGATCATTCGTCCGTAAGGGGTCCGGGTTCGAATCCCGGTCAGGCATGGATGTTGTGTTTGTCTTACGGCGCTGGCTTTCTCCCTTCCCGGAACCAGTGACCCTAAATTAGGGACGGGCGACTGCTTATAGCCCATTGAGTTGCACACGGTGGTCGTCAAACCTCCAATCCCCCCCTCCAAAAAAAAGGTAATCAAAACAAACACTTGCCTTACTCCTTTTTCCAGGTAGAAGGGAAATGACTCACCGTGACCAATGACTAAGGCTCACGTGACTGTCGTAGAATTGTGTCGCTTTTTGAGGAGATTACATCTTACAATCAATGAGTGGATGCGCAATTCGTTGGACCCCGTGATTGGCAATCATCTCTGCTTGCATTTATGTAAGAAGCAGACCTATGGAAAATCGCGTAAATAAAATTACCCCTGAACCACCGCAGAGATTAAATTCATCTTTTGAAACGTTAAAGTGCCGGGAATGAAATTACGTAACAGCAAATTCGCATTTGCAAAAGTTTGCATTTTACAAGCAGCTTCCCAGCAAAAACACAAGTGCTTGGAAACTGCTGGCCACTAGCTGGCAGTGATGGGTCACTGTTGGCTGAAATCTGCCGCACACGGCCGGTAGTGGTCCGTTGGTGGCAGCGCCATCAATTGGCGAGCCATTGATGGCCCTGCAGCATCGCCGTGAATTGTAGGCCTCCAAGCAAGTGCCACTAGTGGCCCGTTGCTGGCAACCAATGCAACCCCAACAGCAGGTGGAAGCAACGGGACTGCGCATGCGCAGAAGCTACAGTTGCTGTGTCTCTCATGGTAACAGTTAGTTGAAGACGACGCTATCGCCATCGTGTTATTTTAGTGGATGTTAAGAAAAAAATCCATATGTGGAGAGGCAAATTAATTTCCTAATGAAATTTTACGTCGACGAAGATATCAGATTAAGCCGCGAAATACTAGATTGCAGCCATGAAATACACCCACTCTATTCCCATGAATAACAATTCATGGAATGGAGTACGAATGAATAACAAGAAAAAATTTGAAACCGCTTGAAACAAATATCCTGGAAAACCATTAAAACAACATTTGTTGGAAAAAAAAAAAAAGAATTATACGTGTACAAAATTGATTAATTATTTGAAAGAAGAAAAAAAGCAGCGCTATGTGGTGTATTCATCCATGGGTTGAATACACAAGACTATTATTAATTATTTGAAAGAAAAAAAAGAATTATACGTGTACAAAATTGATTAACTATTTGAAAGAAAAAAAAGCAACGCTATGTGGTGTACTCATGCATCCATGGGTTGAATACACAAGACTGGGAGGAATTCGCTTCTAAAAATAACGAGAAGTAAAATATATCTTTACTCTTTAAAACAAATGTAGCTTCGGACAACGGAAAGGAAAGACACAACGTTAAAAATGTAACAGAATGTGACATGAAGCCGGGTAAATATGTATTTATTCAACAATCTCTTTTCAAGACGGCAAGGACAGTACAAAACTTTGGAAAGCGACTCTAAGTATGTACACTCCTTGAAAACGAGTGAAGTTCCCTTAAGGTAAAAAAAACTATCGTTACGTTGAAAAAATTAATTTATCAATTATATGAAACTGACTTTTATGAAAAATACCTAGCAATATTGTAAAATGAAAGAGGGAGGCATTCGATTACACAGTGCATACCAAGCAGACAGCTTTAAGCATGTCCTTGAGTGTGGCAAATTAGTCCGGTCGGTAGGGAGCTCAGCTAGCACGCAAACGGGCCTGATTCAAATCCCCTCCGATGCAAACGGAAGTCTTTCCTGTCTGTTGAGAAAATTTCTCCAGCGCAGTGAGTTATTTCGCAAGCTTCGTAAGGGTAGAAGAAAAAAATTGTAGCTTTGGGAAACTGTGGTTATGCTTTTTTTTTTTTTAAATTATTATGGCTACTACTGGGAAATTGGCGGACAAGATTCGGCAAGCCACCAGTTATGTCACGTGGTTGCTAGCTGCCACTAACGGCACACTAGCGGACCACATTAGGCTAGCCATCATTTCTGGCACGTGCTTGCAGGGCCACTGAAGGGCCACTTGTGGCAGCTACTGCATATGATGGACCACTGATGGCCCTGTTGTGGCATATGACAACTGATGGGGTGCCAACTGTTGGCCTGAACTGCTGGCCCTTCTGTTGGCCTCCCGAACATTTTATTGACGGTTCGGCAGCGGCAACATAGTGCTGGGCCATTGCTGACAGTGCTGGCTGCCAGCACTGGGCCATTGCTGGCCCAGCAAACTGTTTTTACTGGCTTTTACCGATTGATCGATCTCGTTGAGCAAATTCGCGTTAACGAAACTTGCGTAATTGTAGAGATTACTGTATTTATAATTTTTATTCAAAATCAGCGATGAAAGAACAAGTTAGTGTAAGAAGCAGTGCTAGAAGAATTGTGAAACGTTATAAAAAAAAATATATATATATATATTTAGATTGGATTCCAAGGGACAGGAAAAGACCCAGAAGAGGACCACATGGGAGATGTGTGGATGAAATTCGAAAGTATGCAGGAGTGACATGGAGGAGACTGGCACAAGACAGACCGTTGTGGAAGAAACTTGGAGAGACCTTGATCCAGCAGTGGATTGATAATGGTTGACGATGATGATGATGATGATATATATATATATATATATATATAGATAGATATATTTACACTTTTCGACATTCTATTTTCGAAAATCGGCGTTACTGTGGATCGGGGCTAATTGGACCGGAGCAAATGAACAGCTACCTACAAATTGAGTCAATGAATTAATAAAGTCAAAGGAAATCATTCAATTAAAAATATCAGCGTGCGAATAAACTGTTTGAAAGCCTGCTCCAATACAACTTCTGCATAAATTTCTACCTTTTACGAATTTAAAAATAACAGTTTTTCACTCCGTAGTCGTTTCAAATTAAAATTATATTCGCGGAGACAATTTCTGAAATAAAAACGCCTGTGCGATGAACATATGAAAAGCTGATGAGTGAATATGGGTATGACCAAGCATAGCTACATTCCAGAGTCAAAACAATGGAGCTCTTAAAACAACTTTGCGTGCATTTTTTTTTTTCAAATAATTCAGTTTTTCCGCTAATGTGGTAAAACATATATCGCATTTTCCCTGATATCTCTGCTTCTAAATGTCAGAGTCGAAAAATAGCTCTTGCGTCAGATATAGCTCGTCGTAAAAAAATGTTTTGCATACAACTTCTATTTTTTTCTTAACCACGATCTTTCCACTAGAATGCGTGTGTGCATATTCTTGTTTTCAATATATCTTCAGCTGCATTTGCTTTTCTAAAACCCCGATTGAAGAAATTTTTTTCAGTCATATACCATTCACTATGAAAACACGTGAGCGCTTTCTGCCCAATATAGAATAAAATATTCAGCCGCTAAATGGCCAACCTAATAATCAGTTTTCGTCTGATCAGGAAAATTCCTTTTAACACCGGACACCATTCACTTCGTGGAACATTTTGCATGCACTCTTGGATTTTCATAGTGCACAATTCTGGCGCTAAGGGGAGTTCGTGTGTATGCTTTCTTGTACTGTACCTATCTTTTCTTCCACATGTCCGACGGAAAAATTTTTTACTGTATGGCCATGGTAAAGTTTGAGAACAGATTAATTATTCGCTTTAAATAGCCCACAGTTTCCCAGTAAGGGACGTTTATGTAAATATTTTTTTTCTTGCTATTTCTGCTCGCAGAAGAGAAATTCTTTTGCCATCACATCATTGACAACCATTATCAATCCACTGCTGGATGAAGGTCTCTCCTAGTTTCTTCCACAACTGTCTGCCTTCAGATGGTCTCCTCCATGTCGCTCCAGCATGTCTTCGAATTTCACCCACGTGGTCTTTTTCTGACGCTTGGTATCCAGTCAAGTTCACCGATGAACCAATTCATTATGACCACTACCAGCCTACAGAAATGAGCCCGCCTGGAGACAGAACGGTGGCGCGGGTGAACTTCACCTGCGTCACCATCAAAAGTGGTTCACAGATGGCCAAACGATGTCCAGCCGTGTGGCGTCCTCAGCTCATTGATGCCAAAGGGGAGAGAAGACTGTGGCGCATTGTTCACAGTGACTGCAGTGCCACAGTGCGACCAATCACCCGCAGCTACAACAGTGGTGATCAGGGCAATGTGTCACAGCACACAGTTCATCGCAGCCGCATGCGCCTGCGTAGCGGAAGACCCAGCCGGATCCCCATGCTCACTGCACGTCATCGCCAACAATGCGCGAAATAGGCCCAAGATCTTCGAGATTGGACCGTGGATTATTGGAAGAAAGTGGCCTTTTCTGATGAATCAAGATTCTTGGTGCATCACGTAGACGGCCGAGCGCGGATACGCTGATTACCAACGGAGACTATGGCACCTGGATGCACTGTTGGGTGGAAAGAGGCCGGCAGCGGAGGTATTATGCTGCGGGTGATGTTTTCTTGGGACACTTTAGGCCCCATTATCCCAACAGCACAATCCCTGACACCTGTCAGGTATCTGAACATCGTTGCAGATCAAGTTCACCTATTCATGGCAACTGTGTTCCCTGCTGGTGATGGATAATGCGCCATGCCACACTGCCAGAATCGTCAAGGAATGGTTCGAGGAACATGCTGGTGACTTTCTTTTAATGCCCTGGCCTTCAAATTCAAACCCAATGTTTCAACTTGAAAGCGAGTTGTGGTTCGACTTGGAAAAGCGGGTTCGAACTAAATCACCACCACCCCGAAAATGTAAGGGAACTGGAGGACCTGCTGTCGACATTATGGTACCAGATACTCCAGGATACCTATCGCCAGCTCATGGAATCGATGCCTCGCCGAGTGGCCGCTGGTTTGCGGGCTAAAAGGAGTCCTACAGCTTGTTAGGTTGGTGGTCATAATGTAATGGCTTATCGATGTATTTCTGTTGTCCATCGGTGGTCCGTTCTTCTATCAATATGTCCAACCCATTGCCATTTCAGGGATTTTACTTTGACCAGGATGTCTTCCACTCTTGTCATTTTCCTGATCCACGAGATAGTCTTCTTATCTCTCCTGGTTACACCAAGCTTGCATCTGTCCATGTGGTCTTTCCTTGTCTCACTCCCTTCCCAATTTTTATGGGTGATGTATTCTCAAATAGTCGAACCTTTGCACTTGCATTTTCATAGATGTTATTAATAATGCTAATGTATTCATGTTCACTGCCACAGGATTTAAGACATAACTGCGATTGGTTTTAAGGAATCAAAGGTCTTTTCATAATCAATAAATGCCATACATAGCATAAGTTCTTATTCCTTCGTTGTTTCAATTAGTGTTCTCGGGACATGGACAGGATCAATAGTGCTGAATCCAGCTCATTCTCTCAGTTGAGCAATATCCAGTGTTACCTTCAAGCGATGTGAAAGAACCTCAGTGAAGATATTATAAACCCCTGATAGGATGCTGATGGGTCTGTAATTAATTCCTGAGATACTCAGTGTCACTTTTGTAAACAAGCTCATTGTAGCATTGTTCCAATCATATCAAGTGAAAAATTGTGCGAGTGTAGTTTAGATTTCTCCACTGGCTTTTTAACACGTCTTTTGTAAAAAAAAAAAAGGTCGTGCTTCTGTTATCGGTTTATCCGTCCGTCTGTGGACACCATATCTTTGCAACTATTAGTCCTATCTGAATAATTCTTTTTGCATGGGGAAGCTTGAAATATGCGAATGATGATCCTTTATTTCGTTTTTTTTTTTTATGATGTACAATTTCGCCGCTACAGGGCGTAAATGCAGATGATATCGAATTCAAAATTCATTTTATTCCACATATTTGCTTCTAAACATCCGATTGAAAAAATTAATTTACCTTTCGATTTCATTTATGTCTAAGAGTATTTTAGGTATAATCACTTTTTCAAGTTACGCACAGATTTTCCGCTAGGGACCGCAAAATCAAATTTCGTTTTCCGATACCTCTTCTTCTAAAACTCCGATTTGAAAAAAGGTTTCTTTAGCGTATACAGCTCCTGATGAAAAATCTTTTGCATGTAATTCCTAATTTTGGGGGAAGAATTCTTTGGTCATCAGTGGGCGTAAGTGTTCATTTTTGTTTCTGATGTATTTGCCATAAAATCTGAGCTTCTAAAATCTCAACTAAAAAAATTCTTCTGTGAACCGATACCACTCACGTAGTTAAACATCGGAATATTTTCTTCTTAAAATATTGTATGCTTTCTCCGTCAGGGGACATAGATAATATATATTTTATTTTTGTCAACATATTTGCTTCTAATGGTCCAATTTGAAAAATTCCTTCTTTGTTGGATAGCGTTTCAAGTGTGAAATGTTTATCATGTAATTTCAAAATTTTCAAATAACTCATACTTTCCGCTAGGCCGCCCCGGTGGCCTAAGCGATGGCTTCTGATCATTCGTCCGAAAGGGGTCTGGGTTCGAATCCCGGTGAGGCATGGATGTTGTGTTTGTCTTATGACACTGGCTCTCTCCCTTCCCTGGAAACCAGTGACCCTAAATTAGGGACGGGCGACTGCTTATAGCCCATTGAGTTGCTCACAGTGGTCGTTAAACCTCCAATAAAAAAAAAAAAACTTTCCGCTAGGGGGCGTTAAGGTAAATTGCGTTTTCCCCAATATTTCTGCTTCTAAAACTCCGATTTGAAAAATTGTTTCTGTATCGCGTACAGCTCCTGATGGGAAACGTTTCTCATATAATTTCTAATATTTGGTAAAAAATGGTTTGGCCATCAGGGGCAAAGTGTTAATTTCATCATGTATTTGCTGAAAAAAAATCTGAGCTCCTAAAAACTAGACTGGAAAAATTCTTTCCTGGTCCTATACCGCTCACATCGGAAAACCTTTCGAGAATACTTTCTTCCTAAAATAATGCTTGTTTTCCCCTCCAGAGGGCGTAGTTGCATATCATATATTTGTCGATATCTCTGCTTCTAAGCGTCCGAATTGAAAAATTATTTCGCTGTTGGAGAGAGTTTCCGTTGCGAAATGTTTCTCACATAGTTACAAATTTTTCTTAACGCACAAGCTTGCAACAATAGGGCGTAAGATTACGATTCTGTTTACAGCAATATCTGCGGGATTAAAAACTCGATTGAAAAACTTTTTTTTTGTCAGATATTACTGTTTCCAACACCTGTTCCATTGACTTTGAATTGCGTTGATAAATTTAATTCACATCAGAACGGATTCAAAAGACGTGCTCATTACACCTGAAAATTTGGTGTCGTTTCTCTTGTTGTATAACGTTCACAGTAATTCCCCCATTCCACGGATATCTTCCCATCGCACATCTTCTGCTATAAATATATTTTGCGCTTATATTCTTTTTTATAACTCACAATTTGGACGCCAGAGGTCATCAGCCTATATTCATATTTGAAATGAACATAGTAATTCTAATTCTAAACATCCTTTCTTGCTGGGATATATCACATTTTTCTCATTCCTCTAACTGTGGTTATTAGATTTGAAAAATTCCTTCAACCTCTGATATATCTTCCGCTATGAGAAACATTTTTTAAGCACAAGTTGTGATTTTTCGTAACATGCATTTCTTCCGCTAGTAAGCATACTAACCATTTTTTCTTGTAGATTTAATTTTTTTCCGATTTTATAAATTCCATTGAAGAATTCTTTCTGTAACAGCTTTAAAGGACCTGTATCTCATAATGTTTCTCGCTATGAGACACAGTCTTGGCATCGTATATTTTAAATAATTCAGAGTTTTCCCTCTAGTGGCGTAAATCATTATTTCCCGCCAACTGCTTTCTCTAAATAATCAGCTTTGAAATTTTTTTTCATCTGTCGGAAAGGTATCGAAAAACGTTCCAATTGCACCCGAGAATTTGGTGTCATGTTTCTTGTTTCAAAAAGCGTGAAAAAAAAAAAAATTGGGTTTCCAAAGGTCTGACTGGAAAAATAGTTTTTACGATCTATAGTCCTCTTTGGACAAATCTTTCTGTGCGCTTTCTACCTCGAGCAATGTACAGTTTTTTCCCTGGAGTAGAAATATATACTTCCCTGCTATTATTATTCGGACACCTCTTTTTGATAGTGAATAAAATCATACTTAAACAGCACGTTACAGACCCAAATGTAAGTATGCTTTTAGGGTAAGACAAAGCACGACTGTGAATCCAAAGATTCCTCGATCGACAGAGTTAGCTGATTTCCAGCAAGGGGATTGATCATACGGTGCCACATAAGCAATCGCTCCGTACGTGACTTCACAGCGGCAGTGAAGATTTCCCAGTCAACGGTTGGTGGTGTTGTATGCAAACCGAAACAGACTAAGGCTGAGTCTGCTTAAAAAAACGACCCGGTAAACCTCGTAGCTAACAGAACGTGATGAATAAAAAAGCTCTGCGAAAGGCTGTTTACTAAGAATTAATATTTTCTTAAATCATACAAACTATATGTGAGAGTATTGGGATTGATGTTAACACCAGTACAGTGCACAGGACTTTGCACGACATGGGTTACCACTGTACAGCAGCCATCTAAAGCAGTGGCGACGCCAACAGTTTAGAACTGTGGAGGCTACTTGGGGGCTAAATTTTGTACGAAGGGAGCGCACATTTTGAAGTGCTCTTGCAGAAATTTAGCCCCGAAAAAAATCGTTCACGTAGATTTTTTTTTCTTTTGGTTGGAGGTTTAACGACCACCGTGAGCAACTCAATGGGCTATAAGCAGTTGCCCGTCCCTAATTTAGGGTCACTGGTTCCAGGGAAGGGAGAGAGCCAGTGCTGCAAGACAAACATAACATCCAAGCCTCACCGGAATTCGAACCCGGACCCCGTTCGGACGAATGATCAGAGGCCATCGATTAGACCACTGCGCCACCGGGGCGGCCACGTAGATTTTACCCGACGCTGATGATGTCCTCCCTAGTAAAGAAAACAGTTTTCAGGTACATACTGTACGTAGTATTTATTTATTTTTTGATTGGAGTTTTAACGACCACCGTGAGTAACTCAATGGGCTATGAGTAGTCGCCCGTCCCTAATTTAGGGCCACTGGTTCCAGGGAAGGGAGAGAGCCAGTGCCTAAGACAAACACAACATCCATGCCTCACCGGGATTCGAACCCGGACCTATTTCAGACGAATGATCAGAGGCCATCGCTTAGACCACTGGAGGTCGCTAGTATTTATTCAATGTAGGTAGTACTGGGAACCATGGAAACGAACCTTCATGGCCTTCAACAAGTTACTATTTCTTCTCAATTTTAGCTTACGTCATTTTTTTATATTCTGTCATAATGCTGTTTATGAATTGTAGTTTGTAATCTGGCACAAGAAATCTTCCTCTCTTTTTTTTTTTTTTTTTTTTTTTGATTGGAGGTTTAACGACCACCGTGAGCAACTCAATGGGCTATAAGCAGTCGCCCATCCCTAATTTAGGGTCACTGGTTCCAGGAAAGGGAGAGAACCAGTGCCGTAAGACAAACAACATCCATGCCTGACCGGGATTCGAACCCGGACCCCTTACGAACGAATGATCAGAGGCCAACGCCTTAGACCACTGCGCCACCGGGGCGGCAATCTTCCTCTCTCTCTCTCTCTATTTTCCGAGAATTCGGAAAATTCACATACACGCTCCGTGTGTTCTAACTGCTTAAATATTTTTTTGGAAAGGGGGAAGGATAAAGGGTGAGCTCAAAGAAACGTTGGGTGAACTGAAGCCTACTCTAGCCCACACATAGCGTCGCGCTTGTCTACAAGCCGTTAATCACTTCGACCCATTCAACCAACCAGTTTGACAGGCGTTAGTGGGTGTGAGAGAAGGACCTTCTGAATTGCATCGTCATGACAGCAAAGTTTGGTAGTCGGTCGGTCGTTTTCATCTAAGTCGGCTTGACTTGACTGACTGCTAGTGTTACCTAAAGAAATGAACTCCTGGGAGTTCTGACGTGACGTTCAGTGCAGAAAGCATAACAAGTGGTAACCAAAATTTATATAACAGGAAGTAAACTAAAGCGAAAGTTTAAATATATATTATGTAATACAACTTTTGCATTTCGTTTTAAGGTTCTGATTATAAAAAGCTTTGTACGTAAATTTCTTCAGATGGAAAATCAAATTTCTTTGGAAAACTATTATATGAATATCTGCAGCTAATTAAGTATTGTAGTCTTTAGTATTAAGTAAAAGAGGGATAGACACTAAGCAATTGAAAAACTAGATGCACAGGAAAAATGAGCCGAAATTTGAATGATCTAGGATATTCTTAAACAACTCCAAAACTCAATGAATATTTCGTTTGAGTTGCGATACGAAAGGAATACAAGCATTTCCACCGCGTTTATCCCTAGATCTATTTGAAACTTGTAAGCAACTAAGCCAACTCTTTTCCTAAGTCGATGATTAAAAAAAACTATACATGTGTACTATCTTCTATTACTTTTCTTTTGAAGAGCAGGATGCGTTACTTAATCAAACATCTACTTTGCAATGCAAATTGGATTTCATTCTAGACAGCGGTAAAGAAACCACAAAAATTCCCTTCTCGCATTATTTCCAGGTTACCAGTTTTCTTAATGAAGCCACTTTCGAGATTCTCTTCGAGGTGAAGTCAAGTGCTGAAGAATTTTTTCTTAATTTCGAAATAAAAATTCTTCAGGAGCTTTTTTTAACTCTTCTTTGATGATTTTAGTTTTTCTTCATACTTCGAAGTGTAAGACAGTAATTATACAGAACTCACTTCAATTAAAAGCAGAGAGAGCCTTCTTTCAATAGCCAGAAACTCAGACGAAACAAGACGTGAAACTTGGTGACAGAACGTCTTCAGAGCCCTCTTACAAAAAGCAAAAGAAACAGAAAAAGTGCATTAAAAGAAAACGTTTACTGCACACAGCCCTTGTTTGTGAATTTTAGCGGGCACAAATTTCAAATCGGAGTACTGCTCTAAAATTTCTTCAGACATTTGAGATGTCTTTCTTACATTTTAGCGATTACAGAGATAACCTTTTAACCTTTGAGCATACGAGTAACCTATTCTTAATATAAAATAATCCAAAAAAGTTGCTGTCGATGCACGATAAAACTTGAAGCAGCAATTAAAATTAAGTTAAAAGGTTTAATACTGTAAAGTTACATTAATTAAAACATCTTTCAGACTTCAACGAGTCCATACTCAGGTGCACAACAGACAGATGACCACAGGCAAACCAAATTTATGTCACCGACAGGTGGTACGTTCGTGACAAAGAGAAAGCAAATGACGCAACCTCAGTTCGCAGAAGTGACGGGGTCTGTAGAGGCGATTTTTCCGTTCACGTGTGCTGGTAAAATGCAATGTGTAGATGTGTCATGCATGATGCCTTCAACCAACAAATCCCAAGTTGCGGGATTGCACGAGGCATGTCTTCATTGCCACATACACTGCCGTGACTGCGTATGAGCAAACGCTTGGTAAACAGTACATCTTTTCGATGTTGTGTTCGCTAATATATGGGCGGTTACCCAATGAGGGTGTGGATCCCCTTTTTTGCAAGTCGAGAAAGGGAAGTGAAGGCAGCCTTGATCCGAACATTGTACCAGTACTCCGCCAACCTAATTCCCAAGGTGCTTAGGGTAGAGACAATATAACTCTGCAGTGTAAGGTAGAGCTATATAAAATCTGATTTATATTGGCTCTACCCTACGCACCTTGGGAATTGGGTTGGCGAAGCACCAATACAATGTTCGTATCAAAACTGACTCAACTTCCCTTCCTCGGCGTGCAAAAAAAGGGACCCATACCTCTGATGGGGAAACCGCCCATATAATAGCGAACACAAAATCGAAAAGATCTCTGTTTACAAAAAGTTCGCTTATTCACAGTCATGGCAGTGTATTTTGCAATGAAGACATTACTCATGCAATTCCGCAACCTTAGAGATTGTTGGTTGAAGGTATCATGCATGACACATCTACACATTGCATTTTACGAGCACCACTGAACGGACAAATCGCCTTTACAGACCCTGTTATGTCTGCAAACTGAACCTGTGTCATTTGCCTTCTATTTGTCACCAACTTACCACCTGTCAGTAACATAAATGGTTTGGGGGGATTGGAGGTTTAACGACCACCGTGAACAACTCAATGGGCTATAAGCAGTCGCCCGCCCGTAATTATTTTGGGTCACCTATTCCAGGGAAAGGAGAGAACCAGTGCCATAAGACAAACACAACATCCATGCCTCACCGAGATTCGAACGTGGACTCCTTTCGGACTCATGATCAGAGGCCATCGCTTAGACCACTGAGCCCCACCGGAGCGGCTAAATTTGGTTTGCCTGTGCTCATTTGTCTGTTGTACACCTGAAGATGGACTAGTTGTCAGTCCTAAAGGTCTTGTGCTTTAGTTAATGTAACTTTGGAGTATTAAATCTTTTAACTTGATTTTAATTGCTTCTGCAAGTTTCATCGTAAATTGGCAGCAACTTTTTGGATTATTTTGTGATTAACACGACTTCAATGTACTTTAACCCATTCCTAATACCAACTTGACCAAAATAATAACACACACAGCCGTTTTGCATGCAGACCTCTGTTATGCAACTGCCATAGTGAGCATCTGGAGCAAACGCTGTGTCGCAATGCTTGGATTGCACGTAGTGGTTAACACCGATAAGCGGTCTCGTCTAGTAGAAGTGACCGTCCAACGTCCTTGCCCAGGTCTTCTCCAGATGATTTCAGGGTCTTGAAATTATCTCCAAGGCGGTTGACAACGGATCGATCCACATTTAACCACCTGCTTATTTCAGCTTGAGACTTCTAATCTCCCTGGCGCCCCAGTGGTCTAAGCGATGGCCTCTGATCGTTCGTCCGAAAGGGTTCCGGGTTTGAATCCCGGTGAGGCATGGATGTTGTGTTTGCCTTACGGCACTGGCTCTCTCCCTTCCCTGGAACCAGTGACCCTAAATTAGGGACGGACGACTGCTTATAGCCCAATGAGTTGCTCACGGTGGTAGTTAAGCCTCCAATCAAAAAAAAAATATCCCTATGGCTCTCCACCGCAATGAATCGTCTAAAAGGACTCTCCGAGACATAATGACGTTTTATCACTCCACTTGACAGTGCAAACCTCACGACTGCCCATGTATTAGACTCCAGTGGCTTATATATGGGATTCACTTGTGTGTGGTAAGCGTACATTTTGCTTTCCCGTGGCTTCCCTTGTTCGTTTATTGGCCACAGCACTTGCTGCTTTACCTAATCTGTTTATTGTGTAATACTTGCGAGTGATTTGGGGCAAGGTTATCCTGTCAACTAGATTTTGTGTTTGCTGCTTTAAATTTGATCACCAGTGTATATTTGCTATTCTACCATAGAGCTAGACTTTTTAATTGATCGTCCGGGCCTTCGTTTTCGTGATTTTAATTATTTCACTCCGTATCATGAGATGCACAGACACTTAATTGAAAAAGTCTAGCCCGGCTCTTTTCAAACTTGCAATCTTATAGCCTGACCAGTTTCAGACTTGCAATCTCATAGCCTGACCAGTTTCAGACTTGCAATCTCATAGCCTGACCAGTTTCAGACTTGCAATCTTATAGCCTGACCAGTTTCAGACTTGCAATCTTATAGCCCGGCCAGATTCAGATTTGCAATCTTATACCCAGACTAGTTTCAGACTTGAAATCGTATATCCCAGCCAGTTTCAGACTTGAAATATTATAGCACGGCCAGTTACAGACTTGAAATATTATTGCCCAACCTGTTTCAGACTTGTAAAGTTACAGTCCGGCCAGTTTCAGGTTTGCAATGCTATAGCCCGGCCGGTTTCAGACTTGCTATCTTATACCCTGGTCTAATGTAAGCTGGAACGTAAGAGGCCCAGCCAGACATAAGCTACATTGTTAACGGCCCGTACTGGCCCTATGTAAGTTGGAGAATTTAAGGCCTGGTCAGTATGAGCTGAAACATTCAGGGGCCTGTCCTGTGTAAGCTGGAGAATTTTTACAAAACACAACATCCATGACTCACCGAGATTTCGAATCCGGACCCATCTCGACACCTAGCACGGTATATTCAAAGACCTTGCCATGGTAAGCTGAAGCGTTTAAGGCCCAACCAGCCCTGGGTGAGCTGGAGAACTCAAATGCCTAGCCACTGTATAAGGCATGGAATTCAAGGCCCGCTCAGGGGTAAGCTGGAGTGTTCAAGGCCCAACCCGTTGGTTTTAGCTGTAAGTAAGAATCAGCCCCGGTTCGTGTTTCTCTTTCAAGACTTCTGCTTTGCTCTGTGATCTTCGTGAACCCTTCTCTCTTCAAAGAGAAAGTAAAGCCCACGAAAAACACAGAATGAAAGCAGAATTTTATTTCAACCTTTTAACGCGCGCGTTCAGTGTCTTAATAAATCCGAACACGAGTGTGGGTTGTGATGACGAAGGTAGGGGAAACGATTCATCGCACCTTCTGTTGTTTAGTAATTTGGAATACCTTTAAGCATGACGTTTTTATATGTAATCAATAATGTAAAATACTTCCGAACATGGCATTTTCTTCCTACATTTTCGACAAAAACATTTTTCTCCGGCTGTATTTTTTCCATGTAGAACGTTTGCTTTGTAAAGTCGCATTTAAAACTCGGGATACGTTTCAACTGTACAACCAATCACAGACGAGAGAGAGACTATGAAGATGGAGCATCACAGTTCAAAAGAAAATGGTTAGATGGGTGACATTAGGACCTGTTTGCTATTTGGTTCCCAAATGGTCATAAGGCAGAACAGAAGTCACCAGATTTATGTGGGAGAGAGAGAGGAAAGCTTAGATCCCGAATTCAAATACGCTATGTAGACAAAAGTATTCCGACACCTTCACATATACAAAGAAACGTACATTTTCAGAAAAAGACCCGCACAAGAGATGTGCAGTGGGGTCTGTATATAATGAGGAGCGTTGGCACACCTCTGAAGCTGCAGTGGAAAGGACTAAGCTACGCTCAGATGAACCGACGTACTCTGAAAGGGAATTTGATGGTTGGATCCCACCTGAGTAAGCAATCAGTGCGTAGTAGTGCCTTTCTCCTGGGATTCCCCAAACCCACTGTAGCTGATGCTCTTCATCGATGGAAACCAGATGATGTCATTAACCAACCCCCCCCCGTGGTGCAGCGCTTATACCACTGCGCAACCGGGGAGGGCGTAATTGCATCATCTGGTTCCCATCGATGAAGAGCATCAGCTACAGTGGGTTTGGGGAATCCCAGGAGAAAGGCAGTACTACGCACTGATTGCTTACTCAGGTGGATTGATGACCATTCGTCCAAACCCGGACAAACATGATGACATTATTTATTCGAACACGTACCCATCTCTGACTAATTGATGACCATTCGTCCAAGATGGGTCCGGGTTCGAAAACCGATGAGGCATAGATGTTGTGTTTGTCTTACGGCACTGGCTCTCTCCGTTTCCTAGAACCAGGGGACGAACTACTGCTTATAGCCCATTGAGTTGCTTATGGTGCTCATTAAACCCCTAATCAAAAAAAAAGATGCCACAACGTCAAACCCGCACTCTGGGAGCCACACAAAACATGAAGCTTACTGCGGAATGTGAAGAAGGCACGCACGTCCTCGGCCACAGACCTGGCCAGTGACGTCACACAAGCCACTGCAACAGTTATTTGCACCAGAACAGTCCATCGGGACCTCCATGCATACGGTTACCATGCCACGTCAGCTGCTCAGAAGCCTTACATCATTCCATGTGCGTGAATTAACTGAAAAGCTGTACGAAGCGTAAATAGAGGCAATATGGAAAGACTTGATTTAAGCGACTTTGAAGAAGGTCTGATCGTAGGCTCAAGTGCAAGCGTCTCAGAAACGGCAAACCTTCCCGACTATGCAAGACAACTGCATCGAGGATGTAGGATGAGTGGTGCACAAACAACAGAACAAGTAGTCAGCTGTCTTTCCGTGAACGGAAATGACTGGTCAATATAGAGTTAATTTGTGTTTGGGTGCTGCTGCTATTTACAGCGTCATTTTACTTTTTTCCATTTCATCATTAAGTTTCGCACAGGTGTAAAAAATCGATGTGGGCACACTCTCCTTGTTAGCCGGATCTCTCCCCGGGTGACATTCTGATGCTTTCCAAGCTGAAAATTTTCTTGTAAAGTTTCTGATTTGAATCACTTGAAGACATTTAGAGAAATGTGCCTGCAGTTCAGAAAAGACTTTCAGAGAATGATTTCCTGTAATCTTTTAAAGCGCAGCACAAACTTTTGATTGTGTGTTGTAAGCTCATAGCTCTTCTTACTCTTCGCTTGAAAAGAATTTATAACTTCTAAATGCTGCTTCAATTAAGTTGAAAAAGAAATAGATCCTCTACTAATTATGCTAACGAAAAGTATCTCTCGAAAACTTTTGCGAAGTTCTTTCAAGTAAATTCCTGGATTAGACACGGCAGACTGAGTTTTAATTCATTCTGCTTGTCTAAAGTCTAATTTTTTAGAATTTTTAGAAAAGCGTGAGTGGATTTTCCATCGCTATCTCATATTATGTTGTCTTGCAGTGTGCATAAATGCATACGATTCGATTTCACGCTTTTGTTGGTTAGAAGACGGTTTAAATAAAAATTCCGAGTTACTATGACTACGAAGTTTTTTGCAAAACACAACAGTGGATCATCCGTTACATGAAAAAAAAATTAAAAAATGTTTTCTTCCTGTCTTGATATCGTATGAAGTAGAACTTTTAGGCGCAATAAATATTTACCGCGATTTTTATTTTATCTTTCACTTACTTCAGAAAAAAATGGTAACCTTAAATTATAAAAATTGTTTTTGAACGAGCTGCCGAATATAAAGCTTAGAAAAAGTAAAAGTAAATAATATTTCATATCACGTTTCTGTAGGAAACTTGCCGAAATAAAATACGAATAATTCATTTGTACTTACCACGGAAGTTAACAGCTCTGCCCTTTGTTACTTTACTAGAATAAATAAAATTGTTTCTGGCAATCCATTATCGTGTTCTAACAGCCGTAAAACCTAACTGCAGTCAACCGGACAGCCCGTCTAGCTACTGTCCGCACTGCACACGGCGGTTACTCTGGATATCAGACGGTGGTCACATTAATGCGACTCGACCGTGTATAATATCAACGCATATTCGTATTTTCACGTATGCATACTTTTACATGGTGGAATTTTTCACGCCAAAACGGCTTTAACGAGGGCCCGGATTTAACGAGGACTTCCGTCTGTCCCGGCCTTCTCACTATAAGTTGGTCCTACTGCATTAAAATTTTCAAAATTATGAGTACTGGTGTTCTGGGCTCATTCGTCTACAGCAAGTCTACTTAAATATAAAACATTTTGAAATTTCATTGTTACAATTTGTTAAATATCCGATAAGAAATTCTAGTACTTCAATCATGAAAGAAATACGGGATTACGCCATATAATACAAATTTTGAAGATGACAATCCGATTTTTGGCGTAAATGTGACAAGGATGGCAAGTCAGATAATATTCGAAAACTTGAAAATTTTCATCGTCCTGGAGCGGGACTCGAACCAGCGTCTCCCAGAAAACGCCCGGGTATGCTAACCACTACACCACCCAGAACGCCCAAATTTCAAGTTTCCGATCAATTTGAATATAACCCATCACAGGATTCGCTAGTAGAAGCAACCGGCATTCATGTTTAGCGAATCTGGAGGTTAAGAATCTTAACCTCCAGATTCGCTAAACATACATGCTAAACATGAATGCCGGTGCTTCGACTAGCGAATCCTGTGATGGTTATATTCAAATTGATCGGAAACTTGAAATTTGGTCCTTCTGGGTGGTGTAGTGGTTAGCATACCCGGGCGTTTTCTGGAAGACGCGGGTTCGAGTCCCGCTCCAGGACGATGAAAAATTTCAAGTTTTCGAATATTGTCTGACTTACCATCCTTGTCACATTTAAGCCAAAAATCGGATTGTCATCTTCAAAATTTGTTTAGTACTTCAAATTTGGTCAAAATATGAGGGACATAAAAGTTTTGCACACGTTAATCTAAAACGAAAGCGGATGATGCAATCGGGAAAATGATTGTGTCATGTCAAGGTCACACTCTCAGCAACGCAGTGGTGTCAGAACGACGCGCTATCATTTGCTGTGTGAACGAGGGAGGGTTTGGAAATGAAAGCGTGCAGCTCCTCAGGTCGAGTCACAGCGTAGCATCGAAGATGATCACCAAACGGCGAAGGACAAAACATCTGTCACCATTGTTGTAGCGCTTCTCGAAGAGAATCGTTGTTTGACAGTCGAGGAGATTGCTCATCAGGCAAATTTGTCCACCATGTCCGTTCGCCGGATTTTGACGGACTCACTGGAGGGGAAAAAGAAAAATCGACGCGTGCCGAGTGCTTCATTAACTCACCACCGAGCAGAAGGCAGCCAGAGTGAGTATCGCACAGGATCACTTCCACAGGTTCGAAAAGGAGGGAGACACCTTCCTGAACACAACTGTCGCAATTGATGAGACTTGGTCCCGTGATTTTGAGCCGGAACTGACGTCACAATCAGCGGAATGGAGGCATCCAGGTTCCCCACGCCCCTCAAAGTGTAGTCGGCAACAATCCAAAGTGAAGCAAATGATGATTTTAGCATCCGATGCCCAGGGTGTTGTGGTCTCAGATAGAGTACCGGTTGGGGAAAATGAAAACGCACAATATTATCGTGACTTTCTGAGGACAAAGGTGATACCGAAAATTCGTCAAAATCGCCCCAACTTATTGGACGTGGGAGCGATCTTGCTGCATGGCAACGCATCGTGCCATGGTGCAGCGTCGGTACGGGAACTTTTGTTGAAATATGGCTGGGAAACTTTATCCCACCCACCATACAGACCTGATCTCAGTCCACCCGACTTTGATATTTTCCCAAAGTTAAAAAATCGGCTCCGTGGCATCCGCTACGAATCGATGGACGAACTATCATTGGACGTGACCCGAGAAATACGACAGCTGAAAAAAGATGGCGTACCACGGGGCATCCGGGACCTACCTCACCGCTGGCAAGCTGTCATTAGCAGCGGAGTGAGTACATTGAACGGCAACAAGGTAAATTTCTCTGTTACTTCACACTTTTCTCAAAAATGAGAGTGTGCAGAACTTTTATTAGGACCACCGTAGATAACCTTTTCCCCCACAGAATATTTTCCTATTTTGATGTCTCAGAATAAACAAAGGCATCGCTCTTTCCAAGTTCAGCAACGCACAGCAACCGAAAAATTGTTGGCGGCCGAATAACAATTTTTCGGTTGCTGTGCGTTGCTAAACGTGGAAAGAGCGATGTCTTTGTTTATTCACTGACGCCACGTATTTGAAGGATTTTCACTTTGGATCTCGCCCTTTGGATTTAACTGCTATAATTAATATATAGCTAGTGCTATTAATGCCTACCAGATGGAGACGTCTCAGCAGCTGAGCCCATCTTACGGATTTTTGATGTCAGATGCCGACAGAAAAACGCACATAGCGCCGTGGATTGTTGGCCACCGTGGTGTAAGGCTAACGCGCTCGGCTAGATATCCGGGATTCCATTCCCAGGCGGTGGCCGAATAACAATTTTTTCGATTGCTGTACGTTGCTAAACGTGGAAAGAGCGATGTCTTTGTTTATTCACTGACGCTACGTATTTGGAGGATTTTTCACGATGTATCAGCTTTTTAAATTAAAAACAAAACATTAGAAAACGCTATTTTGTGTTCGTGTGACTACAGGAGGTTTGTCAAAATTCGGAGGGTATTGTTTTACTCTCTACAATAAACCTGCTTAAAAAAATAAAAATATATTGTCACAATTTTTAGATTATACGATGATCAATTCGAGGATCGTGGATATGGCCGCCGAAATTTGGCGGCAAACCGTTGTCTATTATGGACAAATTTGAAATATTTCGAATTTGGCCATAATAGACAACTGTACCCTAAGAGAATATGCCTTCATTAGATTGTCTCATAAATATTTGGAATTTGAACATTCATTTCTCATAAACATGAGTTTCCTTCAAAGTTCCGAAGCCGATTTACGTTGTATAGCCACTAACAAGGTAATTCTAGGGTATGTATATACATCAGCAGTTCCATAAAAACAGAGTAAAATCACACAAAATGAAGAAATATAGGTACAGCCATAGATGTTATTCTTTCTCAAAGTACCTTCCCTCAGATGATATGCAACGGTACCATCGTTCAGTCCACTTTTCAAAACATGTGGCGAAGGCATTTTGTGGAAGCTGCTTTAGCGACCCTTGTACAGCTTAAATAACATCAGCATCTATGTTGAACGTCGCGCCACGGAACTTCATTGCTGGAAACAACCAGAAATCGCACGGGGTGAGGTCAGGACTGTAGGCAGGCTGTGGCATGATTTCAATACTCCATTTCGTAAGAAACTGTTGAACACAAGCAGCCACATGTGGTCTGGCGTTATCATGGTGTAGGGTCCACTTGCCCACCAGTTCCGGTCGCTAAATCGATATGTGTCGTCGCAGAAGCTTCAAGACTGAAATGCAATACTCAGCATTGACAGTAATTTGTGGAGAAACGGCGTGCTGGTAAACTACACCTTTATGATCAAAGGAAATTATCATAATCGCCTTCCCAGCTGATTTGGTTTGGCGGAATTTTTTCGGAGGAGGCGAGCCTGTGTGTTTCCAGACTCTCGTTGCACGCTTCATGAGGGGGTCAAAATAGTGGACCCATGTCTCATCGGCAGTTATTACTGTGTTTAGTAAGTTTGGATCGTTTACAATCATTTGTTTCCACTCATGACACACCTGAACTCGGGTTAACAATTGCTCTGTCGTCAGGTGATGAGGTACCCATTTGGAAAACAAGATGCAGCAGTAATTTGTCGCGTAGAATGAGGAATGCCGACGTTTTTGAAATATTAGTTGACGCCGCTATGTCTTCAAATGTCATTCGTCGGTCTTCTTGCAAGATTGCCTAAATAGTGTGAACAATACGCTCCGTAACAACACTTGCAGGTCGACCAGTCCTAGGAGCGAGTTCTGCCGACAAACACCCTTTTTTAGAAATCATGGTGCCTTCTTAAAATCGTTGACTCACCCAAACATTTATCGTTGTAAGCTTTTTTCATTAAATCAACTGTTTCTGGAGCAGTTTTACTCAAAAGATAGCAAATTTTATCGCACAACTCATTTCGCTCCTTAACTTTGAATCACTCATGGCGAAATGCAGACGTACGTTAAACAACTGCGCAATAACAAAACCAGAATCGTCTACCACGGCTAATAACTGTTGCCATAGATGCTTCCTTAATTCAGTTAGTCGTCTGCGTGGTTATTTTCCCCGTCGCACTGTTGCCAACTCAAAAAAAAAATACTCTCAGTTTTTATGGAACGGCCTTTGTATATATATGGATAACTAGATGCGCGCTTGCTGATTCCTTTAAAAGACGTAAATGTAAAAATTATTGCTGACGTTTACTAGCAGAAACTTGAGAATCTCGGCGGATATTTTGCAATCGATCAATATTATTCCTGAATACATAAATAACTGTTCTTCAGAGAAAAGGCTCATTCGCAGTGATTTAGTATTTCAACTTAATTCTAATTACTGCGCACTTCCTGTTCATTCTTCCTGCCGAAGGAGTATGCTTGCTAAATTGAACTGCGTAGAAGGAATGTTAACTCAGATTAACGCTGGTAAACAGGAAAAGGGTATCTTATTACGCTGTCTGGAAAGCATCTGACGTTCCTATAGCGAACAGAAATTAATTATTTTCCGGAAATATGTTTCATGAGACAGGTTAAAAAATTACTTAACCACAGCAATCCATATTTCCTCTTGCGATACCATGCGAAGTTTGTATCGCTTTGAGGAGTACGTTTCTGGCGACATGTTGCAATGCTTTAGAAGCCGGGTGGCGAAATTTGGAAAACAATGATCGCCAAACACAGTCTAAGAACTCTACTCTCTGAAGTTGAACTTCCTACACAATCCTTTCTAATTTTGTTTACAGTAAATTCACATAGACAATGGGAACTTCCGTTGAGCTCAACAGTGAGCCACGCCATGACGCAATTTGGTTGCCTAGCAACGGTCGAATGTTTTTTTCAGAGAATTCAAGAAAAAATAAAGTTCGTGAGGAGATAAATTATAAGTCGACACTAACTGAAAGTAAAACGTCAGTAAACGGCGAAAACCGTGCATGAAAACCAGGAAAACAAAAACAACAAAATACTTAAGGAGAAAATGATGTCCTTAACAGTGATAGTAAACCCGATAAGGCAATAAAACGCGAAAGTAGTTACGCGAAGAACGTGAAACGCACACTATTAAAAAACAATGAAAAGCCACGAAAGAAATATTAAACTGTCGAGATAAAAAGAGAACAGAGCAATAGTTCCCTGCGGTGTTTTGCAAAACTTACAACTAAATGGTAATATCTGAAAATTAGCACAGAAACAAATGTTTAATTTCGCGTAGAGGGAATTTTACTGCAGTTCGCGAACGTCGAATTCTAGAGTGATTTGGCGCTCTTTAGTTTGGAGATTTATTGGTTCAAGATACGGAAGGTTTTGAGTCCGAAAACATCCGCCTACATCTCGCACAGAACACAAACCGAAATCCTGAATGCGGAAATCTGACATCATATCATTGGAGGATGGTGAACGGGGGGGGGGGGGGATCCCCTCTCCCAAAATTTAGGAAATTTAAATGTGAGTGCAAGCCTATGATGTGTCAGCAAATCAAATATGAATGGAATATTTAATGGAGTCACTACGAAGTTAAAAAGGGAGAACCAAGACCTTGCACAAACGCTGTTATGCTCACCTTTTAGATTTCGCTTTGATTCGTTTTATTTATTTATCTATTTTTGTAAGAAAGCAAAGTTGCTATATATTAACAACTTAGAGAACTCATTATGTAACATTATTTCTATAACCAGGGGCGGCCTTAGCGTTCATGCTTCCGGTGTGACAATATTTGTTGCCCCCCCCCCAGCTGTGTGTGTGTTGGATCGTGTAGCTTTTCAGCCAGATATGAAAAACACAATATAAATTAATAGTCGCGCGTTGATCTTCAGGTAAACACTAAAAACAACGGTCTTTGTTTGCGCTTAATTCTAACAATACTCTATTGTGATGACTTGGATGGTTCCAGTGATAGAGAGAACTTTCATCGTACGATACTCAGAATATATTTTTTTTCTTATTTTTATGTACTCTACCATTCAGTGAGCCACTCTCAGTAGGAGTGCCACAGGGGCCCGGTCCCTCCCCATGAGGTATCAGTTGGTCCTTTGGCTGCTTACTTTTAAATATATTTGTATATGTTTTTAAATGTAGACACGCGAATCCTTGTCAATAAATATACACTGAAGTGTCAGAAAAACTGGTACACCAGTCCAATACTTGATAGGTCCCCCACGAGAGCGCAGGACTGCAGAAATACGACGGAGGATGGACTCCACTAGCTTCTGGAAATATGCTGTAGGCAATGCACACTATACTTTCTGCTGAGCGTTTCACAATTCGGGTGTATTCCGAAGTCTCGGATTCCTGTGTTCGATAGCGAGTTGCATGGCATCCCAAATGTGTTCTATCACGTTCAGATCTGGGGACTTGGGTGGGAATGGCAACACCCCAAACTCAGATGAATGCTACTCTAACCATAATGTGGCGTTCCGACAGTTGTGTGGAGGTGCATTGTCCTCTTGGAACAGACCCAACCCATCAGCATGAATGCAGGACATGAACGAGTGTACCTCGTCAGAAAGGATGCGCACATAGCGTTGGCCGGTCACAGACGTTTGTAGACGTACCAGGAGTTCCAGTGAAGTCCAGCTAAATACACCCCATACCATTATGGACCCACTACCAGCCGGTACAGTTCCCTGTTGACAGGCGGGATCCATGGCTTCTTGGGGTTTGTACCACACACGAACCATTCCATCTGCCCGATACAGTTGGAAACGCGACTCGTCAGACCAGGCTACTTGTTTCCAGTCATCAAATGTCCAGTGGCGGTGTTGCAGTGCCCAAGCGAGGCACATTGCTCTGTGTCGTGCACCCATCAAGGGGACTCGAATCGGGCGTCGGCTCCCAAGGCCCATATCATGCAGGGTACGTTGCACAGTCTGGACGCTGATGCTTGTTGAGGCCCCAGTATTGAATTCCGATGATACCTGCGAGAGTGTTGCACGCCTATCGCGTGAAACGATTCTTGACAGCCGACGATGGTCACGTTAACCCAATGTCTTTTTACGGCCACACTGGTGTCGTAGGTTGGAGGTTTTGCCGGAATTCTTGTAGTCACGGTTCACACTTGCAATGGTCGTCCGTGAAAATCTGAACTTCGTTTCAACCTCCGAAATACTATGGCCCATCTCACGAGTGCCAACTATGACACCGCGTTGAAAATCGCTTAAATCGTTATTACTTGTCATTCTCATACCGAAAAGAGCTCCGACAGCTGGCAAGGATGTCTAATTGTATTGGCTATCGCTTTATATACGCACTGGCAGACGCAACCGAGTACGCGCATAGGTGACGCTGCTATGTATTTCGCATAAGCTCGTCTGTACCAGTTTTTCTGGCACTTCAGTGTAGACATATGAACGTTAACGAATGACCGAACGTTAACGAATGATCAAACGTTCGTTTGGAATTAGAATCAAGGAACATAAAATGGATACAAAAGACGGTAAAATAACCACTGCTCTATCAAGAGAGGTCAAGTTCAAGTCCGCTGATCCTCTGTGGAATGATGTAAAGAAATTAACCTCATACTCCACACCCAAATCTACTGCCATTTGCGAAACTTTGGTAATCTTGACCAGCAGCGAAACTTGTAATGATAGCGTCTCTCTCAAGTTGCCACGCGTTTGGTATCAATTCTTCAAATAGTGCTGTGTTTTCTACCACGGTACCGCGTGCCCAACCAACGTGACCTCGTTTCTTCGAATGACTGATAACATTTGCGCCTATTCATTTATTGTCTATTCAAGTCACCGCATTCAAATTGTTGAAGTGTTCTACTGTATTATCCAGTCTGCAGGTAGCTGTCTACCTTCCTTGAAAAAGCCATCTGGTTGAATTGTGAAAGCTTGAAAACTTCGACTTATATTCTACGCCAAGAAATTGGGATTGCTAGTACTACTTTAAATACAGAGGTGTTTTTTTTTTCCATTTAATCTTGTGTACTACCAGGTCGTTAGATGGAGGGTAAAAATGAAAAAAGACATACCGCATAGCACACAACCTTGTTTTAT
Source organism: Macrothele yani (assembly GCA_039090855.1). Taxonomy (NCBI): domain Eukaryota; kingdom Metazoa; phylum Arthropoda; class Arachnida; order Araneae; family Macrothelidae; genus Macrothele; species Macrothele yani. The sequence continues at coordinate 35,313,815 of CM077001.1, read as the reverse complement.
TCGAAATAGGCGCCTTCATCAGCTACACACCTTTACCAGAGAATGAAAAGTGCTTCAATGCCGGCTCTCCTCATCTTGTTGACTTGTGTCACAGGAACGAAACTTTTCAAACCACCGAAGAACAGCACGTTCAGAAACTTTCCAAACCGCCGACGAACATCACATTCAGAAACTTTTCAAACCACCGACGAACAGCACTTTCAGAAACTTTCCAAACCACCGACGAGCAGCACGTTCAGAAACTTTTCAAGCCACCGACGAACAGCACGTTCAGAAACTTTTCAAACCACCGACGAACAGTACGTTCAGATGTTGCCTCTTCTCGCCCATTCCTCGACCATATTGCGGTAGGTTTGTGCCGCATTACGACCCAGTTTGAACTCGTGAAGCAGAATCACCCGCAACTCACTCCTTCCTAAAATGTTGTACAGACCACTCTCCCACGAGTTGTGACTACTGCAGCTCAAACGATTATGGCGTGTATGTGGCGTCTGAGTTGCCTTCCAACTCGTACAAATGGCGTTGCGAAGGGGTTGGTCTGCATGCATTGTGGCTAAGTTGAATGTGACACCTCAGAAAATCTGCCATTATTACGACCTAATACAAATTGACGAAATTCAAGAGAGAAATATTTTCAATATGGTAGAAGTCTGACATTATTATCAGATAATGGTTAAACAAGATTCACGAACAATTTAGCAAATACAATTTTAGCAGAATTACTGCTTCGAAAAGTTTAAATTTTCATACATGTGAAGCATATATATTCAGCAAAAATGATAAGCAGAATTGTTTTTAATTCCAAAAATTTGATTCAAGTTAACACCTTAAGTCCTCATTACAATTTCTAATCAGGTTATATTGTGAATTCCAATTAGCAGAGATTTTTGAACAGGGTGACTGTTTAAGCTCATTGTGAATGACTCCAAGCAAATATTGAAGTTAATATACATGTCCTAACTAGTCATTTAAACTCTAAGTTTTTGTATATTATCAAATAACGCCATGAGCAGATTATAGCTTGGTGTAAGAAGCGTCAATATTGGCCTGTTGACCAATGGAAAACTGCGTTGGACTGACAAGTCAGATAGCTTCGTCCTCGTGAAGGTGTATCTTCAACTTACCTTCGTCCCGCCTGGAGGAATACCTATATTACACTTAAGGTGGATCCACTTAAAAATTTTGCCCTATGTTTCCAATGGAAAGAACTTTTCTCGCAATTAATGTATTTCCATGGATGACAATTTGCACATCGATAAAAATAACTTTATATTCTAGCCTAGTACTCTTAATATTTTATAAAATTGAGCCATTATTATATTAAGAATCAAAAACTTTTCCTTTGGGAGTGTTGAGATCTGCTAACAGACGGCGCCACTTATACAGATCGCTTACTAATTGTAATCATTTCGCATTTTTTTCAAGAATTTTTTTTAATTTTCGGAATGGAATCAACATCTGACTATGCGATAGGCTGGAATGTTTAGAGCAATTTGAGCCACTTAGAGCAAATTTTCTAACAATAGTGAGCTGCAAATGTTGACAAAACTGTAGGTGCTGCTGACTTTTCATTCCGAAATAAACAAGCAAGCTCACTCTGCGACATCTTCAGCTGCGTTATTGTCAGAAAAGTTAATCTAAGTGGCTCAAATCATTTTAAACATTCCAGACTATCTCATGGATGGCCGCATGTGTTGATTCCATTCGGAAATTAATAGAATTATTTAAAAATGAGACTCGATCACGTTTAGCAAGTCTCGTGTACAGGTGACACCATCTAATAGCAGTTCTCAACACTTCCAAAGGAAAAACTATTGATTTTTAAAACTAATTATGATTAGGTTTTAGAAAATATTAGGCTACAGTATAAAGCCCTTTTTATCGAAGTGTGCAAATTTTCATCCTTGGAAATACACTGCTGGCCACCCAAAATGCAACACCAAGGAGGACACGAGATAGCAAATCCATATTTACTGGACACATAACAACAGATACAAAGATGAAACGATTGAGCTTACAGGCCCGTGAGACTTGCGGAACACGCAGACATCAATAGTTCGTGTGGCCCCCATGGCTGGCAATAACGGCCGCTACACGCCGCGGCATCGAACGAAAGAGGCTTTGGATGTGGGATTGGAGTATGTCGGTCCAGGCTGCTTCCACACGTTGCCACAGTTATCAGGTGTAGCGCGCGGGTGGTGCTTGCCGGGCCACTCTGTTGCTGATCAGCGACCAGACGTGTTCGATGGGCGACATATCGGGAGAACAGGCGGGCCACGGCAGCATTGACACCTGGTGGGCCGTGAAGAATTGTTGCACGATGCGTGCCACGTGAGGGCGCGCATTGTCCTGTTGAAACGTGGCCGCTGGCAGTTCCTGCATGTAAGGGAGAACTACAGGCTCCAAAACGTCGGAGATGTAGCGGTGGCTGCTGAGTGTACCGGCGATGCGTACCAGAGGGGTGCGGGTGTCATATCCAATTGCGCCCCAAACCATAACGCAAGGCAACGGACAGGTATGGCGATGCATAATGCAGGCGTCATACAGTCTCTCGCCGCGGTGCTGCCACACGCGGATCCGACCATCGTGGTGTTGCAGGCAGAAACGGGATTTGTCGGAGAAGACAATGTCGTGCCATTCCGTAGTCCAAGTGCGTCGTTCAACTGCCCACTGCCGCCGCACTCGCCGGTGGTGTAACGTCAATGGTAATCGGAGCAATGGGTGACGTGCGACAAGTCCCCGTTCTTGCAGACGACGTCGAACGGTACGTGCTTACACAGGTTGTTGCGCAACACGCCCCAATCCCTGCGCTAACGTTCGTGATGTGGCGTTGCGAGCCGTCAACTTGCCCGCTGCACAACTTGCCGGTCCTCTCGTTCGGTGGTGTGCCGCGGCTGCGGCAATCTTTCAGTCGGACCGTCCGTCCCTCCTGCACCCACCAAATCCATACTCGCCCCACTGTGGCTGGATGTCGTCCCACACTGGTGCCGATGTCTCGGTATGATAAACCGCTGTCGCGATAAGCCACTATTCGTCCTATGTCGAACTCCGAATCGCGCTGGAATGACTGCCGTATTCTGCGACGAGGCATCAGGAAGCTTTCCACGCACAGGTCCGGCAGCACAACACACCTCCACTACTTACACCCCTCCTTATGTGCACCCTTCTTATAGTGCTTCTCGGTGGCATGCCGGGCGCACATGATTTGCATATGCCTTGTAATGCTAATCGTTTGCTTGCCCTCTCGCGGGCGACGCATGGTGCGAATTTCAGGCCAATCGGATGCTTCCTTCTTGGTGTTGCATTTTGGGTGGCCAGCAGTGTATTTCTCAAGGACAAGAGGCACATAAGGTTTCTGTGTTTACGAATGCGGGCTCGTAAGTCAGGGACAAAAAAAAATCGTTTCTGAAATTCCCGATACTGAAATTAGTGCCGGTATGTAAATTCCAGGTACAGATAGTGCCGGTATGAAATTCTAGGATAACAGAAGTGCCGGTATTACATATCGGCCTATTTCGAGCACTGCCTCCAACAGCTACAAACCTCTCATGAACTGTGCTGCTATTTTTTCTTCCTTACGAAGCACGTTATCTTCACTTTTCACAACACCCATAGATTTCTGCGTCACTCACCATGCTAAACCTTTGAACGATGGGCACTTAGTGCAGAGTTTATCCTCAGATAACGTTCTCACCTTAGAGCGCACTACCGATTAGCCGTTTCGGTTTTTTGTTTGGTTGTTTGGTTTTGCTTTTTATTTTAGATCTTGGCCCCTATGGCTTCCTGGTTTGATGTTTGTAACTCTGATATTGTTTTATACACAGTCGTATCAGAATAATATGACAACCCCCGCAATCACAGTGTACCCAGGCACGTGTGTTCACGTGATGCACTATGGCTCATCTGTCCTGGCCGACCGCTTATATATCCGTTAGTTCGACCTTGTCAAGTGCAATGTGTGATACTGAAATTAGTGCCGGTATGTAAATTCCAGGTACAGATAGTGCCGGTATGAAATTCTAGGATAACAGAAGTGCCGGTATTACATATCGGCCTATTTCGAGCACTGCCTCCAACAGCTACAAACCTCTCATGAACTGTGCTGCTATTTTTTCTTCCTTACGAAGCACGTTATCTTCACTTTTCACAACACCCATAGATTTCTGCGTCACTCACCATGCTAAACCTTTGAACGATGGGCACTTAGTGCAGAGTTTATCCTCAGATAACGTTCTCACCTTAGAGCGCACTACCGATTAGCCGTTTCGGTTTTTTGTTTGGTTGTTTGGTTTTGCTTTTTATTTTAGATCTTGGCCCCTATGGCTTCCTGGTTTGATGTTTGTAACTCTGATATTGTTTTATACACAGTCGTATCAGAATAATATGACAACCCCCGCAATCACAGTGTACCCCCCCCCCCCAGGCACGTCACACATTGCACTTGACAAGGTCGAACTAACGGATATATAAGCGGTCGGCCAGGACAGATGAGCCATAGTGCATCACGTGAACACAATGGGCAGAGGTAGTGATTTCAATGAAGTTAAAAAGGAATGGTCATCGGCTACTGCGCCAAGGGTGGAAGCATATCAGAAACAGCAAACTTGGTGGGCTGTTCGCCAGGTGTTGTAGTAAGGGGATACCAAGAATGGACCACTGGCACACCGAATGCCTCGTGACGTCATAACTGTGGAGCCCCAAAGGCCATAGACCCCGAGAACGTTGCCTCCATCGACTATAGTAAAAGGCATTCGACGAGCAACAGTGCAGCAATTGACCAATCATCAAATAAACGCTAGGTCACCCAGGTACGTGTCCCCAATACAATACAATTATTTATTGCACACATTTAAAACTTACAGTTATATGAAAATGCAATACACCAGGAGGAATCTGAACACATTGGTTGTAAGGCGATTCCCCCTATCAGATGTAAGAAAAAGAATATAACATATGGCATATATGAAAGCAAGTAAGATGGTTATAACAGAAGCACCACTGTTAGCAGCATGCTTGGAACTACAATTTAATGATAGGGTTGAGATTCTTTATGGAGATCAGGGTGATTTACAATGTAATTTCGCAGAGACAAGGAAAATTTTTTGATATTTTCCAGGTATCTGATGCTCTCTGGGAGATTATTCCATAGGATAATGGCTTTATACAGTATGCTATTTAAACCATAATTGAGTCTAACACACGGCTGACATAATTTGTTGTTAGCAACAGATCTGGTGTAGATAGAATTATCCATATATTGTATGTCAGATTGAAAAATAGACAGTTTAAGATGCATTATTTTAAAAAACATGATGCCTAGTTTCAAGATAAAAATTTCATGAATTTTTAGAATATTTAGTTTTAGAAATAATGGTTTTGAATGAGACATGTAATCTGTGTTCAGCATATAGCGAACAGATTTCTTCTGTAATTTGAGCAAGCATAACTTATTGTTTGCACTTATATTTCAATACCAAGATTCCAGACAATAGGAGAGATGGGTATAAATAAAAGCATAGTAAAATGTTTTTAGGACATTGATAGGGAAGAGATGCTTAATTTTACCAAGCAGGCCAACTTGTAAGGAAACTTTTTTTTAAAACAAACTGAACATGCGTATTCCAGTTAAAGAATTAATCAAACCAAACACCAAGTTACTGAACTTTGTCCACAATTTTAAAAGGGAGATCATTAATCCTGACTGGAAATTTATTTATGTCCTCTCTTTTATGAACGTTTCGGAAATATACGGCGTTGGTTTTTAAAATATTAAGTGATAATTTGTTAGGGCATAACCAATGAGATAAATTTGATAGATCATTATTGATCATAATCTGTAACTTATGCAAATCATGACATTTTTGAAAAATGACAGTGTCATCAGCGTATAGCAAAGCATGCATGAGTTGATTGCAGGCACAGAGGAAGGTCATTAATATATAACAGGAACAGTAACGGTCCCAATACCGAACCTTGAGGCACTCTACATGAAATATTAAGTAGATCGGAGTTTATTTTATTTGCAGTGACATAATGTTTGCGATGAGAGAGGTAGCTCATTAAGAGGGAAAGAATTTTGCCACGAAAACCGTATTTGGGTAGTTTATGTAACAGAATGTCGTGGTTTATCGTGTCTAAAGCTTTTTGGAAATCAATAAAAACACAAATACTATAATAACTGTCATCTAGTGCTTCGAAAATGAAGTTTGACACCTTAGCAACAGCCATTTCAGTAGATCTGTTTCTTTGGAAAGCGAACTGTTCCAAAGAGAGCATACCATGGATGTGTAAAAAATCAACCATTCTGCTATGAATAGACCTTTCAAAAATCTTACTCAAAACGGGTAACAAAGATATTGGTCTGTAATTACAGGTAGATTCCCTATCTCCTTTTTTAAAAATAGGAATAACCTTAGCAATTTTCAGACTGTCAGGAAACTGACCTGAAAAAAAACTCAGATTAATAATATGTGTTATAAGTGGTACTAAAACAGAGATCGAGTCTTTTATGACTCTGCTATTAATATTGTCTGAACCAGCACTTCTTTTTAGGGACAATGAAGTGATAATATTATAGGTTGCAGTATCATCCAAAGGGCGTAGAAACATTGATAAAGGAACTTCCTTAATTTTGGATAAAGAAGCATAACCTTTAGTATTTGTGGGCAAGTTTTGCTGAGATGCTAAATCATGACCTATGTTAATGAAGTAATTATTGAATTCATCAGCGACTGATTTTGAATCAACATTAAAATTACCAGAATTTCCTTTTAACGTCAGCGGAGTTTCAGTAGCACAGGATCGTTTGTTAATTGCTGATTTGATTATTTTCCATTTTTGATATGAGTTATTTCCTGCATCTGAAACAGCGAGGTTGTAATAAGCAACTTTCGCATGCTGAATAACATTTCTTAGGGCATGATTATACCTTTTATATTTATCACGTAAGTGACTGTTATAAAGATTCTTTCTACTTTTTTTACGAAGCTTATTCTTTTTTGTTTGATTGATCTAATGATTCCATTGGTCATCCAAGGTTGGATCTTAATGTCATATTTAGTGTTAACTACCTTGTGAACGGTTGTGATCTCAAGGAAATCATTCAAAATGCCTTGCAAAATTTCGGTAGCTATAGCTGGACAAGTTGTATTGAAGATACCCGACTTGTCCCAGTCAAAATTTGAGACTAGGTCAGCTAACGTGGTGTAGTCACAATAGGAGATTGTTTTGTGGTTAATTGAGGAATGGTAATTTGTAAAAACTGGAACATGAATGAAGACAAGGTTGTGATCACTAATACTAAAATCAATCACTCCGGACTTTAAAGCAGTATTAAGTAAGTTAGTACCAATATGGTCTAGAATATTGGCACCACGAGTTGGTAAAGAAATGCACAACTGAAAAAAATTGCCTGATAGCATATTAAGATAGATTTCGCTTAGATATAGGTTGTTAATGTTAATATTAATATCTCCCAGAAAAAGGCAATTTTTATTTTCGTTATTTATTTTGTTTAAGATATTGTCAAAGCATTCACAAAAGGTTTTTCGATCACTACTTGGCGATCTGTAGATAACGCCAATAATTAGGTTTTTGGCCTTGGGACTTTTGATTTCAATCCAAAGCATTTCACAGGAATCAAGTACAAGGGACATATATTTCAAGTCATCACGAATAAAGTAGGTAATTTGAGACTTCGGGTATAGGCCTACTCCACCAGAACCCCTTATATTCAGTAATGGATTATTCCGATTTCTAACTTTGCATTCAAAATTATAGTTACTGAGATTAAACAACTCCTTTTGTTTCTCATGAATTAAATGAGTTTCGCTAAGTGCAATTACAGAAAAATTATGATTCAATTGTGATAGAAAAATTTGAAGCTTATCAAATTTAGAGTTAATGCTTTGAATATTGATATGTGAGAGTGACATACCAACTTTGTCGATTGCATCAGAGAGATCATATGAAAATATCGTCACTTCCGGTAGAGGGAACTCTGTTACACATGGGTCTCCAAAGTCGACGCTGCGTCGAAGCGCCCATGTTAATCCTGGTCGATTGGCAACGACGCCTGCAGTTCTTATGGGACTACAGTCATTGGACAGTGGAAGATTGGGAAAAGGTTGCCTTTTCCGACCAATCGAGGTTTCTACTCCACGGAAGAGACGAGCGGTCGTGGATATGACGTCAGACACACAAGAACCAACACCCGGACACGCTTGTTGGTCAAGTACAGGAGGGCGGTGGCAGTGTGCATGTCTGGGAGGTGTTTCCCTTGTATTACCTGGTACCGTTGGTACCACTGGATGGGTACGGCCATACCTATCCATCTTCTCTGACCACACCCCTTCATGTTGGACGTTTACCCTGGTGGTGATGGTGTCTACCAATAGGACGATGCGCCGTGCCACGTCACTAAGGGGGTGCGTGACTGGTTCCAGGAACACGACAGCAATGTCTCCGTTCTCCCTTGGCCGGGGAAATCGCCCGACCTTAATCCCATAGAACACTTGTGGGACTGTTGAAACAGTTCCTTTCCTCACTAACGGTTGAAAAGCATACTACGAAAATTAACAAATTGTGCTCAAAACATTTCTCTGAGCAGAAGGAACATATGAGGGACAAAGTTATTTTTATATCAAACAGTTCGAAAAACAGATACAAAGAAAAACATGGCCTAACTTTACACCACCTTGCGGAAGAATTTTCAATAATGGATAAGCTGAAAATATATGAAAAGTATTCTTCACAGTAAAAGCTATATTAAGGAAAAATAATTATTCAAATAAGTCTCCTGGAAGCAGAGATAGCGAGAACAAAGGTTTTGACATTTCTACCCCTAGCGGAGAAACCATGAACTATTTTAAAAAGATAATATTCCCCATCTTTACTGTAACGAATGGAATACAATTAAAACAAGCTAAAAAATCATGCAATGCATTGATTATGATACGCTTTCCAACATACCAGAAATCATTACTCAAGTTATGAGGATAATGGCTGAGGAATAAATCTCGGTCCTTTGCCCTGATCTTTGATCCCATTTCGATGATATTCAACAGAATCGGTTCAGTATACCTCCGAAATAACATGATAAAGTTTTGTCGCAATGGAAACATTTTTACGTACATTATGATGCATAAGGGCTATGGAATAGATCTCGCTCCTCTGTCCTAACCTTTGACCCCATTTCGCCTATTTTCAATAGGATTCGTCCCCAGGCAGGCCCCTACAACATACTAACATGTCATCCAAATCGAAGCATTTTTACGTAAGTTATGACGCCTAATTGCGATGGAAGTGATTCCGATCCTATGTCCTGATCTTTGCCCCCATTTTGCCCATTTTCAATAGGGTTTGTCCCCAGGTGGTCCCCTACCACATACTAAAATTTCAACGAAATCGAACCTTTTTTACGTTAGTTATGACGCATAAGAACAGTGGAATGGTTCCAGCTCCTATTTCCTGACATTTGACCCCATTTCGTTCACTTTCAATAGGGTTCCTTCCCAAGTGTTCCCCTACCACATACTAAAATTTCATCGAAATCGAGCTATTTTTACGCGAGTTATCGTGAGAATGGACATACGCACACAACGCATGACGTAATGAGGCAGATGGGAATCGCGACCATCTGCTAGCAAGAGTGTGACGTCATAACATTTTAATAGGATCCACACACAACGCGTGACGTAATGAGACAGATGGCGTGACCGCGCGCCAACATCTCAATCGCGAGATTGTGACGTCATAACATTTCTTAGCATGGGTTACATTAATGAGACGACACCATGACACTAAAAACGTGGTAATTCGGGGTGGTTATTTAACCCACTAAACGAATTTACCTAAAGTAGAGATCAAGCTAAATCGATTTCTAGTACCAGAAAACGGTAGGTTAACGACTTTCATCAAAATCCTTAGAGCCGTTTTCAAAGTAAAGTTTACATACATACAAGAATTGCTCCTTTAATAGTATGGGATAAGGCCGATGGAATCGATCCCGATCCTATGTCCTGACCTTTGACTCCATTTCGTCCATTTTCAATAGGGTTTGTCCCCAGGTGGTCCCCCACCACATACTAAAATTTCTTCGAAATCGAACCATTTTTACGTGAGTTATCGTACGGACAAAGCTTGAGCATGTACGCTTCTTCAACCTACGGTTGGAAAGCGTAAAAAATCAAAAGGATTTTTAGAAGCGGAAATACAGCATCAAATAAAAATATACACTAACACTACCTACCGCCAGAACTCTGAACTACAAAATCACATGAGTTGAGGCAAAGTATTTCACAAAGTAAATAATGCACGGCATTCAAAGAATTTTTAAATCTTATTTTTAAAAATAGATATATTAACAAAAACTGGGAAGACATTTGCGCCCCTAGCGGGGAAATTGTGCACTATTTTTGACAGTGAGTGTACACAAAATGTTTTGGCAGTTAGCAGATCCGACTGAAAAAGATTTTTTTTTCAATACGGTTTTTTACACGCGCAATTGTTGCTGCTGATATGCTGCCAAACGGAAACGTGAACTTATGCCCTCTTAGTGGTGCACTTGTGCATTAAAACTTTTTTTCAAGTTATGTGCAAAACATTTCGCACCCATAAAGCTCTCCGACAAAGGAAAAAAAATTCAAATCGGACTGATAAGAGCTGAGATATCGAAAGAAATAAGATATACATTTACTCCCCTGGCGGAAAAAATATGCACAATTTTGAGCCTAGGTATTCTCCAAAAGATTTTCATGGTGAGTGGTATCGTACCGCGAAATATTTTTTTTAAATCTAGCTTTCAGAAGCGCAGATATTGCTGCAAATTAATCAGGAACAAGAATACATACACACCGACGTCCTCTAGTGGCCAAACCATTCTCTGCAGAGATTAGAAATCACATGCAGAGCATTTCCCACCAGAAGCACTATCTCAGCAAAAACAGTCTTGCTGGGCCAGCATTCAATCCAGCACTGGCAGCCAGCACTAGCCCAGCACTATGGTGCCGGTGCCCAAAAGTAAATTAAATGTCCCGGCGGCCAACAACTGGCACCCCCATAAGTTGTCATATGATACAATAGGGCCATCAGTTATCCATCACAGACATTTGCTTCCACAAACTGCCCTGCAAGCACGCGTCATACATGGTGGCTAGCCTGATGTTGTCCTCCAGTTTCCCGGCAGCGGTAGCCGGCAATTACGTAACAACGGCTTGCCGAATCTGGTCCGCCAATTGCCCAGTACTGGAAAGCAAATAACATGTCCCGGTCAGAGCGATTTTTTCCCCACGTGGTCGATGTTGAATGACGTCACGACTCGGTCGGCGTTATCTTTACCCAAAAGAAATTTACCTGCATGACGTCACGGTACAGGAGAAATTTCTCAACCTGTCTGGAAAAACGCCAGGTTGATCAGCGCAGCATCGAAGTCACGTCAGTTTGGTTGCAAAGCATATGCTTTGACCACAACACTACGTTGTCATGTTCGGGAGTCTGCTTGAAGGTGAGCCTCTTTCCTGCGCGATGTGAAACGAGGGGTACTCTTTAATTTTACAATATTGAGAGGGTTTTTTTTATATATGTCGTTTTATATAATTCATAAATTTATTTTTCAACGTAACTATTTTATTTACTTTGAAGGAACTTCAATCATTTTCAACGAGTGTACTAACTTAAAGTACACTCATTGAAAAAAGTTTTGTGCTGTCGTTATGGTCTTGAAAGGCGATTGTTTAATATATTTCCGTGTTCATATCACATTCTGTTATATTTTTATCATTGTATCTTTTTTTCCACGGTCTGAAACTACAATTGTTCTAAATAGGAAAGATACTTTCTTTTATTTCTGGTAATTTTTGGTAGCGAATTTCTCCAATGTTGTGTATTCCTCCCATGGATGAGTACATTGTATTCACATATACAGTAATAGCATTGCTTAATTTCTTTTTTCATTCAAATACGTGATCATTTGGTAATGAATTTATACCCTTTTTACCAATTTTGTATAATTCTTATTTTTCTCCAATATAACGATTTTTTAATGACTTGGGAGGGGGAAAACTTTTGTTTCAAGCGGTGTAGTATACGTTAACGGAGGATTATTCTATACATTTACTAAGTTTTCAGAAAATTTCTTGCTCTGTTCATGGGAATGAAGTGGGCGTGTTTCATGGCTGTTTGTATTCTCCATTCTTCATGTGTTAATGAAGAAATTTTGTTGTGAAGTGAGTTTCTATAAATACAAAAGAGTAATTGACTATTTCTTACTGTTAATTATTTATGTAATTCTCATCCGACGTTAATCTTAGTCAACGCGACACTTCGTAAGGAACTTAATTCATCGTATTATATATGACTTTTTTTTCTTAACATTCACTAAAATAACTCCATGGCGTCGACTTCAACTAATTGATACCACGAGATACTGGACATATTGCTTCTGCTCATGCAAAATCCCGCTGCTTGCACCTCGTGTTCGGGTTAGATTCGGTTGCCAGCTCCGAGCCACTCGTGTCGCTTGCTTGGAGGCCCGTAATTCACAGTGATGCGCAGGGTCATCGACACCTGCCAACTGATAGCGGTGTCACCAACGGATGGCTATCGTACCGTGAGTGGCAGATTTCACCCAGCCTTGACCCATCACTGCCAGCTGATCATGTATAGAGGATTTTAGGAAGGGAGTGTCTGACCTCAGGTCTCACACAACCCTTAGAAATAGGAAGCTAGGAGATTTGGGCTAGAGTGCCCGATAGGAAAGTCACACGGAAGCAAGGTAGAAAAGGGGGAAGAAGACGCCCTTGTTTATTACCGGGGGGGCAGTACCCAGGGTCCGACGGCTTAACGTGCCCATCCGACGCACAGCGGATATTTAGCGGATCGAGCGTTCGTACCTGCCTCGGATCAAACCTGAGGTCTTTTCCATGGCAGTCACGAACGTTGCCCACTAGGCAACCCGCGGGGCCAGCTGCCGGCTAGCTAGCACTTGTATTTTTATTGGAATCCGATGCAAAAAAAAATTTTCACATCGTACTTTTAGAACCAGAAATGTCGGAGATATCGCCATTTAAGTGTACGCCTCTTAGCGAAAAAACAATGCATTACTTGAAAAAAGAGCTGTACTCAAAATAGTATTCGTTATAAATGGTATCGAATTGACAAAAGAATTATATTGAATACAATGTACTTTGAAGTCGGTAGCATCTGTTATACGCCCTCTTGTAGCGAAGTTATACATCGTAGAAAAACCGGAAAAAGAATCATTGTTCACACATTTCAACCTTCCCTATACGAAAAAAAATTTTTTTTTTTTTGAAATCGAGCGAATAGTTGCAGATATATACGGAGTCCACAGACAGACGAACGGACAACGTGATAGCATAAGCACTATTTTGTCCAAAGGCGTGCTAAAAGGATTGATAAGTGAAATTATACAAAATGCTAGGACAATGCGGAAATTTCTTTGTCCTCCTTTTCACCCACTTGCATCACATGACCTCAGATCTTTCAGTTCGTCATCAAGAATGAACAAGTTAGTAAAATCATGCAATGCATTGATTATAATACGTTTTCCAACATACCAGCAATTATTACTCAAGTTATGAGAATAATGGCTGTGGAATAAATCTCGGTCCTGTGCCCTGACCTTTGATCCCATTTCGATGATATTCAACAGAACCGGTTTGGTATACCTCCGAAATAACATGATAAAGTTTTGTCGCAATCGAAGCATTTTTACGTAAGTTATGACGAATAATGGCGATGGAAGTGATTCCGCTTCTATGTCCTGACCTTTGACCCCATTTCGCCCATTTTCAAAAAGGTTTGTAGCCAGGTGGTCCCCTACCACATACTAAAATTTCATCAAAATCGAACCTTTTTTACGTTAGTTATGACGCATAACAGCAGTGGAATGGATCCCGCTACTATGTACTGACCTTTGACCCCATTTCGTTCACTTTAAATAAGGTTCCTTCCCAGGTGATACCCTACCAGATACTAAATTTTAATCGAAATCGAACGATTTTTACGCGAGTTATCGTGCGGACGGACATACGCACAGAACGCGTGACGTAATGAGGCAGATGGGAATCGCGACTATCTGCTTGCCGCAAGAGTGTGACGTCATAAAACTTTAATATGATCCACACACAACGCGTGACGTAACGAGACAGATGGCGTGACCGCGCGCCAACATTCTCAAACGCGAGATTGTGACGTCATAAGATTTCTAAGCATTGGTGACATTAATGGAACAACGCCATCACTAAAAACGTTTTAATTCGGGGAGGTTATTTAACCCACTAAACGAATTCTCCTAAAGTCGAGATCAAGCTAAATCGATTTCTAGTACCAGAAAACGGTAGGTTAACGACTTTCATCAAAATTCTTTGAGCAGTTTTCAAAATAAAATGTATATACATACAGGAATTGCTACTTTAAGGTGGACGGTAAGTAATTTTGCTTCCTATACTTCCAATGGAAAAACTTCTGTACACATTTTCTTCACAATTAATGCGTTCCCAAAAATGAAAATTTGAACATCGATTAAAATTTCTTTTTTGATTGGAGGTTTAACGACCACCGTGAGCAACTCAATGGGCTATAAGCAGTCGCCCGTCCCTAATTTAGGGTCACTGGCTCCAGGGAAGGGAGAGAGCCCGTGCCGTAAGACAAACACAACATCCATGCCTAACTGGGATTCGAACCCCTCACGGACGAATGATCAGAGGCCAGCGCCTTAGACCACTGCGCCACCGGGGCGGCTAAAATATCTTCATTTTATAACTTGCAATGCTTAATATTTTCTAAAACAACCATAATTATGCAATTCAACATTTGTTTGTCTTGTGACGTCATGAAAATACAAGTCGCTCCATCTTTTTTCTGGACAATTAATGCGTTCACAAGGATGAAAATTTGAACATCGATTAAACTAGCTTCATTTCATAACTTGGAATACTTAATATTTTCTAAACCATAACCGTAATTATGCAATCCAACATTTTTTGTCCACTGACGTCATTAGGTCGCGCCATCTTTTCTCTGGTTTCAACACCACCAAAGGAAACGTTATTGAGTTTTAATATAATTATGGTTATGTTTAGAAAATATTAAGTTTTCCAAGTTATAATATGAAGTTATTTTAATCGATGTTAAAATTTTCATCCTTGGGAACACATTAATTGTGAAGGAAATGTGTAAAAAAGTTTTTCCATTGGAAGTATAGGAAGCAAAATTACTTGACGTCCACCTTAATAATATGGGATAAGGGCAATGGAATGGATCGCAATCCTATGTCCTGACCTTTGACCACATTTCGTCCATTTTCAATAGGGTTCTTCCCCAGGTGGTCCCCTACTACATACTGAAATTTCATCGAAATCGAGCCATTTTTACGCACGTTATGACGCATAAGGGCAATAGAATGCTTCCCGATCTTATGTCCTGACCTTTGACCCCACTTCACCCAATTGGAATAGGGTTCGTCCCCAGGCGGTCCCCTACCACATAGTAAACTTTCATTGAAATCGAACCATATTTACGCAAGTTATGACGCATAAAGGCAATGGAATGATTCCGCTCCTATGTCGTGACCTTTGACCCCATTTGTCCCATTTTCAATAGGGTTCGTCCCCAGGTGGTCCCCTATCACATACTAAAATTTCATCGAAATCGAACCATTTTTACGCCAGTTATCGTGAGGACGGACGGACAAAGCTGGAGCATATACGCTTCTTCAACCTACGGTTGGAAAGCGTAAAAAACACTGTCAAGGCAAATTGCTGAGGAAATGTTTGGGAGATCTTTGTCCAGTAATGAATAGCTGTTGCAGAGAATGATTTCTCTTCTTCGGTTTTCATACTTTACCGTACTGTACCTACGTGCGCTGTTCTCCAACATGCAATGGAAAATTTCTGTTTTTATTTCCTCCTATGCATTTGCGCTTTTTATTACTGGAAATTCCCAGCGTTTTCCCAATTTTTACTGCAAACACACACACATCCAGAAGTTCAACAGAAAAATCAGCAAGCAGAATGAGTGTTATAGAGAAAACCTCTATAGTATCTTCCAAGAAAAAAAGGGAATGGCCCCCTTTCCAGAGAAGGGCAAATGCCCACTATTGCTTCCCGATATGAGCCTCCATGGTCCTGCCCTGAACCCCATAGAGAATCTCTGGGAAGATTCAGATCGTTGGATACATGAAAGAAGAAATCGCCTAACAAACAAAGCTGAAGTTGTCACTCCTTTGAAGGTAAAACGGCGGAACATATCGGCGGGCACATAGAGAAATATATGCTGGCGGAGAGTGTTCTACGAAGATTTTTTTTTTTTTATTGGAGGTTTAACGACCACCGTGAGCATCTCAATTGGGCTATAAGCAGTCGCCCGTCACTAATTTAAGGTCACTGGTTCCAGGGAAGGGACAAAGCTAGAGCCGTAAGACAAACGCAACATCCATGCCTTACCGGGATTCAAACTCGGACCCCTTTCGGGCGAATAATCAGAAGCCATCGCTCAGACCACTGCGCCACCGTTCGGCTTACGAAGATTACAGCCCGTCTTAAGGGAAAACAGTTTCAGTACACAACATTCAATCTTCTGTAAATAAAAGTTATTTGTAAACATGCACTTGTCTCGATCTTAATGCATGGTTGGTAGTGTACGAGGTGTAGCAATTTAATTCCCGGAACGATCGCGTGGTGTCGCCCTAGTGGTGATGTGGGCAGAACCACGTGACTATACGTGTCTGGACATGTGTCAAGTAGCGCATGCATTAACTTCAGACCAGTAGTCATTCGTGAGTGAACCGTTTCGAAAGCGATACAAGTCCGTGTGTGAATTTTGAAGTAAAAATGAGTGACAAATTCAGAGCAGCGCATTAACGTCAAATTCTGTGTGAAGATCAGTAAAAGTGCTACTAAAACTTTAGAGCTATTGAAAGTGACTTATGGTGAGGATGCTATGAAAACGTCAAGCATCTTTGAGTGACATAAATGCCGAAAAACCTACTCATGTCACTCTCGCAGTTCCAGATCATGCTTATCTGGTTTTTCGATCCACAGGGTTAGTTCATCGGGAATTCATTGAACACTGGAAAACTGTCAACCAGCACTACTATTTAAGGGTGTTGACGAGGTTGTTCGAAGGAAAAGAGCTGAACTGGAACCTGCCAATTCCCGAAGGCATGAAGCGCTTAGTGTTCGTGAATTCCTGATTAAGAAATCAATTACCAAATTGGATTATCCACCCTATTCACTTGACCTAGCTCCTTGTGATTTCTGGCTCTTCTTAAAAATAAAAACTGCCATGACAGAACGAAGATTTTCAGACTTTAACATCCAGCGTAACGCGACAAAGGAACTCAAGACTATTTCAGAAACAGAGTTCCAGGGATAGCAACAGCGTCTAACTAAATGCATAGCTCCGGAAATGGATCTCTTCGAAAGCGACAGTTGCCGCTAATATAATACGAGGGTGGTACTCAAAGTAATGCAAAAGTGGGCATAACTTTATTAACTGACAGAAGTCGTTCAAATTGCACATGCTGGTAGAGTAACACTTTCTCTATAGTAACCTTTCTTCACTGCAGGTAAATACGAGGGCTGTATCGAAAGTAATGCAAAAGTGGGCATAACTTTTTTATTAACTGACAGAGGTCGTTCAAATTGCACTTGTTGACAGAGTAACTGTTCCTCTATAGTAACCCTTCTTCATTGCAGGCTTTCTTCACTGCAGGTAAAAGTGGGCATAACTTTTTTATTAACAGACAAAGGTCGTTCAAATTGCACATGTTGCTGGAGTAACTCTTTCTCTATACAAAAGGTACTACTCAACAGTCTTCATCTCAAGTGATGTATTTGCGCCGTCGTTAAAACTAACCATCGAATCCTTTTTGAAAAAATTCAGGTGTGGGCTGGTGTATCCACTTCTTCACCAATTTCACCTCGTCTGTTCCATCAAATCTTTGTCCCCGGAGACTTTCCTTCATTGGACCGAACAGGTGGAAGTCGAAGGGTGCCAGATCTGGGCTGTACGGTGGATTGGGGGATCAACCTGATTTTCTGATTGCCTGATTTGTTTCCATTGATAAGTGTGGTCTCGTATTGCCATGGTGAATGTGGATCCTTTTCAGATTCTTGTTCGGATTCTTCCTCCATAGGGCTTCTCTAAGCTTCTCGAGTGTCTCAATGTACCGCTCGCTGGGCCGTGTTCCTGAAAATCTAGGAGAATGACACTCCTCTCATCCCGAAAAACAGTCATGATGACTTCCTGTGCTGATTGTTCGCTCATGAACTTCTTAAGCATTGGAAAAGAGGTGCAACGCCATTCCATGGATTGATTCTTCGTTTCCGGATCGTAAAGATAAGCTCACGTTTCATCCCCTGTCACCAGAACGAAAACAAACGTGTTTTCATTGGCTTCAAACGCTTCCAGCTGATCAGAGAAGACATCCGCCCTTCTCTCCTTCAAATCTACAATAAAGAAGAAGGGTTACTATAGAGGAAGGGTTAATCTACCAACATGTGCAATTTGAACGACATCTCTTAGTTAATAAAAAAAGTTATACGCCCTTTTGGATTGCTTTCGGTACAGCCCTCGTATTTCACAGGTGCATAATATTGTAGCGAAAAACAACTTTGTGCCTTACTTTACGAGTTATTAAATTTTTGACATTTTTTGGATATCTTTTTAAAGTACATCTCATGTTTTTTTTATCTAATTTTCGTTCAATGACATTGAGAATAAAATGCCGTGGGCACAAACGTTCAAGTATTAATGTTATGATCGAAATATCGGACAGCGCAGCTAGGAGATATTGGAGATGAGATAACATTTTTTATCGTGTACTACTCGGTGCTGATCAGGATCTTATCCACTATAATTAAATAGAAACAAAATCTCTCGCACATTCTCCTGAGAGCACTTCGTGGCAGCCATAAAGCCGAGATCGAAACAATGAAATACCATCATATGGAGTAATTAACGCACTGCTGAACAAAGCAGTTTCTCGTGAACTAAGGATTACCACGGGATTTTTGCTCTTAATTCGCTGATTATATTAACCTTTTAATTCTCTAAGGGGATTACTGGCTATAGCTCACAGCACCACTTCTCCGTGTGTTCCAAAGGAATTCATCAAAAGAGAGCACCGCACGCTCTTGGGCATTGGAGACACTATCTTTTTTTCAATAGCTGCAATTTTTTCTGTTTGACCGAAAGGATTGCCTAAATATATTTGCTGCGTTCTTCTCAATGAGAACGAAATAAAAAAACACCTACTTTTTTCGCGATTTTACGATCTCAAGCCTCATCTAAAGTTTTCAAAAATTATTTCGGCTTGACAAATACTTACGATTTTCCTTCTGCAGTCAAGAAAGGTTCGCCACGAAAACTGTAATTACAGGGCAGTAACTACCAGAAGGGAATTTGGGGGGGGGCAGTTGCCCTCCCGGGATGGTCATACCAGGGCCGTAATTTAATACTCTGACGAGCGTAAAAAAGTTGAAATGAACGGAGTGTGGATAAATTCGCAGAACACTTTAACTCAAAAACAAAGTTATATATCTTCTTTTGTAAATACTTCAGTTAGCCGCATACACTATTACGTCAGCTAATCAGCGTACAGAACTGTGAGTTGTGAGCTACCTCATACGGATGCATGGAATTGTCCGAAACAGCGGATGGAATTATGTAAAACAATATGCTGATATGCCTAACTTCAGTGACCTTTCCGAATACGTCGTGGGGATGAAAAGCTAATTAGTAATTCGTGCTCTGTCGTCGAAAGTTCCTCTGAGCGTTTAACCTTGAACAGAATTTTTCCAAACCCTGCTCCGAAAGCATCTTCCCATTGTTACGTTTACTATCTAATATTCATTCGTTCTGTGCTGGTTTGTTTTCAATCTGCATTTCTGCTCGTGTTGTGTTGTCGGTGTTCACATAACTTACGTTTAACTTGATGTTTGAAACCATTGGCTCTTGGGGATTCAGCCGATTTTTAAATTTTGAGTAAAATTACAGTCATTTGAAAAAGTTTAAGACCACTTGTCAATTTATTAAACTTTAAGATTTACAAAGAAACAACTAATTACTAGTCATAGATATTTGAAAAAATGGCACCACAGATGAATCCTTACATTCTTTAGAACACAAAAAGACCGAGATCAGTACTTTGTGTGACCACCATTGTTTTTCATAACGGACAGAATACGATGTGGCATAATCTTAATGAGGGATTTGCAATAGTCACTTGAAATGTCTTTGCACCACACGTACTTTATCGCGTCAATCAAAGCTTGGGAATTTGATGGCTGTTTCTCTGCTACCTTGTCTTTTAAAATGGTCCACAAATTTTCGATGGGGTTAAGGTCGGCACTATGACCTGGCCAGTCAAGCACAGTTATGGTTTTTCTCTGCAGGTAGTCCTTTACAGTCTTTGATCCGTGGCATGGAGCACCATCTTGCATAAAGATTGTGCATCTGTGCACTTGCATATGAGTTAGCTTCTCACGTAGCATTTCCACATGAAAAGGACCAGTCATGGTAATGCCTGTCGGCCAAAAGAATAATGAAGCAGTACCGGATGCTGACATAGCACCTCATATCATCTGACTAGGCGGATGTTTCACAGTACTAACGATGTATTTATCATCAAACCTTCCGCCGTTCGGTCGTTGTGCTCCACGTGATTCAAATAGACGCACAGTTGCTTCACCGGAAAAAAGAAGTTGGCTCCGATTTTCAGTAGTCCACGATTGATGACACTTCGCAAACTGTAGGCTTTTCTTTTTCACGATAGAGGTTATTCTAAGTTTATGTGCAGGTTTATAAGACATTAATCCAAAATCTTCGGTAAGACGTCGGAAAACAGTGTTGGTACTAATACCAGACCCTTTTGAAAGTAGAAAGGCCTTGATTTTCATGCACGAACTCCTCGGAAAACGCATAACTATTCGCCTTCTGGGGCATTGTAATCACGTGGGGTTGTTTTTCTTGGACATCCACTTCTCTTTCTGTCGCCGAATTCACCTGTATATCGATATTTAATGATCGTAGTGTGAATAGCAGTTTTGCTCACATTCACCTTTCTGCTTATGTCACGTTCGGAGTATTCATGATATGAAGTCACTATTTGAGCCCTCTGAGTAACACTTAATTGACTTTTTTTTTTTTTTGCCCATTTTCGCTACATAGAAAAGACGTACAAACGCTCTCAGCATGAAAACCAGAAGCAAACTGAGGCTCACACACACTTTTCCTAACTCTATCAACAGCTACTGCTGCAGGATGATGCAACACCGACCGGAAGTCGAGTAATACAGACAGTAGCTGATGTAATTGGCAGTACATGCGGTCTTAAACTTTTTGTAAATGACTGTATGTCGAAAACTGGAAGGGAGATTTTTTTAATGTTTGTTATAATGAAGATATGAGAAAGTAAGAACTGCGTGCTATCTGAGTGGAAGTAAGGAACTTTTGAACTCAAAGGAGCGTAATTTCAAGGCTCGCGCTCCCAGATTAGCAAAGCTTGCTAATAATAATAAAAATCACATTCCTGGATAATCACATTCCTCATCAAAACATTTGCTCCTCCCATAAGGTATATTACGCATGGCACCCAAAGCGATGTGTCAAAGGTTTGTTAGCAAATGATTCTGTGTGTAGTCTATTCAGTAAAGAGTATACATGGATGTTAGGGTAAAATGCTGCCGCTACTCGGGGCGCTACAAAAACTAATACGGTTAAGGAATGAGTCAAAAATGTTCCTAATAATATTTTGGCGTATGGTCCTACAGATCTGCATTTGTACCTGGACCCCAATATGTGCATCAATCCTGTTTTGAGAAGTCGTTTCATGACGTCATACACAATGGGGAAATTAAGTAATGAGACTGGGTTTTTTTTTAAATCCCTGTGAAACACGCGGGTAGGGAAGGCATGGCCTTTTGTTAAGGCATTTTATTAGCTATGCGGTGGCAAGAGCGTTTGCGTGAGAAATTCGCAGATGATTATTCACACAGTGCATGACGTCATTCGGTGGAAGAACATTGTCACATTCTGTCATGGCGGAGGTAAATATCCTGTTCTCTTTGAAAATCGGCATCTGAATTTTTGTATGATGTGTATGGGGCTAATTGCCTATCTCGTGCACAAATATTCCGATGGTATGCACGCTTCAAGGATGGGAGGGAAGATTGGGAAAATAACGATAGGCTCGGACGCCCAATTTCAGTACGTAAGTCTGAACTCATTGAGAAAGTTCGCGACAGGATAAAAAGTGATCTTAAGGATGTGGAATGGGAGCTCGGTGTTAATAAGGAGACTATTCGTCAAATTTTAGGGCAAGATTAGGGGGGCGATTGAACTCGTTTTTTGCAACATGTTTTGTCAGCTGACCAGAAACATGTACGAGTGGAGAACGCAAAAACATCCTGTTGACTGCAGAAACAATCCAAAATTTTCTCCGAAGTATTGTGTCAGGTGACGAGACATGGTGTTTTCATTATGACCCTGAAATGAGATGTCAGAGTGCTCAGAAGTCTTCACAGTCACCCGAAGCAAAGACGATCAGGCTACAGAAGTTCAACGACAGCAAGGGAGTTCTGCATCACGAATTCATTCCTGAAGGTACAACTGTCACTAACAGTGCTTACACATCTATTGTGGAATGATTGTGGAAAAGGATTTTTCGTGTCAGGGGCTGATCCAGGTTTTTCGTGAGGGGGAGGCGCAAGCGTCGAGAATAACCGGGGACCTTTCTGATATTTTCCCGCAAAATGAAAAAGTGTTCTTAGTATGCCTATAAGTTCTTCCATTTAATTAAGGAAAGTAATATTCCTTTAAGTAATACTTTCTTTCACGAAACAATATTCAATTTGTTATTAACATCTAACTAATCGAAGCTTGGTTCTTGACGGGAGAGCGCGTCTTTCGCACTCCCCCCTGGATCCACCCCTGGTCAGGGGAGAGTACACAAACTGGTAATGGTTCCTTTTTCCATGACAACGCACCCGCACACAGAGTAATCAGTGTACAGCAATTTCTGGTATGAAAGCAAGTGTGTTATAACGTACAAGTTTGTCCGCGCAGGGTGTCGAATCCTGGTCCTCCTCACTCCGGAGTAAGTTGCTCTCCCAACTGAGCTACGCGGACATGTGCTCTAACTGCCATCTGCCTTTATCTCATGTGTGTCCTGAGGTGCAGGCGCGTCACAGTATGTATTCACCCATCCCCTATTCTCCAGATTTGTCACCGCGTGACCGCTTTCTATTCCCTAAATTAAAGCTGCTTTTAAAAAGAAAAACATTTCAAGATATTAAAGACATACAAAGAACTGACATCAGCTCTTCGCCCCATACCAAAAGATGACCTCTGCAAGTCGTTCCTTTAGTTGGCTGATCGTTTCACTTCTTGTATTAACGCAAGAGGACTGCACTTCGAATAAAATATATGCACGTAAGTTTTCTTGCGTTTCTATTTTTTTATTTTTTAAATTCAGTCTCATTACTTAGTCGGCGCACAATTTAGAGTTCAATGGACGATTGCTCCGGCCACAAGGTCCAAATATCAGGATAATGCAAAAGTCATTGCCATTTTCTGACAGTTGATGAAAACGAGTATAAATGTAAAAGTTTAATCTTCGAAATAGAGTCTACCGTGCTCGATGGTCCTACACCATCGTGATGCCATGTCTTGAATCCCCCTGAGAAAACAATTCCTTTGGTTTCAAGATGAAAAAGTCTTGGACACATAGTTCAACATCGTGGATGTTTTGGAAGTGTTTCTCCATGTAGAAAATGTGCCGTGGACCGGAATAAGATTTAGTCCAAAGACGCATAAGTAAGGGAGTTCAATACCCTCCAGTTCCTACATTGTTTCCTCTGTTGACCGGGCATAATTGAGCAGGAGCATTATAGTGTTGAAGGATACCTCGCTTAAGGTTCGTAAGAATAGGATACTTTTTGGCTTAAAGCGGATATATCCACTCCAACTGGGAAAAGTATAGCTGCGCATTAATGCGACGGCCATCTGGAACCCATTTCCAATTAATAGGGCCCTCAGAGTTCCACCATACACATAGCATAACTTGGTGCTCAAATGGACCCATTTTTAGAACTGGTTTCTGGTGGGTTTTTGGGATATAACCTAACCATTGTTTTCTCATGTCAAGATTCCGAGAAAAGGTCCCTCTTTCATCACATGTCCCAATTCGCCTAATGAAACTGTCGTCCTGAGGATTTTCCAGCAACTGGCGACACACATGCGTACGTGGCTGACCTTGAGTAACAATCAATTCATGGGGTACTACTTGTCGACAGCTTCTGCGTCTTTCTGAGCTTGTACAGTTCGCAAACAATTGTGCGCCAAGCTATTCAAAGCTCAATGACAGTTTTAGTGCACGGATTTGACAGCTTGAGTGTTCACCGTTGAAGGTCATCCAGCACGTGTTGTCTTCAAGGCTGCAGTCCACATTTTTAAATCGTTGAAACCAAAGCATTGCCGTTCTCTCAGACACTGCCCCTTTGCCATCTACAGCTCAAACTTCCCTCGCTAC
This sequence comes from Macrothele yani, assembly GCA_039090855.1. Taxonomy (NCBI): domain Eukaryota; kingdom Metazoa; phylum Arthropoda; class Arachnida; order Araneae; family Macrothelidae; genus Macrothele; species Macrothele yani. Next base: position 35,289,259 of record CM077001.1, on the reverse strand, counting down.
AGCACTCAACCCTTTTTCTTTTTTAAGAAAATCCGTAACTGTACCCGGATCGTGTATTTTTTTTTTCCGCAGCTTTTGACAGCATAAAATTTTTCAATATATCACGACACCGTGTGCTCTTATTTATACCATCTAGACGATACCGGTTTTCCAGTCATGCATTGTTCTTATGCTGATTAGCGCATGCGCGCCGAGTAATTGCCCGACACAGGATGACTCTTCACAACTGCAATGACTTTGGAATCACGTTAATAATATCAACGAAATCTTGCAGTTTCAGTCTCTTTATTCGTCCAGAAGGAGTGTTATAGCAAGTAATATGGCCCTGCATCGAGACACAAACCTCTTTCTGTCAGCAACACACAATACTTTAGCAATTTGCAACGTCGTGCTACGAAGCAGTAGTCATTAAATACCACCAGTCTTCGAGAAACAAATCACTCTAGAACAAGGAAGCATAAGCGATCAGTGAGATCGAGAGTGACTATTTAATGCAGCGTGAATACCTCAAATCAAATCTCTCGTACCGATCAATTCCTCGATACATTTCAAAACAGCAACTCTTATCATCAGCTTTAGCATACGTCATTACACGTTTTACCTGTCGCCAGGTTACCACACACCAATTCGCCGAAAGAGTTCACACTAATTTACATAAGACGTGAACTAAAAAAGAAAAGTTAAATTAGATAGAAAATACATCACAATTTTTTTCAAGTTTTATACATGTTATTTTGTTTTTCTTCTTTTATTTCAATGGATTCTTCTTCAGACTTAAGTTGTTTTTTTCGCTTTTTTTCCTTATTCATTTCCTGTTCTACAGAAGGTGAGTCAATCACTTTATGTCTTCATACGTACCTTTACGACGAAAGCTGAGTAGCATTCAAAGTACAGGCCATCGTGTTATACCGTCTTTAGCCATCTGTCTGCCAGTTCTTCGATTCTACAGATGGTGAGTCGAAAGTTTTGCAATATTTGGATAACTTTATGTCTTCATACATACCTTTACGACATAAGCTGACTAGCATTCAAAGTATAGGCCATCGTGTAGCACCGTCTTTAGTCATTTGTCTTCCAGTTCTTCGATTCTACAGATGGTGAGTCGAAAGTTTTGCAATATTTGGATCACTTTATGTCTTCATACGTACCTTTACGACGAAAGCTGACTAGCATTTAAAGTATAGGCCATCGTGCTGCACCGTCTTTGGCCATCTGTCTGTCAGTTCTTCGATTCTACAGATATTGAGTCGAAAGTTTTGCAATATTTGGATAACTTTATGTCTTCATACATACCTTTACGACGAAAGCTGACTAGCATTTAAAGTATAGGTAATCGTGCTGCACCGTCTTTAGCCATCTGTCTGCCAGTTCTTCGATTAATACTTAGGGTGAGTCGAAAGTTTTGCAATATTTGGATCACTTTATGTCTTCATACATACCTTTACGACGAAAGCTGACTAGCATTTAAAGTATAGGTAATCGTGCTGCACCGTCTTTAGCCATCTGTCTGCCAGTTCTTCGATTAATACTTAGGGTGAGTCGAAAGTTTTGCAATATTTGGATCACTTTATGTCTTCATACATACCTTTACGACGAAAGCTGACTAGCATTTAAAGTATAGGTAATCGTGCTGCACCGTCTTTAGCCATCTGTCTGCCAGTTCTTCGATTAATACTTAGGGTGAGTCGAAAGTTTTGCAATATTTGGATCACTTTATGTCTTCATACATACCTTTACGACGAAAGCTGACTAGCATTTAAAGTATAGGTAATCGTGCTGCACCGTCTTTAGCCATCTGTCTGCCAGTTCTTCGATTAATACTTAGGGTGAGTCGAAAGTTTTGCAATATTTGGATCACTTTATGTCTTCATACATACCTTTACGACGAAAGCTGACTAGCATTTAAAGTATAGGTAATCGTGCTGCACCGTCTTTAGCCATCTGTCTGCCAGTTCTTCGATTAATACTTAGGGTGAGTCGAAAGTTTTGCAATATTTGGATCACTTTATGTCTTCATACATACCTTTACGACGAAAGCTGACTAGCATTTAAAGTATAGGTAATCGTGCTGCACCGTCTTTAGCCATCTGTCTGCCAGTTCTTCGATTAATACTTAGGGTGAGTCGAAAGTTTTGCAATATTTGGATCACTTTATGTCTTCATGCATACCTTTACGACGAAAGCTGACTAGCATTTAAAGTATAGGCCATCGTGTTGCACCATTTTTAGCCATCTGTCTGCCAGTTCTTCGATTAATACTTAGAGTGAGTCGAAAGTTTTGCAATATTTGGATCACTTTATGTCTTCATACATACCTTTACGACGAAAGCTGACTAGCATTTAAAGTATAGGCCATCGTGCTGCACCGTCTTTAGCCATCTGTCTGCCAGTTCTTCGATTAATACTTAGGGTGAGTCGAAAGTTTTGCAATATTTGGATCACTTTATGTCTTCATACATACCTTTACGACGAAAGCTGACTAGCATTTAAAGTATAGGTAATCGTGCTGCACCGTCTTTAGCCATCTGTCTGCCAGTTCTTCGATTAATACTTAGGGTGAGTCGAAAGTTTTGCAATATTTGGATCACTTTATGTCTTCATACATACCTTTACGACGAAAGCTGACTAGCATTTAAAGTATAGGTAATCGTGCTGCACCGTCTTTAGCCATCTGTCTGCCAGTTCTTCGATTAATACTTAGGGTGAGTCGAAAGTTTTGCAATATTTGGATCACTTTATGTCTTCATACATACCTTTACGACGAAAGCTGACTAGCATTTAAAGTATAGGTAATCGTGCTGCACCGTCTTTAGCCATCTGTCTGCCAGTTCTTCGATTAATACTTAGGGTGAGTCGAAAGTTTTGCAATATTTGGATCACTTTATGTCTTCATACATACCTTTACGACGAAAGCTGACTAGCATTTAAAGTATAGGTAATCGTGCTGCACCGTCTTTAGCCATCTGTCTGCCAGTTCTTCGATTAATACTTAGGGTGAGTCGAAAGTTTTGCAATATTTGGATCACTTTATGTCTTCATACATACCTTTACGACGAAAGCTGACTAGCATTTAAAGTATAGGTAATCGTGCTGCACCGTCTTTAGCCATCTGTCTGCCAGTTCTTCGATTAATACTTAGGGTGAGTCGAAAGTTTTGCAATATTTGGATCACTTTATGTCTTCATACATACCTTTACGACGAAAGCTGACTAGCATTTAAAGTATAGGTAATCGTGCTGCACCGTCTTTAGCCATCTGTCTGCCAGTTCTTCGATTAATACTTAGGGTGAGTCGAAAGTTTTGCAATATTTGGATCACTTTATGTCTTCATACATACCTTTACGACGAAAGCTGACTAGCATTTAAAGTATAGGTAATCGTGCTGCACCGTCTTTAGCCATCTGTCTGCCAGTTCTTCGATTAATACTTAGGGTGAGTCGAAAGTTTTGCAATATTTGGATCACTTTATGTCTTCATACATACCTTTACGACGAAAGCTGACTAGCATTTAAAGTATAGGTAATCGTGCTGCACCGTCTTTAGCCATCTGTCTGCCAGTTCTTCGATTAATACTTAGGGTGAGTCGAAAGTTTTGCAATATTTGGATCACTTTATGTCTTCATACATACCTTTACGACGAAAGCTGACTAGCATTTAAAGTATAGGTAATCGTGCTGCACCGTCTTTAGCCATCTGTCTGCCAGTTCTTCGATTAATACTTAGGGTGAGTCGAAAGTTTTGCAATATTTGGATCACTTTATGTCTTCATACATACCTTTACGACGAAAGCTGACTAGCATTTAAAGTATAGGTAATCGTGCTGCACCGTCTTTAGCCATCTGTCTGCCAGTTCTTCGATTAATACTTAGGGTGAGTCGAAAGTTTTGCAATATTTGGATCACTTTATGTCTTCATACATACCTTTACGACGAAAGCTGACTAGCATTTAAAGTATAGGTAATCGTGCTGCACCGTCTTTAGCCATCTGTCTGCCAGTTCTTCGATTAATACTTAGGGTGAGTCGAAAGTTTTGCAATATTTGGATCACTTTATGTCTTCATACATACCTTTACGACGAAAGCTGACTAGCATTTAAAGTATAGGTAATCGTGCTGCACCGTCTTTAGCCATCTGTCTGCCAGTTCTTCGATTAATACTTAGGGTGAGTCGAAAGTTTTGCAATATTTGGATCACTTTATGTCTTCATACATACCTTTACGACGAAAGCTGACTAGCATTTAAAGTATAGGCCATCGTGCTGCACCGTCTTTAGCCATCTGTCTGCCAGTTCTTCGATTAATACTTAGGGTGAGTCGAAAGTTTTGCAATATTTGGATCACTTTATGTCTTCATACATACCTTTACGACGAAAGCTGACTAGCATTTAAAGTATAGGTAATCGTGCTGCACCGTCTTTAGCCATCTGTCTGCCAGTTCTTCGATTAATACTTAGGGTGAGTCGAAAGTTTTGCAATATTTGGATCACTTTATGTCTTCATACATACCTTTACGACGAAAGCTGACTAGCATTTAAAGTATAGGTAATCGTGCTGCACCGTCTTTAGCCATCTGTCTGCCAGTTCTTCGATTAATACTTAGGGTGAGTCGAAAGTTTTGCAATATTTGGATCACTTTATGTCTTCATACATACCTTTACGACGAAAGCTGACTAGCATTTAAAGTATAGGTAATCGTGCTGCACCGTCTTTAGCCATCTGTCTGCCAGTTCTTCGATTAATACTTAGGGTGAGTCGAAAGTTTTGCAATATTTGGATCACTTTATGTCTTCATACATACCTTTACGACGAAAGCTGACTAGCATTTAAAGTATAGGTAATCGTGCTGCACCGTCTTTAGCCATCTGTCTGCCAGTTCTTCGATTAATACTTAGGGTGAGTCGAAAGTTTTGCAATATTTGGATCACTTTATGTCTTCATACATACCTTTACGACGAAAGCTGACTAGCATTTAAAGTATAGGTAATCGTGCTGCACCGTCTTTAGCCATCTGTCTGCCAGTTCTTCGATTAATACTTAGGGTGAGTCGAAAGTTTTGCAATATTTGGATCACTTTATGTCTTCATACATACCTTTACGACGAAAGCTGACTAGCATTTAAAGTATAGGTAATCGTGCTGCACCGTCTTTAGCCATCTGTCTGCCAGTTCTTCGATTAATACTTAGGGTGAGTCGAAAGTTTTGCAATATTTGGATCACTTTATGTCTTCATACATACCTTTACGACGAAAGCTGACTAGCATTTAAAGTATAGGTAATCGTGCTGCACCGTCTTTAGCCATCTGTCTGCCAGTTCTTCGATTAATACTTAGGGTGAGTCGAAAGTTTTGCAATATTTGGATCACTTTATGTCTTCATACATACCTTTACGACGAAAGCTGACTAGCATTTAAAGTATAGGTAATCGTGCTGCACCGTCTTTAGCCATCTGTCTGCCAGTTCTTCGATTAATACTTAGGGTGAGTCGAAAGTTTTGCAATATTTGGATCACTTTATGTCTTCATACATACCTTTACGACGAAAGCTGACTAGCATTTAAAGTATAGGTAATCGTGCTGCACCGTCTTTAGCCATCTGTCTGCCAGTTCTTCGATTAATACTTAGGGTGAGTCGAAAGTTTTGCAATATTTGGATCACTTTATGTCTTCATACATACCTTTACGACGAAAGCTGACTAGCATTTAAAGTATAGGTAATCGTGCTGCACCGTCTTTAGCCATCTGTCTGCCAGTTCTTCGATTAATACTTAGGGTGAGTCGAAAGTTTTGCAATATTTGGATCACTTTATGTCTTCATACATACCTTTACGACGAAAGCTGACTAGCATTTAAAGTATAGGTAATCGTGCTGCACCGTCTTTAGCCATCTGTCTGCCAGTTCTTCGATTAATACTTAGGGTGAGTCGAAAGTTTTGCAATATTTGGATCACTTTATGTCTTCATACATACCTTTACGACGAAAGCTGACTAGCATTTAAAGTATAGGTAATCGTGCTGCACCGTCTTTAGCCATCTGTCTGCCAGTTCTTCGATTAATACTTAGGGTGAGTCGAAAGTTTTGCAATATTTGGATCACTTTATGTCTTCATACATACCTTTACGACGAAAGCTGACTAGCATTTAAAGTATAGGTAATCGTGCTGCACCGTCTTTAGCCATCTGTCTGCCAGTTCTTCGATTAATACTTAGGGTGAGTCGAAAGTTTTGCAATATTTGGATCACTTTATGTCTTCATACATACCTTTACGACGAAAGCTGACTAGCATTTAAAGTATAGGTAATCGTGCTGCACCGTCTTTAGCCATCTGTCTGCCAGTTCTTCGATTAATACTTAGGGTGAGTCGAAAGTTTTGCAATATTTGGATCACTTTATGTCTTCATACATACCTTTACGACGAAAGCTGACTAGCATTTAAAGTATAGGTAATCGTGCTGCACCGTCTTTAGCCATCTGTCTGCCAGTTCTTCGATTAATACTTAGGGTGAGTCGAAAGTTTTGCAATATTTGGATCACTTTATGTCTTCATACATACCTTTACGACGAAAGCTGACTAGCATTTAAAGTATAGGTAATCGTGCTGCACCGTCTTTAGCCATCTGTCTGCCAGTTCTTCGATTAATACTTAGGGTGAGTCGAAAGTTTTGCAATATTTGGATCACTTTATGTCTTCATACATACCTTTACGACGAAAGCTGACTAGCATTTAAAGTATAGGTAATCGTGCTGCACCGTCTTTAGCCATCTGTCTGCCAGTTCTTCGATTAATACTTAGGGTGAGTCGAAAGTTTTGCAATATTTGGATCACTTTATGTCTTCATACATACCTTTACGACGAAAGCTGACTAGCATTTAAAGTATAGGTAATCGTGCTGCACCGTCTTTAGCCATCTGTCTGCCAGTTCTTCGATTAATACTTAGGGTGAGTCGAAAGTTTTGCAATATTTGGATCACTTTATGTCTTCATACATACCTTTACGACGAAAGCTGACTAGCATTTAAAGTATAGGTAATCGTGCTGCACCGTCTTTAGCCATCTGTCTGCCAGTTCTTCGATTAATACTTAGGGTGAGTCGAAAGTTTTGCAATATTTGGATCACTTTATGTCTTCATACATACCTTTACGACGAAAGCTGACTAGCATTTAAAGTATAGGTAATCGTGCTGCACCGTCTTTAGCCATCTGTCTGCCAGTTCTTCGATTAATACTTAGGGTGAGTCGAAAGTTTTGCAATATTTGGATCACTTTATGTCTTCATACATACCTTTACGACGAAAGCTGACTAGCATTTAAAGTATAGGTAATCGTGCTGCACCGTCTTTAGCCATCTGTCTGCCAGTTCTTCGATTAATACTTAGGGTGAGTCGAAAGTTTTGCAATATTTGGATCACTTTATGTCTTCATACATACCTTTACGACGAAAGCTGACTAGCATTTAAAGTATAGGTAATCGTGCTGCACCGTCTTTAGCCATCTGTCTGCCAGTTCTTCGATTAATACTTAGGGTGAGTCGAAAGTTTTGCAATATTTGGATCACTTTATGTCTTCATACATACCTTTACGACGAAAGCTGACTAGCATTTAAAGTATAGGTAATCGTGCTGCACCGTCTTTAGCCATCTGTCTGCCAGTTCTTCGATTAATACTTAGGGTGAGTCGAAAGTTTTGCAATATTTGGATCACTTTATGTCTTCATACATACCTTTACGACGAAAGCTGACTAGCATTTAAAGTATAGGTAATCGTGCTGCACCGTCTTTAGCCATCTGTCTGCCAGTTCTTCGATTAATACTTAGGGTGAGTCGAAAGTTTTGCAATATTTGGATCACTTTATGTCTTCATACATACCTTTACGACGAAAGCTGACTAGCATTTAAAGTATAGGTAATCGTGCTGCACCGTCTTTAGCCATCTGTCTGCCAGTTCTTCGATTAATACTTAGGGTGAGTCGAAAGTTTTGCAATATTTGGATCACTTTATGTCTTCATACATACCTTTACGACGAAAGCTGACTAGCATTTAAAGTATAGGTAATCGTGCTGCACCGTCTTTAGCCATCTGTCTGCCAGTTCTTCGATTAATACTTAGGGTGAGTCGAAAGTTTTGCAATATTTGGATCACTTTATGTCTTCATACATACCTTTACGACGAAAGCTGACTAGCATTTAAAGTATAGGTAATCGTGCTGCACCGTCTTTAGCCATCTGTCTGCCAGTTCTTCGATTAATACTTAGGGTGAGTCGAAAGTTTTGCAATATTTGGATCACTTTATGTCTTCATACATACCTTTACGACGAAAGCTGACTAGCATTTAAAGTATAGGTAATCGTGCTGCACCGTCTTTAGCCATCTGTCTGCCAGTTCTTCGATTAATACTTAGGGTGAGTCGAAAGTTTTGCAATATTTGGATCACTTTATGTCTTCATACATACCTTTACGACGAAAGCTGACTAGCATTTAAAGTATAGGTAATCGTGCTGCACCGTCTTTAGCCATCTGTCTGCCAGTTCTTCGATTAATACTTAGGGTGAGTCGAAAGTTTTGCAATATTTGGATCACTTTATGTCTTCATACATACCTTTACGACGAAAGCTGACTAGCATTTAAAGTATAGGTAATCGTGCTGCACCGTCTTTAGCCATCTGTCTGCCAGTTCTTCGATTAATACTTAGGGTGAGTCGAAAGTTTTGCAATATTTGGATCACTTTATGTCTTCATACATACCTTTACGACGAAAGCTGACTAGCATTTAAAGTATAGGTAATCGTGCTGCACCGTCTTTAGCCATCTGTCTGCCAGTTCTTCGATTAATACTTAGGGTGAGTCGAAAGTTTTGCAATATTTGGATCACTTTATGTCTTCATACATACCTTTACGACGAAAGCTGACTAGCATTTAAAGTATAGGTAATCGTGCTGCACCGTCTTTAGCCATCTGTCTGCCAGTTCTTCGATTAATACTTAGGGTGAGTCGAAAGTTTTGCAATATTTGGATCACTTTATGTCTTCATACATACCTTTACGACGAAAGCTGACTAGCATTTAAAGTATAGGTAATCGTGCTGCACCGTCTTTAGCCATCTGTCTGCCAGTTCTTCGATTAATACTTAGGGTGAGTCGAAAGTTTTGCAATATTTGGATCACTTTATGTCTTCATACATACCTTTACGACGAAAGCTGACTAGCATTTAAAGTATAGGTAATCGTGCTGCACCGTCTTTAGCCATCTGTCTGCCAGTTCTTCGATTAATACTTAGGGTGAGTCGAAAGTTTTGCAATATTTGGATCACTTTATGTCTTCATACATACCTTTACGACGAAAGCTGACTAGCATTTAAAGTATAGGTAATCGTGCTGCACCGTCTTTAGCCATCTGTCTGCCAGTTCTTCGATTAATACTTAGGGTGAGTCGAAAGTTTTGCAATATTTGGATCACTTTATGTCTTCATACATACCTTTACGACGAAAGCTGACTAGCATTTAAAGTATAGGTAATCGTGCTGCACCGTCTTTAGCCATCTGTCTGCCAGTTCTTCGATTAATACTTAGGGTGAGTCGAAAGTTTTGCAATATTTGGATCACTTTATGTCTTCATACATACCTTTACGACGAAAGCTGACTAGCATTTAAAGTATAGGTAATCGTGCTGCACCGTCTTTAGCCATCTGTCTGCCAGTTCTTCGATTAATACTTAGGGTGAGTCGAAAGTTTTGCAATATTTGGATCACTTTATGTCTTCATACATACCTTTACGACGAAAGCTGACTAGCATTTAAAGTATAGGTAATCGTGCTGCACCGTCTTTAGCCATCTGTCTGCCAGTTCTTCGATTAATACTTAGGGTGAGTCGAAAGTTTTGCAATATTTGGATCACTTTATGTCTTCATACATACCTTTACGACGAAAGCTGACTAGCATTTAAAGTATAGGTAATCGTGCTGCACCGTCTTTAGCCATCTGTCTGCCAGTTCTTCGATTAATACTTAGGGTGAGTCGAAAGTTTTGCAATATTTGGATCACTTTATGTCTTCATACATACCTTTACGACGAAAGCTGACTAGCATTTAAAGTATAGGTAATCGTGCTGCACCGTCTTTAGCCATCTGTCTGCCAGTTCTTCGATTAATACTTAGGGTGAGTCGAAAGTTTTGCAATATTTGGATCACTTTATGTCTTCATACATACCTTTACGACGAAAGCTGACTAGCATTTAAAGTATAGGTAATCGTGCTGCACCGTCTTTAGCCATCTGTCTGCCAGTTCTTCGATTAATACTTAGGGTGAGTCGAAAGTTTTGCAATATTTGGATCACTTTATGTCTTCATACATACCTTTACGACGAAAGCTGACTAGCATTTAAAGTATAGGTAATCGTGCTGCACCGTCTTTAGCCATCTGTCTGCCAGTTCTTCGATTAATACTTAGGGTGAGTCGAAAGTTTTGCAATATTTGGATCACTTTATGTCTTCATACATACCTTTACGACGAAAGCTGACTAGCATTTAAAGTATAGGTAATCGTGCTGCACCGTCTTTAGCCATCTGTCTGCCAGTTCTTCGATTAATACTTAGGGTGAGTCGAAAGTTTTGCAATATTTGGATCACTTTATGTCTTCATACATACCTTTACGACGAAAGCTGACTAGCATTTAAAGTATAGGTAATCGTGCTGCACCGTCTTTAGCCATCTGTCTGCCAGTTCTTCGATTAATACTTAGGGTGAGTCGAAAGTTTTGCAATATTTGGATCACTTTATGTCTTCATACATACCTTTACGACGAAAGCTGACTAGCATTTAAAGTATAGGTAATCGTGCTGCACCGTCTTTAGCCATCTGTCTGCCAGTTCTTCGATTAATACTTAGGGTGAGTCGAAAGTTTTGCAATATTTGGATCACTTTATGTCTTCATACATACCTTTACGACGAAAGCTGACTAGCATTTAAAGTATAGGTAATCGTGCTGCACCGTCTTTAGCCATCTGTCTGCCAGTTCTTCGATTAATACTTAGGGTGAGTCGAAAGTTTTGCAATATTTGGATCACTTTATGTCTTCATACATACCTTTACGACGAAAGCTGACTAGCATTTAAAGTATAGGTAATCGTGCTGCACCGTCTTTAGCCATCTGTCTGCCAGTTCTTCGATTAATACTTAGGGTGAGTCGAAAGTTTTGCAATATTTGGATCACTTTATGTCTTCATACATACCTTTACGACGAAAGCTGACTAGCATTTAAAGTATAGGTAATCGTGCTGCACCGTCTTTAGCCATCTGTCTGCCAGTTCTTCGATTAATACTTAGGGTGAGTCGAAAGTTTTGCAATATTTGGATCACTTTATGTCTTCATACATACCTTTACGACGAAAGCTGACTAGCATTTAAAGTATAGGTAATCGTGCTGCACCGTCTTTAGCCATCTGTCTGCCAGTTCTTCGATTAATACTTAGGGTGAGTCGAAAGTTTTGCAATATTTGGATCACTTTATGTCTTCATACATACCTTTACGACGAAAGCTGACTAGCATTTAAAGTATAGGTAATCGTGCTGCACCGTCTTTAGCCATCTGTCTGCCAGTTCTTCGATTAATACTTAGGGTGAGTCGAAAGTTTTGCAATATTTGGATCACTTTATGTCTTCATACATACCTTTACGACGAAAGCTGACTAGCATTTAAAGTATAGGTAATCGTGCTGCACCGTCTTTAGCCATCTGTCTGCCAGTTCTTCGATTAATACTTAGGGTGAGTCGAAAGTTTTGCAATATTTGGATCACTTTATGTCTTCATACATACCTTTACGACGAAAGCTGACTAGCATTTAAAGTATAGGTAATCGTGCTGCACCGTCTTTAGCCATCTGTCTGCCAGTTCTTCGATTAATACTTAGGGTGAGTCGAAAGTTTTGCAATATTTGGATCACTTTATGTCTTCATACATACCTTTACGACGAAAGCTGACTAGCATTTAAAGTATAGGTAATCGTGCTGCACCGTCTTTAGCCATCTGTCTGCCAGTTCTTCGATTAATACTTAGGGTGAGTCGAAAGTTTTGCAATATTTGGATCACTTTATGTCTTCATACATACCTTTACGACGAAAGCTGACTAGCATTTAAAGTATAGGTAATCGTGCTGCACCGTCTTTAGCCATCTGTCTGCCAGTTCTTCGATTAATACTTAGGGTGAGTCGAAAGTTTTGCAATATTTGGATCACTTTATGTCTTCATACATACCTTTACGACGAAAGCTGACTAGCATTTAAAGTATAGGTAATCGTGCTGCACCGTCTTTAGCCATCTGTCTGCCAGTTCTTCGATTAATACTTAGGGTGAGTCGAAAGTTTTGCAATATTTGGATCACTTTATGTCTTCATACATACCTTTACGACGAAAGCTGACTAGCATTTAAAGTATAGGTAATCGTGCTGCACCGTCTTTAGCCATCTGTCTGCCAGTTCTTCGATTAATACTTAGGGTGAGTCGAAAGTTTTGCAATATTTGGATCACTTTATGTCTTCATACATACCTTTACGACGAAAGCTGACTAGCATTTAAAGTATAGGTAATCGTGCTGCACCGTCTTTAGCCATCTGTCTGCCAGTTCTTCGATTAATACTTAGGGTGAGTCGAAAGTTTTGCAATATTTGGATCACTTTATGTCTTCATACATACCTTTACGACGAAAGCTGACTAGCATTTAAAGTATAGGTAATCGTGCTGCACCGTCTTTAGCCATCTGTCTGCCAGTTCTTCGATTAATACTTAGGGTGAGTCGAAAGTTTTGCAATATTTGGATCACTTTATGTCTTCATACATACCTTTACGACGAAAGCTGACTAGCATTTAAAGTATAGGTAATCGTGCTGCACCGTCTTTAGCCATCTGTCTGCCAGTTCTTCGATTAATACTTAGGGTGAGTCGAAAGTTTTGCAATATTTGGATCACTTTATGTCTTCATACATACCTTTACGACGAAAGCTGACTAGCATTTAAAGTATAGGTAATCGTGCTGCACCGTCTTTAGCCATCTGTCTGCCAGTTCTTCGATTAATACTTAGGGTGAGTCGAAAGTTTTGCAATATTTGGATCACTTTATGTCTTCATACATACCTTTACGACGAAAGCTGACTAGCATTTAAAGTATAGGTAATCGTGCTGCACCGTCTTTAGCCATCTGTCTGCCAGTTCTTCGATTAATACTTAGGGTGAGTCGAAAGTTTTGCAATATTTGGATCACTTTATGTCTTCATACATACCTTTACGACGAAAGCTGACTAGCATTTAAAGTATAGGTAATCGTGCTGCACCGTCTTTAGCCATCTGTCTGCCAGTTCTTCGATTAATACTTAGGGTGAGTCGAAAGTTTTGCAATATTTGGATCACTTTATGTCTTCATACATACCTTTACGACGAAAGCTGACTAGCATTTAAAGTATAGGTAATCGTGCTGCACCGTCTTTAGCCATCTGTCTGCCAGTTCTTCGATTAATACTTAGGGTGAGTCGAAAGTTTTGCAATATTTGGATCACTTTATGTCTTCATACATACCTTTACGACGAAAGCTGACTAGCATTTAAAGTATAGGTAATCGTGCTGCACCGTCTTTAGCCATCTGTCTGCCAGTTCTTCGATTAATACTTAGGGTGAGTCGAAAGTTTTGCAATATTTGGATCACTTTATGTCTTCATACATACCTTTACGACGAAAGCTGACTAGCATTTAAAGTATAGGTAATCGTGCTGCACCGTCTTTAGCCATCTGTCTGCCAGTTCTTCGATTAATACTTAGGGTGAGTCGAAAGTTTTGCAATATTTGGATCACTTTATGTCTTCATACATACCTTTACGACGAAAGCTGACTAGCATTTAAAGTATAGGTAATCGTGCTGCACCGTCTTTAGCCATCTGTCTGCCAGTTCTTCGATTAATACTTAGGGTGAGTCGAAAGTTTTGCAATATTTGGATCACTTTATGTCTTCATACATACCTTTACGACGAAAGCTGACTAGCATTTAAAGTATAGGTAATCGTGCTGCACCGTCTTTAGCCATCTGTCTGCCAGTTCTTCGATTAATACTTAGGGTGAGTCGAAAGTTTTGCAATATTTGGATCACTTTATGTCTTCATACATACCTTTACGACGAAAGCTGACTAGCATTTAAAGTATAGGTAATCGTGCTGCACCGTCTTTAGCCATCTGTCTGCCAGTTCTTCGATTAATACTTAGGGTGAGTCGAAAGTTTTGCAATATTTGGATCACTTTATGTCTTCATACATACCTTTACGACGAAAGCTGACTAGCATTTAAAGTATAGGTAATCGTGCTGCACCGTCTTTAGCCATCTGTCTGCCAGTTCTTCGATTAATACTTAGGGTGAGTCGAAAGTTTTGCAATATTTGGATCACTTTATGTCTTCATACATACCTTTACGACGAAAGCTGACTAGCATTTAAAGTATAGGTAATCGTGCTGCACCGTCTTTAGCCATCTGTCTGCCAGTTCTTCGATTAATACTTAGGGTGAGTCGAAAGTTTTGCAATATTTGGATCACTTTATGTCTTCATACATACCTTTACGACGAAAGCTGACTAGCATTTAAAGTATAGGTAATCGTGCTGCACCGTCTTTAGCCATCTGTCTGCCAGTTCTTCGATTAATACTTAGGGTGAGTCGAAAGTTTTGCAATATTTGGATCACTTTATGTCTTCATACATACCTTTACGACGAAAGCTGACTAGCATTTAAAGTATAGGTAATCGTGCTGCACCGTCTTTAGCCATCTGTCTGCCAGTTCTTCGATTAATACTTAGGGTGAGTCGAAAGTTTTGCAATATTTGGATCACTTTATGTCTTCATACATACCTTTACGACGAAAGCTGACTAGCATTTAAAGTATAGGTAATCGTGCTGCACCGTCTTTAGCCATCTGTCTGCCAGTTCTTCGATTAATACTTAGGGTGAGTCGAAAGTTTTGCAATATTTGGATCACTTTATGTCTTCATACATACCTTTACGACGAAAGCTGACTAGCATTTAAAGTATAGGTAATCGTGCTGCACCGTCTTTAGCCATCTGTCTGCCAGTTCTTCGATTAATACTTAGGGTGAGTCGAAAGTTTTGCAATATTTGGATCACTTTATGTCTTCATACATACCTTTACGACGAAAGCTGACTAGCATTTAAAGTATAGGTAATCGTGCTGCACCGTCTTTAGCCATCTGTCTGCCAGTTCTTCGATTAATACTTAGGGTGAGTCGAAAGTTTTGCAATATTTGGATCACTTTATGTCTTCATACATACCTTTACGACGAAAGCTGACTAGCATTTAAAGTATAGGCCATCGTGCTGCACCGTCTTTAGCCATCTGTCTGCCAGTTCTTCGATTAATACTTAGGGTGAGTCGAAAGTTTTGCAATATTTGGATCACTTTATGTCTTCATACATACCTTTACGACGAAAGCTGACTAGCATTTAAAGTATAGGTAATCGTGTTGCACCGTCTTTAGCCATCTGTCTGCCAGTTCTTCGATTAATACTTAGGGTGAGTCGAAAGTTTTGCAATATTTGGATCACTTTATGTCTTCATACATACCTTTACGACGAAAGCTGACTAGCATTTAAAGTATAGGTAATCGTGTTGCACCGTCTTTAGCCATCTGTCTGCCAGTTCTTCGATTAATACTTAGGGTGAGTCGAAAGTTTTGCAATATTTGGATCACTTTATGTCTTCATACATACCTTTACGACGAAAGCTGACTAGCATTTAAAGTATAGGCCATCGTGTTGCACCGTCTTTAGCCATCTGTCTGCCAGTTCTTCGATTAATACTTAGGGTGAGTCGAAAGTTTTGCAATATTTGGATCACTTTATGTCTTCATACATACCTTTACGACGAAAGCTGACTAGCATTTAAAGTATAGGCCATCGTGCTGCACCGTCTTTAGCCATCTGTCTGCCAGTTCTTCGATTAATACTTAGGGTGAGTCGAAAGTTTTGCAATATTTGGATCACTTTATGTCTTCATACATACCTTTACGACGAAAGCTGACTAGCATTTAAAGTATAGGCCATCGTGTTGCACCATTTTTAGCCATCTGTCTGCCAGTTCTTCGATTAATACTTAGGGTGAGTCGAAAGTTTTGCAATATTTGGATCACTTTATGTCTTCATACATACCTTTACGACGAAAGCTGACTAGCATTTAAAGTATAGGCCATCGTGCTGCACCGTCTTTAGCCATCTGTCTGCCAGTTCTTCGATTAATACTTAGGGTGAGTCGAAAGTTTTGCAATATTTGGATCACTTTATGTCTTCATACATACCTTTACGACGAAAGCTGACTAGCATTTAAAGTATAGGTAATCGTGCTGCACCGTCTTTAGCCATCTGTCTGCCAGTTCTTCGATTAATACTTAGGGTGAGTCGAAAGTTTTGCAATATTTGGATCACTTTATGTCTTCATACATACCTTTACGACGAAAGCTGACTAGCATTTAAAGTATAGGTAATCGTGCTGCACCGTCTTTAGCCATCTGTCTGCCAGTTCTTCGATTAATACTTAGGGTGAGTCGAAAGTTTTGCAATATTTGGATCACTTTATGTCTTCATACATACCTTTACGACGAAAGCTGACTAGCATTTAAAGTATAGGTAATCGTGCTGCACCGTCTTTAGCCATCTGTCTGCCAGTTCTTCGATTAATACTTAGGGTGAGTCGAAAGTTTTGCAATATTTGGATCACTTTATGTCTTCATACATACCTTTACGACGAAAGCTGACTAGCATTTAAAGTATAGGTAATCGTGCTGCACCGTCTTTAGCCATCTGTCTGCCAGTTCTTCGATTAATACTTAGGGTGAGTCGAAAGTTTTGCAATATTTGGATCACTTTATGTCTTCATACATACCTTTACGACGAAAGCTGACTAGCATTTAAAGTATAGGTAATCGTGCTGCACCGTCTTTAGCCATCTGTCTGCCAGTTCTTCGATTAATACTTAGGGTGAGTCGAAAGTTTTGCAATATTTGGATCACTTTATGTCTTCATACATACCTTTACGACGAAAGCTGACTAGCATTTAAAGTATAGGTAATCGTGCTGCACCGTCTTTAGCCATCTGTCTGCCAGTTCTTCGATTAATACTTAGGGTGAGTCGAAAGTTTTGCAATATTTGGATCACTTTATGTCTTCATACATACCTTTACGACGAAAGCTGACTAGCATTTAAAGTATAGGTAATCGTGCTGCACCGTCTTTAGCCATCTGTCTGCCAGTTCTTCGATTAATACTTAGGGTGAGTCGAAAGTTTTGCAATATTTGGATCACTTTATGTCTTCATACATACCTTTACGACGAAAGCTGACTAGCATTTAAAGTATAGGTAATCGTGCTGCACCGTCTTTAGCCATCTGTCTGCCAGTTCTTCGATTAATACTTAGGGTGAGTCGAAAGTTTTGCAATATTTGGATCACTTTATGTCTTCATACATACCTTTACGACGAAAGCTGACTAGCATTTAAAGTATAGGTAATCGTGCTGCACCGTCTTTAGCCATCTGTCTGCCAGTTCTTCGATTAATACTTAGGGTGAGTCGAAAGTTTTGCAATATTTGGATCACTTTATGTCTTCATACATACCTTTACGACGAAAGCTGACTAGCATTTAAAGTATAGGCCATCGTGCTGCACCGTCTTTAGCCATCTGTCTGCCAGTTCT
The DNA here is from genome assembly GCA_039090855.1 of Macrothele yani. Classification (NCBI taxonomy): domain Eukaryota; kingdom Metazoa; phylum Arthropoda; class Arachnida; order Araneae; family Macrothelidae; genus Macrothele; species Macrothele yani. Next base: position 35,271,535 of record CM077001.1, on the reverse strand, counting down.
TCGATTAATACTTAGGTGAGTCGAAAGTTTTGCAATATTTGGATCACTTTATGTCTTCATACATACCTTTACGACGAAAGCTGACTAGCATTTAAAGTATAGGTAATCGTGCTGCACCGTCTTTAGCCATCTGTCTGCCAGTTCTTCGATTAATACTTAGGGTGAGTCGAAAGTTTTGCAATATTTGGATCACTTTATGTCTTCATACATACCTTTACGACGAAAGCTGACTAGCATTTAAAGTATAGGTAATCGTGCTGCACCGTCTTTAGCCATCTGTCTGCCAGTTCTTCGATTAATACTTAGGGTGAGTCGAAAGTTTTGCAATATTTGGATCACTTTATGTCTTCATACATACCTTTACGACGAAAGCTGACTAGCATTTAAAGTATAGGTAATCGTGCTGCACCGTCTTTAGCCATCTGTCTGCCAGTTCTTCGATTAATACTTAGGGTGAGTCGAAAGTTTTGCAATATTTGGATCACTTTATGTCTTCATACATACCTTTACGACGAAAGCTGACTAGCATTTAAAGTATAGGTAATCGTGCTGCACCGTCTTTAGCCATCTGTCTGCCAGTTCTTCGATTAATACTTAGGGTGAGTCGAAAGTTTTGCAATATTTGGATCACTTTATGTCTTCATACATACCTTTACGACGAAAGCTGACTAGCATTTAAAGTATAGGTAATCGTGCTGCACCGTCTTTAGCCATCTGTCTGCCAGTTCTTCGATTAATACTTAGGGTGAGTCGAAAGTTTTGCAATATTTGGATCACTTTATGTCTTCATACATACCTTTACGACGAAAGCTGACTAGCATTTAAAGTATAGGTAATCGTGTTGCACCGTCTTTAGCCATCTGTCTGCCAGTTCTTCGATTAATACTTAGGGTGAGTCGAAAGTTTTGCAATATTTGGATCACTTTATGTCTTCATACATACCTTTACGACGAAAGCTGACTAGCATTTAAAGTATAGGTAATCGTGTTGCACCGTCTTTAGCCATCTGTCTGCCAGTTCTTCGATTAATACTTAGGGTGAGTCGAAAGTTTTGCAATATTTGGATCACTTTATGTCTTCATACATACCTTTACGACGAAAGCTGACTAGCATTTAAAGTATAGGCCATCGTGTTGCACCGTCTTTAGCCATCTGTCTGCCAGTTCTTCGATTAATACTTAGGGTGAGTCGAAAGTTTTGCAATATTTGGATCACTTTATGTCTTCATACATACCTTTACGACGAAAGCTGACTAGCATTTAAAGTATAGGCCATCGTGCTGCACCGTCTTTAGCCATCTGTCTGCCAGTTCTTCGATTAATACTTAGGGTGAGTCGAAAGTTTTGCAATATTTGGATCACTTTATGTCTTCATACATACCTTTACGACGAAAGCTGACTAGCATTTAAAGTATAGGCCATCGTGCTGCACCGTCTTTAGCCATCTGTCTGCCAGTTCTTCGATTAATACTTAGGGTGAGTCGAAAGTTTTGCAATATTTGGATCACTTTATGTCTTCATACATACCTTTACGACGAAAGCTGACTAGCATTTAAAGTATAGGTAATCGTGCTGCACCGTCTTTAGCCATCTGTCTGCCAGTTCTTCGATTAATACTTAGGGTGAGTCGAAAGTTTTGCAATATTTGGATCACTTTATGTCTTCATACATACCTTTACGACGAAAGCTGACTAGCATTTAAAGTATAGGTAATCGTGCTGCACCGTCTTTAGCCATCTGTCTGCCAGTTCTTCGATTAATACTTAGGGTGAGTCGAAAGTTTTGCAATATTTGGATCACTTTATGTCTTCATACATACCTTTACGACGAAAGCTGACTAGCATTTAAAGTATAGGTAATCGTGCTGCACCGTCTTTAGCCATCTGTCTGCCAGTTCTTCGATTAATACTTAGGGTGAGTCGAAAGTTTTGCAATATTTGGATCACTTTATGTCTTCATACATACCTTTACGACGAAAGCTGACTAGCATTTAAAGTATAGGTAATCGTGCTGCACCGTCTTTAGCCATCTGTCTGCCAGTTCTTCGATTAATACTTAGGTGAGTCGAAAGTTTTGCAATATTTGGATCACTTTATGTCTTCATACATACCTTTACGACGAAAGCTGACTAGCATTTAAAGTATAGGTAATCGTGCTGCACCGTCTTTAGCCATCTGTCTGCCAGTTCTTCGATTAATACTTAGGGTGAGTCGAAAGTTTTGCAATATTTGGATCACTTTATGTCTTCATACATACCTTTACGACGAAAGCTGACTAGCATTTAAAGTATAGGCCATCGTGCTGCACCGTCTTTAGCCATCTGTCTGCCAGTTCTTCGATTAATACTTAGGGTGAGTCGAAAGTTTTGCAATATTTGGATCACTTTATGTCTTCATACATACCTTTACGACGAAAGCTGACTAGCATTTAAAGTATAGGCCATCGTGTTGCACCGTCTTTTTAGCCATCTGTCTGCCAGTTCTTCGATTAATACTTAGGGTGAGTCGAAAGTTTTGCAATATTTGGATCACTTTATGTCTTCATACATACCTTTACGACGAAAGCTGACTAGCATTTAAAGTATAGGCCATCGTGTTGCACCGTCTTTAGCCATCTGTCTGCCAGTTCTTCGATTAATACTTAGGGTGAGTCGAAAGTTTTGCAATATTTGGATCACTTTATGTCTTCATACATACCTTTACGACGAAAGCTGACTAGCATTTAAAGTATAGGCCATCGTGCTGCACCGTCTTTAGCCATCTGTCTGCCAGTTCTTCGATTAATACTTAGGGTGAGTCGAAAGTTTTGCAATATTTGGATCACTTTATGTCTTCATACATACCTTTACGACGAAAGCTGACTAGCATTTAAAGTATAGGCCATCGTGCTGCACCGTCTTTAGCCATCTGTCTGCCAGTTCTTCGATTAATACTTAGGGTGAGTCGAAAGTTTTGCAATATTTGGATCACTTTATGTCTTCATACATACCTTTACGACGAAAGCTGACTAGCATTTAAAGTATAGGTAATCGTGCTGCACCGTCTTTAGCCATCTGTCTGCCAGTTCTTCGATTAATACTTAGGGTGAGTCGAAAGTTTTGCAATATTTGGATCACTTTATGTCTTCATACATACCTTTACGACGAAAGCTGACTAGCATTTAAAGTATAGGTAATCGTGCTGCACCGTCTTTAGCCATCTGTCTGCCAGTTCTTCGATTAATACTTAGGGTGAGTCGAAAGTTTTGCAATATTTGGATCACTTTATGTCTTCATACATACCTTTACGACGAAAGCTGACTAGCATTTAAAGTATAGGTAATCGTGCTGCACCGTCTTTAGCCATCTGTCTGCCAGTTCTTCGATTAATACTTAGGGTGAGTCGAAAGTTTTGCAATATTTGGATCACTTTATGTCTTCATACATACCTTTACGACGAAAGCTGACTAGCATTTAAAGTATAGGTAATCGTGCTGCACCGTCTTTAGCCATCTGTCTGCCAGTTCTTCGATTAATACTTAGGGTGAGTCGAAAGTTTTGCAATATTTGGATCACTTTATGTCTTCATACATACCTTTACGACGAAAGCTGACTAGCATTTAAAGTATAGGTAATCGTGCTGCACCGTCTTTAGCCATCTGTCTGCCAGTTCTTCGATTAATACTTAGGGTGAGTCGAAAGTTTTGCAATATTTGGATCACTTTATGTCTTCATACATACCTTTACGACGAAAGCTGACTAGCATTTAAAGTATAGGTAATCGTGCTGCACCGTCTTTAGCCATCTGTCTGCCAGTTCTTCGATTAATACTTAGGGTGAGTCGAAAGTTTTGCAATATTTGGATCACTTTATGTCTTCATACATACCTTTACGACGAAAGCTGACTAGCATTTAAAGTATAGGCCATCGTGCTGCACCGTCTTTAGCCATCTGTCTGCCAGTTCTTCGATTAATACTTAGGGTGAGTCGAAAGTTTTGCAATATTTGGATCACTTTATGTCTTCATACATACCTTTACGACGAAAGCTGACTAGCATTTAAAGTATAGGCCATCGTGTTGCACCGTCTTTAGCCATCTGTCTGCCAGTTCTTCGATTAATACTTAGGGTGAGTCGAAAGTTTTGCAATATTTGGATCACTTTATGTCTTCATACATACCTTTACGACGAAAGCTGACTAGCATTTAAAGTATAGGTAATCGTGCTGCACCGTCTTTAGCCATCTGTCTGCCAGTTCTTCGATTAATACTTAGGGTGAGTCGAAAGTTTTGCAATATTTGGATCACTTTATGTCTTCATACATACCTTTACGACGAAAGCTGACTAGCATTTAAAGTATAGGTAATCGTGCTGCACCGTCTTTAGCCATCTGTCTGCCAGTTCTTCGATTAATACTTAGGGTGAGTCGAAAGTTTTGCAATATTTGGATCACTTTATGTCTTCATACATACCTTTACGACGAAAGCTGACTAGCATTTAAAGTATAGGTAATCGTGCTGCACCGTCTTTAGCCATCTGTCTGCCAGTTCTTCGATTAATACTTAGGGTGAGTCGAAAGTTTTGCAATATTTGGATCACTTTATGTCTTCATACATACCTTTACGACGAAAGCTGACTAGCATTTAAAGTATAGGTAATCGTGCTGCACCGTCTTTAGCCATCTGTCTGCCAGTTCTTCGATTAATACTTAGGGTGAGTCGAAAGTTTTGCAATATTTGGATCACTTTATGTCTTCATACATACCTTTACGACGAAAGCTGACTAGCATTTAAAGTATAGGTAATCGTGCTGCACCGTCTTTAGCCATCTGTCTGCCAGTTCTTCGATTAATACTTAGGGTGAGTCGAAAGTTTTGCAATATTTGGATCACTTTATGTCTTCATACATACCTTTACGACGAAAGCTGACTAGCATTTAAAGTATAGGTAATCGTGCTGCACCGTCTTTAGCCATCTGTCTGCCAGTTCTTCGATTAATACTTAGGGTGAGTCGAAAGTTTTGCAATATTTGGATCACTTTATGTCTTCATACATACCTTTACGACGAAAGCTGACTAGCATTTAAAGTATAGGTAATCGTGCTGCACCGTCTTTAGCCATCTGTCTGCCAGTTCTTCGATTAATACTTAGGGTGAGTCGAAAGTTTTGCAATATTTGGATCACTTTATGTCTTCATACATACCTTTACGACGAAAGCTGACTAGCATTTAAAGTATAGGTAATCGTGCTGCACCGTCTTTAGCCATCTGTCTGCCAGTTCTTCGATTAATACTTAGGGTGAGTCGAAAGTTTTGCAATATTTGGATCACTTTATGTCTTCATACATACCTTTACGACGAAAGCTGACTAGCATTTAAAGTATAGGTAATCGTGCTGCACCGTCTTTAGCCATCTGTCTGCCAGTTCTTCGATTAATACTTAGGGTGAGTCGAAAGTTTTGCAATATTTGGATCACTTTATGTCTTCATACATACCTTTACGACGAAAGCTGACTAGCATTTAAAGTATAGGTAATCGTGCTGCACCGTCTTTAGCCATCTGTCTGCCAGTTCTTCGATTAATACTTAGGGTGAGTCGAAAGTTTTGCAATATTTGGATCACTTTATGTCTTCATACATACCTTTACGACGAAAGCTGACTAGCATTTAAAGTATAGGCCATCGTGCTGCACCGTCTTTAGCCATCTGTCTGCCAGTTCTTCGATTAATACTTAGGGTGAGTCGAAAGTTTTGCAATATTTGGATCACTTTATGTCTTCATACATACCTTTACGACGAAAGCTGACTAGCATTTAAAGTATAGGTAATCGTGCTGCACCGTCTTTAGCCATCTGTCTGCCAGTTCTTCGATTAATACTTAGGGTGAGTCGAAAGTTTTGCAATATTTGGATCACTTTATGTCTTCATACATACCTTTACGACGAAAGCTGACTAGCATTTAAAGTATAGGTAATCGTGCTGCACCGTCTTTAGCCATCTGTCTGCCAGTTCTTCGATTAATACTTAGGGTGAGTCGAAAGTTTTGCAATATTTGGATCACTTTATGTCTTCATACATACCTTTACGACGAAAGCTGACTAGCATTTAAAGTATAGGTAATCGTGCTGCACCGTCTTTAGCCATCTGTCTGCCAGTTCTTCGATTAATACTTAGGGTGAGTCGAAAGTTTTGCAATATTTGGATCACTTTATGTCTTCATACATACCTTTACGACGAAAGCTGACTAGCATTTAAAGTATAGGTAATCGTGCTGCACCGTCTTTAGCCATCTGTCTGCCAGTTCTTCGATTAATACTTAGGGTGAGTCGAAAGTTTTGCAATATTTGGATCACTTTATGTCTTCATACATACCTTTACGACGAAAGCTGACTAGCATTTAAAGTATAGGTAATCGTGCTGCACCGTCTTTAGCCATCTGTCTGCCAGTTCTTCGATTAATACTTAGGGTGAGTCGAAAGTTTTGCAATATTTGGATCACTTTATGTCTTCATACATACCTTTACGACGAAAGCTGACTAGCATTTAAAGTATAGGTAATCGTGTTGCACCGTCTTTAGCCATCTGTCTGCCAGTTCTTCGATTAATACTTAGGGTGAGTCGAAAGTTTTGCAATATTTGGATCACTTTATGTCTTCATACATACCTTTACGACGAAAGCTGACTAGCATTTAAAGTATAGGCCATCGTGTTGCACCGTCTTTAGCCATCTGTCTGCCAGTTCTTCGATTAATACTTAGGGTGAGTCGAAAGTTTTGCAATATTTGGATCACTTTATGTCTTCATACATACCTTTACGACGAAAGCTGACTAGCATTTAAAGTATAGGCCATCGTGTTGCTGCACCGTCTTTAGCCATCTGTCTGCCAGTTCTTCGATTAATACTTAGGGTGAGTCGAAAGTTTTGCAATATTTGGATCACTTTATGTCTTCATACATACCTTTACGACGAAAGCTGACTAGCATTTAAAGTATAGGTAATCGTGCTGCACCGTCTTTAGCCATCTGTCTGCCAGTTCTTCGATTAATACTTAGGGTGAGTCGAAAGTTTTGCAATATTTGGATCACTTTATGTCTTCATACATACCTTTACGACGAAAGCTGACTAGCATTTAAAGTATAGGCCATCGTGTTGCACCGTCTTTAGCCATCTGTCTGCCAGTTCTTCGATTAATACTTAGGGTGAGTCGAAAGTTTTGCAATATTTGGATCACTTTATGTCTTCATACATACCTTTACGACGAAAGCTGACTAGCATTTAAAGTATAGGCCATCGTGCTGCACCGTCTTTAGCCATCTGTCTGCCAGTTCTTCGATTAATACTTAGGGTGAGTCGAAAGTTTTGCAATATTTGGATCACTTTATGTCTTCATACATACCTTTACGACGAAAGCTGACTAGCATTTAAAGTATAGGCCATCGTGCTGCACCGTCTTTAGCCATCTGTCTGCCAGTTCTTCGATTAATACTTAGGGTGAGTCGAAAGTTTTGCAATATTTGGATCACTTTATGTCTTCATACATACCTTTACGACGAAAGCTGACTAGCATTTAAAGTATAGGCCATCGTGCTGCACCGTCTTTAGCCATCTGTCTGCCAGTTCTTCGATTAATACTTAGGGTGAGTCGAAAGTTTTGCAATATTTGGATCACTTTATGTCTTCATACATACCTTTACGACGAAAGCTGACTAGCATTTAAAGTATAGGTAATCGTGCTGCACCGTCTTTAGCCATCTGTCTGCCAGTTCTTCGATTAATACTTAGGGTGAGTCGAAAGTTTTGCAATATTTGGATCACTTTATGTCTTCATACATACCTTTACGACGAAAGCTGACTAGCATTTAAAGTATAGGTAATCGTGCTGCACCGTCTTTAGCCATCTGTCTGCCAGTTCTTCGATTAATACTTAGGGTGAGTCGAAAGTTTTGCAATATTTGGATCACTTTATGTCTTCATACATACCTTTACGACGAAAGCTGACTAGCATTTAAAGTATAGGTAATCGTGCTGCACCGTCTTTAGCCATCTGTCTGCCAGTTCTTCGATTAATACTTAGGGTGAGTCGAAAGTTTTGCAATATTTGGATCACTTTATGTCTTCATACATACCTTTACGACGAAAGCTGACTAGCATTTAAAGTATAGGTAATCGTGCTGCACCGTCTTTAGCCATCTGTCTGCCAGTTCTTCGATTAATACTTAGTGTGAGTCGAAAGTTTTGCAATATTTGGATCACTTTATGTCTTCATACATACCTTTACGACGAAAGCTGACTAGCATTTAAAGTATAGGCCATCGTGCTGCACCGTCTTTAGCCATCTGTCTGCCAGTTCTTCGATTAATACTTAGGGTGAGTCGAAAGTTTTGCAATATTTGGATCACTTTATGTCTTCATACATACCTTTACGACGAAAGCTGACTAGCATTTAAAGTATAGGTAATCGTGCTGCACCGTCTTTAGCCATCTGTCTGCCAGTTCTTCGATTAATACTTAGGGTGAGTCGAAAGTTTTGCAATATTTGGATCACTTTATGTCTTCATACATACCTTTACGACGAAAGCTGACTAGCATTTAAAGTATAGGCCATCGTGTTGCACCGTCTTTAGCCATCTGTCTGCCAGTTCTTCGATTAATACTTAGGGTGAGTCGAAAGTTTTGCAATATTTGGATCACTTTATGTCTTCATACATACCTTTACGACGAAAGCTGACTAGCATTTAAAGTATAGGCCATCGTGTTGCACCGTCTTTAGCCATCTGTCTGCCAGTTCTTCGATTAATACTTAGGGTGAGTCGAAAGTTTTGCAATATTTGGATCACTTTATGTCTTCATACATACCTTTACGACGAAAGCTGACTAGCATTTAAAGTATAGGCCATCGTGCTGCACCGTCTTTAGCCATCTGTCTGCCAGTTCTTCGATTAATACTTAGGGTGAGTCGAAAGTTTTGCAATATTTGGATCACTTTATGTCTTCATACATACCTTTACGACGAAAGCTGACTAGCATTTAAAGTATAGGCCATCGTGTTGCACCGTCTTTAGCCATCTGTCTGCCAGTTCTTCGATTAATACTTAGGGTGAGTCGAAAGTTTTGCAATATTTGGATCACTTTATGTCTTCATACATACCTTTACGACGAAAGCTGACTAGCATTTAAAGTATAGGTAATCGTGCTGCACCGTCTTTAGCCATCTGTCTGCCAGTTCTTCGATTAATACTTAGGGTGAGTCGAAAGTTTTGCAATATTTGGATCACTTTATGTCTTCATACATACCTTTACGACGAAAGCTGACTAGCATTTAAAGTATAGGTAATCGTGCTGCACCGTCTTTAGCCATCTGTCTGCCAGTTCTTCGATTAATACTTAGGGTGAGTCGAAAGTTTTGCAATATTTGGATCACTTTATGTCTTCATACATACCTTTACGACGAAAGCTGACTAGCATTTAAAGTATAGGTAATCGTGCTGCACCGTCTTTAGCCATCTGTCTGCCAGTTCTTCGATTAATACTTAGGGTGAGTCGAAAGTTTTGCAATATTTGGATCACTTTATGTCTTCATACATACCTTTACGACGAAAGCTGACTAGCATTTAAAGTATAGGTAATCGTGCTGCACCGTCTTTAGCCATCTGTCTGCCAGTTCTTCGATTAATACTTAGGGTGAGTCGAAAGTTTTGCAATATTTGGATCACTTTATGTCTTCATACATACCTTTACGACGAAAGCTGACTAGCATTTAAAGTATAGGCCATCGTGCTGCACCGTCTTTAGCCATCTGTCTGCCAGTTCTTCGATTAATACTTAGGTGAGTCGAAAGTTTTGCAATATTTGGATCACTTTATGTCTTCATACATACCTTTACGACGAAAGCTGACTAGCATTTAAAGTATAGGCCATCGTGCTGCACCGTCTTTAGCCATCTGTCTGCCAGTTCTTCGATTAATACTTAGGGTGAGTCGAAAGTTTTGCAATATTTGGATCACTTTATGTCTTCATACATACCTTTACGACGAAAGCTGACTAGCATTTAAAGTATAGGTAATCGTGCTGCACCGTCTTTAGCCATCTGTCTGCCAGTTCTTCGATTAATACTTAGGGTGAGTCGAAAGTTTTGCAATATTTGGATCACTTTATGTCTTCATACATACCTTTACGACGAAAGCTGACTAGCATTTAAAGTATAGGTAATCGTGCTGCACCGTCTTTAGCCATCTGTCTGCCAGTTCTTCGATTAATACTTAGGGTGAGTCGAAAGTTTTGCAATATTTGGATCACTTTATGTCTTCATACATACCTTTACGACGAAAGCTGACTAGCATTTAAAGTATAGGTAATCGTGCTGCACCGTCTTTAGCCATCTGTCTGCCAGTTCTTCGATTAATACTTAGGGTGAGTCGAAAGTTTTGCAATATTTGGATCACTTTATGTCTTCATACATACCTTTACGACGAAAGCTGACTAGCATTTAAAGTATAGGTAATCGTGCTGCACCGTCTTTAGCCATCTGTCTGCCAGTTCTTCGATTAATACTTAGGGTGAGTCGAAAGTTTTGCAATATTTGGATCACTTTATGTCTTCATACATACCTTTACGACGAAAGCTGACTAGCATTTAAAGTATAGGTAATCGTGCTGCACCGTCTTTAGCCATCTGTCTGCCAGTTCTTCGATTAATACTTAGGGTGAGTCGAAAGTTTTGCAATATTTGGATCACTTTATGTCTTCATACATACCTTTACGACGAAAGCTGACTAGCATTTAAAGTATAGGTAATCGTGCTGCACCGTCTTTAGCCATCTGTCTGCCAGTTCTTCGATTAATACTTAGGGTGAGTCGAAAGTTTTGCAATATTTGGATCACTTTATGTCTTCATACATACCTTTACGACGAAAGCTGACTAGCATTTAAAGTATAGGTAATCGTGCTGCACCGTCTTTAGCCATCTGTCTGCCAGTTCTTCGATTAATACTTAGGGTGAGTCGAAAGTTTTGCAATATTTGGATCACTTTATGTCTTCATACATACCTTTACGACGAAAGCTGACTAGCATTTAAAGTATAGGTAATCGTGCTGCACCGTCTTTAGCCATCTGTCTGCCAGTTCTTCGATTAATACTTAGGGTGAGTCGAAAGTTTTGCAATATTTGGATCACTTTATGTCTTCATACATACCTTTACGACGAAAGCTGACTAGCATTTAAAGTATAGGTAATCGTGCTGCACCGTCTTTAGCCATCTGTCTGCCAGTTCTTCGATTAATACTTAGGGTGAGTCGAAAGTTTTGCAATATTTGGATCACTTTATGTCTTCATACATACCTTTACGACGAAAGCTGACTAGCATTTAAAGTATAGGCCATCGTGCTGCACCGTCTTTAGCCATCTGTCTGCCAGTTCTTCGATTAATACTTAGGGTGAGTCGAAAGTTTTGCAATATTTGGATCACTTTATGTCTTCATACATACCTTTACGACGAAAGCTGACTAGCATTTAAAGTATAGGTAATCGTGCTGCACCGTCTTTAGCCATCTGTCTGCCAGTTCTTCGATTAATACTTAGGTGAGTCGAAAGTTTTGCAATATTTGGATCACTTTATGTCTTCATACATACCTTTACGACGAAAGCTGACTAGCATTTAAAGTATAGGTAATCGTGCTGCACCGTCTTTAGCCATCTGTCTGCCAGTTCTTCGATTAATACTTAGGGTGAGTCGAAAGTTTTGCAATATTTGGATCACTTTATGTCTTCATACATACCTTTACGACGAAAGCTGACTAGCATTTAAAGTATAGGCCATCGTGCTGCACCGTCTTTAGCCATCTGTCTGCCAGTTCTTCGATTAATACTTAGGGTGAGTCGAAAGTTTTGCAATATTTGGATCACTTTATGTCTTCATACATACCTTTACGACGAAAGCTGACTAGCATTTAAAGTATAGGTAATCGTGCTGCACCGTCTTTAGCCATCTGTCTGCCAGTTCTTCGATTAATACTTAGGGTGAGTCGAAAGTTTTGCAATATTTGGATCACTTTATGTCTTCATACATACCTTTACGACGAAAGCTGACTAGCATTTAAAGTATAGGTAATCGTGCTGCACCGTCTTTAGCCATCTGTCTGCCAGTTCTTCGATTAATACTTAGGGTGAGTCGAAAGTTTTGCAATATTTGGATCACTTTATGTCTTCATACATACCTTTACGACGAAAGCTGACTAGCATTTAAAGTATAGGTAATCGTGCTGCACCGTCTTTAGCCATCTGTCTGCCAGTTCTTCGATTAATACTTAGGGTGAGTCGAAAGTTTTGCAATATTTGGATCACTTTATGTCTTCATACATACCTTTACGACGAAAGCTGACTAGCATTTAAAGTATAGGTAATCGTGCTGCACCGTCTTTAGCCATCTGTCTGCCAGTTCTTCGATTAATACTTAGGGTGAGTCGAAAGTTTTGCAATATTTGGATCACTTTATGTCTTCATACATACCTTTACGACGAAAGCTGACTAGCATTTAAAGTATAGGTAATCGTGCTGCACCGTCTTTAGCCATCTGTCTGCCAGTTCTTCGATTAATACTTAGGGTGAGTCGAAAGTTTTGCAATATTTGGATCACTTTATGTCTTCATACATACCTTTACGACGAAAGCTGACTAGCATTTAAAGTATAGGTAATCGTGCTGCACCGTCTTTAGCCATCTGTCTGCCAGTTCTTCGATTAATACTTAGGGTGAGTCGAAAGTTTTGCAATATTTGGATCACTTTATGTCTTCATACATACCTTTACGACGAAAGCTGACTAGCATTTAAAGTATAGGTAATCGTGCTGCACCGTCTTTAGCCATCTGTCTGCCAGTTCTTCGATTAATACTTAGGGTGAGTCGAAAGTTTTGCAATATTTGGATCACTTTATGTCTTCATACATACCTTTACGACGAAAGCTGACTAGCATTTAAAGTATAGGTAATCGTGCTGCACCGTCTTTAGCCATCTGTCTGCCAGTTCTTCGATTAATACTTAGGGTGAGTCGAAAGTTTTGCAATATTTGGATCACTTTATGTCTTCATACATACCTTTACGACGAAAGCTGACTAGCATTTAAAGTATAGGTAATCGTGCTGCACCGTCTTTAGCCATCTGTCTGCCAGTTCTTCGATTAATACTTAGGGTGAGTCGAAAGTTTTGCAATATTTGGATCACTTTATGTCTTCATACATACCTTTACGACGAAAGCTGACTAGCATTTAAAGTATAGGTAATCGTGCTGCACCGTCTTTAGCCATCTGTCTGCCAGTTCTTCGATTAATACTTAGGGTGAGTCGAAAGTTTTGCAATATTTGGATCACTTTATGTCTTCATACATACCTTTACGACGAAAGCTGACTAGCATTTAAAGTATAGGTAATCGTGCTGCACCGTCTTTAGCCATCTGTCTGCCAGTTCTTCGATTAATACTTAGGGTGAGTCGAAAGTTTTGCAATATTTGGATCACTTTATGTCTTCATACATACCTTTACGACGAAAGCTGACTAGCATTTAAAGTATAGGTAATCGTGCTGCACCGTCTTTAGCCATCTGTCTGCCAGTTCTTCGATTAATACTTAGGGTGAGTCGAAAGTTTTGCAATATTTGGATCACTTTATGTCTTCATACATACCTTTACGACGAAAGCTGACTAGCATTTAAAGTATAGGTAATCGTGCTGCACCGTCTTTAGCCATCTGTCTGCCAGTTCTTCGATTAATACTTAGGGTGAGTCGAAAGTTTTGCAATATTTGGATCACTTTATGTCTTCATACATACCTTTACGACGAAAGCTGACTAGCATTTAAAGTATAGGTAATCGTGCTGCACCGTCTTTAGCCATCTGTCTGCCAGTTCTTCGATTAATACTTAGGGTGAGTCGAAAGTTTTGCAATATTTGGATCACTTTATGTCTTCATACATACCTTTACGACGAAAGCTGACTAGCATTTAAAGTATAGGTAATCGTGCTGCACCGTCTTTAGCCATCTGTCTGCCAGTTCTTCGATTAATACTTAGGGTGAGTCGAAAGTTTTGCAATATTTGGATCACTTTATGTCTTCATACATACCTTTACGACGAAAGCTGACTAGCATTTAAAGTATAGGTAATCGTGCTGCACCGTCTTTAGCCATCTGTCTGCCAGTTCTTCGATTAATACTTAGGGTGAGTCGAAAGTTTTGCAATATTTGGATCACTTTATGTCTTCATACATACCTTTACGACGAAAGCTGACTAGCATTTAAAGTATAGGTAATCGTGCTGCACCGTCTTTAGCCATCTGTCTGCCAGTTCTTCGATTAATACTTAGGGTGAGTCGAAAGTTTTGCAATATTTGGATCACTTTATGTCTTCATACATACCTTTACGACGAAAGCTGACTAGCATTTAAAGTATAGGTAATCGTGCTGCACCGTCTTTAGCCATCTGTCTGCCAGTTCTTCGATTAATACTTAGGGTGAGTCGAAAGTTTTGCAATATTTGGATCACTTTATGTCTTCATACATACCTTTACGACGAAAGCTGACTAGCATTTAAAGTATAGGTAATCGTGCTGCACCGTCTTTAGCCATCTGTCTGCCAGTTCTTCGATTAATACTTAGGGTGAGTCGAAAGTTTTGCAATATTTGGATCACTTTATGTCTTCATACATACCTTTACGACGAAAGCTGACTAGCATTTAAAGTATAGGTAATCGTGCTGCACCGTCTTTAGCCATCTGTCTGCCAGTTCTTCGATTAATACTTAGGGTGAGTCGAAAGTTTTGCAATATTTGGATCACTTTATGTCTTCATACATACCTTTACGACGAAAGCTGACTAGCATTTAAAGTATAGGTAATCGTGCTGCACCGTCTTTAGCCATCTGTCTGCCAGTTCTTCGATTAATACTTAGGGTGAGTCGAAAGTTTTGCAATATTTGGATCACTTTATGTCTTCATACATACCTTTACGACGAAAGCTGACTAGCATTTAAAGTATAGGTAATCGTGCTGCACCGTCTTTAGCCATCTGTCTGCCAGTTCTTCGATTAATACTTAGTGGTGAGTCGAAAGTTTTGCAATATTTGGATCACTTTATGTCTTCATACATACCTTTACGACGAAAGCTGACTAGCATTTAAAGTATAGGTAATCGTGCTGCACCGTCTTTAGCCATCTGTCTGCCAGTTCTTCGATTAATACTTAGGGTGAGTCGAAAGTTTTGCAATATTTGGATCACTTTATGTCTTCATACATACCTTTACGACGAAAGCTGACTAGCATTTAAAGTATAGGTAATCGTGCTGCACCGTCTTTAGCCATCTGTCTGCCAGTTCTTCGATTAATACTTAGGTGAGTCGAAAGTTTTGCAATATTTGGATCACTTTATGTCTTCATACATACCTTTACGACGAAAGCTGACTAGCATTTAAAGTATAGGTAATCGTGCTGCACCGTCTTTAGCCATCTGTCTGCCAGTTCTTCGATTAATACTTAGGGTGAGTCGAAAGTTTTGCAATATTTGGATCACTTTATGTCTTCATACATACCTTTACGACGAAAGCTGACTAGCATTTAAAGTATAGGTAATCGTGCTGCACCGTCTTTAGCCATCTGTCTGCCAGTTCTTCGATTAATACTTAGGGTGAGTCGAAAGTTTTGCAATATTTGGATCACTTTATGTCTTCATACATACCTTTACGACGAAAGCTGACTAGCATTTAAAGTATAGGTAATCGTGCTGCACCGTCTTTAGCCATCTGTCTGCCAGTTCTTCGATTAATACTTAGAGTGTGAGTCGAAAGTTTTGCAATATTTGGATCACTTTATGTCTTCATACATACCTTTACGACGAAAGCTGACTAGCATTTAAAGTATAGGTAATCGTGCTGCACCGTCTTTAGCCATCTGTCTGCCAGTTCTTCGATTAATACTTAGGGTGAGTCGAAAGTTTTGCAATATTTGGATCACTTTATGTCTTCATACATACCTTTACGACGAAAGCTGACTAGCATTTAAAGTATAGGTAATCGTGCTGCACCGTCTTTAGCCATCTGTCTGCCAGTTCTTCGATTAATACTTAGGGTGAGTCGAAAGTTTTGCAATATTTGGATCACTTTATGTCTTCATACATACCTTTACGACGAAAGCTGACTAGCATTTAAAGTATAGGTAATCGTGCTGCACCGTCTTTAGCCATCTGTCTGCCAGTTCTTCGATTAATACTTAGGGTGAGTCGAAAGTTTTGCAATATTTGGATCACTTTATGTCTTCATACATACCTTTACGACGAAAGCTGACTAGCATTTAAAGTATAGGTAATCGTGCTGCACCGTCTTTAGCCATCTGTCTGCCAGTTCTTCGATTAATACTTAGGGTGAGTCGAACGTTTTGCAATATTTGGATCACTTTATGTCTTCATACATACCTTTACGACGAAAGCTGACTAGCATTTAAAGTATAGGTAATCGTGCTGCACCGTCTTTAGCCATCTGTCTGCCAGTTCTTCGATTAATACTTAGGGTGAGTCGAAAGTTTTGCAATATTTGGATCACTTTATGTCTTCATACATACCTTTACGACGAAAGCTGACTAGCATTTAAAGTATAGGTAATCGTGCTGCACCGTCTTTAGCCATCTGTCTGCCAGTTCTTCGATTAATACTTAGGGTGAGTCGAAAGTTTTGCAATATTTGGATCACTTTATGTCTTCATACATACCTTTACGACGAAAGCTGACTAGCATTTAAAGTATAGGTAATCGTGCTGCACCGTCTTTAGCCATCTGTCTGCCAGTTCTTCGATTAATACTTAGGGTGAGTCGAAAGTTTTGCAATATTTGGATCACTTTATGTCTTCATACATACCTTTACGACGAAAGCTGACTAGCATTTAAAGTATAGGTAATCGTGTTGCACCGTCTTTAGCCATCTGTCTGCCAGTTCTTCGATTAATACTTAGGGTGAGTCGAAAGTTTTGCAATATTTGGATCACTTTATGTCTTCATACATACCTTTACGACGAAAGCTGACTAGCATTTAAAGTATAGGTAATCGTGCTGCACCGTCTTTAGCCATCTGTCTGCCAGTTCTTCGATTAATACTTAGGGTGAGTCGAAAGTTTTGCAATATTTGGATCACTTTATGTCTTCATACATACCTTTACGACGAAAGCTGACTAGCATTTAAAGTATAGGTAATCGTGCTGCACCGTCTTTAGCCATCTGTCTGCCAGTTCTTCGATTAATACTTAGGTGAGTCGAAAGTTTTGCAATATTTGGATCACTTTATGTCTTCATACATACCTTTACGACGAAAGCTGACTAGCATTTAAAGTATAGGTAATCGTGCTGCACCGTCTTTAGCCATCTGTCTGCCAGTTCTTCGATTAATACTTAGGGTGAGTCGAAAGTTTTGCAATATTTGGATCACTTTATGTCTTCATACATACCTTTACGACGAAAGCTGACTAGCATTTAAAGTATAGGTAATCGTGCTGCACCGTCTTTAGCCATCTGTCTGCCAGTTCTTCGATTAATACTTAGGGTGAGTCGAAAGTTTTGCAATATTTGGATCACTTTATGTCTTCATACATACCTTTACGACGAAAGCTGACTAGCATTTAAAGTATAGGTAATCGTGCTGCACCGTCTTTAGCCATCTGTCTGCCAGTTCTTCGATTAATACTTAGGGTGAGTCGAAAGTTTTGCAATATTTGGATCACTTTATGTCTTCATACATACCTTTACGACGAAAGCTGACTAGCATTTAAAGTATAGGTAATCGTGCTGCACCGTCTTTAGCCATCTGTCTGCCAGTTCTTCGATTAATACTTAGGGTGAGTCGAAAGTTTTGCAATATTTGGATCACTTTATGTCTTCATACATACCTTTACGACGAAAGCTGACTAGCATTTAAAGTATAGGTAATCGTGCTGCACCGTCTTTAGCCATCTGTCTGCCAGTTCTTCGATTAATACTTAGGGTGAGTCGAAAGTTTTGCAATATTTGGATCACTTTATGTCTTCATACATACCTTTACGACGAAAGCTGACTAGCATTTAAAGTATAGGTAATCGTGCTGCACCGTCTTTAGCCATCTGTCTGCCAGTTCTTCGATTAATACTTAGGGTGAGTCGAAAGTTTTGCAATATTTGGATCACTTTATGTCTTCATACATACCTTTACGACGAAAGCTGACTAGCATTTAAAGTATAGGTAATCGTGCTGCACCGTCTTTAGCCATCTGTCTGCCAGTTCTTCGATTAATACTTAGGGTGAGTCGAAAGTTTTGCAATATTTGGATCACTTTATGTCTTCATACATACCTTTACGACGAAAGCTGACTAGCATTTAAAGTATAGGTAATCGTGCTGCACCGTCTTTAGCCATCTGTCTGCCAGTTCTTCGATTAATACTTAGGGTGAGTCGAAAGTTTTGCAATATTTGGATCACTTTATGTCTTCATACATACCTTTACGACGAAAGCTGACTAGCATTTAAAGTATAGGTAATCGTGCTGCACCGTCTTTAGCCATCTGTCTGCCAGTTCTTCGATTAATACTTAGGGTGAGTCGAAAGTTTTGCAATATTTGGATCACTTTATGTCTTCATACATACCTTTACGACGAAAGCTGACTAGCATTTAAAGTATAGGTAATCGTGCTGCACCGTCTTTAGCCATCTGTCTGCCAGTTCTTCGATTAATACTTAGGGTGAGTCGAAAGTTTTGCAATATTTGGATCACTTTATGTCTTCATACATACCTTTACGACGAAAGCTGACTAGCATTTAAAGTATAGGTAATCGTGCTGCACCGTCTTTAGCCATCTGTCTGCCAGTTCTTCGATTAATACTTAGGGTGAGTCGAAAGTTTTGCAATATTTGGATCACTTTATGTCTTCATACATACCTTTACGACGAAAGCTGACTAGCATTTAAAGTATAGGTAATCGTGCTGCACCGTCTTTAGCCATCTGTCTGCCAGTTCTTCGATTAATACTTAGGGTGAGTCGAAAGTTTTGCAATATTTGGATCACTTTATGTCTTCATACATACCTTTACGACGAAAGCTGACTAGCATTTAAAGTATAGGTAATCGTGCTGCACCGTCTTTAGCCATCTGTCTGCCAGTTCTTCGATTAATACTTAGGGTGAGTCGAAAGTTTTGCAATATTTGGATCACTTTATGTCTTCATACATACCTTTACGACGAAAGCTGACTAGCATTTAAAGTATAGGTAATCGTGCTGCACCGTCTTTAGCCATCTGTCTGCCAGTTCTTCGATTAATACTTAGGGTGAGTCGAAAGTTTTGCAATATTTGGATCACTTTATGTCTTCATACATACCTTTACGACGAAAGCTGACTAGCATTTAAAGTATAGGTAATCGTGCTGCACCGTCTTTAGCCATCTGTCTGCCAGTTCTTCGATTAATACTTAGGGTGAGTCGAAAGTTTTGCAATATTTGGATCACTTTATGTCTTCATACATACCTTTACGACGAAAGCTGACTAGCATTTAAAGTATAGGTAATCGTGCTGCACCGTCTTTAGCCATCTGTCTGCCAGTTCTTCGATTAATACTTAGGGTGAGTCGAAAGTTTTGCAATATTTGGATCACTTTATGTCTTCATACATACCTTTACGACGAAAGCTGACTAGCATTTAAAGTATAGGTAATCGTGCTGCACCGTCTTTAGCCATCTGTCTGCCAGTTCTTCGATTAATACTTAGGGTGAGTCGAAAGTTTTGCAATATTTGGATCACTTTATGTCTTCATACATACCTTTACGACGAAAGCTGACTAGCATTTAAAGTATAGGTAATCGTGCTGCACCGTCTTTAGCCATCTGTCTGCCAGTTCTTCGATTAATACTTAGGGTGAGTCGAAAGTTTTGCAATATTTGGATCACTTTATGTCTTCATACATACCTTTACGACGAAAGCTGACTAGCATTTAAAGTATAGGTAATCGTGCTGCACCGTCTTTAGCCATCTGTCTGCCAGTTCTTCGATTAATACTTAGGGTGAGTCGAAAGTTTTGCAATATTTGGATCACTTTATGTCTTCATACATACCTTTACGACGAAAGCTGACTAGCATTTAAAGTATAGGTAATCGTGCTGCACCGTCTTTAGCCATCTGTCTGCCAGTTCTTCGATTAATACTTAGGGTGAGTCGAAAGTTTTGCAATATTTGGATCACTTTATGTCTTCATACATACCTTTACGACGAAAGCTGACTAGCATTTAAAGTATAGGTAATCGTGCTGCACCGTCTTTAGCCATCTGTCTGCCAGTTCTTCGATTAATACTTAGGGTGAGTCGAAAGTTTTGCAATATTTGGATCACTTTATGTCTTCATACATACCTTTACGACGAAAGCTGACTAGCATTTAAAGTATAGGTAATCGTGCTGCACCGTCTTTAGCCATCTGTCTGCCAGTTCTTCGATTAATACTTAGGGTGAGTCGAAAGTTTTGCAATATTTGGATCACTTTATGTCTTCATACATACCTTTACGACGAAAGCTGACTAGCATTTAAAGTATAGGTAATCGTGCTGCACCGTCTTTAGCCATCTGTCTGCCAGTTCTTCGATTAATACTTAGGGTGAGTCGAAAGTTTTGCAATATTTGGATCACTTTATGTCTTCATACATACCTTTACGACGAAAGCTGACTAGCATTTAAAGTATAGGTAATCGTGCTGCACCGTCTTTAGCCATCTGTCTGCCAGTTCTTCGATTAATACTTAGGTGAGTCGAAAGTTTTGCAATATTTGGATCACTTTATGTCTTCATACATACCTTTACGACGAAAGCTGACTAGCATTTAAAGTATAGGTAATCGTGCTGCACCGTCTTTAGCCATCTGTCTGCCAGTTCTTCGATTAATACTTAGGGTGAGTCGAAAGTTTTGCAATATTTGGATCACTTTATGTCTTCATACATACCTTTACGACGAAAGCTGACTAGCATTTAAAGTATAGGTAATCGTGCTGCACCGTCTTTAGCCATCTGTCTGCCAGTTCTTCGATTAATACTTAGGGTGAGTCGAAAGTTTTGCAATATTTGGATCACTTTATGTCTTCATACATACCTTTACGACGAAAGCTGACTAGCATTTAAAGTATAGGTAATCGTGCTGCACCGTCTTTAGCCATCTGTCTGCCAGTTCTTCGATTAATACTTAGGGTGAGTCGAAAGTTTTGCAATATTTGGATCACTTTATGTCTTCATACATACCTTTACGACGAAAGCTGACTAGCATTTAAAGTATAGGTAATCGTGCTGCACCGTCTTTAGCCATCTGTCTGCCAGTTCTTCGATTAATACTTAGGGTGAGTCGAAAGTTTTGCAATATTTGGATCACTTTATGTCTTCATACATACCTTTACGACGAAAGCTGACTAGCATTTAAAGTATAGGTAATCGTGCTGCACCGTCTTTAGCCATCTGTCTGCCAGTTCTTCGATTAATACTTAGGGTGAGTCGAAAGTTTTGCAATATTTGGATCACTTTATGTCTTCATACATACCTTTACGACGAAAGCTGACTAGCATTTAAAGTATAGGTAATCGTGCTGCACCGTCTTTAGCCATCTGTCTGCCAGTTCTTCGATTAATACTTAGGGTGAGTCGAAAGTTTTGCAATATTTGGATCACTTTATGTCTTCATACATACCTTTACGACGAAAGCTGACTAGCATTTAAAGTATAGGTAATCGTGCTGCACCGTCTTTAGCCATCTGTCTGCCAGTTCTTCGATTAATACTTAGGGTGAGTCGAAAGTTTTGCAATATTTGGATCACTTTATGTCTTCATACATACCTTTACGACGAAAGCTGACTAGCATTTAAAGTATAGGTAATCGTGCTGCACCGTCTTTAGCCATCTGTCTGCCAGTTCTTCGATTAATACTTAGGGTGAGTCGAAAGTTTTGCAATATTTGGATCACTTTATGTCTTCATACATACCTTTACGACGAAAGCTGACTAGCATTTAAAGTATAGGTAATCGTGCTGCACCGTCTTTAGCCATCTGTCTGCCAGTTCTTCGATTAATACTTAGGGTGAGTCGAAAGTTTTGCAATATTTGGATCACTTTATGTCTTCATACATACCTTTACGACGAAAGCTGACTAGCATTTAAAGTATAGGTAATCGTGCTGCACCGTCTTTAGCCATCTGTCTGCCAGTTCTTCGATTAATACTTAGGGTGAGTCGAAAGTTTTGCAATATTTGGATCACTTTATGTCTTCATACATACCTTTACGACGAAAGCTGACTAGCATTTAAAGTATAGGTAATCGTGCTGCACCGTCTTTAGCCATCTGTCTGCCAGTTCTTCGATTAATACTTAGGGTGAGTCGAAAGTTTTGCAATATTTGGATCACTTTATGTCTTCATACATACCTTTACGACGAAAGCTGACTAGCATTTAAAGTATAGGTAATCGTGCTGCACCGTCTTTAGCCATCTGTCTGCCAGTTCTTCGATTAATACTTAGGGTGAGTCGAAAGTTTTGCAATATTTGGATCACTTTATGTCTTCATACATACCTTTACGACGAAAGCTGACTAGCATTTAAAGTATAGGTAATCGTGCTGCACCGTCTTTAGCCATCTGTCTGCCAGTTCTTCGATTAATACTTAGGGTGAGTCGAAAGTTTTGCAATATTTGGATCACTTTATGTCTTCATACATACCTTTACGACGAAAGCTGACTAGCATTTAAAGTATAGGTAATCGTGCTGCACCGTCTTTAGCCATCTGTCTGCCAGTTCTTCGATTAATACTTAGGGTGAGTCGAAAGTTTTGCAATATTTGGATCACTTTATGTCTTCATACATACCTTTACGACGAAAGCTGACTAGCATTTAAAGTATAGGTAATCGTGCTGCACCGTCTTTAGCCATCTGTCTGCCAGTTCTTCGATTAATACTTAGGGTGAGTCGAAAGTTTTGCAATATTTGGATCACTTTATGTCTTCATACATACCTTTACGACGAAAGCTGACTAGCATTTAAAGTATAGGTAATCGTGCTGCACCGTCTTTAGCCATCTGTCTGCCAGTTCTTCGATTAATACTTAGGGTGAGTCGAAAGTTTTGCAATATTTGGATCACTTTATGTCTTCATACATACCTTTACGACGAAAGCTGACTAGCATTTAAAGTATAGGTAATCGTGCTGCACCGTCTTTAGCCATCTGTCTGCCAGTTCTTCGATTAATACTTAGGGTGAGTCGAAAGTTTTGCAATATTTGGATCACTTTATGTCTTCATACATACCTTTACGACGAAAGCTGACTAGCATTTAAAGTATAGGTAATCGTGCTGCACCGTCTTTAGCCATCTGTCTGCCAGTTCTTCGATTAATACTTAGGGTGAGTCGAAAGTTTTGCAATATTTGGATCACTTTATGTCTTCATACATACCTTTACGACGAAAGCTGACTAGCATTTAAAGTATAGGTAATCGTGCTGCACCGTCTTTAGCCATCTGTCTGCCAGTTCTTCGATTAATACTTAGGGTGAGTCGAAAGTTTTGCAATATTTGGATCACTTTATGTCTTCATACATACCTTTACGACGAAAGCTGACTAGCATTTAAAGTATAGGTAATCGTGCTGCACCGTCTTTAGCCATCTGTCTGCCAGTTCTTCGATTAATACTTAGGGTGAGTCGAAAGTTTTGCAATATTTGGATCACTTTATGTCTTCATACATACCTTTACGACGAAAGCTGACTAGCATTTAAAGTATAGGTAATCGTGCTGCACCGTCTTTAGCCATCTGTCTGCCAGTTCTTCGATTAATACTTAGGGTGAGTCGAAAGTTTTGCAATATTTGGATCACTTTATGTCTTCATACATACCTTTACGACGAAAGCTGACTAGCATTTAAAGTATAGGTAATCGTGCTGCACCGTCTTTAGCCATCTGTCTGCCAGTTCTTCGATTAATACTTAGGGTGAGTCGAAAGTTTTGCAATATTTGGATCACTTTATGTCTTCATACATACCTTTACGACGAAAGCTGACTAGCATTTAAAGTATAGGTAATCGTGCTGCACCGTCTTTAGCCATCTGTCTG
Source organism: Macrothele yani (assembly GCA_039090855.1). Lineage (NCBI taxonomy): Eukaryota > Metazoa > Arthropoda > Arachnida > Araneae > Macrothelidae > Macrothele > Macrothele yani. Next base: position 35,247,452 of record CM077001.1, on the reverse strand, counting down.
CCAGTTCTTCGATTAATACTTAGGGTGAGTCGAAAGTTTTGCAATATTTGGATCACTTTATGTCTTCATACATACCTTTACGACGAAAGCTGACTAGCATTTAAAGTATAGGTAATCGTGCTGCACCGTCTTTAGCCATCTGTCTGCCAGTTCTTCGATTAATACTTAGGGTGAGTCGAAAGTTTTGCAATATTTGGATCACTTTATGTCTTCATACATACCTTTACGACGAAAGCTGACTAGCATTTAAAGTATAGGTAATCGTGCTGCACCGTCTTTAGCCATCTGTCTGCCAGTTCTTCGATTAATACTTAGGGTGAGTCGAAAGTTTTGCAATATTTGGATCACTTTATGTCTTCATACATACCTTTACGACGAAAGCTGACTAGCATTTAAAGTATAGGTAATCGTGCTGCACCGTCTTTAGCCATCTGTCTGCCAGTTCTTCGATTAATACTTAGGGTGAGTCGAAAGTTTTGCAATATTTGGATCACTTTATGTCTTCATACATACCTTTACGACGAAAGCTGACTAGCATTTAAAGTATAGGTAATCGTGCTGCACCGTCTTTAGCCATCTGTCTGCCAGTTCTTCGATTAATACTTAGGGTGAGTCGAAAGTTTTGCAATATTTGGATCACTTTATGTCTTCATACATACCTTTACGACGAAAGCTGACTAGCATTTAAAGTATAGGTAATCGTGCTGCACCGTCTTTAGCCATCTGTCTGCCAGTTCTTCGATTAATACTTAGGGTGAGTCGAAAGTTTTGCAATATTTGGATCACTTTATGTCTTCATACATACCTTTACGACGAAAGCTGACTAGCATTTAAAGTATAGGTAATCGTGCTGCACCGTCTTTAGCCATCTGTCTGCCAGTTCTTCGATTAATACTTAGGGTGAGTCGAAAGTTTTGCAATATTTGGATCACTTTATGTCTTCATACATACCTTTACGACGAAAGCTGACTAGCATTTAAAGTATAGGTAATCGTGCTGCACCGTCTTTAGCCATCTGTCTGCCAGTTCTTCGATTAATACTTAGGGTGAGTCGAAAGTTTTGCAATATTTGGATCACTTTATGTCTTCATACATACCTTTACGACGAAAGCTGACTAGCATTTAAAGTATAGGTAATCGTGCTGCACCGTCTTTAGCCATCTGTCTGCCAGTTCTTCGATTAATACTTAGGGTGAGTCGAAAGTTTTGCAATATTTGGATCACTTTATGTCTTCATACATACCTTTACGACGAAAGCTGACTAGCATTTAAAGTATAGGTAATCGTGCTGCACCGTCTTTAGCCATCTGTCTGCCAGTTCTTCGATTAATACTTAGGGTGAGTCGAAAGTTTTGCAATATTTGGATCACTTTATGTCTTCATACATACCTTTACGACGAAAGCTGACTAGCATTTAAAGTATAGGTAATCGTGCTGCACCGTCTTTAGCCATCTGTCTGCCAGTTCTTCGATTAATACTTAGGGTGAGTCGAAAGTTTTGCAATATTTGGATCACTTTATGTCTTCATACATACCTTTACGACGAAAGCTGACTAGCATTTAAAGTATAGGTAATCGTGCTGCACCGTCTTTAGCCATCTGTCTGCCAGTTCTTCGATTAATACTTAGGGTGAGTCGAAAGTTTTGCAATATTTGGATCACTTTATGTCTTCATACATACCTTTACGACGAAAGCTGACTAGCATTTAAAGTATAGGTAATCGTGCTGCACCGTCTTTAGCCATCTGTCTGCCAGTTCTTCGATTAATACTTAGGGTGAGTCGAAAGTTTTGCAATATTTGGATCACTTTATGTCTTCATACATACCTTTACGACGAAAGCTGACTAGCATTTAAAGTATAGGTAATCGTGCTGCACCGTCTTTAGCCATCTGTCTGCCAGTTCTTCGATTAATACTTAGGGTGAGTCGAAAGTTTTGCAATATTTGGATCACTTTATGTCTTCATACATACCTTTACGACGAAAGCTGACTAGCATTTAAAGTATAGGTAATCGTGCTGCACCGTCTTTAGCCATCTGTCTGCCAGTTCTTCGATTAATACTTAGGGTGAGTCGAAAGTTTTGCAATATTTGGATCACTTTATGTCTTCATACATACCTTTACGACGAAAGCTGACTAGCATTTAAAGTATAGGTAATCGTGCTGCACCGTCTTTAGCCATCTGTCTGCCAGTTCTTCGATTAATACTTAGGGTGAGTCGAAAGTTTTGCAATATTTGGATCACTTTATGTCTTCATACATACCTTTACGACGAAAGCTGACTAGCATTTAAAGTATAGGTAATCGTGCTGCACCGTCTTTAGCCATCTGTCTGCCAGTTCTTCGATTAATACTTAGGGTGAGTCGAAAGTTTTGCAATATTTGGATCACTTTATGTCTTCATACATACCTTTACGACGAAAGCTGACTAGCATTTAAAGTATAGGTAATCGTGCTGCACCGTCTTTAGCCATCTGTCTGCCAGTTCTTCGATTAATACTTAGGGTGAGTCGAAAGTTTTGCAATATTTGGATCACTTTATGTCTTCATACATACCTTTACGACGAAAGCTGACTAGCATTTAAAGTATAGGTAATCGTGCTGCACCGTCTTTAGCCATCTGTCTGCCAGTTCTTCGATTAATACTTAGGGTGAGTCGAAAGTTTTGCAATATTTGGATCACTTTATGTCTTCATACATACCTTTACGACGAAAGCTGACTAGCATTTAAAGTATAGGCCATCGTGCTGCACCGTCTTTAGCCATCTGTCTGCCAGTTCTTCGATTAATACTTAGGGTGAGTCGAAAGTTTTGCAATATTTGGATCACTTTATGTCTTCATACATACCTTTACGACGAAAGCTGACTAGCATTTAAAGTATAGGCCATCGTGCTGCACCGTCTTTAGCCATCTGTCTGCCAGTTCTTCGATTAATACTTAGGGTGAGTCGAAAGTTTTGCAATATTTGGATCACTTTATGTCTTCATACATACCTTTACGACGAAAGCTGACTAGCATTTAAAGTATAGGTAATCGTGCTGCACCGTCTTTAGCCATCTGTCTGCCAGTTCTTCGATTAATACTTAGGGTGAGTCGAAAGTTTTGCAATATTTGGATCACTTTATGTCTTCATACATACCTTTACGACGAAAGCTGACTAGCATTTAAAGTATAGGTAATCGTGCTGCACCGTCTTTAGCCATCTGTCTGCCAGTTCTTCGATTAATACTTAGGGTGAGTCGAAAGTTTTGCAATATTTGGATCACTTTATGTCTTCATACATACCTTTACGACGAAAGCTGACTAGCATTTAAAGTATAGGTAATCGTGCTGCACCGTCTTTAGCCATCTGTCTGCCAGTTCTTCGATTAATACTTAGGGTGAGTCGAAAGTTTTGCAATATTTGGATCACTTTATGTCTTCATACATACCTTTACGACGAAAGCTGACTAGCATTTAAAGTATAGGTAATCGTGCTGCACCGTCTTTAGCCATCTGTCTGCCAGTTCTTCGATTAATACTTAGGGTGAGTCGAAAGTTTTGCAATATTTGGATCACTTTATGTCTTCATACATACCTTTACGACGAAAGCTGACTAGCATTTAAAGTATAGGTAATCGTGCTGCACCGTCTTTAGCCATCTGTCTGCCAGTTCTTCGATTAATACTTAGGGTGAGTCGAAAGTTTTGCAATATTTGGATCACTTTATGTCTTCATACATACCTTTACGACGAAAGCTGACTAGCATTTAAAGTATAGGTAATCGTGCTGCACCGTCTTTAGCCATCTGTCTGCCAGTTCTTCGATTAATACTTAGGGTGAGTCGAAAGTTTTGCAATATTTGGATCACTTTATGTCTTCATACATACCTTTACGACGAAAGCTGACTAGCATTTAAAGTATAGGCCATCGTGCTGCACCGTCTTTAGCCATCTGTCTGCCAGTTCTTCGATTAATACTTAGGGTGAGTCGAAAGTTTTGCAATATTTGGATCACTTTATGTCTTCATACATACCTTTACGACGAAAGCTGACTAGCATTTAAAGTATAGGCCATCGTGCTGCACCGTCTTTAGCCATCTGTCTGCCAGTTCTTCGATTAATACTTAGGGTGAGTCGAAAGTTTTGCAATATTTGGATCACTTTATGTCTTCATACATACCTTTACGACGAAAGCTGACTAGCATTTAAAGTATAGGTAATCGTGCTGCACCGTCTTTAGCCATCTGTCTGCCAGTTCTTCGATTAATACTTAGGGTGAGTCGAAAGTTTTGCAATATTTGGATCACTTTATGTCTTCATACATACCTTTACGACGAAAGCTGACTAGCATTTAAAGTATAGGCCATCGTGCTGCACCGTCTTTAGCCATCTGTCTGCCAGTTCTTCGATTAATACTTAGGGTGAGTCGAAAGTTTTGCAATATTTGGATCACTTTATGTCTTCATACATACCTTTACGACGAAAGCTGACTAGCATTTAAAGTATAGGTAATCGTGCTGCACCGTCTTTAGCCATCTGTCTGCCAGTTCTTCGATTAATACTTAGGGTGAGTCGAAAGTTTTGCAATATTTGGATCACTTTATGTCTTCATACATACCTTTACGACGAAAGCTGACTAGCATTTAAAGTATAGGTAATCGTGCTGCACCGTCTTTAGCCATCTGTCTGCCAGTTCTTCGATTAATACTTAGGGTGAGTCGAAAGTTTTGCAATATTTGGATCACTTTATGTCTTCATACATACCTTTACGACGAAAGCTGACTAGCATTTAAAGTATAGGTAATCGTGCTGCACCGTCTTTAGCCATCTGTCTGCCAGTTCTTCGATTAATACTTAGGGTGAGTCGAAAGTTTTGCAATATTTGGATCACTTTATGTCTTCATACATACCTTTACGACGAAAGCTGACTAGCATTTAAAGTATAGGTAATCGTGCTGCACCGTCTTTAGCCATCTGTCTGCCAGTTCTTCGATTAATACTTAGGGTGAGTCGAAAGTTTTGCAATATTTGGATCACTTTATGTCTTCATACATACCTTTACGACGAAAGCTGACTAGCATTTAAAGTATAGGTAATCGTGCTGCACCGTCTTTAGCCATCTGTCTGCCAGTTCTTCGATTAATACTTAGGGTGAGTCGAAAGTTTTGCAATATTTGGATCACTTTATGTCTTCATACATACCTTTACGACGAAAGCTGACTAGCATTTAAAGTATAGGTAATCGTGCTGCACCGTCTTTAGCCATCTGTCTGCCAGTTCTTCGATTAATACTTAGGGTGAGTCGAAAGTTTTGCAATATTTGGATCACTTTATGTCTTCATACATACCTTTACGACGAAAGCTGACTAGCATTTAAAGTATAGGTAATCGTGCTGCACCGTCTTTAGCCATCTGTCTGCCAGTTCTTCGATTAATACTTAGGGTGAGTCGAAAGTTTTGCAATATTTGGATCACTTTATGTCTTCATACATACCTTTACGACGAAAGCTGACTAGCATTTAAAGTATAGGTAATCGTGCTGCACCGTCTTTAGCCATCTGTCTGCCAGTTCTTCGATTAATACTTAGGGTGAGTCGAAAGTTTTGCAATATTTGGATCACTTTATGTCTTCATACATACCTTTACGACGAAAGCTGACTAGCATTTAAAGTATAGGTAATCGTGCTGCACCGTCTTTAGCCATCTGTCTGCCAGTTCTTCGATTAATACTTAGGGTGAGTCGAAAGTTTTGCAATATTTGGATCACTTTATGTCTTCATACATACCTTTACGACGAAAGCTGACTAGCATTTAAAGTATAGGCCATCGTGCTGCACCGTCTTTAGCCATCTGTCTGCCAGTTCTTCGATTAATACTTAGGGTGAGTCGAAAGTTTTGCAATATTTGGATCACTTTATGTCTTCATACATACCTTTACGACGAAAGCTGACTAGCATTTAAAGTATAGGCCATCGTGCTGCACCGTCTTTAGCCATCTGTCTGCCAGTTCTTCGATTAATACTTAGGGTGAGTCGAAAGTTTTGCAATATTTGGATCACTTTATGTCTTCATACATACCTTTACGACGAAAGCTGACTAGCATTTAAAGTATAGGTAATCGTGCTGCACCGTCTTTAGCCATCTGTCTGCCAGTTCTTCGATTAATACTTAGGGTGAGTCGAAAGTTTTGCAATATTTGGATCACTTTATGTCTTCATACATACCTTTACGACGAAAGCTGACTAGCATTTAAAGTATAGGCCATCGTGCTGCACCGTCTTTAGCCATCTGTCTGCCAGTTCTTCGATTAATACTTAGGGTGAGTCGAAAGTTTTGCAATATTTGGATCACTTTATGTCTTCATACATACCTTTACGACGAAAGCTGACTAGCATTTAAAGTATAGGTAATCGTGCTGCACCGTCTTTAGCCATCTGTCTGCCAGTTCTTCGATTAATACTTAGGGTGAGTCGAAAGTTTTGCAATATTTGGATCACTTTATGTCTTCATACATACCTTTACGACGAAAGCTGACTAGCATTTAAAGTATAGGCCATCGTGTTGCACCGTCTTTAGCCATCTGTCTGCCAGTTCTTCGATTAATACTTAGGGTGAGTCGAAAGTTTTGCAATATTTGGATCACTTTATGTCTTCATACATACCTTTACGACGAAAGCTGACTAGCATTTAAAGTATAGGTAATCGTGCTGCACCGTCTTTAGCCATCTGTCTGCCAGTTCTTCGATTAATACTTAGGGTGAGTCGAAAGTTTTGCAATATTTGGATCACTTTATGTCTTCATACATACCTTTACGACGAAAGCTGACTAGCATTTAAAGTATAGGCCATCGTGCTGCACCGTCTTTAGCCATCTGTCTGCCAGTTCTTCGATTAATACTTAGGGTGAGTCGAAAGTTTTGCAATATTTGGATCACTTTATGTCTTCATACATACCTTTACGACGAAAGCTGACTAGCATTTAAAGTATAGGTAATCGTGCTGCACCGTCTTTAGCCATCTGTCTGCCAGTTCTTCGATTAATACTTAGGGTGAGTCGAAAGTTTTGCAATATTTGGATCACTTTATGTCTTCATACATACCTTTACGACGAAAGCTGACTAGCATTTAAAGTATAGGTAATCGTGCTGCACCGTCTTTAGCCATCTGTCTGCCAGTTCTTCGATTAATACTTAGGGTGAGTCGAAAGTTTTGCAATATTTGGATCACTTTATGTCTTCATACATACCTTTACGACGAAAGCTGACTAGCATTTAAAGTATAGGCCATCGTGCTGCACCGTCTTTAGCCATCTGTCTGCCAGTTCTTCGATTAATACTTAGGGTGAGTCGAAAGTTTTGCAATATTTGGATCACTTTATGTCTTCATACATACCTTTACGACGAAAGCTGACTAGCATTTAAAGTATAGGTAATCGTGCTGCACCGTCTTTAGCCATCTGTCTGCCAGTTCTTCGATTAATACAGAGTGTGAGTCGAAAGTTTTGCAATATTTGGATCACTTTATGTCTTCATACATACCTTTACGACGAAAGCTGACTAGCATTTAAAGTATAGGTAATCGTGCTGCACCGTCTTTAGCCATCTGTCTGCCAGTTCTTCGATTAATACTTAGGGTGAGTCGAAAGTTTTGCAATATTTGGATCACTTTATGTCTTCATACATACCTTTACGACGAAAGCTGACTAGCATTTAAAGTATAGGTAATCGTGCTGCACCGTCTTTAGCCATCTGTCTGCCAGTTCTTCGATTAATACTTAGGGTGAGTCGAAAGTTTTGCAATATTTGGATCACTTTATGTCTTCATACATACCTTTACGACGAAAGCTGACTAGCATTTAAAGTATAGGTAATCGTGCTGCACCGTCTTTAGCCATCTGTCTGCCAGTTCTTCGATTAATACTTAGGGTGAGTCGAAAGTTTTGCAATATTTGGATCACTTTATGTCTTCATACATACCTTTACGACGAAAGCTGACTAGCATTTAAAGTATAGGTAATCGTGCTGCACCGTCTTTAGCCATCTGTCTGCCAGTTCTTCGATTAATACTTAGGGTGAGTCGAAAGTTTTGCAATATTTGGATCACTTTATGTCTTCATACATACCTTTACGACGAAAGCTGACTAGCATTTAAAGTATAGGCCATCGTGTTGCACCATTTTTAGCCATCTGTCTGCCAGTTCTTCGATTAATACTTAGGGTGAGTCGAAAGTTTTGCAATATTTGGATCACTTTATGTCTTCATACATACCTTTACGACGAAAGCTGACTAGCATTTAAAGTATAGGCCATCGTGCTGCACCGTCTTTAGCCATCTGTCTGCCAGTTCTTCGATTAATACTTAGGGTGAGTCGAAAGTTTTGCAATATTTGGATCACTTTATGTCTTCATACATACCTTTACGACGAAAGCTGACTAGCATTTAAAGTATAGGCCATCGTGCTGCACCGTCTTTAGCCATCTGTCTGCCAGTTCTTCGATTAATACTTAGGGTGAGTCGAAAGTTTTGCAATATTTGGATCACTTTATGTCTTCATACATACCTTTACGACGAAAGCTGACTAGCATTTAAAGTATAGGTAATCGTGCTGCACCGTCTTTAGCCATCTGTCTGCCAGTTCTTCGATTAATACTTAGGGTGAGTCGAAAGTTTTGCAATATTTGGATCACTTTATGTCTTCATACATACCTTTACGACGAAAGCTGACTAGCATTTAAAGTATAGGCCATCGTGTTGCACCATTTTTAGCCATCTGTCTGCCAGTTCTTCGATTAATACTTAGGGTGAGTCGAAAGTTTTGCAATATTTGGATCACTTTATGTCTTCATACATACCTTTACGACGAAAGCTGACTAGCATTTAAAGTATAGGTAATCGTGCTGCACCGTCTTTAGCCATCTGTCTGCCAGTTCTTCGATTAATACTTAGGGTGAGTCGAAAGTTTTGCAATATTTGGATCACTTTATGTCTTCATACATACCTTTACGACGAAAGCTGACTAGCATTTAAAGTATAGGCCATCGTGTTGCACCATTTTTAGCCATCTGTCTGCCAGTTCTTCGATTAATACTTAGGGTGAGTCGAAAGTTTTGCAATATTTGGATCACTTTATGTCTTCATACATACCTTTACGACGAAAGCTGACTAGCATTTAAAGTATAGGTAATCGTGCTGCACCGTCTTTAGCCATCTGTCTGCCAGTTCTTCGATTAATACTTAGGGTGAGTCGAAAGTTTTGCAATATTTGGATCACTTTATGTCTTCATACATACCTTTACGACGAAAGCTGACTAGCATTTAAAGTATAGGTAATCGTGTTGCACCGTCTTTAGCCATCTGTCTGCCAGTTCTTCGATTAATACTTAGGGTGAGTCGAAAGTTTTGCAATATTTGGATCACTTTATGTCTTCATACATACCTTTACGACGAAAGCTGACTAGCATTTAAAGTATAGGCCATCGTGCTGCACCGTCTTTAGCCATCTGTCTGCCAGTTCTTCGATTAATACTTAGGGTGAGTCGAAAGTTTTGCAATATTTGGATCACTTTATGTCTTCATACATACCTTTACGACGAAAGCTGACTAGCATTTAAAGTATAGGTAATCGTGCTGCACCGTCTTTAGCCATCTGTCTGCCAGTTCTTCGATTAATACTTAGGGTGAGTCGAAAGTTTTGCAATATTTGGATCACTTTATGTCTTCATACATACCTTTACGACGAAAGCTGACTAGCATTTAAAGTATAGGCCATCGTGTTGCACCATTTTTAGCCATCTGTCTGCCAGTTCTTCGATTAATACTTAGGGTGAGTCGAAAGTTTTGCAATATTTGGATCACTTTATGTCTTCATACATACCTTTACGACGAAAGCTGACTAGCATTTAAAGTATAGGCCATCGTGCTGCACCGTCTTTAGCCATCTGTCTGCCAGTTCTTCGATTAATACTTAGGGTGAGTCGAAAGTTTTGCAATATTTGGATCACTTTATGTCTTCATACATACCTTTACGACGAAAGCTGACTAGCATTTAAAGTATAGGTAATCGTGCTGCACCGTCTTTAGCCATCTGTCTGCCAGTTCTTCGATTAATACTTAGGGTGAGTCGAAAGTTTTGCAATATTTGGATCACTTTATGTCTTCATACATACCTTTACGACGAAAGCTGACTAGCATTTAAAGTATAGGCCATCGTGTTGCACCGTCTTTAGCCATCTGTCTGCCAGTTCTTCGATTAATACTTAGGGTGAGTCGAAAGTTTTGCAATATTTGGATCACTTTATGTCTTCATACATACCTTTACGACGAAAGCTGACTAGCATTTAAAGTATAGGTAATCGTGCTGCACCGTCTTTAGCCATCTGTCTGCCAGTTCTTCGATTAATACTTAGGGTGAGTCGAAAGTTTTGCAATATTTGGATCACTTTATGTCTTCATACATACCTTTACGACGAAAGCTGACTAGCATTTAAAGTATAGGCCATCGTGTTGCACCGTCTTTAGCCATCTGTCTGCCAGTTCTTCGATTAATACTTAGGGTGAGTCGAAAGTTTTGCAATATTTGGATCACTTTATGTCTTCATACATACCTTTACGACGAAAGCTGACTAGCATTTAAAGTATAGGTAATCGTGCTGCACCGTCTTTAGCCATCTGTCTGCCAGTTCTTCGATTAATACTTAGGGTGAGTCGAAAGTTTTGCAATATTTGGATCACTTTATGTCTTCATACATACCTTTACGACGAAAGCTGACTAGCATTTAAAGTATAGGTAATCGTGTTGCACCGTCTTTAGCCATCTGTCTGCCAGTTCTTCGATTAATACTTAGGTGTGAGTCGAAAGTTTTGCAATATTTGGATCACTTTATGTCTTCATACATACCTTTACGACGAAAGCTGACTAGCATTTAAAGTATAGGCCATCGTGTTGCACCATTTTTAGCCATCTGTCTGCCAGTTCTTCGATTAATACTTAGGGTGAGTCGAAAGTTTTGCAATATTTGGATCACTTTATGTCTTCATACATACCTTTACGACGAAAGCTGACTAGCATTTAAAGTATAGGTAATCGTGCTGCACCGTCTTTAGCCATCTGTCTGCCAGTTCTTCGATTAATACTTAGGGTGAGTCGAAAGTTTTGCAATATTTGGATCACTTTATGTCTTCATACATACCTTTACGACGAAAGCTGACTAGCATTTAAAGTATAGGCCATCGTGTTGCACCATTTTTAGCCATCTGTCTGCCAGTTCTTCGATTAATACTTAGGGTGAGTCGAAAGTTTTGCAATATTTGGATCACTTTATGTCTTCATACATACCTTTACGACGAAAGCTGACTAGCATTTAAAGTATAGGTAATCGTGCTGCACCGTCTTTAGCCATCTGTCTGCCAGTTCTTCGATTAATACTTAGGGTGAGTCGAAAGTTTTGCAATATTTGGATCACTTTATGTCTTCATACATACCTTTACGACGAAAGCTGACTAGCATTTAAAGTATAGGCCATCGTGTTGCACCGTCTTTAGCCATCTGTCTGCCAGTTCTTCGATTAATACTTAGGGTGAGTCGAAAGTTTTGCAATATTTGGATCACTTTATGTCTTCATACATACCTTTACGACGAAAGCTGACTAGCATTTAAAGTATAGGCCATCGTGTTGCACCATTTTTAGCCATCTGTCTGCCAGTTCTTCGATTAATACTTAGGGTGAGTCGAAAGTTTTGCAATATTTGGATCACTTTATGTCTTCATACATACCTTTACGACGAAAGCTGACTAGCATTTAAAGTATAGGTAATCGTGCTGCACCGTCTTTAGCCATCTGTCTGCCAGTTCTTCGATTAATACTTAGGGTGAGTCGAAAGTTTTGCAATATTTGGATCACTTTATGTCTTCATACATACCTTTACGACGAAAGCTGACTAGCATTTAAAGTATAGGTAATCGTGCTGCACCGTCTTTAGCCATCTGTCTGCCAGTTCTTCGATTAATACTTAGGGTGAGTCGAAAGTTTTGCAATATTTGGATCACTTTATGTCTTCATACATACCTTTACGACGAAAGCTGACTAGCATTTAAAGTATAGGCCATCGTGTTGCACCGTCTTTAGCCATCTGTCTGCCAGTTCTTCGATTAATACTTAGGGTGAGTCGAAAGTTTTGCAATATTTGGATCACTTTATGTCTTCATACATACCTTTACGACGAAAGCTGACTAGCATTTAAAGTATAGGCCATCGTGTTGCACCATTTTTAGCCATCTGTCTGCCAGTTCTTCGATTAATACTTAGGGTGAGTCGAAAGTTTTGCAATATTTGGATCACTTTATGTCTTCATACATACCTTTACGACGAAAGCTGACTAGCATTTAAAGTATAGGTAATCGTGCTGCACCGTCTTTAGCCATCTGTCTGCCAGTTCTTCGATTAATACTTAGGGTGAGTCGAAAGTTTTGCAATATTTGGATCACTTTATGTCTTCATACATACCTTTACGACGAAAGCTGACTAGCATTTAAAGTATAGGCCATCGTGTTGCACCATTTTTAGCCATCTGTCTGCCAGTTCTTCGATTAATACTTAGGGTGAGTCGAAAGTTTTGCAATATTTGGATCACTTTATGTCTTCATACATACCTTTACGACGAAAGCTGACTAGCATTTAAAGTATAGGTAATCGTGCTGCACCGTCTTTAGCCATCTGTCTGCCAGTTCTTCGATTAATACTTAGGGTGAGTCGAAAGTTTTGCAATATTTGGATCACTTTATGTCTTCATACATACCTTTACGACGAAAGCTGACTAGCATTTAAAGTATAGGCCATCGTGTTGCACCATTTTTAGCCATCTGTCTGCCAGTTCTTCGATTAATACTTAGGGTGAGTCGAAAGTTTTGCAATATTTGGATCACTTTATGTCTTCATACATACCTTTACGACGAAAGCTGACTAGCATTTAAAGTATAGGTAATCGTGCTGCACCGTCTTTAGCCATCTGTCTGCCAGTTCTTCGATTAATACTTAGGGTGAGTCGAAAGTTTTGCAATATTTGGATCACTTTATGTCTTCATACATACCTTTACGACGAAAGCTGACTAGCATTTAAAGTATAGGTAATCGTGCTGCACCGTCTTTAGTCATCTGTCTGCCATTTCTTCGATTAATACTTAGGGTGAGTCGAAAGTTTTGCAATATTTGGATCACTTTATGTCTTCATACATACCTTTACGACGAAAGCTGACTAGCATTTAAAGTATAGGTAATCGTGCTGCACCGTCTTTAGCCATCTGTCTGCCAGTTCTTCGATTAATACTTAGGGTGAGTCGAAAGTTTTGCAATATTTGGATCACTTTATGTCTTCATACATACCTTTACGACGAAAGCTGACTAGCATTTAAAGTATAGGCCATCGTGTTGCACCATTTTTAGCCATCTGTCTGCCAGTTCTTCGATTAATACTTAGGGTGAGTCGAACGTTTTGCAATATTTGTATCACTTTATGTCTTCATACATACCTTTACGACGAAAGCTGACTAGCATTTAAAGTATAGGCCATCGTGTTGCACCGTCTTTAGCCATCTGTCTGCCAGTTCTTCGATTAATACTTAGGGTGAGTCGAAAGTTTTGCAATATTTGGATCACTTTATGTCTTCATACATACCTTTACGACGAAAGCTGACTAGCATTTAAAGTATAGGCCATCGTGTTGCACCATTTTTAGCCATCTGTCTGCCAGTTCTTCGATTAATACTTAGGGTGAGTCGAAAGTTTTGCAATATTTGGATCACTTTATGTCTTCATACATACCTTCACGACGAAAGCTGACTAGCATTTAAAGTTTAGGTAATCGTGCTGCACCGTCTTTAGCCATCTGTCTGCCAGTTCTTCGATTAATACTTAGGGTGAGTCGAAAGTTTTGCAATATTTGGATCACTTTATGTCTTCATACATACCTTTACGACGAAAGCTGACTAGCATTTAAAGTATAGGCCATCGTGTTGCACCATTTTTAGCCATCTGTCTGCCAGTTCTTCGATTAATACTTAGGGTGAGTCGAAAGTTTTGCAATATTTGGATCACTTTATGTCTTCATACATACCTTTACGACGAAAGCTGACTAGCATTTAAAGTATAGGTAATCGTGCTGCACCGTCTTTAGCCATCTGTCTGCCAGTTCTTCGATTAATACTTAGGGTGAGTCGAAAGTTTTGCAATATTTGGATCACTTTATGTCTTCATACATACCTTTACGACGAAAGCTGACTAGCATTTAAAGTATAGGTAATCGTGCTGCACCGTCTTTAGCCATCTGTCTGCCAGTTCTTCGATTAATACTTAGGGTGAGTCGAAAGTTTTGCAATATTTGGATCACTTTATGTCTTCATACATACCTTTACGACGAAAGCTGACTAGCATTTAAAGTATAGGCCATCGTGTTGCACCATTTTTAGCCATCTGTCTGCCAGTTCTTCGATTAATACTTAGGGTGAGTCGAAAGTTTTGCAATATTTGGATCACTTTATGTCTTCATACATACCTTTACGACGAAAGCTGACTAGCATTTAAAGTATAGGTAATCGTGCTGCACCGTCTTTAGCCATCTGTCTGCCAGTTCTTCGATTAATACTTAGGGTGAGTCGAAAGTTTTGCAATATTTGGATCACTTTATGTCTTCATACATACCTTTACGACGAAAGCTGACTAGCATTTAAAGTATAGGCCATCGTGTTGCACCATTTTTAGCCATCTGTCTGCCAGTTCTTCGATTAATACTTAGGGTGAGTCGAAAGTTTTGCAATATTTGGATCACTTTATGTCTTCATACATACCTTTACGACGAAAGCTGACTAGCATTTAAAGTATAGGTAATCGTGCTGCACCGTCTTTAGCCATCTGCCTGCCCGTTCTTCGATTCCGCAGCGGTACCCGTTCCTATCCTTCGAGGCGAAGAACTCCTTTACCTGAAGCTGTCACCTCCTCCTGGTTGTTGAAGTGCCACCCGCGAAGAAAGTGGGCCATATACCAGAACAAATAATAATCCGACGGGGCGAGGTCCGGATTATACGATGGGTGTGGCATCAGTTCGTTGTTCTCAAGTTCCTGCAGTTTTGCCCGGGTCGATCGCATGGTATGAGGCAAAGCGTTGCCCCCCTTCTCCCCCCCAAATTTACTTTCAGTTTTTACAGAACCGGCTTTGTATTAATTTCCATTTATTTACTGCATTTTATTTTTGGAATCTCTATTAGTAAAACAATAAAAGACAACTAATATGATGTCTTATCGCACCAGAAACCTACAGGAATCTTCCCATTGTTGTTGTTGATGATGATGATTAGAAAAGCAAGGTGAAATCTCAGTGCTGTTTCGTAAAGCTCAAGATGGGGATCACGCGTTTTCAAGACCGTGTTAAAAACAAAAGAATTTGGATATCGCATGTAATATCGACTGCAATTCAAACAGATATGCCTCCAGTTATGAGCCACTAGCCGGTTTGGTTTTTGGTTTTTTTTTCTCTCAAAGGTTCTGAAACTCCCAGAATTTTTAGGTGCTGGCTAGAAATTTTCGTAATGGGAAATAAAAAGGATTCAAAAGCAAAAATATTTTGTGATCGATAAAGCGGCAAAATGTCAATAAAATGAAAAAAAAAACTCACTGGAAATCAAAATGTGCCATATATATACAGAGGAATCTCAGTTATACATTTTCTAGGGAATGACTTTAAAAAACCAATAAATTAAAAAAAAAAAACATATGAAAGAAATTTCAAAATAATTTCGAATGCCTCAAAAAAGAAAAAAAGAGCGGGGGGGAGATCTCCAGTCAAGTTTTATACGCCGATTAATTTCTTCATCAATGTGACCCTCACTTGATATCTGCTGTCTAAGGTAAACGTACGCATCTGTTATCTCCACCTTTTCTACATCAATCGATAAATCTTCATTTCTTGTAAAAGCATTGTACATCACTTTTGTCTTCTGAAAGTTCATTTTTAATCCGACTTCTTTACTCTTGTCAGCAAGTTCCTGGGATCATACTCTGCAGCTCTGTTGGGGTAGTTGTAAAAATTACAACGTCATCAGCAAAACGAAGGTGAGTTAGATAATCTCCATTAATCTTTATACCTTTGTTTCTCCAGTTCAGTGATTGAAAGACATTTCCCAATGTAGCATTAAAGAGCTTGCGAGATATGGTGTCACCTTGTCTCACTCCCTTTCCAACTTTTATGTGGGCTGTATTCTCAAACATCCGAATCTTTGCACTTGCATTTTTATAGATGTTATCAATAATATTAATGTATGCATCTTCAACACCGCAATTTAAACTCCGTTAACATATAATTTAAACTCCGTTTCATCATCAGAGTTTTTGGATATATGCAGTTGCGCCCATATTAGTACTTTTAGGGAGGGGGGGCTAAGAAAAATCTTTACCTCCTTCAAGGCTGTCAAACATTTTAGTAAATGTACAAGATATTAAAAATACAACAAAAAATAATCGATACAATCAATCATTAATATCCCATTTTTAAAAAATGCTTTTAAAAAAGGTTTCGTCTATTATAGTGTTCTAAATTTATCACAAATTTGGCTATACCAACGGCTAGGGGGCCTCTATGTAATTCCGATTTGTCTTTGTACAACCTACCCTCCCAGAAGTTTGTACACGCTTAGCTGAATCCCCCTGTATCACTGGAAAACGTATAACCAAGGTTCCACTGTATATACGCAGATAATCAGATCCTCTATGAAGGAATAAGAAAAGAACCTTAAAAATAAACCTACATCTGTTATCTCAAACAATAAAAATTTAATATGAAGATATCCATTGACAAAACGAAAATGGACTTCCGAGGGAATGAAATCATTAGATGCAAATTAGTAATAGATAATATCCAAATAGAGCAAGTGAGAGAATTCAAATACTTGGACAATTATAATGAATTAGCTTTGTTTATCTTTTTACTAAGCTAATTATTATGAATGAATAATGCTCTAAGCTTCAAAATGATGAATTCCCAAAAGGGTGTTGTTACTCGTTAATTATGAACTTAAACAAAGTCTCAACGCTGGTTATTTATATTAAGTAATCAAAGTCATAAACCTAACAGCCAGACAGAGGTCTGACAAAACTAAGAATTGAAAAAGACTGAACTTACAGAACAACTTGTTTATTATGATGACTCCTGGTCAACTAAGGCACTCATATATCACTACTACATAACAACACACTGCAACGCAACTCCAACGCAACAACACAACTACAACGCAACAACACACAACGCACACTTCTCGATGAACGCGCCTATATACGAGCTACCACCACGTCATGACTTACACTCATTGCCAGATCTCATTCAGCGGGGTGAAATAATATTCCGTTCAGTAGGAAGATAATTTACATAGTAAAATAAAATAACCAGAGATAGTAAAATCAAAAGGAAAGTGAATATAGAGTATACGTTACATCATCTCCCCTTAATTTTTCTTCTTTTTTTTTTTTTTTTTTTTTTTTTTTTTTGGTTTCCGAAAAACCTATCAATTTTGGAGTGTAAGTCTTACATTTCGATGATTGACGTTTCTCGATCTTTTTTTTTTTTTTGTTTGGTGGTAGCCGTATTTACATTATCACTTGGCATAACAATTTACGAATCTGTATTCGACTGTGAAATTTGTAGTGTAGAACAAACCAAACCTGCATCGGCATACTTTCCTTTTATTCTGCCTAGCAGGAATCACTTTTTTAATTTCAAATTACGTGCGCCTCATTGGTTGAAATACATAACAACTGTATCAGCAGCGAAGATTGCCTGAAGCTGCCTAACAGTAACAATTTTATTATTTTCATTTCAAATTACGTTTGCCTCATGCGTTGAAATACAGAACAACTGTATCAGCAGCGAAATTTACCTGGAGCTGCCTAACAGTAACAATTTTATTATTTTCATTTCAAATTACGTTTGCCTCATGCGTTGAAATACAGAACAACTGTATCAGCAGCGAAATTTACCTGGAGCTGCCTAACAGTAACAATTTTATTATTTTCATTTCAAATTACGTTTGCCTCATGCGTTGAAATACAGAACAACTGTATCAGCAGCGAAATTTACCTGGAGCTGCCTAACAGTAACAATTTTATTATTTTACCCCTAAGCACATAGATATATATAAAAAAAGTGGATTAGTAGATGGACATAGAAGAAATATAAAAAAAAACACACATATATACACAAAAAGAATGCATAGGCCCACACGAAAAAAAGAAATTCTGACACGCCAACTGGTCGAGCAGGAAAAACAATAAACTGAGAAAAGAACCTGTCCACGAGAACTTACTTATCTCGAGGACGCATAAAAAATTCTAGTGCGAAAACGTTTTCCAGGCCTAATGGGACTGGGGAAATCAGGTGGCTTGGATCTCTTCCGGGACGGTAATGGAACATCGGTCTGTTGTCGGTCAGGAATCTGGCGGTCTGGAAATCCCTGCGGCTGAGAAGAACGGTCAGGAACGTCAGAAGTCTGGCGGTCCGGAAATCCCTGCTGCGGCCGATAGGAACGGTCAGGAGTCTGGCGGTCTGGAAATCCCTGCGGCTGAGAAGAACGGTCAGGAACGTCAGAAGTCTGGCGGTCCGGAAATCCCTGCGGCTGAGAAGAACGGTCAGGAACGTCAGAAGTCTGGCGGTCCGGAAATCCCTGCTGCGGCTGATAGGAACGGGCTCCCCAGGCTTTGGATATGAAGTCCCTTGATGCTGGGGCCCGTTGTGTCCTTCCAGTATCTTTTTGGAGGGACGTGTCTCCGGCCACATCGCTTGTTTTCGTTTACGCCCACGGGGCATGATAGTAGTAGCAGGCATCGGCCCTGTTTGCCCTGAACGGAGGTTCCAGGGGCGAAACCCGGGCGGATGCAAAGATTTCTGCCTTCGTCGCTGTTGCGGCGAAGCAGATTGGGGAGACAAGTGACGTTTGCGCCCAGCTTTTGGTGGTGCTGGACGGTGTGGAATATTAAATGTTGGATTCATAACTGACAAATCCGAAATGTCCGACGCCTCTGAGTCGCTGCTGTAATTCAGCGGTCGTGCAGGGCGATGTTTGGATTTGCCTATAGGAATACTTTCCGATGAGGTATTCAAAGAAGAAGTATCCCGCGTTGGTGCAGAGTTAGCCGGAAACGGCGCAGCAATAGTCTTGGCAATGGTTGGAGGGAAAGGAACGATACTAGTATTCGACGAACGCGAATCGAGCCTTGGTCTCACGGGAGAAACAGGTTGCGGTTGTAGAAACTCGTCTGGAGGGGGGAGGGTGAAGGAAAAATCACTGGTGATTCATCAAAAATGTTCGGTGGGTCGTCCACAATTTCTGGCGGTTGAACATGAGATATAGATTCTTGAGTCTGTGGAACAGAAGGTTGAGTAGGATTGATAATGAAATCGATATTCCGTTCGTGATACTTGCGACATTGATCAACATGTACATATTGAAAATTGTTGTTCGGTTTCTCCAGAACAATATTATTTTCAAAGACATTTGCCACCCGATATGGACCTTCGTAGCTGGGTGCAAATTTCTTCACTAAAGTATGCGAAACAGAAGACTGGAAGTGCGTTTCCACGAGAGTGAGATCTCCAACGACAAGATCTGGTTCCCTACGCCTAGAATTATAATATCGTGCTTGAGCCGCTTGTGCTCCTAGCATTGCAACACGAGCTTTTTCTGCCATAATGTGTACTGATTGCGGAGTTGGTCGCTGGTTTAATTCGTCGATAATCCCCGTTAAATTTTCAAAAGGGGTTTTAATTTTGCGACCCAGAAAAAGTTCTGCAGGAGTAATTTTAGTAGACTCGTGGACAGACGAGCGGAGGGCGAACGCAAAAAGGTCTAAATGGTCATCCCATCTTTCATGGTGGTCCATTACGAAAGTCGCAATCATTTTCACTAGCGTTCGGTTAACGCGTTCTGCAGGATTACTCTGGGGATGATATGGGAAATGAATTTGTGTTTAATGTGTAATCTCGCACACATTCTTTCAAAAATGTCAGAAATAAATTGAGGACCATTATCCGAAACTACTTTATTAGGTGCACCATATCTAGAAAATACTTCATTAACTAAGACATTACAAATAATCTCAGCCGTAGCGGCTTTAATGGGAAAAACTTCAACCCATTTAGAAAAATTATCAGTTAGTACTAAAACATAACGAGCTTTATTTTTAACAGATAATGGATAAGGTCCCAATAAATCTATGGAAATAATATCAAATACATGAGAACTTGAACTAGATTTCAAGTGACCGGCCGGTCTTACATTACGGTAATTATTAATCTGACACAAGTGACATGATTGAACGTATGCGAGCACACTTTGGTACATGCCAGGCCAATAGGCAACATCCCGCAATTTACAACGGGTCTTGCGAATACCTAAATGGCCTGCAAGAGGTTTGTCATGAAATTCATTTAAAAGAGCCATTCTAAGGGTTCGCGGAATACATGGGCGAAACTCTGCCCTAGTAGTAAGAGACTTTGTATAATAAAGAAGACCCTCTATTACTTCAAAATGTTGTGACCTTCCAGCCAGAGAAGGATCACTTTGTGGGGGCGAACCCGCAAGCAAAAAATTGTAAATATCCCCAAAATCTGGATCATTTATTAATTCTGCCATTATCTGCTCTCTGGATGTGATATCAGCTATCAGAAGTAAAGGCTGACATCCAGGAGTAGTTTCGGTGGGGACCCCACTAATCGGAACGCGAGATAATGCGTCCGGTAATTGATTCTTATTACCTGGCTGATACGAAATTTTGATATTGCTCTCTTGTAACTTCAGAGCCCACTTCATAAGTCTTTGAGATAGGTGTTTAGCAGAATTCAAATACTGAAGGGCAGAATGATCCGTAATTATGTTAACTGTCAATTCGTTAAGATAACATTGAAATTTATTCAGTGCATACACAACAGCAAGACATTCACGTTCCGTAGCTGAATAATTGCGTTCAGCTTTGGCTAAAGTACGAGACGCAAAAGCTATTGGATGCCCAGCTTGTGACAAAACGCAACCAAGACCAACTCCGGATGCATCAGTATAAATATCAAATTCTTTAGAATGATCCGGGAAAGCCAACACCGGAGGCTGAGTCAATGCAGACTTCAGTGTTTCGAATGCAGCGTTAGCTTCAGGTGTCCAAATAAACTTCTTGTATTTACGCTTTAAAGCATACAATGGCTCACATATTGTAGCATAAGCGGGGACGAACTGCTGATACCATCCGGTCATTCCCAGAAAGCGGGATAGTTCTTTTGCTGTTTTAGGCCGAGGAAAGTCAGCAATAGGCCTAATTTTTTCATTATCAGTGAATAAGCCGTGGGGAGTAATTTTCAACCCCAGATATACAATCTCGTCCCTCGCTATCTGGCATTTACTAGGTTTTAACGTCAAGCCAGCATTGTATATAAGTTGGAACACCTGTTTGAGCAGAGAAAGGTGCTCGTCAAAAGTCTCTGATGTGATAATAATATCATCCAAATAGACATGCACATGGGGACCCAGGACAGGTCTGAGAACCGTGTCCATAAGCTTTTGGAAAGTAGCAGGTGCAGAAGCTAAACCAAAAGGCATACGTAAATATTCATAGGCCCCAAAAGGAGTCACAAAGCCTGTTTTATCGACCGAGTCCGGATGTACTGCCACCTGCCAATATCCACTCGCCAAATCCAAAGTTGACATCCATTTGGTTGACGACAAGTCATTTAGAATATGTGACATGACAGGTAGGGGATAATTGATTGTTTTTGTGACTTGGTTGAGTTTGCGAAAATCTGTCACGAAACGAAATTCATTTGGTTGTTTCTTTGGAACCAAGAAGGCAGGAGCCGCCCAGGCGCTTGTTGATTCCCTGATTATGCCTTGCTTAATCATTTCCGCAATTTGACGTTGCATTTCCTGTTTTTTATGTGGAGCACAAGGGTAAGGTTTCGTCGCAATGGGTTTCGAACCATCAGTGTCAATAACATGATAAACCACCTGTGTGAAACCAGGTTGATCCGAAAATAAACCAGGGCTTTCCTGTAAAAGGAGAGAAAGCTGGTCTCGTTGCCCCTCATTCAATTGGTCACTCAACAATAAACTCGTAATATCTACAGGAACCGTCGGAATCATTTCGACAGGTTCCGGAAAGGAAATCACATGTTGTACAAAATTCAAAGTTATTTGAAACTTGTTAATAAAGTCCATACCCATGAGACATTTCACGGGTAGCTCGTCTATAAGCAGGAAAGAATGTGTAAAACGAGCTTTTCCCAGCCCTAAAGATAATGTGACAGTTCCTGAAATACTGAAGATTTCGTTATTTGCACCTCGCAAATACTGCGTTGCAGGCTGAACATGTATTGCAGAAAAAACATCATTGCAAAACTTTGTATTTAGGGCTGAAATCTCAGACCCAGTGTCGAACTTTGTCTCGACAATAATGTCTTCAAGTGTCAAGAATACATCAGGCAACTGAGGAGTTTGAACAGTCACTAATACTGTTTTAGGGTCAGGATGTTTGGTATCAGGAAGCAGGACCGACCCTTCGTCTACTTCCTGTGGAAGTTTAAAGGAATTCTGGTGGTGTTATCAAGTGGTCGGAAACCTCGACCCTGCCAGGTATCGGGAAAATTTTCACGATAAGGAAAATTGCGTGGACCCTGCGTCGGGAACTCCGCGTGTCTGTTGAGATTTTCATTTTCGTTACGTCTGCCCTCAGCACGGGCAGAAAAATTATTATTGCCCTGAGCATGATAACGTTCCGAATGCTGCTGAGTGGAACGGGGTCGAGCATACTGTGCATTATGACGATACCCCGTAGCTTGCTCCGAAACTCGTTGCTGGTTCGCCACTCTTCTGTGTGGTGGAACGTATGAAGCTTGAGTGGGCACGTGTGTATGCTCGCGCTGAAAGTTTTGTCTATTATGCCGCTGAGGGTTTTCGGAATAAGCCTCGCGGGGTGCCCGAGCATGGTGAGTTTCAGCATGTCTGCCATGCCGCTCTTCATACGTGCGTATGAGGCGAAGGCATTCATGAATAGTGGCAGGGTGTCGAACCTCAAGAAAATCTTGCAAGAATGGGTCGAGCTGCTGTACGAGGGTATCCAACATGTCAACATGACTGGCATGTGGATCCCATAGATTATATAGGCGTGTAGTTTCCAACGCAAATGCAACAGGGCTATCATTGGGACCCTGCTGACGAGAAAACAGCTGTTGAGCAAGGCTAGCTCGACTGAGGCCGAAAGGAAAGACCTCCAAGAATTCTGCACGGAAATTCTCATAATGAGAATCCGGGTTAGACCCTCGCCACTGCCGATACCAGGTCTTGGCGGTATCTCTCAAGCAAGTTCCGGCAATTTGGACCTTGCAGTCTTCCGGAATATTATATAAATCAAAATGGTCTTCCAGATCTTCGAGGAACTTTAAAGACCCCTCCAAACCATTGAAATAAATTGTTCCTGCATGCGGCACGAAATGGGCAAGCATTCTGCTTCGCTGAGAGGATTGAATTCAACTCAGCTACGACCCGCGACTCAGAGTGATAAGAAGCTGGTGCATTCCGAAATGGTGAAGAATGCGTGGGTATGTGTAGATTATTCATATCCAAGTCAGAGCCACAGGCTTCGTACAAATTGTCCAAAAAAACACCATTACCCTCGAGACTTGCCGGATGGTGGAAATTTGAAGTTGTCTCAGGTAAGGAAGCCATGGGTAATAATAGTCAGGATCTCGTGTTCGAGAAAAGTTCGGGCGCCAATTATAATGAATTAGCTTTGTTTATCTTTTTGCTAAGCTAATTATTATGAATGAATAATGCTCTAAGCTTCAAAATGATGAATTCCCAAAAGGGTGTTGTTACTCGTTAATTATGAACTTAAACAAAGTCTCAACGCTGGTTATTTATATTAAGTAATCAAAGTCATAAACCTAACAGCCAGACAGAGGTCTGACAAAACTAAGAATTGAAAAAGACTGAACTTACAGAACAACTTGTTTATTATGATGACTCCTGGTCAACTAAGGCACTCATATATCACTACTACATAACAACACACTGCAACGCAACTCCAACGCAACAACACAACTACAACGCAACAACACACACTTCTCGATGAACGCGCCTATATACGAGCTACCACCACGTCATGACTTACACTCATTGCCAGATCTCATTCAGCGGGGTGAAATAATATTCCGTTCAGTAGGAAGATAATTTACATAGTAAAATAAAATAACCAGAGATAGTAAAATCAAAAGGAAAGTGAATATAGAGTATACGTTACACAATTTGTTCAGTCTTGAGGAATTTAGAAAATAAAAGACAAGTTCTTAAAAGCCTGTGAAGCTACTTATCGTCATTTTCGGTGTGATCACGACAAACAGATGTTATCGGATGATACATAATTGTCCTTGTCAAGCTAATAATCAGATACGGAAGTGAGACATATACTTGGGATTAGAGAGGCAAAGAAGAGCAGCAGCAATGCGGACATTAAGACCAATTGCAGGTTACAAGAGACTTCACGAAAGAAAGAACAAGGATATCCATAAAGAACTTAGGCTGAGGAGTTGTGGAAGAGATAACGGATTACAGAAACAGAGAGATGGAAAGAGCACGCGAAGAGGAGCAACATCGACTGCTTCTTCTATGATCTCAATAGTCGATAAACTCATTGTGAAGAGATCAAAGTGATTACTTCGAGTAAAGAAGGAAAAGTACAAATAGTGAATGAGTTTCTGAGCCTGTTGAAAAGTCTCTTAACGAGGCCATTTCAAAGTATTGCAGCTTTTCAGTGGCAACGTCCACAACGGGGAATTTTTTTCCAAACAATAATGACCCCCTGTGGCAAAGTAGTACGAAACTTTGGTCTTTCTTTCTTTCAAGATAAGCCGGATGAGGCATATATATGGGCTTGTCTTACAAAACTGGCTCTCTCCGCTTCCTAGAACCAGTGGCCCGAATTAGGGACTGGAGACTGCTTACAGCCCACCGAGTTGTTCTCCGTGGTTTTTAACCCCTTAACCAGCTGGAACGAATTAACTCGGGGTTAGCAAAATGAGCTGGTATTAGCTCGAATGAATGAATTCGCTGTCTAAGAAGTGGACTGAACGAGGCTGAAACGAGTGATCTTACCCATCAGAGAGCGTTGCTCGTTTGAATCACTCGTTTCTACCCAATGGCATTACGTCCGCGCCAGGGAAACTAGCCGTTTCCCATCGGGACTTCAGTCATGAAGCAGGGAATAAAGTACTAGAACAAAGAGAGAGGTAGCGAAAGAGAGAGAGAGAGAGAGGAACAGAGAAAGAGAGAGGGACAAAGACAGACAAAGAGACAGACAGACAAAGAAAGAAAGGGTCAGAGAGATAGAGTGAGAGACAGAGAGGGAGGAAGAAAGAAAGAAACAGAAAGACGGGAGAGAGAGACGCACAGAGAGGGAGAAAGACAGGTAGAGAGAGAGAGAGAGGGAGAAAGACTCTCTCTCAGAAAGAAGAGAGTCACTCCTGACTCTCTCTCAGAAAGAGAGAGAGTCAGAGTGAGAGATAGAGAAAGAGATAGAGACAATGATATAAAGAGAGACAGAGACTGAGAGATGCAGAGACAGAGAGAGAGGCAGAGACAAAGAGAAAAAGGCGGAGAGGCAGAGACAAAGAGAAACAGACGGAGAGACAGAAAAACAGAATTTACGACCAGTGACAGATTTCTGGTTGGTACTTCTCAGATGTAAAGGTGAAAGGAATCTATTTGCCACAGCTTTCGTAAATCCAGATCTCTATGAGAACATATAGGTGTTTGAGAACCGCAGAAAAGTGTGAGTAGCCTTTGGTCTACATTCATCGGCCGCTTGAAGGGTTAAGCGCCCCTCGAAAAAGAAAAAACTTTTCATTTTCTGTGGTTTAAAGGTTTAAAAGCTGTAAGTGCACATCAATACACCAATGCATAATGAAAAACAAACATGTATAAAGCAAAACAAGATCTACACATACACCGGCCACTGAGTCAGAAACTTTTACGCAGATGTACGTAAACGTCAGTCTATATGCAAATTATGTGGTCACGTTCGTCACCACGTGATCTAGACAACTATCTGAGACTGCTGCTTGCCAGTAGTGTTTATCACAATGGGAAACACAAAGGATCTTTAGAAGTTCTATGAAGGGCCTATCGTGGGTGCCCGATTAGCTGGAGAGACAATTTTTAAAACAGACTGGTTTCTCAAAAGGTGAATTATATCCCGGGTCTTTAATTAGTGGAAAAATAATTCACATTGTCGTCGCGCCACAGTTTCGCCTCTTGGACAAGCAATCTGGTAGGAACGAAATCGCAGTCGTCTGAGAAGGATTGTACGGAGAAATAGGATTTCCTGCGTGCAGAAATTCGCCGAAGCATTCAATGAAGGCTATTACCCACCCATATCTCAGGGAAGTGAAAACAGAGAATTGAAGAGGGTCAGTGTTGGCAGTCTCGTGCCTATATATTAAACCACTGATTTTTGCGAAGAACTTGAAAGTTCGTCTACAGTGGTGTCAGGAACACTGATTGGACACTAGGAAAATGTCACGTGGTCCTACAAGTTGCGGCACACCTTGTTCTGTACCGACGGTAGGCTCAGAGTTTGATGGAAACCCCATGAAGCAAGAGATCCAGCTTACCTTGTAAACACAACTCAAGGTTCTGGAGGGGGTGTCATTGCGTGGGGCACGTCTTGTTGGTACGAAACGGGTCCCCTGCTATTGCTGGAAGGTTGGGTATCCTCCAAGGATTACCTGAGCATTGT
Organism: Macrothele yani; assembly: GCA_039090855.1. Classification (NCBI taxonomy): domain Eukaryota; kingdom Metazoa; phylum Arthropoda; class Arachnida; order Araneae; family Macrothelidae; genus Macrothele; species Macrothele yani. The sequence goes on along the minus strand of CM077001.1, from coordinate 35,220,659 downwards.
TGCTGATAAAGTCCATCCCGCAATGTTGACTTTTTATCCAGTAGGCTAGGTGACTGCTGTTTCATGGACGACATTGCTAGTGTCCATCGTTCAAGACTGATTCAACAGTGATTCAGCCAGCATGAGAGTGACCTCCACTATCTTCGTTGGCCACTACGAAATCCAAAACTGAACCCCATTGAGAATGTACGAGACATATTAGAAAAACAGATCCGGGAGCAAAGTCTTCTTCCATCGAATCAGAGCCAGTTAAATAAGTGTTTGGTGAACGCCTGGTATTCTGTAGACGTAGATGCACTCCAACACCTTTTGGAGTCTATGCTGAACCGCATGAGGGCTGTAATTCAGGCTAATGGAGGTCCAACCTGGTATTAAAGATAAGTTTCTAATTTAGTGGCCTCTGTGTGTAGTTTGCAGAATGTTGCAGAATATTTTTCAATCATTGAACTGGATTTTTGCAAGTTGTCCCTCACAATCAGAGCTTAGGAGAATGGTAAAGGAACTTGCTGATAAGAACAAAGAAGTGAGATTAAAAATGAAACAAAATTCATGTATCAATGCTTTTTGAAGAACTGAAGATTTAGCGAATATATTCCAAATACGTGGATATAATGTAAAAAGACGATGTCATCGCTCTGTCCACGTTATTTTATAAACAACACATAGCAGCTGAAAAAATTGCTGTTCCGACACAGCTGGGATCGAACCCCAGATCTCTCGATAACTAACCGAGTGCGCTCGCTTTACGCTACGGTGGCAACAATTCATAGAGCTATGAGTGGTTTATCAGTCAGCATCTGACTATTCAAATCCGTATTGATGGGCTCAGAGATCTGTTATCGAAAGATATGGGGTTCGATCCCAGCGGTGTCGGATAAACAATGTTGTTTATAAAATAACGTAGACAAATGGATGAAGATTTAGCGATTGATGGAGCAGTTCTAGAAGTAACAGATGCCTATATTTACCTGCTGAAGCTTATAAGGGCATAAGATATGTACGTATGTGTTTTAAATGTGATTGGACATACTCAGTAGACAGAACATTGGAGCTAGGAAGGATGGGCAGTAGATATGGGCATCTCCCGGGCAGAGTTGAACAGACCCAAACGGAATACAGGTGGATAAGCAGGGCTTCCCAACAGTGTATTTCAATCGAAGAACATTGGTAAACATGGTGATCTCAGCGTCTTTGGTCGTTGACGCATTGTAAGCGCAAAACAGATGGGTCATTCTATCACCCAAGTGATAAGAAACTGCGGGAAACCGTATCAAAGATGTGACCATGAGTATACCATTAACAGACACAAAAGCCCCCGAGAACAAGCTGTGGCGTGTGGTCACACGCCACAATGGTAAGAAAAATGTACTTAAAAATGAGAACCTGAACCTACTCATTTTTTAAGTACAGTCGTATCGTAAACGAGTACATGGCATGCTCAAATATAAGTAACCATACGTACTTACAAATACCTGCGTCAATAAATATAATCTCGTATTACTTCATTTTAGATATTACAGATTAAGAGAAATTGTTTAATAAATGAGTAAAGTGACACACATAAATAATTAGTACAACAAAGTCACTGATCACAAGTAATTTAATTAAGCAAAGAGTATCTTTAAGTTTCTACATTAAGGCTCTACGAGACCCGCCATCTTGTATTGTGCCTTCTCTTGTTAACCAACGGGCAGGCGTATTTCACAAATTGCTCGGACAATTTTGCACATTTTGGAACACCGTTTGTGGCTAACGTAAGATATATGATAAATAAAGAGTTCCCTGGTTTCAGATTTTTATTTTGGACTAAGTATTTTTTATTAATTAATAAAACTATGGAAGACGCCTTGGTACGACTTTTGCTGCGGATAAAAAATGAAGGGAAAGGTCAATAAAAATTCTGAAAGGAGGGAACTCTTTATTTATCATATATCTTGCGTTAGCCACAAACGGTGTTCCAAAATGTACAAAATTGCCCGAACAATTTGTGAAATACGCTTGCCCGTTGGTTAACAAGAGAAGGCAGCAATACAAGATGGCGGCTCTCGTAGAGCCTTAACTATATTTGTATCAATCTCAAAAATAAGATATTGTCGCTTCATCACTACATTTGTCATAAAATTGTGCAGTCCATTTGCCCAGCATGTGACAACTATTATCCCAGATGTGCCATCGAATAATATACTTCCATAAATAAATCCATCGCTCTTTCCACGTTTTTACAAACACACAGTAACCGAAAAATTGTTATTCAGCCGCCGCCGGGGGAATGAATCCCGAATCTCTCGATATCTAGCCGAGCGCGCTAGCCTTACATCACAGCGGCCAACAATTCACGGCGCTATGTGTGTTTTTCTTTTTCAGTCTGCATCTAACATCCGTATTTCGTAAGATGGGCTCAGCTACTGAGACGTCTCCATCTGGTGGGCATTAACGGCACTGGCTATATATAATAATTACAGCAGTGAATCCAAAGGGCGAGATCCAAAGTGAAAATCCTCTAAATACGTGGCCTCAGTTTCCACGTTTTTACCAACACACAGCAACCGAAAAATTGTTATTCGGCCGCCGCCGGGGAGCCCCGAGGCGGCGGCCGAATAAAACGTTTTGTTGGTAAAAACGTGGAAACAGCGATGGAATGATTTATTCAACTGACGCTACGTATTTAGAAGATTTTCAATATACTTCCAGTTGATTCTGTGAATAAATGAGTATGTATGGAGCACACGTTTTCCAAATTTGAAATCGAGCCGCGGATGGCTTAGTGGTTAGAGATTCAGACTGTTGATGGAGGGACCCCAGGTTCAAACCCAGCCTACTAGTGTGAATTTCTAACAATCGCTGAATATCCACCGTGCATCAGACCAGCACGTTAAGTGACGGCCCCCGGGTAGGAATCGCCCGGTTACATATAAATATGTTCATTACTAAGCCCCCACCAATTTCTTTCTGCCTTCTATGTGCAAAATCGTACGCTTGTACGGTGGCGCCATCTAGTGTGTTCTCTCTCACAAACTATCCTGCTAGATTAGCTCTAACTTCCTTCAGTTTCTGTGCCCTTTCGGGTAGGGCACAGAAACTGAATAAAGTTAGAGCACATATATTTCAAATTAGATATACCAGATATACTCACAATTGATTCCCTGTATGTACTCAAAAATAAGTACATGTCTTTTTCAAAAAATGAGACAAGTACCAAGATCTATTATACGTCGAGAATGTACTCAAACGCGAGTACATTTCGCTTATTTCTAAGTACCAATTTTTAACAGTGCATTGATGACCGGAGTCGCCGTAGAATATCCAGGCTCGTACAGACAGACCGCTTTGGAACGGCGGTACAAATCATATCCAGGTTAAATGTCTGAGTCCCAAACAGCGTCAGTGAAAGAATGGTATGGCGCACTCTAAATAACTAACCTGGGCTACTGAAGCCGACGCCCTACTAGTGTGCCACTATTGACTTATCATTGGAAATTACGCCTCGCCTGGTGCCGGGAAAATCATAACTGGATCTCTGCAGAGTGGTGCCGCTGCTGTGGTCAGATGAATCCCGTTTTCAGCTACACCGAGATGATGGCAGGGTGAGGGTATGGCGTCGACAGCATGAAGCCACGGCCCCGTCGTGCTTGGAAGCCTCTGTTCAAGGTGCTGTGGGCTATGTGCTAGTGTTGGGAGCCTTCTCACGAGACACACCAAGTCTCTTCTGGACAGATCTTCAACCGCTGCGCTCTACTAGCACGTGCTGGCTGATTTTTCATGGCCTTCGCACATCCTAAAGCAAATGTTGTCGTTCAGAAGGACAATGCACGGTACCACCGGATCGCAACCACCCAGACATGGCTCAAATTACACTCATCTAAGTTTGAAACCATCCACTTACAACCCAGTCCCCGGATTTCAACTCGGCTGAAGCTCTCTGTGATGCCGTGGAGCGGCGGTACATCAGATCCATGGAACCTGAACCGACGTCTCGGGTGTAATTGTGGACAATGCTGCAACAGGCACGGCTGGCGTTATCTGCGGAAACCCTTCGGCATCTGGTAGAGTCGATGCATCGGCGTGTATAGACTTATTCACATTAGAGGAGGATCAACACGCTATTAGGCATCTCTAATGCTTTGTCCACCGAGTGTATATAATTTGATAGAAAAATATTGTTTTATTTCTACGGGTTTTTTTTCTATTCGCTAGACTACTACACTGGTGCGCAAAAATTAAGAACGAAGAGGAGTAATTAGCATAACAGCGGAATGAGCAGGCAGAACGGACCGAAAGACCACTTAACAGATAGACTAGGGTCCGGTGCGATAGGGCATACGCATATGTGTAGCATGACGTAGGAGGGGGTGTCGGAAGGGTATAAAGCATACGGGCGGTGTACGCTCAGCAATTCGGCGAAAGCTATTACACGGTGTACATCGGTTTGTACGACGTAGAGTTGCTGCGACCGTGTGATATGGCCCAACAGGCAATCCAGTATACGGCATCTGGATGACTTTATCCGAGGTCGCGTCATTGGGAATTTGGAAGAAGGTCGAAGTGTGACTAGTGTGGCCGAGGAGTTCGGGATCACTCACAGCATCGTTTCACGAGTTTGAAGAGCATTTCAAACGACAGCTTTCCGAGAGTTTAGCAGTGGTCGTCCACGAGCAACCACGGTGGCAAACGACCGGTATATTGTCCTACAGGGGAGAAGAGACAGACGGCAGACAGCGGGAGAAATCGCAAGGCATATGCAACAGACAACTGGACGTCCGTTATCGCGTTTTACCGTGGCCAGGGGGCTGTACAAAGGTGGTATATTTGCACGACGACCAGTACGGTGTGTGCCATTAACGCCTGTTCATCGGAGACAGCGGTTTCTGTGGTGCCAGGAACACAAGAACTGGACACATCAGCAATGGGGTAGAGTTCTCTTTACGGATGAGAGCCGATTTAGTCTGACAAGCGAATCTGGACGTATACACGGAGAGAGCAGGGAACACGCAATCACACCTCCAGCATCATAAAAAGGGACCGGTTTGGAGATGGCTGAGTTCTCGTTTGGGGCGGAATCATGCTTGGTAGCCGTACTGACTCACCACATCTTCCAAGGAGGTTCAGTCACTAGTGTCCGCTATGGTAACGAGGTTCTCCGGCCTCACGAGTCTGTTTAGATGCTGTGGGTCCTGAGTTTCTCTTCATGGACGACAACGCTACAGCTCATCGTACAGTGGCGGTCGCAGAGCTGTTGGAGAGTGAAGATATTCAACGCATGGAATGGCCCGCAAGGTCCCTGGACCTAATTCCAACCTTCTCGGGAGACGCTTGGCAGCACGTCACCAGCTGCCAGCAACGATTCCTCAGCTGAGATTAGCGCTACAAGAGGAATGGGCCGCGATGCCTCAACAGCTCCTTGACAACCTCGTGCTCAGCATAGACAGACGTTGTAAATCCTGCAACGCAGTCAGGGGTGATCATATCCCCTACTAAAGACAGGATTTTTCTCGGCAGCCGCCTGTCACATGGACGTTTTTGTCTTCTGTCCAGTTGTGCTCGAAGCTACCTTTTCAATAAAGTGCCTTTGTATCCTTTGGATTCCTTGTTTGGACGGTTTTGCTCACTTGTCCCATATTCTTACATCTTGGGGATCATATGGTATGATTTGAGTCGATGTGGAGCACTTCTGCACGACGTTACATTCGAAAAACCGTCTCGTCCTTAATTTTTGCACGCCAGTGTATTTTAAGCATACACTGCCTAGCTATACTTCAAGTCACCCTAAGAGTATACTGTTGTAAAAGGTAAATAAGCCTGCTCACTGACTCTCTGACAAACGCAAGAACGGTATTATTCCACTTTATACTGCACTCCTGCTGTGTCCATTCTGTCAAGGAATTTCTCCCGCGCTGACCTAACTCATCTAGAATAGCCGAACTACATTCGTAATCGACGTTAGAACCATAAGGGACTGAGCAGGGGTCCGTTTCAAGAGAAGTAGTAGTGGGGATAGAACGGAATGAGAGTGTGGTGGGATCCGAACTTCAAAGAAATTCTTCTTTTACTGCTGCTTAAGTATAATACGCTCCTCCGTTGAGCTTCCGCGATTGTCAGCTTAATGACTGTGTTTCGAATGTTGGAAGTCTTCCACCCCTTTCCCTCTTTTCAAATAAAGAACCTTTCCCAGCTGAAGAGTCACCAACCGAAAGTGCGATGCTCTTGATTGAGTTAACTTCTCATATCAAATTTCTAAAAGCGCCCTGACTTTTGGAAAATTCGTTTTAAATAGCAATTTTGTCAGACAAACTTCTTAGTATACAAAAAATGGATTGTGAGCAAGAATTCTGTTGTTTTTCGATTTAAATGCTAGGAACTGCTTTTTTGTTGCGTAGGTAGTTGTTTAGTACCTTCCATAGTGATACACTTTCAGGCTGACTCGGAGTAGGTGCTACATCATTTTGTGAAAAACACTTGACGTGATAAAGTGAAGCAAATATGTGCAACACCAGCTAAATACATCAAATAACTTTTCATATGTGACATTCTGTGGCACTGGGATATTTATTTTCATGCAGCGTTCAAATCAAATAGGGTGCAAATTCACCATTATGCTTGCGATTTGTTAATTACTGCTGATATCCTGTAAATGTTAGAAATCCAAACATTATTTCTTTTTATCATTTAGTTTTAAAGTAAGAACAGTCGAACTCGCATACAACGAGCTCGCATAACACGAAATTCCGCATAAACCAAAGTTGTGTTTATAGATTCTTTGAACTTCGTAATATTCTACCTTGTTATTTTAACGACATTTTGCCACTCCGTTGGCTCAGTGGTCTAAGCGATGGCTTCTGACCATTCGTCCCAGATGGGTCCGGGTTCGAATCCCGGTGAGGCATGGATGTTTTTGTCTTACGGCACGGGCTCTCTCCCTTCCCTGGAACCAGTGGCCTAGTGTTCTAAGCGATGGCTTCTGACCATTCGTCCGAGATGGGTCCATGTTCGAGTCCCGGTAAGGCATGGATGTTGAGTTTGTCTTACGGCGCTGGTTCTCTCCCTTCATTGGTGTCAGTGGCGCTAAATTTGGGACGGGCGACTGCTTATAGTGCACTGAATTGTCGACGGTTGTCGTTGAAAGTCCAATCAAAATAAAAAAAAAGCGACATAATACATGGAATAATTTTTGAAGAAGCTGCGTATATCAAAGTTCAGCTCGGTTATCAGCAAAAAACAACAACAGGTGTGCTCACTGAGATTTTACCCCTTTCCCTAGAAATACACTGCTGGAAAATTGCTAAGAACGGATCATAAACGGCTATATAGCGCATAAAAAAGTAAGTGTGGTTGGATGCCAAGTGAAATAAAATAATGTCAGAATGCCAGGACATTACAAGAAAGACAATTTATTGTGCTGTGAAATCCAGAAGGCTTTGGAACGTGTTCAAGGGACAAACAGGCCATTTTGTGCAGAATACGTAAACGTGAAAAAAATGCAATTACCGTCCGCAGGCGTTCCGGCGTAAGATGTCAATACGGGATATGGCCACCATGGAGGGCGATGCAAGATTCCACACGTCGTGTCATGCTTTGCACAACATTATCAAGCAGCTGTTGGGGTAATTTATCCCATTCCTCTGTCAGTGCACGGATTAGGGAGTCCTTGTTTATTGGGGGGCATTGGCGACCAGCAAGACTCCTCCCCAAAGCATCCCACACATTTTCAATGGGATTCAAATCTGGAGAACGTGCTGGCCATACGAGGAGTTGAATATCCTCGCTCTCAAGACACTCCTGGACAGCGACTGTTCGATGACATGTTGCGTTGTCGTCCATGAAAATGAATCTATCACCGACAGCACCACGGAACATGCGAACATGAAGAAGCAGAACATCATTAATGTATCGTTGGCCAGTCATAGTCCCCGTTGGAAGCACATAGAGCGACGTACGGCCATTGATCATGATGCCAGTCCATACCATGACACTACATGTCGGATATCGGTCCATTTCCTGTATGATTGCTGGACAATATGCAGTACCACTATCACGCCAGATCAGTTGTCGTCGACAATCAGACGATAGACCTATCTACTCTCATCTGAGTAGAGGACAGCAGCCCAGTCGTTATCAGTCCAATTGCGATGTTGATGGCACCATTGCAAACGGGCGGTACGGTGACGTCTGGACAATGGGATACACACAACAGGACGGCGGGCGTATAGTCCTTCACGCAAACGTCTGGCGACAGTTTTTCGGGAGATCCGCTTGCCAGTAGCAGCCATAAACTGATTTGCTACCTCCCTAGCTGTGCTGCGCCGGTGTGTTTTTGTTGATAGCACTATGTACCGATCTTCTGCAGGTGTCGTACTGCGAACACGACCTCCCCCGTGACGTTTGCTACACTCTCCATTTGTTTGAAATGATTTCCAAAGCCTTGAAACAACACTGTGGCTGACGTCAAACTCCCTGGCAACATCTGTTATTTTTCGCCCTTCTTCAATCTTGCCAATAATACGGCCACGCGTAAAATCATCTAGGTGATGTCGGGAAGACATAATGAAAATTGCAAGTTCGTCAATTGATTCTTTCCCTTTTAACTTTGCGTTTGAACAACAATGGTCAATACGCGTCAAATCCTTTATATCTCTTATCAGCCCTAGGACGTCACGAACAAGTTCGGCAATCCAAAATTTGCATACGCACAACACGTCTTACTGTATCCCGCACTTATGCTAATTACCACATTTTCCTGCCTTCCATTTTATGGTTGCTATCGTTGCCATTGTCATTAGCAATTGTCCGGCAGTGTAGTTTTTTGTTGTTGTTGGAGGTTTAATGACCACAGTTAGCAACTCAATGGGCTATAAGCAGTCGCCCGTTCTTAATTTAAGGCCACTGATTTCAGGGAAGGGTGAGAGCCAGTGCGGTAAGACAAACAACATCCATGCCTCACTGGGATTCGAAACCGGACTCATCTCGCACGAATGGCCACAAAACAGCGGTTATACCACTGCGCTACTGGGGCGGCCTAGAAAATTTGGAATTACTTGCTGTTGACAACATCCTGTGGTTCGCCTTACAAACGGATCAGTTTGCGTGCAGGCAAATGTTTCAGTTGCTTTTGTTTTAAAGTGCGCATACGGTTTCAGAACAGCACTCTCGGTTTCAGAACATGCGCGGGCTTGGGCACAAAGAGCTGCATTAAACGAGATGCTGCAATCACTGAAGAACCGACATTGAGTCAAAAGGGTGTTTGAGTCTCACTATGTCCCGTTGCCGAAGAAAGTCGCATTATTAACACCTAACGAACTTTAAACTTGGAAGGATTGTTGGGATGAGAGTAGCTGGATTTTCCTACCCGGACATAGCCACTCTTAGGGGAGAAAACGCCGATACAGTGATGCAAACGTGACGTCAGTGGACAAATAGGTTCGGACGCATAAAAACCCGGGAAATACAGGGCGATTGTAAACTACTTCAACAAAACAAGAAGAGTATTAGTACACATCAGGACGAACAATATTTGCAATGGAACGTACGGCCGCATTCCACTCCTAGTGCCAGAAAAGAGCACGTTCGAAAAACGTCCAGCAGGCACGCTGAGTTCCAACCGGTGCATGAGAAGCACAAGATACAAAATAGGTACGCTGAACGCGTGCGTTGACGATGAAGAGCAAACATTAAAAACGCAGAAGAACCCGTTCAGGGATATTACCTTGCGAACATCACATGAGAATTGACGTATTCGTGAATGGCATGGAGGACTACACATACGACATATCCCGGGTGTTGGACCTGTGGCTTGGCCTCCACGCTCCCCGGATCTTAATCCACTGGACTACTACTTCTGGGAGAATATGAAAGCATTGGTGCAAGAGACGCTTTTGGACTCCCTGGAAGATCTCGTCGCGCGAATCGCTGTTGTTGCGGGCAAGATCAACACCACACCGGGAGTCTACGAGAGGGTGCTTCAGTCCTTCATTCGCAGGTGTGGACTGTGCAACGACGCCAATCGACGCCAGTTTGAGCAGCTCCTTTGAGTCTTTCTCTGATGCGATTGGAATTTTGCAACTCATAAATTAGGTATGTCTCTTTGTTTTCACTGTTGAAGACTCAACGTGGATACGTAACATTCCTCTTTTCTGGCACTAGGAGTGGAATGCGGCCATAGGCTCCATTGTTAATATTGTTCATCTTGATGTGTATCACTCTTGTTTTGTTGAAGGAGTTTGCAATCACCCTGTAGACCGCAAAAGCACACGACTGCACTGGGTGACTGACACCTCTACCGCATGGCAATAACAAATAGCTGGGGAGCACTGTCACAACTCAGGCTTTGTCGTCCAGCACAGTTCGACGTCGTCTACTTAAAGGACAGATCTCGCTAGCAGCCCATTGCTGCGCATTCCTTTGACCGTCAACCAAGACGCCTCAGGCTGCAATGGGATCTCGGACATAGACATTACCGTTCTGATTGGCAACAGGTCGTGTTTTCTGACGAGTCACGGTTCAGCTTGATGCACCATGATTGTCGCGTACGTGTTTGAAGACATCGTGGTGAACGGCACCTCGCAGCCAACAAGCGTCATTGTTTGTGGCGCCATTGGGTTCAATTCGCGATGATACGAATTGGGTTCAAGTGGCCATTGGATTCAATTCGCGATCTCGCCTGATACGAATTGGGTTCAAGTGGCCACTGGGTTTAATTCGCGATCTCGCTTGACACGAATTGGGCTCAGTTATACGAATGATACGAATTGGGTTCAAGTGGGCATTGGGTTCAATTCGCGATCTCGCCTGATACGAATTGGGTTCAATTGCCCATTGGGATCAATTCGCGATATCGCTTGATACGAATTGGGTTAAATTATATGAACTGGGTTCAATTCGCGATCTCGCCTGATACGAATTGGGTTCAATTCACGATATCGTTTGATACGAATTGGGTTCAATTATACGAATTGGTTTCAATTATACGAACTGGGTTCAATTCGCGATCTCGCCTGATACGAATTGAGAGAATCCTCAACAGGCAGGGATATATCAGGGATGTTTTAGAGGCATATGTGATACCCTTCCATCAGAATTGTCCTGGCGCTATATTCAAGCAGGACAATGCTCGGCTACGTGTGAACTGGAATGTCCAAGATCTCTTGCATGCACAGCCTGTACGTTCACTGGATATGTCTCCAATCGAACATGTCTGGGATATGGTTCCTAAGCGACTGGTATGCCAAGCTCCTTCGCCAGTCACCACATATGAACTCTGGTCTCGCATAGAGGAAGCTTGGCAGGCTGCTCTTCAGGACAATATCAAAAGCCTCTTCAATTAATGCCGTGCCTGCAGGGGCCGTTATTGTTGCTCGAGCTGTCTTCATTCGATACTGAGTTTTGAAGCGAAAAAAATCTTGTATAGCTCTTTAAATATAATCAGTTATCTCCTGTAACATGAGTAAACCGTGATACAAATTTTATTCGAATCGCACCATTCCTTCTTTGTGGGGAAATTTAATTTCCCAAACAGTGTATTTTGGACATATGACTAGTGCCAATAATGTGTTTGAGGAAATGATCATGCTTAGCAAGATTGGAGGAAGCAAAGAAAGGGAAAACCGAAGACCAGATTGTTGGATGGAATCTTTTTTTTTTTTTTTTTTTTTTGATTGGAGGTTTAACGACCACCGTGAGCAACTCAATGGGCTATAAGCAGTCGCCCGTCCCTAATTTAGGGTCACTGGTTCCAGGGAAGGGAGAGAGCCAGTGCCGTAAGACAAACACAACATCCATGCCTGACCGGGATTCGAACCCGGACCCCTTACGGACGAATGATCATAGGCCAGCGCCTTAGACCACTGCGCCACCGGGGCGGCTTGGATGGAATCAAAGACGCTTGTAGGATAACCTTGGAATAGCTGTGAAATCTTGCCGAGAACAGATAGAGATGGCGGGTTTTGTTCATATACACACTGGAGTCACATGATTGCGACCATCTACTTCTGACGTCAGCAGCGCGTAGCTAATGAATGAAAACACGTAACGTGAGCTAGCTTGGAGGGTATATAAGATGTGCTGTATGCATTCTGAAAACCCATCACTCGTTGCTGTCATGGATAAAAGTAGAGATTTATCAAATTTGCAAAAAGGGACGATTTTCGGCTTTCAGGCCATGGGTGGCAGTATTTCTGAAACAGCGCAGTTTTTGAACTGTTCGCATGCTGATGTCAGAGGTGAACGTCGGCTGCTAAGGTGATCGACACGCTACAGTGGAGCAACTCACTGGCCGAATGAACCAGGGGGGATAACGGAAGTGCTTCTAAAACGACAGTTCAGCGAACCCTGCACCGTATGGAGCTTCGATGCAGACAGACGGTCAATGCAGCTATGCTAACGAAGGTGCGTCGGCAGAAAAGGCTCACGTGGACCTCTGCTGATTGGCAAGGTATTGCCTTCACCGATGAGTCACGTTTTCTTCTTCGTCGAACGCATGGACGTTGACGTATAAGCCGAGAAACATCGGAGAACAAACACTTTAACCATTGCTAGAAGAGCATAAGTTGGGGGGCAGCGTTATGGTCTGGGGAATGTCTTCCTGGCATTCCCTGGGTCCACTCATAGCTGTGGAAGGCACTTTGCAAGAATGGATTCATAACGAAATTGGTCCAGACTACATACACCCACATATGCTGATAGTCTTCCCTGGGGCGAATGGGATTTTCCAACACACAGCTAGAAATATCCAAGAGAGGTTAGAAGAGCACGATGAAGACTTCAAAGTACCTCCCTGGCCCCCTAATTCCCCAGATTTAAACCCAATTCAGCATCTGTGGGACCACCTCAATCGTGTTGTTCGCTCTATGGATCCTCCACCACGTACCCTCCAGCAGCTGTCAGTTTGCTCTGCAGTCAGCATGGCTCCACATACCTGTGACCACCTTCCAGCTTCCTTACAGAGTCCCCCCAGCCCATCTAGATGCTGTCCGCCCTGCACACGGCTGTTACTCTGGATATGAGCTGGTGGTACAATAATGTGACTTGACCGTGAATAAGTCACCAAAAATCGAACAAGCGACGCGATGGAACTTAACAACAACGTGCAAAGCCGAAAACTTAAGCATAGACCTAATCAGCACATTGTTTCAGTAAAGAGCCTTCAGTTACCTCAAAACAAACCGAATTGAAATTACTGTACTACACTGGTGTGCAAAAAGTAAGGACGAAGAGGAGAAATTAGCATAGTAGCGGAGCGAGCAGGTAGAACGGACCGAAATACCACTCAAGAGATAGACTACGGTCCGGTACGGTAGGGCATGCGTATATGTGCAGCATGACGTGGGGGGGGGGTGTCGGAAGGGTATAAAGCACACGGGCGGTGTATGCTCAGCAATTCGGTGAAAGCTATTGCACGGTGTACATCGGTTTAAACGACGTCTAGTTGCTACCACCGTGTGATGTGGCCAACAGGCAATCCAGTAGACGAGATCTGGATGACTTTACCAGAGGTCGCGTCATTAGGAAGTTGGAAGAAGGTCGAAGTGTGACTAGTGTGGCCGAGGATTTCGGAATCGCCCACAGCATCGTTTCACGAGCTTGGAGAGCATTCCAAACGACAGGAACAGCTGTCCGAGAGTTTAGCGTCCACGAGCAACCACGGCGGCGGACGACCGGTATATTGTTCTACAGGCGAGAAGAGACAGACGGCAGACAGCGGGAGAAATCGCAGTTCACATGCAACAGACAACTGGACGTCCGTTATCGCGTTTTACCGTGCCCAGGTGGCTGCACAAAGTTGGTCTATTTGCACGACGACCTGTACGGTGTGTGCCATTAACGCCTGCTCATCGGAGACAGCGGTTTCTGTGGTGCCAGGAACACAAGAACTGGACACATCAGCAATGGGGTAGAGTTCGCTTTACGGATGAGAGCCTATTTAGTCTGACGAGCGATTCTGGAAGTATACACATCTGGAGAGATCAGGGACCACGTAATCACACCTCCAACATCATCGAAAGGAGACCGGTTTGGAGGTGGCGGAGTTTTCGTTTGGGGCGGTATTATGCTTGGTAGCCGTACTGACTGACCTCCACATCTTTCAAGGAGGTTCAGTCACAGATGTCCGCTATTGTACCGAGGTTCTCTTGCCTCACGTGCGTCTGTTTAGAGGTGGTGTGCGTCCTGAGTTCCTCTTCATGGACAACAACGCTACACCTCATCGTACAATGGCTGTCGCAGAGCAGTTTGAGAATGAAAATATTCAACGCATGGATTGGTCCGCAAGGTCCCCGGACCTAAATCCAATCAAACACGTGTGGGACCTTCTCGGGAGACGCTGGGCTGCACGTCACCAGCCGCCAGCAACGATTCCGCAGCTGCGATTGGCGCTACAAGAGGAATGGGCCGCGATGCCTCAACAGCTCCTTGACAGCCTCGTCCTCAGCATGGACAGATGCTGTAAATCCTGCAACGCAGTCAGGGGTGATCATATTCCCTACTAAAGACAGGATTTCTCTTGGCAGCCGTCTGTCACATGGACGTTTCTGTCTTCTGTCCAGTTGTGCTCGAAGCTACCTTTTCAATAAAGTGCCTTTTTATCCTTTGGATTCCTGGTTTGGAGGGTTTTGCTCACTTGTCCCATATTCTTACATCTTGGGGATCTTATGGGATGATTTGAGTCGATGTGGAGCACTTCTGAACGACGTTACATTCGAAAAACAGTCTCGTCCTTAATTTTTGCACGCCAGTGTATTAACAAAAATGTGATCCGCTCGTCCGGTTGCAGTCTGCACATCATCTGTGTCGGTCAAAATCGACCGTCTCACTTAATTGCGAAACTTTAATTTTCGGAATAATAAGGTTCCTGATAATTGATCTTGTGCGTTTTGTGATCACATACTGAAGTCAGGGTTTTGCCGCTACCAATTACCCTTCTCCCAGAAAGATTACCATTTTTTCTAAAATATTCTCCTGCGACTTGCAATGCATTGTGATTAGCAAATTAAAGTGTTGTTGTTGTTCGGTTACATGGCCAATTAACCAAACTATATTTTCCCTGCATTTAATGCGCCGTCGTATTGTTTTCCGGATAATAAGCCGGAAAGTGGGTTCTAATTTATTTTTACTACCTGCGTTTCGCCATAAGCCATCCGTTGCCTGGACGCAGGTAATTGGTTCTCCGTTACTTCGAAACACGAGCTCCAATCTCACGAGCAGGATCATTTCTTTCTTTTTTTTTTTTTAATGTATCAACCACTGAAATCATCTTTTCTGCGCCGAGAATAGTTACAGCTGAAGCTCAAGTTAATGACGCGTTTTTCTCAAAGTCGTCCTGAAGGAAGAAAAATATATATATATATATAACGACATGGGCTCCGCTTTTGTAAGAAGTTAGAATACGGATCAATTATTATATTCCGCTTCAGTGAATTCTAGAATAGCCGTTAAAATTATCCCTAACGTCAGTTTTTCTGGAAACACTGTCTCACGCGCACACGACAAAAAAATATTACGATAAATTTAATTAAGTGGCGTTCTTTGCGGTTATGCAGGGTAAGCATTCTATACGCAGTTCATTTTTAAAACTGGTATAACGATATCTTAGTTATCTGTATGTACTCAAATCAGTAAAGCCGTCGAGAGTTTATTGGAGTAAAAATATACGTTTCCAAGCTTTCGCGCATATCAACCATATTGCTTTTTTCAAGAAAGGTACGCAGCAAGCTAACAAATAAATCGCACGCGCGGATTACTGGTTTTGCTATTTTGTGTATAGTTGGTGTACAGTTCCTCGTTGTTAATCTGTATGAGTTGTGACGTACTACAGGGGGGGGGGGTGAATCACGTGGCAAGATGACAATTCTGCAGCGGTACATTCCGTCTTTATGGTGCTCAGTTGGGAGAGCAACTTACTCCGGAGTGAGGGGCGCGATTTCGATCATCGTCACAGATGAATTTGTGTTTTCACATTGGCGCCCGAATGTAAAAATGGATTCTTTTTTTCTTTTTTTTTTGATTGGAGGTTTAACGACCACCGTGAGCAACTCAATGGGCTATAAGCAGTCGCCCGTCCCTAATTTAGGGTCACTGGTTCCAGGGAAGGGAGAGAGCCAGTGCCGTAAGACAAACACAACATCCATGCCTCACCGGGATTCGAACCCGGACCCCTTACGGACGAATGATCAAGGGCCAACGCCTTAGACCACTGCGCCACCGGGGCGGCGTAAAAATGGATCTACTGGCCATTGGATTCTTCAAAAAAATGTGTGATGTTTGTTCCATACATCGTCTGAATTAATGAAGAATTCCTACTTCTCTTAAAAACCAAAAAAAAAAAAAAAAAAAAAAAAAAGCAATGACGTACTACAGGGGTGAATTACCCGTCAAGAGGACAAATCTGCAGTGGTACATTCCGTCCGTGTAGTTTAGTTGGGAGAGAAACTTATTCCGGAGTGAGGGGGGGGCGAACTCGCTCTCCATCACGAATAAATTTAATATATATCAAATACGTGGAGATAATGAAAATGGACGATGTTATCACTCTTTCCACGTTATTTTTTAAACAACGCATAGCGACTGAAAAATTGTATTCCGGCACTGCTGGGATCGAACCCCAGAACTCTCGATAACTAGTCGAGTGCGTTCGAATTTACGCTACAGCGCCAACAATTCTCAGCGCAATGCGTGGTTTATCAGTCAGCATCTGACTACACGAATGCGTATTGATGGTCTCAGCAACTGAGATGTCGTCATCTGGTGGCATTTAACGCAACAGCTATTTTAATTGTAGCCGATAAATTCAAAGGGCGATAGAAATGGTTAATATATATCAAATACGTGGAGATAATGTAAATGGACGATGTCATCACTCTTTCCACGTTATTTTTTTTCCACGTTATTTTTTTCTATCGCCGTTTGAATTTATCAGCTACAATTAAAATAGCTGTTGCGTTAAATGCCACCAGATGACGACATCTCAGTTGCTGAGACCATCAATACGCATTCGTGTAGTCAGATGCTGACTGATAAACCACGCATTGCGCTGAGAATTGTTGGCGCTGTAGCGTAAATTCGAACGCACTAGACTAGTTATCGAGAGTTCTGGGGTTCGATCCCAGCAGTGCCGGAATACAATTTTTCAGTCGCTATGCGTTGTTTAAAAAATAACGTGGAAAGAGTGATGACATCGTCCATTTACGAATAAATTTGTGTTTTCACAGTATACAACCTTACAACTTTTCCTATTGATCTTTTTACTGAAGTTTCTGTTCTGAAAATTATAGTATTTCTTAACTTACACCTACATAGCAGAAAATTCCTGATCAGACTGCTACAGATATGGTGCCACAACAACTCTGCGAAAGGTCTCTGGGCAAAATAACTACTACACTGGCGTGCGAAAATTAAGGACCAGACTGTTTTTCGAATGTAACGTCCTGCAGAAGTGCTCCACATCGACTCAAATCATACCATAAGATCCTCAAGATGTAAGAATATGGGACAAGTGAGCAAAACCGTCCAAACAAGGAATCCAAAGGATACAAAGGCACTTTACTGAAAAGGTAGCTTCAAGCACAACTGGACAGAAGACAGAAACGTCCATGTGACAGGCGGCTGCAAAGAAAAATCCTGTCTTTAGTAGGGGATATGATCACCCCTGACTGCGTTGCAGGATTTACAACATCTGTCCATGCTGAGGACGAGGCTGTCAAGGAGCTGTTGAGGCATCGCGGCCCATTCCTCTTGTAGCGCCAATCGCAGCTGCGGAATCATTGCTGGTGGCTGGTGACGTGCAGCCCAGCGTCTCCCGAGAAGGTCCCACACGTGTTTGATTGGATTTAGGTCCGGGAACCTTGCGGACCAATCCATGCGTTGAATATTTTCATTCTCAAACAGCTCTGCGACAGCCATTGTACGATGAGGTGTAGCGTTGTTGTCCATGAAGAGGAACTCAGGACGCACACCACCTCTAAACAGACGCACGTGAGGCAGGAGAACCTCGGTACAATAGCGGACATCTGAGACTGAACCTCTTTGGAAGATGTGGAGGTCAGTACGGCTACCAAGCCTGGTCCCGCCCCAAACGAGAACTCCGCCACCTCCAAACTGCTCCCTTTCGATGATGTTGGAGGTGTGATTGCGTGTTCCCTGCTCTCTCCAGATGTGTATACGTCCAGAATCTCTCGTCAGACTAACTCGGCTCTCACCCGTAAAGAGAACTCGACCCCATTGCTGATGTGTCCAGTCGGTTCTTGTGTTCCTGGCACCGCAGAAACCGCAGTCTCCGATGAGCAGGCGTTAATGGCACGCACCGTACTTGTCGTGCAAATAGACCAACTTTGTACAGCCTCCTGGCCACGGTAAAACGCGATAACGGACGTCTAGTTGTCTGTTGCACGTGTTTTGCGATTTCTCCCGCTGTCTGCCGTCTGTCTCTTCTCGCCTGTAGGACAATATACCGGTCATTCGCCGCCGTGGTTGCTCGTGGACGACCACTGCTAAACTCTCGGACAGCTGTTCCTGTCTTTTGAAATGCTCTCCAAGCTCGTGAAACGATGCTGTGGGCGATCCCGAACTCCTCGGCCACACTAGTTACACTTCGACCTTCTTCGAACTTCCCAATGACGCGACCTCGGGTAAAGTCATCCAGATGTAGTCTGCTGGATTGCCTGTTGGCCATATCATACGGTGGCAGCAACTCGACGTCGATCAAACCGATGTACACCGTGCAATAGCTTTCACCGAATCGCTGAGCGTACACTGCCCGTGTGCTTTATATCCTTCCGACCCTCCCCTACGTCATGCTGCATATATGCGCATGCCCTACCGTAGCGGACCCTAGTCTATTTCCTGAGTGGTCTTTCGTTCCGTTCTGCCTGCTCGTTCCGCTGTCATGCTAATTTCTCCTCTTCGTCCTTAATTTTTGCACACCAGTGTACATGTAAAAAACAAAAATTTAAATGGGTACAGGTTTAGAAAAAAGAATCTGCCTACCTTGTGTTTTTTCTACATAAAAAATAGATCCAAGCCTTGATACCATGATAACTAGGATCAGAATACTCTGCCCTCCGTGCATAGAATTTTGATTCCATTTTCAAGCTGAAACACAAAGATTGATGGAATAGAATTATATTTAACCACAATACAAGATACACTGCTAGAAAAAAGGAAGTACGATCACGGGAGGAATCTTCGCTCCGTCCAACTTCCGCTTCGGAAAAAAAATTCTTCATTGTCGATCTTAAATACAAAAATTTATATAATTAAATGTTTGAACGATAATACAATGCAGGAAAAACATCGAGAAAACGAAACAACAACAAAAGAAAAAAACTATTATAAGATAAATCTTAGTTGCCTTATGCTTTCGTAGTTGGAAAATTTTACTTCCATTCTATGGTTACCAGAGAAACCTTCGCTCCATCCAACTTCCGTTTACGGAGACATTTTCTCCATTTTGAATCATAAATACAAATATTTGTGTAATGGACTAAATAACAACTATACAAGGTAAAATGGACATCACGAGAAAAGGAATTTAAGATTGATTGGTTTCGTCTAACTTCCATTTTCGGAAATTTTTACCTCCTATTTCGAACTAAAACAAACATTTACGCAATAAAATTATCTTTAACAATAATACTGGACAGACGGAACATCTGGAGAAAAAAAATTACGATTACAACAGAAATCTTCGCTCCGTCTAACTTTCGTTTTCCTGAAATTTTGAGAGACTGAAACCTTGCATCAGTGATAAAGAGTCTGCAAGAGAGGATTAAATAGGATTCTGGGGGATATAGATTTTTGTCTGCAGGGCTAAAAGGAAATTTCCGTCACCGCGATTCTGCTCCGGGAACATGCGCTTGAAGCAGCAAATTATTAGGGACACCTTACTAATAACGTATAAAGCCGCCCTACGATTTCAAAGCAGCCGCGATTCGATATGGCATTGATTCAAAGAGGTGCTGATGCCGTTCTACAGGTGTGTTCAGCCAAGAAGGTGCGATGGCGTCAGTCAAATGCCGAATGTTCGCTGAATCCTGTTATGAATGGTTCCCTCAATCTTGTCCTATACGTGTTCACTGGGTTAAGATCTGAGAACTGTGGGGGACATTTAGTATTTTGAAACACCACTGCGTGACGATCCGAGTCTTGCGGCATGTCGCATTATCTTTCTGGAAGTAGGCTTCTCCATCAGGAAGCACTATGCAAGTGTGTTCCTACTCCGCAATGATAAGTTGGCTCGTGGCTTAAAAGTGCTGCTCCAGAGGTATTACCGAACCCAATGCCTGCCTTAAACACAGATCCCAAACCATTACACTGCCTCCGCCAGCTTTTATAGTTAATGCTAAACAGTTGGTATCCATCTATTCGTTCGTTTGACGCATCATTCTCGCCCGTGCATCGGGCGAGATTAACGAAAACATGATTTATTAGACGGAGCTATCTTCTTCCAATCCTGAAGGATTCATTTTTGATACTCTCGTTCCCACTGTAGTAGAATTTGTATGTATTTAACAGAGACTAGTTATACCCGAACATTTGCTGTTATAGCCCATTTGTCCCAAGGCGCGGCTGGTTGTGTATGCTGAAGTTCTCTCGATATCGCTGTTGTACTGCGCGGATACTTAACGCAAAAGAGCTAGTCTGTTACCTTGTACAATCCACCCAAGTCGACGCTGTCCTCTAACATTGACCATGGTTCCGCTCACAGAAATACCGCTGACTGTTTGTGCACCACTCCCATACGTGTTCAATTGGGTCAAGATCTGAGAGCTGTGTGGAACATTTAGTATTGCCGTGCTCCCCCATACAGTACATCCTCCATACAGTTGTCTTGCATAGTCGAGAAGGTTTGCCGTTTCTGATATGCTTGAAACTGCCCGTCTAGCGCCCCCTACCGTGCCTCTTCCAAAGTCGCCTAAATCACGAGTCTTCCCCATGTTGCCGCTGTCTAACGATGTCTGATTCGTTTGCAGTGAACTTCATATAAAGCCATCTCGACGTCATAATTGCCTATGTAATTGAGAATAGCAGGTTTCTCATTGATATCGGATGTTCCTAATAATTTGCCACGTCGGTGTATATTATTATTGCATATGTTTTTGTATTCAGGAAAGTTATTTGATGTGCGTAAATGGAAAAGTACTTCCACAGTTCATTTCAACACACTATGGTCCTGCCTCGATTCATTATATTCCGACAGCGTCGTTTTGTACTTTGACACCTTTTAAGTTAAAGCAAATGTAAAAAAAAAAATTCGTTTCGCATCTTATTGTAATTCACATGATATTTGTGAATTTGATAAATGCAACTCAGAAATGCCTCTCATTGAGATGTTTCACTCAATGTTTCAAATATTACGTGAACAACTTTGATTTAATTCCTCAATAATTACCCAATCAATTTCAATGATAGAACAATACTAATATTGTTTCGGAATAAGTGTTTGAATAAATAAATGGGTGTACAAATTTGCAAAAAAAAGTCTTACTGACACAGTAGGAATTTGTGAATAAAGTGATGTAAATAAGAATGTCAGATTTCATAGCCAACGACGAGGCAACCGAAATGCAGCTGTTAAGTATGCCTTCAGATTACGTGCGTTATTGCTCGTTTTTCGCTTTGAAATAAGGTACGTTAGATAAAATATTACAGCAATTAGTTTTATATAAAATTTACAGTAATACTACTGAAAGTTATTATCTAGGGAAATCACTGGAGGATTCCTGATTCGTATTCATTAACCGAATGTGATCTATTCCAAATCATTGGAATACAAGCTGCGATAATGAAAAAGGTAATACAACCTAGGCGCAAGTTTCTACCGATAACTTCGCAGTGTGAAACACTTCGCCACATAAGACTTCTCTCTTCACCGAAATTTTCCAACTGTTTTAGATTTCAGTTGTATTGATTCGTAACTACTATTCCAGATGCAACCGCTATTCTAATTGAAAAGCCCTTTTCAGCACGTCTTCTGAATGAAGAAAAAAGAGGAAGTGCTTATGGTAGCTCTTTGCCTGTCCGTTAGTGGACAACATCTCTGCAACTATTAGTCCAATTTAAAAAACTTTTTTTCACGTTTCGTCTAAAATCCTGATTGAAAAATCCTTCTTCAATCAATTACTACTTAGCTACGAAAATATTTTCAGTGAATTTCCAGCCTAAAATAATGCACCTACTCTCGCACGGATGAACAAATTTTATAAATCTTTTTCTCGATATCTCTGCTACTAAAGGTCCGATTAAAAAAATTCTCTGAACACGGTATACCATTTACTTTGTGGAACGCTTTGCTTGTATTAGCGTTTTTTGTTTTGTAGTTCACGATAATGCACTAGATGGCGTTAGTATGTAATCCTGTTTGCAACTGTATCTCCGCTTCTAAAAATTCTATTGAAATATATTTTACTGTCTGGCATTCGCTACAGTAAGATGGGGAACATTGTCGGCTTTAAATAGTGCACAGTTTTCCCGCTGGGGGCGGGGTGTATATATCAAAACCCTTTTCTCTCCTCTTGTTTCAGGTGATTTATTTGAAAAATTATTTATCCTTAGCGTAGCATTTGCTATGAAGAAACAAATTCGTATAGTTTCTACTTTTCCCTTGCTCAAACTTCTTCCGCTAAGGGTGTAAAGTTATATAATGTTTTCCTCTGCCTCTTCTGCTTGCTCTATTTGAAAACCCTTTGTCTCTGGTATCTTCCTCCCATTATAAGAGACTTTTTGTGCACAGTTTGTTAATTTTCGTTATATACTTTTCAACTGCTAGTGGGAGTAAGTAGGTAGGAGGTCTGATGAAAAAAAGTGTCCGGCCGCACTCCTCTCCTAAACTAGACAGACCGCGGCGCCGAGACTCATTGAGCGCGACTCTGGACTTTAGTGCGCATGCGTGAAAGTTTGCCATGCGGCTGGCTCATTTGGTGCTTGGCAGTGAAAGTTTGGCGCTGTGAATTCCGTGCTTGTAACATTCTTGTCTTTTACAGCCATGGCTGAGCTAGTTGATCACAGTATCCGAATCAAAATTTGCCACAAATTCGGCCACACATCAGCTGAAACAATTCAAATGATTAGCCCAATCGTTTTAGCGGAAGAGTCCAGGCTAACAAAGTTAAAAAAAGGCACGGAAGGTCCTCATCAAAATCAAACTTACGCTGACAGTATTTTTTTTACCATCATTTCGTGGTTCAACATGAATACGGTTCAGAAGGACAAACTGTAATCAAGGAATACCACCAGGCAATTCTCCAGAAGGACAAACTGCAAACAAGGGGTACTACCAGGCAGTTCTCAAGAAGGACGAACTGTTAACAAGGAGTACTACCAGGAAGTTCTCCAGAAGGACAAACTGTAAACAAGGAATACTACTAGGAAGTTCTCCAGAAGGATAAATTATAAACAAGGGGTACTACCAGGAAGTTCTCCAGAAGGACAAACTGCAAACGAGGAGTACTACCGAGCAGTTCTCAAGAAGGGCAAACTGTAAACAAGGAGTACTACCAGGCAATTCTCCAGAAGGACAAACTGTAAAAGCGGAGTACTACCAGGCATTTCTCCAGGAAGACAAACTGTAAAAGCGGAGTACTACCAGGCAGATCTCCAGAAGGGCAAACTGTAAACCAGGTGTACTACTAGGCAGCTCTCCAGAAGGATAAACTGTAAACAAGAAATACTACCGGGAAGTTCTGCAGAAGGATAAACTACAAAGAATGAGCTCTACCAGGAAGTTCTTCAGAAGGACAAACTGTAAACGAGGAGTACTACCAGGCAATTTTCTAGAAGGGCAAACTGTAAACAGATTACTCCAAGCAGCTCTCCAGAAGGGCAAACTGTAAACAGATTACTCCAAGCAGCTCTCCAGAAGGGCAAACTGTAAACAGATTACTCCAAGCAGCTCTCCAGAAGGGCAAACTGTAAAGCAGAAATTCTATTTACTTATTTTTGTAAACAAGGGGTACTACCAGAAAGTTCTTTAGAAGTGCAAACTGTAAACAAGGAGTATTACCATGCAGTTTTCCAGAAGGAAAACTGTAAACGAGGAGTACTACCAGGAAGTTCTCTGTCACCTACGAGATGCAGTGTCGCAACGTAACTCGAAGCTCCCCCATGACCACGCCCCCGCCCATTTGTCTCACCTCATTCAGGCCTTTTTGGCCAAACACCGAATCCCATAAATGAGGCAAGTTCCATACTCTCCAGACATTGCTCCTTTCGACTTTTAGCTGTTTCTGAAGTGGAAAATGCCTTTGAAAGGGACAAAATTTAAAGACACAGAAGAGCACGATGCAGGCGATCCGTACTAGACTTTGAAAAATGCTATGATATGTGGACACACTGCTGGAACAAGTGTCAGAAAGTGCCTACTTTCAAGGGGAACTTAGTTGAGGTTTTTTTTTTTTTTTTTTTTTTTAACTGTCTCTAGATCGGATACTGATCAGACTTGTGTATCTGTTTATGGATATTAGATCTGTTGTAGAAATTCTATTTACTTATTTTTGTAACTAGTTCCGTTAGATATGAGTAACTTTTATTCGTATCTGAAAGGATTTAAAAGACTTGCTTTGCAACCAAAAATTTGGTCATCTTTCTTGTTTTCTTATTATTTTTCAAAATTGTTAAGGACTACACGATTCCACGCAAAACATAATTCCTATTCGTTTATAACACAAATGAATTTGGACTTTCATTCTGAAGTTCCTCACAGCATAAGACTTTGTTCAAAAGACTCTAATCTCTTATCCTTTTAAAAGCCAAGTTACTTTGTCTCTACTTTATGTGTACGATTTCTACCCTAAATCTCCGAGTTTATTTAGTTATTTGTCCCAAATATTTAGATGAAATAACAAACTGGGTTTGAAATGGTATCAATTTGATAGTATTTATTTCTGCTTTGTTCTAGATATCTAGAAACTTAGATATTCAGTTTAAGTTCCTTTGTCTCTATTTAAGTGAACGAAATTTGCTTCTAAGATCATTAACATTTTCTTCAACTAAACAAACACCATAAGCATATCGCGTAATTTTTTTTGTCTTTAACGGTTTCTCCAATTCAGATTTCAAGAGCCAAATTGAAAAGGGCAGGCGAAAATGCATTTCCCTGTCTCCATCCTAAACTGATCGCAAAATGATCTGATCTGACTCCATTAAATAACGCCATATCTTCTAACAACAAGCATGAGAATCTGCGAGAGTAAAAGAAAAGGGAAAGTTAATTATGTTTCATTTACCAGAAACAAACGAAACTTACATAACTGCAGGGTCATTCTTCAATGTGTTCTGCCAAACATTTTTTGTAACGGTCCACAAGCTTCTTAATTCCATCAGTGAAGATTTGCTGCTAAGCCACCGATACCTTCACCTCTATCGCTACCAAACTGCGTGGACCATATAATGCTTCTTTAAAAAGACCGAAAAAATTAAAGTCGCATGCTGCGAGATCCGGGCTGCAAGGTATATACGGAAAACCTTCAAACATAAGGTTCTGAATTATGGCCTTCGTTGCAAACTGTATGGGGGGAGCATAGTTGTGGTGAAGAACAGCTTTAGTAATAATAATTCTCTTCTTGCTAACTGCATCTTGCATTGAAGCACTGCTGAATATGTTGCACTGTTAACAGAAGTTCTCGTGTTCCCGATAATGCTCTAAAACAAGCCCCATCATGTCCCAAATTAAGGTTAGCAAAATCTCTTAACAGAGTGGACACTTTCGAACCTCTCTTTCCAGTTATGAAGGTGCTTTTCACTTCATACTTTGTCTCTTGTTTTCAGGGCCAAAACTGTGTACCCAAGTTTCATCTCCAGTGACAATTATATCCATTAAACCTGTATCTTCTTCGAAACGATGCAAAAACGAGGTGGAAATCTCCAAACACTGCTGTCCGAATTGATCGGTCAGCTGTTTCGGAACCTACCTGGAGCACGCATTCCGATATCTTAAGTTTTCATGCACCAGCAGAACTATAACTTATGTCAAACATATCAGCCACAGTAGGCTAAAGGAATCATTCGGTCTTCTTGAACGAGAGACTTCACAAAAACTACCAAACCGTAAATTATGTCTAACATAACAGCCACAGTAGATGCAGGAATCATTCGGTCTTCTTGAATGAGAGAATTCAAACTAACATATCAGCCACAGTAGACGCAGGAATCATTAGGTCTTCTTGAATGAGAAAGTTCACACTAACATATCGTAGAAGCAGGAATCAGGAATGAGAGTTCATATCAGGCTTCTTGAATGAGAATCTTCAGTTAATGAGAGTTCACACTAACATATCAGCCACAGTAGATGCAGGAATCATTCGGTCTTCTTGAATGAGAGAATTCAAACTAACATATCAGCCACAGTAGACGCAGAAATCATTCGGTCTTCTTGAATGAGAGAGTTCATACTAACATATCAGCCACAGTAGAAGCAGGAATCATTCGGTCTTCTTGAATTAGAGAGTTCAAACTAACATATCAGCCACAGTAGACGCAGGAATCATTCAGTCTTCTTGAATGAGAGAGTTCAAACTAACATATCAGCCACAGTAGACGCAGGAATCAGTTGGTCTTCTTGAATGAGAGAGTTCACGCTGACTACGAACCATATCTATATGTTTATTATGATTGATATGTCTAATATATCAATCACAGAAATCAATTTGTCTTCTTGAATGAGAGAGTTCACACTAACTACGAACCATAACTAACGTCTAACATATCAGCCACAGTAGATGCAGGGATCAGTAGGTTTTCTTGAATGAGAGATTTTACACTAACAGCAAGGTCTTTGGTATACGCGATGTTGGTGGACGCCTTGATTGAGTTTCGTAAGTAACTCTTCTTCTACCACATTTAAACCGTTCTACTCACTAATAAGCCTTTCTATTATCCATACACTTATTCCTCTACTATGTTATCATTCCTTTGTGAATTTCAGCTCGCTATTTCCAGAAGCCCTTCCGATTCCACTACGCCAGCAGGCTTATCGCTGCGTCATTGTCCATTTACCTCATACGTCTAGAACCCTATTGAGTTCAACAGTAGTGTAATCAGAAAGAGTTCCATGTTTACACACTCGCCACTGGAACCAGACTGATAAGCAACGTTGCGCGATATGCTTGCCACTTTGTCTAATTACTGTTATGTTGTGTTAAAGTTGTTTCGCTTGTGGTAACAGTCTATTGTCAAATTCCCACAACTTTTGAAATCATCTACGTACAAACGGGGGTTATTTGGAGCGAGTGTGGTGGCTGTCTCAACATCAGCATTTATTTTTAGGCTCAAATTTACTGGACCGAGAGAGTTATATTACAAGACACGTTGCCAGTTTTTTCCTCATCAATGAGATTTTTTCCACGCCATTTTGTGGCAATTTTTCTACTTTTCTGAGATTTCTGTCATAATTATTATAAAATTTTCTTTAATGTGCTACAGCTTGTGACGTGTACTATAACTTTCCTTTTCAGTTCCTGTTAACTATGTAAATTTTATTTCGTTCTCCTTGCAGATTTTCCAAACGCTTCATTTTCTTTGACTGAATGTTTTGTGGCAACCTGACTGAAATGAGAGCAGGAGTAAAGGACGTATGAGTTCTATAGAAATCAGAAGGATGTTTACGATGTATCGTCCTGTGCTATCGTTAGGTATTCAGGGCTCTCGTTAGATCATAATCATTTAACATCAAACTCTAATCATAGACTAACTTTATGTTTAGAGTTTGATGTTTTACTTTAGTTTTTCCGCTTTGATTGTCACGCTTGTATGATCATCGGAGATTTAAGTTATTTTCAAGCTAATGCGACTTGGAGATTAATATTGCGAGCATGATGATGTTCAGCTATTGAAGTGTTTTCGATGTGGTGCCAACGTACATGCCTGTAATGAAATAAAAGGCTTAATTTGTAAATAAAGTGGTATGCAAAAGTATTGCATCACCTACAAAAACTGAATTTTTAAATTTAACTCTTATTTAACGAACCAATTTTCATAGTTATTTCATTCCAGCAAAAACAGTCTTGCTGGGCCATTGTTAGCAGCCAGCACTGCCAGCAATGGCCCAGCACTATGTTGCCGCTGCTGAACCGTCAATAAAATGTCGGGCGGCCAACAGTTGGCACACCACCATCAGTTGTCATATGCCACAACAGGGCCATAAGTTATCCATCACAGGCAGCAGCTGCCACAAGTGGCACTTCAGCGGCCCTGCAAGCACGTGCCAGAAATTATGGCTAGCCTAATGTGGTCCGCTAGTTTTCCGGCAGTGGCAGCCAGCAATCACGTGACGTAACTGATGTCTTGCCGAATCTTGTCCGCCAATTTTCCATTAGTAGCCATAAAAATATATATAAAATAAAATTCAAGCATAGCCGTGGTTTTTTTATTACCGGGGGGCAGTACCCGGGGTCCGACGGCTTAACGTGCCCACCCGACGTACGGCGGAAAAATTTTTTTGTTCGAATTTTCGTACCCACCCGGGATCGAACCTGATGTTCCTCCGTGGCTGTCACGAACGTTGACCACTAGGTCATCCGCGGCCCACAATGCTCTAGTAGATCAGATCATATGTAGAGGACTTCAGGAAGGGAGTGTCTGACCCAAGGTCTTAAACAACCTTTAGAAATAGGAAGCTAGGAGATTTGGGCTAGAGTGCCAGATAGGAAAGTGATAAGAAAGCGAGGTAGAAAGCGGGACGAAGACGCCCTTATTTATTACGGGGGGCAGTACCCGGGGCCCGAAGGCTTAACGTTCCCATCCGACGCACGGCGGATATTTGGTGGTTCGAGCGTTCGTACCTGCCTGGGATCGAACCAGGGACTTCTCCGTGGCAATCACGAACGTTGACCACCAGGCCACCACAATGCTCTAGTAGCTCTGCGTCAACCCTTATAAAGGCTGGAGTAGGATGGCATTAGGAAGAACCCAATCAGGTAAAAGAATGTCTATGATTGGCTGTAACAAGTGATACGAACCTAACGTGAATTTCAATGTGTTCGTCAAACCCCATATTTCATGTCATATCTTAGGAACAGAAGTAGCTACTGGAAAAACTAAGACTTTTTGAAATCTCCACTAAATTTTGCATCTAATGACATAAAACCATGAAATAACTATGAAAATTAGTTAGCTGAAAAAAGATTAAACTTAAAAATTCACGGTTTTTGCAGGTGATGCAATTCTTTTTCACACCACCGTACACTTGACCGAATCTCCAGACGTATTCTTGAAGTGAGATTTCTATTCTTAGTTAAGAACTTTTGCAACTACTAAGTTAATTAAAGCTATCCGGAGCATCACGTAAACACTACAGAACGTTGCAGTGAAAGTCTCATTCTTATTCACATAATGTTCGGGGAAGCTTACGCAATTAACAAAATTATTCCACCGAACACTTCACTCCTACGAGTATTTTAGTAAGTTTTTATTTCCTCGTTGGGTGAAGGATTGTTTTCGTCTTTGGATTAGCAATTATTTTCTAAAAGGGTTTTTAGAAAATAATTGCTAATCCTAAGACGAAAACAATCCTTGCTAATCCTTATATTCAATCAGGGTTTTTAGAAAATAATATATGTTTATGCCGAATACCCGCTGTGTTTGAGAGAAAACAGCTATAGAATTGACTGGACTTTTTAAAAATCTCCATCTTGTTAGATTTTACTGAAGTATTTATTAATATATCTAAAATTTAATTACGTAAACAATATACATTTTTCCACGGTTCACTAGATCTCTTGATCTACTGAATTTATGATGACTTGTATATTGTTTCGCCAAAGGACAGGCTCACGCACTCAGCAAAGAGCGATTACGTAACACACACAGCGCGGGAGAAAACGCCGACGCAGCTGCAGCGCCACCTATTGCGAAACGTTTCTCCAGTCAAGTCATCGGCGCTTTGGCTGAAGCAGACGACAGGGGCCGAAGATTAAAGTCCACCCCACTTAAGTTCATTACAATTATTAACTTTGTAGCTGCCAACTTAGAATCAACAACTGTGCGTCCCTTTTGTCCATTGAACGAGTGTTCTAACTTCATCATTGGTCTTTTGTTTCTAAAAGTTTATCGTCCAAATTTTTATCGGGGGTAAAACAACGCTGTTACAACTAACAAAAGCATATATCATTATCTCAGCTTTTATTAATCAGATTTTACTTTCATTGTGACATGACTCGGGATGCAAATTCAAGTGTCAACAACATCTCAAACAAAACCAGGATTTATCAACTTCACTATTTGAAGGAGTAATATAGATCTTAGCTGCGCAATTTTGAAGATTCTTTTAAACAAACTCCTGCTCAAACACAGCAAGTCTTTACAGATTTGTTCTAATTTTATTTTTTCTTCAGGGGCGGGGATTAGGAAAAAAAAAGCAAATTCTTTTGAAGCTTTTCAGAACTGCATATGTAATGAGAGCTTTTTAAGGCGATTAATTTTGACACAACTTGAGCAAACTGATCATTCTAAAGAATACATGCTAGATTTTTTTACACTAACAGAAAAAAGTTAACACCAAAGTGAAATAAAATTTAATAAATTCCATTCCCTTCTATCTCTTGTTTGTAACAAAGATTTATATCCTTCAGGGTATTAGTCTGCAAACAAATATAAATCATTTATATAGTGGAAAGCAAATGCTTAAAGGTAAATTAAAAACTAAAAGAGAATGCGTTCTTCCAAAAGCTCATTAGGATTTTGCCTGTCACATCCGTTGGCATTGTACTATTTGATTATTAGTGTCTCGCCTTTTATCTTCTCTACCATCTTTATGCTAGATTTCTTGATCTTTAAAATTTACTTGATGAAAGACAATAGCGATTTTGCGTTTCATTCTCGTTAAGGGGATAAAAAATTTCGTCATTGAAAACACCTCGTATTCAGAGTATCCTCGGGCAAAAAATAACTGCGTAGATTTTTAGCTCAGTGAAAACAGAATTGCAACGTTATATCGATATTCTTACATTTCTTAATTTCTCATTACCAGTTAAGTAAGCGCTTGTCTTCTATCAGCTCTTAGCAGCAAATTCCAGTCTTTGTAAGACGTATCCCGAAGTCATCTAACAAATTAATTCTTTTAAGCATTTTCACTTATTTAACGCCAGTGATGTTCAAACTATGAGATGCATTATCTGCAAGTATGGTTTAAATGAAAATAGCAAATTTACACAAGACAAATATTTTATTCATACAGTGAAGAACAGACGTATTCACTCTCTTCAGTTTCTTTTTCTTGCAATGCATGTATCTCAGAACCTACACGTAGTTTCCGTGCAAGAGGACTTCTTACGCTGCAATGTGAAGGCACGCGTGCATTGTCTGTTGCGCTTCGAAGACACGAGTGTTCCCAGCGCAACGTCTCTTTGGGTGAGCCAGGAAGATAAAAATCACATGAAACCAGATCAGAGGAATAAGGGAGGATTAAGTACTTTAAAATGCAAATCCTAGAAGGTTGCAGGCGTTTTACGGGAACTGTGAGAAGTTTAAAAGAATCGTAGAAAGGTTTTTGACAATCTTCAGAAGTTGACCAGGAAGACTGCTTCGTTGAAGTATAGAACTGCATTTACGGTAAGGATAATTCCAAGGGAAGATTCTGTTCCAACGATCCTTAGTTTTGCAGACCTTTGGATATTGTAATAAAACGTGTTTGTACTGAGTTGCTTTATTTTGTACCATCTGCGCAAGGAAAGTAAAGTTTGTGCGCAGATTCCTTTGTTTTATTAAGGCTGTCTTTGAATGCCTGTTAGGGTTTATCTGCTACCCTATATCTACAATGTAAATTCTTTTGTACACATTTCCGCGAAGACTATTACTTGGTAGTGTTTGAAATTTTGAGCACAAATAAAAACGACCCATTGCTAATATATACCACAATTATTACTACTAAAACTTTGTTAGAATTTTTTTAAATTCAATTTATCTGATTCGAAAGTATTCCAATTTGGCGCTAGATAGCGCGATAAGT
Organism: Macrothele yani; assembly: GCA_039090855.1. Taxonomy (NCBI): domain Eukaryota; kingdom Metazoa; phylum Arthropoda; class Arachnida; order Araneae; family Macrothelidae; genus Macrothele; species Macrothele yani. The sequence goes on along the minus strand of CM077001.1, from coordinate 35,188,741 downwards.
TAGCATAGCAGTGTTTGTCTGGAAGCAACGATAAATCTCATTCCTCCCTGATTTTTCTACTTATCTGAGCCAAATAAAAATCAATTAATAGGGGCAAAAGTGAGACAGATCTTGTCTTCTATAGATCATCTTAAAAATCCTATTGTACATTCATTTTTTTAAGAAAAATTGTGTACGTTAGCAGAGAACCCCTACATTTGAGCTATAGAAACTCCGCCAACTCACTAAGTTTCACCGACCTACTGAGCTCCACCCCCAAATAAAGTCACTGTTTAAAACGTAACAGCGAGTATTTTTGTCTTTTCATTGTGGAGCCAACGAGAAACTGCTTCCGTTCTGAATATGGTGAGATCTCCACTGATTCGCATACGTTAACTTCTGTGACAGTCACTCAAGAAATAAAAGTCACTCCCAAGGGGGAATTTTTTGCGTAGTCTATCGCAGAAAATAAACCTGAACACCCATTCAAAGACAGCCTTAAACTGACTTTTATATCTTGCCCTCCCCTCTCATCCATATCGTTTTTCGATATTTCATAATAACGACATTAATAATTCGTGGAGGCCAAATCAATAATAACATTCGAAATGAAAATTCCCATTAATATTTTATGACTCCAGTATCCATAGGTAAAGAAAATGTAGGACTTACTTCGGATCCAAATGAAGTCAAAAATGACTAATCAATGCTCCAAACGATATCAATGTTTTCATTCAAAAACAAAACTGACAGATTTTATTCGCGCGGCCGGGTAGTAGGAAGAGAAGAACGAAAGCGTTTAATGATAATTGCACTAATTAAGAATTGGCTTGGTTATAGATTGTTATAAAAATCCTTTCAAATAATCAAAAAAGCAGCGTAACTTGTTAAACGCATGGCTTCATTCATTTCTTTAAATACATTGTTTTTTTGTGCACACCGAAGATCCAAAATACACTGCTGGCCACCCAAAATGCAACATCAAGAAGGAAGCATCCGATTGGCCTGAAATTCGCAGCATGCGTTGCCCGCGAGAGGACATGCGAACGATTAGCATTGCAGGGCATATGCAAATCATGTGCGCCCGGCACGCCACCGAGAAGCACTATAAGAAAGGTGCACGGAAGGCTGGGTGTAAGTAGTGGAAGTGTGTTGTGCTGCCGGACCTGTGCGTGGGAAGCTTCCTGATGCCTCGTCGCAGAATACGACAGTCATTCCAGCACGTTTCGGATTTCGCCAGAGGACGAATAGTGGCTTAACGCGACAACGGTTTATCGTTCAGAGACATCGGCGCCCGTGTGGGAGGACATCCAGCCACAGTGAGGCGAGTATGGATTCGGTGGGTGCAGGAGGGACGGACCGACGTGAGCGATTGCCGCAGCAGCGGCACACCACCGAACGAGAGAACCGGCATGTTGCGCGGCGGGCATTGACGGCTCGCACCACCACATCACGAACATTAGCGCAGAAATTAGGGTGTTGCGCAACAACCTGTGTCAGCATGTACCGTTCGACGACGTCGTGCAGGAGCGGAAACTTGTCGCACGGCGCCCATTGCTCCGATTACCATTGACGTTGCACCACCGGCGAGTGCGGCGGCAGTGGGCCGTTGAACGCCCCACCTGGACTACGGAATGGCACTACATTGTCTTCTCCGACGAATCCCGCTTCTGCCTGCAACTACACGATGGTCAGATCCTCGTGTGGCAGCACCGCGGCGAGAGACTGTATGAAGCCTGCACTATGCATCGCCATACTGGTCCGTCGCCTGGCGTTATGGTTTGGGGCGCAATTGGATATGACACCCGCACCCCTCTGGTACGCATCGATGGTACACTCAACAGCCATCGCACCATCTCCGACGTTCTGGAGCCTGTAGTCCTCCCTTACCTGCAGGACTTGCAGGGGCCACGTTTCAACAGGTCAATACACGGCCGCACGTGGTACGCATCGTGCAACAATTCTTCACGGCCCACTAGGTGTTACTGCTGCCGTGGCCCGCCTGTTCTCCCGATATGTCGCTTATCGAACACGTCTGGTTGCTGGCTGATCGGCAACCGAGTGGCCCAGCAAGCACCACCCGCGGCTACGCCTGATGAACTGTGGCAACGTGTGGAAGCAGCCTGGACCGACATACCCCAAGTCCACATCCAAAGCCTTTTTCGTTCGATTGCCAGCCATTGGGGCCACACGAACTATTAATGTCTGCGTGTTCCTCAAGTCGCACGGGCCTGTAAGCTCAATCGTTACATCTTTGTATCTGTTGTTATGTGTCCAGTAAATCAGGCTTTGCTATCTCGTCTCCTTCTTGGTGTCGCATTTTGGGTGGCCAGCAGTGTATTATGACCACCTTCCAAATATCATGTTGGTTCTCTACGTGCAGCCAAAACAGCTCTTATCCGGCGAGAGATAGACGCTACAAGATTTCTAAAGGTGTCTTGTGATATCTGGCACCAACACGTTACTAGCAGATCCTTTAACTCTTGTAAGCTACGTGGTTGAGCCGCTGCAGATCGGATCTGCTGTTCCAACACAAACCGCGGATGCTAGATTGGATCAATATCTAGAGAATTTGGAAGCCAGGCAATACCTGGAAGTCTTCATGTTCCTCGAACAAACCGGGCAGTGTGACATGGCGCATTATTGTGAAGGAAGGCGCCACTGGAGGAGAATACCGTTCTCCTCTAGTAGTGCATTATCTGCTGAAGGAAGGCACTACTATAGGAGAATACCGTTCTCCTCTAAAAGTACTATTCTTCTTGTACCTGGTCTGCAATGATGTTTACGTAGGTGGTAGACGTCATAGTTTCTTGAACATGAATAACTGGATCGAGAGTTTCCCAGCAAAGCATTGCCCAAAGCATTACACTCCCTCCACTGGCTTGTTTACGTCCCACGGTGTATCCTGCTGACCAATAGCGTCTCTTGGGCCAGAGACCTGGACTATCTCACCCGTCCCTTCCCCCTGTACTGTTTTTTTTTTAATCGTGAAGTTTATTTTTCAGTTGTTAAGTAATAGGAGTAACTGGTTTTTTTTTCTAGATTTTTGGTATATGCTATTGCTAACATACCAAATAATTATGAGGATTTAGGATTTGAACATTTATAATTGTACATTCCATTCTTCTTGTGAATACTTTATTTGTACACGAACTCCATTCTTCTTTCCCTTTGTGTGAACTTGCGTGTTACGTTTTTATAAAAAGGTTCTTCCCAGTACTTTTTCATATTTAAAAATAATGTTTTTCTCTATTGACAAAACAGCCAAGTTTCTCAAATGTACATGTCTTTATGATATATCTTTATTCTTTTTAATGCTGAGAAACTCCTTTCGGCAGTTGGAGTTGTTGATGGAAACTTTAATATTTTAGGTCTGCTAATTTGTACACCTCACTAAACCCAACAATATCCAATAACAAATAGTCTTACTGATTTCTTTTTGTATTCATCAAAAGAATAAAACACCTTCAGTTCATTTTTTTTATCGAGGTGTATCAAAATGTGAAACACTAGAGTGCTTTAATTTCTGACAGTAGATGCTCAGGGAAGCTTTCACAAAATTTATCAAAATAGTTCGAATCCAACAAAGCCACGAATTTGAGATACAATATCACTGATTTTAATTCATTGACACTTCACACAAACTGAAACAGTTTTCGCAAAACATGTGTTGTTACGTGCGTGAGCATGCGAGTGATTAATGTAGTCCTAAGTCTTCTCTTCTCTGAGAGAATCGTTGCGCAAAGCAATGGCCCATTAACTTTTAACCCGCGCATTCATGTTGTCATGGAAACAAAGTTAGCAGGCGAACGTATCTTGAAGGTCTTCGAATCAGAACAGCGATGATTCGGGCAGATGCCTACGTAGGTCACGGTAGAGGTGTTTGCGTTACGATGACAGCTGTTTGCGTTAGGGCCGTTGGTGATTCTCTTAGTCAAAAGAAGCGAATCCGCACGTGTTGTTTTTTTTTGTGTTTTTTTTTTTGCAGCGAAAGAATTGACATATCTTAATACCGTTGGTAATTGACTTTTATTTGTGTATACTTGTCTTTTATTTGTACATTCTCTGGGCTTCGCAGCTAACCTCGAATATACGCCACTGCTGACAACGTTTTCCCAGGTAAACGACGCACACGCACCTTTGCCCGTATGGTGCAACAGGAAACGAGATTTATCAGACCAGACGACCTCCTTCCAATCATTGGAGATCCAGTTTTGATGCTCGCGTGTCTATTTGTAAGCGCTTTCCACGGCGAGCCGAGTGTCCCCCTCCCCAAAAGGAAAACATGAGCTTATACATCATTTTGGGGGGAGTGTCCCCTTCCCCAAAATAAATAATCAGTCAATACTTATTCGTGCGCGCCGCCCAAATGTTTTGGTCGCGTTACGCCTATGGGTGAAAGTATTCATTTACTTTTCTAAAAAAAAATACAGAAATTACCAAAAAGGATTGTCTTTCATGCAGGACAGTTTTCTTTTATCATTCTTCGAAAACTGAGGCAGATAAAAAAAAAAGTGTAGTAAAACGTCTGCTTTAATCATTCAAGATCGGTTTGAACAAAAGGCTATTCTAAATATTCATCATCTGTTCACTATCAGCGGGAGACAAGAAAATCCAATTTGACGATTAATGATGACACATCCGAATTTCTAAATCTGTATTTCCAAACAGACCTACGTAAGCTAACAAAAGAGACCTGTATCACAGGCCGACAGCACAGCCTCCAGCCATGGTAACCGACGCGAAGTGAGGTAACGAGAACTGCAAAGCTCTGTTGAAATTTCCATCTATAACCATTAGACGCTAGGTATTTGCATAAGTAACGACGACAAATACGGCTTTATCTCAACCAGCAGCACTCTGTTGCCACTCAGCTTAAATGAGGTCCCTAATTAAAGCTCCGAATTCGCCGAATCGCACGTAAGAACAGATTAAACAAACGATTTGCAAACCAGGGCTCTAAATATATGCCACTTTCAAGTCGCAAAGTCACATTTATGTGCCCTGGAACTAAATTACACAGAAAGGAATTATTGCGCTTCAGTCTCTTTAAGTAGAAGATGCGTGAAACACTAAACCAACGACGTTCCAGAAAATTCCTCACGCTAATTAAAAGAAACAGCCCTTGTGCATATAAAATCCCTTAAGGTCCCCACCCCCTTTTTTTTTATAGCAAAAATCTTTTCTTATATAAGTACGAAAGAACCAGCGAAAATTAAAAGACTGCATTTCCGGAATAACTTCTGGTTTTATTCACAGTATTGCACTAAATAATATTTACCGAGCATCATTTTTTACGGAATATAAAGCTCAGCACCGTTTCTTCCTGGAATATTAAGGAAAACTTTACTTTTGGTCTAATAAAATGTTTATTCCTAAAATTACGAAACATAACCTAGTTAGTCTAAGTGGAGTATACCTTCATCAATAATTCTAGTAGGTAAACATATAGTAGTGTTGGCACGAAAATTCTCATTTCGGGTACATTTGCTTCTGGTAAAGAAATACCCAAATTTGAGATTTAATTACCTAATTACATTGATTATGTTAATTAACCTAATCATTTCTTTAATTAGAGTAATTCCTGATTGGGTTTGCAGGTGGTATTATCCCGCCCCAGGTCGCAGAAGGATTTGCTGGTTTCTTTTCTTTGTTTTTTCTTCTTGCTTTTCCTTCGCGTGGGAAGGAGATCGGAACGCAACGCCAGGCCAGGTGCAAAATTCCGCAAACGAAGCGAAAGGTATTTTCATTGCCAGGCATTTGCAAAAAAAGCAGCACGGCGGATTACATAATGCAGCCTTAGCTAACAATAGGCCAGAGTCTACTACATGGCGAAAGTCCAAGAAAAAAGCCTAAATCTGGTAAGAGGGTAAATCTTATGTATTAACTATCACCCAGGCTCTGTGTCTGGGAACATAATTCAGATTGGCATACGTGCCTCCGAGCATACTCAAAGATTTAAAAAAAGTTTCTTGGGCGGTCTGGGATTTCCATTTCCTTCAGTTTTCGAGCTCTCACCAGTTATAACGAAAACCGCCACTCAACGAAACACACAGTCGCTGAAAGTTTCTATGACGTACCAGACATGGGACGAATGGAACATGTAGTATTCAGCGACAAGTCTCACTTCTGTCTCCATGAAAGGTCGCCAATGGAGAGTCTAGAGGCGATGTAGTCACTGGGATTATGTTTCTGCCACCCGTGAGTATTATACTGTACTTATCTTCAGCCTGGAATCATCGTTTGGGGAGCTATAAGTTTTAACAGCCGCTCACCCCTCGTACGCATGGAAGATACAATTACATCCCGACGATATGTCGATGAGGTGTTGCAGTTGATTTTGGTGCTATATATCAACGGGGTATCACCGATGTCTAGTTTTAACAAGATATCACCCGTCCACACATTGCTAACATCAGCAGGCATTGCCTACAAGATGTCAAAGTGCTGCCATGGCCAGTGCGATCTCCCGATTTCTCCCCAATACAGAACATGTACGTCATTGGCAAACTATTTAACGCCTCTGCACAACATTCTCGCAATGTAGGTAAGTTGTGGACGCAGGCCAACGATACATGATCAGCGATACCTCTGGTCACCACCCTGGGATTTCTTCACCAGGCCGTGTTGCCGAATGTATAAGCCCAGCATAGCCGTCATACGATCTATTGATAGATGCCACATTATAGTTTCCTCATCCATCGCGCTAATGCAATCCCTCGTAAATAAAATCTCTTCTTTACCAACTACTTGTGCACATGTGTGGTAAGTTTAGTCTCATTTCGTGTATTCCTTCATGGTGCGGCACATTGTACAGTATGTCGAGCAGTGTAAATGTCATAATCCTCTACACTTTCATCCTGCGCACGGATCTCAAATTACAGTCAAAAATACAGTTTGGTCGCTTACTTTTGCAAACTTAAATTTGAACAAGTTAGTAAAATCATGCAATGCATTGATTATGATACGCTTTCTAACATACCAGAAATCATTGCTCAAGTTATTACTCACGTTATGAGGATAATGGCTGTGGAATAAATCTCGCTCCTGTGCCCTGACCTTCGACCCCATTTCGATTATATTAAACATAATTGGTTCAGTATACCTCCGAAACAACATACTAAAGTTTTGTCGCAATAGAAGCATTTTTACACAAGTTAGGAACAAGATCCATTCCATCGCCCTTATGAGTCATATGACCTGACCTTTGACCCCATTTCGTCCATTTTCAATATGGTTTGACCCCCAGGTGGTCCCCTACCAAATATTAAACTTTCATCGAAATCGAAGCATTTTTACGCAAGTTATGACGCATAAGGGCAATGGAGTGGATCCCGCTCCTATGTCGTGACCTTTGACCCCCATTTCGTCTATTTTCAATAGGGTTCGTCCCCATTGGTGACCTACCACATACTAAAATTTCATCGAAATCAAACCATTTTTACGCGAGTTATCGTGCGGACAGACAGACGGAAAAAGCTGGAGCATATACGCTTCTTCAACCTACGGTTGGAAAGCGTAAAAAAGACAGCAGCTCTACAAGGGATAAACTGTACAATATTCGGAATTATCTGCTACTTTCTCTGCAGTGCTACCATTTGTTTGTCATATATAGCACGTGACTGGTGCTGCTATTCCGCGATTTTCTTAGCGTTGAATAGCTATGTTTAGTCTCCTCTACTCGCTTTACGTAGAGTACTGCTTATCTTATACACTGAAAATAGTCTAGCAAAGTCATACACTTTTCTGTGGGAAGTGATTGTATTCACAGGTGACCGCCAAATAACGTTGGTTCAGTTTGTCAAAATTTCTCTCCACTCCATTTGAAAGTAGAGACTTAACTTGTTTTTAATGCAGCCTACTGTGAAGGGCTTATTCTTTCTTACACTAAATCGCCATTCATTAAACATCTGAGAACGAGAAGTCTGGAGCAGAGCAAGATTTTCTGTATGTACGTACATTGCCGAAAATATCGCGCTCCTACCACATGTTCTTCGGAAGAAAATGGAAGGTAAGGCGATGCCGAACGCAATAGCAGCACTACTGCGGTTGAGCTTTGAAGCCACTTTCACCCCCCCCCCCCCGCTTCCTTTCTCTTCAAGTCTGCATATGTTCTTTTGCCATCTGGAGAGGATAATCAAGATTGATGAAACAATGCGGTCGCTACATGAGAAGGCTACGTTGGTTAGGAAAAGGGGAGATTAACTCCGTCAGATACACATTCTCATTTAGGACAAGTGAAGATTAAACATGCGTACCCTATTTAACAGAAAACCATACTGTCTGCAAACAAAATTCCAAGAACTTGACCGAACCCAAGGACCACACACCATGTACAATCTAGTGAAGGGCGGTGACATGAGAGAGAAAAAAAACAGGGTCTTTATGTTCTTAAACTCATGGTACTTTCGTTATCTTTCCAGAACTTTCTAAGTAGGACTTTTCTATGAGTTCCGCCCGGTGGTGACAGTGTATGAGTTTCAAAAATGGCTGCCCGTGGCCGCTTTCTGCAAGTGGCAGCAAAACAAAGGTCTATGTATTGTTTCTACTGGTGATAACATCCCAGCTGAGAAATTACTTGCGAGTAAAAATGAGTTACCAGCAGCATTCGTCTGGACTCCAAATAGCTGGGTTTTTCTACTCCGCTCTCAAATAGACAAAATTTCAAGACATCGACGACTTCAGATAACAAGTGTCCCCCCCTCCCCTTCGCCGCTGGAATAAATTCAGTTACTTTGGGCGCCTTTAGAGATTGTTTTGTGCAATGTTATTTTTAAAATGCAGTCAAAAGTGCGCTGCAGTCTACAGAGATTACTCTGAAAAAATAAAATGTTCTTTGGGTTACGTTTGCATTTTTATTTATTTTTTTTACACGCCGACACGTGGAGCTTTGTTTCTAGTTCACGCGTCCTGCAGCCTTTAGTATTTTTTGGTTTAGGGTCTTTACTAAAAATCCTTTCTAAGATCTCAGCAGTTTTTTTCCTAACAGTGTCTCGGTCTTTAAACTAAAAAAAAAAAATTCCCGTTTATCGAGAACTCGATAGCTGCTGAGACGATGGACTTATGGAAAATGCAGTTACTCACTGTCTAGAGAAGCCTGTCAGACAGTCAGACAGACAAACAAACAAGCAAGCATAAAATTGAAAATTCTGCTTTCGAAAGCTTCTAACATTCTTCACTGCTGACTTTGCTTCCAAGCCAGCGAAATTCCAGTTGTCCGAACGAGTTTACCAAAGTGGCAAAAATAAACATGACATGTCTGTTTATGTATGCATATGTTATCCGGGTTACAAGGAGGTTCAGATTTTCCAGGAAAAGTGTTAACTTTATTGACACAGTTCTTATATGGAGCTGCAAAAGAGATATAGTCGTCGAATATGCAATACCGAAAGTCTCACGAGTGCACTTAATAATGTGTGGAGTGAACTCTTCCTTGGTAAAATTATAAAACCATTTTGGTATGCGAAGAAAACCTATCTGAATATTTTACAGAAATGAAAAATCTTCCAAGCTAGACGAGTCATCCTATCTTTTCGCCATTTTTTTCCCTTATCAAAATGGGGAGCCTTTACTTTACGATAAAAAACGGAGGTTTACCTTAAAGGCTCTTGACTGAATGAGTATCATAACAGATATATTAGACGTTTTTTAGCACGTCTTTTGTAAAACCTGTTAATTGTTCGTCCGTCCATCTGTCTGTTCACACCATATCTCTGCAACTGTTAGTCCGATATGAAAAATTCTCTTTACATTAAAAAGCCTGAAATATGCGAATGATCCTTCATTTCGTTTTTCTCTACGATGCGCAATTTTGCCGCTAGAGGGCGTAAATGCAGACGATATTGAATTCCAAATACATTTTATTCCATATACACTGCCGGACAATTGCTAAGGACGGATGACAATGGCAACGATAGCAACCATAAAATGGAAGCCAGGAAAATGTGGAAATTAGCATAAGTGCGGGATACAGTAAGACGTGTTGTGCGTGTGCAAATTTTGGATTGCCGAACTCTTTCGTGACGTCGTAGCGCTGATAAGAGATAAAGGATTTGACGCGTATTGACCGTTGTTGTTCAAACGCAAAGTTGAAAGGGAAAGAATCAATTGACGAACTTGCAATTTTCAGTATGTCTTCCCGACATCATCTAGATGATTTTACGCGTGGCCGTATTATTGGCAAGATTGAAGAAGGGCGAAAAATAACAGATGTTGCCAGGGAGTTCGACGTCAGCCACAGTGTTGTTTCAAGGCTTTGGAAATCATTTCAAACAAATGGAGAGTGTACCAAACGTCACGGGGAGGTCGTGTTCGCAGTACGACACCTGCAGAGGATCGGTACATAGTGCTATCAACAAAAAGACACCGGCGCAGCACAGCTAGTGAGGTAACAAATAAGTTTATGGCTGCTACTGGCAAGGGGATCTCCCGAAAAACTGTTGCCAGACGTTTGCACGAAGGAGGACTATACGCCCGCCGTCGTGTTGTGTGCATCCCATTGTCCAGACGTCACTGTACCGCCTGTTTGCAATGGTGCCATCAACATCGCAATTGGACTGATAACGACTGGTCTGCTGTCCTCTTCTCAGATGAGAGTAGATACAGTCTATCGTCTGATTGTCGACAACAACTGATCTAGCGTGATAGTGGTACTGCATATTGTCCAGCAAACATACAGGAAAGGGACCGATATCCGACATGTAGTGTCATGGTATGGGCTGGCATCATGATCAATGGCCGTGCGTCCCTCTATGTGCTTCCAACTGGGACTATGAATGGCCAACGATACATTAATGATGTTCTGCTTCTTCATGTTCGCATGTTCCGTGGTGCTGTCGGTGATAGATTCATTTTCATGGACAACAACGCAACATGTCATCGAACAGTCGCTGTCCAGGAGTGTCTTGAGAGCGAGGATATTCAACTCCTCGTATGGCCAGCACGTTCTCCAGATCTGAATCCCATTGAAAATGTATGGGATGCTTTGGGGAGGAGTCTTGCTGTTCGCCAATGCCCTCCAATAAACAAGGACACCCTCATCCGTGCACTGACAGAGGAATAGGATAAATTACCCCAACAGCTGCTTGATAATGTTGTGCAAAGCATGGCACGACGTGTGGAATCTTGCATCGCCCTCCATGGTGGCCATATCCCGTATTGACATCTTACGCCGGAACGCCTGCGGACGGTAATTGCATTTTTTTCACGTTTACGTATTCTGCACAAAATGGCCTGTTTGTCCCTTGAACACGTTCCAAAGTCTTCTGGATTTCAGAGCACAATAAATTGTCTTTCTTGTAATGTCCTGGCATTCTGACATTATTTTATTTCACTTGGCATCCAACCACACTTAATTTTTTATGCGCTATATAGCCGTTTATGATCAGTCCTTAGCAATTGTCCGGCAGTGTATTTGCTTCTAAATATCAGATTGAAAAAATTATTGTGCCTTTCGATTACATTTATGTCGGACAGTATTTTAGGTAGTCACTTTAAGTTACCATACAATTTCCGCTAGGGGGCGTAAAAGTAAATTTCGTTTTCTCCGATCTTTACTTCTAAAACTTCGATTTGAAATTTCTTTTCTTCTCCTGATGCGAAATCCTTCGCATATAATTTCTAATTTTTGGAAACTAATGGTTTGGTCACCAGGGGGTGTGATTGGTAAATTTGACTTCTGATATACAGAGGATGAGGGGAAAGTTTTGCAATGTTTGCATAAACTCAGGTGCTGCGGCGGGTATGTCACGTGTTTAAACTAGTTCAAGTCGCGCACTACAGTCAGTCGATAGATAAATAAAGTGATAGTCGTTGCTGTGAACACTGTTGCATGCCGTAGTTCTGTCTGTGGTCGGGACGCCTAAAAGATGAGCAGCCACAACCGGCTAATTAGGGAACTTTTGATTTACGAGTTTGAACTTGGCCGTAACGCTGCTCAAGCAACACGAAACATTCAAAAATACATTTTATTCCACATATTTGCTTCTAAACATCAGATTCAAAAAATTATTTTATCTTTCGATTCCATTTATGTCGAAGAGTATTTTAGATGTAGTTACTTTTTTTAATTACGCATAGATTTTCCGCTAGGTGGCGTAAAAATAAATTACAGTTTTCCCGATAGCTCTTCTGAAACTCCGATTTGAAAAAAAAAAATTTTCAGCGGATACACCTGATGGAAAATATTTTGCATATAATTTAAAATTTTTGGTAAAAAATGCTTTGGCCACCAGGGGGCGTAAGAGTTAATTTTTTTGCTTTTGATGTATTTACTATGAAATCTGAGCTTCTAAAATATCGATTGAAAAAATTATTTCGTGGACTGATGCCACTAACATCGATAATTTTTTTCGGAATATTTTCTTAAAATATTCCATAGTTTCTCCGCCAGGGGGCGTACATGTATATCTTATGTTTGTCAATATCTACTTCTAGGAGTCAGATTTCAAAAATTCCTTTGTTGGATAGTGTTTTCAGTGTGACATGCTTTTCATATAATTTCAAAATTTTCAACTAATTCACAGACCTTCCGTTAGGGGGCGTAGAGGTAAATTGCGTTTCCCCTCATATTTCTGCTTCTAAATCTCAGATTTGAAAAATTCTTTCTGCACCGGATACAGTTCCTGATGGGAAATCGTTTGCACATAATTTCTAATTTTTGTAAGAAAATTGTTTGGCCACCAGCGGGCGGAAATCTTAAAAACCGCTTCTGATGTATTTGCAGCAAAATATGAGCTTCTAAATTCTCGACTGAAAAAAAAGTTGTTTGTAGACCGATACTACTCATGTCGACAAACCTTTTAGGAACATTTTCTTCTTGAAATAATGCATGGTTTCTACTCCAGGAGGGCATAGATGTATATCTTATTTTTGTCAATATCACTACTTGTAGGCGTCAGATTTGAAAAATCCCTTCTTTGTTGGATAGTGTTTCCGATACGAAATGTTTTTCCTATAAATTCAAAATTTTCAAGTAAATCAGATTTTCCGCTAGGGGGCACAAAGGTAAATTGCGTTTTCTGCGTTATTTCTGCTTCTAAAACTCCGATTCGAAAAATTCTTCCTGTATCGCATACATAACCTGATGGAAAATATTTTTCACATAATTTCTAATGTTTGGTAAAGAATGGTTTAGCCACCAGGAAGCATAAGTGTTCATTTCTGTTTGATGTATTGTAGCAAAATCTGGGCTCCTGAAAACTAGACTATTTTTTTTTTCTTGGACCGATACCGCTCATATGGAAAAACTTTTGAGAATACTTTCTTCCTAAAATAATGCATGGTTTTTCCACCAGGGGACGTAAAGTCAAATTTTATTTTTGTCGATATGTATCTGTTTCTAAGAGTCTGATTTGAAAATTGCTTTGTGTTGGAGAGAGTTTCCGGTGCGAAATGTTTCTCATATAAATTCTTGTTTTTCTTAAGGCACAAGTCTGCAACCAGAGGGCGTAAACTCACCACTCCGTTTACAGCAATATCTGAGGAATTAAAAACCCGATTGAAAAACTTCTTTCTTCCGTCAGACGCTACTGTTTTCCATACCGGTTCCATTGACGTCCAATAGCTTTGATAAATTTAATTTGAGTCAGAACGGATTCAAAAGACGTGCTCATTACACCCAAAAATTCGGTGTTATCTTTCTTGTTGTTTTATGGCATCAATTTAGTACTTTGACATAAATGCCCAAGGGAGAAAAACGTTAGAGACGGCATCTTAATTTATAAGAATGACTTCAGAATACTATAAACACAGCATTTTATTTGTATTAAAAATACTGAAGTTGGGGGGAGAGGTAGAAAAATTTATCTTCATATACTAGGTGCACTGTAAACGAAGCACGTACTGAAGTCAGGAGTGATACGTAACCTGTTCGGTACCGGTTCGACCGAATGACTTGTTAAAATCTGGACAGTTATCAGGAACAGTTTGTTAAATTAAAAGTTGGGAATGGGAAGTATGGATGCATATATGCCAGATCATTACTGCGAGTTTCTTATTTCTTTCCTTATTTCTTAGTAATTTTTCCCCCTCACGTCAGATCAGTTGTGAATATTCATATATGTGCTACACCACACACACGGACGGACGGACGAAAGGGGGAGGCTAGTCACAGTCTGCAGCCCCTGAAAGAATTCGCACAGAGAGACTTCTGAGTTCACAACCAGCCTGATATACATGTACGCCCCCTGTCGGAGAAACTATGGAAAAAGTGAGGGAGTTGTCTGCTTTGTCCTTCTTTCCAAATCCAAGAGGGACACCAAAATGAAAATAAAGTTAGTCAGACACAAAAGCAATAAGAAAAACATACAACTGTAAAAAGAAATGAAATAAAAATGTAGGACGCTGAGAAAAGAACAGGTAAAGAAGCTTGGGATTTCTTCAGGGAAGTGCCATGGACTCTAAACAATTCATTTTAACACAGAAATCCCGTGGTCACGCACGCTCTCAATGCTGGAGTAGGGAAGGACATGATCTGGGCAGAAGTGCCTTATGCTTGGGATTAACTCAGTTGAAGTGTTTGCAGAAAGTTTCATCTAAATTTTGTATTTTATACAGGTTTAACCGTATTCATGTGCTACGGCTATAGGAGAAATCCACGAGATAGGACTCCTTCTCTCGCTCATAGCTCCAACCTCTTTTTTCATAGATTTAAGCGTGTTCATTGTGTGTTCCTATTGTTTGCCACTGCGAGATCACCCATGTATCTAAGTTTATAGACTGAAATGCAGTATGTCCCTTACAAAGTATTCATAAAAGAAAAAAGTTCTACTCCTATATCAAATGAATGCTATTTAAATACCTATAATGCTAGACTCAGAGCCCGACTTGGACATGAAGAGCATGGGCCTACCTGCAAATCAGGGCCATTACATTTTACGGAACCACACTAAATAGTATGTTTTTGTTCAACACAATGCACTTTGGAGAAATCTTGGAGCAACCCTAAAAATGGGGACTCAGGCTTTGGGCTCTGTAGGCCTGTGCATCAATCCGCACCATTATGGAGTTGAAACATTAAAAGAAACAAAAGATTCAGTCTACGACAAAAGGTGTAATTCTATAGGAACCGCAGTTAACTACTGTTGATAAATGTAGTCTGTTCTGTCACCCTTGTCTTCCACCACCATTATTCATGTTGCCGCTCATGGAAACCAGTTATCCATTTGGTATATCACCCCTGATGGAAGTCTTCTGGTAAAATCTTCAACAGCATGTTCAGGTTTACAATTATTTCGTAAACATCCTTTATAGTGATGCAATGAAGAGATTATTTTGCTCACTGGTGTGATGAGGTATTTACATTTTGTATTGCAGTGGTTGGGAGACTGAGGTAAACTTTCTGGCGTGGCTACTTCCTGTACGAGGCGCGAATAAACGGTCAAAATTTGTATCGGGAAGTTTCCACTGGTTGCTCTCAAGACGGGCCTGAGCACTGTAAATAAATGCCATTTTCTTTCGCAGGTATCGTAGTTGGCCATGCAATGTCATGACTTTGGTGAAATCTTCAGCAGCGTGATGAGGTTACAATTATTTGTCAAGTACTTGAATGTTATGTCAAATAACGGACTTAAGACAAAGTAGATTATGTTATGTTAAATTGCAACTTTAAAATAAAATTGAGAATTCTAATAGCCACCCATTCGTAAAAAAAGAAGAGATCCTTTAAAATACACTCTCCTCAAATTTAAAATAAAGTTCAAAAAAGTGGGCTTACTAAGGCGCTAGCACAAGGCTCTCTTCACCAGAAAAATAAGTGGAAAGAGCTCAAATTCTAAAAAAAAAGCAAAAAAAAAAAAAAAAAGAAAAACTTAAGCCTATGTATAACAGATTTGAACCTAACAACAAAACAACCACACCAGCTTATGTCCTGAAAAGTGAGGGAGTTGTCTGCTTTGTCCTTCTTTCCAAATCCAAGAGGGACACCGAAATGAAAATAAAATTAGTCATACACAAAAGCAATAAGAAAAACATACAACTGTAAAAAGAAATGAAATAAAAATTCAGTTATATATTACATTTAGTCTAGACATTACGAAAGGTAACAGTACCAAAGTTCCTCCAGTCCCCCTGGCAGAAGTTACACATGCAATTAAGAACATAAAACGGGGAACAGTTCCAGGAAAAGATGGAATTACCGTGGGCATTATACAAAAAGCAAGAAGAGAAATTGAAACTAGACTCTTCCAAGTTTTCACAAAAATTCTCAAAGAAGGGAAGATTCCTGAGGATTGGAACAATGCTACAATATCCCGCTACATAAAAAAAGTGACATCGAATATCTTAGGACAGCCTCCTATCAGTAGTTTGTAAAATCTTCACTAAGGTTCTTTCACATCGCTTGAAGTTGACACTGGATATGGCTCAACCGAGAGAACAAACTGGATTCATGAGTGGCTATAGCACTATAGATCATATCCACATGCTGAGAGAACTAATTGAAAGAACGAGGGAATATGAACTTCCATTATGTATGGCATTTATCTATTATGAAAAGGCCTTTGATTCGGAGAAACGATCAGCAGTTACAATGGCTTTGAAATCCTGCAGTATTAAAGGTGCATGCATTAATATTAGTAACATCTATGAAAATGCAAGTGCAAAAGCTCGGTTATTTGAGAATACAGCACCAATAAAAATTGGAAAGGGAGTGAGACAAGGTGACATATCTCCCAAACTCTAATGCCATATAGCAAAGCGTCTTTCAATCGTTCAACTGGGAAAACAAGAGGATGAAGATTAATAGAGATTATTAACACACCCTTGTTTTCGGATGACGTAATCATTTCTGTAACTGCCCCTTCAGAACTGCAGAGTATGATCCAGGAACTTGCTGACAAGAGTAAAGAAGTGGGATTAAAAATGAACTTCTAGAAGACAAAATTGATGCGCAATGCTTTTACAAGAAATTAAGATTTATCGATTAATGGGGAAAAGCTGGAGATAGCCGGTACCGGCATTTACCTTGGACAGCAGATATAAAGAAAGGTCACATTGATAAGACATTAGTCGACGTATAAAACTTGGCTGAAGAGCTTTTGTAAGAAACAGTACAATTTTTAAGAGCAATATGCCATTATGACTTAAAATAAAAGTATAATCAATGCACATTCTTCCAGTGCTTACGTACGGAGCAGATACGTAGACCATAATTAAACAAGTCAGTAAAATCATGCATTGATTATAATACGTTTTCCAACATACCAGAAATCATTACTTAATTATTACTCAAATTATGAGGATAATGGCTGTGGAATAAATCTCACTCCTGTGCCCTGACCTTTGATCCCATTTCAATGATATTCAACAGAACCGGTTCAGTATGCCTCCGAAATAACATGATAAAGTTTTGTCGCAATAGAAGCATTTTTACGTAAGGTAAGTTATGATGCATAAGGGCTATGGAATAGATCCTGTTCCTGTGTCCTAACCTTTGACCTCATTTCGCCCATTTTCAATAGGATTCGTTCTCAGGCAGGCCCCTACAACACACTAACATTTCATCCAAATCGAAGCATTTTTACGTAAGTTATGACGCATAATGGCGATGAAAATGATTGCGCTCCTATGTCCTGACCTTTGACCCCATTTCGCCCATTTTCAAAAGGTTTGTCCCCAGGTGGTCCCCTACAACACACTAAAATTTCATCGAAATCGAAACTTTTTACGTTAGTTATGACGCATAAGAGCAGTGGAATGAATCCCGTTCCTATGACCTGACCTTTGACCCCATTTCGTTCACTTTCAATAGGGTTCCTTCCCAGGTGTTTTCCTACAACATACTAAAATTTCATCGAAATCGAACTATTTTTACGCGAATTATCGTGCGAACGGACATACGCACACAACGCGTGATGTAATGAGGCAGATGGGAATCGCGACCATCTGCTCGCAAGAGTGACGTCATAAAACTTTAATAGGATCCACACACAACGCGTGACGTAATGAGACAGATGGCGTGACCAGGAGCCAACATCTCAGTCGCGAGATTGTGACGTCATAAGATTTCTAAGCATGTGTTACATTAATGGAACGACGCCATGACACTAAAAGCGTGGTAATTCGGGGTGGTTATTCAACGCACTAAACCTATTTTCCTAAAAAGGAGATCAATCTAAATCGATTTTTAGTACCAGAAAACGGTAGGTTAACGACTTTCAAAATCCTTAGAGCCGTTTTCCAAATAAAATTTATATAGATACAAGAATTGCTCCTTTTAAGGTGAACGTCAAGTAATTTTGCTTCCTATACTTCCAATGGAAAAACTTCTGTACACATTTTCTTTAAAATTAATGCGTTCCCAAGGATGAAAATTTGAACATCGATTAAAATAGTTTCATTTTATAACTTGGAATACTTAATATTTTCTAAAACATAACCATTATGCAATCAAACATTTATGTGTCTACTGACGTCATCAAAGTACAGATCGCGCCATTTTTTTCTGGTTTCAACACCACCAAAGGAAACGTTATTGTTTTTTAATATAATTAAGGTTACGTTTTAGAAAATGTTAAGTATTCCAAGTTATAATATGAAGTTATTTTAATCGATGTTCAAATTTCCATCCTTGGGAACACACTAATTGTGAAGGAAATTTGTACAAAAGTTTTTCCATTGGAAGTATAGGAAGCAAAATTACTTGACGTCCACCTTAATAGTATGAGATAAGGGCGATGGAATGGATCCCGATCCTATGTCCTGACCTTTGACCCCATTTGTCCCATTTTCAATAGGGTTTTGTCCACAAGTAGTACCCTACAATATACGAAAATTCCATCGAAATCGAACCGTTTTTACGCGAGCTATCGTGCCGACATACAGACGGACGGACAAAACTGGAGCATATACGCTTCTTCAACCTACGGTTGGAAAGCGTGAAAAGGACATACAAAGACTGAAGACAACTGAAAGTAGCCTGGAGAGATGCATGCTTGGTGTAACCAGGAGAGATAAAAAGAGGAACTCGTGCATAAGGAAAATGACAAGAGTGGAAGAAGAACATATGGGAGATGGGTGGATGAAATTCGAAAGCATGCGGGAGTGACATGGAGGACACTGGCGGAAAACAGACCGTTGTGTGAGAAACTTCGGGAGGCCTTCATCCAGCAGTGGATTGATAATGGTTAATAATGATGATGATGATGATGACATTGGAGAATAGTCCCGAAAACATGAGGAGAAACAATCCTAGAATGTAAAAAAGCCCTTTTCAAGTAGAGATTCAAAGAAAATTTAATAGGAGAGAAAATAATTACCAATGGCTAGGACACCGTCTCGAAAAGTTCCTTTTCCGTTGCTGATTAATTTCAGTAATCGGACGAGAAGATAAAAAATAAAAGTAGGAAGGGTAAAATACGAAAGCACATACAAATTTGTAATAAAAATGTGACAAAACTGAAGAATCTACGAGAAATTGAAAAAGAGTGTGTGTTACAGACCATGTCACTCGCTTGTTTCGTTTAGCGAATTTATATACGCATTCATTCTCTTTTATCGCTGCCAAACATGATTGGCCCTCAGAAGAGACAGAATGTTTCTCAGAATGTTCCTTTGTAGAGATAACCGGTTTCCTGAAATGCCACTTATTCTACTGCCCTATTTTCGTATCTCGTTGTTTACGAAGATTCTGCAGTGGTGTCACATACGGGTTAAGATCAATCAACTAAATTGCTGAAAGATTTCCCCTCAGATAGAGTTTCTGTTATAAATGAAACTCGCTGGAGATCCAAGATTACCATCATTATTTTGTTTCTTCGAAGTCTCGAGAGACACTTCATAGGTACATCGCCTACATTCGCGACTTTTAATTAATTTTGCACAGCAGATTTTAATCATTATTAATTAAGAATGATATCGCCGAAGTCACTTAAAACGAGCTAGAAAAAGCGTAAATCATAGATTTTTTCATAATATCCTAGAGTTGCATTTAACCTTTTAACCAGCTGAAACGAATTAACTGGGGTTCAGCAAAATGGATTAAAATCAGCTCGAACGAGTATATTCGCTGTCCGAGAAGTGTGGAGCCGAACGCTGCTGCAACGAGTGAGTGTGCGTATCAGAAAGAGTTGCTAACTTTTCTTATTCAAAGTTGTCATTTAGGGGGATTGTTGCACTAGATCAGGCGTGGCGAACCTGAGGCCTTCTATGACATTAACCAGGTGTGGCGAACCTGCGGCCTTCTATGCCATTAACCAGGCGTGGAGAACCTGAGGCCTTCTATGCCATTAACCAGGCGTGGAGAACCGGCGGCCTTCTATGCCGTTAAGTACAGCCTTTTGAGTGAATCCAAATTTTGCTGAACAAATCCTTTTATCTTTATTATGATTTTGTTCGTATTTTACTGTTCTTATTTTAATCTTAAAATGGCCGTATTTAAAATACCAAAGAGTAAAAGATCCAAAGAAATAATGTTCCACGACTGACGGCCATAATAAAACATTACTTCTTCAAAAGGAAATTTCGGATGGACATTTTCCCCGGTTAGCAAAAAGTCATTGATAAGCAGGAGGATTCATACGAATCATTTGAAGAATACGCAGCTGTTATAGACTTATTAACTAGAGTATGCAATGAAAGGTTCACTGACTTTAAGAATCATGACGTCACACTCAAATTATTGTAGTGTTTCAACCTCACCTAGTTGATGTCTCCATGGCTCCTAAAGAACTACAGATGAAATTGATTGAGCTCTCAGAAAATGATATTTGAAAGTCCTTATTTGACACCAAGATCCAGTTGATTTTTTTTTATTGGAGGTTTAACGACCACCGTAAGCAACTCAGTGGGCAATAAGCAGTCGCCCGTCCCTAATTTAGGGTCACTGGTTCCAGGGAAGGGAGAGAGCCAGTGCCGTAAGACAAACACAACATCCATGCCTCACGGGACCCGGACCCCGTTCGGACGAATGATCATAGGCCATCGCTTAGACCACTGCGCCACCGGGGCGGCCGAAGATCCAGTTGAAATATGGAAAATGCAACACAATATATCCATGCCTTTAGCAACATGCACGAAAAATGCTTTCTTGCTTTTCAACCCACTTATCGGTGCGAATCTACATTCCCCTACCTAACCCAAATCAAGACGACCTTAAGGCCACAAATGACTGATACCATCTAGTGGATCAGCTGAAACTGTAGGCCTCCATATTGCAACCAATATTCAAATGCTTTCCAAGAAAAAAAGCAGTCGCAGCAAAGTAATTAAAATACTGGTTAACTGTAGAATTAACAATTGTGTTTTTCATTTACGCTTTCCAACCGTAGATTGAAGCGTATATGCTCCAGCTTTGTCAGTCGGCACGATAACTCGCGTAAAAATGGTTCGATTTCGCTAAAATTTTAGTATGTGGTAGGGGACACATTGGGGACGAACCCTACTGAAAATAGGGTTAATGGGGTCAAAGGTCACGACATAGGAGTGGAATCTATTCCATTGCTCTTATGCGTCATAACTTGCGTAAATATGGTTCGATTTCAATGAAATTTTAGTATGTGGTAGGGGACCACCAGGGGACGAACCCTATTGAAAATTGAAGAAATGAGGTTAAAGGCCAGGACATAGGAGCGGGATCCATTCCATCGTACTTATGCGTCATAGCTTACGTAAAAATACTTTGATTGCGACAAAACTTTATCATGTTGTTCCGGAAATATACTTAACCGGTTCTGTTGAATATCATTGAAATGGTGTCAAAGGTCGGGTCAGAGGAGCGAGATTTATTCTACAGCCATTATCCTCATAACTTGAGTAATGATTTCTGGTATGTTGGAAAGCGTATCATAAGCAATGCATTGCATGATTTTACTAACTTGATTTTTGAAGATGGTTAGTGCATAGTAGTTAGACTTTTACAAAATAAAGTACATTTTGAAGTATATCTAGAAACAAAACTTCTAGGCCACCCTACCGGAGATTGGGAACTATACATAGACATCCGGAGTCCACACCGCTGTTTAGGAAATTTGAGTGACATTCAACTAAACTACTCAAATCACAGCCTTTAACCATGGTGCCAAATTTGCTTACCCCCATTCTGGACTCCGTAAACTACAGGAAATTTGTAAACTGGAAAACATTATACAGTCACTGCCATATCCGGATCAAGACTCTGCCAGGTTCAAAATCTTGGACATTCACAAGGAATCCTCTTCTAGACTCACAAACATGATACCCCGTGATCTTCTTGTGGAGCAGAGAGAACTAAAGTTACTGAAAGACAACCCGGACTTGGCCATTGCTTCGGCCGACAAATTCCGCCACATTGTTTTACTCAGCCAAGTGGACTTCCTTCACAAAATGAAGGAAGCCGTCAGTGGCATTAAACACCAGATCTTGCCTAAAGATCCCCGCCATCTACTATTGCTGTTCTTGGCAGATTGCGTAATCATGCCTCATTACCTTCCGCTATTTCCAACCACATGCATCACCTCTGGGCACTCGGGTTTCCGAGTTATCAAAAAGGCCATCAAGCGTAAGCGACTTGGTATGTTGTCAAATGGTGGTATTCTGCTGCACGACAACGCCCGCCCGCATGTGGCGCCGGTGTGCTAAGATTTGCTGCGGAGCTTCCGCTGGGAGGTCCTCGGACATCCGCCTTATTGCCCCGATCTGTCACCCTGCGACTACCACATCTTCGGGCCATTGAAAGAAGCTCTCAAGGGCCGCTGGTTCTCTAACGCCGTTGAAGACTAGTTCCACAGCCAACCACAGACGTTCTTCGCTCAGGGTATCCACAATCTCGTAGCCTCGCTGGGACACTTGCTTGAACCGATAAGGCGACTATGTGTAGCGGGTATGTAGCACATGGATCACTCTTACTTCCTGTATGTTCACATATTCCAACCTATAAACCCTTACGGCAAAAACGACAGTTTCAGTTTCATTTGGACGACCCTTATAAAATTACTGACATTTAACAATACTGGAGATACAGAACATGGGGGAGTGGGGGAGATTCACAATTACAGGCGAAATCTTAGCTCCGTCCGCCTTCCATTTTCAAGCTGAAGTACAAACATATTTATGGAATGAAATATTTAACAACAGTGGGCAGAAGGAACCTCGCGAGAAGAAAACAAGAAAGAAGACACCGAATTTTCGGGTGAGTAATGAGCAAGTCTTTTGAATCCGTCCTGATGCGAATTAAATTTATCAAAGCCATTCAAAGTCAATAGAACCGCTATGAAAAACAGTAGTATCTGACCGAAGAAAAGTTCCTCAATCGGGTTTTCCATCCCGCAGATATAGCTGTAAACGGAATTGTGAACTTACGCCCTCTGGTTGCAGACTTGTGCGTTAAGAAAAATTTGAAATTATATGAGGAACATTTCGCAGCGGGAACGCTCTCCAACAAATAATTTTTGAAATCGGACTCTTAGAAGCAGAGACGCCCAGTGGCGCAGTTGTCTAAGCGATGGCTTCTGATCATTCGTCAGAGAGGTGTAAGGGTTCGAATCCCGGTGAGGCATGGATGTTGTGTTTGTCTGTCTAGACATGGATGTTGTGTTTGATTACCAGTGCCCCTACATTAGGAACGGGCAACAAACCTCCAATATATAAAAAAATAAAGCAGAGATATCGACAGATACAAGATAGGCGTCTATGCACCCTGGAGGGAAAACATGCAATATTTTAAGAAGTATTCGCAAAAGGCTTTTCGATGCAAGCGGTATCGGCACAGAAACGAATTTTTTCGATCGAGATATTAGAAGCTCAGTTTTTGCTGCAAATACATCAGAAGCGGAAATTAAGACTTACTCCCACTGGGGGCAAAACCATTTTTTTCTTTTTTTAACAAAAATGAGAAATCATATGCTAAAGATTTCCCATCAGGAGCTGTATCAGGCAGAAATATTTTTTTTATATCGGAGTTTTAGAAGCAGAGATATGGGGGGGGGGACGAAATTTGCCTTTACTTCCCGTAGCGGAAAGTCTATGAATTACTTCAATTGAAAACTAAAATTATATGAAAAACAAGTCGCACCGAAAACTATCCAATAAAGGAGGAATTTTTTAAATCGGACGAAGATATTGACAAAAATAAAATATACATCTACTCCCCTGGTGGAGAAACCATGCAACATTTTAAGAAGAAAAGTGGTATCGGTCCACGAATGATTTTTTTTCAATTCAGGTTTTAGAAGCTCAGATTTTGTGGCAAATACATCAGAAACAGAAATTAACACTTATGCCCCTGGCGGCCAAACCATCCTTTACCAAAAATTAGAAATTATATGCAAAATATTTCCCATCAGGAGTTGTATCCGCTGAAGAAAATTCTTCAAATCGGAGTTTTAGAAGTAGAGATATCGGGGGAGCCGCAATTTTCTTTTATGCCACCTAGCGGAAAATCTATGCGTAACTTCAAAAGGTGACTATACCTGAAATAGTGTTCGACATAAATGGAATCGAAAGCTAAAAGAATTTTTTCAATTGGATGTTAGAAGCAAATATATTATATGGAATAAAATGCACTTTAAATTCAATATAATTTGCATTAACGTCTTCTAGCGGCGAAATTGTTCATCGTACAAGAGAAAAAACGAAATGAAGGCTTATTTCAAGCTTCCCAATGCAAAACGAATTTTTAAAATCGGACTAATAGTTGTAGAAGTATGGTGTCCACAGACAGACGGACGGAAAAACCGCTAACATAAGCACTATTTTTTTTTTTTTTACAAGAGACGTTCTAAAAAAAAGACTATGGGACAAATTTCCGCTCCGTCTAACTTCAGTTTTCAAAAGTTTTGAAAAATTGAACACAGTCCTCATACGGAAACTTAGATCTGAGAGTTTCTTGCGATGAATTGAGGAAAAATTGCGCCTCTTCCGTTGAACCAACATGTCCAGTCTTCGTAAGAAGAAGTCCATCTCTAGAGGGACAGTGTTGCGTGACAGTGATACTGTTGCGTGCATGCTGTAGAGCCGGGTTTCCAATGACATGACCTGCCTCCTTTTCAATTGCACCAAATGTGATAGAGCTTGACGCTAGAACGTTTGTTTACGCTTCAGGAACCATGGTGCATTCACTGCCGATTTGAAATGGAGGAAGTTCGGGATGAGTTTAGCGGTCTTACAACACGTCAAGAAGTGTAGGTGGCAGCGTTCCTCTTCCAGCTTGATTCGGAGACGTTGGAATTCCTTGAAACTACCCATAGTTTGCCCGTAGACAGCAGTAGAACTTAAACGTATATAGTAACGAATTAGCGAGTGGGTAGAGATACACCTAGATTACATTAAAGAAGAAAATCTGTTTATTAGGTGTACAAGTAAAAAAAAAAACATAAAACGCAAGCTTTCACCAATGGCAGATCGGCTTCTTCGGCGACAGTTATAAAGTAAAACAAAGAATCCCAAAATCAAATTAAATATGCCAACAAATGGAAAAATTGGTAGTACAATGCAGGAATCGCATTACTCAGATATCGGATGCTGCTCAGCATGTATGAAGGAGGGTTTGTATCTCTACCCACTCACTAATTCGTTAGTATACGTTTAAGAGAAGTAGGAGGGGGGATACTATTAAGGTGGTTCCACCACCTTAATAGTATCCCCCCCCCTCCTACTTGAAGAAAGAATTAAGGTGGTTCCACCTAAAATTCTGCCTTATGTTTCCAATGGTAAAACATCTTTATATATTTTCTACGCAATCAATGTATTCCCAATTATGAAAATTTGCACATCCATAAAACTAACTAAGTTACAGCATGAGATATTTAATACTTTCTAAAACAACCATATTTATATTAAAAATCAATCATTTTTCTTTGAGTAATGTTCACACCTGTTAATAGATGGCGCGACCTGTACATTGATGACACGTCAGTAGACAAATTGTGGATTGCTTAGTTATGGTTATGTTTTAGCAAGAATTAAGTATCCATGCTATAACTTATAGTTTTATCGATGTGCAAATCTTCATCTTGGGGAATACATTAATTGCGAAGAAAATATGTGCAGAAATTTTTACCATTGGAAACATAAGGCAGAGATTATAGGTGGAACCACCTTAATGCAGCAAATGATACAAAGAGGGTAAAAAATCCTTACTAATTGTTAATTAATTAAATTAAAGAAGGGTAAATCCTTACTAACTCTTAGTGAACTAAGTTAAAGAAGGAAGCAAAAAATACCAACTATTACTGATTTAAACCAACAAAATGAGAAAATCGCTTGTAATTGCATTCGCGCAAGAATAACAGTGTACGATTCTGCACATCTCTCCCCCCCCCCTTCCTCACAGTGATATATTCAGGCATCTTCTCAGGGGGTGCTTATCCCCCGAAAATCCATGAACGCCTCCCGTAGGCTTTTAGGCGATTTCCCTTTATATTTAGTCTAATTGTGTTCGTTTATACCTGAATATTCATAGAAATTAATTTAAAAAATTAAGAAAATGAAGGAAAATATAATAGTAATAAAAAAAAAACATCCACATGTGGAATTTATATCGTCCTTCAACAAAACATTAAACAAACCTCGCTGAAGGGGAAATTTTTCAAGTGACTACTTCCACAATAAAAACCTAATTCCACAGAGTAGAGATATTTGCACTGCAATACATCGTATTTTGGAAGCTGGCATTCAGTTTTATTTCAGTCTTCTGGTTGCCGACATTCCATGCATACGGTTAAGCCTTAGTGTAGCTAACATGGCTTTAGTGCTTCCAGTACAACAAAATATTTGCTACCTAATTTTTAACAATAGCAAATTATTAGAAATTGTTCCCATAATAAGGTGGGGGGTTTTTCTGGCTGTGGTGGTTTACACTCTGACAAAAAAAAAAAGAAAAAGATACCTAATTCGAGGCACCTCAAACTGGCATCCAAACGGTTAGTTAGTAGCCAAAAAAACTATTTGCTAATCAAAAGGGTCTGAAACCAAATGGCAGAGAAATGGTTTCAGACCCTTTAGATTAGCAAATAGTTTTTGTTACCTGAAACCATACGTTTTCAGATAACACTGTAATGATTCCTTAATAATCAGAAACACGCTTGAAGTAAAGCGAGGACATTTTTACCATTCCTAATGCCTTGGGGGGGGGGGGGGGATTTTCTCCAGCACGACCTTTTTTTTTTTTTTTTTATTGGAGGTTTAACCGACCACCGTGAGCAACTCAATGGGCTATAAGCAGTCGCCCGTCCCAAATTTAGGGTCACTGGGTTCCAGGGAAGGGAGAGAGCCAGTGCCGTAAGACAAACACAACATCCATGCCCGACCGGGATTCGAACCCGGACCCCTTACGGACGAATGATCAGAGGCCTGCGCCTTAGACCACTGCGCCACCGGGACGGCCCAGCACGACCTTACCTTACTAGCATCCTCAATATTTTACAACACCCCATGGTGAAATAATCCGTGGTCCATTACTGAATTTAAACAAAAATTTAATCATTTGTCTGTGTAGATTTATAAAAGCATAAGAAAATACCCTATTTAAAATGTATATAATTATGTATTAATACAAATAAAAATAAAAGTGTGATTATGTGTATATAATCAGTCAACAAGTTTTAGCCCCCTCGAAATTTGTAATCCCCGCCCCTCCCCGGAAAAAACTCTGAATGCAACACTGCTTCCTCAGTACATTGTTAAAGACTCATGTCCATGGAAAGTACGAATGACAACCGAAATTAAAGCCAAATCTGCCGGGTTTTCCAAGCAATAAATATGCGACATTTCTGATAGTGCATGCGTGCGTTTCCAAGGTACAGAAACTGGAAACAGTGAACTCGAATTGTTAGTTTTTGTTTTATTAGGGAAAGATAAAAGTGCAACGTTCTTCTCTCTAATGGATTCGCTATGGGTCTATGAGAGAAACTGCTTTTAATAGGACACAGTTGCAAATGTCCTTCCCAATCGTTTATACTCATTCAACATGCACACACGTAGTGTTAAAATTTTTAGCACGTGTTTTGTAAAAAAATATCGTGCTTATGTTATCGGTTTGTCCGTCCGTAAATCTGTGGACACGATTTCTCGGCAACAAATGGTCCTATTTCAAAAATTCTTTTTGCATTAAGAAGCTTGAAATGTGCGAATGATCCGTTCTTTAGTCTTTTTTTTTTTCATGATGCACAATTTTGCCGCTAGAGGGCGTAAAGGCAAATGATTTCTTATTCAAAATACATTTTCTTCCGTATATTTGCTTTTAAACGTCTGATTGAAAAAAAAATATTTTATCTTTCGATTCCATTTACATCGAAGACTATTTTAGGTTCAGTCACTTTTTCAAGTTACGCATAGTTTCCGCTATGACGCGTAAAAATAAACTGCGTTTTCCCCGACATCTTTGCTTCTAAAACTCAGATTTTAAAAAATTCTTTCTGCAGCGGATACACCTCCTGATGCGAAGTCCTTTGCATATCATTTCTAATTTTGGGTAAAAAACGGTTTGGCCACCAGGAGGAGTAAGTGTTCATTTCGGCTTCTGCTGCATTTACAGCAAAATCTGAGCTAAAATCTCGATTGGGAAAAACGCGTTCGTGGACCGAGAACGCTCGCATCGATAAAACTTTTCCGAATATTTCTTCTTAAAATAATGCATGGTTTCTCCGCCAGGGGGCGTAGATGTATATATTGTTTTTATCGATATCTCTCCTAAGAAACCGATTTGAAACATCGTTGGATAAAGATTCCACTGCGAAATGTTTCTCATATAATTTCAAAATGTTCAAGTAATTCATACTTTCCACTACGGGGGGGGGGGAATATAAAGGTAAATTGCGTTTTTCCTCGCACCGGATACAGTTTCTGATGTACAATGCCTTGCGTATAATTTCTAATATTTGGTAAAGAATGGTTTGGCCACCAGGGAGTGTAAGGGTATATTTCTGCTTCTGATGTACACTGAAGAGCAATTGAATTAGAGATACCTGTCTAGTAACGTGTAACACCACCTTTCGCCCTGATGACGGTGGCGATTCGTCTCGGCATGGACTCTATAAGACACCGGAAGCGTTGGGAAGTCATACGGATCTAAGACCCCTGAACAAGCTCCCACAGTTCACGAAGATTTGATGGAGGGTGGTCAGAGCCTCTAATATCTCTCTCGATGGCATCCCAGATGTGCTCAATGGGATTGAGGTCAGGGGACCTAACTGGCCAAGGAAGCGAGGTCACGTCTGTATAGTGTTCATCCAACCATTCGGATACAATTCGGGAGCGATGGCACAGTGCATTGTCTTGTTGCATGATGAGGTCCCCAGTGGGATGTTGAAGACGCACATACGAGAGCAAATGGTCGTCCAGGATATCCCGGTAACCTTGACCTGTGAGGGACGATGTCCCACATACCCACACGTACCAGGGGTCCCCATTTCAGTCCACGCAAGCAGTTCCCAGACGAGAATGCAACCCCCCCCCCCCAGCTTGAAGAGTACCCTGCTGGCAAGAAGGATCCATCGCTTCATGTGATTTGCGCCGTACTCTTATCCGGCCATCCGCTTATACCAACGTGAATCTCGACTCTTCAGTCCAGGCAACATTTTTCCACATATCTAGGGTCCAGTGGTGATGTTCCCGCGCCCATGCTAAGCTTTGCACCCTATGATGTGCGGTCAGCAGCAGTACCCTCGTGGGACGATGGCTTCTGCACCCCATAGCGAGGAGATGGTTCTGGATGGTGTGGTTGCTTACACGTTTTTGTGCACCAGCGTTAAATTGCAGAGTGATTTCTTGCACTGTGGCCCGTCTATCTGCTGTTACAATGTGAGTTTGCTGACGATGACCCCGCTCATCCACACGCGTGTCCACGGCAGTTGGCCCTTGCAGGGATGGTTTTACCGGATTCGATGTACTCACGGTGCGCCCGTGACAGTGGCTTGTGAAAATCCCAGTGCCTGCACGACTTCAGAGATGGAGTGACCCATTCGTCGGGCCCCGACAATTTGCCCACGATCAAAAGCGCTTAGATCCTTCGTCTTACCCATACTGCGTCAGACTTACTGATTCCAGTCGCATCACTCCTTATATTGTCGGACCGCTGCATACGTATGTCGTTTCCGTTTACAGGGCCGCCCATAGCGCCACATTTGCATACCGCCAGCTGTCTCTAATTCAATTGCTCTTCAGTGTATTTGTAGCAAAATCTGAGCTCCTGAAAACTAGTTTAAAAAAATTCTTCCGTGGGCCGATACCGCTCACATCGCAAAACCTTTTGCGAAGACCTTAAAGTAATGCATGGCTTTTCTGTCAGGGGGTGTAAATGCATCTTATTTTTCTGAATATATCTGCTTCTAAAGAGTTAGATTTAAAAAAATCTTTCTTTGTTGGAGAGTTTCTGCTGCGAAATGTTTTTCATAATATTTCAAATTTTCCTTAACATGCAGAAGTCTGCCACCAGAAGGCGTAAGTTTAAGTTTCAGTTTACAGCAATATCTGCGGGATTAAATACCCGATTGAAAAACTTTCTTCGGTCAGATACTACTAATTATGCACACTGTGTGCTTATCTTCTTACCAAAGTAATGCCCAATTTCGTAGCTAGGTGGCGCAAATTCTGAATCTGTTTTTCTCAATGTCTCTACTACTACATGTGCGATTTAAAATATTCAACACCGGATGCCATTTACCTTGTAAAGCACTTCAGGTTAGTATATATGAAGAGTTTTACAGTTCACATTTCTGTCGCTAGGTGGTGTTTGTGTGCTTCGGTTTTCAGCTGTATCTCAGTTTCTAAAAACCCTCTTTAGAAATTTCTTTAGTGTATGCCATTCTCTACAGTAGAGATATTAAGCATTATCCTGTCTAAATAATGCACAGGTTTCGCGCTAGGGGACGTAAAGGTCGAAACCTTTTTCTCGCTATTTCTGCTTCCCCGAGACATTTGAAAAGTTTTTTCCTTTGTATAGCTTTTTCCATGCAAAATATGTTCCGCCTATTTTCAACTTTCCCATTATGCAAAATTATTCCGCGAGAAGGCATAGAGTTATATGATGTTTCCTTTTCTAGTATATTTCTTCTTTTAACTGTTCGATTTGAAAATATTTGTGTCTGATACCTTCCTTGTGCTATGAGAAACTTTTTGCGCGACATTTGTTAATTTTCGTAATAGCCGCTGGTGGAGCTAAACTGATGTTTCCATTTCTGGATATTTTATAGATCGTGGAAACAGGTTGATTGTTTTCCTAACCGGTTCGATCGAGTTTGAATAGCTTTGAAAAATTTAATTCGCGTCAGAACGGATTCAAAATAACGTGCTCATTACAACCAAAAATTCGGTGTTATCTTTCTTGTTTTAATATCATAAGCAAAGACCAGAAAGCTTTGAAAAAATCCATTGTTTAATTAATCTTAAATATCGCAGTCAGCAGCAACAAAAGAAAAAGCATCTGTAAGAGGGAAAAAACCCCCAACCATCGACGAACAGGAACAAATAGAAAAGGAAGATGTCTAGGATTAGTGGTTATAAAGCCTGAGCTAATAAAAATGAAGATAAAAAAATAGTGTTTTTCTTAGTTAATAGAAAAGGAAAAAAGTAGACTGAGTATATGTAATCATTTTTTTCATCTGGGATACTAAGTAATAATAAAGTACTCTACTTTATCAAGAGAGAGTGTTACGGTTAACAAAACATTTTTTTCCATTCCCTTTTGCCGCCCCCGCCACCCCCTTTAAATTTGAGTGCTCTGGTCTGGGGTTTAAAAAAATAAATCCTTATCCATGATCAATTTCCAGTGTAAAAAATAAAAAAGTAGTGTTTCCGTCAAGAAAAGTCTAAAATACGTATTTCCACACTTTTGTTTTTCATTTAAGCTCAACGTCTTCCGAGAGAATCTAAAGCATTATCAAAGTCAGTTCTCTTCAAAAGCTACTGACGTAGGTTTGCTTTAAACCACTCAAAACTGCGTCGTCAGAGAGAATGCTTTTACGTAATCAAGTTTTTTTATTTTTCCGTGCTTGTTACAAAGACTTACCCTTGCGACGAAGAAATTAATCCTGAGTTTAATATTGATATTTTTGTTATCTAGGTTTCCTGTCATAACAAATGATTTAATTTTTATCTTAAGATGAATGTGCAACGAACTGTTTCGGTAAATTCTTTTCAGAAAAATGTTTCCAAAATTAATGAGTTCCACTTTTTCTTCCTTGGAGAAGTTTTGTTTCTTACCGTGCAAGCCGGTGACAATAAACGCCTTCGCGTCCTGATTACCAGGGAGTCATTTAAGATGGATCTAACCAGGAGGAAGGGGAACCATAGCTGAAGTTTTCTCCCACGTGAGAGTGTACCCTAAGTACCTTCCTACTGCAATCTAATTATCCCAAACTTCTAAAGCAACGATCAATTTAATTTAGGTTACTTTTTTCCACTTCTTCCCGACAAGACAGCCTTATCATGAAGTAGAACGAAAATAAAGACAAAAAAAGTTTAAATGTTTTTTTTTAAACATTAAAGAAGCATACTTTGATCGGTATCATATATATGATTCGAAAAATGTTAAAATATTACCTCTTCCGATAGAAAATTTGTTTTCGTGCAATACTTTTTCTTCACAACATGAAAAAAAAAAAAATTTCCCATTTCTTTTTTTTAATTTGATCACGATTTTTTTCTTTTTACAGCCGTAATCCACAGAAGCTGTCAAAAACGTTTCAGCGTTTGTTGGAAGAAAGTTGGAAAAAAAAAGTTACACAAGCATCACTGCAAATGTTTTCGCCCATTTTTAAGAATGCGCTAAAAAATCAGTAGTGGCTATATATCAGATTGAATCAAAGTTTGCCCCGTTTTGTGCCCCACATAATGTTGGAGCTCTATTCTTGCGTCCACAGGGTATCACGATGACATGGAACACACGAGGCTGATGACGTGCATTAAGCACGGAGCCATATTGCGTTATCAAGTGAGCAGAGGATGGAGGTCGATACACGTGCTGTTACTGTGCTCCTATGCCAATTTTTGGAAAAGGAAGGCTAAACGCGGCAGCGGGAGAAATTTGTACTTGAAGGCGAGGAAACACAGGACAGCAGAACTTCAAGAATATGATTCCAGAGTTTCAATGTTGGGGTCACCAAGTCTCGAAAAGAAGCCGAGGTAAGGACCCCAAAAAAGTCTAGTCTAACGATCACCAACACTGACACCCTTGTTGAAGCTGTGACAGCGAACCCCGGTACCAATATTCGACAACTGGCAGCTGAAGTAGTCTTCCCAATCCACCATCCGCTAGTCACCTTTAACCAGCTTGGTTTTTCCTTGAGCTGCCATCAAATGGTTTCCCATGAATTGGTACTCCAGCATGTGGAACAACGTGTTGCTCTCCGTCGCAGATTGCTGTGAAATCCCCAGTGTAACGTACCAGGAGATGTGACGTACCTGCCAGAAGGACGCACACGAGGGAGATGATGTAACGTACCAGGAGATGTGACGTACCTGCCAGAAGGACGCACACGACATAAAGGCAGATAGGAATCAGAATAAAATGTCCGCGTAGCTCAACTGGTAGAGCAACTTGTTCCGGAATAAGCGGACTCGGGTTCGAATCCCGTCGTAGACCAAAAATGACGGAGAAATTTACTTCGTTATACCAGGACGATAGCTTTTGGCATCGTATCGATGAAAAATGAATATTTCTATGTTATCACACCACTAGGCCCCAGTGGCCGAGGCCACTACAGGAAGACACAACCAGTGGTGCTAACAGAGTGGTTGGAGAGGGAAGTCGTGGTGTTCATTTGGTGAAAATGTGAGGGTCCTGTGCACTGGGAACTCATGCCAAGTGGTCAGGCTGTAGACGGAACTTCTATGTCGAAAAATTGCAGTGGATCCATGATGCTCTACACCAACACTGCCCACCGCTCATCAATAGAAAGCGGGCGTTCCTGAAAGTGGGCAACATCCCAAGTCACATCTCCGGAGTAGTCTTCCAAAAACTACAGGAATTTGAAGGGGTTAAGATTCGACCCCATCCTCTATACAGTCCGGATCCGACCCCATCCGACTACCACCTGTTTCTCACCATGGCCTATTTCCCACAAGGATGGCACTTCGCTTAAGTGGTGGATGAGGAATCTGGCATCAGACAGTTTCTGACCTCAAAACCTGTCCAGTGGTACATCTGTGAGATCGTGGCTCTGCTGGAACGGTGGTAAAGTAAAAAAAAAGTAAAAAAAAAAAAGCAAAAAAAAAAAAAAGGCCTGTAGTTTGCAGAATGTGGTAAGCGTGTATGGCTTTCTTGCATCATTAACCTTTTCCTCTGCAAATGGGGGAAACTTCTGACTCACTGTTATACACTATATTGACAAAAGTCACCGAACACCCATTCAAAAGCAAATTAACGGATCGGCTGCGCTGTTAAGATGCGCGGTACAGCTGCAAATGGTATAAAAACAAGTCTGCAGCTGATCACGATCATATCGCACTGTGAGGTTGAGTGAAAATATCGCGGCGGGATAGAACTGACTTTGAGGAAGAAAAGATTGTTGGGTGTTATATTAGTGGGTTGTCCATAAGAGAAACCGAGAGGCGTTTAAACATACCCAAGTCAACTGTTTTGGATGTACTGAATACATGGAAGACACATGACGCGCCTGAAGCAGCAAAATGTACTGGCCGGCCAAAGAAAATCAGTGATAGAGGCAGTCGAAGCCTCAGGAGAGTCGTTGCAGCTAATCGACGGAGTACTGCACAAGACGTCAGTGTACAGATGAGTAAAAATGCTGGAACCTGGGTATGTACACGTACCATTCGCAGATAACTTCATTCCATGGGTTGCCGTGGTCGTGCGGCTGCTCAAAGGCCTTTCATCTCCATTCGGAATGCTATTCGTCGTTTACCATGGGGTAAAGAACATTTAGCGTGGACTGTAGATCAATGGAAACGGGTCCTATGGACTCATGAATCCAGATACATGATCCATCAGTCTAATGGCCATGTGTGGGTATGGCGGCAGCCGGGGAACGCTATTTACTTCAGTGTACTGTTCCCAATTTAGGAGCTGGCAGTGTACTCGTGTGTGTGTGTAGGGGGGTGTTTTTCGTGGTATGGTCCCGGCCCATTGGTTATCGTGGGCACACCTGTTAACCAGCACGTCTACCTCGATATTCTAGACAATTATGCCCTACCAACTCTGTGGCAACACTATGGAACCGAGCCTTGTCGGTACCAGCAGAATAATGCACCGAGCCATAAAGTAAGAACTGTTACGGCTTGGTTTGACGATAATTTCGTATCGCGTGTGGACTGGCCAGCACAGAGCCCTGATCTTAATCCCATAGAGCACCAATGAGGTGAATTAGATCACCGCATAAGAAATTTGGAACAAGGCCTACTACTAAGCAACAGTTAGTGGCAGCATTATGTACTGAATGGAAGCGCATATCTATCGCTGTGTTCCAAAAGCATGTCTCGTAGAATCAGTGCATGCACTAAGGCCAAAGGTGGATCGACACCGTACTAATAATGTATGTCAATAAATGCTATGATGTGTTTCTCTTCAAGGTGTCCGGTGACGTTTGTCAATATAGTGCATGACTATACTAGCTGAATTGCCGGGCGTTGTTAGAGAAAATTTGGTGATAATTCACTATCTACATTTTGTCCAAATCAAATGAAAACGATTAATTTTTTTACGGGATGAACCGTACCTAATACTGTATTGTATTTCTTGATTGAATTTTATTCTCTGTAGTCTTTAGGCACACAGTATTTTTACTTTTTCAGTTTGATTTTTGTTCAGTTACATCGGGACCTTCAGTTCCGATGTTGAAATGTGTTGCAGTTCTTCACTGGAAAGCACTTGTCTCAAAAAAAAATTAATTCTTACACTTATCACATCAAAAAAGTATTAAATTCGAATTCAAAATAATAAAAAAAGTAAAAAATTGGACTTTTTACGAAAATTTTGTATGGGGGCCCCTTTGCCCTGATCTTAGACTCTTTCCAAAAACCGTGTACGGTCTAAGAGTACTACGAGATAATATATCAATTCAAAATAAAAAATGAAACTTTTCACGAAAATTTTGTATGAAAGCTCCTTTACGCAGGGCTCAGACTACATTGATGAGCCATTACATTATGGCCACCTACGAAATAAGCTGTAGGACCCCCTTTAGCCCCCGAAACAGCTGCCACTCAGCGAGGCATCGATCCAATGAGGTGGCGATAGGTATCCTGGGGTATCTGGTACCATAATGTCAACAGCTGGTTCTCTAATTCCCGTACATTTCGGGGGTGGTTGTGATTTAGTGCGAACCAGCTTTTCCATGTCTGACAACAAATATTCGATTGGGTTCATGTCAGGTGAAATAGTAGGCCAGGGCATTAACAGGAAGTTACCAGCATGTTCCTCGAACCACTCCTTGACCATTCTGGCAGTGTGGCATAGCGCATTATCCTGTTGGTAATGACCATCACCATCAGGAAACACAGTTTCCATGAACGGTTGAACTTTGCCTGCAATGATGTTTAGATACTTGACAGCTGTCAGGGATTGTGCTATTGGGGCCTAAAGTGTCCCAAGAAAACATCGCCCACGGCATCACACCGCCGCCGACTTGTTTCCGCCCAACAGTGAATCCAGGTGCCATAACCTCCGTTGGTAATCAGCGTATCTGCTCTCGGCCGTCTACGTGATGCACCAGGAATCTTGATTCGTCAGACCAGGCCACTTTCTTCCAATCATCCACGGTTCAATTTCTATGATATTGGACCCATTTCACGCGTTGTCGACGTGCGGTGAGCATGGGGACCCGACTGGGTCTTCGGCTACGCAGGCCCATGAACAGTAAGCTGCGATGAACTGTGTGCTGTGACTCATTGTCCTGATCACCACTGTTATAGCTGCGGGTGATTTGTCGCACTGTGGCCGCTGTCAACAATGCACGACAGTCTCCGCTCCCCTCTAGCATCAATGCGCTGCGAACGACACACTGCTGGACGACGGTTCGTCGTTTGGCCATCTGTGCACCATTTTTGATACGTACTCATTTTAGCGGTACGCAAACAACCAGCGCAATTTTTGAGATCGTAGTTCCGAGGCGCCATGCGATCACAATTTGTCCTTTATCAAACTCCGATAAATCGGCAGCTTTTCCCATTCAGACCTCGAACACTCTAGTAACCGAAAGCCGGTCCTCGGATTGTATATATACAGCTCGGCAAATTTCCCCTGTGCCACCGTTCGGTCTTCAAGCGCGTTCACTTCTCTAGGCTGGGGGTGGTCATAATGTAATGGCTCGTCGGTGTAAGTTATTCAAATTGCCATGAGATAGTATACCAAATTTGATGGTTCCAAATTGAAAACTAGATTTGCATAGCGAACAAACAAACATACAACTTTATACAGTACATTAGGTGAAGAAAAAAATGCAGAGGATACGGATAACTCAAAGATGCATAGAGATGCATGCTTGATGTAACTAAGAAAGATAAGGAAAGGAAATCATGGATCAGGAAAATGACAAGAGTGGATGGCATCGTGATCAAAGTAGTCCCTTCAAGCTGCAATCTACAGCACATATTCAAATAATTGATCGCCCCTGGAAAAAATTAAATACACTGTTCAAAATAATTAGGAGAGCAAGTAACTTTGGCAACATGTAAACCAATCGTTTGGTCTTACCGAAACTTGGAAAACGCAATTCGAGTATGAGGTAGACAACCGAATAATTCATATCCTTGTCCTTGTGCAAACTAGCGACTTATGTCAGAATGCATTAATCATAGAACGTTTTCCAAGACCTCCCTTATTCTTCAGTGTTTATCGTGACATTACTTTTCTTGAAGTCTTCCGTTCGAACGATGTCTCAACAGCGTAATTTACCGGAATAAGAGATTGGCAGAAGTTAGACACAGCAGGCGGTAGCAGAAGCAATTGGAAGGTCACGACGAAGTGTCATTCCCGACTGGACACTATTCCAGGATACGGGAATTGTTCAAAGAAGCCAGGGCGGTCCACGAGCAACAACCGCTAGGGACGACTTATCTATGAAAAGTCCATCGGAACAGGCGACAAAATGCTACTCAACTCCAGTGAAAGGTTCTCGTGTCAACAGGACGCAGATTGCCAACAAACTATCAGCAATCGCTTTCACAAGGGTGGTCTTTCATGCAAGGATACCATAGGTACGTGTCCCTTTAAACGCACGATACTGTACGGCTGGTAGAAACTGGGTTTAGAAACCTCGTTGTTGGGGACACGACGAGTGGAGTACAGTACCTTCTCTGACGAGTCCAGATTCAATCTGGAGTCTGACAATCGACGAGTTCTTTCCTGGAAGGAACTCGGCACACGAAGTAACCCAGCTTTTGTGAAGGAAACGTCACATTACGGCGTATACGGATTGATGGTCTGAGAAAGCATAATTATCGGTGGGCGTACGAACCTGTACGTCATCCGAAACGGCAGTCTGACTGCTGCAGATATAGAGACTACATTCTTAGACCTATTGTCATGACGTATGCAGCAGCCGTCGGTGATTCCTTTCTTTTCGTGGACGATAACGCTCGCCCCAGAGATCGACTAGTGGACAACATGCTTCAAGAAAGGGGATCGAGAGTAGGGAGTGGTCAGCATGTTCCTCTGACTTAAATCCAATTGAGCATGCCTGGAACGCACTTGGCAGACGCATTGCAGCTCTGGCAGGATCTTCGTTAACTAGAGAGACTGTCCTCACTGAGGAGTGGTAAAGATATCCCCCTCCCCATACCTCCTCGATGACCTCATCAATCCCCTTCCACGCAGGTATGAAGCGGTCTCAGCCGTTTGAGGGGAGGCCCATATACCATACAAAAGGTCAGTTACCAGTTTTACATAGTCCCTTTTTGGAGTTACCGATATGCATATTGTTGTATAGCATTGTAGGGGTGGAAGCTCATTATGTTAATTAATGGCTCCTCGGCCAAACACCCACTGGAAGCCAGTGGGTGTTTGGCCGAGGTTTCCTTCCTGCTGTGGGGAAATTTTGATCAAAATTTCCCCACAGCAGGAAGGAAAACCATTTATAAGGTTCGTTGTCTAGAGACTGTATCAACGGTAGTTGAAGACAGCCCGGCGTTCTTTCTCTTCTCTCTTACTATAAATCTGCTATTCAGGAGAGGGGAAGTAAAAATAATGGCAAGACACTACAAGCATGAATTCACTCTCAAGCTTGTTGCAAACTTAACAAAAGAATTTAATCAAAAGAAAATTGTTTCGGCAGCTATTGTTCCTTGACCTCGAGTTCCTGTAACTGCAGTTCCACGTGAAAATGATCCGGGTATCTAATTATTCCAGAATACCCTTTCCTGCCAATACTCTTTGCCCGTTCTTTTTCTATCACCGACGTGAAAGGTTTCAATCGTCGTAACCTTCCGTTAGTCTCTCTTCCTTTGTTCCGGAAGCTATGCTTCGTGTTCCGTCCCGAACACGTGTTCTCTCCAAATGCTTTCTCCGAACGTCGTTCCAGACACACGTGTCTGATTCCAACTACGCTGGCTTTCCCCGTGCTCTAACTGGCACGTTCTATCACGAACTTTTCTTTACCCAGTGCTAACTCCCAGCACTATACAACCGTCCTCGCTCCCCGTTTCTTTTCTTTTCTTTACCCAGTGCTAACTCCCAGCACTATACAACCGTCCTCGCTCCCCGTAGACTGTCTCTCACGCTCGCTTCCCGTCGACCGCCTCGTTTTTCCTTCCACTCCTACCCTGAAGATTTCCCCCTAACTTCACTAGCCTTCTGATTGGCTCCTACCTCACTCGCCTGAGGCTCCCTCTCTCTCACTAGTCGGAGCCCTCCAAGAGCAGGCGACCCCCCTCGCTCTTCTCGGTGCCCCCCATACTACCTTTCTCTCCTGACACGTGTCTTCTGCCGGTGACCTTCACCTAATCCCTTCGTTGACCTCCACCTCACGGTGCCCTGTAGCTTACATTCCCTCTGGCCAGGAACAATAGCTGTGCCTTCTGTGAATACAATAGACCTGTCAAACAGGCGCATCGAAATGTCACCTAGTCTGGTGCATTATCACGTGTTACACTCGTTTCCAAATAATATACATGGAAATATTTATTCTGAAATGTTAATATCCAGAATGATCGATGGGATTTAAAGTCCATCACACAATTTATATAGGGGCGCAATTTCTCGCCCCTACAAGCATATCACATCATTCGCATTAAACGATATTGCATAAAAATTCGCTGATGTGATCTTGCTCCCCTAATTCCTTTGAGTAGTGTGTTAAGCTGGATACCAATGGGCAGGAAAAGACCTAGAAGACGACCACGTGGGGGATGGAAGGATAAAATTTTATACAATTATCTTGAGCAATGCTGTTCCATTTCACTCCGAAACGTTTTAAGAGACTTGGGTGAAGGGGGGGGTCGTCATCCAGAAATGAATTAAAACTGGTTGACGATAATAACATTCAAGAGAGTTGCGATATCGCTCCGATTGCGATGTTGCTACGTCGTACATATGGAAACAATTACAACTGAAAATATTGAAATCTGATGTTAAAATTTAAAGAGTTTACTTTTTCTGATCCAACATCTGAAAGAGATAGAAAAGGGGAATGTATGGAAAGATTTTCCAAAAATGTCTTCCATTCAAAGGCTTTGAAAATGTACTCCAAGTTTTCAGAACTTGGCAACAAAAACGTTTTCACAAGGAGATTGAGACTTTTCGTAACCAGGCAACCGTTAAAATTTCCAAAGGAACTTTGCGTTTGTCTCGTCTGAGTTTATCGCAAACGAATTTATCAGACGTTAATCCTCCGAGTATTTATTTTATCGCTCGTTAATACCGTCCTATGTCGTCATGAGCAAGTGCTTAGCGCTGTGAAGATTTTTCCCACAACTGTTAGAGGAACAAAGAGATCTCAATTGGTTTAACTCAAACATTTTCTGGGAGTTTGTTCGTCTTTTCTGTTACTGATGCGATAACTATTACGCAAACTAAAGAAAACTCTATTCAGCTTAAGTAATTACGATATGCATAAGCAGTCGCATTGAAATTAATTCTGTACAAACAGTTTTGCGGTTTAAGATCTATTGTGAATACATTTTCTGCAGAATAAAATGCGGTTATATTTCGTACAAACAAGCGTTTATGTTCATATGCATCCATACAAGTATGTATTATTAATGATAACGATGAAAATGCAATGCAAACGCAAATGTTCGATAGTTTGAGGACACAGCTTGTACAAAAACTGGAAAGGGAGTGCGACAAATCGACACTATCTCCAAAGCTCTGCAATGCCACACTACAGAATGTCTTTCTAAAAGGAAGGATTAAAAATCAGGTTTTTCAGCTCACCTTTGTTTTCGTAGTTGCTGTTCGAATGAGTTTTTCAAAGCCATTACACCAAGTTTATTAGATTCATTCTCATTAAATGTTTGATTTACGTCAGAGCAATAAAGCTAGCAAATGTTTAGAGTAGTTACAGACATTTGTAGAAAACTGAATGTAGCGATATAAGTTATTAAAGCGCAGAAAGTTAAGCCATGAAATATGCAGGCAAATCTTAAATAGAAATATTTGAAAAGTATGAACGCATTTATTAAATAACTTACTTTTCTTCGTACATCCGCAGACCGTAAAATTCATGAAACAAAAAGCAATTCCTTTGTGTAATCCGCAAGCCTTGAAGTTCAGGGAAGAAATCACCGTATAATGAGCACACACGATGATGATTACAAGTCTTTGGTTGGTGAATTTTTATGGCGCAAGGGCCATGTGTGGCCAAAGAGTGCCAGACAAAAAAATCAAATAGTGTAAAAAACGTGGTATAATGCTTAAAATCAGGCTGATTCGGTAAAGGTGAAAAATGAGAATGAGGCAAAGTTCTTTTTTTTTTTTTTTTTTGATTGACGGTTTAACGACATCCCTATCGAGCACCTCTGGGACGAGTTGGAGCGTCGACTTAAGGGGTTCGCAAATGAACTAACCTGCTTCGGATGAAAAACTGCATCGTATAAAGGACGGTCCGGAAGAGTTCGTAGTTTCAAGTAGAATTGAAGAGACAGTTGCAGACTGCGTAATTCAAGCGATAGTTCGTTCGCATCAGCATAAAGGCTGGGAATCGGGGATGTTCGAAATGCTCCCGTACAAAGACGCAGCGCTTGATTTACAAGTCTTTGGCTTTTCCCATACTCTTAGACTGATACTTTTGTCATATCAAAATTTATTTTTATGTATCTGACAAAATATAATTATAGACTGATTTAATTTTATTTTATTTTGCAGGTCTAAAGTAACAATGATGCAAAATACCACAGATTTCATCGCATAATGTCGAATAGTGATTAAATATTTTTTTACTAAATGGAATCTCGGCCAAGCAAATTTACTGTGGAGTAGGAAGGGCACTTATAACCTAATTTAACAGACGTTTCATCATAAAGAACTGGATTGCTAGGTTTAGGACAGGACATCTGAGTACCGAAGAGACGAAAAACTTTCTAGAAGACCAACTGAAGTGGCAATACCAGAAAAATGCAGATTCTATTCATTCCATAATCCTGGATGATCGAAGAATATCCACTAAAATGATAGACCTTGGCGATATCCTGAGAACTAGTAAGCTATATTATTCACGAGATTTTAGACATAAGAAAACTCCCAGCCAAATGGATTCTCGAATGCCTCAATGATGACCAGAAGTGTGATCGAGTGATTGCTTTGCAAACCACTTTAGACTGATTTCGGCGGGATCTTGTGGGGTTTTTGAAACGTCTCGTAACTATGGATGAAACGTAGATCCATATATATATATATATATATATATATATATCATCGGGATGTAAGGTCAGGTGATGCGTAACATCAAAGCCTCTCCTTGACAAATGTCAACCCCGCCTTCTCGTGGTGCATCCTGTTCCCACTAAAGGGGGCTCTGACGACCGCCCATAGCGGTATAACTATACCATCGGGATCAGAGGAAATGCTATCCCACACTCACCAACCCGCTTGGCCAGCGTGGTGAGTTATGGCCAAACCCTCCAAAATGATTCCACAACTTAAATCTTGGCCCTCAGTCTCCGGCAGCTGGAATGTACCTGGCCAAGGCTGCGGCCAGTGCGACATGAAGGCAGAGGGTGCTAAGAATCCCCGGAGGACCGGACTAGGCTGCCATTTGATGCTGACCTTGGCTACCTACAACGGACGCTCCCTATCTTCTGATTCAAGGCTTCTTGAATTGGAAGAGGAACTACAAAGGATCAAGTGGGACATCGTCGGGCTAAGTGAGGTAAGGAGAAGATCTCATTGAACTGAAAAGTGGACATCTCTTCTACTATCGTGGGACAGATACTGGCAGAACTAGTGGTGTTGGATTTATAATAAACAAGAAACTGAAGGACAAAGTTGTAGAAGTTGAAAGTTCCTCTGACAGAGCTGCACGACTTGTTATCCAACTCTCGAAAAGATACCGGGCTCAGATTATTCAAACTTATGCACCCACCACAAGTCATCCTGAAGAAGAAATTGAAGAATTTTATGAGGAAATTTGTCATCTAAATAATAAAGGTAAGCAGCATTTGAAGATAATTATGGGAGATTTCAATGCAAAAATAGGGCAACGGCAACAGAATGAAACTTCAGTAGGTAAATTCGGTCATGGCAACAGAAACCAGCGTGGAAATACTCTCGTTGAGTTTGCAGAGGCAGAAGGGTTTTTCATCTTGAACTCCTTTTTTCAAGAAAAAGCCACACAGGAAATGGACATGGAGACATCCAAATGGGACGACAAGTGAAATTGATTTTATTATGTGTAACAAAAATTCGTCATAGAAGACTGCAGTGTGCTAAACAAGTTCAACACAGGTAGTGACCATAGATTGGTGAGATGTAAGATGCACCTCAACACTAAACTTGAACGTGGCAAGCTCATAGGACAAACAAAATCTATTGACATAACCAACCTTAAAAAACACCATAATACCTTCAAGTTAGAACTGAAGAACAGGTTCTCTGCTTTAGAAGGCCTAACATCGGAAGAAGTGGACATCTCTGAAGTTAACAGAAAAGTAACCAAAGCTCTTATGGAAACAGCAACAAAATTAGCTGGGTCTAAGAACAAGTTGCATGTGAACAAATTATCAGGAAAAACCAAAATGTTGATGCAAAAAAGAAGAGAGATGAGGACAACTAAAGAAGATGTGACTTCCAAAGTGGAATATATAGAGCTATGCAAGACAGTAAGAAAAAGTATCACTGAAGACGTAAGGAAATTCAACTGTGAACTAGTGAGGAAAGCAATTGAAAACAACCAAAGCCTAAAGATAGCAAAGGGACATCTCAGTAAGGGAAGAAAACAGATTATGGCACTGAGAAAAGAAGATGGTTCTGTAACAAGAAATAGAGGCGAAATTTTGACAAGAGTGAAAGATTTCTACTCCAAATTATATGAAAGGGATGATATATGCACTCCAGAAATCATGAAAGATACCAGTACCAGAGTTCCTCCAGTCCTTCCAGCAGAAGTTGCACATGCAATCAAGAACATGAAGCGAGGAAAAGCTCCAGGAGAAGATGGAATTACTGTAGACATCATACAAGAAGCAAGTGGAGAAATCGAAACAGTACTCGCCCAAATTTTCACTCGATGCCTTAATGAAGGAAAGATTCCTGAGGATTGGAACACCGCTACAATGATCCTGCTACATAAGAAAGGTGACATTGAGGATCTCGGAAACTACAGACCTATCAGCCTCCTATCAGTAGTTTATAAAATCTTCACTAAAGTTCTTTCACACCGCTTGAAGGTAACACTGG
Source organism: Macrothele yani (assembly GCA_039090855.1). Lineage (NCBI taxonomy): Eukaryota > Metazoa > Arthropoda > Arachnida > Araneae > Macrothelidae > Macrothele > Macrothele yani. Next base: position 35,144,067 of record CM077001.1, on the reverse strand, counting down.
ACATGGCTCAACCGAGAGAACAATCTGGATTCAGGAGTGGCTACAGCACAATAGATCATATCCACGTACTGAGAGAACTAATTGAAAGAGCGAGGGGAATATGAACTTCCATTGTGCATGGCTTTTATCGATTATGAAAAAGCCTTTGATTCGGTGAAACCATCAGCAGTTACAATGGCTCTGAAAACCTGCGGTATTGAAGATGCATACATTAATATTATTAATAACATCTATGAAAATGCAAGTGCAAAGATTAGGCTGTTTGAAAATACAACACACGTAAAAATTGGGAAGGGAGTGAGACAAGGTGACACCATATCTCCGAAGCTCTTTAATGCCACATTGGAAAATGTCTTTCAATCACTGAACTGGGAAAACAAAGGGATAAAGATTAATGGAGATTATCTAACCCACCTTCGTTTTGCTGATGACGTGGTCATTTTTGCAACTACCCCATCAGAGCTGCAGAGTATGATCCAGGAACTTGCTGACAAGAGTAAAGAAGTGGGATTAAAAATGAACTTTCAGAAGACAAAAGTGATGTTCAATGCTTTTACAAGAAATGAAGATTTATCGATTGATGGAGAAAAGCTGGAGATAACAGACACGTACGTTTATCTTGGACAGCAGATATCAAGTGAGGGTCACATTGATGAAGAAATTAATCGGCGTACAAAACTTGCCTGGAGAGCTTTTGGAAGAAACAGCAGAATTTTCAAGAGCAATATGCCATTATGTCTTAAAAGAAAAGTGTTTGATCAATGCATCCTTCCAGTGCTTACGTATGGTGCAGAGACGTGGACCTTAACTAAAAGAGACATACAAAGGCTGCAGACAACTCAAAGAAGCATGGAGAGGTGCATGCTTGGTGTAACCAGGAGAGATAAGAAGAGGAACTCGTGGATCCGAAAAATGACAAGAGTGGAAGACATCATGATCAGAGTTAAATCCCTGAAATGGCAATGGGCTGGACATACTGCCAGAAGGACAGATCATCGATGGACAGCCGAAATTTTAGATTGGATTCCAAGGGACAGGAAAAGACCCAGAAGAAGACCACCTGGGAGATGGGTGGATGAAATTCGAAAGTATGCAGGGGTGACATGGAGGAGACTGGCACAAGACAGACCGTTGTGGAGGAAACTTGGGGAGACCTTCGTCCAGCAGTGGATTGATAATGGTTGACAATGATGATGATGATGATATATCATCATCATGATATATCATCATCATCATCATCTTGTGCCAGTCTCCTCCATGTCACCCCTGCATACTTTCGAATTTCATCCACCCATCTCCCATGTGGTCTTCTTCTGGGTCTTTTCCTGTCCCTTGGAATCCAATCTAAAATTTCGGCTGTCCATGGATGATCTGTCCTTCTGGCAGTATGTCCAGCCCATTGCCATTTCAGAGATTTAACTCTGATCATGATGTCTTCCACTCTTGTCATTTTTCGGATCCACGAGTTCCTCTTCTTATCTCTCCTGGTTGCACCAAGCATCCATGCTGCTTTGAGTTGTCTGCAGCATTTGTATGTCTCTTTTAGTTAAGGCCCACGTCTCTGCACCATACGTAAGCACTGGAAGGATGCATTGATCAAACACTTTTCTTTTAAGACATAATGGCATATTGCTCTTGAAAATTATGCTGTTTTTTCCAAAAGCTCTCCAGGCAAGTTTTGTACGCCGATTAATTTCTTCATCAATGTGACCCTCACTTGATATCTGCTGTCCAAGATAAACGTACGTATCTGTTATCTCCAGCTTTTCGCCATCAATCGATAAATCTTCATTTCTTGTAAAAGCATTGAACATCACTTTTGTCTTCTGAAAGTTCAATATATATCAAATACGTGGAGATAATGTAAATGGACGATGTCATCACTCTTTCCACGTTATTTTTTAAACAACGCATAGCGACTGAAAAATTGTATTCCGGCACTGCTGGGATCGAACCCCAGAACTCTCGATAACTAGTAGAGTGCGTTCGAATTTACGCTACAGCGCCAACAATTCTCAGCGCAATGCGTGGTTTATCAGTCAGCATCTGACTACACGAATGCGTATTGATGGTCTCAGCAACTGAGATGTCGTCATCTGGTTACATTTAACGCAACAGCTATTTTAATTGTAGCTGATAAATTCAAAGGGCGATAGAAATGGTTAATATATATCAAATACGTGGAGATAATGTAAATGGACGATGTCATCACTCTTTCCACGTTATTTTTTAAACAACGCATAGAAACTGAAAAATTGTATTCCGGCACTGCTGGGATCGAACCCCAGAACTCTCGATAACTAGTCGAGTGCGTTCGAATTTACGCTACAGCGCCACAGTTCATTTTTAATCCCACTTCTTTACTCTTGTCAGCAAGTTCCTGGATCATACTCTGCAGCTCTGATGGGGTAGTTGCGAAAATGACTACGTCATCAGCAAAACGAAGGTGGGTTAGATAATCTCCATTAATCTTTATTCCCTTGTTTTCCCAGCTCAGCGACTGAAAAACACCCTCCAATGTGGCATTAAAGAGCTTCGGAGATATGGTGTCACCTTGTCTCACTCCTTTTCCAATTTTTACGTGTGTTGTATTTTCAAACAGCCGAATCTTTGCACTTGCATTTTCATAGATGTTATTAATAATATTAATGTATGCATCTTCAATACCGCAGGATTTCAGAGCCATTGTAACTGCTGATGGTTTCACCGAATCAAAGGCTTTTTCATAATCGATAAAAGCCATGCACAATGGAAGTTCATATTCTCTCGCTCTTTCAATTAGTTCTCTCAGTACGTGGATATGATCTATTGTGCTGTAGCCACTCCTGAATCCAGCTAGTTCTCTCGGTTGAGCCATGTTCAGTGTTACCTTCAAGCGGTGTGAAAGAACTTTAGTGAAGATTTTATAAACTACTGATAGGAGGCTGATAGGTCTAGTTTCCGAGATCCTTAATGTCACCTTTCTTATGTAGCAGGATCATTGTAGCGTTGTTCCAATCCTCAGGAATCTTCCCTTCATTAAGGCATCGAGCGAAAATTTGGGCGAGTACTGTTTCGATTTCTCCACTTGCTTCTTGTATGATGTCTACAGTAATTCCATCTTCTCCTGGAGCTTTTCCCCGCTTCATGTTCTTGATTGCATGTGCAACTTCTGCTGGAAGGACTGGAGGAACTCTGGTACTGGTATCTTTCATGATGTCTGGAGTGCATGTATCATCCCTTTCATATAATTTGGAGTAGAAATCTTTCACTCTTGTCAAAATTTCGCCTCTATTTCTTGTTGCAGATATGGATCCCAGATAATCTACAAGCAAAAGACAGACTTTTGCTTGTAGATTATCTGGGAAAGGGTGCGACCATCACGGAAAAGTGCTACGTTGTACTTCTCGACAAACTGAAGCAATATCTGGTCTACAAACGCTTTCAAATGGGATCTTGTTTCTTCAAGACAATGCCTCTCCTCCCAAAGCGGCCACGGCAGAGCAGAAACTGGCTGATCTTCACTTTGAAATTCTGAAAAAACCCGGCCTACTCACCTGATTTGGCCCCTTCGGACTATTCCCTCTTTCCTAACCAAAAAACACCAAGCGAAAAGAATTTCCAAGCATTGAAGAGGCCACAGCAGATCTGGACGAGTGATTTGCAGCACACCAAGAATTTTTTTATGGGTGCGTGGAGCTCGGAGAAGAACATTTAAAGTAAATAATTTTTTACAATCCCATATGTTGTTTTGTTTATCCAGCAGCCCCTCGTATAAGTCCAGAACTTTAATTACTTACAGAAAAGTCCTGATTCACGGGATAATCCAGCACTCCGAAGAAACAGGAAAAAGAAAACTTATTAAAAAAAAAAGCTCGGTTTAAATACTTTTCTGTAGTTCAAGTGAATAAAGCAAAAATATTGAGTTCTTTTCAGCATTACCGCAGCTTCCTAGTTAGACTTGACAGTTCCGAAGTTAGATTTGGTAGAATGCAGTCACGTAGTTAGACCTCCGTAACCCACGAACGTATAACGCTGAGCATCGCACGGCACGTGATCGTTCGGAAGAACAAATTACATCGCCTTCGCTGCATCGTATTTTCATGTCAAAATGCTCGTTAAGTAAAATAAAAAGCTTGTGACGTACTACAGAAGTAAAGAAGCACGTGCCAAGACGACAAATCTGCAGCGATATATTCCGTCCGTGTAGCTTAGTTGGAAAGCAACTTACTCCGGAGTGAGAGGGGCGCGACATCGATCCCGTCGCTGACAAATTTGTGTTTTCACATTAGCGCCCGAACATAAAAATGGATGTATCGGCAGTTGGGTTCTTCGAAAAATGTGTGTGCCGCCCCGGTGGCGCAGTGGTCTAAGGCGCTGGCCTCTGATCGTTCGTCCGTAAGGGTTCCGGGTTCGAATCCCGGTGAGGCATGGATGTTGTGTTTGTCTTACGGCACTGGTTCTCTCCCTTCCCTGGAACCAGTGACCCTAAATTAGGGACGGGCGACTGCTTATAGCCCATTGAGTTGCTCACGGTGGTCGTTAAACCTCCAACCAAAAAAAAAAAATGTGTGATGTTTGTTCCACACATCGCCTAGATTTAAGGAAAAAGCCGCCCCGGTGGCGCAGTGGTCTAAGGCGCTGGCCTCTGATCATTCGTCCGTAAGGGGTCCGGGTTCGAATCCCGATCAGGCATGGATGTTGTGTTTGTCTTTCGGCACTGGCTCTCTCCCTTCCCTGGAACCAGTGACCCTAAATTAGGGACGGGCGACTGCTTATAGCCCATTGAGTTGCTCACGGTGGTCGTTAAACCTCCAATCAAAAAAAAAAAAAAAAAAAAAAAATTTAAGGAAAAATTCGTTCTTCGCTTCAAAAATAAAAAATAAATAAGTAGGAGATGATCTGACGTACTACAGAGGTAAAGCACGTGTCAAGAGGACAAATCTGCAGCGGTATATTCCGTCCGTGTAGTTTAGTTGGGAGAGCAACTTACTCCGGAGTGAGTGTGCGTGAATTCGATCCCATCCCGGACAAATTTGTGTTGTCACAAGCTTCTGCCGTCCGTAATTTAGGGCCTCTAGTTCCAGGGAAGGGAGAGAGCCAGTGCCGTAAGATAAGCACAACATGCATGCCTCACCGGGATTCGAACCCGGATCCCTTTCGGGCGAATGATCAGAAGCCATCGCTTATACCACTGCGCCACCGGGGCGGCATTCCAAATATTTAACCTCTTCTGACAATTACGACGCGGAGCTTTTAAGAATAGAAGTGCCTCAAAAATGTTTAGTTTTTAAAGCAGCGTATTATCCGCAAAACCTAAACTTATATTTTTAATATGTAATCCGAGGATTATGTGACGAAAAATACAGTAATATACGTACAAACGTGCTTTGAGCTTGCAAATTTAAAGAATGAAGTTTAAGTAGGATTTATCAAGTTGAATGCATTAAAACAAAAATACATAAGCGTAAAACGATTTTGCTGGACCTGGGATAGAAGATTTAGCATTTTGCTGTTGAGTTAAGGTACAAGAAAGATGACGCCAAATTCTCGGGTGTGATGAGCACGGTTTTCGAATTTTTCCCAACAAAGGATTTTTTTCTTTTTTTTTTTTAGATTGATGATTTAACGACCACCATGAGCAACTCGATGGGCTATAGGCAGTCGCCCGTCCCTAATTTAGAGCCACTGGTTCCAAGGAAGGAGGAGAGCCAGTGCCGTAAAACAAACAACATCCATGCCTGCCCGGGATTCGAACCCGGACCAATGGTCATGCCAGCACTTAGACCACTGCGTCACCAGAGCGGCTGGAAAGGAAAAAACCCAGCGGAAAAGAAACTGTATTTACGCCTCGAAGAAATCAGTTTAATTTAAAATGCGCAACGTAAGCAGTGTTCTTCATAGTGTATTGAACAGATTAAAAAAAAACTTCAATTGGATTTATGCATAATTGGTAACCCACAAATAGAAATATTCTACTTACGACCACGAATATCTGAAATATGTGCTACAAAAGTCACAAACTGTGCAGAAGAGAACTCATAATGGAAGATATTCAAGGCAAAGGGAATTTTTTAAATCTGGTTCTTAGATACGATTCCAGGTATGGTACCATTAGAAATGAACACTTACTCCCCCTAGTGGGAAAACTGTGCGGTACAAATATTGGCAAATGCCTTTTGCAAAAAAAACGAAACATCCCGAGACAGTCGTTGGATCCTGATGAAACTCCGCAGGCAAGTACCTCAGGGCGGATCATGCAGATGATTAAAAAATAACAACCAATGACAAAACAGTAAACTGCCGCAGCGCATTGGAGCCGCGCATCAAGGAGGTCATATCAAGAGTAAAGCTCATACGCAGAGACAATCGTGACAGATGATTGCACTTACCTCCACAGACTGCGATGATGCCTCAGCGTCGGATCCGTGTGAGAGGGGAACAAGCTCAGCGAGCCGCCCCGGTGGCGCAGTGGTCTAAGCGATGGCCTCTGATCATTCGTCCGAACGGGGTCCGGGTTCGAATCCCGGTGAGGCATGGATGTTGTGTTTGTCTTACGGCACTGGTTCTTTCCCTTCCCTGGAACCAGTGACCCTAAATTAGGGACGGGCGACTGCTTATAGCCCATTGAGTTGCTCATGGTGGTCGTTAAACCTCCAATCAAAAAAAAAAAAAAAAAAAAAGCTCAGCGAGTTTGAGAGAGGGGAACAGCTCAGCGAGCTTGAAAGAGGAAAGTCGAGATGGGCACAACCCAGAGGCACGCAGACAGTGAACGACGAGTGCAACGATAGAACGCGCGAGGATTCAGTTCCCAACCATCCATGGCAATATTGCGTCGTCTACAGGTGTGGAAGTGTCCATCAGGACAGTTGCCAGATGACTCGCGTATGAGGACAACATTAAAGGAGGCCACTTTTTTTTTCATTGATTGGAGGTTTAACGACCACCGTGATCAACTCAGTGGGCTATAAGCAGTCGGCCGTCTTTAATTTAAGGTCACTGGTTCCAGGGAAGGGAGAGAGCCAGTGCCGTGAGGCAAACAACATCCATGCCTCACGGGATTCGAACTCGCACCTCTTTCGGACGAATGATCCGAGGCCATTACTTAGACCACTGCTCCACCGGGGAGGCAGAACGCCACTTCGCAGCCTACCACTAAACAGCGGGCATCGCCGACACTGGAGTCTACCCAAATCAACTTGGTATAGTGTCGACTTAGTGATGAGTCACTGTTTGCGTTTGGCGCCGATGAAGAGCCCACACGTGTCTGGAGACGAGCCGGTCGGCGCACAGCTCCTGCCTTCACCATGGTACTACACACAGCTCACACACCGGGAATGACTGAGGAGCCATTTCCTACGATAGCCGGACACCCTTGGTAGTCCTCCTTACCGCCATCACGGCTCAACGGTATGTCTACATTTTAAAACCTGTTGTGGTACCATTTCTGTCACACCATCACAAAGTAATTTTTGAACAGGATAATGACCGGCTACACACGACACGGTGCTCCCAGGTCTGTCACCGTAATGTCGACACCCTTCCATAGCCAGCACAATGACCTCACCTCTCAAACATGTTTGGGACATAATGGGACGCCACCCGTACTCATTCCAGAATGTCAGCAAACTGGCCCACAATTTGGACACCATTTGGCATGACATACCTCAGGACAGTATCCGTGAACTGTACCAGTCTTGTATCCGAGCCATATGTGGCGCTACAATTTATTGACTTGTTCCTCTCGTAGTTGTTTTGTTATCCAAATAAATGGTGCAACTTCTCTGGAATTTTTTGGGGGTGGGGTGGGGGCGTAACAAATGCTGTCGGTAGCAAATTTTTTTTTTATCGGACTTTTAGAAGATGAGATATCAATACATAGTTTTACACTAATCCTGCCAAGCGCGAAACTGAACAATGGGGTGGGAAAGAAAATTATGCAATTGTTTTCCGCTTTGGGTGGCGTCTGAATGAAAAGAAAAAAATCCGGTTGGGTTTCTAGAAGCGAAGATACGATTGCAAACATGTTAAAACCAAAAACCCCAACAAGAAACATGTCCTAGTCGCAACGCATTGTCACAAAAATATTGTAAAAGGCACCGAAATATTCATCGTCGTGACCTATCAAACGCAAAAGAAAAAAAAATTAATTCTACTTTTACAGCAGAGATTTCGGGGAAGTACAATATACACTTATGCCCCTAGAAATTAAATTACGCAAAATTGCTTTTGTGGCGAATGGTATTGGAAAGTATTATTTTAATCGATCATTTTGAAGCAATTCTATAAAGTAAAATATATTTTGAATTTAATAACATGTGCATTTACGCTCCCTAGCGGCGAGGTTATATACATCGGGAAAAGACATTGTTCTCACAGTTCCGTCTTTCGGACGCAAAAAGAATTTTTCAGATCCGACTAACAACTTCAGAGATAGGGTTCCCACAGACAGACTGACAGTGATACGGTAAACGCATACTGTATTTTTCGTCATAATCCACGGATTATTCGTTAAGAAGCTATAAAATTTAGGTTCTGCCAATTATACGTCGATGAGGATATATAAAGAAAAAGACGTTTTCATGGAACTGCTATTTTCAAAACATCCGCGCCGTGATGGCTCCTATATTTGAAAAATCACCAGAAATTAGTTAGTAGTAACAGGAAAACTTGACGCGATCCGCAGATGGAGGTGTACAAACATTTGGGAAGATTTTGTTTCTAACTTTCGAGCATTTTGACAGAAAATACGATGCGACGAAGGCGATGTTGGCTCTCGCGGACGATCACGTGCTATCCGAAGCTTAGCGTCACAAACGTTAGTGTGTGCCGCAGATCTAGCTACGAAACTATACTATACTATGGAATCTAGGTGCGGAACTGTCATGTCTAACTGCGGAAATGCTGGAAAAAAACTCAATTTTTCTCTTTATTCACTTGGAAGTAACAGAACCATTTAAAAATGACTAATTCGTTCGGGTTCCCTTTTTTCCCCTCGCAGTTTCTTTGGACTGCTGGGCCATCCCGTGAATCACGACTTTTCTGTACAAAATTACGGCTCTGAATTAGTAACGCGGGTACGGGTTATATGACTAGTTCTTCTCTAGATTTCGTGGTCTGTGGATTATACAAAGGTTTTTTTTCTTTTCGTGAATCCCATGGTCTGCAGATTATACGCCGCTGCGTATTACACAAAGATACGATACTTTTTTCAAAAGACGTGCTAAAAAGGTTTGTCTACTGCCAAAATATGAACAGACATGTGACATCAGTTGTTTCTTATATTACGTCCCCCTAGTGCTGATTCAAATTAGCAAACAAAATTTTTGATCTCGTTCAAGAAAGCCAAATTTAATTTTCCCTCGCAAGCAGATTCCTTTGAAATACATATATTTTAAGAATCGTTCAAATTTTTAATAGAAAAGCTGTAGCTTACACAGTCTCTTCCTCAGCAACACCACTCCTCCCCCAGCTGTTATTGATTTGCAATGCTCTAATCAGGACTGGAAACCGTCAAAGAGACTGTAAGAGAGCTCAACCCATTCCTACTATACTGTGCAAATTAATTGGGACAAAGTAAAAAATCACTCTTCTTTCCAAAACTATGCCTTGATATACACTGATAATTATCTGTATTATTATGAAGTATGTCCTCCTTTAGCAGAAATGACCTCTTGAATTCGTTTTGGCATTGACTCCACTAATTGAGTGCACATATTTTTGACTTCATAATCGTGGAACCACACTTTTATAGCCTTCGTTATCATGCGTTCTTTGGTTATACAGTCCACTTTACCTAAACGTCTCTTCAAAATATTCCGCAAGTTTTCTATGGGATTTAAGTCTGGTGAATTTCCAGGCCAATCAAGCAAATGAATTTGATTTTCCAGCATGAAGTTCTTGACCAATTTCGAATTGTGACATGGGGCGAAGTCATGTTGAAATGTCCCGTCAAAAGTTTGCAAGAATGGAACAATCCTACATTGTAATATTTCTACGTACTTGGCTGAATTTATCATACTTTAAACAGCAACTAAGCTTCCGGTGCCATTTGTTGTGAAAAACCCCAAAACATCTGTTTCAGAGGGTGTTTTACAGTTTGTTTGACATGCTCAGGTCTTAAGGGTTCACAGTTGCTTCGTCTAACGACATTTGCTTGGCAACTCTGCACAAATAAATTAGTTTCATCACTGAAAATTCCCTTTTCCAGTAGTCAGCAGTCCATGATTTATATTTTTTGGCCCATGCTAAAGGTTTTATCTTCATTTTCGCATTCAAATATTGTTTTCCCGTTGGTCTTCTTGCCTTCCGGCCAACTTCCAGAAGCTACGGCGTACATTTGAATCACTAACATCACAACCACTAGCCAATAAATCTCTTTGAAGGTCGGTGCTTGATTTTTTTGGGGGATTCATTTTACTATTTTTGATAAGATATTTATCGATTTGTGTAGTAGTTTCTCGTTTTCTTCCACATTTACCTCTCCTTTTTGGAGACGATGATCCAGATGCATTGTATCGCGTAAACAGTCTTGATACACTTGATTTGCCTACACCAACTGCAGAAGCGATATCTCACTGTTATAGAAGTGTGATCCTTCAGAGCAATTGTTTTTGCACGCTTCCTTGGGGAAATATCAATTTTTCAATACACGAAAGCAACACGTACTCACAGAGGAGCAAAAACTAACATCCACCTGTCACGCACGAAAGCTCACGACTGAAGCTGAAGTGCCTATTTCCTGTTTAAAACCCGTCAAACCACATTTTTACTATCGAGTTCTAACAGTCACACCACCTCACAGCTGATAAAACCGGTTTACGTGGGTATCCGACATCAACTGGCGATCACATTACAATTATGAGAATAAAATAGCTTGCCCCAATTAATTTGCACGGTATAGTACATGCCCTAAAATTGATTTAGAACAAATAACGTTGATAAAGAAATGCGAAACGGGACAAAGCTTGCTAGCCATAGCTGCGTAAACTTGATCTCTCAGCATAAACAACGGAAACGATGTAAGACGCCACACCCCTGTCCCCCTTTTGGCTGTGGCGCAGTGGTTTAAGCGCTGTATAATGAAGTAAATTTCTCCGTCATTTTTGCCCACGCCTGGCATTGAACCTGGGTCTCCTCATTCCGGAAATAAGTCGCTCTCCCAACTGAGCTACGCCGACAATGCTCTCGCTGCTATCTGCCTTTATCTCATGTGCGTCCTGCGGTGCCGGCACGTCACATCTCCCCCTCTTTCGAGGGGGGCATGCCCCACGGGTTAGCCGGGACCATGCGTCGCTCTAGGCAGTCATCCGCTGAAGAGCGTACGTTGGAGAAATCCCAGTCAATTTTGGTGTGTGGAACGTAACATCACACACATTTATTTTTTGAAGCGCTGAAGAAGGGATTCTCTAATTTTTTATGTCTCGCGGTGTGGAAAGAACATCACACCATTGCGAGAACTTTAACGGCCAGGTCATTCTTGAAGTTCGGGCGCCATTATAACGAAGTAAATTTCTCCGTCATTTTTGTCCAAGCCGGGAATCGAACCCGGGCATCCTCATCCCGGAATAAGTAGTTCTCCCAACTGAGCTACGCGGAAGTATGCTATCGCTGCTACCTGCCTTTATCTCATGTGCGTCCTGCGGTGTAGGCATCGTCACAGCTGGCTCCTGACTATTCGTCTGAGCTTCGGGTTTGAATTCCGGTGAAGCATGGATGTTGCGTTAGTCTTACGGCACTGGTTGTTTCACTTCCCTGGAACCAGTAACCCCTAAATTAGGGGGGACAATTGAGTTGCTCACGGTGGTTGTTAAACCTTCACGGAAAAGAAAAAAAAAGAAACGATGTAAAGGATGAAGATCGTATAACATACTTTGCGCCTTACAGTCGATAGTAGTAACGAAACAGCGTTCTAATGTTATTTATGGGACAAAATATGTTTAGCTACAAACACTGGCCAGAAAAATAAGAATCTTTATCATGACAGTCACACAGGCTGATGACGTTTTGCCATGCCCTCGATAGAAAGCGTAAAGATTCAGTTGCAGCTGTAGAACAGAAGTTTACGGAATTGTTCATAGGTACCAACTATTACCTTAACATAAAAAAAAACTTCATTATAAAGCATTACACAGTTTATACACTGAGTCCTAATCTTCCGAAGTAACGTGCTTACTTGTAAAGCTATACTTAAGCTTAATGAATTACTTTAGTTGAATCTAATAACTTTACTTTGTTACAGCCGCAATCCTTAACTAAACATGAAAACAGCTAATTAAGTACTGTAAGAAATATAACGTCCAGATGAAGTATGAAAAGTCGAACGTAAAAAAGGTTTACTTTTCTTTCTTCAAAAACATGTCTCTTGGCAAATACTTAGCTGAATCAAATCGCTAGGGCACAGAACACGATCCTGTCTATCATTGTCAACCATTATCAATCCACTGCTGAGTGAAGGTAAGTTTCTTCCCAACGGTCTGTCTTGTGCCAGTCTCTTCCTTGTTACTCCCGCATACTTTCGAATTCCATCCGCCCATCTCCCATGCGGTCTTCTTCTGAGTCGTTTCCTGTTCCTTGGAATCCAGTCTATAATTTCAGCTGTCCATCGATGGTCTGTCCTTCTGGCAATATGTCCAGCCCATTGCAATTTCAGGGATTTAACTCTGATCATGATGTCTTCCACTCTTGTCATTTTTCGGATCCACGAGTTCCTCCTCTTATCTCTCCTGGCTACACCAAGCATGCATCTCCACATGCTTTTTGAGTTGTCTGCAGTCTTTGTATGTCTCTTAGTTAAGGTCCACGCCTCTGCACCACAGGTAAGCACTGGAAGGATGCATTGATCAAACACTTTTCTTTTAAGACATAATGGCATATTGCTCTTGAGAATTATACTGTTTCTTCCAAACGCTCTCCAGGCAAGTTTTATACGCCGATTAATTTCTTCATCAATGTGACCCTCACTTGATATCTGCTGTCCAAGATAAATGTAGGTATAGGTTATCGCCAGCTTTTCCCCATCAATCGATAAATCTTCATTTCTTGTAAAGGCATTGTACATAACTTTTGTCTTCTGAAAGTTCATTTTTAATCCCACTTCTTTACTCTTGTCAGCAAGTTCCTGGATCATACTCTGCAGCTCTAGTGGGGTAGTTGCAAAAATGACATCATCAGCAATACGAAGGTGAGTTAGATAATCTCATTAATCTTTATCCTTTTGTTTTTCCAGTTCAGTGATTGAAGGACATTTTCCAATATGGCATTTAAAAATTTGCGAGATATAGTGTCACCTTGTCTCACTCTTTCCAATCTTTATGGGAGCTGTATTCTCAAATAGCCGAATCTTTGCACTTGCATTTTCATAGATGTTAATAATATTAATGTATGCATCCTGTCTATACTCAACAGTATTCAATACTGCGCTCGCTTTGGTTTAATCGTAATTAACAGTTCGTAATAATTTACAATATCTTGTTCAAAACAGACTAAGCAAAGCCTAATCTGCATCGGAAAAACAGGTGTGATACATTCCAAAACAGCAGTTCATTTCTTCAGCTTACTCTTTGACCTGTTGTCAGGATCTCAAACACAAATTCATCGAGAGCGAGAAGTGTGGCGTTCAGAGTGCAAAACGTTTAACGAGAACAAACCAAATTTACACAAGACAGGAACTAAACAGAAAGGTTAACTTAGTGTATACGTCGCACAGTAACACTCGTGTAAACATGGGAAAAAGACCTAGGATTTATCGGAATTCGAAAAAATGTGAAATTCTAGGCACACGTTTAGTGGGAGTCATTCAACATTTGTAAAATAAATTACTGGTCCCTTAGAAGCAGCAATTACAAAGGTATTTAGAGACAGGAAGAAAAAAGGATCTTCCACATACAACACGCTTTAACATCGCTGGAAAATTAGACTTAAAAGAGCGTGACCGTCCTGCTAGGAGAAGGACTGTACGGGGAAAACAGGCCTTCCAATGTGTAACAACTAACTGTTGAATTCAACCCCTGCGAGGAGCAGAGCAGTCCATATCAACCCCAACAATAGGTAAAGAGTTAACGTAATCGGGTCTTTGCCTAAAAAATGTCAGCTTACAGTTGATCCGAGAACTTCGAGATATGGACAGTAGAACAATGGAAAGAAAGTGAATTTTTTTTTTTTTTTATTGGAGGTTTAACGACCATCGTGAGCAACTCAATGGGCTATAAACAGTCGCCTTTCCCTAATTTAGGGTCACTAGTTCCAGGGAAGGGAGAGAGCCAGTGCCGTAAGACAAACACAACATCCATGCCTCACCGGGATTCGAACCCGGGCCCCGTTCGGACGAATGATCAGAGGCCGTCGCTTAGACCACTGCACCACCAGGGAGGCGATAGTGATGTGGTCAGATGAATCACGCTATACATAGTTTTGCACTCATGGTCTGCAAGGAGTGTGGCGAGAATCTCTTGAAGCAATGGGCCCGGCCTGCCCCACACAATCAAACCGTTTAGAGGTAGCACCATCCTCTGGGAAACAGTGGAAGGTAAGACGACGTCCAGAAAACTGCAGGGTGCACTTGCTACGCAACAACACTCAGCTATGCTACACTTTTTGCGTGCATCTGTTGGAACTTTTATGGCTGACAATGCAAGAGTCATACAAGCACTATGAGGCTTTCCTCAAGTCTACTGTCCTCTATTGTCTCCTGATCGCAATCCTATAGAAAATGTTGACATGCTGGAAAGTGTTGTACTGATCAGTCTTCTGTCATCACTGACAGAGTTGCACAATATTTTGTACTATTACCGCGCCCTTTACTAAGGTTTCTCGAAACACTACTACGTCTTATTCGCCGTAGTGGGATTAAGTGAAACATCCAAACAAAATTTACATAATCGAACCACCCTCATATTTAGTCTATATAGTTGTGTCAATGATGAGGTTGGGTTCCCTATTTCAGGTTCTCCAAGCTAAGGGTCGACTTAAGTGCATTGCGTTGTGTTTCCCATGAAACAGCTATGGGTTTGCCACGTCCTTCCATATGCTGCTTAGAAATTAAAAGTTTAAATAGAAGCATACGAAATTTGATCACTGTTGTGAAACCTTGAAATGAACTTAGAATTACTCAAGAAATATTTTGTTGATTCACTGAAATGACACAGGTTAATACTAAAATGAAACAGTTTATTCTTTAAAAATTCATCTACGGCTAGGTGCATGTTTGCCGGTGGAGTTCTTTACTTTAATCTAAACATTCCACGCATCATATTCGAGATTTTGGTAATCAACATATTTTAAACATATGCAGAGACACAAGTTTTATCCGCAAAAGTAAAGTATTTTTTTCGCTGTTAAATCAAAACTTAGGTGCGCTAGAGAAACTTATATTCACGTGGAGACAACTGGGAATAGACCCTGCATCGCACATGCAAAGCTATGATCCATTTTCATTATAGAAAGTATCTAACCCTGTTCTTCGGTCGTCCGTCTTTGCCTGGCCGAACGAAGATTATGTGCCCCTATGATTCACCTACAACTCTGCCCCGACTCCGTTGTGGTCCTACATATATCAGTGGGTCTCAGAAATTCAGAAGTATACTGAAACTCTCTCCTAAAAATCATCGCGTAGCTTCTAAGCTCCAGCTTCGCAAACTCTGTCAGGTTTATTTCTCCATTTTTACTATCCGATCTCTACCAAGTCACAGTATTTGCCATTTTCTTGTAGGACTTCCGTCCACAGTGAGTAGAGTTTAGGTCCCAGCCACCTACAGCGAGATCGTCTTTTGGGCAGGACACAGAAACGGAAGGAATGAGAGCAAGTCTAGCGACTTTGACAGAACAGTTTGTAATGAGATTAGAGTACAGTTGATGACGCCACCGTACAAGTACGATGTTGCACACAGAGGGGTGAGAGAATTTCGGGGGGGGCATAGGAAAGGATACCCATTTAACTAACCAGTGGGTCCAGCCTGGGTGCCGTCACTTAACGTGCTCGTCCGATATTCAGCGATTGTTAGTAAATCACACCATCTCTGAAAGATCAGCCTAGGTTCGAACCTGAGTACCTTGCATCGATAGTCTGATTCGCTAACCACTAAGCCATCCGCGGCTGTACTGTCCGATCTCTTTCCCTGGACTCCGGTTGTCACGTGTGGAATTTCCATTACTTGCGTACTGCGGGTTTCCACCCTTTACTGGTCGTTGGCAGAGATGCTCCTCAACAGGGCGGGATTAATGGGGGGGGAAGACTATAATGGCTATAGCCTTTGGGCCCATCATGGCCAAGGGCCCAGGAGGCAGGAGACATGCCTGGGCAAATAAGAGTGAGAAGAGGTTTATAAAATAGTTTTACTTTTGTCTCAGATGATTTCCACTTGGTCCGAAACAGAGTCTGGAAGATAAACAGATTTCAAGGCAGTGGTCTCACCAAGGGTAAATGTTTCATAGCGCTGTATACAGCGGGATTGGCGACTTGCACTCAGGGGTGGATCCAGAGGGAGGGGGGGCTCCTCTCAGGCCCAAGGATAAGCTTCGATTTGTTAGGTTTTAATAACAAATTAAATAATTTTTCGTAAAAGAAAGTTTTGCTAAATACCCTACTATTAACCTGACGATAGAATGGGAGGAAAATTTTAAGATCCCTTTCTTGGACCTTCTAATCACCAGACATGTTAATAAGGATTTTGACTTTTGAAGTGTATTGGAAGGCAAATGGTTCTTTTGATATCATTCCACACGCCTCTTTCCACCCGGCTAGATATAAACTTGCAGCTATTCGGGCTTTGGTGAATAGAGCGTATACCCATTCTTCGTGCATTGCTGCTCGGAATAAAGAACTTCTTTTTATTAAAACCATTTTGATGGAACATGGGTATGGTGTTGGTATTGTGAAAAAGTTGTGTGCTCGGCATAGGAGAAGTAATTCGTCTTCGTTGTGTGTTCAGCGCCAGCAGATTACTTATGTGGGATCAATGTCTTTCTTTCCACCGGTTACAAATGCATTACGGAGAGTGTGTAAAAAACACAAAAAAGATTTTGGTGATGTGACCTCTAACCTTCGGAGCATGCTTAGGAAGGATCGTGAGCCTAAACCCATTCAAAGAACAGTGGGGCGTGTACTGTGTGCCCTTGAAGACCGACGTTGCTGCGGCTCCTAATTCATGGTACATAGGATCCACTCTTCGTAATTTAGGAGTTAGAGTGACTGAACATCAGTACACTGTAAAGACTGGATCTACTACTACTGCCCTTGCACGCCTATTTAAGTCTGGAACTCATCTGCCCTCTTGGTCTGAGACTTATTTATTACTTAGGACCAGAGGTAGGTATATGACTCTCTTCGCCGAAAGTTTGTATATTGACGTTTTTAAGGACGTATGCTGTAACGATGACTTACCTGCACATGTACATGCACCGTGGATTCGCTTATTTAATGTTTTATGTCGTGCGAAGTACCCTACTGCGGGTGTTGATAACGGACCCTGTGCTTATTTTTCACTTCGGTGAATATGCATTTGTAATCTATTTGGTGTTTTCTTTCTTTGCTTTGTTTCTCGCTGTAACCGAGTTGTGACGCGGATATCATGTCACTCACCGGGATCGCTGTTGTCTTCGGGACTATCTATATATTAAGTGTGTGTGTTCTCCTAGCGCCAGTTCTTTTAACCTGATGACGCACAGGGCGCCTGTTGCGAAAGATCTTGTTTTTACCTAATATGCCTTTTAGTAGTAAAATTCTAATTGTACGTTTTGGGAAGTTTTCTACATGCTTAGACAGCTGCCTTTTTATTCTTCTTGAAAGTATTGCTTAAAAGTAAATTACTTTCTTAATTGGAAGAATTTATAGACATACTAAGAACACTTTTTCATGTTGAGAAAAAATCAGAAAAGTCCCCGGTTATTCCCGACACTTGCCGCCGCCGCCCTTCCCCCTCACTAAAATCCTGGATCCTCCCCTGCTTGCACTTGAAAGCATTAATAGTCGAAGTCCCCTGTGATTTCACATTGCATAACAAAAAGATGCACTAAGAAAAGTATACAGTCTTAAATCATTAAAAAATCCAAAACAAAATCTAAGCTCTAATGAGAACGATGAAAAATACAGTGACTTATTATGAATGCTCTGCAAATAATTTATTAGTTTGAGGAATGCACTGCGTATTTAATTACCACAAGCATATTGCTACAGTGTCGTGTTTTAACGTACTTCATACTGATTCTCAGTCACAAGATGAAAAGGTTTTTTTGTAACACCTGGGTACCAACTTCGGCAGCTCTCCTTCAGTGGACTGCGACTGAGTGACAGAAATATTTTTTCGCCTGAACTTCTTTTAAAACCCGCTCTCATTTTCGGGCAAAGGGGAAAAAAATTCCTGCTCGACTTCAGTTGGATTTTTAATTAAGAGACTTAATTAAACATCCAACTGAAGTCGAGCAGGAACTTTTCCCTTTTGGTTTCGATTAAGAAATATTTTAAGATCAAACCTGCATATTGCCTAATTACTTTAAATGTTACCGGAAGACGAAGGATTTCGGGGTAACAGCAGAAATGGCTATCTTGGAGCCAAAGCTACACAAGTTCCTCATTGAATCCATACGACGTTCTTTGTCATTCAAAATAAAAAAAGTGGCCCTACTTGATAGTACATAAAGTTTATTTTTTTCTAGTAACGAAAGGAGCGTCTCTTAAGCCTAATAACGATCCAAATGAAAGTTAGAAGTTTCAGACATTAAGTAAAAACCCCAAGATGCATTTTAAACCCTTGTGTAGTAATGATTCTTTCAGTTTTTCTAACAACCGTGTCGGTTTTCATAACGTAAAATTTAGTAGTGAGGTGTTAGTGGCGATGCTACATGAGCCCAAAGGTTTCTCGACACGTTCAAAGAAATTATCAATGAAGCTGCTTATAGGTCACAAACAGGACGATTACGTAAGTCTCTGAGTGTCTGTATGTATTTTATTCATTGCAATTAAGACTTCTCCTTACACACAAGATAATGCATATTTCATTTAGGAGTAAAATGCGTTTCAAAGATGAGAGCAAAAGAAAACTGTTAGAAAAAATTTCTTCGTAGTTTCTTAATCCGATTTCCTGCCTACGTCTAAGTCTCACGTGTTTTATGTTAAAAGAAATGCAATCAAGCAATATTGCATTGAGACTTCATTTACAGCGAGTACTTTTTTTAAATAACTTAATAAAGCTTTCGTAATTTCATCGGCGTTTGAGCGTTGAGCACAAGGTAGGCGACATCATCGGACAGCCGATACACGTCAGGGCTGCATTCCGTTACGTCATTAGTAACCATGACGACAGGCCGGGGTATCTCTCCACAGCGGAATCGATGATGTAACTTTCATTTTATTCATGTAGACTGCTTGCTATGCTTTCGCGATGCTTTCATTCTTAAGATTCGAGCTCTCAGAAAAGCCATCTTGGCGTAACAGATCGAATTTGCGTTAGAGTGCATTGTCCATTTACAAAGTTCAAAATTTAGCGAAGGTCGCGTCTTTAATTTAGAAAAATTGAATATGGATCTTGCACTCTCGCATGATGCAGAATTCTTCCCGCGATTTCCATCAGCCCCCCCCACCTTCCCCCATACAGCCACTATGCCTTCAGCGAGCTTTATTATTTGTGGAGGATAGGACTGTTTTTAATGCCCGCTTCCGAACAATGCAGTTAGCGAAATATTCTCAGGCGAAAGGGGCTTTTAAGAAGTTGATCTTAATAAGTCAAGGTATTCTTCAACACCAAAACTAAAATGAAATTCCACTACACTTGTTGATCCCACAAGGTTAAAACACAAAGAGCGGTCAAATAATCCAAAGCACCGGCTTCTGACAAATCACCCAGTTTAGTCCCGTGTTAGAGTCCCGAGTAAAGCTTGAGTGATGAATCTGCTGTTCGCCTGGAACCAGAAGCTCTAAATTAACAAGTTAGTAAAATCATGCAATGCATTGATTATGATACGCTTTCCAACATACCAGAAATCATTACTCAAGTTATGAGGATAACGGCTGTGGAATAAATCTCACTCCTGTGCCCTGACCTTTGACCCCATTCCAATGATATTGAACAGAACCGGTTCAGTACACCTCCGGAACAACATAATAAAGTTTTGTCGCAATCGAAGCTTTTTAAACGCTTTCCAACCGTAGGTTGAAGAAGCGTATATGCTCCAGCTTTTCCCGTATGTCCGTCTGCACGATAATTCGCGTAAAAATGGTTTGATTTCGATGAAATTTTAGTATGTGGTAGGGGAAAACCTGGTAAAGAACCCTATTGAAAATGAACGAAATGGGGTCAAAGGTTAGGACATAGGAGCGGGATCCATTCCATCAGCCTTCTGCGTCATAAAAGAATGCTTAGATTGTGACAAAACTTCATCTTGTTCGGGAGATGTACTAACCAGTTCTGTTTAATATAATCGAAATGAGGTCAAAGGTCAGGACACAGGAGCGAGATTTATTCCACAGCCATTAATCCTTATAACTTGAGTTATGGTTTCTGGTATGTTGGAAAGCGTATCATAATCAATGCATTGCATGATTTTGCTAACTTGTTACGCAAGTTATGACGCATAAGGGCAATGGAATTGATGCCGCTTCTATGTATACCTTTGACCCCATGTCGCCCATTTTCAATGGGGTTCGTTCCCAGGTTGTCCCCCTACCACATACATATAACCATTTTTACGCGAGTTATCGTTGGAATACATAGATGGACAAAGCTGCAGCATATAAGCTTCTTCAACCTACGGTTGGAAAGTAAAAAAGGGGCTTTTGTTGCCTTAGATGCTCGACAGCAGGGAAGCGTACATGGACTTTTTTATGGGGGCCGATAAAATACATCAGGACAAAATAAAAGTTAATGAAAAATAGATGAAAAAATTAAAGCATTTTCTAATGCAAGTTGACGCATTTTTATTAAATGTTTTTTTTTCTAATGTAAGTCGCACTGTAACGAACAACATAACACTTTCGGGAGTGGGGTGGGGCAGCAAGGCCGTCTAGAAAGCACAAGGCCATGACATTAGAGACAATTCCCTTTTTTAGTGACGTCATGTGGTAACCAAGGCTTCCTATTGGTCTCCAACGCTGTCTTGTAAGACGTAGAGCACGACACCGACGTATCAATCATGAAGTCACTAAAAAAGGGACATTGTCTCTAATGTCATGGCCTTGTGCTTTCTAGACGGCCTTGCTGCCCCACCCCACTCCCGAAAGTGTTATGTTGTTTGTAAAATGCGACTTACATTAGAAAAAAACATTTAATAAAAATGCGTCAACTTGCATTAGAAAATGCTTTAATTTTTTCATCTATTTAAATTGTTTCACAAAATAAGGGAACTCTTCTCTGATGTAATGCACTTTAACTTTGTAGACGGGTGATATTCTCAATGTCTAGTAGCGGTAGCACAGTCACCATTTTTGTAAAATGCTAAACAGCTACAGCACGTTGAGCTCCACTCCACCGATTCATGGCTGTACAAATATCGTCGTTTGGTGAAATGAACGACGATCCAAATGTGTTGCCATCATCATTAGGGAAACTTTCGCGAAGAAATTAAAAACGCCCGTTTTTCTACACCTTGTATAAACAATTGTTTCCAAGCTTTCTCAAAACCAGATGGTTTTTTTTTAAGGAAAATAGACCAATTATCAGAAACTGCTACTGCCAATCACCCGATTTATTGGCGTAGGAATATTCATATATTCCTACGCCAATAAATCGGATTTGCTAATATAGTTTTGCTAGTTTCTACATAACTTTTTGTATAGTTCCTCGATATTATTTTAACAATCAACCTATTTGTCGCGCATTTTTATTTCAATAATTTTGCTATAGCAGATAAGTGCGTTCCTGCAACCTTCAAAATAATGTACACATGAGTATGTATATATGAGCTTGAATGCATATATGTGCGTGCATACACTGAAGCAGGTAATTGTTAGGAACACCCAACAGCAATCAGTCACGCGCCATCCTTAACTTGCGCAGTCATGACGCTGAGATGGCTTTATAAACAGCTCCGAGCAGCAAATGATTTAGACGTGTACGAAGCTTAAATAGTGCCAATATGGGGAAGTACGTATAATGTAACCCTTTTTCGTGTGCGTGATTGGTGTTACGCTATGTCTAAAACCATGACTAAGGAAATATTAAACTAAACGAAAATACGATGCAATAGTTCCTAATTAAGCTTTTACGGCCAGAAGAAACATACACAGAAGTCAGAATTACGATAACCTTTCATTGGTCCAGCAGTATTTGAAGAACTCCACAATCTGGCACTACAAGTTATAAATTTCATATTTATCTTAACGGCGATCGAACACACGCACACACACTAAGCAACTGCTGTATCGTCCTTTTTATCTATCGTTCTTATAACATTCATACGTCACCCACTGACCCCAATTGTGTTGCCAACCTCATTCTTGTGAGAAAGAAAATACCCCGTTAAGTTTGAAAAGTGTAAAAGAGAACAAACTCAAATTTACATAGGGAAAGGAACTAAAAACTAAAGTTATTTTAGAATATACGTCATAAAAGACTCTCGTAACTTCAAGTCTTCGAAAGAGGCAGGATAATGTGGTGCTAGGCGGGAAGGTACATCTCAGAAACGAAAGACCTTCTTGGATGTGGAAGAACTGTACAATGAGTCTTGCACAAACAATAGAACAGGCAGTCATTGGTCTTCCTATGGGCGGGAAAGACTGGTCTCTATGTTCGAGGGCAGTGGCAGCTAGAGAAGGTTGTACGAGGTAACAGACCAGCTCCATTGCGTCAAATAACCGCAGTACAACAGCGCTGTCGATAGGAGAATTTCAGCATGCATAGACTGCCGCACATTGGCGCAAATGAGCTAGAATAGTAGACTTCTCATTCGTGTACCACTGACGTTTCTGCTAAAAACCGACAAATTCGTTTGTAGTGGGCACGGAAACACCAAAAATGGACCCTTGACGACTGGAGAAAGGTCACCTCGTCCGATTAATCACGTTTTCAATTAGTACACGCCGATGGATGAGCTAGAATATGGCATCGACAGAAAGAACCGGTAGATCCCAGCTGCATAGCATTAACTGTACAAGGATTTGGGATCTGTTTGATAGAGGACATATGGCGTACATCTGGAACAGTATTTGTACACCACAGGCACACTCATACATGGGCATGACGTTTCCTGATGGAGAGGGTTACTTCCGGCAGAATAATGTGCCACGCCACAAGACTGATCGCACCACAGTAGCCCCAGCAGCACGACAATGAACTCAGACAAAACAGCCCGCACAGTCCCTAGATCTTTACCCTATTGAACATCTGTGGGATGAGATCAAGAGAGCCATTCGATCCTCCTCCAGCAAACATTTGGCAATTAACGGAAGCCATCACATCCGCTTGGCTGTGCATACAGATATCAACATCTCATTGAATCTATGCTACATCGAATCGAGGCTGTTTTAAAGGCCAAGGTCGCTCCATACGTTATCAAGTGACGTTAACAACTTCCTACTTCAGTTTCGTATTCTAAGGTGCTTGTTCTGGACCCACCTGAAAAACAGCGGCCTCAAATTATACATTGAAGACTCCTTGTGGTTTTAAATCCGCATGCGGTAATAAAATTCCGAAGGAAAAAAATATATGTAATAAATAAATCTGACTGGCTGAAAACCTAGATACTTTAAATATAGAACATATTTGCTAGTCTTATCAAGAGAATGTCAGACAATATTGTTCTATATTTTCAGCGCAAAAACCTAACAAGTTAGCAAAATCCTGCAATGCATTGATTATGATACGCTTTCCAACATACCTGAAATTATTACTCAAGTTATGAGAATAATGGCTGGGGAATAAATCTCGCTCCTGTGCCCTGACCTTTGATCCCATTTCGATGATATTCAGTAGATTGGTTCAGTATACCTCCTAAACAACATGAAAACGTTTTGTCACAATCAAAGCATTTTTACATAAGTTATGACGTAGAAGTGCAATGGAATGGATTCCGCTCCTATGTCCTGACCTTTAACCTCATTTCGCCCTCATGTGGTCCCCTACCACAAAGGTTTTATTGGAATACAATATCGTGCGGACGGACAGATGGACAGTGACTGACAGACGGACAAAGCTGTAGCATGCTTCTTCAACCTACGGTAGGAAAGCGTAAAAAACAGTTTCGATAATAGTTGAAAAGAGTCAATGCATTCAAATATATTAATAATATGTATTTAAAGCACCTCAAGTTTTATGTACACTGGTGTGCAAAAATTAAGGACGAAGAGGAGAAAGTAGCATAACAGCGAAACGAGCAGGCAGAACGGACAGAAAGCCCACTCATGAGATAGACTAGGGTCCAGTACGGTAGGGCATGCGCATATATGCAGCATAACGTAGGGGTGGGGGAGTGTCGGAAGGGTATAAAGCACACGGGCGGTGTACGCTCAGCAATTCGGTGAAAGCTATTGCACGGTGCACATCGGTTTGAACGCCGTCGAGTTCCTGCCACCGAGTGATATGGCCAACAGGCAATCCAGTAGACGACATCTGGATGACTTTACCCGAGGTCGCGTCATTGGGAAGTTGCAAGAAGGTAGAAGTGGGACTAGTGTGGCAGAGGAGTTTGGGATCGCTCACAGAATTGTTTCACGAGCTTGGAGAGCATTTCAAAAGACAGGAACAGCTGTCCGAGAGTTTAGCAGTGGTCGTCCACCAGCAACCACGGTGGCGGACGACCGGTATATTGTCCTACAGGCGAGAAGAGACAGACGGCAGACAGCGGGAGAAATCACAAGGCACATGAAACAGACAACTAAACGTCCGTTATCGCGTTTTACCGTGGCCAGGAGGATGCACAAAGGTGGTCTATTTGCACGACGACCAGTACGGTGTGTGCCATTAACGCCTGCTCATCGGAAACTGCGGTTTCTGTGGTGCCAGGAACACAAGAACTGGACACTTCAGCAATGGGTTAAATTCTTTTTACGGATGAGAGCCGATTTAGTGTGACGAGCGATTCTGGACGTATACACATCTGGAGAGAGCAGGGAATACGCAATCACAATTCCAACATCATCGAAAGGGACCGGTTTGGAGGTGGCGGAGTTCTCGTTTGTGGCGGTATCATGCTTGTTAGCCGTACTGAACTCCACATCTTCCAAGGAGGTTCAGTCCACTGGTCGCTATTGTACAGAGGTTCTCCTGCCTCACGTGCGTCTGTTTAGAGGTGCTGTGGGTCCTGAGTTCCTCTTCATGGACGACAACGCTACACCTCATCGTACAGTGGCTGTTGCAGAGCTGTTGGAGAGAGAAGATATTCAACGCATGGATTGGCTCGCAAGGTCCCCGGACCTAAATCCAATCGAACACGTGTGGGACGTTCTCGGGAGACGCTTGGCAGCTCGTCACCAGCCGCCAGCAACGATTCCGCAACTGCGATTGGCGCTACAAGAGGAATGGGCATCGATGCCTCAACAGCTCCTTGAAAACCTCGTCCTCAGCATGGACAGACGTTGTAAATCCTGCAACGCAGTTAGAGGTGATCATATCCTCTACTAAAGGCTGGATTTTTCTTAGCAGCCGCCTGTCACATGAACTTTTTTGTCTTCTGTCCAGTTATGCTCGAAGCTACCTTTTCAATAAAGTGTGTCCTTTGGATTCCTTGTTTGGACGGTTTTGCTCACTTGTCCCTTATTCTTACATCTTGGAGATCTTATGGTATGATCTGAGTCGATGTGGAGCACTTCTGCACGAAGTTACATTCGAAAAATCGTCTCGTCCTTAATTTTTGCACGCCAGTGTATTTGGCCAATTAAATATATCGAAGCGTGCAAATTATGGAAGCCATGCGAAGATGTCAGTTATGGATATACGAACGTTTGCACGGATTGTACAATGGAAGCAGAAGACCACTGTACCGCAAATGATTTTCTCTCTAATTCGTTATCTCCTTTAGCATCAAATGTACAAATATCACTTAATAGGATTGATATAGTACCTTCATTTAATTAACTGGGAACTAAAATAGATTGACTTCAAATGGAATAATCATATTGATTTTCTTTTAATTAAATTATCTAGAAACATTGATATAGTAAGGGATATTCTGACTGATCTTGCAACTAAAACATTGATCTCAATGTATTACACATTTCAAACTCAATTATTGCATTTAAATAGTATAACTATGCTAGTGATCCGAAATTTCTTGGCGCAGAATAGAAAGGTACCTTCCTTGAGAAAGCCACCTGGTTGATGTGCGAAAGCTTGGAAACTTTTATTTCTATTCTACGCCAAGAAATTTCGGATCACTAGTATAGTTACACTATTTAAGTACAATTGGTGTATTGTTCCTTGTTATTAGTTATTTTCAATTAGTGCAAACTATCTTGGGGACATACGACACAATACAGTATTAATAAATTGCAAATTTCACAAAATAAATATATTAGACTGATTTTATAGAATTTACAACACAAGTATACCCTAATAAATATAATAATTAATCTATTAAAGGTTAGTTAATATACTAACCTTTAATAGATTTTACAACAAAAGTATACCCTAATAAATAAATTTGCAGGCCAATCGCCGTTCGTGCGATTCGCCTGCAAATGCAATCATTAGCATAACTTGCACGTGTGCACCCCCATGCAATTTCCATGTCGCTGCATTCACGCTTTCGTGGTGATATTTTTTCTGTCAGGCAGTGTATTTTATTAAAATATTGGTACTCCAGGGGCGGATCCAAAAGCTTACCTTAGGGGAAGCGGCTAAACAAAATATACAAAGACACATTCGCACATATGTATGTAAAACCACACACGCACATACACTGTCGAGTCACATTATTGTGACCTTCAGCTAATATCCAGAGTAACCGCTGTGTGCAGCGAGGACCGCAGTTAGACGGGCTGGGAGTGACTCAGTAAGGTGCTGGAAGGTGTTCACAGTTATTTGGAGCCATGCTGACTGCAGTGCAACTGACAGCTGCTGGAAGGTGCGTGGTTGCCGCCCCGGTGGCGCAGTGGTCTAAGCGATGGCCTCTGATCATTCGTCCGAATGGGGTCCGGGTTCGAATCCCGGCGAGGCATGGATGTTGTGTTTGTCTTACGGCACTGGCTCTCTCCCTTCCCTGGAACCAGTGACCCTAAATTAGGGATGGGCGACTGCTTATAACCCATTGAGTTGCTCACGGTGGTCGTTAAACCTCCAATCCAAAAAAAAAGGTGCGTGGTAGACGATCCATAGAGCGAACAACACGATCGAGGTGGTCTCATAGATGCTCAATTGGGTTTAAGTCTGGGTAATTAGGGGGCCAGGGAAGTACTTTGAAGTCTTCATCGTGTTCTTCCAACCACTCTGACATTTCTAGCTGTGTGACACGTCTCATTGTCGTGCTGGAAGATCCCATCCGCCCTAGGGAAGACAATCAGCATGTATGGGTGCACGTGATTTGCAAGGATGGATTCATAACGAATGCGGTCCATAGTGCCTTACTCAGGTATGAGTGGATCCAGAAAATGCCATGAAAACATTCCCCAGACCATAACGCTGCCCCCACCAGCTTGTGTTCTTCCAGCAATGGTTGAAGAGTGTTTGTTCTCAGATGTTTCTCGCCTTATACGACAACATCCATTGGTTCGAAGGAGGAGAAAACGTGACTCTTCGGAGAAGGCAATCCTTTGCCAATCACTGGAGGTCCAATTCAGATACTGCCGTGCAAATATAAGCCTTTTCTGCAGATGTACCTTCGTTAGCATAGGTGCAGTGATCATCCGTCTGCATCGGAGCCCCATACGCAGCAGGGTTCACTGAACTGTCGTTTCAGACGCATTCCCGGTAGCTCCCTGGTTCATTCGGACAGTGAGTTGCTCCAGTGTAGCGTGTCGATCGGCCCTCACGCAACTTCGAAGCCGACGTTCACCTCTCACATCAACGGCACGTATTGCTCCGGAGTTTTCACGTCGCTTATTCGCAATGGTGCCATTTCTTCAATCACGATACACTTTAACCACAGTAGCACGCAAACAGTTCACAAACTGCGCAGTTTCATAAATACTGCCACCCTTGTCCCAAAAGCCGATAATCCCTTTTTGCAAATCTGATAAATCACTCCTTTTATCCATGACAACAATGAGTTATATGTTTTCAGAATTCCTACAGCACACCTTATATACCCTCGAAGCCAGCTAACGACACGTGCCTGCTATCATTGGCTACGCGCTGATGACATCAAAAGTAGGTGGGGGTCACAATAATGTGACTCGACTGTGTATAAATGTTTGATTTTTAAATCAACGATACGGCCTAGTAGTCAGCGTTCGCGATTACGACGCGAAAGTCTGGTTCAATCCCAGTAGGTACGAACTCGTGAATCACTGAATATCCACCGTGCGTCGGACGGGCACGTAAATTCGCCGCACCCCAACTTATAAATAAGTGAATCATTCTCCCCTTCTCTACTTCGTTCTCCCCTTCTCTACTTCGCTTCCGTGTGACCTTTCGACCGGCGATTAAGCCCAAATCTCTTACTTCTAAGGGTAGTAGAAGACCTGGGGTCATACACTCCCTGAAATTCTCCATCTATAATCTTATTTAAATCACAAAAGATATCAGGGATGGAAATAACTCCTCATTGTTTCTTACTGACTCCACGATTCGAGTTCGCTACAACATTTACTTGCCAATTATAAAGGCGGTCAAAATTTTCCTGTTTTCAGGAGACATGCCTTGCTTTCGGAGCGAAATTTTTTTATTCGGCCCTTTCTCAAAGAACCAGCGGATGGACGTAAAGGAGTCGACGAACCTGACATCTGTATAACAAATTGTATGGCTTACGCGTGAGAAAACGAGAAAGGGTGAAAAAAAGAAAATCCCCAAAATATGCCCTTGAAATAAGACAGAAACGCAGACCAGTTGGGAACGTCTTCACAGCTGTTTTGTTTATTGCCCAATTTCAGGTGGGTACTTCGGCCATTGTCACTCGGACACACGGCAAAGTCCACCCCACACTATAATCTTACTTACTCCCAGTTACTAAATGATGCCATACAATACAAAAGAAATGACCAAGCATATGCAGTTTTTCATGATAAAAAAATCACTTCCGGTATGAGCTTTCAATGTTTCTGGCCCATCCAGTTTTTTTTTTTCTATCTGATGAAGTTATAACAGAACATTTTATCTCCAGAAAAACTTAAAAATTTGTACATTTTTACACTGATTTTTGAAAAACAGGTACACTGGTGTGCAAAAATTAGGGACAAAAAGGAGAAATTAGTATAACAGCGGAACAAGCAGGCAGAACGGACCGAAAGACCGCTCAGGAGATAGACTAGGGTCCGGTACGGTAGGGCATGCGCATATATGCAGCATGACATAAGGTTGGGGGGTGTCGGAAGGGTATAAAGCACACGGGCGGTGTACACTCAGTAATTCGGTGAAAGCTATTGCACGGTGTACATCGGTTTGAACGACGTCGAGTTGCTGCCACCGTGTGATATGTCCAACAAGCAATCCAGTAGACGACATCTGGATGACTTTACCCGAGGTCGCGTCATTGGGAAGTTGGAAGGTCGAAGTGGGACTAGTGTGGCAGAGGAGTTTGGGATCGCTCACAGCATTGTTTCACGAGCATGGAGAGCATTTCAAACGACAGGAAAGCTGTCCGAGAGTTTAGCAGTGGTCGTCCACCAGCAACCACGGTGGCGGACGACCGGTATATTGTCCTGCAGGCGAGAAGAGACAGACGGCAGACAGCGGGAGAAATCACAAGGCACATGCAACAGACAACTGAATGTCCGTTATCCCATTTTACCGCGGCTAGGAGGCTGTACAAAGGTGGTATATTTGCACGACGACCAGTACGGTGTATGCCATTAACGTCTGCTCATCGGAGACAGCGGTTTCTGTGGTGCCAGGAACACAAGAACTGGACACATCAGCAATGGGGTAGAGTTCTCTTTACGGATGACAGCCGATTTAGTCTGACGAGCGTTTCTGGACGTATACACATCTGGAGAGAGCAGGGAACACGCAATCACACCTCCAACATCATCGAAAGGGACCGGTTTGGAGGTGGTGCAGTTCTCGTTTGGGGCGATATCATGCTTGGTAGCCGTACTAACCTCCACATCTTCCAAGGAGGTTCAGTCACTGGTGTCCGCTATTGTACCGAGGTTCTCCTGCCTCATGTGCGTCTGTTTGGAGGTGCTGTGGGTCCTGAGTTCCTCTTCGTGGACGACAACGCTACACCTCATCGTTCAGTGACTGTCGCAGGGCTGTTGGAGAGTGAAGGTATTCAACGCATGGATTGGCCCGCAAGGTCACCGGACCTAAATCCAATGGAACACCTGTGGGACCTTCTCGGGAGACGCTTGGCAGCACGTCACCAGCCGCCAGCAACGATTCTGCAGCTGCGATTGGCGCTACAAGAAGAATGGGCCGCGATGCCTCAACAGCTCCTTGACAACCTCGTCCTCAGCATGGGCAGATGTTGTAAATCCTGCAACGCAGTCAGGGGTGATCAAATCCCCTACTAAACACTGGATTTTTCTTGACAGCCGTCTGTCACATGGACGTTTCTGTCTTCTGTCCAGTTGTGCTCGAAGCTACCTTTTCAATAAAGTGCCTTTGAATCCTTTGGATTCCTTGTTTGGAGGGTTTTGCTCACTTGTCCCATATTCTTACATCTTGGGGATCTTATGGTATGATTTGAGTCGATGTGGAGCACTTCTGCACGACGTTACATTCGAAAACCCGTCTTGTCCTTAATTTTTGCACGCCAGTGTACATTAATTATTTACGAACTTTGCCATTTAATAAGGAAAAATCTGCTTGAGGGGCTGCTACATTCGCCACTGTGGTGCATCTGTTTGTAGAATGGATTTTTACATTGCATTCATAGTGCAGACGGGCATTATATTTACCTTTTTTCGGGAATGCTGTGCAAGACTTGATTCCCTTTTTTTAAATCAGTTTGAAAATCTATTTTTTTAAGACTTCAGAAACGATGCTACACTAGCACCATCTGTGAGATGAAAAGGCAAAACTCTTGAAACGCAATTTGTTTTTTGTATCCTTCATCAAATAAAAGATCCGCAGTTTTCCTCTTTCCATGCAGAATGAACTTCGCATTCTGTTCATATTCTTTCCTTTTGGGAATTTCATCGGTGAAGAGTAAAATATATAGCTAGCTGGAAAAAGTAATCTTTACTCATATGCGTCGCTCAGGCTCAGTGGATTATGAATGTTATATTTATATTGAAATTCTTGACTTGCCATTTTTAAAGCGGCATTTTGTTTAAGAGATCCTCGATCGCAGGATTTAAAGCAATGCAAAATAATTGCATCGGATGCTCAGGATGACTTCAATTTTCAAGTTCCATCTTCAGCTTTTGAATATGAAGCGTTTTTCCTTCCTTTAATAACATCACTGTAAATATTTTAAACTAAGCGTATGCTCTTTGAAGTAAAAGATCAGCTTTAAATCGGAAAGCATGAAAAGATGTTTTCATTTTTGAACGTCAAACGCACAAAACCTTATTCAAAACTTAAACATCGTTGTATAGAGCGAGAAGACTGAAATATATTGAAACAGGATTACGGTGCGTGTGTTATTCAATAATGCAAATATTTTTAGCTATCTGTATAATAACTTCGTATATACTGTATTTATGCAATTTTTGTTTTTTTATTGGAGGTTTAACGATCACCTTGAGCAACTCGGTGGGCTATAAAGCAGTCGCCCGTCCCTAATTTAGGGCCACTGACTTCCGGGAAGGGAGAGGGCCAGTGCAGTAAGACAAAGAACATCTATGAATCACTGAATTCGAACCCATCCCGGACGAAAGATCAAAAGCCAGCGCTTAGACCACTGCGACACCGGGACGGCTATATCATTGTCAACCATTCAAATCTACGATTGGGTGAAAAGCCTTCAAGGTTCTCCCACAACTGTGTCTTGAGCCAATCTTCTCCATGTCACTCCAGCATGTATTCGAATTTCATCCACCCATCTTCTACATAGGCTGGGACTTTTTCTGTCCCTTGTTATAGAGTCTAATATTTCAATTTTCCATCGGTCGTCCGTTCTTCAAGCAATGTGTGCAGCCCCCGCCCCGGGATTTTACTTTGATGTCTTCGACTTTTGTCATTTTCCAGAGCCACGATTTCTTATCTTTCCTGTTTATATCCAGCATGCAACTCTCCATGCTACTTTTAGCTGTCTACAGCTTCTGTATGACATTTTTAGCTAAAGTCCAAGTCTCTGATCCGTAAGAAAGAACCGCCCAGAATGACTGCGGGATGAAAGTCTCCAAGTCTTTTCCACAACTGTATCTTGAGCCAGTTTATTCCAAGTCAGTCGAACCATGCTTTCGAATTTCATTGACTCGTCTTCAATATGGTTTCATTTTCTTGTCTATCCAATCGAGTATTTCATTTGTCCAATGGTGGTTAGTTCCAGAGATGGAAACGGGTCACGGGTCAACGGATCGATAATTTCTTGCGGGTCTAACGTGTCGGGTCAAGGTATTCTTGACCCAATTTTATTCCAGTTTTGATTTTAAAAAGAGAGAAAAATATATATAAAGAAAAATGCGCGTTGTGGAATTCTGTAGTCGATACCGGTGCCCACGGAGTGAATGATTTGCAATGCAAAAATATTGTCTCTTTCTTAAAGCAACGAAGATTTCCACCGACCGACGTCAGACACACAGACACCATATCGTAAAAAGATACTTCCTTTCAGTTATTTTACAGTGCAATTGTCCAGGACAAGGTACAGGCAAACGCCATTCGCCTGCTTCTCAGCTGATTTACCCTCTCCGTGCGAAGTTCATTGTATGACTAAGTTACTTTTCATATCGCATCTTTTACATTGAGCATTCTGAGGTTTTCGATTGATGTGCTAACATCCCATTCTCATGACATATGTCATGTCTAAACTAACTCCTTATTTGTTAATATGGATGGATTTAATATTAAGGAAGTTGAGAAAGGCGTCGCGGCCAACAAATACGTGCTTGTTCAAAACCACAAGGGGAAGAGTGAATGCTAGAAATTGCTTAGTCTCCTTAAGGAACCGGTGAATAATTCTGCGTTGTTTGGTCTTGATTTTTGCTCAAAACGTGAAAAGTGTATAATTACAAAGAAAGATGTCGACGGTGTAATAAGAGATTATAAAACCAAAAATCTAACGGATCATAGAAAAGTATGCGCACCTCCATCAAAGCTTGAACAATCTAAATACATTTGTGTAATCGTAAATAATGGATTCCTAAT
The DNA here is from genome assembly GCA_039090855.1 of Macrothele yani. NCBI lineage: Eukaryota > Metazoa > Arthropoda > Arachnida > Araneae > Macrothelidae > Macrothele > Macrothele yani. The sequence goes on along the minus strand of CM077001.1, from coordinate 35,110,813 downwards.
ATACTCACGGTCATAGTCAGCCATTTCTTCTGGATTACGAAAAATAGTGGCACTAAAAATGGCACTAAAATTTAGCTAGTACCCAAATTTTAATAAAGGATTTCAGTTATTAAATACTAAGCAGTTATTGGGATGAATTTATATATAAATTGAGTTTCGAATTTATAATTCAAAGCAGATTTGTCAGATTCAATTACGGATCCTGATCGGGTCGGAAATTTTTACCCGTTTCCAACTGTGGTTAAATCTGGCAATATGTCCAGCTAATTACTACTTGAGGGTTTTCATTTTGATCATTTCATTCAACTTGTCATTTTCCTAACATATGTATCCCTCAACCTGTTTCTTGGCAGTGCTGAGACGGACCGAGCCCGAAAGCCCGAAACCGGCTCGGGATGCATAATATTTAGTACGGTTCTGGCTCAGAGTCAGACAGATAGGGAATTGCCTTTATAATTTTATATATATATATATAATTTTATATATATATATGTAATTTTATACTGTGTTACTTAGCATACAAGACTTATCTTACACCTTTTTGTTGATAAAGAGAATTCTTCGACAAATGAGTCTGGGCGGGAAATAGGCACACAGGAGGGGTGGGTATTTGTTTGGGCTTAGCTAGAAAATTCAATAAGTTACGTATTAGTGGATTTCTGAGAAGGAAAGTCTTAAAGAACTATAGATCGTAGATAGCACGCAGACGAAATTTTGCCCCCTTCCTCCACGAAGCAGCTTCCTTTTTATTCTATTGAGCAAAGTGCGTAGATTCCAACGCCTCCCGATTATTCCGGATGCCTGACCTCCAGAAACACTTCAGGAAGAAACAATGGTAAAAATATTCGTACAACTATACCACAGAAATTGATCCCTGTTGAGAAAGACTTTACTACCCTTTTGAGAAGTTAATTGAGGGAGATGAGAGAGTTGAAGTCTGTAAGAAGAAACTATTTTTCTGAATGCCTAAACGAGTTAGTCAGTCTGGCTCGTTCAAGCCCAAGCCATCGAGCATAAATATCAGGTGGAGACACCACCGACTCTGCCGCCATAGTTCACTGCTAATCTTTGGAGTAACGTCACATAAAGGCAAAAACGAACTAAATTATACAGCTGATAAAGCAGGAGGCTTGTACTATTGATAAAGATTATTAAATCCATCATTTTAACTATTTTATACGCCTCCAAGCCACATTGGCTTCAAAGCAGGTTTTTGCCTGAATATGACGTCACCTGCACCACGGGCGGTGACTTATGGCGGTCAGTGCTTAGGAGTGGTCACTCCACTTAGTATTATAAAACTCGATGGCCCGGGGCATATCTTGCGATGTAAAATTCGTGCTCGGGATTTTGAAATTTAGGCCAAACTCAGCACTGTTTCCTGGAAATACCATGCATGCATCTCAGTGCTTTTTTGAATTGTTTCTAGCCTTTGAATAAACACAGTTGAGTCACATTATTGTGACCACTTCCTATTTTTGACGTCAACAGAGTGTTTGAAAGAAGGCATGTGTCGTGAGCTGGCTTAGTGGGTATATAAGGTGTGCTGTAGGCATTCTGGAACAGTCACTCGTTGCTGTCATGAATAAAAGAAACCGGTTTATTAGATTTACAAAAAGGGCTGATTATCGGCTTTCGGGCCAAGGGTGGCAGTACTTCTGAAACAGTATATTTTGTGAATTCTTCGAGTGCTGCTGTAGTTAAAGTGTATCGTGATGGGAGAAATGGCCCACTGAGAACAAGCGACGTGAAAACTGCGGAACACCACGTGCCATTATGTGAGAGGTGAACGTCGGCTTCGAAAATGAGTGAGAGGCCGATCAACACGTTCCACTGGAGCACCTCACTGGCCGAATGAACCTGGCGGCTACAGCAAGTGTGTCTAAAAATGACAGTTCAGCGAACCCTGCTGCGTATGGGGCTCCGATGCAGACGGATGGTCACTGCACCTATGATAACAAAGGCGTATCGGCAGAAAATGCTTGCATTTGCACGGCGGAATCTGAATTGGACCTCCCGCTGATTGGCAAAGGATTGCCTTCTCTGATGAGTAACGTTTTCTCCTCCTTCAAACGGATGGACGTTGGCGTATAAGGCAAGAAACATCGGAGAACACTTCAGCCATTGCTGGAAGAAAACAAGCTCGTGGGGGCAGCGTTATGGTCTGGGAAATGTTTTCGTGGAATTCTCTGGGTCCACTCATACCTGAGGAAGGCACTATGGACCGCATTCGTTATGAATCCATCCTTGCAAACCACGTGCACCCATACATGCTGATTGTCTTCCTTGTGGCGGATGGGATCTTCTAGAACGGCAATGCAACGTGTCACACAGCTAGAAATGTCCGAGAGTGATTGGAAGAGCGCGATGAAGACTTCAAAGTATTTCCCTGGCCCCTAATTCCCCAGACTTAAACCCAATTGAGCTTCTGTGGGACCACCTCGATCGTGTTGTTCGCTCTATGGATCCTCCACCACGCACCCTCCAGCAGCTGAGAGATTCAATGCAATCAGCATGGCTCCACATACCTGTGAACGCTTTACAGTACCTTATTGAGTTACTGGCAGCTAGTCTAGCTGCTGTTCGCACTGCGAATAACAACTGATGATCGAAATGATGTGACTCGACTGTGTATTTCTTAGTTAAAGTTAGTGTCTCTGGTCCATAACTAAAGGCTGTATGCATTTCCTGATTGAATAGTTTACTTTTAAGACATATGGTAAATTGCTCTTTAAAACTCAGCTGGAGTACATTTGTAAGAAGTTTTATACGTATTTTAATTTCTCTTTTACACACACAGAGCGTACAATACTTGCAAAATGAACGGATTTATTCCCGAATATAGAGCACTGTTCACATGCATGTCATTGCATCCCACGTGGGATTAGAATGGTTGAGTGATATTTACCTACTTCGAAAGGGAATATTGATGGAAACGGAACAAGTAGCCATGGGGAGTAATGCATTTTCCCAAGGAGAATGGCTAAAGTTAATTTTCGCCTTCTCACTGGCGCGCTCTCTAGGGGTGTGTTATTGCATCCTGCTTGGGCTTAGAATTTGCTGGAAATATCTACCGAGTAATGTTCATCGGCTTCGAAAGAGAACCTAGTTTTGGAGAGAGAACGTGCAGCTATACTGGTGACAATATCTTTCGAAGGCGAATAAATAACTTCGATTTTCTCACTCGCGCACACTACAAACGTTCACTGAGTTCTAAGCTTGAAATATGTTCGTCCGTATCATGCGTTCTAATAGCATTGTGCCCATGCTTTTCGTTGTAGTAACCGAAAACTTTAATGCACTTAGCAATTCTTTGTTCCAGTTAAGTTAGTTCTTGGAAAGTGAAGGTTTTTTCTTTCCCTGCAAACCACACCGGCGTGGCACACTGAATCTCTTTCTGAAACGTGATTCACGGTTTTGGCGACAACGATGAACTATGAAACCTCTGAGTGCAGTTGAGGATGACAGAGCGATTCAGAATTTTCATAGACTAACCCGGGGTCAGCAACGCGTCGATCGCGATCTACTGGTACCTTGGGTGGTGATTTTATAGAACTTTAATTGACAGAGGGAATCTCCTCCTGCGAGAATTTAGAAGTCCTCTCCACCACATACCCTTTCCCAGCAACATTTACTACCCCTCCACGCAGCTGGTCTTCTTGCGTCTACAGTTAAATATCCATATCCAAGCCTCGTGCCCTACTCCAGCGGCATTTAGAAATCCACCTCCCCACAGCTAGTCTTTCGTCTACAGTCAAATATCCAAATCCAAGCCTAGGTCCATACCCCAGCAGCATTTAGGAATACACCTCCCCGAAGCTAGTCCTTCGTCTACAGTCAAATATCCACCTCCAAGCCTCGGGTCCTACCCCTCAACAGTATTTAGGAATCCACCACCCCACAGCTAGTCTTTCGTCTACAGTCAAATATCCACCTCCAAGCTAAGGTTCCTACCCCAGCAGCATTTAGGAATCTGCCTCCCCGCAGCTAGTCTTTCGTCTACAGTCAAATATCTACCTCCAAGCCAAGGTCCCTACCCCAGCAGCATTTAGTAATCCACCTCCCCGCAGCTAGTCTTTCGTCTACAGTCAAATATCCACCTCCAAGCCTCGGGTCCTACCATAGTAGCATTTAAAAATCCACCACCCCACAGGTAGTCTTCAGTCTGTAGTCAAATATCCACCTCCAAGCCTCGGGTCCTACCCCAGCAGCATTTAGGAATCCACCACCCCACAGCTAGTCTTTCGTCTACAGTCAAATATCCACCTCCAAGCTAAGGTTCCTACCCCAGCAGCATTTAGGAATCCACCTCCCCGCAGCTAGTCTTTCGTCTACAGTCAAATATCTACCTCCAAGCCAAGGTCCCTACCCCAGCAGCATTTAGTAATCCACCTCCCCGCAGCTAGTCTTTCGTCTACAGTCAAATATCCACCTCCAAGCCTCGGGTCCTACCCCAGCAGCATTTAAAAATCCACCACCCCACAGGTAGTCTTCAGTCTGTAGTCAAATATCCACCTCCAAGCCTCGGGTCCTACCCCAGCAGCATTTAGGAATCCACCACCCCACAGCTAGTCTTTCGTCTACAGTCAAATATCCACCTCCAAGCTAAGGTTCCTACCCCAGCAGCATTTAGGAATCCACCTCCCCGCAGCTAGTCTTTCGTCTACAGTCAAATATCTACCTCCAAGCCAAGGTCCCTACCCCAGCAGCATTTAGTAATCCACCTCCCCGCAGCTAGTCTTTCGTCTACAGTCAAATATCTACCTCCAAGCCAAGGTCCCTACCCCAGCAGCATTTAGTAATCCACCTCCCCGCAGCTAGTCTTTCGTCTACAGTCAAATATCCACCTCCAAGCCAAGGGTCCTACCCCAGTAGCATTTAAAAATCCACCACCCCACAGGTAGTCTTCAGTCTGTAGTCAAATATCCACCTCCAAGCCTCGGGTCCTACCCCAGCAGCATTTAGGAATCCACCACCCCACAGCTAGTCTTTCGTCTACAGTCAAATATCCACCTCCAAGCTAAGGTTCCTACCCCAGCAGCATTTAGGAATCCACCTCCCAGCAGCTAGTCTTTCGTCTACAGTCAAATATCCACCTCCAAGCCAAGGTCCCTACCCCAGCAGCATTTAGTAATCCACCTCCCCGCAGCTAGTCTTTCGTCTACAGTCAAATATCCACCTCCAAGCCTCGGGTCCTACCCCAGCAGCATTTAAAAATCCACCACCCCACAGGTAGTCTTCCGTCTGCAGTCAAATATATACCTCCAAGCCTCGGGTCCTACCCCAGCAGCATTTAGGAATCCACCACCCCACAGCTAGTCTTTCGTCTACAGTCAAATATCCACCTCCAAGCTAAGGTTCCTACCCCAGCAGCATTTAGGAATCCACCTCCCCGCAGCTAGTCTTTCGTCTACAGTCAAATATCTGCCTCCAAGCCAAGGTCCCTACCCCAGCAGCATTTAGTAATCCACCTCCCCGCAGCTAGTCTTTCGTCTACAGTCAAATATCCACCTCCAAGCCTCGGGTCCTACCCCAGTAGCATTTAAAAATCCACCACCCCACAGGTAGTCTTCAGTCTGCGGTCAAATATCCACCTCCAAGCCTCGGGTCCTACCCCAGCAGCATTTAGGAATCCACCACCCCACAGCTAGTCTTTCGTCTACAGTCAAATATCCACCTCCAAGCTAAGGTTCCTACCCCAGCAGCATTTAGGAATCCACCTCCCCGCAGCTAGTCTTTCGTCTACAGTCAAATATCCACCTCCAAGCCTCGGGTCCTACCCCAGTAGCATTTAAAAATCCACCACCCCACAGGTAGTCTTCAGTCTGTAGTCAAATATCCACCTCCAAGCCTCGGGTCCTACCCCAGCAGCATTTAGGAATCCACCACCCCACAGCTAGTCTTTCGTCTACAGTCAAATATCAACCTCCAAGCTAAGGTTCCTACCCCAGCAGCATTTAGGAATCCACCTCCCCGCAGCTAGTCTTTCGTCTACAGTCAAATATCCACCTCCAAGCCAAGGTCCCTACCCCAGCAGCATTTAGTAATCCACCTCCCCGCAGCTAGTCTTTCGTCTACAGTCAAATATCCACCTCCAAGCCTCGGGTCCTACCCCAGCAGCATTTAAAAATCCACCACCCCACAGGTAGTCTTCCGTCTGCAGTCAAATATCCACCTCCAAGCCTCGGGTCCTACCCCAGCAGCATTTAGGAATCCACCACCCCACAGCTAGTCTTTCGTCTACAGTCAAATATCCACCTCCAAGCTAAGGTTCCTACCCCAGCAGCATTTAGGAATCCACCTCCCCGCAGCTAGTCTTTCGTCTACAGTCAAATATCTGCCTCCAAGCCAAGGTCCCTACCCCAGCAGCATTTAGTAATCCACCTCCCCGCAGCTAGTCTTTCGTCTACAGTCAAATATCCACCTCCAAGCCTCGGGTCCTACCCCAGTAGCATTTAAAAATCCACCACCCCACAGGTAGTCTTCAGTCTGCAGTCAAATATCCACCTCCAAGCCTCGGGTCCTACCCCAGCAACATTTAGGAATCCACCACCCCACAGCTAGTCTTTCGTCTACAGTCAAATATCCACCTCCAAGCTAAGGTTCCTACCCCAGCAGCATTTAGGAATCCACCTCCCCGCAGCTAGTCTTTCGTCTACAGTCAAATATCCACCTCCAAGCCTCGGGTCCTACCCCAGCAGCATTTAAAAATCCACCACCCCACAGGTAGTCTTCCGTCTGCAGTCAAATATCCACCTCCAAGCCTCGGGTCCTACCCCAGCGGCATTTAGGAATCCACCACCCCACAGCTAGTCTTTCGTCTACAGTCAAATATCCACCTCCAAGCCTCGGGTCCTACCCCAGTAGCATTTAAAAATCCACCACCCCACAGGTAGTCTTTCGTCTACAGTCAAATATCCACCTCCAAGCCTCGGGTCCTACCCCAGCAGCATTTAGGAATCCACCACCCCACAGCTAGTCTTTCGTCTACAGTCAAATATCCACCTCCAAGCCTCGGGTCCTACCCCAGCAGCATTTAGGAATCCACCACCCCACAGCTAGTCTTTCGTCTACAGTCAAATATCTGCCTCCAAGCCAAGGTCCCTACCCCAGCAGCATTTAGTAATCCACCTCCCCACAGCTAGTCTTTCGTCTACAGTCAAATATCCACCTCCAAGCCTCGGGTCCTACCCCAGTAGCATTTAAAAATCCACCACCCCACAGGTAGTCTTCAGTCTGCAGTCAAATATCCACCTCCAAGCCTCGGGTCCTACCCCAGCAGCATTTAGGAATCCACCACCCCACAGCTAGTCTTTCGTCTACAGTCAAATATCCACCTCCAAGCTAAGGTTCCTACCCCAGCAGCATTTAGGAATCCACCTCCCCGCAGCTAGTCTTTCGTCTACAGTCAAATATCCACCTCCAAGCCTCGGGTCCTACCCCAGCAGCATTTAAAAATCCACCACCCCACAGGTAGTCTTCCGTCTGCAGTCAAATATCCACCTCCAAGCCTCGGGTCCTACCCCAGCGGCATTTAGGAATCCACCTCCTCGCAGGTAGCCTTTCACCTACATTTAAATTTCCTCCTCCCCAGCGACTTGCCATCTCTCGGCGTCGTTCAGGAGTCCTCGCTTCCAATTGCACCCTCGCGACGGAGTTTATTATTATTTTTTTTTATTGAAGGTTTAACGACCACCGTGCGGCATTCAAAGGGCTATATAAGTAGTCGTCAGTCCCTAATGTAGGGCCACTGGTTCCAGGGAAGAGAGCCATTGCCGTTAAAATAACATCCGTGCTTCACAGGAATTTGAACCCGAACCCTTTCTGGAATGAATGGTCATAAACCAGTGCTTGGACCACTGCACCACCGGGGCGGCGGCGTTTAGGAGTCCTGTTCACTACGGGTTGCCCTCTCCTGTCGTGATTTAGAAGTCCTGCCTACCTCTTGCCCTCTGGCCATCTCACATTTAGAAACACGCTATCCCTATGATCAAAAGTTTTTCTTCCTCGTTCTCAGAAAAATCCCACGGCTGCAAAGTTCGTACATTTGAATGTTTCTGCTTTCGAATGCTTTTTGTCTTGAGCGCAACACAAACGACAGGAAAAGCAAGTCTCAGTTTTCTTGTAGTTTGTGTTGTGTTAACTTGACAATACAAGTTTTGTTTTGTGCGACGTGCTTTCCGCATGTCTCACTGTGTGCATTTTTAGTTACATTTGCCTGTGAAAGACTATCAGAATGATTGCAAACAAAACGCAAGAAAGTATGATTTTTATTGCCAATGGGAACGTGACAATTTTTTTGCTGAGGTGAAAGAAATTGTCGTTCAAAACAACCGTATGTTTTGTTCGGAAACGTAATGTTCAGAGGAATCTTGAAAGTGTTTGTTCCAAAATTGGTACTGACTTCCCACCTAACTTGAAAAAATACACTCATCGTCAAAAAATTAGTTGCACCCAGAAGGAAGCAACCGACAAGAATGGAACTTGGAGGGCAGGTTTGACATCGTGAGACATGCAAATGATTCAAGTATCACGCTCGGCCGCGCATGTGACGCAAGCAAGGAGGGGTCGTAGCGCTGCGTCTGACCGGCTATATAAGGTCGTCCCGTTGCGCGTGCTTGCCATTCTGGCTCGTGCTGTTGTATTGGTTGCATCCTTTGCAACTGAACAAGTGAAGTATACCTCGGATAAAAGTTCGGAAGCAATTTTAGCAGGTGAAGGAGCTCGATAGGAGCCACATCGTCAGGCTCCGGGAAGCGAGATGGTCTTATCACCGTATTGCGCGCCATACCGGTCGTGCGGGTATCACCATAGCACGCCGTTGGCAGCAGTGGATAGGACAAGGCACGCAGCAGCAACAGGAAGGATCTGGGAGACCTAGACGAACCTCGGAGCCACGATTGCGGATATTCAGCGAGCAGTGGTGACCTCCATGCATCGCCCGATTAGTGCCAGGACCATTCGCAGACTGTTTGCCCGACGCAAGACTACACGCACGCAGACCGTTACGACGACTGCCCTTACATCTTCGGCAGACTGCAATGGTGTCGTGCCAGACTGTCATGGAGCCACTCAGAATGGCAGCGGATGATCTTCAGTGACTAATCCCGCTATTTGTCTTGGAGGGGACGACGAATAAATCCGTGTGTGGAGGCACCATGGTCAGCACCAAGATGAACGGTTTGTTGTCGAGCGTCACACGTTCAGAAGGCCTGGTGTCATGGTGAGATTGCCTACGATGCCAAATCACTTTCGGTGTTTATTACAGGCACTTTTACAACCCAACGTTACGTTAATAAATTCCTGCAACCCTACCTTTTCTGAACGTACAATCCGGTGTGATTTTCCAATAGGACAAAGTTCGTCCGCATACTGCTGCTGTCTCGAGAGCTTACCTTCAAGGCACTGACACTCTGCCATGACGCATGTGGCCGATTGAAAATGTGTAGGATGCTCTTGGACGCGTTATCCACACTCCACCCCTACCGCACAATCTGCAGGATCTGCGTAAGATTCAAGCTGCATGGGGTGGCTTATTGCAGGACACCATTAGGAACCTGTACAACTACGCCGAGACGTCTGGCATGCTGCGTGAGCAAACATGGCTGCCCGACGCCATACTGAGAGGCACTACTTATAGGCGTGTAGCTCAATAAATAATGCCCTTATCAGTCTCAATGCTTAATCATTTATTGTTCCTGGTAACCTTTACCTCCCCCTCCCGCATAGTATTGCAATCCGACGCGTCCTTCTGGGCTCGGCTTATTTTTTTGGCGATGAGTGTAGATCTTAAAACAAGACTCAGGTAGCTATACAATAAAAATTGTTTTCCAAGGTTTCTGATGAAAGCGCATCGAATAGCTAAAACGAAAAAGCCTTTTGAAGATGGCGATAAGATTGAGGAAGACTTTAGAAGCCGTAGATCAGCTCAAACAGCTGATATGCAGCTTTAAAAAGTACCCCTCCTGAAGTGAGGATGGATTGCCGACGTCGGGAGACGCTGGTTAATAAAAGCCCATCGGTTATGTAGGCATCACTGAATCCGAAAAGGAATGTGTCTGTCCGTACATTACCTATGGATGAAACTGTCAAAGTCGCAGGAGGAGAACATCTGCGTGAGCGTCCGTCATAAGTATAGATGGTGCTGAGAAAGACTGGCGCCTTGCAAATGCAATTGTGATCGAACAGGACAGTATAGATGCAGTGTCATGTCCACCGAAAGGGTCTGTCAGTATGTGATAGACAAAGCTGTGAATATCCATGGAAACACTGTATCACAGCTTTTGAAACCAAGTGACAGCTGACTAAATAATGATAACAATAGTAACACTAACAATAAATAACCCTACTTGTATTGATAAATTTATCATTCTCGGTGCCAGTGATTAACGATTCGTTCTCAACGAATAACTTCACTGAATCATTCGATCTCACCTTTGTAAATTATCACTCAATCCGTCATTACATTTGCAGAGAGAAATTTTAAATTACTGTTCTCTTTGCTCTTCACCTATATTCAGGAACAAGCGCTTACAATGGAGGGCATATTCAATCGGAATTATGTTCTCCATCTGTACCCACATTTTTTTTTTTTTTTTTGGCCCGGGCCTCTGTTCTTCAGTTATGCTATTGTTTTTTAAAATAAAATGTATTCATTTTCCAGAAAATTTACTGTCAGTATAAGAATTAATATGTACACTTTTTTTCGGATAAGTAGCAGCTAAGAAATATAAAACTGAAGTAGGAATGAAACCTGAAGACAGTCATTTGAATAATGTGTTTGCGAAGAGCGGGGACTCATTCGTGAACCATGAATGCTTTCTGAGCTCTCGATTTTTTGTAAGTTTGCCAATATCCACTTTGACCTGTGAAAACAAGTTTGTCATTGACGGAGATTGAATTCGCACCCCCTCACTCCGGAGTAAGTTGCTCTCTTAACTAAGCTACACCGAGGGAATGTATCGCTGCAGATTTGTCGTCTTGGCACGTGCTTTACCTCTGTAGTACGTCACAGACCTTGAATGCGAATAGTGTGTAGGCGATGAGCGAAGATTCATTCTTTAACGGTGAATGGGTTTCAACAAAGGTCGTGCAGCACATTTAGGCCGTTCGCCAATTTCCGCTCTGGTCATAGACTGAATTTCTCCAACGAATGTACTTCACGAATGCAGAGGAACGAACGGAAGAGAAAATCGAATGACCATTCATTTGAGAGGTTATTCGTTAATGATTCGTTCATAACGAATGACTTCACCGTGAATGGTTCGCTCTCAGCAATGCGAATCGACCTTTCAATCCGCCTTACTGCAACATACACTAATGTCGCAGTGTGTTTAATTTTCTTATGCCCCGAATGAATTCTCAATAAAAAGAGTGATGCGACAATTAAAACTTATGTAAGTGAGCATTCAGCTAGGAAATAACGGTGAAACTTAAGAATGGGAATGCCATTCATTTGTAAATCTTTCATCGTGAATGGTTGAACAGTTCGCGCTCTTTTGGGCAGTTTGCCAAAATATCTGTGGCCTTGAAAGCTCAACACGGAATCCCTGCATTGAATGATTTACTCAATTAGCGTAGTGGCAGCCTGGAAACTATCGTTTGAAGAATCATTCGTGAATGATTTTTTTGCCTGAATGATCAACTCCCAAGAATGACTGATGTCATTAGTAGTGATGGACCATTCGTGAACGATTCGCTTACCACGAATGACTTCACCGTGAATGGTTTGCTCTCGCAACTGAATGATTATTCTATCAGTCATTACTGTGACACACTGAAGTGGCACCACGTGTTTAACTTTCGCGAGTTCGGAAATGAATTCCCAATATGAAAAGTAACGTCGAGAATCAATAAGTGTCAACCGTTACGTGAGTGAGCAATCAGCTGGAGAATAATGGGGAAACTTAAGAACGGGAGCGATTCATGAACGGCGTTAATCTTAATGGTGTGCCCGTATAGTGCTCATGGCAAATCCTTCATTGTGAATGAATGAACTCACGCACTTAAGGTCGGTTCGCCAAGAGTTGTGGCCTTGAAAGCGCGAATGATTCACTTGGTAAGCGTAGAGACAACCTGGAAATTGAATGATCATTCGTTTGAATGATCATCAGGGTGGGCCGAAGAAACCGAAAGTGTGCAGACTGGTTGGTTTGGTGTAGTGCGGAAAAGTTGTGACCCAAACACTGTGAAAAAGTTTTTTACTGTGAGATAATATCTTCTGTTCCGGTAACAGGCTTGAAATTTCAAAAATTCGCCTAAAAAACACCTATCTACACTCAAATACCTATGTACTATAAAAAAAATTTAAATCATAATTATTAAATCATAACCAAACAAGTTAGTAAAATTACGCAATGCATTGATAATTATATGCTTTCCAACGTACCAGAGATCATTACTCAAGTTATGAAGATAATGGCTGTGGAATAAATCTCGCCCCGTGTCCTGACCTTCGATCCCATTTAGAGGATATTCAACAGAAACTTAAGTATTCTTCCGGAACAACATGATAAAGTTTTGTCTCAATCGAAGCCTTTTTAGTCAAGTTATGACGCATAACAGCAATGGATCCCGCTCCTATGTCCTGACCTTTGACCCCATTTAGTCCATTTTCAACAGGGTTCGTCCCACATACTAAATTTAATCGAAATCTAACCATTTTTACGTAAGTTATGACGCATAAGGGCAATAGAATGGAATGGATCCCTCTCCTATGTTCTGACTTTTGACCCCATTCCGTCCATTTTCAATAGGGTTCGTCCCCAGGTGGTCTACTACCACATACTAAACTTTCATCGAAATCGAACCATTTTTACCTAAGTTAGGACGCATAAGGGAATGGATCTCTCTCCAATGTTATGACTTTGACCCCATTTCGACCATTTTCAATAGGGTTCGTCCGCAGGTGGTCCCCTACCACATACTAAAATTTTATCGAAATTGACCCATTTTTACGCGAGTTATGCTGACAGACGGAGGACAAAGCTGGAGCATGTACGCTTCTTCAACCTACGGTTGGAAAGCGTAAAAGATTATTAACTACTGGATTCCGGAAAAAACTAATTTATTTGCACTTGTAACCGCCCTTGTGATCAAAGACTGGCATCAAATTGCGTGACTGTATGATCGATCGAATAAACCCATCTCTGTTTGGTGCTTCGCAAACTTCCGACGATGCCTTTGTAACAAGCTTTACCATGCGTTCCACAGCTAGTGTGTGCCAAGGGAAATCAACGATATCCTATTGTCGAGGGATATCTTTCGCAATTAGTATGTTTCGTAACAGCTGAGAATCCATGTCGTTTAAAACCGAAGGAGGCGTGCGATCGCACGTAGACCAATCAATCAGTTCGATGTAATCTTTGGTCTGAAAGTTTATCCGAGGTACGACAAATGTTCGAACACCAACAGTTGCATCAGCAGAGTCTCTTGCCTTGCGGAGCCTACGAATTCCAAGCTCCCGCACGCGCTCTCTCATTTGTTAACATGCTCAAGAAAATGTTTTCTGGAGAGGCAAAGTAAGCGTTGTGACTTAATACTGGATCGATTACTTTCTGGTACTTCTTCGGCAAGTATCTAGGTGACCTAATTAATTCATATTGGTGCTTTGTTCAGTCCTTTATAGAATTCAATTACTCATAGCTGTATTAAACTTAGTTTTCAAACTTTCAAGCCCGTTGCCGGAACAGAAGATATTAACTCACAGTAAAAAAAAATCCCCAGTATTTAGGAGTGAGAGGTCACAATTTTTCCGCATACACCAAACCGGCCTGTGCACTTTCGGTTTTTCTTTTTTTTTTCGGCCCACCCTAACGATCATTCGTGAATGACTCTTGCGCGAATGATGAACTCTCAAGAAGGAATGACCACCCCGGTGGCTCAGTGGTCTAAGCGATGGCCTCTGATCATTCGTCCGAACGGGGTCTGGGTTCGAATCCCGGTGAGACATGGATGTTGTGTTTGTCTTACGGCACTGGCTCTCTCCCTTCCCTGGAACCAGTGACCCTAAATTAGGGACGGGCGACTGCTTATAGCTCATTGAGTTGCTCACGGTGGTCGTTAAACTTCCAATAAAAAAAAAAAAGGAGTGATTTATGTCAGCACTACTCGGCTGATGTCTCATGCGATTTCATATTTTCAAAACTAAAAACTCTTTGAAAAGTCAATGAAGAAAGAAATATTCCTCATAATGCATGGGAAATCGATAGAATGTTAAAAACAAACAGAATAGAAATTGTGTGGTAATGGTGATTTCCGGCCTACAGAAGTGGCCAAAATTGTGGAAACCTTTTGGAAAAAGTGTATTTTTGAGGTTTGATGGCTCATAACACTTTTTTTTTTGAGTAATACCATAAAATTATATATGAATGGAAAGATAATTTAATCAAGAATGTAATGCAATAACTTTTATGAAGGATTTTGTATCAGAACAGCAGTTAAAGAAGAAAAGTGAAACATAGAAAAAATGAGATGTACAAAATTTCTCACCATTTCAGTTAATACTTAGTTGGGTAACCTTAAGCGTTAATTACGGCCGTACAACGCCTTCCCATGGAGTGAACCAAGTTTCTTAGTTCTGCAGCTGCTATAATGTGAAACCAAGATTATATCATTGCTTCTATTAATTGGGTTTTATTGCTGGGTTGCTTCTGCACTAACAAGTTTTTTAGTCGGCTCCATAGATTTTCGATGGGGTTAAGTTCTGGGCTATTCCCAGGCCATTCCAGCAGTGGAATATGATTATCTTGAAACCACTTTTTGGACACAGCAGCAACAAAACATGGAGCTGAGTCCTGTTGAAATATAAATGTTTCATTATCTTGGAAAAGATCGTGTGCGGAAGGCTTCAGTTTGGGCTCAAGAATTTCATTAATGTATTTTTGGCCATTTATATATTCCTATTAATCTCTCAAATTCTGCCCACACCTTTTGATGTCATAAAACTACAGATCATAACACTAACTGGGTGTTTCAGGGTACATGTAATGCAATCAGGGTGCAAATCTTCTCCGATTCTTCTCCTTACTTATTTTATGCCAGCTCTACCAAACAGGGAGATCTTGGTCTCATCACTCCAAATAACAGTGTCCTATTGTTCCGCTGTCCGGTTAACATGGGTTTTAGTCCATTTTAATCTTTTCAACCTGTTTGAGAGATAAAAATGGCTTTTTCGTGGAATTCTAGCTTTCAGACCAATTCCTGCAGTTTGTGCCGAACAGTCCTTGCACTCAACTTCACATTGCATTGCGCCATTTCATCTTGTATACACCCAGATGATTTTCTTCTGTCACCTAGGCACAGTGTCTTAATTCTTCTATCATCACTTGCTGTTGTGCACCTTTTCCTGCCTTTACCAGTCTGGTTTTGTAGTGACTAAGTCTCTTTATACCTCTTCAAAAATTTAGAAATGCCACCTTTGGTTAAGTTTCCACCAATTTTTCTTCTAATTTCCTCATAACTGAAACCTTGTTCACTTCATAGTACTATTTCACATCGCTTTCTGGATGACCAGTCAACTTTTTGCGCCATTTCTTTAATTTTATTGCGTTTTACAAACTCACTAAATGAAAGAACACACACACAAAAAAACAACTTAATAGCAATCACATAACACACTGACAAATGTCCTCCTCCCAGCTCTAATACACATCAATAGCTGAATCCTACTGTGACCTGATTGGCTCATTACCAAAGCAAGATGACACCCTATTGGCTCTCTAAACACTCATGCTCATTGGCTACATTCAAATAAAGGAAAGCTACTTCATATCAATCTACGCAAGTTGTGCTTCGTTTTTCTGGTTATTTGGCTGTAACTTTTCATAGAATACAGATAATTGAACAAACTTTGTTGAATTACATTTTTGATTAAATTATATTTCCATTGATATATAATTTTATGGTATTACTCCAAAATAAAGTGGTGTTATGAGCCATCAAACCTCAAATATACAATTTTTCCAAAAGGTTTCCACAATTTTGGCCACTAGTGTACATCCGTTTCTGGATGGGAGATGAGTCAAAAGCGCTATGAGGAAGCAACGATACTTCAACTGGCGAAAATCTGAGGATGTTCAGATTCCTAAGCTAAGTTTGCTTAGTCTTAGTTGCTTGGAACTTCTTGGTCCTGAGTGGTGTAAAATCGGAAGATGCGGATTTCCGCTCCAGGGTGATGAAATTTTCAAGTTTTCCGAGAGATGTTACATGGATAACTAGTAAATGTTACAAACAAATTCAGAATTTATATTGTTTGCTTTAAATAATAATAATCATCATCATCAACCATTATCAATCCACTGCTGGACGAAGGTCTCTCCAAGCCTCTTCCACAGCTGCCTATCTTGTGCTACTCTCCACCATGTTACTCCCTCATACTTTCGAATTTCATCCACCCATCTCCCCTGCGGTCTTCTAGGTCTTTTCCTGCCCCTTGGAATCCAATCTAAAATTTAGACTGTCCATCGATGGTCTTGTTTTGGCAGTATGTCCAGCCCATTGCAATTTCAGGGATTTAACTCTAATCATGATGTCTTCCACTCTTGTCATTTTTCTGATCCACGAGTTCCTCTTCTTATCTCTCCTGGCTACACCAAGCATGCATCTCTCAGTGTTTCTTTGAGTTGCCTGCAGTCTTTGTATGTCTCTTAGTTAAGGTCCACGTTTCTACTCCATACGTAAGCACAGGAAGGAGGCATTGATTAAACACTTTCTTTTAAGACATAATGGCATATTGCTCTTGAAAATTATATTGTTTCTTCCAAAGGCTCTCCAGGCAAGTTTTATACGCCGATTAATTTTTTCATCAATGTGACCCTCACTTGATATCTGCTGTCCAAGATAAACGTACACATCTGTTATCTCCAGCATTTCTCTATCAATCGATAAATCTTCATTTCTTGTAAAAGCATTGTACATCACTTTTGTCTTCTGAAAGTTCATTTTTAATCCCACTTCTTTCCTCTTGTCAGCAAGTTCTAGGATCATGCTCTGCGCTCTGAAGGTGTATTTGCCAAGATGACTACGTCATCAGCAAACCAAGTTGAGTTAAGTAATCTCCCTTAATCTTTATCCCTTTGTTTTCCCAGTTCAATGAATGAAAGACATTTTGCAATGTGGCGCATTAAATATTCTCCTTGAAAAGATCATTTTGAATTATCTGATGACATTCAAAATAATATGACAACACTAACGAATAAAAATTTGTTTTCAGAAATGCTTCCAAGTGCAGTAGAGACGAGAGAACGAACGCTCTTTAACTCAGAAGAATGACATATCTAATAATCTTTCAGCTTCAGTAGAGCTTCGTGTTCGTCAAAACTTGCTGATCTAAAGATAATAGATTATCGATCGTACAGTTAGTTTCAATCGAATTTACTCGGCCGTGCTGGCGACATCAGAATTCCAAACTGGGTTTTAACGACATTAAATGTGCACACGCAATGGAAATGTCCTTAAACTAAATTCGAGATTATGCATTGCGCCAGACACCCTAAGTATTGCACAATGACGTCATAAAGAAAAATTCGTGAAGCAAACACCTAGCTCACTTCTCAAATGGTGAACCTCCGCCGCATACAAATCAATGATGCAAACAATTGAAATTCAACGCTGCGAATGTCGTTTAATAAAACGCATGACGGGAGTTGAATGAACAGTAAGAAAGCAACGACGAGAAAATTGAAAGAATCTCTCAAAAGCTTCCAAGAATGCCCGAAAGTTGTTTTGGAATGTTACTACCTTTTCCTTCAAAAGGAAATAATTTCTCAGATCTAAGGAACGTGACGTCAAAGTGGAGAACTTTATTTTTAAACTAACTTCTCAGATCTCTCAGCTCCTGTGTTGTCGCGACTGGAGTTATAAATTTATTCAGTTAAAACTCTGGTGTAGTGTTATTTCTTTTTCATGAACTGATCATAAAAAATACTATAAAATCACTGAAAAAGGAAATTCGGAAATTTTGAAATAAGGAGAATAAATGAGCTTTGAAAGGGATTTGTGCGTTTCGATTTGAGAGACAAAAGGGAGCGAGTTTTGCGTTTCAATTTGAAAATTTTAAAACAAGAATGAATCAGTTGGGAAAGAGATTTGTGCTTTTCGAGTTGAGCTCCTTCGTAAAACAATTAAAGCTGGAATTTCTTTGATATCTTGCAAAATGATCTAACATTACTTCGTATTTCACTTCATTTTAGCCAATCAAAAAAGATTGATACAGGTTCCGATCACATACGCATTTAAAATTTATTTTTCGACAACGAAAATGTACTACAAACATTAGTTCTATAACTTACTATACACTGAGTGGACAGAAATCATGGAACACCTACCTAGTAATGGGTAGGCCACCTTTCAACCCGATAAAGGCGGTCACACGGCGAGACATTGAGTTCACTAGGTCACGAACGCTGTCCAGACTTCCGTCGCATTCCTGGGTGCAGGACCCAAACCCGAACAGAATTTTCCACAACACCCCAAAGATTTTCCACGGGGTTCATTTTCGGTGAACGGGGAGGCTATTTCATGGTGGAAACCTCTGCGTAATGCCATTCTAACCATGTTCTAGTCGCCACGGCTTCGAGGAGAGGCGCATTGTCTTGCTAGAAGAGTCCATTGTCCTGTATGTGCATGATAACAATGAAAGGATGCAGATGGTCTGCAAGCATGGACATGTAGATGCTCTAAATTTACCAAAAGGTCCCAGTGTGTTCCGGTTGAACACGCCCCAGAACATAAAACCGAGCCTCCACATTTCCTTGCTGACATGTTGGGTTCATGGTTTCGTACGGTTTCCGCCAGATCCGCACCCTCCCGTCTGAGCGACATAACTGGAATCATCGGACTAGGAAACCCGTCCCCAATCATCCAAAGTCCAATGCAGATGTTCTTTCGTCCAGTTGAGGCTTACACAGTCAGGTGATGGGGAGTTAGCAATGGGATACTAGTTGGTCGACGGATCCCATAACTTATTGCGGCTAATGATGGCCTTGGTAGAAACACTTGTGGCACCTCCCTCGTTGAAGTCTACTGATTCGTGCCACTGTTGCTCTCCGGTTAATTGAGACTGTGCGAAACAGATGTCTACACACAGCCACGTTCACCCCTAGCCTTTCTCTGCCCACATCGCTGTCAACGATGCGATGTTATTCCGCAAATTCTGTATTCGCAATACTCTTTATACTGTCAAACGGGAATACGGTGAATTCCCGTTTATCCGCCACACTCGGTTAACCGCCATCCATCACTCCATTTTATTTTTCTCATGTCGTGGCGAGCGTCAGTCTTTCTCTTTATGATATTCCCCTATCCTACCTTCCCCCAAACAGATGGTTTCTTCCAGAGATGCTTCTTCCCCCCACCCCCAACCACTCACACACAACCCCACATTTGCTCAGGTGCAGATGACGTAACCTAGGTAAGGAATTGCACCATCGCTCATTCTCCACTGGGGCGGAGATCACGAGACCTATATTAGACGGTGTGTAATTGTTGGACATTCCCTACTGCGGTTTAGATCACACCACCGTTAGGAGGTTCATTTCATTCCAAATTTTTAAGTGGGCAGGATGAGTGCCAAAAGAAAGCTAGTCTTTCTTCATATAGAAGAAAATTAGCAATCTTAAACAATATTTTAGAGGGCGTAGTACCGCACTTTCGCTTTTCCGTCTATGTCGCTTATCCCTCACACCTCCGGTCTCTGAAGTAACGGATACTCGAGAATCTACTATAATGAAATTTTTATTCCACCTAAGCGATAAAGTGACCCATGCGACGGGCACCCACTATTACCCTCCTTTCAAAATTAACGCCCGCACTGGTCTAAGAGCTGGCGCATGACAATTCGTCCAAGATGGGTCAGGGTTCAAATCCCGGTGAGGCATGGATCTTGTATTTGTCTTATGGCACTGGCTTTCTCATTTCCTTGAAACTAGTTGCCCTAATTTAGGGATGGGCGACTGCTTATAGCTAGGGCAATAATTTTATCGCGGGAAAAGAGGCAAAATTCGCGGAGCGATCACGGGGTGAATTATGAAATTTCGCGAAAAGTTCGCTACCGAATATACAATAACATTTCCAAAACAAAGGTCTACCAAGTTACGAAGCAATAATACAAATGACTAGTACGTAACTAAATAAGAATTATAACTTTATAAGTTTTTAAAATTGATACTTACGTTTATAAACCATTCAAATTCTGGCAATGTTACTAACGCCGTTACACGAGATCAAGATTTCCATTTTAATGGATGGCATTTTGGTACATTATATTGTACATACACAGATTTTCTTCTTTATTGCTGTGTCTTGTCCTGCAACACGTTTCTAAATTTAGAAAAGGACCGTTCAGCATAGACACTATTTGTGGGTACTGACAGACAACAGATGGAGACCTTATGTAGCTTAGGAAAAAGACCTTTTTTTCGTATTCCAGAAGTCAAGCAAACCTTCGCTGACACGAAATTATTTTACACTCGCTTTATATGAACGAAATTCACATTTTGGTTTGTCCTCATCTTCGGACATATGGGCTGAAAACAAATCTTTGTCGTCTAAAAGGTCCAAGGACTTAAATTGATTACATGCATTGAAGAAATTTGCAGCTGGCTGACAAAATCGATGCTTTTTATCTTAAAAAAATGCTTAATTTTTTCATAACAAACGAATAGAGCTATTTCTGCAGGGACGTGATCGCAGTATTGACTCTTGCTAAGACTGTTGGCGATGTCAGACATTTCATTATACACTATCTACCAACAAGTAATTGGACACATGTGATAGCAAAGGAAAACGAAGTTTATTCACCTTCAATAGTTGATGGAGCCTCCACGAGCGGCGATTACAGCTGCGACCTTCCGGGGAATACTCTCAACCAGGCGTTGTACGACGGCTAGCGGTATTTTCTTCCACTCGGCTTGGAGAAGACAGGTCAGTTCCTTAACCGATTTCGGACGGTGGGGGAATCCCTTAAGTTGACGCTCCAACTCGTCCCAGAGGTGCTCGATAGAGTTAACCCCATTGTCACCATACCAAGCCATGCTGGACCTCGCAACATGACAGGTGGCATTGTCATCCTGAAAGTAACATGGGTCCACCCCGTAAAACCGCCACAACGTAGGAAGCGCATGGTCATCCAAAATGGTGCAGTAGGTCTCGGCGTTGAGTCTACCAGGAATTGCGACCAAGGATCCCGTGTCATACCAGGAGAAACACCCCCATAGCATAATTCCACCGCCGCCGAACTTCACAGTTGGCACAATACATTCCGGCAGGAGGCATTCTCCAGGCAGACGCCAAACCCAGACCCTGCCATCCGAACGGTAGAGGGTGAACCTTGATTCGTCGCTCCAGAGAACCTGTTTCCATTGTTCAACGGTCCACTGTCGACGTTCTTTGCACCACGTTAGCCGAGCAGCGCTATTGGACTTGGTGATCAAAGGATGATGGGCGGCAGCACGTCCATGATAACCGAGCCTATGGGCTTCCTTACGGATGGTATTCATCGAAAGAACACTCCCGGATGCCGGTTGAAACTCCTCGCGGATGTGGCCCGTCGATTTGGTGCGGTTCTTCCGAATTTCTCTGGCCAGCACCCGTCGGTCTCTAACTCCCAGTTTTGTGGGTCTTCTGCGTCGGGGCACATTCCGACAGTCACCTCTCATCTTCCACTTGCCAATCACGGAGGCTACTGTCAATTTTCGGTACTTCAACTGGCTGGATATGTCACGTATGGATCGGCCATTTCTGCGATACCGGACGATTACACCTTTCTCGAAATCAGAGAGCTCCGAACTGCGTGGCATCTTGCATGCGACTGGTTGCGTTGTTTCCCACACGATATTTAACGGCGGCGGCCGTGACGTGTATCAGGACCGCAGATATCGTCGATTGCAGGGGTGTCCAATTACTTGTTGGTGGATAGTGTATATTTTGTGCGCGGAAATTCGCTGTTTTTCAAATAAAGTGAGCTGTCCGGAAATATACGGCGCATGAACCTCAACTTGCTTAACAATACCCAATGATTTTTTCCACAATACAACGGCTATTGTTGTCTTTTTGTTCTTTAAAAAATAATGGTTAGTCTTCTGTTTGCAGTGAAACAGCACGGCATCAAATTAACTGTTTCACCAAATCTGCAAAGGCACTGGTGTAAACAAGGTATTTTGCCCTTCTATTGCAAAAATTGTGAAAATGTCATTTACGAGAAGGACAAGCTGTGAAGGCACGTTTACAGCAACTACTAAAGAGTTAACATTTTCAAATTAATTCTGCCAAATTTCGCCCAGAAGATTAAAAAGATGCGCATTGCAGGTGACGTGAACACCATTCAAAAATACGGCTTTCAGGCTCTTTTCTAACGCTTTGGACGTGCAAGATGCATTGTCTGTCACAAAAGCGGTTATATTAGCTCACTAAACTTGAACGTGGCAAGCTCATAAGACAAACAAAATCTATTGACATAACCAACCTTAAAAAACACCATAATACCTTCAAGTTAGAACTGAAGAACAGGTTCTCTGCTTTAGAAGGCCTAACATCGGAAGAAGTGGACATCTCTGAAGTTAACAGAAAAATAACCAAAGCTCTTATGGAAACAGCAACAAAATTAGCTGGGTCTAAGAACAAGTTGCATGTGAACAAATTATCAGGAAAAACCAAAATGTTGATGCAAAAAAGAAGAGATGAGGACAACTAAAGAAGATGTGACTTCCAAAGTGGAATATATAGAGCTATGCAAGACAGTAAGAAAAAGTATCACTGAAGACGTAAGAAAATTCAACTGTGAACTAGTGAGGAAAGCAATTGAAAACAACCAAAGCCTAAAGATAGCAAAGGGACATCTCAGTAAGGGAAGAAAACAGATTATGGCACTGAGAAAAGAAGATGGTTCTGTAACAAGAAATAGAGGCGAAATTTTGACAAGAGTGAAAGATTTCTACTCCAAATTATATGGAAGGGATGATATATGCACTCCAGACATCATGAAAGATACCAGTACTAGAGTTCCTCCAGTCCTTCCAGCAGAAGTTGCACATGCAATCAAGAACATGAAGCGAGGAAAAGCTCCAGGAGAAGATGGAATTACTGTAGACATCATACAAGAAGCAAGTGGAGAAATCGAAACAGTACTCGCCCAAATTTTCACTCGATGCCTTAATGAAGGAAAGATTCCTGAGGATTGGAACACCGCTACAATGATCCTGCTACATAAGAAAGGGGACATTGAGGATCTCGGAAACTACAGACCTATCAGCCTCCTATCAGTAGTTTATAAAATCTTCACTAAAGTTCTTTCACACCGCTTGAAGGTAACACTGGACAT
Organism: Macrothele yani; assembly: GCA_039090855.1. NCBI lineage: Eukaryota > Metazoa > Arthropoda > Arachnida > Araneae > Macrothelidae > Macrothele > Macrothele yani. Next base: position 35,087,496 of record CM077001.1, on the reverse strand, counting down.
GGCTCAACCGAGAGAACAAGCTGGATTCAGGAGTGGCTACAGCACAATAGATCATATCCACGTGCTGAGAGAACTAATTGAAAGAGCGAGGGAATATGAAACTTCCATTGTGCATGGCTTTTATCGATTATGAAAAAGCCTTTGATTCGGTGAAACCATCAGCAGTTACAATGGCTCTGAAAACCTGCGGTATTGAAGATGCATACATTAATATTATTAGTAACATCTATGAAAATGCAAGTGCAAAGATTAGGCTGTTTGAAAATACAACACACGTAAAAATTGGAAAGGGAGTGAGACAAGGTGACACCATATCTCCGAAGCTCTTTAATGCCACATTGGAGGGTGTTTTTCAGTCGCTGAGCTGGGAAAACAAGGGGATAAAGATTAATGGAGATTATCTAACCCACCTTCGTTTTGCTGATGACGTAGTCATTTTTGCAACTACCCCATCAGAGCTGCAGAGTATGATCCAGGAACTTGCTGACAAGAATAAAGAAGTGGGATTAAAAATGAACTTTCAGAAGACAAAAGTGATGTTCAATGCTTTTACAAGAAATGAAGATTTATCGATTGATGGAGAAAAGCTGGAGATAACAGACACGTACGTTTATCTTGGACAGCAGATATCAAGTGAGGGTCACATTGATGAAGAAATTAATCGGCGTACAAAACTTGCCTGGAGAGCTTTTGGAAGAAACAGCATAATTTTCTTCAAGAGCAATATGCCATTATGTCTTAAAAGAAAAGTGTTTGATCAATGCATCCTTCCAGTGCTTACGTATGGTGCAGAGACGTGGACCTTAACTAAAAGAGACATACAAAGGCTGCAGACAACTCAAAGAAGCATGGAGAGGTGCATACTTGGTGTAACCAGGAGAGATAAGAAGAGGAACTCGTGGATCCGAAAAATGACAAGAGTGGAAGACATCATGATCAGAGTTAAATCCCTGAAATGGCAATGGGCTGGACATACTGCCAGAAGGACAGATCATCGATGGACAGCCGAAATTTTAGATTGGATTCCAAGGGACAGGAAAAGACCCAGAAGAAGACCACATGGGAGGTGGGTTGATGAAATTCGAAAGTATGCAGGGGTGACATGGAGGAGACTGGCACAAGACAGACCGTTGTGGAGGAAACTTGGGGAGACCTTCGTCCAGCAGTGGATTGATAATGGTTGACAATGATGATGATGATGATGATATCCTACTTATTAACACACTGAAGTACTGCCTCGCTGACTGCTTTAAAATTTACGGATTCCAAAGTGATGCACTCAAGAAAGATTGCATTCAAAGAGGTTTCATCATTGCAGCTTTCAATATTCGGTTCAGCTGATGGAACAGCAAGAATATTCAAAATGTATCTATCTTCTGAATCAGTTGTTTCGTCTGCTACGATGCTTACACCGGATACTGATTTTAAAAAATCAGTCATTTGTGGCTTGTGAATCTCTTATATTTTCGGCAAATAACATTCCCGCATCCAATTTGCTTTTGGAATAACACCATCTTTCAACGAATTTTCTAAGTAATTTTTTAATGCAGGGTTATCCAGTTTGGAAAGTGGGATATCGCTCAATGGAACTTTGGAAATTAACTGGTGCCCTGCACAAATGGCACCAGTTAATTTCCAAAGTTCCATTGAGCGATGCTATTCTTGTGCAGTTCTTTTCTCAGTTAATTCATCAACGCATTTCTACATTATTTCCGGTTCACTATTCACACATCTGTTTTTTTTTTATTCAGCTTGCTTGCTAAATGCTTTTCACAACTGTCCTTTCTTGAAAAATTCACTGGTATGTTGCAACACGAACAGAATAGATTTTTGTTTACATGAAACGTTCCCTTACTTTACTGGCTGCATCTTTCAGATGCACTCATTTTACTCACGTGGCTCATAATCAAAATTAAAAAACAATATCTAGAAACTCAAACTACTCACACGAAAGTACAGATTTTCTAAGCCAAGCGTCTGCGAAACACTTTTCTGTGAGCTGCTTTCCCAGCTAAAATTACTAACACAACTTACGACATCCGGTTAACCAGTGTGCACTCTTCAGCAGAGTGCATGTGACTTTGAATTATCCATCAAGCTTCTTCGAAAAGGGTGTCTTCGTAACGAACCATCTTGAGAGGTAATTCAAGGTTTAAAAGCTCTGTTTTAGACTTTCGAGTAGGATTACTTTGCTGTATATTTTTTGCGTAAATTCTAACGAATGCAGTATTAAAATTATTTAATTATGAAAAATACAGTAATCCTAAAATTACAATAGAAATTAGGCAAAAATAGATAAAAAAATCTGAAATTCATAGATATGTTTCATATTCGCGAAATTACAGAAAAAACCCTAAAATTCGCGAAACAAATCGCGGAAATTCGCGCCGCGACAGAATTACTGTTCTACTTATAGCCCATTAACTTGCTCACAGTGGTGGCTAACCCCCTCCCTCCCTCTCTCACACTCACTCACTCTCTCTCTCTCTCTCTCTCTCTCTCTCTCTCACACTCACACACTCTCTCTCACACTCTCTCTCTCACACACACACACACACACACACACTCTCTTACACTCTCACACACTCTCTCTCTCTCTCTCACACACACTCTCTCTCTCACACTCTCACACACACACACACACTCACTCACTCTCTCACACACACACACACACTCTCGCGCACACACACACACACACACACACACACACAACACTTAACTCATGAAGTTTATCCATACTGACATCGAATAACAGTCTGCGTGAATGCAGTGATGTTCTTCCTGTATATTTGCCAAGCGGTGGGTTCATCCAATGGAATCCCGTTGCCTAGGAACCAGGTGTCCTATGATTGCTGTCCTCACAGAGTATCTCGCATAATTACAAGTATTTAAAGCATAGATGCACCTCCGTTTTAGCAGGAAATATTGAAGGATTTTTTTTAATACATTAGTGCATTAAGGAGGTAAGACAATCTAAATATTTCAAACTTGCATCGAATTTCATAAGACTTTATATACTTATATTTTGACACAACGCGTCAAAATTCTGTAAGACTAATGTGCATTCTGATCATGAAAAATATTGCAGGAATGCACATCCGCAACTTTAGACGTGTCTGAATCCGTTTGGGGTCTATTAGCTGCATGGCCACTCCTAACTGCTGTAAATGCTTCCTCATAAAGATCACTCATGCTTCCAACAAGGTGGTCCAGGAGCTCTCTGTACGAAGATTTATTCCTCTATAAAAGTAGTTTTCAGCTCACGGTTTCTCAGATTCTAAAGCATCCAAAGCGTGTTCGATGGGGTCAAGATCGGGGGCCTGGCAGGCCAAACCATTCTTTGCACATCTTCACTTTCCAGGTATCCATCCACAAGCCTGCCGTGCGAGGACGAGAATTACAGTCAATGGAAACAAATTTTGGATAAACAGCACCTTGAAAATGACTATTCACATTGTCTCCACGAATTTGGAACAAAGTCATCGCTCTTTCCACGTTATCTTTAATTAACACACAGCAACCGAAATATTGTTACCGGGTCACCGCTAGGATCGTACCCCAGATATCTCGATAACTATCAGAGTGCGTTCGCCTTACGCTACGGTGGCCAACAATCCACGGCGCTATGTGTGTTTATCTGTCAGCATCTGACTTCACAAATCTGTAGAGATGGGCTCAGCAACTGAGACGTCTCCATCTGGTGGGGCTTAACGGCACAAGCTATGAAATTATAGCTAATAATCCAAAGGGTGAGAGTGATAGTGAAAATATTCCAAATACGTGGAGGCAATGTGAATAGACAAAGTCATCGCTCTTTTTAGTTATAGAGAGATCTGGGCTGCGATTCCAGCGGTGACCAGATAACAATTTTTCGGTTGCTGTTTGCTAAAGAAAACATGGAAAGAGCGATGACTTTGTCTATTAGCACTTTGAAAATTTGGTACATGGGTTCTAAGATGTTTTTCCGATACCTGTGGTGAATTTAAGTTCATATATTTAAGACATGTAGAGAAGTACGACCGTCAATTTTGATAACTGCCGACACCATTCCTTCTCCAAAAGTGTTCCCTGAATGAATGGTTTCAGGTGCTTACTGATCAAACGTACTAGCATCGAGAAAAAATCTTAACTCATCTGTGAAGAGTACTTTACCCTGTGCTCAGGTGTGAATTTCGATGCTTATTATTCCATGCTTCTTCAGCTCTTGTGTTGGAGAACAGCCCTACTTTTCCTGGCATACAGTCCTCTTTCGCGAAGCCTTCTGGATGCAGCCTTAACACTGATCTGTCATGCTTCTATTAAGCTTTGTAGTGAGGGTTACATACCGGTCTTCCTCTGCTGTTGTAGACCGTAGTCGACCTTGGGAAGTCCGACTAGTGTTAACTTTCGTAACACGCTTTTCAGCCGATAGTGCAGGTGACTTGCTATTTCCGGATATTTTATCGATTGTACAAATCTGATTTTCATTTTTTCGCAACCGGTCCCATTTACTATGAATAACCCCGCTTACATTGCTTTTTTCTTTGATGTTTAACGACCACCATGAGCACCTCCATGGACTATAAGAAGTTGCCTGTCCCTGATTCAGGGCTTATTGTTCCAGGGGAAGAGCCAGTGGGTAAGACAAATTCCATACCTCACTGGGATTCGAACCCTGACCCATCTCAGAAGAATGATCAGAAGCCAGCGCTTAGACCACTGCGACACTGAGGGGGCTCTCATTGCACCCTTTAAATAATGCGGACCCCCCCAGGTAGTGTAAGCAGAAACACCCTTGGACCTAGGAAGGCCGTTCCGGTGGCGCACTGGTTTAAACGATGGCTTATGATCATTCTCCCGAAAGGGGTTCGAATCCCGTGAGGCATGGATGTTGTGTTTGTCTTACGGCACTGGCTCTCTCCCTTCCCTGGAACCAGTGGCGCTAAATTAGGGACGGGAGACTGCTTATAGCCCATTGAGTTGCTCACGGTGGTCGTTAAACCTCCAATCAAAAAAAAAAAAAAAAAAAAGAAGGAAAGTGGGGCATCTGCTACGGGGCCCCAGCGCTTTGGAGGAGCTCTCATCATAGCCACAAGAAATAAAGTATTCAGAATAAAACAAAATTATGAATGGCCCGTACAATTCATAATTTTATATTACGCTGTAAAAATAATTGGTGTAAATTCACATAAAATTTCTGAAAATAAAGTGCAGCAAAGTTGTGGGTAGGTGTCAGTCTTAACGAAATTTCAGTTTTTCTAATTTCAGTATTTTGATAGAATTTCCATGGTTCGTAATTCCGTTGATTTAAAAAATCAGTTTTGTGGTCTTCCCTATTTTTGCTACGTTATCAACCCTTCCTCAATCTTCCCAGGAGTGATTTGAACCAGCGATTTTCTGAACGGGAAAAGCGTGTCTTACTGCTGAGCCAGCAATTTTCGTTAAGACCCTTTTGTGTAAGGTAAAACGGTAATTGTTAGATTTTTTTTTTTTTTACTAATATGGGTGAATTAGTCCTTTATTTTCTGTTGGAGCTTATTTTTCTGAATACGTTTGTAATAATTTTATTTTTTCTGTTTATACAAAGTGCGTATTTTTTGCATCGTGATTTTTCGTAGTAACAGAATGCTTTGGAACTACAGATCTTTTAAACTGACAATGGATTTCCATTGTCTTTAAGAAAAAGGTCAAATTGTACTGCTTTACAGTGTTTCACAAAGCTCCTAATTATAAACTTTACTCTTACAGCTAGAGTAGCTTTTGTCTTAAAGAATAAGCATACTGATACACAGACATAAAAAATCCACTTAATAGTTAAATCAAACCTCAAGCAATTTCCCGAATCGTTCTTATTACCAGAATTTTCTCGTCATATGGATGCGGAAAAGTGAGAACAGAATTTTCCGTTAATGTACGAAAGGAATTGCGGAAAGGCTACTGAAAATTCGGAATTTTCCTGGTGGGTGACACACTAGTCTTCCATGACAAATGTTCTTGTTACACATAATAAAATCAACTTCACTTGTTCAATCCATTGGGATGCCTCCATGTCCATTTCCTTTGCAGCTTTTTCTTGAAAAAGGAGTTCATGATGAAAAACCCTTCTGCCTCTGCAAATTCTATGAGAGTATTTCCACGCTGGTTTCTGTTGCCGTGACCAAATTTACCTACTGAAGTTTTATTCTGTTGCCGTTGCCCTATTTTCGCATTGAAATCTCCCATAAAGATCTTCAAGTGCTGCTTGCCTTTATTATTTAGATGACAAATTTCCTCATAAAATTCTTCAATTTCTTCTTCAGGATGGTTTGTAGTGGGTGCATAAGCTTTAATAATCTGAACCTGGTATCTTCTCGAGAGTTGGATAACGAGTCGTATAGCTCTGTCAGAGGAACTTTCAACTTCTACAACTTTATCCTTCAGTTTCTTCTTTATTATAAATTCAACGGCACTAGTTCTGCCAGTATCTGTCCCACGATAATAGAAGAGATGTCCATTTTTCAGTTCAATGAGATATTTTCTCCTATCTCACTTAGCCCGACGATGTCCCACTTGATTTTTTGTAGTTCCAATTCAAGGAGCCTTGATTCAGAAGGTAGGGATCGTGCGTTTTACGTGGTCAAGGTCAGCATCAGATGGCAGACAAGTCCGGTTCTCCTGTGATACTACAGAGAGCAACCACCTCCTCCACTACGGAGATACTAAATGAACCACTCTTTTACTCATCAGCTCTTCATCCCTCTGACCGACCATCCTTTGCCTCTCCAGAATGGATGCGTGCAGGCATTATTACTGTACAAGACCTTGTGAACCTCAACCTTACTTGGAAAGACTTCTCTCGCCTATCTACTCATCTTCATGATTCAGTCTCCTCCCGGACACTTTACACGTCGATAAAATCGTCGATCATCTGTTTATACCCATCTCTGGCCTCTCCTGAAGGAATTCTACAGGTTGCAGCAGCACCGCGACTTTTCCCGTTTTTTGTGCAACTCCGTGCGAAATATTTTACGCTTGAGGCATGCTCACAGAAGATTGAGTGAAATTCTTCGCACTTGTGCACCTCAGCAACCAATGCCTATCCCTACTGTTCCGCCTGCCTCCTTGACAGCTGTTTGGTCTGCTGCACACCCTCTCCTTGCTGCACGTCATAAGAATGTTCATTGGCTATTTCTACATCGCCGCCTCCCCGTTCCTCAATTATTACACCGAATGACTCGTTTCTCCACAATATGCCTACTGTGATATCCCGGCAGACATTGATCATGTCTATTGGTTTTGTGCTGTCTTGCTACCTGTGTTAAATCTCATGTTCCGTATTGAACACCATCTCTGCCCAGGAAATCTGAGTGTTGTCTCATATTTTACCCTACTTCAAGATATTCTTCCTGCTTCTCCTCTCCCACCAGTGTGTCTTTATATTTTCACGCTTGTAAAAACAGTAATTTACTCCCATCAACTGACGCATCAGGAAAACTCCAGTAGAGGCAAGCGAGAAACTCGTAAATCACTTCACAGCTCGACTAAAGTTCCGTCTACAGTTAGCGCATGAACACGCTGTCAATACAGAAACTCTTCCCAACTTCTACAAACTCTGGAGACCATACCTCAGCTGGTTCCAGATTGATGGCCTAAGAGTTTCCTTTACTTTTTGAACTATTATGAATACTCTATCCTTTTATTGACACTTACATCGTTATTTAACCTGTTTAATTTCCCGTTCTATCTTACCCTCAGGAAGTGTATATAGTTTTATTTCTTTGCCTACTTGGTTCTGGCGCTCATTTGTACATAATCATTTCATGACTCACATTCTCATTCTGTATTCCGAGTGTTTAATAAACGCATATTAAAACCTTAGCACCCTCTGCCTTCATGTCGCACTGGCCGCTGCCTCGGCCAGGTACATTCCAGCTGCCGGAGACTGAGGGCCAAAATTTAAGTTGTGGAGTCATTTTGGAGGGGTTTGGCCATAACTCACCACGCTGGCCAAGCAGGTTGGTGAGTGTGGGATAGCATTTCCTCTAATCCAGATGGTATAGTTATACCGCTATTTGGCGATCGTCAGAGCCCCTTTAGTGGGAACAGGGTGCACCACAAGAAGGCGGGGTTGACATTTGTCAAGAAGAGGCTGCAGTATATTGCGCATCACCTGACCTTACATCTCATGAAACACATGTAAGCGTATTAAATCAGTTTGATTTTTTTTTTTTTTTTGATTGGAGGTTTAACGACCACCGTGAGCAACTCAAATTGGCTATAAGCAGTCGCCCGTCCCTAATTTAGGGTAACTGGTTCCAGGGAAGGGAGAGAGCCAGTGCCGTAAGACAAACACAACATCCATGCCTGACCGGGATTCGAACCCGGACCCCTTACGGACGAATGATCAGAGGCCAACGCCTTAGACCACTGCGCCACCGGGGCGGCTAAATCAGTTTGTTTTTGTGGTGTAGTCAGCACAAAGATTCGCCAAGCTTTCGCACTCCATTGGGAGGCTTCTTCAAGGCAAATGGTAGACAAAAATGCAGGGAATTTGAACACGTAGAGAACGAAGATTTTCGAAAATAACGTGGGTGACATCACGAGCATATTGCATGAATTTTTATCACGCAATTATACGGCACACCTAATATGTTTCCCTCTTTTAATAACGCTTGCCAAACCGTCGCTAGTTCAGTAGACTGTCATTGCATGCCAGTTTGCTAGATAGGATTTAGACTGTTTCCCTGATGGCAGTTTTTAAAATTCTTGTAAGGGGAAAATTCTAATATTATTCCATACAGGAGCGGCCGAGCAATGCACGACTTCTCTGGCGAGGGCTGTATTCTGCATGTCCTGGTTGACACTTTGCTCGTGTTCTCTATATCTAGTGTCCAAGGATCGCTTTGTCATTCCGATATACATGTATATCTTTTCCGTGTTGTTAAGGTATACCAACGGTATAGCGTACACACCCGCCTTTTCTTTCTCACACTGTATCTCCTTGCAACTTGATATCATATGTGATAAAGGGGTCTGGGACTTCATTGCTATTAATATGTTGTATACGCGTAATAAATTCTTTAACCAATATATAAAGCCTGGGGTATGTGATGGATCCTGTATATCTCATAGTCTTACTATGCGATTTTGTTATTGCTGACATTATACGATTTCTTAGTCCTATATGTCTATATAATCCTTATATCGAATCTTTAGACCTTTGCTATAAATATTATCAACTTCCTTATTATTTAGGTAGTCGGGTTTGCATACGTTATTCCCTCTATAGAATCATGCGCTAAACGCAGAAAGTTTGCACTCTTTTGAGCAGTGCGGATCAGGACGGACGAGGTCCAAAAGACTACAAACTTTCTGCGTTTAGACCATGAATTATATGCAAAACATTTCACCGATGCAGGAAAAAAAAATTTCAAATCCGACTTTTAGAAGCAGAGATATCGGGGGAAACTCAATTTACTTTTACGCCTCTAGCGGAAAATCTATGCACTACTTGAAAAAAAAAAAAGACTACCTAAAACAATCTTAGATATAAATGGCATTGGATTGAAAAATAATTTTTCAATCTGATATTCAGATGCAAATACAGAATAAAATGTATTTTGAATTCAATATAATTAGCATTTACGCCATCTTGAGGCGATGTAGTGCATCGGAAAAAGAAAGCTGAATGCAAGGATCGCTCACATTTCAAGCTTCCAGATGTAAAAATAATTTTTTTAATCTAACTAATAGCTTCAGATATATAATGTCCGCAGACACACGGACGGATAAAGTGATAACATAAGCGCGATATTATACAAAAGCCGTACTAAAAATATTTATATGAAGAATCAAGACTGATTCACTCAAGTTAACTCCAAAAAGTTAAAGTTACCAGATTGCCAGTCAACATGGATATACTAGAAATTTAGGTTCTAAGGCATTAGGGAACAGCTTTCGACGTTCAAATTAAACACTACAACGGAAAGTTACCCATATACACTATATGTTAGTTCTATGAACTACATCCCGCACGTAGTGAATATTCTTAAGAAATATTGTAAAAAAGCGTCCTTAGGGTTTGGAATAAGAACTACCAAAATCTTAAATACGCCGACACAAGGACCCGGTCCCACTGCAGTCTAGGTTTGGAGTGTATTGCATACCACTGTGCTCTACCAACACTAACTTGGAGTGTATTGCATACCACTCTGCTCTACCAACACTAACTTGGAGGACAGGGTGTACATAGGCTCGACTTTTCGTAACTTGAAGGTGCGGATATCTGAGCACGAATACTCAATGAGAAAAACCGCGGTGTCGTCTTCCTTAACTAAATTGATCTCTACAGGAAATTATCATCCGGACTGGGATAAAGTGATTATAGTAACATCTACAAATAACAGTCTTTTCTTTTAGCAGAGACTTTATGCATAACATATTTTGAACAAATGTTGTAATGATTAACCACCAGTTTGGTTACATCCACTTGGTAAACCTCTGACCAGTTGTTTCCAATCACCTAGACGTGGAAGTGCTAGTTGAAAATGCTATATACCGGTAAATACAACTTTTCTCTGACAACAGGGGAACTGTATACTAATCCTTCTGGGAAGGTTTTGGAACTATAAAAATCTTACCCACTCTAACCAGTATTGTCACTTGCTTAGGCCTGAAGATGCAACTAGTGTAGTCGCGAAAGATCTAGCCCATTTTAAATCTCTAACTGTTGTAAATAAATGTCATATTTTAATATTGCAGCCTGATTAGTTAAAGGTGTTTAATTCAAATCGTGCTAAGACAGCTTTTTTTATTTTTTTTATTTTTTTTTGAGATTTAACGATTACCGTGAGCAACTCAATGGGCTATAAGCAGTCGCCCGTCCCTAATTTAGAGTCACTGGTTCCAGGGAAGGGAGAGAGCCAGTGCCGTAAGACAAACACAACATCCATGCCTCACCGGGATTCGAACCCGGACCCCTTCCGATGAATGATCAGAGGCCAACGCCTTAGACCACTGCGCCACCGGGGCGGCTAAGACAGCTTTAACGATACGTTTCTTCTGAATTTTTCAGCACGAAGACTAAAGAATCATTTACGACACACCGAGTTAAAGACATTTGCTTTGTTATTCTGCATTTCTCTTATCGCATCGAACTGCCTGCCTGACTTCAAAACTTACAAGCGCATTCAAAAATCTGAGTTAGCTTCCAGTGGCAAATTAATGGCAAACAAACAGAAGAAATTAAATATGTTTTGATAAGCCGGAATTGGCAGCAGTCTTAGAACTTCTGTTTAGTGCAACATGCATTTTCCCAAACAAAGTTGTTTTGCGTGAGAATAATTCATGTAATTGTCTGTTCATAAATTCTCATCGGCGGAGAGGATTAATGCTTTATTGGAACAATGAATGCTCTGCGCCGTGGTTGTAATGCGGTAAAGAGAAGAGATGGTCATTAGGTGTCTTGACGATTTGGGTACAAGCTCCTCCGCTGATGTGCCCTTCATATCAATTTGCGTGAGAAAGAAGACAGAAATATGCTAACTGCTCCGAAATCTAGAGGTTTCGTGATGATGCGGCGGCATTCCGAGCAACTGTTGGAACACGAGCTACTTTATTCAACCGCACTGTTAAATATTTCATGTTGAGGAATGCCAGGAAAGCGCTGGGGCGCATTTGCTCTTGAGAACATCAAACATTTCTGATATACTTTACATTTCTTATTTCCCCAGGAAGCATGAATAATTTATGTGGCTCAGGCAAACATTTCGGAATTCCACAAATTCACAGTTTTTTTTTTTTTTTACCCTGATTTTACTTTCAAACATTGCAACTTTTTTGATAAGGAAGTTTAAAGGCTTTTCTGATAAAAAAATAAAAAATAAATCGCAAAATGCTTTATTTCGTGAACAAAAAAAAAGCTGAAGCATAGCCAGCCCCCCCCCCCCCCCCGTATGAAAATTTCGTTTTCTTTTTTTAATCATTACTTTTTAGTTGTGTGGGGTGAACGACCCCACCTCGTCAAAAATCTCACGAAAAAACTCTTTGAGAAGGCCAGAGCCCACATTGGGCTGTTGAGTCATTGAAGATTTTTCAGCTGTAGTATACCCTAAAAAAAAGTGGTGTGAATTCACGGAAAATTCCTGAAAATAACGTGCGGCAAAGAAAGTTCCCGGTAGGTCTCCGTTTTTTAAGGCTGCCTTTTAATGAGAGTTAGGGTTCATTTTCTGCGATAGATGGCGCAAAACGCACCTTGGGCATGCATGGCTTTTACGTCTTAAGTGACTGTCCCAGAAGTTGGCGTCAGCGAATCGCTGGAGACCACCATATTCAGAATGAAAGCGGTGCTCGTTGGCTCCACAATGAAAAGACAATACGCGCTACTACGTTTTAACCAATGACATTTTGGGGTGGAGCTCAGCAAGCCGGCGGAGTTCCTATAGCTCAAATTCAGAGGTTCTCTGCTAAACTACACATTTTCTCTTCATAAAATGAACGTTTATTATTATTTAAAATGACCTGTAAAAACAAGATCCAATCTCACTTTTGCCCCTAATAATTGATTTCTATTTGGCTCAGATAATTAGAAAAATCAGGCAAAAATAAGAGATTTAGTTGCTTTCAGACGGAAACACTTCTATGGTAACTTATCGCATTAGCTAGCGCCAAATTGGAATGATTTCGAGTCAGATAAATTGAATTAAAAAAATCTAACAAATTTTTCGGAATAATAACTGGCTTATACACTAAGTGGCCACTTTATTATGACCACTCCCTCAGTACTTCGTTGGGCCACCTTTAGTCTTTAATACTGCGTCGATTCTTCGTGGCATGGACTATACGAGATGTTGATAGATGGTTTGTGGAATCTGAGACCATGCTTGATGAACAGCACTTTCCAGGAGTGTGAGATTGCAGGGTTGTGGATCCAGCTGTGATGGCTCGTTCAAGTTCACCCCACAAATTCCCAATGGGGTTGAGATCTGGATATTGTGGGGCCACCTAAGCAAAGTAAACTCACAGTCATGTTCCTGAAACCAATCCTGTACAATACGAGCACTATGGCAGGACGCATTATCTTGTTGAAAGTAGCCATCGCCATTGAGATAAACCATCCACATGACAGGATGCACTTGGTCGGCAACGATGTTTAGATATGATATGCCAGTCAGACGTTGATCAACACAAACTGAAGGGCCCAAAGCATGCCAGGAGAACATTCCCAAAACCATAACGTTGCCTCCACCAGCTTGAAGGGTTGTAGCAATGCATTTGGGGTCCATGCTTTCGTACTGTTACCGCCAAATTCTCACTCGGCCATCGGCATGGTGCAACTGAAAACGTGATTCATCGGGCCACATAATTTGTTTCCAATTATCGACTGTCCAATCCTTGTGCGAACTGGAGACGTTTTCTCTTGTTAACTGCAGACAGCAAAGGTGTTCGAACAGGCCTTCGGCTGCCATATCCCATCCGATGCAGTGTACGGCGAACAGTGCGTGCAGAGATCATTTGAGGGGATCCTTGATTAAGATCGTCTGTAATTTTCTGCACTGTTGCCCTTCTGTTGTCTGTTAGCAGTCTGGACACTCTCCGTTCCGTCCGAGCAGTCACTAGTCGATGACGACCACGCGTTGCACATAGAGACCCAGTTGTTTGGCCGACAGTCCAGTCTTTAAACACTTTAACAACAGCTGCCTTGGAACATTTCACGAATGCGGAGGTTTCGGTGATACTCGCTCCATGGCTCCGAGCTCCTACAACCATCCCACGTTGAAAGTACGTCAAATCGCATTTTTTTACCCATCTCGTCACCCAAAAATCACTTCTACTACTGTCGCAAGCACTAATCTTTCCCTTTTTATACTAGCCTCGCCCTCTGGCAGCAACACCGTGCAGCCATAGCTCATTTGCTTAAAACTGTCAGGTGGTCATAATAAAGTGGCCACTCAGTGTATTAGCTATGGGTCGTTTTCATTTGTGCTCAAAATTTCAAGCATTGCAAAGTAATAGTCTTCGAGAAAATGTGTACAAAAGAATTTACATTGCAGATATAGGGTAGAAGATGAACCCTAACACTCATTCAAAGACAGCCTTAACGAGATTTCAGTTTCTAAAAGTCCCCGTTTCTTCTCAATTCCGTACTTTGACAGATTTTCCGTAGTTTATAATTCAGTTTATTTCAGGAAAGTCCGTTACGGGTTCTTCCGTATTTATACAGAAACTTCGCAAAACCAATTTACACGTATTCATCCTTTCCTTTGCACCAGTTTAGAATCGAACCAGCTTCGTTTGGCTTCAACTTTAACTGAAGACGCGGTGCTATCCATTGAGCCAGCAAGCTACGTTATAATCCGCCTGGTACCCGGTTCAACTAAAGGCTCAATGATTTTTTTATTATTATTATTAATGCGGGTGAATTAGTAATTTAATTCTCCGTTGTAGCTCATTTTTTGAATAGGTTAGTAAGAATTAATTTTTTTCTGTAGGACTTATTACACATTCTTTGACGTAGAACTACGTCTTTCTCCGCGCTGGGCAAGGGAAAGACTTAGTTCTACGTCTACACCGGGAGCACGGATGCAACGAAAATATGTCACACTTTGAAAGCTTATACACTCATCGTCAAAAACATAGTTGTACTCAGAGGGAAGCAACAGACAGGAATGAAACTTGGTGGGTAGCTTCGACATCGTGAGACATGCAAATGATTCAAGTATAACGTTCGGCCACACACGTGACGCAAGCAAGGAGGGGTCGTAGCGCTGTGCCTGACCATCTGTATAAAGTAGTCTCTTTGCGCGTGTTTTCCATTCTGACCCATGCTGTTATATTAGTTGCATTCTTTGCAAGTAAAGTATGCCTCGGAGAAAAGTTCGAAAGTAATTCGAGCAGTTTGAGAATTTCAAGAGGGGCGATCCGGAAAGTGGGATGGTCTTATCGCCGTATTGCGCGCCATACCGGTCGTGCGGATATAACCATAGCACGCTGTTGGCGGCAGTGGATACAACAAGACACACAGCAGCGACAGGAAGGGTGTGGAAGACATAGACGAACCACGGAGAGAGGAGACCGACTGGTTGTCCGACATGCGCGCAGTGACCCAACAGCCACGATTGCGGATATTCAGCGAAAAGTGGTGCCCTCCATGCATCGTCCTATTAGTGCACCATTGGCAAACGGCTGCACGACGTATATGCATCGTCCTATTATCACCATTGCCAGACGGCGGCACGACGTAGGACTACACGCACGCAGTCCGTTACGACGACTGCCCTTAACACCATTGCATCGTTACCAAAGACTGCAAAGGTGTCGTGCCAGACTCTCGTGGAGCCACGCAGAAGGGTAGTGGGTGATCTTCAGTGACGAGTCCTGCTTTTGTTTTGGAGGGGATGACCAATGAATCCGTGTGTGGAGGCACCATGTTCAACGCCAAGATGAACTATTTGTTGTAGAGCGTCACAGGTCCAGAAGGCCTCGGGTCATGGTGAGGGGGTGCAATTGCCGACGATGCCAGAACACCTTTGGTGTTCATTACAGGCACTTTAACAACCCTACGTAACGTTAATGAGGTCCTGCAACCGGTGGCCCTACCTTTTCTGAACGCTCACTCCGGTGCGATTTTCCAACAGGGTAACGCTCGTCCGCATACTGCTGTCTCGAGAGCTTAATTGAAACTGTGTGGGGTGCTATTAGACGCGCTATCCACACTCCACCCCTAGCCGCACAATCTGCAGGAACTGCGTGAGAAGATTCAAACTGAATGGAATGGCTTATCACAGGACACCATTAGGAACCTGTACAACTCCATACCGAGCCGTCTGGCATGCTTTGTGAGCAAACATGAGAACCTGACGCCTTACCTAGAGACACTACTTATTGGCGTGTAGCTCAATAAACATTGCCCATATCACTCTAAATGTTTAATCATTTATTTTTCCTGGTAACCTTTACCTTCCTCCCGAATAGCATTGCAATCCGACACGTCCTTCTGGGTGCAACTGTTTTTTTGACGATGAATGTATCTTCAAAATTAATAATCTAAGAGTAATAAATATATATTAGATAGTATATAGAGTCCCATTTATAACAAAACACGTTTCAACCCTCCACCCCTTAACCCTTCGATACAATAGCGTTAGAAAGTTAAGTTAAATTTCGCGTGATTTTGTTTCGCCTGATGCCGTTTTAAGGTTGATAACTAGTTAATAGATGATAGCTTGACCACAGCCCCGCACTCCTAGCTAATGGTCAGAGGTAACGGACGTATAGTATTTGATAAACCGAAGTGGATTACTTATTTTTTAGATTAAAAAAAATAAATAAAAGGGGCACAGTATAGCAACTATGCCGCAACCACAGATATCATATAAGGGACTAGATTGGCTGTCTGTTCTGTTGAGCATACGCTTGCGCCTTGACAACAGTGGAGCCACATTAAGCGGTGGAAGATATTGGAGTGGGGCATATTAAGAAGGGTAATTTGGACTTTGTTATTGCGTAAATCGTGGTAAAAACTTGCTCGGATATAAATCGTACTCTAAGAGACGAAAATATAATTGCGCTTACTTCTTTGTCTTTATTACAATGTTAAAAGAATGTATCTGGTAAAGCATTAGTTCGCAAGATAAATTTAAAACTGGTATTTTATGCAAATACTGAAAATAACTGGAAAACATTTTTAACACTGTAATGAGGCATATATTTAAAATAATGAAAAATCAAGCGCTACATTTGAAATCAATAAATTGCTATTAAATCCAGAAAACTATTGATTTAAACCCGAAAAATAATGGCTTCCATATACTTTACATAGGAAAGTTGAAATGATTTTAGTCGTTTTCCTTGCTAGCGGTTACCTGTGCCATTCTGGTTTGTTTATAATTTTGCTCAAAAATATTAATTTTATTGAAGATTTCGATACTTTGTTATTCACTAAGGAAATTTCAGTTTTTAACATTTTAAATTATTTATTAGGGCAAACATGCAACAAAAGGACGCATTGAATGTTAAGCATTCAGTAACAAGAAATCTCAAAATTATATTATGTCGCAACAAATAAAAAATAGTGTGATTTTTTTCTTATACAGCACATGACAGAATGTAGTTTCTATTGAATTTAAGCCGTGGCCGAATCTGAAATACTACAATATTTCGCAAGAGCCTTGGCATTGTAGTTTGCGCTATGGAATATTATTGTTTTTTTCACTTAAATTGTATGACTTCCACCGTTAAATGTGTACTAACTGCTTAGAATATTAATATAAATAACAAATCACAGTGCCAAACTCATATTCCGTTGACTTAATGCAAAGTACTCTTGCTTAAATGGAGAGCGATGACCCGCTGAAAATGGCGCCTACATTGGCACGCCTCAAGAGCTTTGTGTCCGATCTAGCTTCTTGTATATGATATCTGTTTTTTTTTTTGTTTTTTTTTATTGGAGGTTTAACGACCACCGTGAGCAACTCAATGGGCTATAAGCAGTCGCCCGTCCCTAATTTAGGGTCACTGGTTCCAGGAAGGGAGAGAGCCAGTGCCGTAAGACAAACACAACATCCATGCCTGACCGGGATTCGAACCCGGACCCCTTACGGACGAATGATCAGAGGCCAACGCCTTAGACCACTGCGCCACCGGGGCGGCTATGATATCTGTGGCCGCAACCTATAATGTAGGGTTACGTCAACTGTCCTTCGCTGAATATTTTAAAAACGTAGAACAGTGAGATAATGCCATGAAAGTGACAGTTAATGTAGTTCTACGTTGTGAATTGCGGCAGAGTTCCTACTCTGCCCTTTTGACTTTTCCTCAATTGTGATTTTTCTAAGCAACAGAATGCTTTGGAACTCTGTCTTTTTAAACTGACAATGGCTTTCTATTGTCTTTAAGAAAAGGTCAAATTGTACTGCTTTATAGTATTTAACAAAACTCTTAAGTAAAATTTTCTTTTGATAGTAATAATAGCTTTTGCCTAAAGGTGGTTCCAATTAAAATCTTTGCCTTATGTTTCCAATGGTAAAACTTCTTTACATATTTTCTTCGCAATTAATGCATTCTCAATGATGAAAATTTGGACATCGATAAAACTAAGTTATAGCATGGTATACCCAATACTTTATAAAATATAACCATATTTATATTAAAAATCAATCATTTTTCTTTGAGTAATGTTCAGACCCGTTAATAGATGGTGCGACCTGTACGTTGGTGACGTCAGTAGACAAATGGTGGATTGCTTAGTTAAGGTTATGTTTTATCAAGAATTAAGTTTAGTTTTACCGATGTGCAAATTTCCATCCTTCGGAATACATTAATTGTGAAGAAAATATGTAAAGAAGTTTTACCATTGAAAACATAAGGCAGAGATTTCAGGTGGAACCCCCTTAACTTGGTTCCATCTAAAATCTTTGCCTTGTATTTCTAATGAGCAAACTTTTGTAGCCATTTTCTTTACAGTTAATGCGCTTTCAAGTATGAAAATTTGAATATCGATAAAAATAGCTTCGTGTTATAGCCTAGTATACTTAATATTTTCTAAATATACAAGTAATTAAGCAATCCAACATTTGTCTAATGACGTCATCAATGTACAGGTCGCGCCATCTATTTTCTGGTCTGAACAGCAAAGGAAAAGTTAGATTTTTAATATAAGCATGGTTAAGTTTTAGAAAATATTAAATATACTAGGCTATAACACGCAGTTATTTTTATCGATGTTCAAATTGTCATTCTTGGGAACGCATTAACTGTGAAGAAAATTGCTACAGACGTTTGCCCATCGGAAATACAAGGCAAAGATTTAGGTAGATCCACAGGCTGATCGACATCCTACAATCCCCTGTACAGTAATATAAGTATCCGATTTCTTACAATAACAATATACAATAGCTGGTACACAAAATGGAGGAAGGGCAAAGGAATATCCGGTAGCACAATAACCAGAATTTCATGCGATATGCAATCCATAATATCCGATATTACTACAGAACTTCAAAATCTGATTCGCCAATGGACGATTGAAATTTAATAGTTAATCAAACCTGAAGTATTTCCGCGGATCTCAGTCACCGGAAACATTCTATCATATGGATACGGAAAAAGTGAGAACGAAAATTGCTAATATAAAAAAGGAATTGCGGAAAGTTTCTGAAAATTCAGGATTTTTCGTCAACACATCTTAAAAACAAGTTACCGTTAATATACGGAAGGAATTGCGTTGAAAGGCTGAAAATTAAGAATTTTCCTAACGAACAAATAAATTCGTCAAATTCTGGGTTTTCCCCCAGTCATTTCACGGAATAGGTACAGGAAAATCAGAAGTTTGTGTCAGCAGGGAAGAAGTCCGAAAATATTCGGGTGCTTGCGGTTTTTTTTTTTTTTTTGTCTGTCCTGTGACAAGATATGTCCAGCCTATAAATTAAGTAATGAAGTTAGTTTTATTGCGACGTCAGTAAAATGTCAAACTTAGCACAATTCATTAGCTTTCAATAACCATTCTTCCTCAGGGATGGTTTCTTTTGAAAAGTACCAAATGTTTTGAACACCCTTTTACAGACTGGAAATTCATTTTACCGATCAAATTACCTTCACTTTATTTAATACAATAACTTATAAGCAGAACCAGCTTTAGCGTTCGTTGCCCTCCGTGCGACAATGTTGACGTATGACTACGTAAAATCCGCGAGTAGTAGCCTGTGACAAAATAGATCCCAATTGAAATCATTATGGCGTTAAAAATACATGACGCACACTAATCGTATTAGCATATTCGTAAACAGCATGGAGTCCAGTTCCCGTACTGCGCAATACATCGTGCGCGACGCTCCACTCATTCCATGTGCGCGGGGAAGATGAAATAGCTCTGGGTGTGCCGCGGCGTTTGACTCTCTCTATATCGGTAACCGTGAGCGCATCACGACTGTACGTGGTATCGTTTTAACGCTCTCGACGATATCTATTCAAATATACGAAAAACATTTCGCAGTGGATTGAACTGAACATTTTAAAAATTGTTTTTTTCTTGTGAACACTTTTGACAATATCGCGGTTTATCTGGACAACCGTGAGTGAAAAATGACTGCGTGGAATCGAAAGCTCTCTACGAGATCTATTCAAATATATAAAGAGCATATCGTAGTGGTTTAAACTAATTTTTTTTTAATTGTTTTCGTCTGAACGGGTTCACATTTTCGACAATGCCACGGAATTCGAAGAATGAACGCAAGCAAAAGTGGAGAAGATCAAAACGAGAAGCAAGAGCAAGCGATGCAGAATGTAAGTAGTCAAGAAGACAGTACCACGTTGGGTAATTCGTGCATCGATCTGCTTTGTGTTCGCAATGTATCCAGCATTATTTGTAAAAATTATGTAAGCTACTTTTCACAATATAGACCTGTGTTGGCTATAAAAAACAAGTTAGTAAAACCATGCAAATGCATTGATTATGATACGCTTTCCAACATACCAGAAATTATTACTCAAGTTATGTGGATAATGACTGTGGAATAAATCTCGCTCCTGTGTCCTTACCTTTGACCCCATTTCGATGATATTCAACAGAACCGGTTCAGTATACCCCAGGAATAACATCTAAAGTTTTGTCGCAATAGAAACAGTTTTACGCAAGTTATGAAAAAAAAATTTTTTTTTGATTGGAGGTTTAACGACCACCGTGAGCAACTCAATGGGCTATAAGCAGTCGCCCGTCCCTAATTTAGGGTCACTGGTTCCAGGGAAGGGAGAGAGCCAGTGCCGTAAAACAAACACAACATCCATGCCTCACCAGGATTCGAACCCGGACCCCTTACGGACGAATGATCAGACGCCATCGCTTAGACCACTGCGCCACCGGGGCGGCAAGTTATGAGAATAATGGCCGTGGAATAAATCTTGCTTTTGTGCAATGACCTTTGACCCAATTCCGTTTATATTCAACAGAACCGGTTCACTATACCTCCGGAACAACATGATAAAGTTTTGTCGCAATCCAAGCATTTTACGTAAGTTATGATGCACAAGGGTAATGAAATGGATCCCACTCTAGTGTCCTGACCTTCGACCCCATTTCGCCCATTTTCAATAGGGTTCGTCCCCAGTGGCTCCCTACCACATACTAAAAATTCATCGAAATCGAACCATTTTTACCAAGTTATGACGCATAAGGGCAATGGAATAAATCCCGCTCTAATGCACTGCCTGACCTTTGAGCCCATTTCGCCCATTTTCAATAGGGATCGTCCCCAGGTGGTTCCCTACCACATACTAAAATTTCATCGAAATCGAACAATTTTTACGCAAGTTATGACGCATAAGAGCAATGGAATGGATCCCGCTCCTATGTCCTTACCTTTGACCCTGTTTCGCCCATTTTCAATAGGGATCGTCCCCAGGTGGTACCACATACTAAAATTTCGTCGAAATCGAACCATTTTTACGCCAGTTATCGTGCGGACGGAAGGACAAAGCTGGAGCATATACGCTTCTTCAGCCTACGGTTGGAAAACGTAAATTAAAAAAACGCTTTGAAACCATACTCGACAAGCTTATTTCACCCCTCCGATTCGTAGTCCTACGTTCCAAACTGACTGCTGAATGAGAACTGAGCCTACCTGTATATACAATTTTTTTTTTTTTTTTTGACGCCACTGTTTTTCCATTGTATTGGATTGAACGAATTTGCAGGCAGATATGTCGCATATTCAATACAAATTAAGTCCCTCGCGTTTATCCCAAGATCAACACCAAAAATACAACGCTTCTTTTTGCGCTTAATTGTAACAGTACTCTATTGTGGTGATTTGGATTGTTCTAGTGACAGCGAGACTTTTTTTTTCTCTAATTTTGAATGCTCATCGACTCAAATTACAATACTCACAGGGTATTTTTTTTAATACTTGCTACCGTTTTACTGAAAAGGAAACGTTTAGCTCGGCAATTCCCTGAAACTGATGGCGTTCGGTGCGATGGCAATTTCAGAATATAATTTGGAAACTCAGATAAAAAATTTCAGGCGCAATGGCAACTGGGCACCTTGGATTTGTCTACCCCTTGATAGGAATTTTACATAATTTGATTACACATGATCACAAGCATATGAATCTGCAAAGTGGGTGGTCAGACTAAATCTAATAAGTGGGTTAATAGGGAATAGAGCACCTCTTTCGGACGAAAAACTTTCATAACAACTAGTCATGCTAATGACAAGGTTGCTGATGACTCTGGAGACAATGAGTCCCACTCTCGAGAAAGACATGAATCCCCCTTTCTGCCATCCAGGTAGCAAAGTGGTCTAAGCACTAGCTTCTGACCATTCGTCAGAGATGGGTCCGAATCCCGGTGAGGCGTGGATGTTGTGTTTGTTTTACGGTACTGGCTCTCTCCCCCTTCCCTGGACAAGTGCCCTAAATTGCTCATAGCCCAATGAGTTGCTCATAATGGTCGTTACACCCTCAATAAAAAAGAAACAGATTGAAAACCTATGCTCGCAAATATCTATCGTAATACCCTCTGAAGTTAAAAATAGAAACGTAAACGTAGAGTACGCTTCGCTACCACGGTAGCGCAGTTGTCTAAGCGATGGTTTCTGATCATACGCCCAGAAAGCGCTGGGTTCGAAACCCGGGTAAGGCATGGATGTTTGTGTTTGTCTTTCGGCACTGGCTTTGTGTATCTTGATTACTTGGCATACTGCATACCATGTTCGCTATGTACATTATTGTAAACTGAATACCAGTTGATAATTGTTACATGAAACTAAAGTTCGGGTAGATTACGCCAAAAATCTGTAAGAAAAGGAATAAAATACCCGTTTATTGACGTACAAATATTACTAAAGCGCAAGCTTTCAACACCAACGTGTGTCTTCTTCAGACTTACGCGTGATTAGGCAAGACACTCTGGAGGGGGAAAAAACACGAACAGAATGTGAGAACATGCTATGTTGCGTCGCGTGCATGCGACAATGAGAGATATCCACAGAAAGTGCTAAGCGAGAAGAAATGTGCGCCATACGTGGGGAAGCTCAAGTGAGAAGTCATCATTACAAACCACAGGGTAAGTCAATATTCTCCATAATTTCCCTGAGGACAGTGCCCCTGGCCGTAATATAAGGAGCAACTCGCTTGATCTGGTACCAATGCGGGATGGCGGAATGGGTAACCACTTCCCGGGATAAGATGGCTGTCAATCTTCTGTGCGAGACATCCCGTTTGTGTTAGACTAGTCGAACAGCGAAAGAACGTTTTGTCATTGAAAGCTTACGCTTTAATAATATTTGTACTTCAGCAAACTGATATTTTTTTTTTCTTTCTGATAACTGTTAACCTGAAACATGAGTCACACTCATAAGAATCTAAAAACACATACGAGTTAAAAATATTTTCTAAAAACATATATACAGGTAAGAACTTTGGGCTTCACATTGAGGCCATCTTTCTGACTAATTAGTTGAAGAGTGTCAATTTCCAACAAATTTCCATTTTTATGAGTGTGAATCGTGTTTCTAAGGTAAACAATTATCAACTGGTGTTTCATCTGGCACGAACTAAATAGTAAACTGTAGTAACTGTATGTCTGTCTGTCAATACTGTGTACAACTATGTTTATCCTATCACTGTATCTGTACCATAAGGTCAAATAAATAATTAAAAAAAAGACGTTCTTCAAGAAAGCTGAAGTATACATGTAAAATGGAAAGGGCTGGTGGGCTGCAACTTGTCTCTCTAAAGCATCCTGGGCATGTTCTATAAGGTTTGAGTCCGGAGTCCAGGCTGGAGAATCTGTCTTTCGAATATCCTCGCTCTCCAGGAAGTCTTTATAAGCTGAGTCCTATGCGGAAGAGTAACTCTTTCAGGTATTAATGAATCTGATCTGCCCAGATTTGTCATTCCTCTAACGCTCTTTTCTGCCACTTGGACTGAATAAATTTCCTTAGCACTTCATAACTCCTTTAGCATTCACGTGACCTTGGTGGGAGATAGATTTGTCTCCGACGGGCGGTCCTTGACAGCAATGGCACACATGACAGCGACAAAGGCCTTGGTAAATCTGAAGTTGACACAAAATCAAGCTTCAGTGTAAATATTATATACCAGCTAACTCAGTTTGACCAACTCACTGGATTTATTCCAGAATCCTGAGGTGAGATGACCTACTGGAACAGTCTGCTGTGAACGGAGGAAGGGGAGTTTAATGAGCAACTCTAAAGGCTTCAAGCAGTTTCCCCATCCCTAATTTGGGGGCCACTGGTTCCAGGGAGGGAAGAGCCAGTGCCGTAAGACAAACACAAAATCCATACCTCATCCGGGACTCGAGCAGGGGCCCACTCGGACGAATGGTAAGGAGACAGAGCTTAAACCGCAGCACCACTGAAGCTGCCTGCTGTGAACTGTTGTTTCAATCTCACTGGTGCACTTTTCCCGATTTCTAAGTCTCAAAGAAAGATATCGGACTCAAGAGTGGGATATGGTGAGCCTACCACACCTTAAAAGGCTGGTTCACTACGGAAGCGACCGACAATATTGAGGAAACCATTAGTTTAAATAATTTGTTAGAAATATCTGCCATTAATATTGATAACGCAAGTCAATAGTAACGAACTTTTTCCAGTCACAATTAAATTGGTAAGTCCACGCATATGCTGCCAGGGCGCCACATAGCAGGTTGGAAAAGCGAATCTGTTGAATTTCAGTCAGAATTGCATGCAGTGAAGGTAAGGTGCCATCACCGAGTCGAACGATACGTGCTATTAGTTGAGCTAGGACATTGCGACTGGCAAGGCGCATATTCGCCACTGTCCACGTTTAATCTCAGGTTAATCTCTACAGTAGCATAACAGAGGATTTTTTTCGGCATACGGAAAGAAGTATGGGCCGTGAGTTGTTTGTAAAGTTCAGAAGTGGTAACTACAGCGTGGAGGACAAGCAGCGCAGCGGACGGCAGAAAGAGATGCAGAGCGCAGACTTTCAAACTCTTCTGGACAAAGATGCAGTCCAATATACCATAGAACTGGCAATACCATGCATTCCGCCGTGGTTTGGAGGTCGCGTGTCGTGGGAAATAGTCAAAAAGTGGGTCCCACAATGGAAACTTGTGCATAAACTTATCTCCCACATTTTTTTAAATGATACTCATACTTTTCAAAAGATTGACAGCCGCAGTTTCCTCCTTTATCTTTTTTTTTTTTTCATTTGTAAAACGTCACGGAATCCTTGTCTGTTTTTGAGCTAGCATAACACGTAAGCATCTTCATTTCGGAAAATTAAAATAATTGATTCTTTGCTAATCAAAAACTGCCCAATTAAACTTCAGTCACATTTTCCCGCTAAAATTGGGGCTCAAAAATGTTCGTTCATTCATACAATTATGAGTTAAAAATTCTCCATACAGTTTCATTTCAGTCATAATTAAACTTATGTAGGATTCACAGGAAAATATTGCGGTGTCCATCAAAAGCTTCACTTGAACTCATAGCTCGGGAAATTGACATATGTTACGATAGCTAATTTTAGTTTCCTTTTGAGATTCCTCTGATTTTTTTGTGTTGCACTCAAATGCTACGTGCGATCTGTTTTCGCTTCTAGTCTGCTCGATGAAACTGGAAACGAACAGGCAAATGGAACTTTGCGAATCGGGCCTTCAGGCAAAATTCCAATAGTTCATCCACGCGATGTCTGCCATTGTAGTTCAACACGCCAGCACATATGACGCAAGAATCCGGCAATGAGGTAAAAAAATAGAACGAAAATAATGGACACGCCAGCAAATAAACGTTAGCCTTGAAATGAATTCTTTGAAAGCCTAAATCAGGAAGCACACTAACGATTTCCCTTCTCAGTTTGCTTTCACACTAACATTAGTGGACAAATAAAGTGTTTTGAATATGGATGCACTTTTTTGGAGGGTCCTTCCATTCTGTTTTGATCTTTCAGCCAGTAGTATAGTTCTAAGAAAAAAGTGATTAAAAAAAACAGAACAGAATGCCCTCAAAAGTAATTCAAAATTTGATTTGTTTTTAGCATTTGGTACTTATTAGATTTTAATTACCGATGATTTTTATCATAATTGAATGATTTGGCCAATTTTAAATAAATGTTACCGTGGGAGGCAGACGCTAAGAATAAGTTTTCTTTAATATTGCTCTGCCATTCTTTAAGATTTTAAACATTCAGTGTAAATATGAATGTAACACTGAATACATGTGATTTACACGCCGCTTTTCCTAAGATTATGGGGTAGAAGATGATTATTTTGAAGTTTAAGCCCCCGCGAGTTGTTCATATGTAGAGTATTTTAGGAAGGGAGTGTCTGACCTCAGGTCTTAAACAACACTTAGAAATAGGAAGCTAGGAGATTTGGGCTAGAGTGCCAGATAGGAAGTGACACGGAAGCGAAGTAGAAAGGGGAAGGAAGATGCCCTTTATTTTTTTTACCGGGGGGGGAAGTACCCGGAGTCCGACGGCTTTACGTGCCCATCCGACGCACATTTAGTGGACCGAGCATTCGTACCTGCCTGGGATCGAACCTGAGGTCCTTTCCGTGGCAGTCCCGAACGTTGCCCACTAGGCCACCCGCAGCCCTCGTAGTCTATGACAAGTAGTGGGCGTTATCACGATCGTTGAAAACAGCAGACAGTGATTGGCGTCAGTCACCACCAGACAGTGAGCGAAATTTCTCTTGGCTAGTTAGTAGTTACACTCGTTTTCTTTCTCGTTCTGGTGGAAAATTAATTTTTCCTGCTTGATTTTGTTTTCTTTTTTTTTTTGTACGTATTGTGCGTGATACATGAAAGTGAGGTATTTCTTCCTAAATCAAACTTTGAAATAACATGTCCGCAAAACAATCAATCCATGATTTTTTTCGAACAAGTGTTAATCAGAAGAAAAGTAAATCATGCGATAGTGCCTACAAAGCGGATAATGATTATCAGACGGCTTCAACTTAATCAACAGCGTGTGGTGAATCATTAGGAATCAACGAGGATTCTTTAAGTGCTTGTAGTGATTCAATGTAAATTTTTTTATGAACGCAATGCTTGTGAAAATAAAGCACTGGAAGGACCACCTGGTCCCAAGACAAAAATGTTGAACTCAGAGCTTGATATAGCAACTTCACTTTCGGATCAACCCAGACAGCCTATATTAAAACAGTTCCCACAAAAAATACGGTAAAGAACAAAGAAGCTTCCATACATATTAGTACAACATGTTTCCATGTCTTGCATGCAGTAGAGATTCCGTCTTTTGTTTCCGTGTAGAATGTTTTCATCGGACGACGAAAAACATGGTCACCTTCGCTCAGCGAGGTTACAACAATTGGAAAAAAAGCTCTTCAAAAGGATTAGTGTTTTCAAAACATGAAAACAGCTTGACCCACGAAATTTACTTTGTGACGTGTACCTCTTATAAGAAAATGAAATCAAGAAGGGCCGATTCATCAGTAGCCATACTTCAAAGTGCTGCATGTGCAGCGGAAGTCAAGCAAAAGTTTTGTTTAGAGCAAGCGACGGCGGTTTTTTATTAATTCTTGACTTTAATAAAATATATATATATATATATATATATATAGCATAATTACCCCCCCCTCCACTTCCAGATTTTAGAGCGCCCACCCTTAGAGCCCCCCATCAGCTGAAAATTTTCTGGCGCCGTCCGTGCCAAGCATATTCCCGATAGTCTTTTCCGTGGAATGACCGAGGTGGGGGTGGGGTGGGGGCTGAATCTCAGATTTTTTGTACGCCAGGAAAATTCTGAACGTTCAGAAAACTTTCCTCAATTCTATTAACGGAAAAACTATTCTCACTTTTTCCCGTATCCAATTTCCAGAAATGGGAGCAATTCGCGGGAATGCTTGAGGTTTAACTTAAATTTCAATAGTCTGTCGAGTGATCCAATTTTGAAGTTCTGCGGCGAAATAAGATTTGCGGATAGCACACATAGCATGAAATTTTGGTTATTGTGGCGCTGGACATTCCTTTTCTACTCCCCCATTTCGTGCACCATCTATTGTGCATTGTGTTATCGTAAGAAACCTGGTACTTAAATTATTGTACAGCTGATTGTATGATGTCTACGCATTAGTCTCTACCTCATGGGCAGGGACGTCGCCAAGGGTGTGTTTTTGTTTTGCGCACCCTGCCGCCCACCCAATGCGTTAGTTCAAAAAGTACCATTTTCAATGTATTTAACTTTAAAATATAATCTGGACTTTGCCAAGTAATAAATCTTGTGTTTTATTTCATGTAACCCTACGTATTACCCCCTAAGAATTGCGTTGTTTACGTCTCCAAACAAGTTAGTAAAATCATGCGATGCATTGATTATGATACGCTTTCCAACATACCAGAAATCATTACTCAAGTTATTACACAAATTAGGAGGAATCTCGCTACTGTGCCATTTGGTTGGTTATATAAATCTCGCTGCTGACCCCATTTCGATTATACTAAACAGAATTGGTTCTGTATACCTCCGGAACAACATACTAAAGTTTTGTCGCAATCGAAGCATTTTTACGTAAGTTATGACGCATAAGGGAAATGGAATGGATCCCGCTCCTTTGTGCTGACCTTTAACCTCGTTTCACCCATTTTCAATAGGGTTCGTCCTCAGGTGGTCCCCTACTATATACTAAAATTTCATCGAAGTCGAACCATTTTTACTTGAGTTATTGTGCGGATGGGCAGACTGACAAAGCTGGAGCATATACACTTCTTCAAACTGCGGTTGGAAAGCGTAGAAAGAGGTTATCAAAATAGCATTCGCAGGGCCATGAAAATGTAATTGTTCTTCACTCTCTCCATTCCTTAGTTTTAGCCTTTTTTCATGCTTGTGTGGCCAGGAGGCTAATGAGGAGGGTAGATAGGAATTCACTGAAGGGGTCACTACTAATTGCTCTGTTTTCTTTACAAAATAGGGGATTCCAATACTGAAAGGGGAGTCTAAAGTTACACTAGCGTCCCTAATTCTACCCCAGGACAGTGAAAGCGCCTAAAGTGGTTGAAGACTTTTGTAGCAAGAGTGCAAAGCAAAGTCTCTGGCTTAAAGGAAGGGAGTTAAGGTGGGGGAGGTGCGCGTCTGCGTGACATGACGTTAAAATTTGATTTAAATAAACAAAAACGGCATTTTATTTTAAATAAATTGTTCAAGTACGGTACTATTTTCGTAAGCAGAAATGAAAAATTTGAAAAACAATCTATGACAATGCATTCAGAGAAAGCAAAAATCTGAAGGCGACATTCTACTAACATTTACATCCAATATTCCCTCTAAGTGGCCATGGGCAATGCGCGCCTAACCCAATGAGCTGGGCAGGCATCAAAACCACTTGGGCAAAAAATTTTATTTTCTCAGCTTCTCTTACTAATGCAGTAAATTAACGAAGCATATTCTTGATCAATATTCCCTCTAAGTGGCCATGGGCAATGCGCGCCTAACCCAATGAGCTGGGCAGGCATCAAAACCACTTGGGCAAAAATTTTTATTTTCTCAGCTTCTCTTACTAATGCAGTAAATTAACGAAGCATATTCTTGATCAATATTCCCTCTAAGTGGCCATGGGCAATGCGCGCCTAACCCAATGAGCTGGGCAGGCATCAAAACCACTTGGGCAAAAATTTTTATTTTCTCAGCTTCTCTTACTAATGCAGTAAATTAACGAAGCATATTCTTGATCAATATTCCCTCTAAGTGGCCATGGGCAATGCGCGCCTAACCCAATGAGCTGGGCAGGCATCAAAACCACTTGGGCAAAAATTTTTATTTTCTCAGCTTCTCTTACTAATGCAGTAAATTAACGAAGCATATTCTTGATCAATATTCCCTCTAAGTGGCCATGGGCAATGCGCGCCTAACCCAATGAGCTGGGCAGGCATCAAAACCACTTGGGCAAAAATTTTTATTTTCTCAGCTTCTCTTACTAATGCAGTAAATTAACGAAGCATATTCTTGATCAATATTCCCTCTAAGTGGCCATGGGCAATGCGCGCCTAACCCAATGAGCTGGGCAGGCATCAAAACCACTTGGGCAAAAATTTTTATTTTCTCAGCTTCTCTTACTAATGCAGTAAATTAACGAAGCATATTCTTGATCAATATTCCCTCTAAGTGGCCATGGGCAATGCGCGCCTAACCCAATGAGCTGGGCAGGCATCAAAACCACTTGGGCAAAAATTTTTATTTTCTCAGCTTCTCTTACTAATGCAGTAAATTAACGAAGCATATTCTTGATCAATATTCCCTCTAAGTGGCCATGGGCAATGCGCGCCTAACCCAATGAGCTGGGCAGGCATCAAAACCACTTGGGCAAAAAATTTTATTTTCTCAGCTTCTCTTACTAATGCAGTAAATTAACGAAGCATATTCTTGATCAATATTCCCTCTAAGTGGCCATGGGCAATGCGCGCCTAACCCAATGAGCTGGGCAGGCATCAAAACCACTTGGGCAAAAATTTTTATTTTCTCAGCTTCTCTTACTAATGCAGTAAATTAACGAAGCATATTCTTGATCAATATTCCCTCTAAGTGGCCATGGGCAATGCGCGCCTAACCCAATGAGCTGGGCAGGCATCAAAACCACTTGGGCAAAAATTTTTATTTTCTCAGCTTCTCTTACTAATGCAGTAAATTAACGAAGCATATTCTTGATCAATATTCCCTCTAAGTGGCCATGGGCAATGCGCGCCTAACCCAATGAGCTGGGCAGGCATCAAAACCACTTGGGCAAAAATTTTTATTTTCTCAGCTTCTCTTACTAATGCAGTAAATTAACGAAGCATATTCTTGATCAATATTCCCTCTAAGTGGCCATGGGCAATGCGCGCCTAACCCAATGAGCTGGGCAGGCATCAAAACCACTTGGGCAAAAAATTTTATTTTCTCAGCTTCTCTTACTAATGCAGTAAATTAACGAAGCATATTCTTGATCAATATTCCCTCTAAGTGGCCATGGGCAATGCGCGCCTAACCCAATGAGCTGGGCAGGCATCAAAACCACTTGGGCAAAAATTTTTATTTTCTCAGCTTCTCTTACTAATGCAGTAAATTAACGAAGCATATTCTTGATCAATATTCCCTCTAAGTGGCCATGGGCAATGCGCGCCTAACCCAATGAGCTGGGCAGGCATCAAAACCACTTGGGCAAAAATTTTTATTTTCTCAGCTTCTCTTACTAATGCAGTAAATTAACGAAGCATATTCTTGATCAATATTCCCTCTAAGTGGCCATGGGCAATGCGCGCCTAACCCAATGAGCTGGGCAGGCATCAAAACCACTTGGGCAAAAATTTTTATTTTCTCAGCTTCTCTTACTAATGCAGTAAATTAACGAAGCATATTCTTGATCAATATTCCCTCTAAGTGGCCATGGGCAATGCGCGCCTAACCCAATGAGCTGGGCAGGCATCAAAACCACTTGGGCAAAAATTTTTATTTTCTCAGCTTCTCTTACTAATGCAGTAAATTAACGAAGCATATTCTTGATCAATATTCCCTCTAAGTGGCCATGGGCAATGCGCGCCTAACCCAATGAGCTGGGCAGGCATCAAAACCACTTGGGCAAAAATTTTATTTTCTCAGCTTCTCTTACTAATGCAGTAAATTAACGAAGCATATTCTTGATCAATATTCCCTCTAAGTGGCCATGGGCAATGCGCGCCTAACCCAATGAGCTGGGCAGGCATCAAAACCACTTGGGCAAAAAATTTTTATTTTCTCAGCTTCTCTTACTAATGCAGTAAATTAACGAAGCATATTCTTGATCAATATTCCCTCTAAGTGGCCATGGGCAATGCGCGCCTAACCCAATGAGCTGGGCAGGCATCAAAACCACTTGGGCAAAAATTTTATTTTCTCAGCTTCTCTTACTAATGCAGTAAATTAACGAAGCATATTCTTGATCAATATTCCCTCTAAGTGGCCATGGGCAATGCGCGCCTAACCCAATGAGCTGGGCAGGCATCAAAACCACTTGGGCAAAAATTTTTATTTTCTCAGCTTCTCTTACTAATGCAGTAAATTAACGAAGCATATTCTTGATCAATATTCCCTCTAAGTGGCCATGGGCAATGCGCGCCTAACCCAATGAGCTGGGCAGGCATCAAAACCACTTGGGCAAAAATTTTTTATTTTCTCAGCTTCTCTTACTAATGCAGTAAATTAACGAAGCATATTCTTGATCAATATTCCCTCTAAGTGGCCATGGGCAATGCGCGCCTAACCCAATGAGCTGGGCAGGCATCAAAACCACTTGGGCAAAAAATTTTATTTTCTCAGCTTCTCTTACTAATGCAGTAAATTAACGAAGCATATTCTTGATCAATATTCCCTCTAAGTGGCCATGGGCAATGCGCGCCTAACCCAATGAGCTGGGCAGGCATCAAAACCACTTGGGCAAAAAATTTTTATTTTCTCAGCTTCTCTTACTAATGCAGTAAATTAACGAAGCATATTCTTGATCAATATTCCCTCTAAGTGGCCATGGGCAATGCGCGCCTAACCCAATGAGCTGGGCAGGCATCAAAACCACTTGGGCAAAAATTTTTATTTTCTCAGCTTCTCTTACTAATGCAGTAAATTAACGAAGCATATTCTTGATCAATATTCCCTCTAAGTGGCCATGGGCAATGCGCGCCTAACCCAATGAGCTGGGCAGGCATCAAAACCACTTGGGCAAAAATTTTTATTTTCTCAGCTTCTCTTACTAATGCAGTAAATTAACGAAGCATATTCTTGATCAATATTCCCTCTAAGTGGCCATGGGCAATGCGCGCCTAACCCAATGAGCTGGGCAGGCATCAAAACCACTTGGGCAAAAATTTTTATTTTTCTCAGCTTCTCTTACTAATGCAGTAAATTAACGAAGCATATTCTTGATCAATATTCCCTCTAAGTGGCCATGGGCAATGCGCGCCTAACCCAATGAGCTGGGCAGGCATCAAAACCACTTGGGCAAAAATTTTTATTTTCTCAGCTTCTCTTACTAATGCAGTAAATTAACGAAGCATATTCTTGATCAATATTCCCTCTAAGTGGCCATGGGCAATGCGCGCCTAACCCAATGAGCTGGGCAGGCATCAAAACCACTTGGGCAAAAATTTTTATTTTCTCAGCTTCTCTTACTAATGCAGTAAATTAACGAAGCATATTCTTGATCAATATTCCCTCTAAGTGGCCATGGGCAATGCGCGCCTAACCCAATGAGCTGGGCAGGCATCAAAACCACTTGGGCAAAAAATTTTATTTTCTCAGCTTCTCTTACTAATGCAGTAAATTAACGAAGCATATTCTTGATCAATATTCCCTCTAAGTGGCCATGGGCAATGCGCGCCTAACCCAATGAGCTGGGCAGGCATCAAAACCACTTGGGCAAAAATTTTTATTTTCTCAGCTTCTCTTACTAATGCAGTAAATTAACGAAGCATATTCTTGATCAATATTCCCTCTAAGTGGCCATGGGCAATGCGCGCCTAACCCAATGAGCTGGGCAGGCATCAAAACCACTTGGGCAAAAATTTTTATTTTCTCAGCTTCTCTTACTAATGCAGTAAATTAACGAAGCATATTCTTGATCAATATTCCCTCTAAGTGGCCATGGGCAATGCGCGCCTAACCCAATGAGCTGGGCAGGCATCAAAACCACTTGGGCAAAAATTTTTATTTTCTCAGCTTCTCTTACTAATGCAGTAAATTAACGAAGCATATTCTTGATCAATATTCCCTCTAAGTGGCCATGGGCAATGCGCGCCTAACCCAATGAGCTGGGCAGGCATCAAAACCACTTGGGCAAAAATTTTTATTTTCTCAGCTTCTCTTACTAATGCAGTAAATTAACGAAGCATATTCTTGATCAATATTCCCTCTAAGTGGCCATGGGCAATGCGCGCCTAACCCAATGAGCTGGGCAGGCATCAAAACCACTTGGGCAAAAATTTTTATTTTCTCAGCTTCTCTTACTAATGCAGTAAATTAACGAAGCATATTCTTGATCAATATTCCCTCTAAGTGGCCATGGGCAATGCGCGCCTAACCCAATGAGCTGGGCAGGCATCAAAACCACTTGGGCAAAAATTTTTATTTTCTCAGCTTCTCTTACTAATGCAGTAAATTAACGAAGCATATTCTTGATCAATATTCCCTCTAAGTGGCCATGGGCAATGCGCGCCTAACCCAATGAGCTGGGCAGGCATCAAAACCACTTGGGCAAAAATTTTTATTTTCTCAGCTTCTCTTACTAATGCAGTAAATTAACGAAGCATATTCTTGATCAATATTCCCTCTAAGTGGCCATGGGCAATGCGCGCCTAACCCAATGAGCTGGGCAGGCATCAAAACCACTTGGGCAAAAAATTTTATTTTCTCAGCTTCTCTTACTAATGCAGTAAATTAACGAAGCATATTCTTGATAAATATTCCCTCTAAGTGGCCATGGGCAATGCGCGCCTAACCCAATGAGCTGGGCAGGCATCAAAACCACTTGGGCAAAAATTTTATTTTCTCAGCTTCTCTTACTAATGCAGTAAATTAACGAAGCATATTCTTGATCAATATTCCCTCTAAGTGGCCATGGGCAATGCGCGCCTAACCCAATGAGCTGGGCAGGCATCAAAACCACTTGGGCAAAAATTTTAATTTTCTCAGCTTCTCTTACTAATGCAGTAAATTAACGAAGCATATTCTTGATCAATATTCCCTCTAAGTGGCCATGGGCAATGCGCGCCTAACCCAATGAGCTGGGCAGGCATCAAAACCACTTGGGCAAAAATTTTTATTTTCTCAGCTTCTCTTACTAATGCAGTAAATTAACGAAGCATATTCTTGATCAATATTCCCTCTAAGTGGCCATGGGCAATGCGCGCCTAACCCAATGAGCTGGGCAGGCATCAAAACCACTTGGGCAAAAAATTTTATTTTCTCAGCTTCTCTTACTAATGCAGTAAATTAACGAAGCATATTCTTGATCAATATTCCCTCTAAGTGGCCATGGGCAATGCGCGCCTAACCCAATGAGCTGGGCAGGCATCAAAACCACTTGGGCAAAAATTTTATTTTCTCAGCTTCTCTTACTAATGCAGTAAATTAACGAAGCATATTCTTGATCAATATTCCCTCTAAGTGGCCATGGGCAATGCGCGCCTAACCCAATGAGCTGGGCAGGCATCAAAACCACTTGGGCAAAAATTTTTATTTTCTCAGCTTCTCTTACTAATGCAGTAAATTAACGAAGCATATTCTTGATCAATATTCCCTCTAAGTGGCCATGGGCAATGCGCGCCTAACCCAATGAGCTGGGCAGGCATCAAAACCACTTGGGCAAAAATTTTTATTTTCTCAGCTTCTCTTACTAATGCAGTAAATTAACGAAGCATATTCTTGATCAATATTCCCTCTAAGTGGCCATGGGCAATGCGCGCCTAACCCAATGAGCTGGGCAGGCATCAAAACCACTTGGGCAAAAATTTTTGTTTTCTCAGCTTCTCTTACTAATGCAGTAAATTAACGAAGCATATTCTTGATCAATATTCCCTCTAAGTGGCCATGGGCAATGCGCGCCTAACCCAATGAGCTGGGCAGGCATCAAAACCACTTGGGCAAAAAATTTTATTTTCTCAGCTTCTCTTACTAATGCAGTAAATTAACGAAGCATATTCTTGATCAATATTCCCTCTAAGTGGCCATGGGCAATGCGCGCCTAACCCAATGAGCTGGGCAGGCATCAAAACCACTTGGGCAAAAATTTTTATTTTCTCAGCTTCTCTTACTAATGCAGTAAATTAACGAAGCATATTCTTGATCAATATTCCCTCTAAGTGGCCATGGGCAATGCGCGCCTAACCCAATGAGCTGGGCAGGCATCAAAACCACTTGGGCAAAAATTTTTATTTTCTCAGCTTCTCTTACTAATGCAGTAAATTAACGAAGCATATTCTTGATCAATATTCCCTCTAAGTGGCCATGGGCAATGCGCGCCTAACCCAATGAGCTGGGCAGGCATCAAAACCACTTGGGCAAAAATTTTTATTTTCTCAGCTTCTCTTACTAATGCAGTAAATTAACGAAGCATATTCTTGATCAATATTCCCTCTAAGTGGCCATGGGCAATGCGCGCCTAACCCAATGAGCTGGGCAGGCATCAAAACCACTTGGGCAAAAATTTTTATTTTCTCAGCTTCTCTTACTAATGCAGTAAATTAACGAAGCATATTCTTGATCAATATTCCCTCTAAGTGGCCATGGGCAATGCGCGCCTAACCCAATGAGCTGGGCAGGCATCAAAACCACTTGGGCAAAAATTTTATTTTCTCAGCTTCTCTTACTAATGCAGTAAATTAACGAAGCATATTCTTGATCAATATTCCCTCTAAGTGGCCATGGGCAATGCGCGCCTAACCCAATGAGCTGGGCAGGCATCAAAACCACTTGGGCAAAAAATTTTTATTTTCTCAGCTTCTCTTACTAATGCAGTAAATTAACGAAGCATATTCTTGATCAATATTCCCTCTAAGTGGCCATGGGCAATGCGCGCCTAACCCAATGAGCTGGGCAGGCATCAAAACCACTTGGGCAAAAATTTTTATTTTCTCAGCTTCTCTTACTAATGCAGTAAATTAACGAAGCATATTCTTGATCAATATTCCCTCTAAGTGGCCATGGGCAATGCGCGCCTAACCCAATGAGCTGGGCAGGCATCGAAACCACTTGGGCAAAAATTTTTATTTTCTCAGCTTCTCTTACTAATGCTGTTGAATTTGGCACCTGGAACCCTTATCTTTTCTACACCCTCCCCCCCCCCTCGTCACCATTCTTGCCGCAATTGATTTCAAATAAAAAAATTTAAAGCACTTCATTAATTAAAATTTTTATTTTATAAAAAGTGAGAAGCTCGAACTTACTTCTGGAATAAAAACACTGGAAATTTGGAAAAGCATGTTTACTCATACTAACAGTTTCTTTGCATATCAAAATACCAAGAAGAATAAGAAACAAAATAACTAAATGCAAAATTTTTAGTTCAAATAGAACAAGTGCAAAATCGTTCCAATCTGACAATCCTTTCAAGGAATAAATTGCCTCAGTTTTTTGCTTCCAAACCGAAGACTCGACCATCTTTGAGAGTACTCGGAAAATATTGTTTACCATTTATGAAGATGTCGGCTGATGTCTTCGGCTTTTGTGACTTTTCAAAAACTTGTAGACTTTCTCAAGATCGATATGAAGCCTCTGAGAATGAAAAGTACAATGAGACAAACTTAGGAGGCGAACGGCATTTAAGAAAAATGTTTTTACTTTTGAGAGCCCAAATTTTATTTATTATTATTTTTAAAGGTAATTGATTTTCGATTTATGAAAATTAATTAAGGATTTGGGAATTTTAAATTAAAATGCTTACTGCGCGGAGGATGTTAAGTCGCTGCGCGGCCGCGGGTAGCTTAGAGGGAACATTGCTTGTACCTTACACACCAGTGGTGTTACTAGTCAGATCCGTGTATGTATGTGTGCCCATGTAAAGGGGGTGGAGATTGCATGAATTCCTATGTAGCAGATATTGAAAAGCATTAAAGTTGCCCCGATGGCTCAGTGGTATAAGGACTGGTTTAATACCATTCGACTGAGAAAGGTCCGGGTTTGAATCCCGGAGAGGCATAGATGTTGGTTGTGTTTGTCATACGATACGAGCTCCCTTCCTTGGAACCAGTGGCCTTAAATTATCGACGGGGGACTGCTTAGTCAGTTCAGTTGCTCACGATTGTCGTTAAACCCTCAATAAAAAAAAAAAAAAAAAAACATGAGCATTAAAAATTTGCTCCTTCAGTGTTTCCCGAAAAAAAAATTGTTTCTATCAAGCTTACCCCACCAAAAATAATGTATCCTGATTTCGAAGTCTAGCGACCTCCCTAATCTTGGGATCAGCCATAACAGTAAATTTTATATTAAGAGTTTCACGAATTACTATAAACCTATTCAAAAAAATAAGCTCCAAAAAGAAATTAAATTACTAATTCATCCGCATTAACAGAGAAAATCATTTCATCATCGCGGGATTAAAGTTCTACCTTATACATGACCGTGCTTTTCTGGCTCAACGGTAGTACAAGTGGCTGCCGTTGCAGACTAACCCAGTTCGAACCCCACCAGGGGCGAAAGGAAAGGATTCGTTAACTTCGTACGTCAGGAGAGAATCTGATAAAAGAACTGAAAAAGTCAATCAAATACTGTGAGATTTCTGTAGAAATACGGTTGTAGTTTTGATGCTACCATTTCAACCGTGCGGTGCTGAAACTGCTCATAGTTGGAAAAAAAAACAGAACTCTAAAAGAGTGGGAAGAAACTGGTAGTAACCCTACGGAACAGAGAGGAACAGCTACTGCGTGCCGATAGAGGGACCAGCGTAAACGCCATAGCTGCGCAGAACAGAGTGGGACACAACAGGCCAAGAAACTATTCTGCAACTGCTAGAGTACAGGAGTTGTCGCCCATTCGCTTTCCTGTTCTCTCAAAGGAGGCTGATTAAGCATCAAGAGCAACGACACTGGAGTTTGGTCTGAT
The DNA here is from genome assembly GCA_039090855.1 of Macrothele yani. NCBI lineage: Eukaryota > Metazoa > Arthropoda > Arachnida > Araneae > Macrothelidae > Macrothele > Macrothele yani. Next base: position 35,048,995 of record CM077001.1, on the reverse strand, counting down.
AAGAGGTTTTTTTTTTTTTTTTTTTTGTTGTTGTTACGAAATCCAGAAGTTTTCGAATCTGAAGAAAACCTGACAAGGCTATGAACTCTGCATTCAGGACTTTCCATGTTTGAGACAACGATCGTGTTGCGGGAGTAAGAACTGCATCTGGGACACTAGGTCACGAATGTCGCCAAGGGTTGCAGACCACCCTGCCGCGCTCCCAGTTCAAGATGTGTCATTTTTCAATTTAATTTTGAATTATCGCGTGTTCTTCGTAGTGAAGCCCTAAGCATCCCCCTCCCCGAAGTGAATTGTATACTTCTCTGGAGAAAGGATATCAAAAACTGCATCCGCAATGCCCTGGAAGTTTAATATTTTCCACTCTAATCGGTGTAATGAATATTCATATAAGTAGACAATAAATCCTAGCTTTCACCATCACGGATATCTTCATCAGGCTGAAGTAACGTCTAAGATAAACTAAATTCTAAAAAACATTAAATTCAAACATGGTACATTGAAAGTTGGCATAAGGCTCGCTCAAAGCATGTGAGGAATATAAATCGCTATCCGATGTCACGGAGTAGTGCGCGCCACGCGTAAGAAAGTTCTGCAGAAACATCTTCATTGCAGGTGTTATTGTTGATCCAGATTTCCAACGTCTCGAGGAGAGCAGTGGTTTTAAGGCCCAAATAGGGGGGGGGTTCTTTATCAAGTTGTCCCATTTAGGGGTGGCGGCTGACTGCTCTGGCTAATGCTGTGGACAGTTTCCGTTTAACGTCTTTTGCATTCATCCAGTCAGAGGAGACTATCGTTCCTATAGTCCTTTTGAGATCCATCGGGGTATTCTATCGGGATAGCGTACACGCCTGCTTCGTCTAAGTTTGTGCCTGTCATCTGCAATATAGCCTTGAGGAAATGATTTGAGTGCAGTCACTCCGATGTTTGCCCAAGTTTTCGGAGTTCGTTCTTCAAGAAAAAAAAACCTTGGGACATGTAATTAAGTCTCTCAACGGGGGGGGGGGGGGGGGTTATGATTTATTGAATTAGCCCAGTTGGATCTGGTTTTGTTGAACATATTCTCAATAGCATGGGGTTCAATCCCAATGGTTTCTGCCAGCTCTCTTAATGAATGGAGTTCGCTCTGTTGTATCTCATTATCTGAGCTATGGGTGAAGGCTCTTTTTGCCCTATAGCGAAAAAGGAGACCATTTATACAAGGTAGGGCAAGCTGCTGAGGGTAACATACGATTTGGCAAGTATGCCGGTTTGTAGTATACTTACCTTTTGGGTGGGCCTGGGGGCGATTTCATGATCATTACGTCCAAGAAGGGTAGAGAGTAGTTGGTTTCGCGCTCCATTGTGAATTTTAGGCTAGAATTTCAGGTGTGGAGTCTGTCTAAAAAATATATTAGTTCTCCTTGGTGGTGGGTCCATATAAAAAAATATGTCGTCAGCTTAGCGGAGCCAAGTAATTGGGGGTTATGCATCTGTGGCTAGAATTTGTTTCAAATGGGAGGAGTACAGCTTCCACTAATATAGCTGACATGGAGCCCATATGTACACCCCGCGATTGTTTATATTGTGTGTGTGCAAAAGTTCTACCAGTTTTTGTAATAGATGCAAATTACGATCGGAGTAGTTACGTCACAGATGACGCTGCGATGCCGAATTTTCGGCCAATAAAGCGTGGAGCAGTAGCGCATATAGAGGCACTAGGTTTGTCGGAGTAAGTAATTTGTAACTGAAATCACGGACGGTGTAACGTGGCATGCGATAAGGAGCACATTAGACATTGTTTACTATAAGAGTTCTATAAAAGCAGTACTGTAGCCGCGGCTTGCCGCAACATCTCAAATGTAAGGGATGGATGCAGTTGGTGATAGCACATGTCGCTGTTGGTTTCGGAAATTCCGGGACGGGGACAGAAGCTGTAAAGATCAACCACGTCCTGAACGTCCATCGTGGTTTCTGACGAGGATGTGGACCAAGCCATAACAAATGACCCACATCCAACCGTTCAGGAATTAGCGGAAACATTATAGGTACACAGAACAACAGTCGAAAGACTGATGCATGCGCTTATGTTCATCACTAAGTTCCATAACTGGGTTCCGCACCAGCTTTCTGCAAAGCAATGAGAGGAGGGAATCCGTACCTGTGTTTCTTTGCTTTGTAGTCACATAAATGAACCGTTTTGGGGACGAATTGTAACGGATGATGAGAAATGGGTACTGTACGTAGACGGACTGTGTGCCAAGGTGCGGAGCCTATACTCCATCTACTTCAAAAGAAGTTTGCACCCCAAAAATGTTTTCTTGGGTGTTTGGTGGGATGTCCAGGGAATTATCCACTGGAAGGTGTTTGGCGCCTAACCGAACGATAAATGCTGACCTCCAACAGTTGGACAGATTACGAGAACAACTGACATTTAAGCGGCCAGCACTAGTAAATCGCAAAAGCGTGAATCTTCATGAAAACCGCCAGACCTCATGCTGCTTTAATCACTCTGCAAGAATTACGAGACTTTGGTTGGAAAGTGTTACCTCACTGCGTATTGCCCTGACCTGGTACCTACAGACCACCACCTTTTTTTTTTTTAAGTTACAGAACGCCTTCGCTCTATAAACCTTCGATGATGTGGACGATGTAACGGCATTACATGACTTTTTTTGGCTCTACAACACAGGAGTTTTTTCCGGCGTGGGATTCACCTACTCATAGACAGATGGCAAGAGGTCATACAGAATGATGGCAGTTATGTGAAATCCTAGGTACGTTATTTGTTGTGTTCTTTTTTTGGAGCCTAAAAAACCGGGTAGAACTTATGCACACACCCAATATATGAACTTTTCGAAGCACAAGTAGTTGGAGTCAGAAACATTGTCGATAAGTTAAAATCTGTTGGAAGCAGTCCAGTGAGAACATGTTAGAGTCCGTTAGTGCTCGTTTTAAGGGTGTAGTTGCCTCGGTGACTTGGAATGAGGGGTATAAGGAGATTACTTCAAAACTTCCTATGATGTAGTTCTCTATAATTAAAAGATGGGAAGGCCTGGCCAGGAAGTCTTCGCAGGAATGGCGCTAGGAAATTAGCCAGTGCTTACTCCAGGTGGCATGGGGGGGGGGGCCATATCCTTGAAACTAAAATATATAAACAATCACAGGGTGTACCCATGGGCTCCCCATGTCAGCTATATTAGTGGAAGCTGCTCTCTGCCCACTAGCAACAGAAATTCTAGCCACAGATACACAGCCCCCAACACTACTTGGCTCCGCCATGCTGAAGACCTTTTTCCATATGGACCCACCACCAAGAAGAATTAACAGATTTTTACGATACACTCAACACTGGTACTCTAGCCTAAAATTCACAATGGAGTGCTAAACCAACTACTCTCTACTCCTTCTTGGACGTAATGATCACGAAATCGTCCCCGGGCCCACCAAAAACGCAAGTATACTACAAACCGGCATACGTCCCAAGTGCTATGTTACCCTCATCAGCTTGCCCTACTTCGCATAAAATGGCCCCTTTTTTATGCAAGGTAAGGACAAGTTGCTATATCTCGCATAAAATGGCCCATTTTATGCGAGGCAGAGAATCTGATTAGTTGTCTGCTGATATCAAGGCAATGTTCTGATTGTTACGTAGAATGCCTTAATATCAGCAGACAAAACTGATTATTACCTTGATAACAGCAGACAAAACTAATCAGATTCTCATACTCAATAAATCTGATTGCATTTCCAAAATGCAGGAAGCAATAACAAAAATATCACATTTCATCATTAAATTTGACCCTACCAAAGCTACGCTTGCTGCTTTGAGCAAACCCAAGAATAATCATCTTTCAACATGTATCTCTGATGCTATGCATCCACCTAATGGACCAAGGGTCAGTTATTTGGCGTAGTCAAACTGCATAAAGATGAACACTCAATCCGATCGCTCGTGTCAGTGTATGCCAGCCTTGCAAGATCTTTAGGGGGAAAAAGCCCTGAAAAATTCCCTTAAACCTCCGATTACTTCACCCATACACTCTGTCTCGAGCTCTGTTCAGGCCCTTTGACATAATTAAAGCTCACCAACCTGGACATTCTACCCTTTTATTGGCTTCTGGATGTAGTATCGCTATCCCAGTTTCTTGAGCACATGAATTTATTGAATCAAAGCAGACTTTTTGGGCTCGTTTTCTCCTGCTGAGATCCATGTCGCATTGAATGCATTACGGTTGGTCTATAGATGTTCTTATTTCAAATTCAATGTTAATATTTATCGCCAATATGCAAGTGCCTCCGTGGGTTCCCCCACTCTGTCCTATACTAGCAGAGATTTTAGACCTTGGAAGAGAGGGTCTTATAGGAATCCTCATTAATACTTAGTCTTTATATTAGATATATCGACGACATCCTTCTTTTGTGGCCACATGGAAGTGGGTCTCTTCTTTAGTTTGTGGACTTAATATGTCAGCCAGGATGACATTATTAAATTCACTGTTTAGTTAGAACAAGACTTCACTTCCATTTCTTGATTTCCTGCTTCAACGTAACCTTGTAACCACAGCCTATCTTTCTGTTTATCGTAAACCATCCTCTAGCTAGATACTTATTCTTTCAACCTCCGCCCACCCTCTGAACTATCAGCTGCTGGCTTTATACTGTATGATACGTAGGCCTATACCCATTCCTAACCATAAGCTACGAAGACTTGAGCTTAGCAAAATAATATCCATTGCTCAGGACCTAAAGCTTTTGTCGAAAAGATGCATCGTAGAATTCGCCAATCGACAATCTCAACTCTGCAGAGAGACGGGGGTCAGGAGCAAATTTATTGGATCTTTCGATTATATCCCTAATGTGACATCTATCTTGAAAAAACTCCAGAAGAAAGCGCAATCTCCTTTCTTGGTATCAAGACAAAAATATAACGACCATGATTAAAGAAGACTGGGACTTTGTACCCATGATCAATACACACTGTGTGTACCGAATACCATTGAAGGCCTTGGACTCAAATGAAGCCCATCAAGTCTACTTCCCATCTACTCTTCGGACATTAGGTAACAGGTTATCCGAACAAAAATACGTCAAAAATTATTCAGCTTCCACATCACTTTCAATACTTCCGAAGCGAGGGACTCATTATCCCCTTTTGGAACGAAGCTGCTGCTCTAGGAAGTCCAGCTTTAAAGAGTTCAACTTTTACTAACAGAAAACTTATATATTTACAGTAATTCCAAACCCAGCTGTAATGATGAACAACCTAAATTTATTTCACCACTATGGAAACCTCTGATTGGGGGTTCTCAGGGGGAGGTAAAGTACTATTCACCTACCCAGACATGACTTAGCTTATGACGAATTGTTGAACTATTTAATATTGTCTCTGTAAGATGCGCGAGACCCAACACTTACGACATGAACAATCGCCACCTGCCTATTTACATCATGTACTGTCTGGATAGTTTTTGTATTCCTATCTGAAGATGAACCAGTTGTTGGTTGGAAAGATCTCTTATAGATATTTGAACAAGAGTTTTTAATGAATTAAAGATTTTAACTAGAATAGGTTTTATAATTGTTTTTTAGTTATTCATCGTGCAGTTACTGCGATATTTATTCAATGTTGTGATTAGCACGACGTCTTTTACTTAAAGTTGAAATGAGCTAGTCTAGTATGGTTTCAAAGCGTTTATTTAATTTGTTATAGCCAACACAGGTCTACGATATGAAAAGTATCTTACATAATTTTTACAAATAATGCTGGATATATTGCGAACACAAAGCAGAGTTCGAGACGGGCCGGGTATGGATTCGATCGGTGTGTTGGTTATTTGTTTGGAGAGGGCTGCTTTCAGGCGTTCTCGGTACTTCAGTACGTTGGGCTGCAGTCTTGGGCTTCTTAACATTCCTCATCACTTGCTCTCGTTTTGATTTTCTTCACTTTTGCTTGCTTTCATTCTGCAAATTCCGCAGCATTGTCGAAAATGTTAACCCGTTCACACGAAAACAATTCTTTTTAAACCAGTGAAATGTGTTCTTTATATATTTGAATAGATCTCGTAGATAGCTTTGAAACGATACCCCACACAGTCGTGTTGTGCTCACGGTTGCCGATACTGACTGAGTGATGTAATATTTCTGGTGTGCGGCGGCACATCCTGAAATACTGCATCTTCCCCCACACTGGGAGCGTCGCGCGCACGATATATTTCCCAGTACGCGAATTGGACTCCATGATGTTTACGAATATGCTAACAAGATTAGTGTGCGGCACGTATTTTTAACGCTATAATGATTTCAATTGAGACCTATTTTTTATCACAGGTGGTCGGGTGTAAGTCGTCCCATACTATCCGCGGAGTTAGGCGTAGTCATAAGTCAAAACAGTGAAGGAGCGAATGAAACACAAAACACTAGCACACACTATAGCTCAAAGTGAGACTGAGAAGCATAGAAACTTTACTTTTTTTTTTTTTTTTTTTTTTTTTGTTACCAGAATCTGTTAAGGAGTGTTCTTAAACATTAGCAATGAAAGTTTCTTCCGTCAGTGGAATTTTTTTAGTTGTTCCACCTCTTTAGGTGAAAGTATTTATCAGCACAAATTCCCTCTATTGTTTTTCGGAAACTCTAGAAAAGTATAAAATAAACAGAAATGCCGTGGTCATTCTGCAGTGAAAATATTTGAAAGTAGATAAAGAAATGAAAGTGGGGGAGAAAGTGAGCTCAAAATTTTATTAGGATATTTTTTAATAGAATCACATCAGCCACGGAATTAACCTATTCGAGAAATATCTATGATGTTTTGAGAGTGATGTAGTTCTAAAACATGCATTAACGCTGAACGGATTAGGGAGCTTCAACCTAAGAAAAATACCCTCAAAAAGTTTTCAGAAGTCCCGAGAAATCTGGTTTATTTTAATTTAGTAATTTATATAAAAAAAAATTTATTGCCGATTACTTTCAATTTATATTAAAATTGCACAATTTGAACAATTTTAAATAAAAGAATGCTACGTGGGAGTTACATGCTAAAGATACGGAATTTTTGTTTTTAAATATCTGTAGTTCTAAACGATTCCAAATATTCATTGTGAATAATACATGTTAATCACATTAAACAAATGCAACGAGCATAGTTACATCAACTCTGTGACAAATGCGCAGTTGTTCCGAAGATTACGAGGTGGATACAAGATGTCTTCTGTCAACCATACGGAAGCACAGAGTGAGCTCAGTGGATATTTTATTAGAGCCGATAAAGTAATTCAGTATAGAGTTTTCCCTCAGAGCAGTCCATTCCTAACCCCATAGAGTATCCGCCACATACAACTTGATTTTAGTTGTAGTCAAGAAAAGAATTCTATAAAATAATGTGTAGATGAAGCGACACTATTGCGTAATCAGACTATCGCTTCCTTCCTCAATAAGCTTTATTTTATTTTTCTTCTTTTTATCACCATGAACAACTTTTAGAATCAGTCGTTCTACCCTAAATTCGCCCCACTAGCTCATCACCTATTCCGCTTCCTAGACTTGAGCCATGGCCAGGCTAGAGCGAATAGTCAGAGGCCAACGCCTTGGACCACTCGACCACCGAGGCAGGAATCTGTGGTAAACATTTGATTTAGATGAGAGTATATTTGCATAGAGAACACAGATTCCCGCGGACGATCTAAGTGAGGAATGGATTTGCCTCCTTGGGGCTCTCTGTGGTGAACAGCAACTAGGGCCTCCAAATCTTTAAGAGGTGCCAGCTAGTACTGTGACATTGGCGAAAAAAAACCCGACTTACTGGGTTTTGTTCCAGAATCCTCAGATTGAATGACCAACTGGAACTATCAGCTGTAGGCTAATCCCACACACTGATGTACTTACCTGATTAAAAAAACACAAAGAAATCAATATCCGGACTCTAGTGTGGGATATGGTGGACCTACCACACTTGAAAAGGACGGTCCACCACGGAATCTACCTGGACTTTCTAAACGACGTATGAGAAAGATCACGGCTAAGTGAGTGTAAGATTGGTGTATAGAATACTAGAGGTACACTATCTACCAATAAGTAATTGGAAACCTGTGATAGCAAAGGAAAACGAAGTTTATTGACCGTCAATAGTTGGTGCAGCCTCCACAAGCGGCGATTACAGCTGCGACCCTCCGGGGCATGCTCTCAACCAGACGTTGTACGACGGCTAGCGGCATTTTCTTCCACTCTGCTTGGAGAAAACAGGCCAGTTCCTTAAGCGATTTCGGACGGTGGGGGCACCCCTTAAGTCGACGCTCCAACTCGTCCCAGAGGTGCCCGATAGGGTTAAGGTCCGGGCTCTGCGCAGGCCAGTCCATTCGATTAACCCCATTGTCACCATAAGTCATGGTGGACCTCGCAACATGACAGGTGGCATTGTCATCCTGAAAGTAGCATGGGTACACCCCGTAAAACTGCCACAACGTAGGAAGCGCATGGTCATCCAAAATGGTGCAGTAGGCCTCGGCGTTGAGTCTACCAGGAATTGCGACCAAGGGTCCCGTGCCATACCAAGAGAAACACCCCATAGCATAATTCCACCGCCGCCGAACTTAACAGTTGGCACAATACATTCCGGCAGGAGGCGTTCTCCAGGCAGACGCCAAACCCAGACCCTGCCATCCGAACGGTAGAGGGTGAACCTTAATTCGTCGCTCCAGAGAACTTGTTTCCACTGTTCAACGGTCCACTGTCGACGTTCTTTGCACCACGTTAGCCAAGCAGCGCTATTGGACTTGGTGATGAAAGGCTTGTGGGCGGAAGCACGTCCATGATAACCGAGCCTATGGGCTTCCTTACGGATGGTATTCATCGAAAGAAAACTCCCGGATGCCTGTTGAAACTCCTCGCGGATGTGGCCCATCGATTTGGTGCGGTTCTTCCGAATTTCTCTGGCCAGCACCCGTCGGTCTAGCGACCAGTTTTGTGGGTCTTCCGGTCGGGGCACATTCCGACAGTCACCTCTCATCTTCCACTTGCCAATCACGTAGGCCACTGTCGATTGCGGGTACTTCAACTCGCTGGATATGTCACGTATGGATCGGCCATTTCTGTGATACCCGACGATTACACCTTTCTTGAAATCAGAGAGCTCCGAACTGCGTGGCATCTTGCATGCGACTGGTTGCATTGTTTCCCACACGATATTTAACGGCGGCGGCCGTGACGTGTATCAGGACCGCAGATATCGTCGATTGCAGGGGTGTCCAATTACTTGTAGGTAGATAGTGTATAAATGGCAAGTTGAATGAGGCGATTAAAGAGATGAAGTATGGATTGGATGTGCTGCGTGTAAGTGAAACCAAAAGAAATGAAATTGGGATAGAAGTGAATGGAACGGTGAGTGTGTTCTGGAATATTGGATAATGTGAGAGGACAGGCTGGTGTAGGTGTGAGTTTAAGTGAAAAGATGAACAACTTGATTCACTATAGCTGCATAAGTGAGAGAATTCTTTGGATTCGTTTGAAAGTGAAACTTCAGAGAATAGTAATTGTTGTAGTGTATGCTCCTTGTGACACGGATCCTACGGATAGGAAGGAAGATTTCTGGAATGAGCTAAAAGCTGTTTTGAGGCAGTTTGGTGCTAAAAAGAAAGTTATAGCAGGGGATTTCAATGCTAGAGTAGGTGTGCAGAATGCAATTTCTCACAATGTTCTGGGTACGTTTCATGATCCTTGTGTGAATGATAATGGTGAAAGATTAATTTACCTCTGCACTGAGAATGGTTTGTGTGTATCCAATACATTTTTCAACCACAAGTATATCCATACACAATCTTGGGATAACCGTACTCTTGGTCAAAAGAGCGATAGATTTTGTTGCCTACGATCTACGTCTCAAACACTTAATTATTGACATTCGTGTGATGAGAGGTGCGGATGTTGGTTCTGATCATTACTTGGTAGTGTCACGCCGGAAACTGAATATTGGTTGGAGGGAAAGGAATAGGAAGAGGCTCAGGATGGAAATAAAGGTTGAAAGGCTTCCTGAAGACCATCAGCGTTATTCTGACTTAGAGAAATACGGAAAACAAAGTTGCAAGTTGTGTGAAGAATAGGATTGGAGAAATCATATGGGAGCCCAATGAGTTAAGTGAAAATGGGGTGAATACTTCTGTGAGTTATTAGATCAGGAAAGCAAAGGTGATTGAGAGGAAGAAGCAGATGTCACAGGGAAGGGATGGAAGCACAGGAGGGATCTCAAGAGAAGAGGTGTGTAAAGCTCTGAAATCTCTTCAGAATGGTAAGGCTCCGGGAGTTGATGGTGTAACTGCTGAGATGTTGAAATATAGTGCTGACTGAAATTTGCCAGTTGTGCTGGGAGTTAGGAATGGTCCCTCGGAACTGGAAGGATGCTGTCATTGTTCCCTTGTATAAGGGAACGTGTGATCAGACTGACTGAAAGAACTATCGTGGTATTAGCCTACTGAGTGTGCCAGGGAAAGTGTTTGGAAAGGTAGTTATTGAAAAAGTACCGGCCTTACATCAAAGAAAGTGTGGAATATTCAGACTGGTTTTATGCTTGGTAAAGGCTGCACTAACCAAATGTTTGCATTACGCATGATGATTGAAAAGTATCTGGCTGCTGGTAAGAAAGTTTTTGTTGCCTTCATAGATTTAGAGAAAGCTTACGACAGATTTAGAGAAAGCCAGGACACTTTTGTGGAAAGTATTGAATGAATATGGTGTTACTGGGAATCTACTTCATATTGTAAAAGCCATGTATGCTGGTAGTAGAGCTTGTGTATGAATGAATGGTGTTTTATCCAGATGGCTTTCTATTGGTGCAGGAGTCAGACAGGGTTGTGTAATGTCACCATGGCTGTTTAATATATACACTATCTATGGATGCGTGCATGCGTGATGTCAAAATAGATAATACTGGTTTATATCTTGGTGACATCCGTGTGTGCATATCGCTGTATGCTGATGGCAGTTCTGTTGGCTGAGAGCAAAATTGAGTTGCAGAGTATGTTGTCTAGGATGTACGAAGTTTGCATGAAATTCAAACTGAGTATAAATAAGGGAAAACCCAAAGTTGTGGTTTTTGAGATAGGAACTGGTAGCAATGTAATGTAAATCTAAATGGCACAGTGATTAACCAGGTGAGTGAGTTTGTATTTAGGAAGCGTGTTCGACAGAGAACAAATTGGATGGTGAAATTAGTAGGTGTGTGAATTCTTCATTGAAAGTCATTGCTGCTTTAGGAGGATTTCACAGGAATGATGGTTCTTAAGAGTCCAGCATGGCTGTGTATTAAAGTGTAATGTTCCCTACTCTGATGTATGGCAGTGAAACCTGGGTGATATAGAAGAAACATAGGAGTCATTTGTGTGCTGGAGAAATGAGTTACTTACGGGGGTTTTGTGGCAAGACACGTTCCGATTGTGTGAGCAATGAAGATGTGTTGCAGTTGTGTAATGTGAAGCAAAATGTTGTTAGCAAGGTGGAGACTAATATGCTTCGGTGGTTTGGCCACGTTGAAAGAATGAGTTCTGAGATGCTTACTAAAGAAAATATTTTTAGCCCAAGTGGCAGGAAAGAAAGAGGAAGGCCAAGGAAGTAATAGGAGGATCAGATTCAGGAGTGTCTGCATGAGAAAACGATTATGAGCATGAAGTATCTTGTGTACGGCGTGTAATGGATATCAATGAAGCCCGAGTTGTATGTTTCTTGTCTTTTTTTTTTTTTTTATTATATTATTGGAGGTTAACTACCACCGTGAGCAACTCAATGGGCTATAAGCATTTGCCCGTTCCTAATTTAAGGTCACTGGCACCAAGGAAGGGAGAGCCAGTGCCGTAAGGCAAACATCCATGCCTCGCGGGATTCGAACCTGGGCCCCTTCCGTACGAATGATCAAAAGCCATTGCTTAGACCACTGCGCCACCGGGGGCGGCCGAATTATATGTCAAGATCGCTGTAAATGGATAAGTATGATTCGGCAACAGTAAGTAAAAATTATCTGGTAGTTTGTATTTCTTTGTGGAGCTAACCTCTGAATGTCAGAACAGCTGAGTGATATGTATGTAACACAAATTTCCCTATTTTTGCATACACGACCATCTACAAAAGATTATATGGTTAGACGGTAAGAGAAGCTGACAAAGAGTGGATTAACGGGTATTGAATGTAAAACAAAATCGTTTTACTACTGGTATTTCAGAGGTAACATGCTTTGTTTTTGTTTTTTTCCATATATTGAAAATATGAAATCGTACAGAATTTGTTAACCCAGTTTTTGAAATGAAATTAAAATTAAAAAAAAATGGTGCACAAGTCAAAATAGTCATAACGTAGCAAGCAAAGTATTCATGGATGTATATCTTACATTATAAATTCGAGTAATCTACAATTACGAGTTCCTTCTCCCCTTTATTTTTCTTTTTGGAGGTATTCAAAATTTTGCAGTAGTACTTAACATCTTGAAATTTCATTTCTACGTTTTCTACATTTATTCCTTTTCTCAGATCATCACCTAGAAAAACGTGAAACTTAATTTCAACTGCATGTGGTAACATCAAATATAAAAATATGACACCTGATTTTTTTGCAAGCAAACTAAAAGATTTTTTTTATTCAGCATTGTGTGTTATTCATCTTTTCATGCCAATCTTAACTTATTCTTCTGTAACTATAATTAGCTTTTCATAAAACTTCTTTCATCTGTTTCTTTCTGTCTGTTTGCTTTTACTGTCTCTTATTCTCATTAGTACTGGTTTAAGACATACCAGATTTTTTTTTTACATGCAATTATTTCTAAAACATTTTATCTTCACACTCCAAATAACTAAAACATTTGTCTCACATGTCCATGTTTTATTGGCCTCTTCCTCCCCTACAGCCAACCTTTCCTCACCCTGTTGTTTCATTCTGGGTATGTTCGACATAACCATGTTGAGTAAGCCTCCGCCCTCTACAGCCAAACTTTTCTCGCAGTTTTCCTTCCATCGTGCTAGGTATATTCATTCATCTGACATTACACTGTTAAACTGCATTCCTTTCCTGGTCCTTTTGTTTGCTGCTTTCCTTTTATATCATCAAATGAGCATAATCTGAAACAAGTGTTTCACACTCCAAATAATTAACATGTTTATCTCGCATTCCCATGCTATATTAGCCTCCTCCACCCCTACAGCCAACCTTTCCTCACCCTGTTGTTTCAATTTGGGCATGTTTGACATAACCATGTTAAGGAAGCCTCCTCGCTCTGCAGCCAAACTTTGCTCATCCTTTGCTTTCCATTCTGCTAGATACATACATCTGACATGACCTTGCTGAACTGCCTTCCTTTCCTAGTCTGTTTCTTTTGCTTGCTGTTTTCCTTTTATGTCATCAAATGAGTACATTTTGAAGCATAAGAGCTTCATGCTCCAAGTAATTAACATGTTTGTTTGTCTCACATGCCCATGTTTTATTGGCCTCCTCCTCCCCTACAGCCAACCGTGTCCTCACCCTGTTGTTTCACTCTGGGGATGTTTGACATAACCACGTTAAAGTAAGCCTCCGCCCTCTACAGCCAAACTTTTCTTTCAGTTTTCCTTCCATCGTGCTAGCTATATTCATTCATCTGACATTACCCTGTTAAACTGCATTCCTTTCCTAGTCAGTTTCTTTGGTTGCTGTTTTCCTTCTATGTCATCAAATGAGCACAATTTGAAACATAACGGCTTCTATCCAGATTTCTTCATACACCAGGCTTTTTGTTACTTAATATTTGTAAAGATGCCTTCTCTTGACCTATATTCTCTTCTGAACATTTCTTCACAGCCATTTGCTTTCTCACTTGTACACTTCTCCGAACATAGTTATTTCATTTTCATCTGTCAACATCTTTCCTAAATCTATATCATATTCCTAATTATGCCACAATCTTTCTTCCAATAATTGTCATCAGAAAGCGTGAATAGTCTTCCCTCCCCTTCCCACCAGTCTTCTGTCTGCCTCTATTTTGCCTTCCGAGTTGTCTGATTACAAACGCTTTCACGTATAGTTCCCGAGTTCGCGTGTATCGTTGAGCCATGTACACATAGCGCCTGTTCACACCCACCATCAACGAGCAAAGGAAGTAGCTTCGCTTAAATTGCATGCCAACAATTTCTGCGAACCGAAGTAATTTTCACTATGTAAAACAAAATTCATTTACACACAAAAATTATACTAGTTTTATACTAAATACGGAATGTAAATAAAATGCACGTTTTATTCAGTTAAACTTTACCCATGGGTCCCTTCATCCCGATTGATTGTTGGTTTCCACTTGCCTTCGGCGAAAAGGAACTGCGCCTAATACTAATTTTTCAAAGAACAGAACAACATTACAGATGATTAGCAATCACTTATTAAATGTCCTTCATTATCATTTTTCCACTCCCCTGTACATCGAATACATTTATTTACCCCTCAAAAGTATTTAATGGCCGCTTTTTCGCACCCACACAAACGTCCGTTTTATTATTTGATTTTTCTTCATAAAATACATTCGCAATTTGCTCCATTCAAAAATCTCAGTCATTACAAAGTTTAACCTATTTCAAGAGAAATTCACATAAAATTCCTCGTGAACTAATTTGTTTGCCCATCGATGGCGGGTGAGAGTCGGATGTATATTTAAACATGGCGCAGCGATACACGCGAACTACATGAAAGTGTCTGTAATCGAAAAACTACCCGCTTTCTTAACCCATGAATGAAAATAAAAAATATGAAGAAGCAACGTGATTATCTTTTTTTCCATCATATCTCTTTGTTTATCTTATCATTTCAAACGCCCTGTTGTTTCATGGGTTCTTTTCTTCCTTTTTCTTGCATGGCAAAATCGCGAGCATCTGCATTCTCGTCATCATCTCTGCCCCATAGAAGTATCCATTCATGTATTTGAAAATATATTCACCATTCATATAATCTTTGATACTCGGCAACCTTGGAAGAACTATGAAATCACATAACTGAGAGACAATGTATGCAAAAATCTGATACAAAACTGAACAAACTTAGAAAAACTAACAAAATGTCAATTAAATAATGAAAAAACACAAATTTCCTAAACGAGTTTTGCAGCATATCAAATGAATAAATTGCTGCAGGAAATAAAAGCGAAAGCTATCCGAAGAACCAAAACAAACTAAAATGTAAAAAATATTAAATGAAACGGCAACCTTGGTTTCTTCGGAAACATTAAAACTTAATGTTGATAACTAATCGTTAGTAATATGTCATAACATATATACATCAATATGTCAAATGTTTGTATTGGGAAGTTTATTTACAAAAAACTGTTTTATTTACAACATTTATGCATCAAATACATCTGAACATACTATGTTCAGAGGTTGAAATCCTTCAACAATATCGCTGGCCATTTTGAAGTTTTGTTCCACACGGCCGCCATTTTGTGTCATACTTACCTTACTTACCTCTTCCTCGTTATACAGAAATACTTACCTCATGGGTTTCTCCAGGGTACGTTTACCCACCATCCGTCTCCGCCTCCTGTTGCTATTAGGTGAATATCCCCTCGTTGATCTTCCTGGATTACTACCTCGGGCTCCTCGCGCCTGTCATCCGCCATTTCCTTCGCGACGCTCCAAACTAAATATGCCGCTGCCGAACCTAAAAGAACAATGCATGTACTTTTACAAACTTTATAAAAAATATCCATACTTACCGAATACTTACTACAATCCATCTTGCGCTTTAAATCTTCAATGAAGTCTTCAAAATATTTGCGGTTTTTTTCACTCGAACTTCAACAACGTCTCGCTTTATCGAATTCTTCTTTCCTTTTATTTGAAATCCCATAGCAACTCCAATTTCATTGGCTTGTCATATCACGTGACTCCTTCATTGTTACGTTAGCTGACGTTTTGTTGTTCACGAATTCCACAGTAAGTACGTTGGAAATGACCACAGGTCCAAGTCTATCGAGTTTTGCAACGGTTTTATTCTCTCTGCCCTACCACAGACTGTGTGTCCTACCTTGAACTAATAGCCCTGATTATGGGATGAGTGATTTCGGAGTTTATATAAAGATTGAGAAAGTTTACGTGACTACTAATTGAGCAATCCCAGTCGAGTCCCGGATGAGACAAGGGTGGTATATTTGTCGTATGGCATTGGCTTTCTCCCTTCCCTGGATCTCGTGTTCCTAAATTAGGGACGGGCGTCATCTTGTAGCCCTTTGAGTTGCTCATGGTAGTCGTTAAGCCACGAAAAAAAAATCCTGAATGACGAAGGTTGATGTCCCTTCCCTGGAGCCAGTGCCCTTAAATCACAGACGGGGACCCCTTATAGCCTTAGATATTCCAGGGCGTAGATAAACACCGAAAAAAAATGTAAAATAAATTGTTCCCTGGAAATGGGCGAAAATCCAAGCGGTTGTAATGCAGCTCCCTGCCTCCCTGGTATCAAATAATAAAAATGCAGTCCCCTGTTCGGTGGGAACAAGTTTTGAGTGGGACTCAGATGCGTTTAATTCTTGTTTCCTCCTTTTTTGTGGCAACACTAATTTTAGCATAGGTATCTCGGACCCTCGTGTAAGTAATTGAATCGCCGAAATAAAAAGAAAAAATAGCTTCGAGAAATTTCCCTAAATTTGAGGGGAAACATTTAGTCGTGTTATACTTGCACTTTTTTATCACGTCTTTTGTAAAAATAGACCGCAATTATTTATCGGTTTGTCTGTCCGTCCGTCTGTAGGCACCATATCTCTGCAACTATTAGTCCGATTTGAAAAAATTCTTTTTGCATTGAGAAGCTTAAAATATGCGAATGATGATACTTCACTTCGTTTTTTTTTTTTTTTTTTTTTTTCGATGGATAATGTCGCTCCTAGATGGCGTAAGTGCAGATGATATCGAATTCAAAATACATTTTATTCCATACATTTGCTTCTAGGCATCCGATTGAAAAAATTCTTTCACCTTTCGATTCCATTTATGTCGAAGATTTTTTTAGGTATAGACACTTTTTTCAAGTTACGCATAGATTTTCCGCTAGGAGTCGGAAAAACAAATTGCGTTTTCTCCGATCTCTCTACTTCTAAAACTCTAATTTGAATTTTTTTTTCTTTAAAGGATACAGCTCTGATGGAAATTTTTTTGGATATAATTCTAATTTTTGGAAAAGAATGGTTTGGTCACCAGGGAGGCATAAGTGTTAATTTCTGCTTCTGATGTATTTGCCACAAAATCTGGCCATCTAAAGTCTCGATTGAAAAAATTCGTTCGTGGACCGATGCCACTCACACCAATAAATCTTTTCGGAATATTTTCTTCCTGAAATATTGCATGGCTTCTCCGCCAGGGGGTATAGACGTATATCATATTTTTGTCAATATCTCTACTTCTAATGGTCCGATATGGAAAACTCCTTTATTGGATAGTTTCCGGTGCGAATGTTTTTCATATAATTTTAAAATTTAATTAAGTAATTCATGGAATTCTCGCTAGGGGGCGTAATGCCCCGATATCTGTGCTTCTAAAACTCCAATTTGATTTTTTTTTTTTTTTTTTTTTTTTTTTGCACTGGATACAGCTCCTGATAGGTAATCTTTTGCATGTATTTGTTCATTTTTGGTTAAAAAGATTTAGGCCACCAGGGACCGTTAGTCTTAATTTCCGCTTCCGATGTATTCGCAGCAGAAACAGCTTGTAAAATCCCGATTGAAGAAAATTCGTTTGTAGACAGATATCAATAAACCTTTTCGGAATATTTTCTTCTTGAAATAATGCATGGTTTCTCCGCCAGAGAGCGTAGATGTATATCTTATTTTTGTCAATACCTCTATTTCTAAGAGTCCGATTTGAAAAATTCCTTTGTTGGATAGCGTTTCCGGTGCTAAATGTTTTTCATATAATTTCAAAATTTTCAAGTAACTTAGATTTTCCGCTAGGAGACGTTATGGTAAATTGCGTTTACCCTATATATTTGCTTCTAAAACTCCGCTTTGAAAAATTCTTTCTGTATCACATACAACTCCTGATGGGAAATGTTTTTCATATAATTTCTAATATATGGTAAATAATAGTTTGGGAATAAGTGTTAATTTCTGCTTCTGATGCATTTGCAGCAAAATATGAGCTCTTGAAAAATCGACTGAAAAAATTCTTTGTTGGACCGCTCACATCGAAAAACATTTTGAGAATACTTTCTTCTTAAAAAAATGTTTTTCCCTCCAGGGGGCGTAGATGCATATCTTATATTTGTTGATATCTCCGCTTCTAAGGGCCCGTTATGAAAAATTCCTTCTCTGTTCGAGAGCGCTTCCGCTGTGAAAGGTTTCTCACATAATTTGAAAATTTTCTTAACGCACATGCTTGCAACTAGAGAGCCTAAGTTCACGGTTCCGTTTACAGCAATATCTGTAGCCAACAGGTCTGAGGCTCTCTCCCTTCCCTAGAATCAGTGACCCTAAATTAGGGACAAACGACTACTTATTGTCCATAGATTTGATCACGGTGGTCGTTCAACCCCGAATAAAAACCAACAAAACAGACGAAAATAATTGCCGAGTGATACAAGGCGCTGGCTCTGGATCACTTGTTCGAGATGGTCGAAGATGAGACATGGGTGGCATGATTGTCCAATGACGTAGGCTCTGACCCTGCTTTGGAACCAGTAGCTCTAAATTAGGGACCGCTGACTTCTTATAGCCCTACGAGTTGTTTTCTCATGGTAACTTTAAACCTCGAAACACACGTATAACTATTTACTGGCATACACCAAGGAAATCATTTTTCATCTTTGAATTTGTGGTTTTAGTCTTTCCATTGGTTCCTCGTATTTGATTGATCTGATTATTTATCGTGAACGTTAACAAACAAGGCAGGATGCTGAGCTATTGTTTACCATGTTTTTGCTAGCTTCAGAATGCAGGATTCCAAGATCAATTTATTGATTGCTGCTACGTAAGGTGGCCAGAGACGAGGATTCCTGTCTAATTACTGCAGCCCCGAATGAGACATAGGTGGTGCGATGATCCCGTGTCGCTGGTCTTGGGCTTAGCCAGAACTGACACAAAACGCGAATGCGAACCTAACTTTGCATCATCCTGCCTGAACTCATGTGAGATAGTGCCGTGCTTGCCAGGGACATAACATTTAATGCAAAATTGGCTGTTGCGTTCAATGCTGGGGCAGTCAACCAATCAGAAAACTGGATTCCGTTCCCTCTGTCCCTTTTTCTTTTTCTTTTTTATTGGAGGGTTTAACGACTACCGTGAGCAACTCAATGGGCTATAAGCAGTAGTCCGTCCCTAATTTAGGGCCACTGACTCCTGGGAAGGGAGAGAGTCAGTGCCGTAAGACAAACATGACATCCATGCCTCACTGGGGTTGACGAACCCTGACCCATCTCGGACGAATGGTCATAAGCTAGCGCTAAGACCACTGCGCCACCAGGGGGCGTCCCCCTCTGCCCCTACTGTTTATTCTTACTAGGCTTGGAACCTCTGTTAACTGCCGTTGAAAAACTTGTCGAGATGCGAAAGAGAGAGTTGCATCAACCAATGGGAAGCTCGTTTTCTTTTGACGGTATCTGCTATCTAGTGCGTAATTTCAGAAGGATCCTTTCTTATTCAGTTGGAAAATTGTACGGCTACATTTTTGTATATTCTTTGTCTTACTGAAGCACTGAAATGCTTCAAGATAATTTAAGCAAACTTAAAAAGAGGAACACGGAAGTGCATGATGCGAAATTAATAAGTCTTTTGATTCTCTAAGTTTTATGGAAAACTCCGAAAGCAATGAAACGCCATCCTCAAATTTGAGTTGCTTAACATCGTCGTTAAATGTGCGGGTTAAACATTCAAACTAATAGATATTTCAAAGCTTCCAAACAGATATGATGTGTAGTGCTTCATATTTCCCAAGTTGTTTTGTTGGCTGTGTTTATTGTTTTATAATGAAACTGTTAGAAAGTGTTTCCCTTTCCTCAGAGACAGATTTCCCAATAGACGGACTAGGCCCGAGCGTAGAGCGGCAAATTTTAGTGGTAGTAAAAATTAGTAATTTGTTAAAAGCCCATAAAAAATAATGAAACAACACAAATTTAAAATTAGTCTCCGAATTCCCGCAATCTCCTTCCTCCTCGACTTTCGACTTGACACCCCCCCCCTCCACACACACACACACACACACACACCACCACCAATCCACCCAGCTCTTCAACTTGTTTATCTGTTTGACTATACTTAAGAACTGAAATGAATACGAACGAGTGGGGTGTTAACGTTGCTCTTTGCAGCCCGATAAAAGTTTTCTGGCTTAAAGAAAGATCGCTTTGGGCTTTAGAAAGGGACATCTGTAGACTGTTCGCTAAAAGCTATCCCATCTTACCTCAGAATGAATACAATGGTATGGGGGGAGGGCAAGGCAAGTGCTGAATTCTCTGCTATGTATTAAAACATTAAAAATTGTTAAGAAACAAAGGGAAAGAAGACTAACTTCAACCAAAGCGACTAATTAATTACAAATATTTAATCAATTTACGAATTAATGGCGAAAGTCAAAGGTAAGGAATTTTCGTCAACGATAGACGAAATTTTGTTATTAATTGTTATAAGAAAAATTCTTTTTTATTGTTTCAACGCATTTAAGCTTTAAATTATTATTTTTATTTGTACTTAGCTTTGTAAGGGCTACATTCCTCCCCCACCTCCCCCTAACATTTCGCTTTACTCCTGGATGGGATCCGAATGAGTTACATGAAATTGTAGACAAATTCTTTATTTCAAAAAGGAATAGGAGCATCAAATTTGTCTAGACATAGGATCGGCAAAGCCCTAAATCCGTCTCTGCCTTTCCTAAAGAAAAAATTAAAACTCAAAAATTGTCAAAATTCAGATTTAAAACAGTAAAACTATACTAGTTAGCCGTATTTATTTGGCGTAAAACAAAGATTAAAAGTTCCAAGATTCGCACATCAACCAGATCGCTTTTTTAACGAAAGTAGACACAGAGGGTAAACGTCTTTCCGCTTGGTATTCAAAATCAATCATCCGCTCATAACTAACCTATATTTTAGAAAACTTATGGGCTCAAAAAATGATACAAAAAGGCATCTGGTTTCTCGAAGTGAGCCTGATTTACTCAAAGAAACATATCCCACTCGTTTTTATTTCATTAAGTAAAAAGTGAATTAAGCGGTTGTTTTTTTTACTCTTCTTCTGGTTGAAGCCGGAAAACAATCTACAAATTGTTCAAAGCATCGAATGAATCTGATTTGGATAAATGTTTGAGGGAACTAATACGCTGTGCCATTAAATTGTGCGAATGAAAACCTATTCACGCAATATACGCAATAACACGACATTATCTAAAAAATAAATTAATAACAATTGAAAAAGTTCAACTGAACACTTTGATGTCGAAACCTATATTTTAAGACAAAGTAACTGAAGAATAGAAAGAATCGCAGGATTGAATTCCTCTACAAATGACGTATGTTTTTGTTGGGGTTTTTTTTTTCATTTTTGCATTCGTACACATAAGGTTTACGGCACGCCACTGATAGGTACAGGTGAATTCGGTCACGGCAACAGAAACCAGCATGGAAATACTCTCGTAGAGTTTGCAGAGGGAGAAAGGTTTTTCAACACGAACTCCTTTTTCAAGAAAAAACCACATGGGAAATATACATGTAAGCATTCCAATAGGATGACAAGTGAAATGGATTTTATTATGTGTAACAAGAAATTTCTCATTGAAGACTGCAGTGTGTTGAACAGGGTCAACACAGGGAGTGATCGAAGAATGGTGAGATGTAAGAAGCATCTCAGCACTAAACTCGAACGTGACAAGCTCATAAAACAAACAAAATATATTGACACGACTAACCTTAAAAAGCATTATACAGTAATGTCTTCAAATTGGAAACTGAGGAACAGATTCCTTGCCTTAGAAAGCCTAACATCGGAAGAAGTGGACATTTCTAAAGTAAACAAAACTAACCAAGATTCTTATGGTAACAGCAAAAATAGGTGGTAATAAGAACAAATTTCATATGAAGAAAATATCAGGAAAAACAAAAATACTGATGCAAAAGAGAAGGAAGATGAGGGAAAATAAAGATGTAACTTCCGAACCGGAATATATAGAGCTATGCAAGACAGTAAGAAAAAGTATCCCTAAAGAAGTAAGGAAATCCAATTGTGAGCTAGTGAGAAAAGCAATTGAAAACAATCAAAACCTGAAGAGAGCAGAGGGATATCTCAGTAAGGGAAGAAAACAGATTATGGCACTGAGAAAAGATGATTCTGTAACAAGAAATAGAGGCGAAATTTTGACAAGAGTGAAATATTTCTACTCAAAACTACACTGCCGGAAAGTGAAAACAAGTGAGTAAAATCATGCAATGCATTGATTATGATACGCTTTCCAACATACCAGAAATCATTACTCAAGTTATTACTCAAGTTATTACTCAAGTTATGAGGATAATGGCTATGGAATAAATCTCGCTCCTGTGCCTTGACCTTTGACCCCATTTCGGTGATATTAAACAGAACCGGTTCAGTATACCTCCGGAACAACATGCTAAAGTTTGTCGCAATAGAAGCATTTTTAGTCAAATTATGCGAGGATAATGGCTGTGGAATAAATCTTGCTCCTGTGCCCTGACCTTTGACCCCATTTCGATTACATTAAACATAATTGGTTCACTATACCTCTGATACAACATACTAAAGTTTTGTTGCAATAGAAGCATTTTAGTTAAGTTATGAGGATAATGGCTGTGGAATAAACTCGCTCCTGTGTCCTGACCTTTGACCCCATTTCGATGATATTCAACAGAACCGGTTCAGTATTCCTCCGGAACAACATACTAAAGTTTTGTCGCAATAGAAGCATTTTTACGTAAGTTGTGACGCATAAAGGTGATGGAATAGATCCCGCTCCTATGTCCTGACCTTTGACTCCATTCGCCCATTTTCAATAGGGTATGTCCCCAGGTAGTCCCCTACCACGTACTAACATTTCATCGAAATCGAACCATTTTTACGAAAGTTATGACGCATAAGAGCAATGGAATGGATCCCGCTCCTATGTCGTGACCTTTGACCCAATTTCTTCTATTTTCAATAGGGTTCGTCCCCAGGTGGTTCAATACAACATACTAAAATTTCATCGAAATCGAACCATTTTTACGCAAGTTATGATGCATGAGGGCAATGGAATGGATCCTGCTCCTATGTCGTGACCTTTGACCCCATTTCCAATAGGGTTTGTCCCCAGGTAGTTCCCTACCACATACTGAAATTTCGTCGAAATCGAACGATTATTACGCTAGTTATCGTGCTGACTGACAAAGCTGGAGCATATACGCTTCTTCAACCTACGGTTGGAAAGCGTAAAAAAGAACATCATTAAAAATTGCCCCTGCATCGACGAGATTTATGTCGTAGCAACAACTTGTTAAGAAAGGAAAGTGATCACAAGTCTGAAGTGAATGTTCATTTTATCTTTTAATGCGTATTATAGTGCACAGAAGTCACATTTTAATAAGCTGTTGCACCTCCTCCAGCAGTAATGCAAGCTTCCAATCTGGCATGTAATCTGTCGTACAAATGATGGACATCACGCTGGGGGATAGCGTGATATCCATGCGTTTTCAACTTGGACGCGTAATTGAGGGATAGTAGCTGCCTGCCGGCGTTCGCGAAGGAGTCTTTTCCGATCCAGTTCCAGACATGCTCGATTGAAGACAAGCCGGAGAGCGTGCTGGCCAAGGGAGTTGATGCACAGCCTGAAGAGCATGTTGAGTTGCCCCGGCGGAGTGTGGGCGGGCGTTATCCTGCTGAAATATCGCATCGGGGATCGCAATCAAAAATGGTAGGACGACCGGCTGCACGATGTTTCTGACGTACGTACTGCTCTCTTCAGTGTACTCCGTACATACACCAGACTCGTTCGAGAGTGAGAGCTAATCGCTCCCCACACCATTGCGCCCGGTGTGGCGCCTGTGTGTCGTTAGCGGATGCACTATGGCAGAAGCCGCTCACCTTGTCGCCTTCGGACGCATACACGACCGTCAGATGCTCACAAGCAGAATTTGCTTTCATCACTGAAGACAACTGACCGTCATTCTTCCCTCCAATGAACTCGTTCGCGACAACACAGCAAACGTGCTCAACGGTGACCATAGGTCAGTGATAACCATGCCAGCGGTACGCATGCCCGTACTCCTGCTTCCAACAAACGATTCCGTATCTTTCTGGTAGACATCTTTGGTATGACAGAGGGTCGAAGTCCGCTCTGCCATCGCCGCCCTTCTGATACGCTGATCCCCTCGTGCGTCCGTAACTCAGTTGCCCGGAACCACACCTGCGAGTGTGCGAATGCTCCTCTGCCCACCGACTCCACCATCTTACCCCGGCCGATACCACGCGTGCCACTCGGTCCGCAATTTGGCGGAAGGACCAACCTCCTTCCCGCAGACCCAATATACGGCCTCGCTCGAACTCCGATAAATGAACAAATGTTGCGCGCCTGCGTCGTCCAGGCATGGTAGCTTCTTCAACGAGCACTGAACAACACGACACCAGACGAATTACTTCGTTCTGCACACAAAGCAGGAGACTCAGAGGCAAATCTTTCGTAGAAACGCATGGCAACAATTTGGCCACGAAGATTTCGATAGAACAGCGCTCCAGTGGACGTACATGGAACTAAAACGTCGAACCATAACCGTCTGCCTTTCTCACTCTCCCCGTGCTACTTATATAGCCACTGGCACCGTATCATGTGACAGACGCTATCGTTGTTTCATGTCCGACCAATGAGACACTGTCATAAACATGAGAGCTGGACCTCTGTCTCCCCTCAGTGGCTCTGCACGCCTTGATCCTTAAATACGCGCTGCGTATATTTGCATGTTGTCGTCCGCAGTGACGTCATTATTTCATCCAATGACATTCCAACTTGGATCACAGTTTTTGCTGCCCTTAACAATTAACATATTATATGACGTTCAACCGGTTTTTGCTTCTGGGTGTTCTTTTCTTCACTTTCCGGCAGTGTATATTAAAGAGATGACGCATGTACTCCAGACATTACGAAAGGTAACAATATGAAAGTCCCTCCAGTCCTTCAGGCAGATGTTACACATGCAATTAAGAACATGAAACGGGGAAGATCTCTAGGATAAGATGGAATTACCGTGGACATTATGCAAGAAGTAAGCGGAGAAATTGAAACTAGACTCGCCCAAGCTTTCACTAGATGTCTCAATGAAGGGAAGATTCCTGAGGATTGGAACAATGCTACAATGATCCTGCTACATAAAAAAGAAGACATTGAGGATCGCAGGAAATACGGTCCCATCAGCCTTCTGTCACTGATTTATAAAATCTTCGCTAAGGTTTTTTCACGTTGCTTGAAGGTCACTGGACATGGCTCCATCGAAAGAACAAGCTGGATTCAGGAATGGCTAAAGCAGTATACATCATGTCCATGTACTGAGAGAACTAATTGAAAGAACGAGGGAAATAGGAACTCTAAATTATGTATGGCTTTTATTGATTATGAAAAGACAATTTATTCCGTGAAACCATCAGCAGTTACAATGGCTTTGAAATCCTACGGTATCGAAGACGCATACATTACCATTATTAATAACATCTATGAAAATGCAAGTGCAAAGGTTCGGATATTTGAGGATACATCACAAATAAAAGTTGGAAAGGAAGTGACATAACATGACACCGTATCACCCAAGTTCTCTTAATTCACCTTCGTTTTGCTGATGGCGTAGTCATTTTTGCAACTGCCCCTTCAAAACTACAGACTATGATCCAGGGACTTGCTGACAAGAGCAAAGAAGTGGGATTAAAGATGAACTTTCAGAAGACAAAAGTGATGTACAATGCTTTTACAAGGGATGATTTATCGTTTAATGGGGGAAAACTGGAGATAATACTGATACCTACATGTACCTTGGACCGCATCAAGCGAAGGTCATATTGATGAAGGAATTAATAGATGTATCAAACTTGGTTGCAGAGCTTTTGGAAAAGCAGTACAATTTTTAAGAGCAATATGCCATTATGTCTTAAAAGAAAGGCGTTTAATCAATGCATCATCCTGTGCTTACGTACGGGGCATGGACACGGACCATAGCTCAAAAAGATAAAGATATGCAAAGACTGCAGACAACGCAAAGAAGCATGGAGAGATGCATGCTTGGTGTAACCAAGAGAGATGCGAAGAGGAACTCAAGGATTGGGAAAATGACAAGAGTGGAAGACATCACGATGACAGTAAAATTCCTAAAATGGCAATGGAGCTGGACGTATTGCCAGAAGGACGGACCACGGATGGACAACCGAAATTTCAAACTGGATTCCAAAGGACAGGAAACGATACAGAAGACCACGTGGGAGGTGGGTGTGGGAAATTTGAAAGCATGCGGGAGTGACCTGGAAAAGACTGACGTAAGTTAGGCTGTTGTAGAAGAAATTTGGGGAGCCGTTAATCACGCAGTAGATTGATAATCGTTAGCAGTGATAACGATGATGATATTATACACAACAGCTTGTGAAAATGGCAACACCACCAAGAAAGAACCGCGCTATTCAAATGAAATTTATATCAGATTCTTCATGTTACAGGAGATGACGCTTGATTACATCTGCAGAGCAATAGAAGCTTTTTCTCTTCAAAAGTCAGTAATGTGTGAAGACGCCCCAAGAAACAATAACAGCCTCTAAGTGGCATGGCGTGGCATTGAATGGAATAGGTTTTTCATATCGCACCGGGAACAGCCTGCCAGGTTGCTTCAAGGCGAGACTATGGTTCATTTGGGGTGACTGGCGAAGGCGGTTGACAGACTAGACGCATTTCTTAACACCTCTGCCCTTGAAATATCCTTGATGTATCGCTAGTTATTGAGGGTTCCTTCAATTCGCATCAGGCGAGATCGTGCACTGAACCCAATGGGCCCTCCAGACCATGACGCTTGGCGTTGGGCTGGTATGATACTTCAATTCAAGGTGCCATCCACCACGATATCTTCAACCACGGAAGTAACCATCATGGTTCATCAAGTCGAATCGCCACTCGTCAAAAAGCACGACCTGTCGCCAATCAGCGCTCCAATGTCTGCATTCGAGACACCATTGCAGCCTGAGAAGACTATGGTTAAAGATCAAAGGAATGCGCAGCAGTGGGCTGTTAGCGAGCAGTCGTATGTCAAGCAGACGACGTTGAACTGTGCTGCAGGACATACCCTGACCTGTGACACTGCTCCACTGCTGCGCTAACACCGTGGATGTCGTTCTGCGATCGATCACTGCTATACAGTAGAGATGTTTGTCATCCCGTGCGATCGTGAGACTTTGCGGCCCACTTCTCGGATTTCTGTGCGTCCGAACCTCATTTGCTCACTGACGTCACGTTCGCTGGCGTTTCGTCCCTTAAGAGTGACAATTTCGCGGTAGGAAAATCCGATTTCTCTCACCCCAAAAATCTTTCATCGCTCAAAGTCCGACAGGTGTTCATAATGCAACCTTCTTTAATGACGGCGTATAATGAGACACAAGAAACACCTTTTCGACTCAAGGTCTGCTCTTCACTGATTGCACCATCTCATTTGAGCCAGCTTTTTATACCAAAGAACGGACAGCTCAGAGAGCGCTCCTCCGAAATCGCATGCAAACTTTCATCAACCTTTTAATCATTAGCATGTCCCAACCTGTTGCACATATCCAGCAAATTTATACATACACTATCTACCAACAAGTAATTGGACACCCCTGCAATCAACGGTATCTGCGGTCCTGATACACGTCGCGTCCGCCGCCGTTAAATATCGTGTGGGAAACAACAACGCAATCAGTCGCATTCAAGATGCCACGCAGTTCGGAGCTCTCTGATTTCGAGAAAGGTGTAATCGTCAGGTATCACAGAAATGGCCAATCCATGCGTGACTTATCCAGCTAGTTGAAATACCAAAAATTGACAATGGCATACGTGATTGGCAAGTGGACGATGGGAGGTGACTGTCGGAATGTGCCACGACCCGGCAGACCCATAAAACTGGGAGTTAGAGACCGACGGGTGCTGGCCAGAGAAATTCGGAAGAACCGCACCAAATCGATGGGCCACATCCGCGAGCAGTTTCAACAGGCATCCGGGAGTGTTCTTTCGATGAATACCATCCGTAAGGAAGCCCATCTGTTCGGTTATCATGGACGTGCTGCCGCCCACAAGCCTTTGATCACAAAGTCCAATAGCGCTGCTCGGCTAACGTGGTGCAGAGAACGTCGACAGTGGGCCGTTGAACAGTGGAAACAGGTTCTCTGGAGCAACGAATCGAGGTTCACCCTCTACCGTTCGGATGGCAGGATCTGGGTTTGGCGTCTGCCTGGAGAACGCCTCCTTCCGGAAAGTATTGTGCCAACTGTGAAGTTCGGCAGCGGTGGAATTATGCTATGGGGGTGTTTCTCCTGGTATGGCACGGGACCCTTGGTCGCAATTCCTGGTAGACTCAACGCTGAGACCTACTGTACCATTTGGAAGGACCATGCGCTTCCTACGTTGTGGCAGTTTTACGTGGTGGACCCATGTTACTTTCAGGATGGCATTGCCACCTGTCATGTTGCGAGGTCCACCATGGCTTGGTATGGTGACAATGGGGTTAATCGAATGGACTGGCCTGCGCAGGGCCCGGACCTTAACCACACCTCTGGGACGAGTTGGAGCGTCGACTTAAGGGGTGCCCCTACCGTCCGAAATCGATGAAGGAACTGACCTGTCTTCTCCAAGCCGAGTGGAAGAAATTACCGCTAGCCGTCGTACAACGCCTGGTTGAGAGTATGCCCCAGAGGGTCGCAGCTGTAATCGCCGCTCGTGGAGGCTCCACCAACTACTGAAGGTGAATAAACTTCGTTTTCCTTTGCTATCACAGGTGTCCAATTACTTGTTGGTAGATAGTGTTTATATGCAGGGGTTGGACAGAATAATGTGAACACCACGCTCAGAGACTTAATGCAGATGCGTACGGCGCAATACGCAAAGGTATCACCACTTTTTGGTTCCAGTAGCTTTGTTTAGAACCTCGAGGTCCAGTTTAAGTGCGTTTAAAGTGTCTTGTTGCAAAATTTCTTTCAGGATGACAACGAAATGAGAGAGTTAACGGTCTTCGAAAGAGGGCTAATTGTTGGTGGCCGGCTAGTTGGTGCCTCCATGACAACAGTCGCCTGGGTACTGGGGGTTTCGAGAGTTATTGTGCCTAGCGTTATAACAGCATACCGTGTACATGACAAAACCTCGTCTGTGAAACACAAGAGCCGCAGGAAAACGACCCTGACTGATAGAGACAGGAGAGCATTAATGAGTATTGTTACCAGTAATAAGAAGACCACGGCGCAGAGAATTAGTGCGGGGGTCAATGTGCATCTCCAGATCCAAGTATCAACGAAAACAGTGCACATGGAACTGCATCAACAAGATATTCATAGCAGAGCTGCTATTGCAAAACCTCTGGGGACTCAGGTGAAAAGAGAATTGTTACCAGTAATAAGAAGACCATGGGGCCAAAAATTAGTGTGAAGCTCAATATGCATCTACAGACTCCAGTATCAACGAAAATAGTGCACATGGAACTGCATAAAGGTTTTGCAATAGCAGAGCTGCTATTGCAAAACCTCTGGGTACTCAGGTGAAAAGAGAATTGTTACCAGTAATAAGAAGACCATGGGGCCAAAAATTAGTGTGAAGCTCAGTATGCATCTACAGACTCCAGTATCAACGAAAACAGTGCACATGGAACTGCATAAACAAGATATTCATAGCAGAGCTGCTATTGCAAAACCTCTGGTGACACGAGTGAAGGCACAACGGCTACGGCAGCTGTGCCAGGAGCATACAACATGGACTGCAGGTGCATGGAGGCGTGTAATGTGATCGTATGAATCCATGTTCACACTATTCCCCACTAAAGGACGTGTTTACGTGTGGAGAACATCGTCAGAAGCGTACAACTCAGACTGTCCGCTCCCAATAGTGCTGCATAGTGATGGTTATGTCATGCTGTGGGCGGTCATATCGTAGTTTTCAGCAGGTTCCCTGATCACTTTAAAAGGACGGATGACTGGCAGGCCTTTTGAATCCATTTTGGCTGACCAAATATATCCAATGGTTCAAGCATTGTTTCCTGCAGTGGATGTCATCTATCAAGATAACACCCCAATTCACAGAACTCGAATGTCCAATCATGGTTTGAGGAACATGAGGACGAACTTTCACACCTTCCTTGGAGTCCTCAATCCCCAGACTTAAACATCATCGAGACACTGTGTTCTGTGTTAGAAAACCGAGTAAGATCCCGTTACCCTCCTCCTACATCTCTCAAGGACCTGAAGCAGTTTCTGCTTGAAAAATGGTGACATCCTACTTACCACCATCCAGAATTTGTATGCGTCCATTCCAAGGAGGATTCAGGCGGTTTTGAATGCAAAAAAGTGGTCCCACACCCTGCCTTGCCTTCATCCGGATTCCCTGAGATTTTCAGTTTTGAAATCATCTTGTGGGGGATTTGGCCATAACTCACCAACCAGCTTGGCTAGCGTGGTGAGTTATGGCCAAACCCCCACAAGAGGATTTCAAAACTGAAAACTTGGCCCTGAGTCCCCGGCAGCTGGAATGTACCAGGCCAAGGCGACATGAAGGCAGAGGGAGCTAAGAATCACCGGAGGACCAGACTAGGTTGTCATCTGATGCTGACCTGGGATACGTTTAACGGACGATCTATCTTCCGATTCAAAGCTCCTTGCGTTGGAGGAGGAACAACAAAGAAACAAGTGGGACATCATCGGGCTAAGTGGGGTAAGAAGGAAAGGTGATCTCATGGAACTGAAAAGTGGACATCTCTTCTACTAACGTGGGACAGACACTGGCAGTACTAGTGGTGTTGGATTTATAATAAACAAGAAACTTAAGGATAAAGTTGTAGAAGCTGAAAGTTCCTCTGACAGAGCTGCGCGACTCGTTATCCAACTTTCAAAAAGATGCCAGACTCAGTTTATTCAAGTTTACGCACCCACCACAAGTCATCCTGAGGAAGAAATTGAAAACATTTACGAGGAAATTCGGCATCTAAATAACAAGGGCAAAAGCACTTGAAGATCATTACGGGAGATTTCAATGCGAGAATAGGAAAACCTCAGAATGAAACTTTGGTAGGTAAATTCGGTCGTGCAAAAGTACCAGCGTGGAAATACTCTCGTAGAGTTTTCAGAGGCAGAAAGGTTTTTCATCATGAACTCCTTTTTCAAGAAAAGGCCACATAGAAAATGGACATGGAGACATCCCAAGTGAAATTGATGTTATTGTGTGTAACAAGAAATTAGTCATCCATGACTGCGGTGTGCTAAACAAGTTCAATACAGGTGGTGACCATAGAATGGTGAGATGTAAAATGCGCATCAACAACTGGAACAATAGCTCCACAGGCGCCGACTATGCGGAGCAAGGTGAATCTTGCCCCTTTGATAATTTTTCGGGGGGGGGGCAATGCCCAACCAATGTTTTTCGTCCTGTTTAATTAAAGAAGTTTGTTTTTGTATGTGTATGTCATTTTCGAAATGAGTGAGTTGAATTACTTCTGTACCGAAAAAATGTTTGCCCATTTTCTTAAGGCTCTCGTGTGCTGTGCTAATTGCAATTTATGCATTTCTTTCGTTTATAGAAATGAATTACTCTTTATAAGATGAATCAAGCTCCATCTTATGAGGGCAAAGCAATTTATTTCCAGAAAAACAAATAAGAAAATGAGAAAAAACTTTCCCATATACAGCATTGCTCATTTGATATGAAAATTGATTGTCAGCCACGCATTGTGTTTGACATGTTCTCGGGATATGAGGTATATGTTTAAAACAATCATCAAAACAAAGTAAATAAATAAATAAAAACATAGAAACATATAATCTCTAGCACCTTTATCTATTTATTTTTTAGGTTCTTGTTCTTTGTTTGAGAAACCCAACTGATTGCTCATTTTTTTTTCATAAACGTTTGGAAATAAAATCTCTGGATATTTTTATAAAATCACAGGCCAAATTTTATTTTTTGAAAATATTAATATTCAGCAAAAGAATATTTTGGTTTCCTTGTTAATTTTCTAATGAGCAATTACAATTGTGTTTTAAAATATATGTTGAATCTCGTAGTTTGTGCCTTTTTTTTTTTCATTTTCCGCATGACAGTGGAAGAGACTTGCCCCTCCCAGGTCTGGTCTCTTCACGCCTGCGTCCTCAATAATTTGGTGAAGTTGGCTCCTCTCGTAAACTCGTAAATCAAACAAAATGTATTGTACAGGCTGAAAATCAAAC
This sequence comes from Macrothele yani, assembly GCA_039090855.1. NCBI lineage: Eukaryota > Metazoa > Arthropoda > Arachnida > Araneae > Macrothelidae > Macrothele > Macrothele yani. Next base: position 35,016,651 of record CM077001.1, on the reverse strand, counting down.
AAATGTATTGTACAGGCTGTAAAACCGAAACTGTTGAAATTTCGTCAGAATTGCATGCAGTAAAGGTAAGGTGACATCACTGAGTCGAACGACACGTGCTATTAGTTGAGCTAGGACATTGCGACTGACAAGGCGCATATTCGTCACTGTCCACGTTTGATCTCAGGTCAATCTCTGCAGTATCACAACAGAGGATTTGTTCGGCATACGGAGAGAAAAACTGCATGTGCCGTGAGTTGTTTGTAAAGTTCAGAAGTGATTACCACGGCGTGGAGGACACGCAGCTCAGCGGACAGACGAAGGAGATTCAGGGCGAAGCTTTTCAAACCTTTCTGTACAATGATGCAGTCCAGTCTACCACAGATCATCTATTTACTTTTTGTCTATTTATTTCTTATCTATTTATTTTTTGCGCTTCTTGTTCTTTGTTTGAGAAACCCAACTGATTTCTCATATTTATTTATTTTTATAAACGTTTGGAAATAAAATCTCTGGATATTTTTATAAAATCACAGGCCAAATTTTATTTTTGAAAATATTAATATTCAGCAAAAGAATATTTAGGCAATGTATTGAATCAGTCAACAGTGGTTTGACGGTCGCGTGTCATGGGAAATATTCAAAAAGTGGGTCTCACACTGGAAACTTATGCATAATCTATCTCCCACATTTTTTATATATATATATATATATAATTACAATTGTGTTTTAAAATATATGTTGAATCTCGTAGTTTGTGCCTTTTTTTTTTCATTTTCCGCATGACAGTGGAAGAGACTTGTCCCTCCCAGGTCTGGTCTCTTTACGCCTGCGTGCTCAATAATTTGGTGAAGTTGGCTCCTCTCATAAACTCGTAAATCAAACAAAATGTATTGTACAGGCTGAAAATCAGAGATTTTCAGGATTTCAAAATCAGGATTTCAGAGCAGTTACCACGGCTCTGAAATCCTGCGGTATTGAAGATGCATACATTAATATTATTAATAACATCTATGAAAATGCAAGTGCAAAGATTCGGCTGTTTGAAAATACAACACACATAAAAATTGGAAAGGGAGTGAGACAAGGTGACACCATATCTCCGAAGCTCTTTAATGCCACATTGGAAAATGTCTTTCAATCACTGAACTGGGAAAACAAAGGGATAAAGATTAATGGAGATTATCAAACCCACCTTCGTTTTGCTGATGACGTAGTCATTTTTGCAACTACCCCATCAGAGCTGCAGAGTATGATCCAGGAACTTGCTGACAAGAGTAAAGAAGTGGGATTAAAAATGAACTTTCAGAAGACAAAAGTGATGTTCAATGCTTTTACAAGAAATGAAGATTTATCGATTGATGGAGAAAAACTGGAGATAACAGATACATATGTTTATCTTGGACAGCAGATATCAAGTGAGGGTCACATTGATGAAGAAATTAATCGGCGTACAAAACTTGCCTGGAGAGCTTTTGGAAGAAACAGAATAATTTTCAAGAGCAATATGCCATTATGTCTTAAAAGAAAAGTGTTTGATCAATGCATCCTTCCAGTGCTTACGTATGGTGCAGAGACGTGGGCCTTAACTAAAAGAGACATACAAAGGCTGCAGACAACTCAAAGCAGCATGGAGAGGTGCATGCTTGGTATAACCAGGAGAGATAAGAAGAGGAACTCGTGGATCCGAAAAATGACGAGAGTGGAAGACATCATGATCAGAGTTAAATCCCTGAAATGGCAATGGGCTGGACATACTGCCAGAAGGACAGACCATAGATGGACAGCCGAAATTTTAGATTGGATTCCAAGGGACAGGAAAAGACCCAGAAAAAGACCACATGGGAGATGGGTGGATGAAATTCGTAAATATGCGGGAGTGACATGGAGGAGACTGGCACAAGACAGACCGTTGTGGAGGAAACTTGGGGAGACCTTCGTCCAGCAGTGGATTGATAATGGTTGACAATGATGATGATGATATATATATATATATATATTTTTTGTAAAACGTCACGGAATCCTTGCCTGTTTTTGAGCTAGCATAACAAGTAAGTACTTTCATCTCGGAAAATTAAAATCACCGATTCTTTGCTAACTAAAGCTGTCCAATTCGACAAGACAATTTTCCCCGCTAAAATTGGGGTTCAAAAATGTTCGTTCATTCATACAATTATGAATTAAAGATTCTCCATATAGTTTATTTTCAGTCATCATAAACTTATGTAGGATCGATGAAGCAGAACGCATGTTGGCCACAGGAAAATACTGCACTGTCTATCAAAAGCTTCACTTCAACTCATAGTTCGGGGAACTCACATACACTATAATGACAAAAGTCACCAGACACCTAGAAGAGAAACACAACATAGCATTTATTGGCATACATTAGTACGATGTCGGTCCATCTTTGGCCTTAATGCATGCACTGACCCTTCGAGACATGCTATCGAAAAGGTTTTGGAACACAGCGATATGTATGCCCTTCTATTCAGTACATAATGCTGCCGCAAACTGTCACTTAGTAGTAGGCCTTGGTTCCAAACTTCTTATGCGGCGCTCTAATTCATCCCATAGGTGTTCTATGACATTAAGATTAGGGCTCTGTGCTGGCCAGTCCACACACGATAAGGAATTATCGTCAAACCACTTCGTAACAGTCCTTGCTTTATGGCTCGGTGCATTATCCTGCTGGTACCAACAAGGATAGGTTCCATAGTATTGCCATAGAGTTGGTAGGGCGTAATTGTCCAGAATATCAAAGTAAACGTGCTGGTTAACAGGTTTGTCCACGATAACCAATGGGCCGGGACCATACCACAAAAAACACCCCCACACGAGTACACTGCCAGCTCCAAACTTCACCGTAGGAACAGTACACTGTGCTAAATAGCGTTCCCCGGCTACCGCCATACCCACACACGGCCATCAGACTGATTGATCGTGTATCTGGATTCATCAGCCCATAGGACCCGTTTCCATTGATCTACGGTCCACTATAAATGTTCTTTACACCACGATAAACGACGAGTAGCATTCCGAGTGGAGATGAAAGGCTTATGAGCAGCCGCACGACCACGGTAACCCATGGAATGAAGTTCTGTGCAAATGGTACGTATACAAACTGAGGTTCCAGCATTTTGACTCGCCTGTGGACCGAGGTCTTGTGCATAACTCCGTCGATTAGCTGTAACGACTCTCTTGAGGCTTCGACGGCCTCTATCACTGATTTTCTTTGGTCTGCCGGTACGTTTTGCTGCTTCAAGCACGCCATGTGTCTTCCACTTATTCAGTACATCCAAAACAGTAGATTTGGGTATGTTTAAACGCTTCTCGGTTTCTCTTATGGACAACACACTAATATAACACCCGACGATCTTTCCTTTCTCACAGTCAGTTCTCTCCCGCCGCGACATTTTCACGCAACCTCACAGTGCGATATGATCACGGTCAGCTGCAGGCTTGTTTTTATACCATTTGCAGCTGTACCGCGCATCTTAACAACGCAGCAGATCCGTTGATTTGCTTTTGAAGGGGTATCCGGTGATTTTTGTCAATATAGTGCATGCTGTGTTAGCTACTTTTAGTTTCCTTCGGCGGCGACTCTGTATTATTGAGTTGACCTCAAACGCTACGTGCGATCACAGTTATCGTTTCTTGCATATTCCTTTTCTTTCCCATCCTGAAACAAAACGAACAAGCAAATAGAGCTTTGCGAATCGGGTTTTCAGGCAAAATTACATTAGTACATCCACGCAATGGCGGCCATTGTAGTTCAACACGCCAGCAAATCAATGTTAGCCTTGAAATGAATTCTTTGGAAGCCTAAATCAGGAAGCACAGTAACGATTTCCCTTCTCTGTTTGCTTTCACACTAACTTAAGTGGACAAAAGGTTTATTTTGAATATGGATGCATTTTTGGGGGGGGGGGTCTTCCATTCTATTTTGACCTTTCAGCCAGTAATTTACGTGGGTCATTTCAAAAGTTTTGCACACTGTGGGTTGTATCTTAAAAAACGAATTTATTTCACAACATACCTTTACAGGCCTTCGGAGTAATCTCCATGTTTCTTTACGACAGCGGCCCAACGTTTGGGTAAGTCTGGTATTCCAATCAGGACACCTCCATCGTTGTACCATCGGATTACTCGGGTCATTTGATTAGAAACATCCTGAATCGTTTCCCGCGGAGTGGCTTCTTCAGTTTTGGGAACAAGACATAGTCTTGTGGGCTCGTGTCAGGACTCTATGGCGCGTGGGGAAGCAATTCCCATCCATACTTTTCCAGAATGTCTTAATGTATTGGCAACATGCGGCCGAGATCTGACCTCACTCTTTCTTCTTCCATTTCTAAGCATAAGTTTTGGAAGCAGGAACAAATTAGCCAGCAAACAGACACAACTTTGTATACTAAAGTCTGACTCAATTCGCTCAACGAATGGAGCGATTGCATCATCCTACGGGAAGCGCCTGCGCAGTATGCAAAACTTTTGAAATGACCTACATAGTTCTTTGAAAAAGTGACTGGGTAAAAATGGATAGAAAAGAATGCCCTTAAAAATTTCAAGAGCAATTTAAAAAATTTGAATTTCAGCATTCAGTTTTTTTTATAAAGTTTTTATTACTGATAATTTTTATTGATTTTTATCAAACTTGCACGATTGTGCCAATTTTAAATAAATGAATGTTACCGTGGGAGGCAGATGCTAAGATTAAGTTTTCTTTAATACTGCTCTGCCATTCTATGCGATTCCAAACATGCCGTGTGAATATGAATCAGTGACACTGAATACATGTATTTTATGTGCGGTTTTTCCTAAGATTATGAGGTAGAAGATATTATTTTGAAGTTTTTCCCCCGCGAGCTGTTCTCCTTTCCTGATTGGAGGCCTCGCAGCAGGCGCGCAGCGCATGACTCATTAAGGGCTGGGTCCTTGTGAACGCGATTAGCCAGGAGTCAGCGCCTTTTAACACTTAGTCACCGAGGCGTCCTTTTATGTTGCCATAAATAATCAGAATGGGCTCAGAGGATAACTTTGAAGCCGGTGACTAATTGAGTAGAAATTACCTTCGCAACCGTAAAACACTTGTCACTGCACTTTGAAAAACTCCGAAATTCACGAGCAATTTTCCGTGAAGTGACGGCGGGAAAACCTGAATTTCACGCATTTATCATAAGTCAGGAAAATTCTGAATTTTCAGAAAACTTTCCGCACTTCTTACTAACGGAAAAGCTATTCTCACTTTTTCCGTATCCATTCCCTGTAGTGACAGTGATTCACGAAAATGCTTGAGGTTTAACTTAAATTTCAGTCGTCTGTCGGAGGATCCGATTTCGAAGTTCTGCAGGGAAATCAGGTTTGCGAACAGCACACAGTATGAAGTTCTGGTTATTGTGGCACCGGATATTCCTTTTCTACTCCCACATTTTGTGCGCCGCTATTGTATAATACATTGTGTTATCGTAAGAAACCTGGTACTTGAATCATTGTACAGCTCATTGTATGATGTCTGTGTATCAGTCTCTGGACCCCTTTGTACAAAAGCTATTACAGCCATCTGGAGTAAATTTTATATTTAAGAGTTGTACGAAAAACTGTAAAGCAGTACATTTCACCTTTTCTTACAGGTAAAGGAAAGCCATTGTCAGCTTAAAAAGAAAGTTCCAAAGCATTCTGTTGCTTCGAAAAATCACAATGAAAGAAATGCATAATTTGGAGTAAGTTTTATAGAAAAATAAAAATACAAGGAGTGTTCAAATGAAAAGGTACGAAACGACACTGTGGGTATAAATGAAGACTTTATTCAAAGTATACAACATAGGCCGTAGCACAACGATCCCATTGATTAACGAGCCGAAGGATTCCTTGTTCCCAGAATTCCTGTGGCCGTGACGAGACCCAGTCCTGCACAGCGTCCTTGAGTTCGTCGTCCGAGTGGAAGCGCTTCCCTTTCAGATGTTTTTTGAGGGAACCAAACACATGGAAATCGCAAGGCGACATGTCCAGGCTGTAGGGCGGATGGTCAAGCTGCTCCCACTGGAACTTGGCCAGTTCCGCGTGTGTGACCCAGGAGACGTGTGGACGCGCGTTATTATGGAGCAGAACCACACCCTCCGCGATGAATAGCGGCCGGTTTAACACCTTCCGCTGTCAGAAATCGGAAAACGCCTCGCTGCTCCTCAATCGTCGAATTTTGCAATGTGAACGCCATCCTTTCCTCACACGCACTGCCGCGTCAATTGGACGGCGCTCTTTATAAGAGCCTCTGCTCTCTCCTGCGCATGCGGGCACCCGCGCATGCTGCGATCCACGCCGGTGACTCCAATCGCATCCCTAGATGGATCGGTACGTTCTCCCGTAGCGGCATAGGCAAATATGTTAACGGTTACGTTCTTATGACGTTTCGTACCTTTTCATTTGAACACCCCTAGTACTAAAACCATTCAGAAAAATAAGCTCCAACAAGAAAAAAATGACTAATTCATGTGCATTAACAGCAAAAAATATTTCATCATCCCGGAATTCAATTCCTATCTTATACCTGACCCTGATTTTCTGGCTCAGCGGTAGTACAAGCGGCTGCCGTTGAGTTTGAACCCCACGAGGGACAAAATGAAAGGAACGTTAACTTCCTACGTCAGGAAAGAATCTGAAAAAAGGGAAAAAGTCAAAATGAAGTATTGTGAAATTTCTGTAAAAATACGGTCGGTGTTTTGGTGCTACCATTTCGACCGTGCGGTGCTGAAAGTGCTTATAGTGGGAAAAATGAAAGGAAACTGAACTCTAAAATTAGAGTGGGAAGAAGCTGGCAGAATAGTTTCTTGGTCTGTTGGGTTCCACTCTGTAACCCTACGGAACAGAGAGGAACAGCTACTGCGTGCCGATAGAGGGACCAGCGTAAACGCCATGACTGCGCAGAACGGAGTGGGACCCAACAGACCGAGAAACTATTCCGCAACTGCTAGAGTACAGGAGTCGTCGCCCATTCGCTGTCCTGTTCTCTCAAAGGAGGCTGATTAAGCATCGAGAGCAACGACACTGGAGTTTGGATTGATAAGAGGTTTTTGTGTGTGTTATGAATCCAGAAGTTTTCGAATCTGAAGAAAACAGGACAAGGCTATGAACTCTGCATTTAGGACTTATCAAGTTGGTGACGATCATGTTATGAGAGTAAGAACTCCATCTGGGACCCTGTAGTCCAGGGACGTCGCCAAGGGTTGCAGCCCATCCTGAAATTTTTCTTGCCCACTGCCGCCCTGTTCAAGTAGTGTTTTTCGTAGTGTACCACCCCACCCACCCCCCACCCCCCACCCCAGGAAGTACGAAAGGCTATCAAAACTTCATCAGCAAGGCCTTGAAAATTCAATATTCTCCACTCTTCCAAACTCTTAAAGTTTCTTTTCATGTTAGTATGCCCAGGGGCGAATGAGAATAGTAAGTAGGAGTTCACTAAGAGAAGTCATTAATTGCTCCGCTGTTTGTTCTACTAAGCAGGGGATTACAACACGCAAAATGGAGTCGGAAGCTATACCAGTGCTCTTATGCCTGTCCCGCGGAAGTGAGGGAGCAGAACGTCGTCATTATATCTTGTTTGTTGGTTTAGTAGTGGCGTAACTAAACTCTTTGCAAGGCTAAGCTGAAGCTTGGAGTGGAAGGTACTAATTGTGTACTTCCACTACATAATTTAGTTCCAGTCTAATAACTCGTATACGAGCTTGAACTGGGACTTTAAAAAGGCATGGGTGTTCTAAATATTGTATCTTCATTTTAAAAAATGAAGATCTCAGTTTTAGTAGTTTCTAAGAAACGTAGATGTTCGTCTTTTGGTGACGCCACTGTCATTTATCTACACCGGCCCAGTGTGTTGGAGAGTGTGACGTGCCTGTCCCGCAGGACGCACACGAGATAAAGACAGATATAGCAGTGGGAGCACATGCTAGTGTAGTATAATGGATAGCACTCGGAGCTCCGGAGCCGAGAGTTGGGGGTTCGAATCTCTCCCCTGACATAAAAATGGAGAACTGTACTTCGTCATATTCGTGCCCGAACTTCAAGGATGACCTGAATAATAGGTTTCTCGCAATGGTGTGATGTTCTTTCCACACCGCGAGACAGGAAAGATGAGAATTCCTTCTTCAGTGCTTCAAAACATAAATCAGTGTGATGTTCCGTTCCACACACCAAATTGTTTGGGATTTCTTAAATGCACGTTCTTCATCGGATAACTGCCTACAGCGACACGTGGTCCAGTCTGACCCGTGGGCCATGCCCCGGCCCTCTTTCGGGGGAGGGGCATGGCCCACCACACTGCCTCCAATTACGAATTTTCAGGAGGGTGGGTTGAAATCCCCCACCACCACCAAGTTGCTAATAGTGGAGACGATGTGTTCAAGGTAAGTTATGCCCGCAATTTCCATGTTTCATGTTGTGCTTAGTGGCAGACTCTACCGGTGGCGGTCATAATGTCGACACGGTTATATGGTCAACAGGGTCCAGAAAATGTCCGCATGGTACTCTAACTTAGACCGTGGAAGGGGCCCCATACAAAATTTCGTAAGATCTGCAGTTTTTAATTCAGAACCACCAAATTTGGTACTAGACCGTAGACGGTTTTTTGGAAGGGGACGGGACGCGAGGTCAATAGACCGCCATACAAAATTTTCGTAAAATCTACAGTTTTCAATGTAGAACTACCAAATTTGGTATACTATCTCGTGGTACTCTAAATTAGACCATAGCCGTTTTTGGAAGGGGTCGGGGCCCGGGGTCAAGGGGCCCTCATACAAAATTTTCGCAGAAAGTTCATTTTTTTACTTTTGAGAACTGCAACACAATTCAGCACTCTACAACCCGATCTGCGGTCTAAGTTAGAGACTGCAGATGCACTATTAAATGGATATTTTTGCACTTTATCGTTATCAACGGTCTCTAACTTAGACCGTAGATCGGGTATCGGAGTGCTGAATTCTGTTGCAGTTCTTAAAAGTAAAAAATGGAACTTTTTACGAAAAAAATTTATGGGGCCCCTTTGACCCCAGGCCCCGACCCCTTCGAAAAACAGTTTAAGTTAGAGTGCCATGAGAGAGTATACCGAATTTGATGGTTCTAAATTGAAAACTGTATATCTTACAAAAATTTTGCATGAGGGCCCCTTGACCCCGACCTCTTCCAGAAACCGTCTACAGTCTAAGTTAGAGTACCATGAGATAGTATACCAAATTTGGTGGTTCTAAATTAAAAACTATAGATTTTACGAAAATTTTGTATGGGCGCCCCTGTGCCCCGGATTCCTTCCAAAAACCGTCTACGGTCTAACAGTAAGTTAGAGAACCATGAGATAGTATACCAAATTTGATGGTTCTAAATTGAAAACTGTAGATCTTACGAAATTTTTGTACTGGGCCTCTTGACCCCAGGTCCCTTCCAAAAACCGTCTACGGTCTAAGAGTACCATGCGGACATTTTCTGGACCCTGACGACACTACTACCGTGTCGACATTTTGACTGTCTATATTATGGCCTTGTCGAAATTTTGACCGACGACATTGTGACCGTCACCGGTAAAGTCTGCCACTCAACACAACATGAAATATGGACATTGCAAGCATAACTTACCTTGAACACCTTGTTACCGCTCTTAGAGACCCGGGAAGGGGGGGAGTGAATTCAACCCACCTCCTGAAAATTCGGGGTCGTGTACAGAACCATCATATACTGTATGTGTCAATGTTTACAGCTCTAGTACGTCCATTTCAACATTTTGGGGAGAAGTTCTCCAAAGCTCACGAACTTGGCGGACGCTTTAGGGGGAACACCCCGCGTATACTGACCGTCTCTAGCGGTCCAGAATATAAAATTACGGAAGTTGGGGGAAGCCCCTTACCAAACCAAACCACCTCGGATCCCTCTTACAGACTTCACCAAATTTCTGGAGGAAGCACATGCCCACAAGTAGAGTCTGCTACTCGGTACAACAGTAAACGCGAAAAATGCGGACAAATCACTTTCGTTAGGCTTCTACAAATCTCCGTCCTGTGATCCCCGAGGGGCCCGAAGACACCGAAATCCGCCGAGGTGCCATGGACCTGCAGAACACTGTAAAGTACACTAAGAATAAATCAATGCAGTGTACAAATGTTTAATTTAATACTACAAGAGCAACCGAGAGACGGGGGCCTCCACCCTCCTGAACCACTATATCCCTCAAAAAGAATTCACCGCGGCCTCATGAAGGAGGGTACATGTCACATGGAACATGAAAGATCCACAAGTTATACAACATTCAAAAACGCAACGACAGCCCACACCCCAACCATCTCCCGAAGGACTTTTTCAGAGAGCTCACAAACCTCATACAAACTCCAAAGTATTTCACTGCGGTGGCGCAGTGGTCTAAGCGATGGCCTCTGATCATTCGTCCGAACGGGGTCCGGGTTCGAATCCCGGTGAGGCATGGATTTTGTGTTTGTCTTACGGCACTGGTTCTCTCCTTCCCTGGAACCAGTAACCCTAAATTAGGGACGGGCGACTGCTTATAGCCCATTGAGTTGCTCACGGTGGTCGTTAAACCTTCAATCAAAAAAAAAAAAAAAAAGTATTTCGCTGAGGGGGGGTCGAAATACGACGAATTCGTCCACAACAAATTGAGCAGTCGACGAATTTGCTCGCGATGAATTTGCCTGCGATGGATTGGTAACTGTGACGGATTGACGCGCGATGAATTTGCACTCGACGAACTGAGTCGGCGATGAATTGTCGCTCGACGAGCTGAGTCGGCGACGAATTGTCGCTTGACGAGCTGAGTCGGCGACAAATTGTCGCTCGACGAACTGGTCACAACGAATTGACGGAATGATATGAACCACAGACGAAAAAGAAAGTCTCGCATCACCCGAAAAATGAATAGCTAAAACAACCTGGAATCCTAAAAACAGGCCCAACAACGAGCCAAAATTTCACTAATCACCAAATCAAATAGAAGATCATACCATCTGCAAACAGAATTCTAAGAACTTAACAGGCCCCAAGGACAACCCACCATTTATTTATTTATTTATTTATCAAAAGTTTAAGGGCCACCGTGAGCAACTGGATGGACTGTAAGCAGTTATCCGTACTTAATTTCGGGTCACTGGCATCAGGGGAGGGAAAGAACCAGTGTCGTAAGACCAACACAACATCCATACCTCACCGGGATTTGAACCCGAACCTTTCTCTGAGGAATGGTCATCAACCATCGCTTACACCACTGCGCCACCTGAGAGGCAACCCACCATTTACAATCTCGTGAATGGTGGTAACAGAAAGAAACAGGCGGTTGATATTTTTAAACTCACTGTTTTAGTTTTCTTTCTAGAACTTCATAAACAAGGTTTTTCTATAAGTTCCGCACGTTGGTGACCGCGAAATGTACCTGTACAGTATTTCCTTATGAAGAATAGTTCAAGAATAGTTGCCCGCGGCTGCTAAACAAAAAGGTCTCACATGCGCTGTTTCGATTGGTGATAACACCCGTGCCAGATAAAACCTTTGGCTGGTGACCGCCAACACAGGTTTCACTAATCTCTCGAGCATCAACTGTCTACGTGAATCAGACAGTTACACCGAATGTTGCTACCTATCACCAATGTCTATTCCTTCCGGTATTTCTTTGTAACCACAAGATTTCTTCTATATGAGTCGCTGACATGAATTACGTTTACAAAGTGTTTTTGTTTTCATTTATTTATTTATTTATTTATTTATTTATTAAGTTTCTCGTTTTGCGATAAGAAATACCTTCGAACATTGTTCCAAAGTGCTTGTAGAGTTATAGCGAAACAAACTCATTTTGCCGGTGGTGGGATTCGAAGTACGCAACCTTTCTCCTGAGAGAATTTTTCTCCCGACTAAACTACACAGACGAAGAGTATCGCTGTAACTTTGCCGTCTTGACGTGTGCCTCACATCTGAGTTAAATACATCGCAGAGAGGTGAAGTACAAGTCAAGACGGCAGAATTGTAGCAATAAATTCCGTCGGTGTTAATTGGGGAAGCATCCGCCTACGGAGCAGAAGGATAAGGCTTCGATCCTCGTCGCTTTCAAATTTGTGTTTTCCCAACTGTGTAAATGGATCTACTGGCCGCTGGGCTCTTCGAAAAAATGTGTGATGTTTCCACACATCGTCTGGAATTAATCAGAATTCCTTCTTTAAAAAGTGATGCTTCTTTCACACGTCGAGCAGATTAGTGAGAATTCCTTCTACAGAGAGTTACTTCAAGTATAGTTTGCTGTGGGCCCGAAATCTGCGACTTCGTGCCCCCACTGTTTTCATAGGAGACGGGATATGTGAGTACAGCAGATGTAAAGCATACACTATATTGATAAGTCACCGGACACTCCTTCGAAAGCAGATGAACAGGTACCCTGCGTTGTTAAGATGCGCGGTACAGCTGCAAACGGTATAAATCGCACTGTGAGATTGAGTGAAAATGTCGCGGAGGGAGAGAACTGACTTTGAGAAAGGAAAGATTGTTGGGTATTATATTAGTGTGTTGTCCACAAAATAAACTGAGTGGCGTTTAAACATACCCAAGTCAACTGTTTTGGCTATACTGAATAAGTGGAAGACACATAGCGTGCCTGATGAAGCAAAACGTACCGCCACACCAAAGATAATCACCGATAGAGGGCGTCGAAGCCTCAGGAAAGTCGTTACAGCTAATCGACAGAGTACTAATGCACAAGACCTCAGTGTACAGGTGAGTAAAAATGCTGGAACCTCGGTATATACACGTACCGTCCAGAGAGAGCTTCATTCCATGGGTTACCGTGGTCGTGCGGCTGCTCATAAGCCTTTCATCTCCACTCGGAATGCTACTCGTTGTTTAACATGATGCAAAGATCATTTATCGTTGACAGTAGATCACTACCAACTGGTCCTATGGACTGATAAATCCAGATATACGATCCATCAGTCTGATGGACGTGTGTGGATATGGCGGCAGCCGGGGGAACGCTATTTACCACAGTGTACCGTTCCTACGGTCACGTTTGAAGCTAGCAGTGTACTCGTGTGTGGGTGTTTTTCGTTTTATGGTCACGGCCCATTGGTAATCGTGTACAAACCTGTTAACCAGCACGTCTACTTCGATATTCTGGACAATATTGTCCTACCAACTCTATGGCAATACTATGGAACCTATCCTTGTTGGTACCAGCAGGATAATGCACCGCTCCATAAAGCAAGGACTCTTACGACGTGGTTTAACGATAATTCTTTATCGTGTGACATTCATCAGAACGGTGTCGGCCCACCTTTGGCCTTAATATGCATGCACTGAACTTTCGAGACATCCTTTCGACAAAATTTTGGAACACAGCGATAGGAATGCCCTTCCATTCAGTACATAATGCTGCCGCTAACTATTGCTTAGTAGTAGGCCTTGGTTCCAAACTTCTTATGCGGCGCTCTAATTCACCCCATAGGTGCTCTATGGGAAAGGCATAATTGTCCAGAATATCGAAGTAGACGTGCTGGTTAACAAGTTTGTCAACGATAACCAATGGGCAGGGACCATAACCACGAAAAACACTCCCACACGACTACACTGCCAGCTCCAAACTTGACCATAGGAACAGTACACTGTGGCAAATAGCGTTTTTCCGGCTGCCTCCATACCCACACACGGCCATCAGACTGATGGATCATGTATATGAATTCATCAGTCCATAGGACCCATTTCCATTGATCTACGGTCCACGATAAATGTTCTTTACACCATGCTAAACGGCGAGTAGCATTCCGAGTAGAGATGAAAGGCTTATGAGCAGCTGCACGAGCACGGTAACCCATGGAATGAAGTTCTGTGCAAATGGTACGTGTACATACTGAGGTTGCAACATTTTTACTCACCTGTACACTGTGGCCTTGTGCAGTACTCCATCGATTAGCAGTAACGACTCTCTTGAGACTTCGACGTCCTCTATCACTGATTTTATTTGGTCTGCCGGTACGTTTTGCTGCTTCAGAAACACCATGTGTCTTCCACTTATTCAGTACATCCAAAACAGTTGACTTGGGTATGTTTAAACGCCTCTCGGTTTCTCTTATGGACAACCCACTAATATAACACCCAACAAGCTTTCCTTTCACAAAGTCTGCTTTCTCCCGCAGCGAGATTTTCACTCGACCTTACAGTGCGATATGATCGCGATAAGCTGCAGGCTTGTTTTTACACCGTTTGCAGCTAGCTGTACTGCGCATCTTAACAAGGCAGCGGATCCGTTCATTTGCTTTTGAAGGGGTGTCTGGTGACTTTTGTCAATATAGTGTATATGCAATATCGATTTAAGCTATGTCTTCGGGTTACGCATCCCTCGCATAAATTAGGCTTTAGTCCTTGAATGTACGTGTTTTTAAACATTTTTTTTTAACTTGGGTCTTGATTTTTTTATAAAAACATGCAGCTTTATTAATTAGTTATATATTTTAAAAGTAATATCATGTACATACTCTTTTAAATGAAATAATGTATTTAATTTTAGAATACGAAAATAAAGTCATTTGTAGGTTAAATATTTTGAAATTGCGAATTTCAAACGTACGAACCGAACTCCACATATAGCCGTGTGTCACTGTTTTTCAGTCAAATTAAAGATGTAGCAAGTGTTTAAAAATATGCATTCTATGTAGGTACTTGGGTGTCCCAACTCCGGAGGTTTCGTTTGGGAACACTACATATCCAGGGCCGCCCCTAAACGCTGGGACCCCGGAACGTGCCCGGTCGTCCTGCGCCGCAGTTACGCCACAGCACAAGAGATTCCACAAGTAAAGTAACTCTTATAGAAATCAGAAACTAGTCGGATATCAGGGCTGTAGCTTGATGGGAGGAAGAAATACATCCAGAAGTTGACAGACTGTCACTGCTACGAACTATGGCAGCAAAACTAGGTGAGGCATATGCAACAGTAGAAGTCGTAGATAAGTGTGTATGCAAAGAAATCAAATGGGAACATTCGCTAGCTTGTATGAAGTGAGGAGTCGAGTTATTTGCAGTATCCTTCATAATCGCAGCCTTTTGCACAAAAAGAACAGCTTAGGAGGAGGGAAAAGTGTTTTTCAGCACGGGCGTCAGCAGTATCGAGTAGACAACTACTCCCAATAGCCACCATCTTGGATGGCCGACGAGGGGATTCAAATAATGCATCAGTCCTAACGCCAAATAATTAAATTGACTCAACAAACTTTAATGTCAATGTACGAAACTTCAACTCAGAAGACACGCAAACAAACAGAAATAATAGTCAAGCAGCAAATGAAAAAAAACATTGGCACACACGAGCTCAAAGTGCTACTGACAAGGGTGGAAACGTGGCGGGTTTTTTCCGGTTGTGTTACCAGAATTTATTACTCTATCAAGGAGAGTTTTTAATCATTAGCACTGACAGTTTCTTCCATCTGTGAGATATTTTAGTTGCTCCTCTCCAAAGTTTTTTTTTTTTCTTTAGGTGGGGGTATTTATCAGCACAAATTTTCCTCTATTTGTTTTTCGGAAACTCTCTAGAGAAGTATGAAACAACAAAAACTCCAGTGGTCATTCTGCAGTGAAAAAATCTGAAGGTGGATAAGGAAAGTAAAGTGGAGGAGAAAGAGTGAGCTCAAAATTCTATTAGGATTTTTCCTAATAGAATTACATCAGCTACGGAATTAACCTGTCCGGGAAATATCCATGAAGTTTTAACAGTGATGTAGTTCTAAAAAGTGCATTAGCGCTGACCGTATTAGGGAACTTCAACCTGGGAAAAATACCCGCAAAACTTTTTTAAAAAGTCCTGTGAAATCTGGTTTGTTATTTTAATTTAGTAAGTTACAAAATTTGTATTACTAATTTTATCAATTTATATTTAAACTTCACAATTTGAGAAAGAATGCTACGTGGGAGTTATATGCTAAAAATACTGATTTTTTATTTTCAAGTACCTATCTGTAATTCTACACGTTTCCAAATATTTATTGTGAATAATGCATATTAATCACATTGAACAAATGCAACTAACATAGTTAAATCAACTCAGTGTGACAAATGCGCAGTTGTCGCGAAGATTACGAGGTGGATACAACATGTCTTCTGTTAACCATACGAAAGCACAGAGTGAGCTCAGTGGATAACTTGATTAGAGCCCATATTGAGCAATTCAGTAGAAATGCCCTTAGCTACCGTTGTTTTCTCTGAGCAGTGCAATCCTAACCCTACAGCCAACACGCGTACACTGAAGAGCAATTGAATTAGAGATACCTGTCTAGTAACGTGTAGCACCACCTTTCGCCCTGATGACGGTCTCGGCATGGACTCGACAAGATCCATGAAGTTTTGGGAAGCCATACGGATCCACGACCCCTGAACAAGCTCCCACAGTTAACGAAGATTTGATGGGGGAGGTCAGTGTCTCGAACATCTCTCTCGATGGCATCCCAGATGTGCTCGATGGGATTGAGGTCAGGTGACCTAGCTGGCCAAGGAAGCAAGGTCACGTCGGTGGAGTGTTCATCCAACCATTCGGATATAATTTGGAAGCGATGGCATGGTGCATTGCCTTGTTGCAGGATGAGGTCCCCAGTGAGATGTTGAAGACGCACAAACGGGAGCAAATGGTCGTCCAAGATATCCCGGTAACGTTGACCTGTGAGGGACGATGTCACACGTACCAGGGGTCCCATTTCAGTCCACGTAAACAGTCTCCAGACGAGAATTCCACCCCCACCAGCTTGTAGAGTACCCTGCTGGTAAGAAGGATCCATCGCTTCATGTGGTTTGCGCCGTACTCGTATCCTGCCATCCGCATGTACCAACGTGAATCTCTACTCATCAGTCCAGGCAACATTTGTCCACATGTCTAGGGTCCAGTGGCGATGTTCCCGCGCCCATGCTAATCTTTGCACCCTGTGATGTGCGGTCAGCAGCGGTACCCTCGTGGGACGATGGCTTCTGTACCCCATAGCGAGGAGATGGTTCTCGATGGTGTGGCTACTTACACGTTTTTGTGCACCAGCGTTAAATTTCCGAGTGATTTCTTGCACTGTGGCCCGTCTATCCGTTGTTACAATGCGAGCTAGCCGACGATGACCCCGTTCATCCACACGCTGTTTTTAACGGCAGTTGGCCCTTGCAGAGATGATTTTACCGAATTCGATGTACTCACGGTGCACCGGTGACACAGTGGCTCGTGAAAATTCCAGTGCTTGCACGACTTCCGAGATGGAGTGACCCATTCGTCGGACCCGACAATTTGCCCACGATCAAATGCGCTTATATCCTTCGTCTTACACATACTACGTCCGGCTCTTACTCATTCCCGTCGCATCACTCCTTATATTGGCGGATCGCTGCATGCGTCATGTCGTTTCCGTTTACAGGGCCGCCCACAGTGCCACATTTGCATAACGGCAGCTGTCTCTAATTCAATTGCTGTTCAGTGTATGTAGTAGTATCTACCATATACAACTTGATTTTAGTTGTCAAGAAAAGAATTCAAGAAAATAATATATAGATGAAGCGATACTATTACGTGATCAGACTGCATCGCTTCTTCTATACATCTCATTTCATTTTTTTTTTACCGTCATGAACAACTCGTAGAATCAGTCGCTCATCCCTAAATTTGCGCCACTAGTTTCAGGTAACTGACATTTCCAGCGCTACTGTCCAAGCTCATCACCCATACTTCTTCCTGGACTCGAGGCAGGGCCTGGCTAGAGCGAATAGTCAGAGACCAGCACCTCGGACCACTCGACCACAGCGGCAGACATCTATCTCTGTGGTATAAACATTTGATTTAGATAGGAGTATATTTGCATATAGAACACATATTTCCCCATTTTTGCATACATGAACACCTACAAAAAATCCTTCGTCCAGCTTTTCTTTCCTTCCAACCATGAAGAGTGGCTTAGCGCAGCTAAGCCTAAAAGAATGCACCTTAGCGCCGCTAAGCCCTTCTACATCACTGCGTTTTAAGACTGAATATGTCAAAGTCGTGCGCATCATCTTTAGCCCAAGTGTTTGTTTCTGAAGAAAACGGAAGATGCGGCTATAACAGTAAAAAGTCTTCTCAGCCACGAATAATCAAAATTTTTACTCTTCGAGATGTGCTTCGCACAAACAGAATGAATGTCAAGAATTAGTCTACTTCGGGTCATTCGAAGTAATAGTGAGTAAAACGTACTTATGAGTCTACTGAATTTATCTGAATTACGAAATAATTTTGATTCAGAATTGTGAAAAGTGCCGGACCATGTTTTCAAGTTCTTTCTCATTTTTTTCCTCGAGAGAGTGGATCTTCCTTTCTCAATTATTTCCCTCTTTTTTTCCATCATAATTTCTGACAGAAAACTATAATTTTGCTGACTCCTAACCCCACAAGCACATTTAATCACGAAATTAATATCCGTAGGATCCGAAGTAGATGAAGCACTGCTTCATCTACTTCGGATGTAGATGATTCAACTAGCTTGTTCCAAACATAACTTGAAGACTAAAATAAGAAAAAATAATTCGCTAAGAGTAATAATAATAGTTGTCCACATGCAATAGGTAGTTCGTTAAAACAAACTTGAAAAAAGCACTAAAATGAAAGTAAAAAAAATGCAGGCCGTTAATTTGAAACGTAGGACTACGACTTGAAGATCGGAGAGTTGAAATGAGCTAGTCGAGTATGGTTTCAAAGAGTTTTTTTGTATTTGTTATAGCTAACACAAGTCTATGATAGGAAAACTAGATTACATAAATTTTACAAATAATTCTGGATACATTGCGAATACAAAGCAGAGTTCGATATGGCCCGGGTTCGATCGGTGTGTTGGATTTTCTTTTGGCGACGGCTGATTTCACACGTTCTTGATACTCTAGTTCGTTAGGCTTCAATCTTCTTGGGCTTCTTACATTCCTCATCACTTGCTTTTGCCTCTCGTTTTGATCTTCACTTTTGCTTGCGTTCATTCTGCGAATTCCGCGGCATTGTCAAAAATGATAACTCGTTCACAAGAAAACATTTTTTTTTAATTTTAGTTTAAACCACAGCTATAGGTTTATATGTTTGAATAGATCTCGTCGAGAGCTTTAAAACGATACCACGCACAGTCGTTTTGCACGGTTCTACGTCAATTCGTCGCGGACAAATTCGTCGACTACGTCAATTCGTCGCGTTTACAGATTTTGGTTACATACAAAACGAATGCAGGAAAACGTACGATTTCGAACGTCTTGCGCACTGATCAAATTTATAAAGTTTGGACACGCAGACAGGATAGGAATATTACGTTTTTCTTTGGCACTAAAAATATTAGACGGTAAACGGTTTTTGGAACGGGGCAGGGCCCGGTTGGTCAGAGCCCCCCATATACAAAATTTTCGTAAAATCTACAGTTTTCAATTCAGAACCACCAAATCAGGTATCCTATCTCATAGTACTCTAACTTAGACGGTTGTCGGTTTTTGGAACAGGTCAGGGGCCCGGTTGGTCAGAGCCCCCCATACACAAAATATTCGTAAGATCTACAGTTTTCAATTCAGAACCACCAAATCAGGTATCCTATCTCATAGTACTCTAACTTAGACGGTTGTCGGTTTTTGGAACGGGTCAAGGCCCGGGGAGTCAGACCCCCCTACATACAAAATTTTCGTAAAATCTAGTTTTCATTTCAGAACCATCAAACTTGGTATCATGAAACTCTAACTTAGACGCTAGACGGTTTTTGGAAGGGGTTGGAGCCCGCGGGGTCGGAGCCCCCCCCTCTCATAAAAAATTTTGTAAAATCTGCAGTTTTCAATTTAGAACCACCAAATCTGGTATACTGTCTCATGGTATTCTAACTTCGACGGTAGACTGCTTTTGGAACGGGTCAAGGCCCGGGGAGCCCCCTACATACAAAATTTTCTGAAAAACTACAGTTTTCAATTCAGAACCACCAGATCTGCTATACTATCTCATGGTACTCTAACTTAGACGCTAGACGATTTTGGAAGGGGTTGTAGATTTTTTTGTGAAGGGGGTAAGGACCCCTTTCATAAAAAAATCGCAAAATCTAGTTTTCAATTTAGAACCACCAATTTCGGTATTCTATCTCATGGTACTTTAACTTAGACGGTCGACGGTTTTTGGGACGGGTCAAGGCTCTGGGGGTCGGAATCCCCCCACCCCCGCCCCGCACACACACAGACATACAACATTTTCTTAAAAACTACAGTTTTCAATTCAGAACCACCAAATTTGGTATCATGAAACTCTAACTTAGACGCTAGACGGTTTTTGGAAGACGTTAGAACCCCGGGGTGAGAGCCCCTCCCACCTCCACCCCCACCCCCACCCCCTCATAAAAATTTCGTAAAATCTACAGTTTTCAATTTAGGACAACCAGATTTGGTATACTACTTATGGTTATCTAACTTAGACGGTAGACGGTTTTTAGAAGGGGTCGGGGCCCGGGTCAAGGTAGCCCCATGCAAAATTTTCGTAAAAAGTTCCGTTTTTTACTCTTAAGAATTCCCTATCTACGTTCTAAGGCGCTCTTTGGCCCTTTGAGGGCCTTGCACTATAAACCATCAACCAACCAACTAACCAACCTACGGTCTAAGTTAGGGACTGTAGATAACAATAAAGTGCAAAAACATGCATTTAATGGTGTATTAAAAACACAAATCTATATAGTTTAGCTTTCACTACCAACGATCGGCTTATCAGAAAGAAATATAATGTAATGTAAACAGAGAGTTCCAGATATTCAAAATTCAAAACGGTAAGAAAAAGATGATCAATGCCAATGTAAAGTCGTATGCATGCGACATCACATAGGTACATTGCATTTCTGTGTCGCGGGATTCACAGAAGCACACGCCAGATGTACGGCAGTTCTAAAGATGTCTCCTAGAAGGTAAGTATTCCCATTCCTTTTTCTTTCTTTTTTTTTTTAGCAAAATTAAATTAACTAAATCAAAAAATTTAAAATAAGTTTATTGGAAAATTGCAGGAATATCTTTTTCATTCATTAACTTTCACCCGCTGAACTTGGTGATTCCACAAATAGTAATATGTACCTGGCAAATAACTGGTATCCCTGCTAGTACAAATTATATTAATGATTTATTTGCGTCCAGTTCAATCTAGTATGTCCATAAGAGCGTTAGGGGCCGTATGAAAAATACATTTCAACGTGTGCCGCTACGGCGGCGGAGTGATCTAGGTGCTGGCTTCTGACCACTTGTCGAGAAGGATCCTGGTTCAAATCCCGGTGAATCATGGACGTTGTGCTTGACTTCTGGCACTGGCTGCCCCCTTCCCAGGAACCAGTGGCCCAAAATTAGGAACGTCCGACTGCTTATAGCCCACTGAATTAATCACGGTGGTCGTTAACCCCCCCCCCCCCTCAAAAAAAAAAGATTGCGACGTGTCCATTGCTATTTGTTGTGGACCGTACAAAAAGTATGTTTTTGATATCAACGTGTCCACTTCCATGTAGGCTGGCCATAAAATGTTAGGGGACCGTACAAAATTGCACTTTTGTTTTCACCTTGTCAGCGCTTCGGTATATGGTTGAAGTATACGTATATATAGTTGGGCCATTTTAGCACGTAGTTTGGTTTATATAGAAAATCAAGATAATGTTACATTTTTACTCAGCTACAACACATTAATCCCAAAGGCTATTTGTTGAAATCTTTAATCCGCCGTGCTCATATTCACAACGTTAACATAACATGTCAAGTTATTAATGTTGCAGTTTTACATTGTCACAAAACTTTAGTTACAAGACCTTAGGCGTAAACTTTTTTTAGGAATTTTTAGTCCGACGTATTCATAAGGTTTCGATAACATGCCAAGGTTATGGTACTGCGTTTTGACTGAGGCACAAAAATTAATAAACAGGCCTTAAGCCTTTTTATCAGTTTTCAATCAACCGTGCTCATATACATAAAATTTTCAGAGAAAGTCAAGTTTACTGTGTTGCGCATTTACTCGAGTACAAAACTATAAACAGCCATTAACTTTCACCCGCTGAACTTGGTGATTCCTCAATTCATCCATCAACAAGTCTTTTAAGTGATTGTATGCTATGGTCATATTGATAATGTTTGATGACAAGTCAGGTTAATGATGTTGCACTTATTAAAGACTTAAAAAGGTGTAGAGGCTAGTAATTATTATTTGAAGTCTAAGTAAAAGCTCATTTTTAACTTGACTCGTCACAAAATCCTTATGAATATGGCATTTATTTTATTTTGTACATTTTACAAAGCGTATGCATTTTTTTTTTGGCATTTGTTTTATTTTGTGTTGTACTTGTTACATAGCGTTTCGCATTTTTGTAATGCTTGTGACTTGTGATTGCATTTTGAATTTTTATTTGTTTCACATTTTGGATTGCATTTTGAATTTTTATTTGTTTCACATTTTGGATTACTTTTTGACATTTTATGTTTTTGACATGCTATTTTGAAAATTTTGTCTTTTTTAATTTTGCGTTGTGTTTTACATTCTTGCATCTTCGGCGGAATTACATTCTTGAAAAATTCAAATACAATTTAGTAAAAGGTATAATTCAATTAGTGAGAAGCACCGGCACATTTTAGTAAAAGGTAGAATTATATGAAATTCCTCTTAAAACGTCCAGCATGTTAACATTGTCTCTGTGCACCAAAGAAGTTCGAATTCCTTTTTATCTTGCCAGCGTTTCTCTTCTGGGTGGATTTGTTGGAATCTGTGCTATCACTCTTTCGATTTTAGCCATAGTTGTTCTCTGCTCTTTCGCAATTTCACTGATTATTTCGTACAGTCACAGTTTTTTCTCTCCCAGAATTGTATTCCAGCGTCTGTGTAATCTTTCAAGTTCGTTTTGTGTTCTGGGAAAGCCAAATAAATTGTTTTCACTTACTGACCAAATTGTTGGCGCGAACAGCGGAGGGCTTCTGCTCGGATTGTTTCTTCTGCTTCCACGAAATTTTCCAAGAACATAATTTTCCTCAAACCACTGAACTACAGAATCTGCATATTCTAGTAAAATTGATTTCACTTCTTCAAAAGCAGCTGGAATTTCATCAGATGAAAAAAATGCGAGTGCTTGCAAATGTCTGACTTTGAGAGCAAATTCACTGTTTTCCCTATATTCCAAGGCTATGCCAGAGGATGGATATTCCTCAGCACATTTTTTTCCGAGATGAAACCAACAACATTTGTGTGTGCTGCTTCCAAATTCCTTTTTAGCAGCATTATAACGGTAGCTATTTCAAAATCTATTATTATGCGTATATTGTGGTGCAAGCTGGATATCATAGTCTGATGCATAGTCTTGTAAATCCTACAAAAATACTGTATAATAGTATTATATTCTTTATACTTGCTGGAAAGTAACCCATAAACTAGTGGGACAAGTCTGTGCATCTCTGGATTCGTTTCAACCATAGCATGAATGGAACATAATTGCCTAAAAAGGGTTGGACAAGTTTCAAATGTCCCATCCATAATCCAGAGGGGTGCTGCTTTAAGCTTTCGTAAATTATTCTCTGTTAAAAATAAAAAAATTCTTTGATGTCCAAATGCGCTATCTCTGCCAAGAAATTTTGCACCATCTTCTTCTGTAAATTTATTGGGGCATCGATCCGTTCTGAAGTCGTAGGCTCCGCAGGCATGTCTTCTCTTTTTTACAACTTGCCTTAGTGCATCCATATTAGGCATGTAAGCTGCATTTACGGTAGCCATTGACGTTGTCACGGTTTGAATAATTTGTGCAGGGGCTTCGTCCGTATTTCTCGCTCGTTCTTTTATTTGCGCTCTTGCAACAGCAACATCACTTTTCTCCGGTCTTGGAGCATGATTATGTGGTTTCTCATTGCGCATCCTGTGTTTATCTCCAATAAGAATAGTACTAGCAAAGCCAGTACAATTTCCATAATTTCTTTCAATACAGTGGCAATACCGTAAATCACCTCGCACTCTGTTATGGCAAAATAAATACCATTTCCATTTCAGCAAATCATTTTCTTTTTGTGAGTTAACTATTTATGTTGCATTCTTCATCTGCATAGTGCCTTCGGAAAACAATGCACTTTCTCTTTCCAAAATATTTAGAATGATATATTTCCACTATTATCACTTGACAACGCACAACAAAGGTTTCAACAAGCACGTTCTCTGTTCTCCAGTCAACTGCGAACTAATGAGCAACCATTCAATAAAACACTCAGAATACAGACAATCACGTGAAGCTTGTTCCTCCAGTTAGGGTTTAAGCGAAGTTCAAGATTTTCGTACCTGCGGTCACAACAAGTGGTTAATTTTAAGGATCGGCATCTTATCTTTTGTTTTTCCAAAACGCAGAGGTACATGTATTTTACAGCTGGGACGCTCCAGGCGGGGGATCAAGAGATGCGAAGAACCCGGGAGCCAGGTTCCGGAGGCGGCAGCAGGCGCGGACTGGGCAGCTGTACTCTGGGCCGGTAGGCGTCATGCTAATTCTCAAAAATAAATTCAAATTTTTTGTGTTGCACCATGCGTATGAAAGAAAATTGTTATACTGAAAAGACAATTTGTTTACCCAGTAACATATTAAACGAAACCTACGTCCCTACGTGCCAAATGATCTGTAAGCCAAACACAGTTTTTCATGCAACACCTTCCCCCGACTTTCTAAGTTCAGATCTGTCTCGTTCGACTTATTTCCTGTACCGCCCCTCTCTTTCGCTAATTGCAGTTAATTGCCGAGAAATTGGTGTTTTACGTTGGGGTGTATTGCCGTCTGTCCTGAAGACTATAGTGAAAGCGGTGAACCATAGGGCAAAAGTATTCCATCAAAAGCAACAGAAATCCAATGCGAGAGCAAAACTTTGTTCGTTGGCGTTACATCCAAGCAATTTAGGCGAAGTAGGAAGTGTGTTTTTTCTACTAAGACACCAGAAGATTGTCGCGAATGCTCAGGCAATTACGATACAGATGTGTCCTTAAGACTTCTCTTTCAAAACGTCCAAAGGCCGGCACTAGGGGATGGGGAGGGATACAGTGCGGATGCTCTTTTTTGTTGCAGTTAGAAATTCTTAAGCTCATTCTTCCTTAAAACTTTGCCTGGTTACCAGTAAGTACTGTCTCATGCCTCAACCATTGCACAGATTTGTTGTTTTTGTTTTCATTCTTTGAGTTAACAGCGGGAAAATATCTGAACTGCGTTGTTTCAGTTGGAAATATTTTTTTTTTTTACTTCAGCAGCAGGGCTTCACGAATAATTGCAAAATACTTCGATAAAATAAACATACCTTACATAAAAAGTTTGCATGAGAAAATAGATTAATAATAAGGAAAATATTCTAAAACCAAAAAAAGAAATTGCGGAGCCGAAAAAGCTAGGTAGAGGAAATAAAAGGCTCTAAGAAAAAGTTCATATTTAAAGAAACCTGTAGCCGCTTAATGAGTAAGTGGTATAACTCAATACAAAATCATGTGCTGTATTTGAAAAAAAAATTATAAGCAAGTAGGCATCGTGACTGTCCACAGTTTCCCCTTTTCATCCTGTCGACATTACAACCACCACAGAAAAGAAAATAACAAAAACATAACAAAAACACCCATACAAAGTAAAATGCCCAAAACATAAAAAGAAGTAACCACACAAAATGATATGCCCAAAACATTAAAAAAAACTGCAACCACACGAAACAAAATACCCAAAACATGGTAAGAAATTCTGTTGAAAGCACAATGAAGGTATACGATAGGAGAAATATATGTTTTTAAAACTTAATACAAGTGTCAAAACTGAAATAAAAAGAAAGAAAAAGAAATATTCCAAATTTCATTGTTACTTTAGATATTTTGACCTGTTGACATTTCGTAAATTGTACTTGCACTCGGTCAAAAAATATTACTTACAAGGACTTTTTAGTAACTTTTAATCGCTGTGGTCGTATTTATAAGGTTTGCATAACAAATCAAGTTAATAATGTTGCGCTTTCACTTAGGCACCAAATGCTAATTATTGGCCGCTAGGCCCAGGCCTTTTAAATAATTTTTGATAAGCGTAACACTCTTAAATTGATTTGTCATGCAAACCTCATATAATCACAGCATTATAAAAATTACTATAAATGCATATGCCTAGGTCTCGGGCGTATCTATTAATGCTTTGTGCTCGAGTAACATTTAAACAGAATTCATTTTATTTTCTATGAAAACTACATAAATATCAGCTCAGAGGACTGAAAACT
This sequence comes from Macrothele yani, assembly GCA_039090855.1. NCBI lineage: Eukaryota > Metazoa > Arthropoda > Arachnida > Araneae > Macrothelidae > Macrothele > Macrothele yani. The sequence continues at coordinate 34,990,443 of CM077001.1, read as the reverse complement.
ATCAAAAATCTCTAGGCCTAGGGTCTGATTAATAGTTCCAACCTCAGAAAAGCGCATTGCTAAAATCTTGGACTTCTATGAAAACATTATGAAAATTAGCACGGCACACTGAAAATTGCTAAACAGGTCCAGTCCTAGGGCTTTCTAATTATTGTTTCGTACCTGACTAAAAGTGCAACATTATCTTTAGTTCTTACTAGCAGGGGTACCCGGTATTTCCCAGGTAAATATTACTATTTCTAAAATCACCAAGTTCAGCGGGTGAAAGTTAATGAATGAAAAAGCTATTTCCGTAAATTTCCAGGAAACTTATTTTAAATCTTTTGATTTATTTAATTTAATTATACGAAGCAAAAAAGAATTTACATTATTTACATTACATTGTATTTCTGCCTGATAAGGCAACCGTTGGTGGTGAAAGCTAACGTTTATTAATTTGTGTTTTTAATACACCATGAACCTGATATTTTTTCACTTTATTGTTATCTACGGCCTCTAACCTAGACCGTAGGTGCAGTAATGGAGTACTGTATTGGGATATAGTTCTTAAGAGTAAAAATTGTAATTTTTACGAAAATTTTGAATGGGCCCCCCTTCACACCGGGCACCGACCCTTTCCGTCTGCGGTCTAAGTTACAATACAATGAGGTAGTGTACTAAATTTGTTCGTTCTAAATTCGAAACTGTAGGTTTTACAAAAATTGGCATGGGGGGGGGCTCTGAACCCCTGGCTCCAACCGTTTCCAAAAACCGCCTGCATTCTCAGTTAGAGTACCATGACATAGTATACCAAATTTGGTGGTTTTAAATTGAAAACTGTAGATTTTACGAAAATTTCTTATGGGGATGGCTCTGACCCCGTGCCTGACCCGTTCCCAAAACCGTCTACCATCTAAGTTAGAGTACCATGAGATAGTATACCAAATTTGGTAGTTCCAAATTGAAAACTGTAGATTTTACGAAAATTTTGTATGGGGGAAGGATCTAACCCCGGGCCCCGACCCGTTCCAAAAATCGTCTACGGTCTAAGTTAGAGTACCATGATATGGTATACCAAATTTGGTGGTTCTAAATTGAAAGCTGTAGATTTCAAGAAATTCTTTATGGGGGGGGGGGGACTCTGAACCCCGGGCTCCGACCCTTTCCAAAAAACCATCTACCGTCTAAGTTAGAGTACCATGAGATAGTATACCAAATTTTGTGGTTCTAAGTTGAAAACGGTATATTTTACGTAAATTCTTTGGGGGGAGGGGGTGCTCTTACCGCCCGGGCCCCGATCCGTTCCAAAAATCGTCTCCCGTGTAAGTTACAGTTTCATGATACCAAATTTGGTGGTTCTAATGTGAAAACTATAGATTTTACGAAAATTTTGTATGTGGGGGCTCTTACCCTCCGCGCCTTGACTTATTCCAAAAACCGTCTACCGTCTAAGTTAGAGTACCATAAGATAGTATACCAAATTTGGTGGTTCTAAATTGAAAACAGTAGATTTTACGAAAATTTTGTCGGGGAGGGCTATCTAACCGCCCGTGCCCCGACGTGTTCTGAAAACCGTCTACCGTCTAAGTTAGAGTACCATGTTATAGTATACCAAATTTGGTGGTTCTAAATTAAAAACTGTAGATTTCACGAAATTTTTTATGGGGGGGGCTCTGAACCCCGGGCTCCGACCCTTTACAAAAAACCGTCTACAGTCTAAGTTAGAACACCATGAGATAGTATACCAAATTTGGTGGTTCTAAATTGAAAACGGTGTATTTTACAAAAATTTTGTACGGGGGCGGGCTCTAAACCCCCGGGCCCCGACCCGTTCCAAAAACCGTTTACCGTCTAAATTAGAGTGCCATGATATAGTATACCGAATTTGGTGGTTCTAAATTGAAAACTAGATTTTACGAAATTTCGTATGAGGGGGGGGCTTTGAACCCCGGGCTCCGACCCTTTCCAAAAACCGTCTACAGTCTAAGTTAGAATACCATGAGATAGTATTCCAAATTTGGTGGTTCTAAATTGAAAACTGTAGATTTTACGAAAATTTAAAATTTTGTACGGGGGGGGGGGGTAGGGTTGCTCCGACCCCATAGCCCCGACCCGTTCCAAAAACCGTCTCCCGCTAAGTTAGAGTTTCATGACACAAAATTTGGTGGTTCTGAATTGGAAAATAAAGATTTTAAGAACATTTTGCATGTGGGGGGGGGTCTTGATCCGTTTCAAAAACCTTCTACCGTCTAAGTTAGAGTACCATGAGATAGTATACAAAATTTGGTAGTTCTAAATTGAAAACTATAGATTTTACGAAAGTTTGTGTGTAGGGGGGGGGACCACCCTTGCATCGACCCGTTCTGAAAACCGTCTACCGTTTAATTTACAACACCATTATATAGTATACCAAATTTGGTAGCTCTAAATTGAAAACTTTAGTTTTTACGTAAAAAATTTATGGGCGGGGGACTCTGACCCCGTGCCCGACCCGTTCTAAAAACCGTCTACCGTCTAAGTTAGAGTACCATGAGAGAGTATGCCAAATTTGGTGGTTCTAAATTGAAAACTGTAGATTTTACGCGGCATTTTTATGGGGGAGCCTTACCCCCGGGCTCCAAACCCTTCCAAAAACGGTCTACTGTCTAAGTTAGAGTACCATGAGATAGTATACCATATTTGGTGATTCTAAATTGGAAACTGTAGATTTTACGAAAAAGTTTTTATTCGGGGGGGTATTCTGACTCCCCGCGGGCTCCAACCGCTTCCAAAACCCGTCTAGCGTCTAAGTTAGAGTACCATGAGATAGTATACCAGATTTGGTGGTTCTGAATTGAAAACTGTAGTTTTTAAGGGAATTTTGTATGTGGGGGGCTCTGACCCCCGGGCCTTTACCCGTTCCAAAAACGGTCTGTCGTCTAAGTTAGAGTACCATAAGATAGTATACCAAATTTGGTGGTTCTAAATTGAAAACTGTAGATTTTGCGAATTTTTATATGAGGCGGGGCCCTTACCACCCCCCCCGGCTGCAACCCCTTCAAAAATTCGTCTAGCGTCTAAGTTAGAGTACATTGCGATAGTATACCAGATTTGGTGGCTCTGAATTGAAAACTGTAGTTTTTAAGAAAATTTTGTATGTGGGGGCTCTGACCCCCCTAGCCTTCTTGATCCGTTCCAAAAACGGTCTACTGTCTAAGTTAGAGTACCATGAGATAGTATACCAAATTTGGTGGTTCTAAATTGAAAACTGTAGATTTTACAAAAAAAAAAATTATTCGGGGGGGGTCTGACCCCCGGGCTCAACCCCTTCCAAACAGTCTAGCGTCTAAGTTAGAGTACCATGAGATAGTATACCAGATTAGGTGGTTCTGAATTGAAAACTGTATGTAGGGGGGGCTCTCACTCCCCGGGCCTTGACCAGTTCCAAGCAACCGTCTAAGTTAGAGTACTATGAGATAGGATACCTGATTTGGTGGTTCTGAATTGAAAACTGTAGATCTTACGAATATTTTGTGTATGGGGGGCTCTGACCAACCGGGCCCCTGACCCGTTCCAAAAACCGTCTATCGTCTAAGTTAGAGTACCATGAGATAATATACCAAATTTGGTAGTTCTAAATTGAAAACTATATTTTACGGCAATTCTGTAGGGGGGCTCTAAACCCCCCCCCCCGTCTCCAACCGCTTCCCAAAACCGTCTACAGTCTAAGTTAGAGTACCACGAGATAGTATACCAGATTTGGTGGTTCTGAATTGAAATTCAGTTTAAACCACTGTGAAATGTTCTTCGTATATTTGAATAGATCTCGTCGAGAGCTTTAAAACGATACCACGCACAGTCGTTTTGCACTCACGGTTATCCAGATAAACCGCGATATTGACAAGTGTTCGCCGGTTCACAAGAAAACAATTTTTAAAATGTTCAGTTTAAACCACTGCGAAATGTTCTTCGTATATTTGAATACATCTCGTCGAGAGCTTTAAAACGATACCACGCACAGTCGTTTTGCACTCACGGTTATCCAGATAAACCGCGATATTGACAAGTGTTCACAGGTTCACAAGAAAACAATTTTTAAAATGTTCAGTTTAAACCACTGTGAAATGTTCTTCGTATATTTGAATAGATCTCGTCGAGAGCTTTAAAACGATACCACGCACAGTCGTTTTGCACTCACGGTTATCCAGATAAACCGCGATATTGACAAGTGTTCACCGGTTCAAAAGAAAACAATTTTTAAAATGTTCAGTTTAAACCACTATGAAATGTTCTTCGTATATTTGAATAGATCTCGTCGAGAGCTTTAAAACGATACCACGCACAGTCGTTTTGCACTCACGGTTATCCATATAAACCGCGATATTGACAAGTGTTCGCCGGTTCACAAGAAAACAATTTTTAAAATGGTCAGTTTAAACCACTGTGAAATGTTCTTCGTATATTTGAATAGATCTCGTCGAGAGCTTTAAAACGATACCACGCACAGTCGTTTTACACTCACGGTTATCCATATAAACCGCGATATTGACAAGTGTTCGCCGGTTCACAAGAAAACAATTTTTAAAATGGTCAGTTTAAACCACTGTGAAATGTTCTTCGTATATTTGAATAGATCTCGTCGAGAGCTTTAAAACGATACCACGCACAGTCGTTTGCACTCACGGTTATCCATATAAACCGCGATATTGACAAGTGTTCGCCGGTTCACAAGAAAACAATTTTTAAAATGTTCAGTTTAAACCACTGTGAAATGTTCTTCGTATATTTGAATAGATCTCGTCGAGAGCTTTAAAACGATACCACGCACAGTCGTTTTGCACTCACGGTTATCCATATAAACCGCGATATTGACAAGTGTTCGCCGGTTCACAAGAAAACAATTTTTAAAATGGTCAGTTTAAACCACTGTGAAATGTTCTTCGTATATTTGAACAAATCTCGTCGAGAGCTTTAAAGCGATACCACGCGCAGATGTGTTGCGCTCACGGTTGCCGAGATAGACAGTCAAATGCGGCGGCACAACCAGAAATACTGCATCATCTCCCCCGTGCACAGGGAGAGTAGCGCGTGCGATGTATTGCGCAGTACGTAAATTGGACTCCAGGCTGTATACGAATATGATAGCGCGATCAGTGCGTAGGGGCGCGTAGTTTAAACGCTATAATGATTTCAATTGGGAACTATTTTTGTCACCGGCGGTCGGCCGTAAGTTGCCCCATACTATCCGCGGAGTTAGACGTAGTCGTACGTCAAAAAAAAAAAAAAAAGAAAATCTTTACCATCTAAGCATAAGCGCCCGTGCGCCCCTCCCCCTCCTTTAGGAAATTTAAATACGAGGGCAAGCTTTCGATGGGGCGGCAAATATCAATGAGAGGCTTAATAGAGTCCCAACGAAGTTCATAGAGAAATAAACAAAGAGTTTTGTAAACGCATACGCACACTGTTACATTCACCTTTTTAGATTCGGCTGTGATTTGTTTTTGTGAGGAATACCCCCTGCTTTTTTTTTTTTTTTTTTTTTTTTTTTTTTTGACAGAATAGCGTATACCTTCAATGCCCATATTATCAACAGAACTTCAATCTCGAACAACATCGCTGCCAAGAGCTGAAATCTAATAAAAAGAACCATAAGAATTATAAAGAGCTTCGGAGAAAATCCTGGGGGAAAAACTCATTTAGCATTAGCAGCGAACGAGGAATTATTATTTAACAATATCCCATTGATTCCTAACAACAAAATTGTACCTATTAACCAAACCAGTTTATTCAAAGCACGGTGGACAGGATGAAATCAAGACTGGGTTCAGATTCAAACAGTGAAAATGAACAACTTCTTAAAGATATTTCTTCATTAGAGCGAATAAATATTAAAACAGATGACGTGTGCTATGGAGAACTAGAAACAAGGCGAATCTGTAGGCATTTTAATGTTGATGAAATGCAAGCTATTCAGAGACAGAGAATATATTGACAACGTCCAAGTTGTACCAGAAAACTTAAAACCTCTCTTAAGAACGATTTCAACTCTGCCTTGTTCGACAGCTGAATGCGAACGGGGATTCAGTTTAATGAACAACATTATAACCGATCTCAGAGCATCTTTGTTAATCACCAATTTATCTAGCCTGATGTTCATAAATTCAAATGGACCGCCCATTGAACGATTTAATCCAAAAAAATATGAAAGATCTTGGTTGATGAATCATCGTTCAGCAACTGATAGTAGATCATGAGTTTCTTCTGGAGAAGAACAGTGCTGTAAGGACTTATCTCGTCATGCTTCTTTTTTTTATTGGAGGTTTAACGACCGCCGTGAGCAACTCAATGGGCTATAAGCTGTTGTCCGTCCCTAATTTAGGGTCACTGGTTCCAGAAAAGGGAGACAGCCAGTGACGTAAGACAACTGTCAACACAACATCTACGCCTCACCGGGATTCGGAACCCGGACTCCTTTCGAACGAATGATCAGAGGCCATTGCTCAGACCACTGCGTACACCGGGGCGTCACAGGCTTTATGGGATATATTTCAATAAAAATTAAAAGAATCTTGTGCATGCTCTTCAACATGTCATAATTGACAGGAGAGAGAAAATACTTTATTCAGTGAGCTCATAGTCATAATTGTTGAAAGGCCTGCCGGGCTTTTTCTTTTTTTTTATCCATGTAGTATAACCTCAGATTTTTAGGATTTGCACATAGTATACCCTCTGCTGATTTTACGACGACAGCACTGATCACAAGAAACTTTGTTATGCGCTTAAAAGATCCAAATTTTGTGAGATTTACGGAGTAACTTTCTACGACCTGCCTCCTTCCAAAACGAAAACATCAGTTTACAGTTTCTACTTTTGAATTCGTTACTCTATTGGCAGAGAGATGTGACTCTCACCAGCCGTCTCAGATGGACCCGGGTTAGAGTCCCAGATCAGGTCTGGGTGATGCCCTCCTATGCCGTTGCTTTGTCCTAGTGGCAATAAATAAGCAACGGGCGTCTGCCTATGGAGTTGCTCATGGTGGTCATTAATCCTCGAAAGCAAAAAAAAAAAAATTTTGAATTTTAGTTTTTCAGGGCGAAAATGAAGCGTAAATAATACCATTCACGAGCATTTGGACTACTTAGAAATCAATAGAAAACGATTCCCCCAGAAGAAAATCCTTCACATAATGACATATCCGTACCTGACACACAAATGGTCGTTGACGCTACGAAAAAGCATCGAATTGCTTCCACTGAACGGTATTCAGATTTTTTAGGTACATCTGCTTAGTTCATTGCCTGGAACTTTGTTGTCCTGGATGATGTAATGGTCGCATGCTCGGACGGAAATCGAAAGATGCGGGATAGATTCCGAACTTCAGAATGATGTTTACTCCAGGACGTAAGTCTTCTAAAGAGGTTTGGTGAGCTGAAAAACAGTAAAAATACTGCACTTTTAAGCCCATAATGACATTCATACGGATCGGTTTTTCCAGTGGAGTAACTAGCAAACCGTGCGCTAACCCCCACCCTCGCGCGCAAGATTTACCTCAGCACCCCTAAGCACAGTAATTTTGCCAGGATTTCTAACACGAGGGAGGATGTGTTTTTCGTGGTGTGTGTGTGTGTGCGTGTGTGTGTGTATGATGGAGGTCAGAAAGTGTGTCTGGGTAAGTAAGGGGGTACCTAGAACCCTGCAGTTTTAACTTTCTAAATTACAGATTTCAAAATACGTCAAAATTCTCCAAAAACTAAATCACTTGAACACATCACCCTCTTATACTTTGCAGATCTGTGGCTGCTGTAAGTAAATTTTGGAGACTGTCATGAACGTAATCTTAGATGACTGACTGTTTTCCCACATCCTCCACAAGGAATCTTCATGTGGCCTCAAACTTTTCGTCAGCAGCGTAGAGAGAGGGAGATTGGGGATAGACCGTATTATTTACAACCAATTACAGAGCGATCGTATTACAACCCTGAGCCAAAGGGCGGAATGCCTTCAGTTTGTAGGACACCCAGTGTTTTAAAAGTGAAACGCATTTACTCGTACTAAGGCACAGCAAAATACACTGCTGGCCACCCAAAATGCAACACCAAAAAGGACACCAGATAGCAAAACCAGATTTACTGGACATATAACAACAGATACAAAGATGAAACGATTGAGCTTACAGGCCCGTTCGACTTGCGGAACACGCAGACATCAATAGTTCGTGTGGCCCCCATGGCTGGCAATAACGGCCGCTACACGCCGCGACATCGAACGAAAGAGGCTTTGGATGTGGGCTTGGGGTATGTCGGTCCAGGCTGCTTCCACACGTTGCCACAGTTCATCAGGCGTAGCCGCGGGTGGTGCTTGTCGGGCCACTCGGTTGCCGATCAGTGACCAGACGTGTTCGATGGGCGACATATCGGGAGAACAGGCGGGCCACGGCAGCAGTGACACCTGGTGGGCCGTGAAGAATTGTTGCACGATGCGTGCCCAGTGCGGTCGCGCATTGTCCTGTTGAAACGTGGCCGCTGGAAGGTCCTGCAGGTAAAGGACTACAGGCTCCAAAACGTCGGAGATGTAGCGGTGGCTGTTGAGTGTACCGGCGATGCGTACCAGAGGGGTGCGGGTGTCATATCCAATTGCGCCCCAAATCATAACGCCAGGCGACGGACCGGTATGGCGATGCAAAATTCAGGCGTCATGCAGTCTCTCGCCGCGGTGCCGCCACACGCGAATCCGACCATCGTGGTTTTGCAGGCAGAAGCGGAATTCGTCGGAGAAGACAATGTCGTGCCATTCCGTAGTCCAGGTGCGGCATTCAACGGCCCACTGCCGCTGCACTCGCCGGTGGTGTAACGTCAATGGTAATCGGAGCAATGGGCGCAGTGCGACAAGTCCCCGCTCCTGCAGACGACGTCGAACGGTACGTGCTGACACAGGTTGTTGCGCAGCACACCCTGATTCCTGCGCTAACGTTCGTGATGAAGCGGTGCGAGCCGTCAATGCCCGCCGCACAACATGCCGGTCCTCTCGTTCGGTGGTGTGCCGCGGCTGCGGCAATCGCTCATGTCGGTCCGTCCGTCCCTCCTGCACCCACCGAATCCATACTCGCCTCACTGTGGCTGGATGTCGTCCCACACGGGTGCCACTATTCGTCCTCTGTCGAACTCCGAAACGTGCTGGAATGACATGTATTCTGCGACGAGGCATCAGGAAGCTTCCCAGGCACAGGTCCGGCAGCACAACACACTTCCACTACTTACACTTCGCCTTCTGTGCACCCTTCTTATAGTGCTTCTCGGTGGCGTGCCGGGCGCACATGATTTGCACATGCCCTGCTATGCTAATCGTTTGCATGTCTTCTCGCGGGCGATGCATGTTGCGAATTTCAGGCCAATCGGATGCTTCTTTCTTGGTGTCGCATTTTGGGTGGCCAGCAGTGTATATCATAAAGAAAAATATGGATCTTTGGGTTAATTATTTGTTTATTTTTTGGCGTAGTCAATGTTTTTCATAAAATTAATTAGTAGCAGCTGCAGTACGCTCTTCGTCCCCCCCCGCCGCTACTGCGGGGTCTGCGGGGATGGTAGTTACGCCAATGTGTTTTTCAACAGATCATCTCCCACGTTGTCCAGGCTACCAAAAGACCCGACTTTCTGAACAAAACGTTAAACCCGTAAGTAGCACAAAATTATTACAAATTTTGCACATCGTGCGATTTTATTGACAACGTTTATTTAAATAAGAAAATCAGAACAAGAAGTATTTCACATATGGTGGGAAATTTCGTTAGACTGTTCTCCAGCGGTGTCGAAAAAAATCAGTATTGCTGTACGTAGATAAATGAATGAAAATCAGTATTGCTGTACGTAGTTTTAAGAATTTTAAAATGAAACAACTCTGCATCGGCGAAGTTTTTTCATTTTCAAATTCTTAAAACCCACACCTCCAACTACTAGGTTTTGGGTAATCAGGTTTCGAGAACTTGAAAAGCAAAAATGTCAACACAAGAAGTAAAGTAACTGTTCCTTAACTCGGCATTGCTACTTTGAAATACAAGAAAGGCAATTTCCGTGCCTGAATCCTATATTGTTACTTTGAAACACAATAACCAAAGTAAAAGAGAATTTCGTTCCATACGGTGTTATTACATCCGCAGTTCTTACGTGTTAGGGCAACAGAAGCATAATGTCTTCTCAACTTACATTCGAAAATCAATTTGTAGTCCTAGCCGCGCTTACTGCAGAATTTAGGAATCTTACTACTCGTGATGTTTAATATTGTAGTGGAGTTCAAGTTATTGGGATTCAGCACGGAGTAAAAAGGTTTCATCGAGCAGACTTCTAAGAATCTTACCAATGTCACCTGACGCCAGAGAGAAAAAACACGCAGATGGCAAAGTCAGCTTATTTATTGCATCAAGACATCTGCCTCCTCGGCAGAAGCAAGAAACTGTCGGTCGTCAGTGTAAATAGAACAGCATTGTGTGGTGAGAGTAAAAATGTTGCAGAACGTTCCCCATTCAGTTTCGTTTTGTTGCAACAGATGCGGGATACAGAACCGATTCTTTTATACTGAGCAATTCTACTGTATATTAGAAGAGTTTCGTTGAACTTATTGATGAGAATATGGTAAGAAAAATTCTGCTTTTTTAGATCTACTACTTTGTTTTTCTACAAAATAGGAGTTCTATACAGCTACCTAGAGCATTCGTTTTGTAGCAGACTCTTATTCATTCTAAATTAACACATGTGAGAGGCATAAATATTTCAAAAGTAATAAATTCTGGCCTTTATTGGTTACGTGAAGGTTGTTCGAAAACTACTAAACTTAAATATAAGACAAAAATACGTAGTTGCGAACATTGCTAATGAGTATTGCGCTATCACTTGGCACACTAAAAACGACTACTACTGGATATGACTTGTTTGTTGGCTTCCGGCTAGCTTTGTTGGCTTTCGTTCTCTAGAGTTAAATTTCACAAATACCGAAAAGAAATTGAGAGAAAGAAGCTTTTCACCATAACATATTTATTTATTTAGTTTGTGGTTTTAACGCTCACAGTATAAGCATCTAAGGCTATAAAATTCTTCTGTCTTAAGTTCAGAACCACTGGTTCTAGGGAAAATGGAGGAATAGTGCTGCAAAGTAAGCACACCACCCAGCCTCATCCGAGATTCGAACCTAGCTATCACCAAGAGGCCCGGGGCCCCGGCCCTCGGTTATCGGGGTGACAAATTTTGATGGGCAGCTCTAAACATCGAAATCAAAAATTTTGAAAACTAAGTGTTAAAATGAACTGAATAAGACTTATTTTAAAAGCCTTTTCTTACCGAAAATTTTGTACAATTGTAAACCCTTAGTGGTTAGCAAAATTATGTGTAAACTAGCATTGCAAACTTTTATGCTGCGTATAGCAATAATACGAAGTTTTATGGTCAAGTGCTAAAGTACAAGGACTACTTTTTTGTTTTGTCAGCACGAAGTATGAATGTACTATTTCCCCCTAAAAACTAATTCTCGATTATCAGGGAATTCTTGTTTGTTCGGCAATTGACTTCCTCGAAGTCAATTAACAGCAACTAAAAAAACGAGAAAGATGACACCGAATGCTCGAGTGTAATAAGCAAGAAGTTTTTCAATCGGGTTTTTAATCCCTCATATATTGCTGTAAACGGAATCGTGAGCTTACGACCTCTATTTGCAGACTTGTACGTTAAGAAAAACATGAATTTATATGAGAAACATTTCGCACCGGAAACGCTCTTCAACACAGAAAGAACTTTTCAAATCGGACTCTTAGAAACAGAGATATCGGCAAAAATAAGCTGTGACTTTACGTCTCTTTGTGGGAAAATCATGCATTATTTTACGAAGAAAGTATTCTCAAAAGGCTTATCCGTATAAGCGGTATCGGTCCAAGAACAAAAAAATTAGTTGAGTTTTCAGGAGCCCAGATTTTGCTACAAATACATCAGAAGCAGAAATTAACACTTACGACACCTGGTGGCCAAACCATTATATACCAAACGTTAGAAATTAGGTGAAAAATATTTTCCATCAGGAGTTGTATGCGATACAGGAAGATTTTTTTGAATCGGAGATTTAGAAGCAGGAAACGCAATTTACCTTCGTGCCCCCTAGCGGAAAGTCTATGATTTACTTGAAATTTTTGAATTTATAGGGAAAACATTTCGCATCGGAAACACTATCCAACAAAGAAGGATTTTTTTTTCAAATCGGACCCTACAAGTAGAGATATTGACAAAAATAAGATATACATCAACGCCCCCTGGCGTAGAAACCATGCATTATTTCAAGAATAAAAATGTTCCTAAAAGGTTTGTCGACATGAGTACTATCGGTCAACAAACGACTTTTTTTGCAATCGAGATTTTAGAAGCTCATATTTTGCTGCAAATACAGCAGAAGCGGAAATTAAGTCTTACGCCACCTGGTGGCCAAACCATTTTTTACAAAAATTAGAAATCACGTGCAAAGAATTTCCCATCAGGAGCTGTATCCGGTGCAGAAAGAATTTTTAAATCGGAGATTTAGAAGCAGAGATATAGGGGAAAGCAATTTCCCCCTATATCTAGCGGAAAGTCTATGAATTACTTGAAAATTTTGATATGAGAAATATGTTACACTGAAAACAGTATCCAACAAAGAAGGAATTTTTCAAATCGGACTCCTAGAAGTAGAGATATTGACAAAAATAAGATATACATATACGCCCCCTGGCGGAGAAACTGTGGAATATTTTAAGAAGAAAATATTCTTAAAAGGTGTATCTATGTGAGTGGCATCAGTCCACGAAAGAATTTTTCAATCGATATTTTAGAAGCTCAGATTTCATGGCACATACATCAGAAGCATAAATTAACATGCCCCCTGGTGGCCAAAGTATTCTTTACCAAAAATTTGAAATTATATGCAAAAGATTTTCCATCAGGAGGTGTATCCGCTGAAGAAAAGAATTTTCAAATCGGACTTTTGGAAGAAGAGTTATCGGTAAAAATGTAATTTACTTTTACGCTCCCTAGCGGAAAATCTATGCGTAAGTTGAAAAAGTAACTATATCTAAAACACTCTTCGACATAAATGGAATCGAAAGATAAAATATGTTTTTCTCAATCGGATGTTTAGAAGCAAATATGTGGAATAAAGCGTATTTTTGAATTCAACATCATCTGCATTTACGCCCTCTAGTGTGTAAATTGTACATCGTAAAAAAAAAAAACGAAATAAAGGATAACATTCGCATATTTCAAGCTTCCCAATGCAAAAAGAATTTTTCAAATCGGACTAATAGTTGCAGACTGCAGAGATATCGTGGGTACAGACGGACGGACGGACAAACCGTTAGCATAAGCACGATCTTTTTTTACAAAAGACGTGCTAATAATAGAGTAGAGGCAGAAATGAAGTCACCTGCTGTATTTTTTTTTCTTTATTTTTTTTTTTACATTCTTAGGAACCTCGCATTTCTTTGAAAAAAAAAAGGTTAGGCTCAGTTCTGATTGAACCGTTAGTTTGAAACCTAGATTACGACTTGAAGATCGGAAAGTTGAAATGAGCTAGTCGAGTATGGTTTCAAAGTGTTTATTTAATTTGTTATAGCCAAGCCAGTTTTATGATATGAAAAGGAGCTTACGTAATCTTTACAAATAATGTTAGATACATAGCGAGCACAAAGCAGGGTTCGAGATGGGCCCGGTACTGTTTCGATCGGCGTGTTGGATTTTTTTTTGGCAGCAGCTGATATCAGGAGTTCTTGATACTCTCCAATTAGTTGTGCTACAGTCTTCTTGGGCTTTTTACATTCCTCATCACTTGCTCTTGCATCTCGTTTGGATTTTCTCCGTTTTTGCTTGCGTTCATTCTGCGAATTCCGCGGCATTGTTGAAATTGTTAACCCGTTTACACGAAAACAATCCTTAAAATTTTTAGTTTAAACCACTGCGATATGCTCTTTATATATTTGAATAGATCTCGTCGAGAACTTAAAAATGATACCACGCATAGTCGCTTTGCACTCACGGTTATCCTGATAAACCGCGATATTGTCAAACCTGTTCACCGGTTCACAAGAAAACAATTTTTAAAATATTCAATTCAAACCACTGCGAAATGTTATTCGTATATTTGAATAGATCTCGTCGGGAGCTTTAAAACGATACCACGAACAGTCGTGTTGAGCTCGCGGTTGCCGAGATAAACTGAATCAAACGCAGCGGCACACCCAGAATATTGCATCATCTTCCCTCGCGCACAGTTAGAGAGGAGGGGGTCGCGCGCACAAGGACTGCGCAGTACGCGAATTGGACTCCATGCTGTTTACGAATATGCTAACGCGATTAGTGCGCGGTACGAATTTTTAACGCTATAAGGATTTAAACTAGGGCCTAATTTCGTTACAGGCGATCGGCCGTAAGTCGCCCCATACTATCCGCGGAGTTAGACGTAGTCCTACGTCAAAAAAAATTTACTTAGTTTTTCACTCCCACCCTTAACACTAATAAGCCTTGAGGTTATGCCACGCAGCTTGAAATGTAAAAGTTTCTGCAGAGTTGATAGTCGTTCGCGTTGTTTCCTCTGAATTTTCCTTTCAAAGATTAATACGCAAACGAGGAGGATAACAAATTGCTCAAAAATATGTTAGGGACATCACAGTAAAAAAAAGGGAGATCTACGATACATAAAAAGCAACCTTATGCGTTAAATTATGAGCAAAACAGGATTCCTCACTGATTCAGAAGCAAAAACACACGAAGCTTACCTTGTTTATTCCGTACGTTGCGACACCGCGATGGTTCAAAATCGCACCTCCGTGGCACATACTGCAGAAAAGATTATTAAGCTTGCTTTGGGGTAATACCGTGCACAGAAGAAGCAACAGTTCACGAAGTTCGGAAAGTATCGTGGGGAGGATGGATATCATAGTTGTCCAAGCTTCACTGCAGTGCATCCCAGACGTGCTCAATGTGATTGAAGTTCGGAGTTCATGCAAGTTGGGCTAAGCTTTGAATACGACGACCTGTTACCTCGCTAACAACAATGCGAGGTATATTATCTCCAAATAAGAAACTATTACATATTGCACCGTAGAAATGCTTCCCATACTGATGTCTTCTTCGCACACGCCAATGTTCATGTCCCGTCGACAAATATACAGATTTGTGCGAACATAGTAGCACATTCTTGTTCACTGAGCAGGAAGTCGCTGACAATCAGAATGTAGGTGCACCTTCGTTAACATAGGTGTAGCGACCATCCGTCTGCAGCAGAGCCCCATACATCTGCAGCAGAGCCCCATACGTCTGCAGCAGAGCCCCATACGTCTGCAGCAGAGCCCCATCCGACTGCAGCAGAGCCCCATACGTCTGCAGAAGAGCCCCATACGTCTGCATCAGAGCCCCATCCGTCTGCATCAGAGCCCCATCCGTCTGCAGCAGAGCCCCATCCGTCTGCAGCAGAGCCCCATACGTCTGCATCAGAGCCCCATCCGTCTGCAGCAGAGCCCCATCCGTCTGTAGCAGAGCCCCATACGTCTGCAGGGTTCGCCGAACTGTCATTTTTGAAACACTTCCGGTAGCCCCTGGTTCATTCGGCCAGTGAGTTGCTCCACTGTTACTAAACACGAAAATGATAGTGACACAAAGTTTTCAGTTCATTTCAATGCACCCCCGCATGAGAAGTGAAATGAACTGAAAAATGGGCACCTTAGGTGGCAAGAAGAATGTCTAGTCTGTGTTCAATTTCACGCCATGTTCTGCAACATGTTTTAGTGACAAAGCTTATGGCATCTATTATGGGCTGTTTCAAATACATTATGCTAGTAACTTTTGTAGAGCACACTTTGCCTTTGAGGAACCACCAAAACAAGAAATCTAATGTGGTAATGTCGAGGGAATGCGGAGGCCTGGGAATTGGAACATCACGGCAAATCCAACGGTTGGGGAGTGTGTCATTCAGGAAATCTCTGATGTCACAGATCCAAAGCAGTGGAGCACCATTCTTCTGGAAAATCATGGGTGGCTACATGGCTACTATATGTGGTGCAGCGAGGATATGAAGCATATTTAGGTGCACAACGACAATGACGGTGCTTTCAGCGAAGATAAACGGTCCAACAATTTGATTGTGTATGAGACTACACCACACGTTAACTTTCGGACTATCGCGCATATGTTCTTTGACTACATGTGGATTTTCCAAGCCCCAAATTTGCACATTGTGTCGATTCACTTTCCCCAAAATGGGAAAGGTTTCCTCGTCTGAAAACATTAAGTGCGTAAAAAGTTTTCGTCATCAGCAATGCGATCCAGCATAGCGACTTAAAATGTTTCTGGCTTTGACCGGTGATCAGGTTTGATTTCCTGCAAGATCTGTACCTTATGTGTGCAAGCGTAATAGATGGTGAACTCGATTAACCGTCGACTGTTTCATTCAGAGTTCTCTCGCTGCTTGTCCGACTGACTTCCAGGGAGACGGGGGGGGGGATCTTTCGAATGATCTCCGCTCATTTTCCTCTGCCTCTTCCGAGATACCGGGATTTCCGCCACCATGTCTTTTCAACACACTATCGGTCGCCAAAAACTGATCACATCAATTCTTCATAGTCTTAAATGTCGAAGGGTCCTTATTGAAGACACAGCGGAAGTTTCGTTCCTCTTGAGTGACCAATTTTTTCCCGCGTACCATCACACAATCAGTGCGCTCTCGCTCGGAGTCGCCATTTTAGAAAATGATTGACTACAACTCCGCTCCAGCTGCTCTGCGCACTACGACTTTTCCAGGTGAACTTTGTGAGTCACTGTTTCCGTTACATCCAGAATCACAGCATCGACTTTCAAAATGTTAACGTCTCATGGTGGACATTCTGTCTGTATAATTTTTATGGACGGACAAACTGACGAAGGAAAGGACGGAATGAATATGTCTTAGAGGAGGGCTTAACAGTGATTTTCCTGTCACACTGACAGCTTCACAGAAGTAACGGTGACAAAATCACTGTTTACGACAAAGGTGACGGAGCAGTAACGGAACGACGAATCGAACTTTTGTAAGAAAGCATCTGCTTACAAATATCACACAAAGCAAAATGTTCATCAACGACGGTGAAATAATTCCACATATTTTATTTTATTTTTATTGGAGGTTTAACGACCACCGTGAGCAACTTAATGGGCTATAAGCAGTCGCCCGTCCCAAATTTAGGGTCACTGGTTCCAGGGAAGGGAGAGAGCCAGTGCCATAAGACAAACACAACATCCATGCCTCACCGGGATTCGAACCCGAACCCCTTTCGGACGAATGATCAGAGGCCATCGCTTAGACCACTACGCCACCGGGGCGGCATTCCACATATTAGTGGTTTTTCTACGCTTGGCATCAGACATTCAATTATGTTGAAAGCTGAACTGCATTAACACTTTATTATCGTTCACGTCCATTCCTCATGACTCTCATGAAGAAACGATCATGAAAAACCGGTTTCTTCTAAAGAAACCTGGCATCACTACGAACCTCTGTGATGTTTCAACAGAAACGACATGGTGACCTTAGACCCCAAGCATTGCTCTGTGACTTTGGAACTGTTACTTCTTCTTATAAGTGACTTTGGAACAGTAACTTTTTCTTATCAGTGACTTTGGAACTGTTACTTCTTCTTATCTGCGACTTTGGAACTGTTACTTCTTATCAGTGACTTTGGAACTGTTACTTTTTGTCACTGGTCGTAGCGGGGACAGTGATTTTTCACTAACGGTGACAAAGTAACAATTACCTGATTTTGGACCCATCTCTGGATGTCCGAAATCATACAATTATTTCTGTCTACGAGAAAGAAATATCATCAGATCAACATTTCGAAGCTTAAGTACCGTTCCTGCAGGAGAGACAGACTGAAGGAAAGCCAACCCAAATCATATGCTTTCATGCATGCAGTTTGTATACACTTAAAAATTTGGGAAACACGACGGATTGACGCGATACCCTCCTCATCTCAGCTGCTGTGGTGTCCAGTATCCTTTTGGCAGTGGCTCATCTCGAATGAATGGTTAGATACCAGCGCTTCAGACCCCTCGGCTGCCAAGTCGACAGAAATCGTGTTCAGAAAGCAAGGCTGTCGCTAAAGAAGAAGACTGTTTTTGTGCACAGAAACTTGGTCTTCCTCCAGAAAGAAACACATCGATCAAAATACTATATTAATGCAATCAAATATTATACGCTTTTCATTTTTATACGTAATTCTGCGCTAGTCCCGATACTTTACTGTAGTTTCTATGACCTTTTCAATTTGGTTATACGTAACCCACTTATACGCTTTTTGCGATTTACATTAAATTCTAAATTACAGATTATCAAAAATACACGGCTCTTTGATTCTTCTATACATGTACGTAATGCATATAACAGCTTTTACAGCTTTGAGAAATTTAATACAGCGTTTTTTTTTTGTTTTTTTTTTTTTTTTTCAGCCGTGAAATACACTGCTGGCCACCCAAAATGCAACACCAAGAAGGAAACATCCGATTAGCCTGAAATTCGCAGCATGCGTCGCCCGCGAGAGGACATGCAAACGATTATAATTGCAGGGCATATGCAAATCATGTGCGCCCGGTACGCCACCGAGAAGCACTATAAGAAGGGTGCACAGAAGGCGGGGTGTAAGTAGTGGAAGTGTGTTGTGCTGCCGGACCTGTGCGTGGGAAGCTTCCTGATGCCTCGTCGCAGAATACGGCAGTCATTCCAGCACGTTTCGGAGTTCGACAGAGGACGAATTGTAACTTATCGCGACAGCGGTTTATCGTACCGAGACATCCAGCCATAGTGAGGCGAGTATGGATTCGTTGGGCGCAGGAGGGACGGACGGACCGACGTGAGCGATTGCCGCAGCCGCGGCACACCACCGAACGAGAGGACCGGCATGTTGTGCGGCGGGCATTGACGGCTCGCACCGCTTCATCACGAACGTTAGCGCAGGAATCAGGGTGTGCTGCGCAACAACCTGTGTCAGCACGTACCATTTGACGTCGTCTGCAGGAGCGGGGGCTTGTCGCACTGCGCCCATTGCTCCGCTTACCATTGACGTTACACCACCGGCGAGTGCAGCGGCAGTGGGCCGTTGAATGCCGCACCTGGACTACGGAATGGCACGACATTGTCTTCTCCGACGAATTCCGCTTCTGCCTGCAAAACCACTATGGTCGGATCCGCGTGTGGCGGCACCGCGGCGAGAGACTGCATGACGCCTGAATTTTGCATCGCCATACCGGTCCGTCGCCTGGCGTTATGATTTGGGGCGCAATTGGATATGACACCCGCACCCCTCTGGTACGCATCGCCGGTACACTCAACAGCCACCGCTACATCTCCGACGTTTTGGAACCTGTAGTCCTCCTTTACCTGCAGGACCTTCCAGCGGCCACGTTTCAACAGGACAATGCGCGACCGCACTGGGCACGCATCGTGCAACAATTCTTCACGGCCCACCAGGTGTCACTGCTGCCGTGGCCCGCCTGTTCTCCCGATATGTCGCCCATCGAACACGTCTGGTCGCTGATCGGCAACCGAGTGGCCCGGCAAGCACCACCCGCGGCTACGCCTGATGAACTGTGGCAACGTGTGGAAGCAGCCGGGACCGACATTCCCCAAGCCCACATCCAAAGCCTCTTTCGTTCGATGCCGCGGCGTGTAGCGGCCGTTATTGCCAGCCATGGGGGCCACACGAACTATTGATGTTTGCGTGTTCCGCAAGTCGCACGGACCTGTAAGCTCAATCGTTTCATCGTTGTATCTGTTGTTATATGTCCAGTAAATCTGGCTTTGCTATCTCGTGTCCTTTTTGGTGTTGCATTTTGGGTGGCCAGCAGTGTAGATGATGCAACTAAAAATTTACTAAATAACGTTCACGATTCTGTATTTCCTGTGAATTCAAGAAATTTGAAACAAGCAAAAATCAGTGAATATTTTATTCGGCACTCATACTAAATCAACTAATGGACAAACTGCTTTAAAAAGAGCGATGCTTAGAAGTAAAGAATGTGTGATATGGGTATTGAATGTAAAACAAAATTGTTTTGCTACTAGTGTTTCAGAGATAACGTGCTTTTTTTTCCATGTATTAAAAATATGAAATCGTATTGAAAATATGAAATTGTGCTACTAGTATTTCAGAGGTAACGTGCTTTGTTTGTTTGTTTTTTCACATATTGAAAATATGAAATTGTGCAGAATTTCTTAACGCAGTTTTTATGAGGAAATTAAAATAAAAAAAGTAGTACACAAGTCAAAATTGACATAAGGTGACAAACAAAGTATTCATGGATGTATGTATGTCTTACATTATAAATTTGCGTAATTTAAAATTACGATTTTTTTATCCTCTTTATTTTTCTTTTGGAGGTATTCAAAATTTTACAGTAGTATTTAACATTTTTTTTTTTATTGGAGGTTTAACGACCACCATGAGCAACTGAATGGGCTATAAGCAGTCGCCCGTCCCTAATTTAGGGTCACTGGTTCCAGGGAAGGGAGAGAGCCAGTGCCGTAAGACAAACACAACATGCATGCCTGACCGGGATTCGAACCCGGACCCCGTTCAGACGAATGATCCTAGGCCAGCGCCTTAGACCACTGCGCCACCGGGGCGGCGTATTTAACATCTGGAAATTTCCTTTATACTTTCTTTACATGTATAGTTTTCTAAGATCATCTGCTTGATAAACGTGTAACTGAGTTTCCACTGTATATGGTAACATCAAATATCAAAATATGACACCTGATTCTTTTACAAGCAAACAAAAAGATTTTTTTAATCAGAAGTATGAGGCGTTGTTTATCTTTTCATGACAATGTTAACTTAGCTTTTTTCTGTAACTAATTTGTTTAGCTTTTTCACAAAACTTCCTCCATCTGTTTCTTTCTTTGTGTTTCCTTTTATTGTCTCTTACTCTAATCAGTAGTGGTTTCACATACCAGGTTTTTTACATACAATTAATTTTACCATATTTCGTCTTCACACCCCTAATAGCCAACACATCTGTCTCACATGCCCATGTTATGTTGGCCTCCTCTTCCCCTACAGCCAACCCTGTCCTCTCCGTGTTCTTTCTCTATGGGCATGTTTGGCATCCTGTTAAGAAAACCTCCTCTCCGTTTACAGCCAAACATTTTTCACTCTTTTTATTTCATCTTGCTAGATATGTTCATCTGACACGACTCTGTTAAACTGCCTTCCATTCCTAGTCAGTTCTTTTGTTTGCTGTTTTTGTTTTCTATTGTGTAATCAAATGAGCAGCCTGAAACATAAGTTTCGCACTCCAAATAATTAACACATTTGTCTCACACGCCCATTTTATGTTGGCCTCTTCCTCCCCTACAGCCAACCTTTCCTCACCCTGTTGTTTCATTCTGGGTATGTTCGACATAACCATGTTAAGTAAGCCTGCGCCCTCTACAGCCAAACTTTTCTCACAGTTTTCCTTCCATCGTGCTAGATGTATTCATTTATATGACATTACCCTGTTAAACATCACATTCAGTTCCTTTGGTTTCATTCATTTCCTAATCAGTTCCTTTGGTTGCTGTTTTCCTTTTATATCATCAAATAAGCACAGTCTGAAAGAAAACTGTTTCACACTCCAAATAATTAACACATTTGTCTCACATGCCCATCATATTATGTTGGCCGCCTCCTCCCCTACAGTCAACCTTTCCTCACCCTGTTCTTTCACTCTGGGCATGTTTGACAAAACCTTGTTAAGTAAGCCTCCTCGCTCTGCAGCCAAACTTTGCTCATCCTTTTCTTTCCATTCTGCTAGATATATTCATCTGACATGACCTTGCTAAACTGCCTTCCTTTCCTAGTCAGTTCTTTTGCTTGCTGTTTTTCTATTATGTCATCAAATGAGCACAATTTGAAGCATAAGTGCTTCATGCTCCAAGTAATTAACATGTTTGTCTCACATGCCCATGTTTTATTGGCCTACTCCTCCCCTACAGCCAACCTTTCCTCACCCTGTTCTTTCACTCTGGGCATGTTTGACAAAACCTTGTTAAGTAAGCCTCCTCGCTCTGCAGCCAAACTTTGCTCATCCTTTTCTTTCCATTCTGCTAGATATATTCATCTGACATGACCTTGCTAAACTGCCTTCCTTTCCTAGTCAGTTCTTTTGCTTGCTGTTTTTCTATTATGTCATCAAATGAGCACAATTTGAAGCATAAGTGCTTCATGCTCCAAGTAATTAACATGTTTGTCTCACATGCCCATGTTTTATTAACCTACTCCTCCCCTACAGCCAACCTTTCCTCACCCTGTTCTTTCACTCTGGGCATGTTTGGCAAAACCTTGTTAAGTAAGCCTCCTCGCTCTGCAACCAAACTTTGCTCATCCTTTTCTTTCCATTCTGCTAGATATATTCATCTGACATGACCTTGCTAAACTGCCATCCTTTCCTAGTCAGTTCTTTTGCTTGCTGTTTTTCTATTATGTCATCAAATGAGCACAATTTGAAGCATAAGTGCTTCATGCTCCAAGTAATTAACAGGTTTGTCTCACATGCCCATGTTTTATTGGCCTACTCCTCCCCTACAGCCAACCTTTCCTCACCCTGTTCTTTCACTCTGGGCATGTTTGACAAAACCTTGTTAAGTAAGCCTCCTCGCTCTGCAACCAAACTTTGCTCATCCTTTTCTTTCCATTCTGCTAGATATATTCATCTGACATGACCTTGCTAAACTGCCTTCCTTTCCTAGTCAGTTCTTTTGCTTGCTGTTTTCCTTTTATGTCATCAAATGAGCACAATTTGAAGCATAAGTGCTTCATGCTCCAAGTAATTAACATGTTTGTCTCACATGCCCATGTTTTATTGGCCTACTCCTCCCCTACAGCCAACCTTTCCTCACCCTGTTCTTTCACTCTGGGCATGTTTGACAAAACCTTGTTAAGTAAGCCTCCTCGCTCTGCAACCAAACTTTGCTCATCCTTTTCTTTCCATTCTGCTAGATATATTCATCTGACATGACCTTGCTAAACTGCCTTCCTTTCCTAGTCAGTTCTTTTGCTTGCTGTTTTTCTATTATGTCATCAAATGAGCACAATTTGAAGCATAAGTGCTTCATGCTCCAAGTAATTAACATGTTTGTCTCACATGCCCATGTTTTATTAACCTACTCCTCCCCTACAGCCAACCTTTCCTCACCCTGTTCTTTCACTCTGGGCATGTTTGGCAAAACCTTGTTAAGTAAGCCTCCTCGCTCTGCAACCAAGCTTTGCTCATCCTTTTCTTTCCATTCTGCTAGATATATTCATCTGACATGACCTTGCTAAACTGCCATCCTTTCCTAGTCAGTTCTTTTGCTTGCTGTTTTTCTATTATGTCATCAAATGAGCACAATTTGAAGCATAAGTGCTTCATGCTCCAAGTAATTAACAGGTTTGTCTCACATGCCCATGTTTTATTGGCCTACTCCTCCCCTACAGCCAACCTTTCCTCACCCTGTTCTTTCACTCTGGGCATGTTTGACAAAACCTTGTTAAGTAAGCCTCCTCGCTCTGCAACCAAACTTTGCTCATCCTTTTCTTTCCATTCTGCTAGATATATTCATCTGACATGACCTTGCTAAACTGCCTTCCTTTCCTAGTCAGTTCTTTTGCTTGCTGTTTTTCTTTTATGCCATCAAATGAGTACAGTTTGAAGCATAAGTGCTTCATGTTCCAAATAATTAACGTGTTTGTCTCACATCCCCATGTTATGTTGGCCTCCTCCTCCCCTACAGCCAACCCTGTCCTCACCCTGTTGTTTCACTCCGGGGATGTTTGACATAACCATGCATGTTAAGTAAAGCCTCCTCCCTCTACAGCTAACCTTTTCTCACAGTTTTCCTCCCATCCTGTTAGTTATATTCATTCATCTGACATTAATTGCCCTGTTATTAATATATCTGACATTCATGTTATTAATATATCTGACATTCATGTTATTAATATATCTGACATTCATGTTATTAATATATGTTATATTCATTCATCTGACATTAATTACTTCCTTTCCTAGTAAGTTTTTTGCTTGCTGTTTTCGTTTTATGTCCACAAATGAGCACAATTTGAAACATAACTGCTTCTATCCAGATTTCTTCATTCACAAATTATTTTTGTAGCACAGTACATGGCGCGATGCCTTCTCTTGACCTATATTCTTTTTTGAACATTTCTTCACAGACATTTTCTTTCTCACTAGTACACTTCTCCGTACACTCCTCCGATCAATGAAATTTCATTTTCATCTCTCAACATTTTTTCTTAAATCTACTTTATATTTCTAATCCAATGATTGTCATCAGAAATCATGCATCGTCTTCCTTCCCCTTTCCACCAGTCTTCTGTCCGCCCCTATTTTGCTTTTCGAGTTGTCTGATTACAAACGCTTTCACGTATAGTTCCCGAGTTCGCGTGTATCGTTGAGCCATGTATACATAGCGCCTGCTCACACCCACCATCAACGAGCAAAAAAAGTAGCTCCGCTTAAATTGCATGCGGACAGTTTCTGCAAAACCAAAGTAATTTTGAGTCTGTAATGCGAATTTCATTTATACACAAAAATTATGCTAGTTTTATGCTAAATACGGAATGTTAATAAAACGCGCGTTTTATTCAGTTAAACTTTACCCATGGGTCACTTCATCCCGATTGGCTGCTGGTTTCTACTTACCTTCGGCTAAAAAGAACTGCGCATAATACTAATTTTGCAAAGAACAGAACTTTACAGATGATTAGCAATCTGTTATTAAATGTCCTTCATAATCATTTTTCCACTCCCTGCACACCGAATACATTTAATTAACACCTCAAAAGTATCTAAAGGCCGCATTTTCGCTCCCACGCAAACATCCGTTCTATTGATTTTTCTTCATCCGTTCTATTAATTACATTCCCAATTTGCTCCATTCAAAGATCTGAGTCATTACAAAGTTTAACCTATTTCAAGAGAAATTCACATAAAATGCTTCGTGAACTAATTTGTTTGCCCATCGATGGCGGGTGAGAGTCGGATGTATATTTAAACATGGCGCAGCGATACACGCGAACTACATGAAAGCGTCTGTAATCGAAAAACTACCCGCTTTCTTAACCCATGAATGAAAAAAAAAACTATGAAGAGGCAACGTGATTATCCCTTTTCCATCATATCTCTTTGCTTGTCTTATCTTTTCAAACGCCGTTATTTCATGGGTTCTTTTCTTCCCTTTTCTTGCATGTTGGCAAAAGCGCGGACATCTGCTTTCTCGTCATCTCTGCCCCACAGAAGTATCCATTCATGTATTTGAAAATATATTCACCATTCATATAATCTTTGATTTTCGGCAACCTTGGAAGAACTATGAAATCACATAACTGAGACACAATGTATGCAAAAAACTAATACAAAACTGAACAAACTTAGAAAAACTAACGAAATGTCACCTAAGTTATGAAAAAACACAAATTTTCTAAACGAGTTTTGCAGCACATCAAATGAATAAATTGCTGCAGGAAATAAAGGCGAAAGCTATCCGAAGAACCAAAACAAACTAATATGTAACAAATATTAAATGAAACGGCAACGTTGGTTTCTTCGGAAACATCAAAACTTAATGTTGATAACTAGTAATATGTCATAACGTATATACATCAACATGTCAAAAGTTTGTATTGGGAAGTTTATTTACAAAAAACTGTTTTATTTACAACCTTTATGTATACATCTGAACATACTATGTTCAGAATTTGAAATCCTTCAACAATATCGCTGGCCATTTTGAAGTTTTGTTCCACACGGCCGCCATTTTGTGTCATACTTACCTTACTTACCTCTTCCTCGTTATACAGAAATACTTACCTCATGGGTTTCTCCAGGGTACGTTTACCCACCATCCGTCTCCGCCTCCTGTTGCTATTAGATGAATATCCCCTTGTTGATCTTCCTGGATGGCTACCTCGGGCTCCTCGCGCCTGTCATCCGCCATTTCCTTCGCGACGCTCCAAACTAAATATGCCGCTGCCGAGCCTAAAAGAACAATGCATGTACTTTTACAAACTTTATAAAAAATATCCATACTTACCGAATACTTACTACAATCCATCTTGCGCTTTAAATCTTCAATGAAGTCTTCAAAATATTCGCGTTTTTTTTCACTCGAACTTCAACAACGTCTCGCTTTACCGAATTCTTCTTTCCTTTTATTTAAAATCCCATGTCGACTCCAATTTCATTGGCTTGCCATATCACGTGACTCTATTGTTACGTTAGCTGACGTTTTGTTGTTCACGAATTCCGCAGTAAGGACGTTGCAAATGGCCATAGGTCCAAGGACATCGAGTTTTGCAACGGTTTTATTCTCTCTGTCCTACCTAGAACTAATAACCTTGAACATGAGATGAGTATTTTTGGAGTTTATATAAAGATTGAGAAAGTCTACGTGACTACTAATTGAACAATCCCGGTCGAGTCCCGGATGAGGTATGAGTGATGTCTTTGTCATATGGCATTGGCTCTTTACCCTTCCTGGAGCTAGTGTCCCTGAATTGGGAACGGCCGTCATCTTGTAGCCGTTTGAGTTGCTCATGGTAGTCGTTAAGCTCCGAAAAAAAAAATTCGCGAAAGGAAGGTTGATGTGCTTGTCTTACGGCGCTAGTTGTGCCCCTTCCCTGAAACCAGTGCCCTTAAATTACATACGGGGACGCTATAACCTTGGATATTCCAGGGGGTCGATAAACCCCGGGAAAAAAATGTAAAATAAATCGTTTCCTACAAATGGGTGAAAATCCAAGCGGTTGCAATGCAGTCCCTTGTCACCCCAGTAGCGCAGTATTCTAAGCACTGGCTTGTGACCATTCGTCGGAGCTGGGTCAGGGTCCGAATGAGGCATGGATATTGTGTTTGGCTTACGTCACTGGCTCTCTCCCTTACCTGGAAACAGTGGCCCTAAATTAGGGACGGGCAACTGCTTATAGCCCATTGAGTTGCTTACGATGGTCAGTAAACCCCCAAACAAACAAACAAGCAAATAAAATGAGGCAGCCCCTGCTTCTCTGTGACCAAGTTTTGAATCCGACACAGATGCGTTTAATTCTTGTTTCCGCCTTTTCCTGACAGCACTAACTTTAGCATAGGTATCTCCAATGCTGGTGGAAGTCATTAAATCGCCGTAATCACAAAAAAAAAAAAAATAGCTTGGAGAAATTTCCCTAAAATTGTGGGAAAAAAATTTCATCATGTTACATTTGCACGTTTTTTTGTTTTGTTTTTCTATTTCGTTAACCACATAACCAACCGCTCTCAGATGCTAGTATGCAATTATCAATCGGAGGATGTCTAAAACTTGGGTTAACTTTTTTGAAAAGAGAAATAGAAAAATATCGATTGTCACATGAGTCTGTCCGTCTGTAGACTCACCTGCAGTCGACAAGTCTGAGGCTCTCTCCCTTCCTTGGAGCCAGTGACACTAAATTGAGGACAGGCGACTGCTCATTGCTCATAGAGGTGCTCACGGTGGTAGTTCAACTCCGAGTAAAAACAAACAAAACACACAGAGAGATAATAGGCGAAGTGGTACAAGATGCTGGATCAGTTGTTCGAGATGGATCATGGACGGTATGATTGTCCAATAGCGACAAAGAAGGCTGTGACCCTTCTTTGGAACCAGTGGCCCTAAATTAGATACCACCGACTTCTTATAGTCCTACGAGTTGTTTGCTCACCGTAACCTTAAACCTCGGAACACACGTATAATTTCTTACTGGCGTACACCAAGGTAAAAATTTTCATCTTTGAATTTCCGGTTTTTAGTGTCTTTTCATTGGAACACACAGAAGTTCCTTGTATTTGATTGATCTGAATATTTGTCCCCAATTCGCTTCGCCAACGTGGTGAGTTATGATTTCAAACTTGGCCCGCAGTCCACGGCAGCTGGAATGTACCTGGCCAAGGAAGCGGTCAGTGCGACAAGAAGGCTGAAGGTGCGAAGAATTACCGGAGGATCGGGCTAGGCTGCCATCTTATGCTGACCTTGGCTACGTTTAATGGACGTTCCTTATCTTTTGATTCAAAGCTCCTTGAATTGGAGGAGGAACTCGAAAAGATCAACTGGGACTTGTGGGGCTAAGCGAAGTAAGACGAAGAGGAGAAGATCTCATTGAACTGAAAAGTGGACATTCTTCTACTATCGTGGGACATATACTGGCAGAACTAGTGGTGTTGGATTTATAATAAACAAGAAACTGAAGGATAAAGTTGTAGAAGTTGAAAGTTCCTCTGACAGAGCTGCACGACTCGTTATCCAACTCTCGAGAAGATACAAGGCTCAGATTATTCAAACTTATGCACCCACCACAAGTCATCCTGTCGTAAGAATTTTATGAGAAAATTCGGAATCTAAATAAAAAGGGCAAACAGCACTTGAAGATCATTATGGGTGATTTCAATGCAAAAATAGGGCAACAGCAACAGAATGAAACTTCGGTTGGTAAATTCGGCTATGGGAACAGAAATCAACATGGAAATACTATCTTAGAGTTTGCAGAAGCAGAAAGGTTTTTCATCATGAACTCCTTCTTCAAGAAAAAGGAACACAGGAAATGAACATGGCGGCATCCAAATGCGACGACAAGTGAAATTCATTTTATTATGTGAAACAAAAAATTCGTCATCGTGTACTGCAGTGTGCTAAACAAGTTCACAGGTAGTAACCATAGAATGGTGAGATGTAAGATGCACCTCAACACTAAACTCCAACGTGGCAAGCTCATAAGACAAACTAAATGTATTAACATAACCAACCTTAAAAAACATCATAATACCTTCAAATTGGAACTGAGGAACAGATTCTCTGCTTTAGAAGGCCTAACATCAGAAGAAGTGGATATTGCTGAAGTTAACAGAGAACTCACAAAGGCTCTTATGGAAACAGCAAAAAAAATAGGTGGTACTAAGATCAAGTTACATATGAAGAAAATTTCAGGAAAACCAAAAATGTTGATGCAAAACAGAAGAGAGATGAGGACAAATAAGAAGACGTAACTTCCAAAGTGGAAATATATAGAGATATGCAAGACAGTACGGAAAAGTGTCACTGAAGACATAAGGAAATCAATTGTGAACCAGTGAGGAAAGCAATTGAAAACAACCAAAGCCTGAAGAGAGCAAAATGATATCTCAGTAAGGGAAGAAAACAGATTATGGCACTGAGAAAAGAAGATGGGACTCTAACAAGAAACAGAAGCGAAATTTTGACAAGGGTGAAAGATTTCTACTCAAAACTGTATGAAAAGGATGATATATCTATTCCAGACATTACGACAGGTACCAGTACCAAAGTCCTTCCTGTCCTCCCTGCAGAAGTTGCACATGCAATTAAGAACATGAAACGGGGAAAAGCTCCAGGAGAAGATGTAATTACCACGGACATTATACAAGAAGCGAGTGGAGAAACTGGAACTACGCTCGCCCAAGTTTTCACCAGATGTCTCAATGAAGGGAAGATCCCTGAGGATTGGAACAATGCTACAATGATCCTGCTGCATAAAAAAGGTGACGTTCAAGACCTCGGGAACTACAGGCCCATCAGCCTCCTATCAGTGGTTCGTAAAGTCCTCACTAAAGTTCTTTCAGACCGCTTGAAGGTAACACTATAGACATGGTTCAATCAAGAGAACCAGCTGGATTCAGGAGTGGCAACAGCACTGTGGATCATATCCCTGCACTGAGAGAACTAATTGAAAGAACAAGAGAATATGAACTCCCATTTTGCATGGCTTTTATTGATTATGAAAAGGCCTTCGATCCCGTGAAACCATCAGCAGTAACAATGGCTTTGAAATCCTGCGGTATTGAAGATGCATACATTAACATTATTAATAACATCTATGAAAATGCAAGTGCAAAGGTTCGGATATATATATATATTTTTTTGATTGGAGGTTTAACGACCACCGTGAGCAACTTAATGGGCTATAAGCAGCGGTCCGTCTCTAATTTAGGGTCACTGGTTTCAGGGAAGGGAGAGAGCCAGTGCCATAAGAGAAACACAACATCCATACCTCACCGGGATTTGAACCCTGACCCCTTTTCAACGAATGATCAGAGACCATCGCTTAGACCACTGCTCCACCGGAGCGGCTGGATATTTGAGGATACAACACTAATAAAAATTGGAAAGGGAGTGAAACAAGGTGACACCGTATTTCCCAAACTCTTTAATGCCACATTTCAAAATGCCTTTCAATCATTGAACTGGGAAAACAAAGGGATAAAGATTAATGAAGATTATTTAACTCACCTTCGTTTTGCTGATGACGTAGTCATTTTTGTAACAATCCGTTCTGAGCTGAAGAGTATGATCCAAGAATTTGCTGACAAGAGTAAAGAAGTGGGATTAAAAATGAACTTTCAGAAGACAAAAGTGATGTACAATACGTTTACAAGAAAAGAAGATTTATTGATTGATAGAGAAAAGCTTGAAACAACAGATACCTACATTTATCTTGGGCAGCAGATATCAAGTGAGGGTCACATTGATGAAGAAATTAATCGCCGTATGAAACTTGAATGGAGAGCTTTTGGAAGAAATAATACAATTTTTAAGAGCAGTATGCCGTTATGTCTTAAAAGGAAAGTATTTAATCAATGCATCCTGCCAGTGCTTACGTATGGAGCAGAGACATGGACCTTAACTAAAAAAGATATACAAAGACTGCAGACAACTCAAAGAGGCATGGAGAGATGCATGCTTGGTGTAACCATTAAAGATAAGAGGAACTTGTGGATAAGGAAAATGACAAGAGTGGACGACATCATGACCAGAGTGAAATTACTGAAATGGCAATGGGCTGGACATGTTGCCAGAAGAACAGACCACCGATGGATAACTGAAATTTTAGACTGGATTCCAAGGGACAGAAAAAGACCCAGAATAAGACCTCATGGGAGATGGATGGATGAAATTCGAAAGCATGTTGGAGTGACATGGAGGAAACAGGCTCAAGACAGACAATTGTGGAAGAAGCTTGTGGAGACCTTCATCCAGTAGTGGATTGATAATGGTTGACAATGACGATGATACGGATGATGATAGATAGATAGATAGATAGATAGATAGATAGATAGATAGATAGATAGATAGATATAGATAGATAGATAGATAGATACATACATACACTACTGTTTGTGAAAATTGCAATATCACCAAGAAAGAACCGCGCTATTCATATGAAATTTATATCAGATTCCTTATGTTACAAGAGATAATGATTCGATAATGCCTGATTACATTTTATAATGAATAAAATTCTCCGGCTGGACGTGTAGTGCAGGAAAGCTTACGTTAAGTCACGTTAGGGTTATTGAAAGGTTACTTGACGTAGCTAAAGTGTGCTTAATCTTCAAAGTGCTAGAGTTTGTTTAGGTAAGACACGCACGTGCAATAAATTCCAAGAATATGGAATTTATTTTTACTCAGCGTTCCTCATTATCTTGAATATCAGTAATATAACTTCGGTTTTAGTACATTAGTACCTTGAAGGCTCCTTATTAGAGCGGTAAATACAATATCCCCTGAACTTAACGTAAACACTCAATGAAATAGACTTAACGGCCAGACAGAGGTCTGACAATAAAATGAACTAAGAAAACGTACTCACTTTTAACCTTTTATTGGGGAGCTCCTGGTATTACTCAAATACACACTCCAAAATAACACAACTACTGTTAGACCGAACTTTCGTACTATCGTAGAATCGCATAACAATAATTAGGAAGAACCTATCACATATAAAACGAAGCTCCTTGGTGTACATATAAAACGAAGCTCCTTGGTGTACATACTGCATACCACCACGTCATGACTTACACTCGTTGCCACATATAATTCAGCGGGAGAAACAACATCTCGTTAAGTGAGAAGATAATTTGCATAGGAAAATAAAATAACAAGAGATAGTAAAATCAAAAAGAAACTGAATCTAGAGTATACGTTACAATTTGCAGAGCAATACAAGCTTTTTTCGCTTCAAAACTGAGTATCGCATGAAGCCACATCGAGTAACAATAACATCCTCTACACGAAGTAGCATTGAATGGAAGAGGTTTTTCATATCGCCCTGGGGAACAGGCTGCTTCTAGGCGAGACTAGGGTTCATTTGTAGTGACTGGCGGAAGCGCTTGACGGGCTAGTAGCTTAGCTTATCACATCTGCCTCTAAAACATACTTGATGGGTCACTGGTTGTTCAGGGTTCGCTCAATTCGTATCAGGCGAGACCAGTGGCGGATCCAGTGGGGGGCAACTGGGGCGATCGCCCCCTAAACCCTAGTTTTTACGTTTAAAGTAGCGAAGATCTTAAATGATTTAACTTTGCATATTTTGTTTTCACTTTCTCTAAAAGGAATTAACAGTTAAACTTAGTAAGGAGGATTTAAAATACTTATTACATTGATTTAGGTTTAGTAAAAATAGGAAAAGAAGGGAATGGAATAAAAAGAGAGAGAGAGCGCGCAAAAGGAAAAGCAGGGACAACGTGGGTAAACATGGGGATATTCTTCGTTAGTTCTTTGCTACTGTCATATTGTCTAGCATCTGTAACGTCTCGAAACAGGGAAAGCCAGCGCTTGTTACTGAAATCAGAGTAGGTGGGAGAAACTGTGAATAACAATCTGATCTACGCGCGTATCTTAATTGGGTCATAAAGAAAATTCGTAAAACTGTCCCCACCGCTTCCTCCCAGACGGTCTTTTAAGGACTTCTTTCTTTTTTCTTATATTTCCTGCTCCCTCACGCCTCATGGACCCTTCCCGCTGTTCCACCCACTCTGAAGTCAATCCCCGATTGGATGGGGTGGGCTGGGAGCAGGGACGGCGCCGCCCGAAATATTTAAGTTATATATATATATATATATATATGTAACGTCTCGAAACAGGGTAATATACTGTATATAGTTTTAGCTCAAGTTTGATTACGTTATCATCATCATCATTGTCAACCATTATCAATCGACTACTGGACGAAGGTCTCCCCAAGTTTCCTCCACAACGGTCTGTCTTGTGCCAGTCTCCTCCATGTCACCCCTGCATACTTTCGAATTTCATCCACCCATCTCCCATGTGGTCTTCTTCTGGGTCTTTTCCTGTCCCTTGGAATCCAATCTAAAATTTCGGCCGTCCATCGATGATCTGTCCTTCTGGCAGTATGTCCAGCCCATTGCCATTTCAGGGATTTAACTCTGATCATGATGTCTTCCACTCTTGTCATTTTTCGGATCCACGAGTTCCTCTTCTTATCTCTCCTGGTTACACCAAGTATGTACCTCTCCATGCTTCTTTGAGTTGTCTGCAGCCTTTGTATGTCTGTTTTAGTTAAGGTCCACGTCTCTGCACCATACGTAAGCACTGGAAGGATGCATTGATCAAACACTTTTCTTTTAAGACATAATGGCATATTGCTCTCGAAAATTATGCTGTTTCTTCCAAAAGCTCTCCAGGCAAGTTTTGTACGCCGATTAATTTCTTCATCAATGTGACCCTCACTTGATATCTGCTGTCCAAGATAAACGTACGTGTCTGTTATCTCCAGCTTTTCTCCATCAATCGATAAATGTTCATTTCTTGTAAAAGCATTGAACATCACTTTTGTCTTCTGAAAGTTCATTTTTAATCCCACTTCTTTATTCTTGTCAGCAAGTTCCTGGATCATACTCTGTAGCTCTGATGGGCTAGTTGCAAAAATGACTACGTCATCAGCAAAACGAAGATGGGTTAGATAATCTCCATTAATCTTTATCGGTTTATCCCCTTGTTTTCCCAGCTCAGTGACTGAAAAACACCCTCCAATGTGGCATTAAAGAGCTTCGGAGATATGGTGTCACCTTGTCTCACTCCCTTTCCAATTTTTATGTGTGTTGTATTTTCAAACAGCCTAATCTTTGCACTTGCATTTTCATAGATGTTATTAATAATATTAATGTATGCATCTTCAATACCGCAGGTTTTCAGAGCCATTGTAACTGCTGATGGTTTCACCGAATCAAAGGCTTTTTCATAATCGATAAAAGCCATGCACAATGGAAGTTCATATTCCCTCGCTCTTTCAATTAGTTCTCTCAGCACATGGATATGATCTATTGTGCTGTAGCCACTCCTGAATCCAGCTTGTTCTCTCGGTTGAGCCATGTCCAGTGTTACCTTCAAGCGGTGTGAAAGAACTTTAGTGAAGATTTTATAAACTACTGATAGGAGGCTGATAGGTCTGTAGTTTCCGAGATCCTCAATGTCACCTTTCTTATGTAGCAGGATCATTGTAGCGGTGTTCCAATCCTCAGGAATCTTTCCTTCATTAAGGCATCGAGTGAAAATTTGGGCGAGTACTGTTTCGATTTCTCCACTTGCTTCTTGTATGATGCCTACAGTAATTCCATCTTCTCCTGGAGCTTTTCCCCGCTTCATGTTCTTGATTGCATGTGCAACTTCTGCTGGAAGGACTGGAGGAACTCTGGTACTGGTATCTTTCATGATGTCTGGAGTGCATGTATCATCCCTTTCATACAATTTGGAGTAGAAATCTTTCACTCTTGTCAAAATTTCGCCTCTATTTCTTGTTACAGAACCATCTTCTTTTCTCAGTGCCATAATCTGTTTTCTTCCCTTACTGAGATGTCCCTTTGCTATCTTTAGGCTTTGGTTGTTTTCAATTGCTTTCCTCACTAGTTCACAGTTGAATTTTCTTACGTCTTCAGTGATACTTTTTCGTACTGTCTTGCATAGCTCTATATATTCCACTTTGGAAGTCACATCTTCTTTAGTTGTCCTCATCTCTCTTCTTTTTTGCATCAACATTTTCGTTTTTCCTGATAATTTATTTACATGCAACTTGTTCTTAGACCCAGCTAATTTTGTTGCTGTTTCCATAAGAGCTTTGGTTACTTTCCTGTTAACTTCAGAGATCTCCACTTCTTCCGATGTTAGGCCTTCTAAAGCAGAGAACCTGTTCTTCAGTTCCAACTTGAAGGTATTATGGTGTTTTTTAAGGTTGGTTATGTCAATAGATTTTGTTTGTCTTATGAGCTTGCCACGTTCAAGTTTAGAGTTGAGGTGCATCTTACATCTCACCAATCTATGGTCACTACCTGTCTTGAACTTGTTTAGCACACTGCAGTCTTCTATGACGAATTTTTTGTTACACATAATAAAATCAATTTCACTTGTCGTCCCATTTGGATGTCTCCATGTCCATTTCCTGTGTGGCTTTTTCTTGAAGAAGGAGTTCAAGATGAAAAACCATTCTGCCTCTGCAAACTCAACGAGAGTATTTCCACGCTGGTTTCTGTTGCCGTGACCGAATTTACCTACTGAAGTTTTATTCTGTTGCCGTTGCCCTATTTTTGCATTGAAATCTCCCATAATTATTTTCAAGTGCTGCTTAACTTTATTATTTAGATGACAAATTTCCTCATAAAATTCTTCAATTTCTTCTTCAGGATGACTTGTGGTGGGTGCATAAGTTTGAATAATCTGAGCCTGGTATCTTTTCGAGAGTTGGATAACAAGCCGTGCAGCTCTGTCAGAGGAACTTTCAACTTCTACAACTTTATCCTTCAGTTTCTTGTTTATTATAAATCCAACACCACTAGTTCTGCCAGTATCTGTCCCACGATAGTAGAAGAGATGTCCACTTTTCAGTTCGATGAGATCTTCTCCTTTTCTCCTTACCTCACTTAGCCCCACGATGTCCCACTTGATCCTTTGTAGTTCCTCTTCCAATTCAAGAAGCCTTGAATCAGAAGACAGGGAGCGTCCATTGTACGTTGCCAAGGTCAGCATCAGATGGCAGCCTAGTCCGGTCCTCCGGGGATTCTTAGCACGCTCTGCCTTCATGTCGCACTGGCCGCTGCCTCGGCCAGGTACATTCCAGCTGCCGGAGACTGAGGGCCAAGATTTAAGTTGTGGAGTCATTTTGGAGGGGTTTGGCCATAACTCATAACGCTGGCCAAGCGGGTTGGTGAGTGTGGGATAGAATTTCCTCTAATCCCGATGGTATAGTTATACCGCTATTGGCGGTCGTCAGAGCCCCTTTAGTAGGAACAGGATGCACCACGAGAAGGCGGGGTTGACATTTGTCAAGGAGAGGCTGTGATGATACGCATCACCTGACCTTACATCCCGATTACGTTATATATATATATATTCTATTAAGAAGAGACCTAAGCAAAAAAAAATACATATATATTTTTGACTCATACCAAGTACAACATAGAAAAGGTTATGTATCTACCGGTGTGAGTAAAAGGAGAAAAGATAAAAAAATAAAATAAAACAACTGAATGTAGAAGGTGTCGAGAATACTGAGCCTTGGCTTTATCAAGGACCAGCAAAAACTCTGCATTTTCTCACTTCCACAAAGACCTAGTTGGAAATGATTTTCTGCAAGGCCATAGATGCAAGTAACAAGCCCACCAAAAAATGTTTTAAAAAATATATATATATGTCATGTCCTCCGCAGAGTTGTATGACCTAGCACTAGTTAACAATTTCGCTTGCATCCATAACCCTCCTGGCCCGACCCATGCTCTTCATCTGTTACTATTAAACAGAGAGAAGAAGATTAAAGAGAACTCAAGCTGTGAGAGTGACATAATAATTAGAAATAATTTTCAGCTATAACGAAATGCCAAGTTCGCCTGATAGAGAATTTAAACCTGAAAAACAATGCAAAAGAAATCCAAATTTTTACATTGCAATTAAAAAAGGAAATATTAATTTTTAAAAAAATCAGATTTTTGAAAGAAAACTTGATTCTAAAACCCCCTACTCTACAACTTCTGACAACACAAAAACGAGAATAAGTTAAAGACAATAATTAACTAAAGAAAAGCTTTGTGAAAGTTATATGACTTAAACGATTAGTTGCAATATGTACAAAGTATTTCAGCAGTGCTTTAAGTGCATAATTAAGTAGTTATTAAGAACTTAACTACTTTGAAAAAACTGGCACTAATTTTGTTAAAAATACTTACAAAATACTCAAGTCCTTCAAGCACTCTGTCCTTAAAAGTTTTTTCAAATTCTGGAAAGAAACTGCTGACCATGTTGATAAGCATGTTTTTGCTTTGGTTCTAGACATTCTTAAACATATTCTTAAAGATAAAATTTCTCTTAAAGAATTTTCCGGTAATTTTGTAACCATCAGGTTTCTAAATAAAGCCTATGATCATCTCAATGTAAGGAAGCTGTTGTACAATAATGCAATTTTTTCCCATCCACAGGCACCAGTCTATTGTAAGTTTTAAATATGTTAAGACCTTAGGGTCAATAGTTAAAAACTACAAACTTAACTCTTCGAGTTACATTCCTGTAATTACTACATGTTCTTGTGATGAACATAAAGAAACAGTTCACTATGATAAGAATTACAACCATATTATCACCGGAAACTTGAGTTTTGTTGAAAATGAAAAGCTTAGGAATTTATTAGAGTATGGTTCTAAATTTAGACCTTCCTTCACAATTTCCAAAGAAAGGATTCTTGAGAGCTTCACTCAAGATGTTAATAGGTACATCGTAAAAACCAGTTTAACGTACAATCAGCCTATTGAGGCCTTCGCAGAATGGAAATATAATGTAATCAATAGCTTCACCTGTGAGTTGGCAGGTCTGGACTTTTGTTTCGATAGAAATCTCTTTTTCTCTGGAGAAGCTAAAAGGTCACTCTCCAAACTACAAGACCTATTTATTTTTACCACTACGGATAAAGCTAGCAATAATTTTGCAATTATCTGTAAGAAGTTCTATTTTGAATTGTTAACTATGGAACTCAATAATAGAGTAACGTACGAGCCCGTAAGTTATTCTACCAAGCAGTTAGAAAATCGGTTTAAGGCATTCTTCAAGAAACTTAAAATTCCACAAACTAGAAGATATGAGCCTGTATTTCCATTTCTTTTTGCAACGGTTAAGTTTCATAAAGATCCTGTGAAGTTCAGGTTCATAGCTAGTGGAGTAAGGAGTCATAAAAAGAAAATAGATCTTGCTTTTGAAGATGTCTTAAAGAAGGTTTTGAAACACATTAGAAACTGTACTAATTTGATGTACAGAGATTTTTGGATAATTAATAATAATGCAGAAGTAATTTCTACTATACTCAAAGTTTGTCCCTTAGATATTAATAGTTATGATTTTGAGAACCTATACACTAATCTGCCTCTATCAGATATAATCACTACCTTTAAAGAGCTGTATGCAGAATTTAAACTTAACCAATTTGTTAATGTAGGAACTTGGAACTCTTATCTCAACTGCTGCATAAAAAATAACCATATCTTATATAATAATACTCTCTATAAGCAAGTGAACGGTATTCCCATGGGAACATCAACCTCCACGAATATCGCTAATCTATTCCTGTTCTTTAAGGAATATAAATTCATTAAAAATCACCCCACCTGCTCAGATAACTACCTTTACACATTTAGATATATTGATGATCTGCTGTGTATCAATAATTCAGAAGTTATAGAGAGTGATTTTGATAATATCTATCCTAGCTCTCTTAACTTATGTAAAACCAACCACAGTAATCAGGAACTTGAGTTCCTAGACTTAAGCATTAAGCTCAACAGAGGTAACCCATCTATTAGCCTCTTTGATAAAAGAGTTAATTTTCCTTTCAAAGTAATTAAATATCTACACTGGAATAATAACATATCAACCAAAGTAATTGAGAATGTACTAATTTCTCAGGTCCTAAGAATTTCAAGAATTTGCAGCAACAATTTGGACTTCAATTACCACTGTAAGGGTCGCCCGTAATCGAACTGTCAAATATGAATTTATGTACTTTAATATTGTGATGAACACGTGCGGACGGACGTTTCATTCCGCCATTTTGTTGTTTCAGATAAGAACTGATATTCTTCACCACCCACGTGGTACGACTTTAATCCTATGGGGGATTAAGAGAGGGGTGCATGAACACCTGGGGCATCTGACCTTGAAGAGTCAGCTGCTCGAGTGCTTCTGTTAAACAAGTTGTCATACTGCTTTTGTATACGTGCATGGTTGTAATCCCCTGCGGGTATCCGACGACATTCCTGAGTACAGGTATTTCACGTGCTGACCGGGAAAACCAGTTTTCTTGCGCATGCGTGATAGAGGACAGAAAGGGTGAGGAGGATTAAGTGAGACAGTTGAGCTTCGGTCGTCAAGGAGAGAGGGTCCTGGTTTGGACACCAGTTTCTGACGGAAGGACTGCAGTTATCGCAAACGTGCAGCGTGGTGAACGGGAAGGAGGATTCCTTCGTCCACCGGGTATCGCGGGAAGAATTGTGGAAAGGTAGCACGTGGTCAGCACGGGAACCTGAGTGGAAAGTCATCGGAAACCCGTGAAGCAAATGTTATCGGAATAATAAAGTCTTGTTGTTGTTTTTATTTCCGTGTACTGGACTGAGTTTGTCGAGGTAATTATTCTTCTACACAAGGACGCCTTCAGCCGCCTTGATAGCCAGATTGTATAGTAAAGGCGAGGCGGTAGCTCGCTATACGGCGGGAAAGAAAAAGTATTATCTAAGAATTGATATGTCTGACCCTACAACCACATTAATATACTATTAGATAGTTTTCTAGAGAACGAAATTCCTTCTTCTTTCATCAAAAGAACTTTAAGAAAAATTATTCTGAATAATAGAGTAAGGTTGGCAGATCTGCTTTAATTTTCTACACAGTTAATAATATGATTCTGACCAATCAAAGCCGTAAGGAAGTTGGCTAGAGGATGCCTATTAACTACTAAAAGGAACCTTAGTGCTATGGATATGAAGGTCCTATTAAAACAAAAAAATAAATAATATAGACAAAATCACAAAAAAAGCTTAAAAAATCTGTTTATAAAAGAAAATAAAAACAAATAAAAAAAGAAAACTAGTTATTCATCACTAGGATAGCTATACTAAAAATAGTAAAACTAACATTAAAATTAATAAGATTCTGATTAATCTATAGAAGCTCACTAAGGTGATTTAATACATGCAAAGATTATTAAATACACCACTCGTGTATTTTATAATATTTCTCATGTATTCTGGAGAGTTAATTCTGCTCTTTCTGATCATACAGATCCACAGTCTTAAGTATATATATATATATTTTTCTCTGGTTAAAATCGCCGCGAGTTGGTTTCTTTCAGTATGAGGAGGCCATCAGCCCCAGCCACACTGCCCCCCAGCGACTAGGGAGTGGCAGAAGTGTTAGGACGCATGGGGAAGAGGTCAGCCATGTTTTACTCTTGTGAGGAGAAAGTTTAGTTGCACAAGAGGTAAGCTATCTCCTTGTATTTGGGTTTTAGGTTTTATAAGTTCAATATTTGTACTTCATGTACTTTTTTTCTCTGTTGATTTTTTGCTTTTCAGATTTTAGGCACTGGCTTGTCTGTTAACATTTTTGCGGGTTTTAACTCTTTCTTTTCTTGGTAACTTTGCGCGTCTTTTGAGGAACTTAGGCACAGCAGATGGCTAAGCATAGTTCCTTTTCTTTGCGCTGTATTTTCAAAGTAGTTAAGTTCTTAATAACTACTTAATTATGCACTTAAAGCACTGCTAAAATATTTTGTACATATTGCAACTAATCGTTTAAGTCATATAACTTTCACAAAGCTTTTCTTTAGTTAATTATTGTCTTTAACTTATTCTCGTTTTTGTGTTGTCAGAAGTTGTAGAGTAGGGGGTTTTAGAATCAAGTTTTCTTTCAAAAATCTGATTTTTTTAAAAATTAATATTTCCTTTTTTAATTGCAATGTAAAAATTTGGATTTCTTTTGCATTGTTTTTCAGGTTTAAATTCTCTATCAGGCGAACTTGGCATTTCGTTATAGCTGAAAATTATTTCTAATTATTATGTCACTCTCACAGCTTGAGTTCTCTTTAATCTTCTTCTCTCTGTTTAATAGTAACAGATGAAGAGCATGGGTCGGGCCAGGAGGGTTATAGATGCAAGCGAAATTGTTAACTAGTGCTAGGTCATACAACTCTGCGGAGGACATGACATATATATATTTTTTAAAACATTTTTTGGTGGGCTTGTTACTTGCATCTATGGCCTTGCAGAAAATCATTTCCAACTAGGTCTTTGTGGAAGTGAGAAAATGCAGAGTTTTTGCTGGTCCTTGATAAAGCCAAGGCTCAGTATTCTCGACACCTTCTACATTCAGTTGTTTTATTTTATTTTTTTATCTTTTCTCCTTTTACTCACACCGGTAGATACATAACCTTTTCTATGTTGTACTTGGTATGAGTCAAAAATATATATGTATTTTTTTTTGCTTAGGTCTCTTCTTAATAGAATGTGAATTCTGAATTTTCAAAACTGCTGCGTTGCGCGTTTTGATCTTCAGGTTATTTTGCAACTTTCGTTTTAAATTCTAAAGTTTTTCCTTAGTTTTCAGTTTTGCTCTTCAGTATATATCATCATCATCGTCAACCATTATCAATCCACTGCTGGACGAAGGTCTCCCCAAGTTTCCTCCACAACGGTCTGTCTTGTGCCAGTCTCCTCCATGTCACCCCTGCATACTTTCGAATTTCATCCACCCGTCTCCCATGTGGTCTTCTTCTGGGTCTTTTCCTGTCCCTTGGAATCCAATCTAAAATTTCGGCTGTCCATCGATGATCTGTCCTTCTGGCAGTATGTCCAGCCCATTGCCATTTCAGGGATTTAACTCTGATCATGATGTCTTCCACTCTTGTCATTTTTCGGATCCACGAGTTCCTCTTCTTATCTCTCCTGGTTACACAAAGTAGTATATATATATATATATATATATATATAACTTAAATCATACTTGAGCTAAAACTATATATATATATATATATATAAAACTTAAATCATACTTGAGCTAAAACTATATATATATATATATAAAGGTCAAGTGATGCGTAACATCACAGCCTCTCCTTGACAAATGTCAACCCCGCCTTCTCGTGGTACATCCTGTTCCCACTAAAGGGGCTCTGACGACCGCCAATAGCGGTATAACTATACCATCGGGATTAGAGGAAATGCTATCCCACACTCACCAACCCGCTTGGCCAGCGTGGTGAGTTATGGCCAACCCCCTCCAAAATGACTCCACAAATTAAATCTTGGCCCTCAGTCTCCGGCAGCTGGAATGTACCTGGC
Organism: Macrothele yani; assembly: GCA_039090855.1. NCBI lineage: Eukaryota > Metazoa > Arthropoda > Arachnida > Araneae > Macrothelidae > Macrothele > Macrothele yani. Next base: position 34,948,294 of record CM077001.1, on the reverse strand, counting down.
CAAGGCAGCGGCCAGTGCGACATGAAGGCAGAGGGTGCTAAGAATCCCCGGAGGACCGGACTAGGCTGCCATCTGATGCTGACCTTGGCTACGTACAACGGACGCTCCCTATCTTCTGATTCAAGGCTTCTTGAATTGGAAGAGGAACTACAAAGGATCAAGTGGGACATCGTCGGGCTAAGTGAGGTAAGGAGAAGATCTCATTGAACTGAAAAGTGGACATCTCTTCTACTATCGTAAGACAGATACTGGCAGAACTAGTGGTGTTGGATTTATAATAAACAAGAAACTGAAGGATAAAGTTGAAAGTTCCTCTGACAGAGCTGCACGACTCGTTATCCAACTCTCGAGAAGATACCAGGCTCAGATTATTCAAACTTATGCACCCACCACAAGTCATGCTGAAGAAGAAATTGAAGAATTTTATGAGGAAATTCGTGATCTAAATAATAAAGGTAAGCAGCACTTGAAGATAATTATGGGAGATTTCAATGCAAAAATAGGGCAACGGCAACAGAATGAAACTTCAGTAGGTAAATTCGGTCACGGCAACAGAAACCAGCGTGGAAATACTCTCGTAGAGTTTGCAGAGGCAGAAGGGTTTTTCATCTTGAACTCCTTTTTCAAGAAAAAGCCACACAGGAAATGGACATGGAGACATCCAAATGGGACGACAAGTGAAATTGATTTTATTATGTGTAACAAAAAATTCGTCATAGAAGACTGCAGTGTGCTAAACAAGTTCAACACAGGCAGTGACCATAGATTGGTGAGATGTAAGATGCACCTCAACACTAAACTCGAACGTAGCAAGCTCATAAGACAAACAAAATGTATTGACATAACCAACCTTAAAAAACACCATATTACCTTCAAATTGGAACTGAAGAACAGATTCTCTGCTTTAGAAGGCCTAACATCGGAAGAAGTGGATATTTCTGAAGTTAACAGAAAAGTAACCAAAGCTCTTATGGAAACAGCAACAAAATTAGCTGGGTCTAAGAACAAATTGCATGTGAATAAATTATCAGGAAAAACCAAAATGTTGATGCAAAAAAGAAGAGTGATGAGGACAACTAAAGAAGATGTGACTTCCAAAGTGGAATATATAGAGCTATGCAAGACAGTACGAAAAAGTATCACTGAAGACGTAAGGAAATTCAACTGTGAACTAGTAAGGAAAGCAATTGAAAACAACCAAAGCCTAAAGATAGCAAAGGGACATCTCAGTAAGGGGAAAAAACAGATTATGGCACTGAGAAAAGAAGATGGTTCTGTAACAAGAAATAGAGGCGAAATTTTGACAAGAGTGAAAGATTTCTACTCCAAATTATATGAAAGGGATGATACATGTACTCCAGACATCATGAAAGGTACCAGTACCAGAGTTTTTCCAGCAGAAGTTGCACATGCAATCAAGAACATGAAGCGGGGAAAAGCTCCAGGAGAAGATGGAATTACTGTAGACATCATACAAGAAGCAAGTGGAGAAATCGAAACAGTACTCGCCCAAATTTTCACTCGATGCCTTAATGAAGGGAAAATTCCTGAGGGTTGGAACAACGCTACAATGATCTTGCTACATAAAAAAAGGTGACATTGAGGATCTCAGGAACTACAGACCTATCAGCCTCCTATCAGTGGTTTATAAAATCTTCACTAAAGTTCTTTCACACCGCTTGAAGGTGACACTGGACATGGCTCAACCGAGAGAACAAGCTGGATTCAGGAGTGGCTACAGCACAATAGATCATATCCCCACGTACTGAGAGAACTAATTGAAAGAGCGAGGGAATATGAGCTTCCATTGTGCATGGCTTTTATCGATTATGAAAGAGCCTTTGATTCGGTGAAACCATCAGCAGTTGCAATGGCTCTGAAATCCTGCGGTATTGAAGATGCATACATTAATATTATTAATAACATCTATGAAAATGCAAGTGCAAAGATTCGGCTGTTTGAAAATACAACATACATAAAAATTGGAAAAGGAGTGAGACAAGGTGACACCATATCTCCGAAGCTCTTTAATGCCACATTGGAAAATGTCTTTCAATCACTGAACTGGGAAAACAAAGGGATAAAGATTAATGGAGATTATCTAACCCACCTTCGTTTTGCTGATGACATAGTCATTTTTGCAACTACCCCATCAGAGCTACAGAGTATGATCCAGGAACTTGCTGACAAGAGTAAAGAAGTGGGATTAAAAATGAACTTTCAGAAGACAAAAGTGATGTTCAATGCTTTTACAAGGAATGAAGATTTATCGATTGATGGAGAAAAGCTGGAGATAACAGACACGTACATTTATCTTGGACAGCAGATATCAAGTGAGGGTCACATTGGTGAAGAAATTAATCGGCGTACAAAACTTGCCTGGAGAGCTTTTGGAAGAAACAGCATAATTTTCAAGAGCAATATGCCATTATGTCTTAAAAGAAAAGTGTTTGATCAATGCATCCTTCCAGTGCTTACGTATGGTGCAGAGACGTGGACCTTAGCTAAAAGAGACATACAAAGGCTGCAGACAACTCAAAGCAGCATGGAGAGGTGCATGCTTGGTGTAACCAGGAGAGATAAGAAGAGGAACACGTGGATCCGAAAAATGACAAGAGTGGAAGACATCATGATCAGAATTAAATTCCTGAAATGGCAATGGGCTGGACATACTGCCAGAAGAACAGACCATCGATGGACAGCCGAAATTTTAGATTGGATTCCAAGGGACAGGAAAAGACCCAGAAGAAGACCACATGGAAGATGGGTGGATGAAATTCGAAAGTATGCGGGAGTGACATGGAGGAGACTGGCACAAGACAGACCGTTGTGGAGGAAACTTGGGGAGACCTTCGTCCAGCAGTGGATTGATAATGGTTGATAATGATGATGATGATGATGATATATATATACACACTATCTACCAACAAGTAATTGAACACCCCTGCAATCGACGATATCTGCGGTCCTGATACACGTCACGGCCGCCGCCGTTAAATATCGTGTGGTCAACAACAACGCAACCAGTCGCATGCAAGATGCCACGCAGTTCGGAGCTTTCTGATTTCGAGAAAGATCGTCGGGTATCACAGAAATGGCCGATCCATACGTGACATATCCAGCGAGTTGAAGTACCCAAAATCGACAGTGGCCTACGTGATTGGCAAGTGGAAGATGAGAGGTGACTGTCGAAATGTGCCCCGACTCAGCAGACCCACAAAACTGGGAGTTAGAGACCGACAGGTGCTGGCCAGAGAAATTCGGATGAACCGCACCAAATCGATGGGCCACACCCGCGAGGAGTTTCAACAGGCATCCCGGAGTGTTCTTTCGATGAATAAAATCCGTAAGGAAGCCCATCTGCTCGGTTATCATGGGCGTGCTGCCGCCCACAAGCCTTTGATCACCAAGTACAACAGCGCTGCTCGGCACACGTGGTGCAAAGAACGTCGACAGTGGACCGTTGAACAGTGGAAACAGGTTCTATGGAGCGATGAATCAAGGTTCACCCTCTACCGTTCGGATGGCAGGGTCTGGGTTTGGCGTCTGCCTGGAGAACGCCTCCTGCCGGAATGTATTGTGCCAACTGTGAAGTTCGGCAGCGGTGGAATTATGCTATGGGGGTGTTTCTCCTGGTATGGCACGGGACCCTTGGTCGCAATTCCTGGTAGACTGAACGCCGAGACCTACTGCACATTTTGGATGACCATGCGCTTCCTACGTTGTGGCAGTTTTACGGGGTGGACCCATGTTACTTTCAGGATGACAATGCCACCTGTCATGTTGCGAGGTCCACCATAGCTTGGTATGGTGACAATGGGGTTAATCGAATGGACTGGCCTGCGCAGAGCCCGGACCTTAACAGTATCGAGCACCTCTGGGACGAGTTGGAGCGTCGACTTAAGGGTTGCCCCCCCCCCCCGTCCGAAATCGGTGAAGGAACTGACCTGTCTTCTCCAAGCCGAGTGGAAGAAAATACCGCTAGCCGTTGTACAACGCCTGGTTGAGAGTATGCCCCGGAGGGTCGCAGCAGTAATCGCCGCTCTTGGAAGCTCCACCAACTATTGAAGGTGAATAAACTTCGTTTTCCTTTGCTATCACAGGTGTCCAATTACTTGTTGGTAGATAGTGTATATATGTATATTCCCTAGAAAATGAAAGTCGAGAATTTGTTTTTCTCATTCCCTAGAGGGAGAGAGAAAATAAATAAATACACAAGAAGCTGCGAACCCCTTAAATTATTGAGGTTCTCAATAATAAAACTAAATGTAAAATAATTGCCAAAAATAATAGATATGAAATAAATGCCGAAGGGATCAAATGAACTATGAAATATTACTATACCTGCCCCTGAAGGCCAGTCTCTTCTGCGCATATGAGGAAATGAAGAATAAATCCACAATTTTGAATAAAGTACCAAAGGTACTAATAAAAAACAACACTAATTAAAGCTGAGTCTATTTTTCTCAAGTGTAGAGGAGAGAAAGTAGAAGTAACCAGTTCAAGGAACAGTAAATGCATTTGCTCAAACCAGAGCTCATTCTTCGCCCAGCGAGATTCAGAAACCTCTTCCTGGCTGGGCAAGGAATGAGCTCTGGTTTGGGCAAATGCATTTACTGTTCCATGTAACTGCATCTACTACAAAATAAAAAGAAACTACTAAATGCATCTATTACACTCAACTTGCTTCAAAATTAGATATTCTTCTAACTATTTACATACATATGCGCGCGTGTGTGTACTTGCATTACTTAGTTTTTAAGTAAATACATTTCTCTGACAATACCGACTAGAACTAAAAGCATTAGTAAATTACAAGAAAATTACTTTTAAATTACCCTTGAGAATAAAGCATGTCCTGTAATAGTACTAAGGTTTTGATTGAAATGCATATAGTCAGCCTTTCCGTTCTCTATTAATATTAAGAGAGGATTTCTGAAATGATGCGTAATATAAAATATTTACCTTCAACAACTGAGCATCCGATTTCGTTCACAATTTATTTTCGAAATGTCACAGTGCATTTGGCATGTCTAACAACAATAATAAAGGATAATAAAGGCAGGGAATCCCATTTGTAATGTCTACAGCCGGGTATCCACATCGCGCGACAAAATGTAACTGAAATCTGATAACCAAAATCAACTAATATTATTTCATGCAAAGGTGAAAGGAATATAAGAATTTTCTTTCAGTGCAGATTAATACATCGATTTTTATGGGTTGCGTCAAACCGATCAACGACTTCGCTTAAATCAATTCGTTTTGCAATTGTCGACTCATAGCTAAGACAGCGAGATTATGTAGACGATCGTTAGCCATTCGATTCCCGAGATAGGTTTTCAACCTTCTCATGCATGAGAATGTTCTTTCGCAGGATGCACTAGTTACTGGCATGGTTAGTGTAATAACTGCAAGCTTATACAGCTCACGAAAAGCTAATTAGTACTCCCCCAAAACTTCAACTAACTTACTGAGAGTTCCCACAACGCATTTTATTTCTTTTTCATGACGCTTTATCATTCTGGGTAACAAGGTGACCTCCGATTACACTATGTGGCATTTATAGTGCTCGGCAAGAGGCCTTAGATCGTCGATAAATAATTTCTCATTTCTGGGGTCCAAAGAACTGAAGGCATGAATGAGTGTAGTATGGGTTGTAAAACGTCGTTTGAGTTCTTCATTGATTGTGTCCGGAACAGTGATATAAAAGTGCAATCGAGAATCTTCTTTAGTTAACAGGATATTCTAAGTCGAAACTTCAGTAACGAACTTCGCAGGTGTGGTGCGAGTTTTCTTCTCCTTGATTTCTGTTCACCGAACACTTCCAAACCGTTTGCGTCTGCGATATCTGTTGCCTCATCAAAAAGTGTCGCAAACTCGACCTCCGAATCACGCATGGTAGAAAAAAGATGCACTATTGTTTCAGTGGTCTCAAAGGCTTTGTTTATTTCATAGGCTTTGTTTTGCAGATAATTCGAAACTAATGCCAATTTATTCAAAATGCACGAGAAAACACAAAGTTGGATAACAAAATCTCTACTCTACCCAGTTGTCCCAAAAGACCGCGAGCTTCAGCTGCCCGACCAGTAGAGTCTTCCGACAGCGATGATAGCAAAACGATAATAACCAGAAAAAATTTTTAACTGCTGAACAGGCTGCAAAACGGCATGCTCATGTGGTATCACTAAGGCATTGCAATTCCACAACAGTCAAACCCATTTCACGCTGCACCGAAACAAATTTAGTATGTGTTGCCGAACCAGAGATGAAACCATAAGACTTTTCTAATATTGCAAAGAAAACTCTAATATTTTTGCATGAATCTACAATAACCAAATTCAGTCTATGATTCATACAGTGAACATACACCGCTTGCGGTACTTCTTCTCGGAAGAGAGCTTGAACTCCATTCAATCGCCCACTCATGACATTTGCACCATCGTATCTCTGCCCAATGCAGTCATGTCGGTTGATGCCCCATCTTCCCAAAAGTTCTTTTATGTATTTAAATAGAGATCTTGCATCAAGTTCGTCAGCACTATGAAAGCCCAAAAATCTTTCATAAAGTGTGCCACGCAAATAATACATAACCACCACAGAAATTTGTTCAACTTTACTAATGTCCATCGACTCGTCGATTATAAGAGCAAAATATTTGGCAGTATCGACTTTTCTTTTTATGGTTTTTAACGTGATTTCTGCGAATATACTAAGTATTTCATTTTGAACTGAGTGGTGAGTGTACTTTGTATTTCTGGGGCCAATATTCAACTTTCGTTTCAGGATGGGGTCATTTTTCGCCATGAGTTCTAGAAGTTCTACAAAATTTCCTTTATTGGTGCTATTCGAAGTTTCGACATCCCCACATTGTGCTACCCCTTGAATAGCTGTATGTCTTAATGCATCCGCTATTTTTAGATATAATCTATTTTCCTTGACTTCCGCAGCATATGCAACACTTTGAAGTGTGGCAACTGACGACTCTGCGCTTCTTGATTTCATTTTCTTATAAGAGTTCCACGACACCAACAAGTTTTGTCGGTCAAGCTGTTCTGGTGTTTTTCAAAACCCGAATCCTTTCAAGTGCTTTTTTCCAATTGCTGTAGCCTCCTGAGTGAAGGTGACCTCACGTTTTTCGTCGTCTGATGAAAACATTCTACACAGAAAACAAAAGCCGAAATCTCTCTTTATACTACAGTATATTCAAGCCATGGAAACATGTTATACCATTATGTCTGGAAGTTTCTCTGTTCTTTATCATATTTTTTTGTGGGAACTGTTTTAATATAGGCTGTTTGGGTTGATCCGAAAGAGAAATTGCTATATCAAGCTCTCCGAGTTCAATATTTTTTGTCTTGCGGCCATATGGTCCTTCCAGTGTTTTATTTTCGCAAGCATTGCGTTCATAAAAACTTCCCATTGAATCACTGCAAGAACTTAAAGAATCCTCGTTGATACCTAATGATTCACCACACGCTGTTGATGAAGTTGAAGCCGTCTGATAATCATTATCCGCTTTGTAGACACCATCGCTTAATTTACTTTTTTCTTCTGATTAACACTTGTTCGAAAAAAATCATGGATTCATCTTTTTGCGGACATATTATTTCGAAGTTTGGTTTGGGAAGAAATACCTCACTTTCAAGTATCCCACACAATACGTGCAAAAACATACATCAAGCAGGAAAAAATAATCTTTTCACCAGAACGAGAAAGAAAACGAGTGTAACTACTAACTAGCCAAGAGAAATTTCACTCACTGACTGGTGGTGACTGACGCCGATCACTGTCTGCTGCTTTTGCCGATCGTGATAAAGCCCACTATTTGTAATAATCTGCGAGGGCGCCACGACGAGGATGGCATTGGAAGAGTGATGCTTATTCAACTTTTCAACAACCCAGTGGCATGAGCGGCGGCATCGGATTGAAGATGATCTTTAAACTTCCTGCCGGGCTTCGACATCTGTGTGCCAAAGCGGAAGCGCAACATGCAAGTAAGGTTGCCCGTCTGAGTCATGTATCGTGGTTGGAGAAACATAATTGCATAATGCTGCCCTTCTCCCATTACCACAGAAAAACATGCGGCTCCGATAGTAAAGTGCACTACATTTTCTTCATTTATCCAAAAAATTCTGAGGAGACTGACGGGGGGGGCTCACCGAAATTTTGGGTGGGCATGCGCCTCCCCGGTGGTGCCGTTCCTAGCTGGGAGGGAGGCAGCGTGGCTAATACGGGGTAATTTTCGGCATATCCTGCTACTAGCATTATATATATATATATATATATATATATATAGCACCATACCGCCCCCCCCCCTAGAGTAAACTTGTGGTTCCGCCCCTGGGCGAGACCGTACACTGAACCCGATGACGCCCCAAACCCTGAAGTTTGGCGTTGGCTCAGAATGGTGATGGTCGCACACGTGTTCGAAGACATCCACCACGATGTCTTCGAACACGTGTGCGACCATCATAGTGTATAAAGTTGAATCGCGACTCTTCAGAAAACACGATCTGTTTCCAATCATCGTGCCAATATCTGTATTCGAGACTCCATTGCAGCCTGAGGCGTCTGTGGTCGAGGGTCAAAGGAATGCGAAGCAATGGACTACTGGTGACCAGTCCTCTGTTAAACAGACGGCGTTGAATTGTGCTGGAGGACAAAGCCTGACCTGTGACAGTGCTTCACTAACACCGTGCATGTCGCTGTGCGATTGGTCACCGCTATACGGTATACACTGAAGAGCAATTGAATTAGAGACAGCTGGCGTTATGCAAATGTGGCGCTGCGGGCGGCCCTGTAAATGGAAACGACATGACGTATACAGCGGTCCAACAATATAAGGAGTGATGCGACGGTAATCAGTAAGAATCGGACGCGGTATGGGTAAGACGAAGGATCTAAGCGCATTTGATCGTGGGCAAATGGTCGGGGCCAGACGAATGGGTCCCTCCATCTCGGAAGTCGTGCAGGCACTGGGATTTTCACAAGCCACTGTGTCACGGGTGCACCGTGAGTACATCGAATCCGGTAAAACCATCCCTGCAAGGGACAACAGCGTGTGGATAAGCGGGGTCATCGTCAGCTAGCTCGCATTGTAACAGCGGATAGACGGGCCACAGTGCAAGAAATCACTCTGCAATTTAACGCTGGTGCACAAAAACGTGTAAGCAGCCACACCATCCAGAACCATCTCCTCGCTATGGGGTACAGAAGCCATCGTTCCACGACGATACCGCTGCTGACCGCACATCACAGGGTGCAGAGATTAGCATGGGCGCGGGAACATCGGCACTGGACCCTAGACGTGTGGAAAAATGTTGCCTGGTCTGATGAGTCGAGATTCACGCTGGAACATGCGGATGGCAGGATACGAGTACTGCGCAAACCACGTGAAGCGATGGATCCTTCTTGCCAGCAGGGTACTCTTCAAACTGGTGAGGGTGGCATTCTCGTCTGGGGACTGTTTACGTTTACTGAGATGGGACCCCTGGTACGTGACATCGTCCCTCACAGGTCAACGTTACCGGGATATCTTAGACAACCCTTTGCTCCCGTTTGTGAGTCTTCAACATCCCACTGGGGACCTCATCCTGCAACAAGACAATGCAGCTCCCGAATTGTATCTGAATGGTTGGATGAACACTCCACCGACGTGACCTCGCTCCCTTGGCCAGCTAGGTCACCTGACCTCAATCCCATCGAGCACATCTGGGATGCCATCGAAAGAGATGTTTGAGGCTCTGACCCCCCTTCATCAAATCTTCGTGAACTGTGGGAGCTTGTTCAGGGGTCGTGGATCCGTATGGCTTCCCAACGCTTCCGGTGTCTTGTCGAGTCCATGCCGAGACGAATCGCCGCCGTCATCAGGACGAAAGGTGGTACTACACGTTACTATACAGGTATATCTAATTCAAATGCTCTTCAGTGTAGATGTCTGTCATCCCGTGCAGTCGTGAGATTTTGCGGTCCATTTCTCGGATTTCTGTGCTTTCAAGCATCATGTGTCCACTGACGTCACGTTCGCATCACTGTATAGGCGTTTCGTCCTGTAGGAATAGCAATTTCGCGGTAGGAAAATTCGGCTTCTCTCATCCCAACAATTTTTTTCTCGCTCAAAGTCCGTCAGAGGTTCATAATGCGACATCCTTCTGCGACGGGGCATAGTGAGACACAAGGAACACCCTTTCAACTCAATGTCAGCTCTGAACCCTCTCGTTTGAGCCAGCTCTTTTACCCAAGAACGGACAGTTCAGATAGTACTGCTCCGAAACCGCATTTTAACTGACCTTTTAATCATCTGCATATCCCAAACTTACTTGTGTGTGTGTGTGGATGAGGGTTGTCCCTTTTTCAAAAAGAGCATTTGGCCATGTATTTTGGAGGAGTGCCTTTGGCATTTGTTCCCCTGTGAAAACTTTCTTTAATGGTATACACTGTTTCATATAAATTTCCCATCTTTTTCAGTTAATCTGAATTTTTTCTACTGATAATTTAAACTGACATTTCACCTGCTTTGCAGGACAGCGAGTTTCCTGGGAGCCCGGGCCCCTGAAAATATGTCCCACTTATAGGTTTATTGTAGCTTTTAATACACATGCATATAACTTGTCTAGCACACTGCAGTCTTCTATGACAAATTTTTTGTTACACATAATAAAATCAATTTCACTTGTCGTCCCATTTGGATGTCTCCATGTCCATTTCCTGTGTGGCTTTTTCTTGAAGAAGGAGTTCAAAATGAAAAACCCTTCTGCCTCTGCAAACTCAACGAGAGTATTTCCACGCTGGTTTCTGTTGCCGTGACCGAATTTACCTACTGAAGTTTCATTCTGTTGCCGTTGCCCTATTTTTGCATTGAAATCTCCCATAATTATCTTCAAGTGCTGCTTACCTTTATTATTTAGATGACGAATTTCCTCATAAAATTCTTCAATTTCTTCTTCAGGATGACTTGTGGTGGGTGCATAAGTTTGAATAATCTGAGCCTGGTATCTTTTCGAGAGATGGATAACGAGTCGTGCAGCTCTGTCAGAGGAACTTTCAACTTCTACAACTTTATCCTTCAGTTTCTTGTTTATTATAAATCCAACACCACTAGTTCTGCCAGTATCTGTCCCACGATAATAGAAGAGATGTCCACTTTTCAGTTCAATGAGATCTTCTCCTTTTCTCCTTACCTCACTTAGCCCGACGAAGTCCCACTTGATCCTTTGTAGTTCCTCTTCCAATTCAAGAAGCCTTGAATCAGAAGATAGGGAGCGTCCATTATACGTAGCCATGTATATATATACAGGGTTATTCAGTGGTGCCCATATGAGTACTTTGGGGGGGGGGGGCTAAGAAAAATTCTTACCTCCTTCAAGGCTGTCAAACATTTTAGTAAATGTACAAGATACTAAAATACAACAAAAATAATTGATACAATCAATCATTAATATCTTATTATTTTTAAAAATGCTTTAAAAAAGGTTTCGTCTATTTTAATGTTTTAAATTTATCAAAAATTTGGCTATACCAACAGCTATGCCCCCCCCTTATTATTCAAAATGATTGTCAGCCCTTGGGGTTATTCAAAATGATTGTCAGGGTTTTAAAAATTCACTGCACTTACTGCTGCACTTGAAATAGGAACATAAATTATTGTAAATTGTACAAGGAAACTCACCAAGTTTTATTCTGTGCTTTACGAATGCTCAATACAAGCGCCTTTTGTCGCTGTGCACATACATCTCCACAGAAGTCCATTTCTTCCCATACATGGCGTGGCATCTCAGCATTGATGGTTCGAATGGCGTTGGTGACATGCATGTTGAGTTCTGGGACAGTCGCGGGTAGAGGAGGGACAAAAACTTGATCCTTCACAGAGCTCCACAGAAAAATAATAACACGCCATTAAGTCTTGGGAATGAGGTAGCCAAGACAGGAGCTTCTGATCAATGTCGGTCCCACGTGCGATCCATCACCGTAGTAAGTGTTAGTTTTAAAATGCCCTGACTTCCTGTTTGAAATGAGGTGAGACAATGGAAACAAACTCATTGTGCCACTGAACAATGGAAATGGGCCGACTTTGATGAAATTTAAGGACTGCTTTCCTTCAAATGCCATCTTGCAAACACATAAGCTACTGGCTGGTAGTAAGCTCTCCAGACCATCAGACGCTATTTGGTGGCAAGCCCCTAGTTAATCCATCTGATGTGCTGCTTCCACCACTTCATATCAAACTGGGGCTCATGAAAAAATTTGTAAAGGCTATGGACATATCTGGCCCAAGTTTCTTGCACTTAAATCAAACATTTCCACATTTAAGTGCTGCAGAACTCAAAGAAGGCATCTTCATTGGTCCTCAGATACGGAAATTACTGCATGATTCTGTTTTTATTAAAAAGCTAAACAGCACAGAGCTCGCCACATGACAATCTTTCACATCTCTGGTCAAGGGATTTCTGGGTAACCACACAGAGGGCAACTACAAATAGCTGATTCACAACCTTCTCAAGAATTATAAAAACCTTGGGTGTCAGATATCCTTAAAAACACATTTCCTCCATTCGCATCTGGACTTCTTTCCTGACAACCTAGGAGCAGTCAGCGATGAACAAGGAGAAAGGTTCTACCAAGATATCCGAACAATGGAGGAGAGGAATCAAGGCAGGTGGGATACCTCAGTCATGAGTGATTACTGCTGGTTTTTGCAGGGCGACGACAACATGACACACAAGAGAAAAAAATGAACTACTTGTACAGGTATATGAGTATGTGTGTATACATTTGCATTTGTATTAATATTGTTTACTCTATTTCTTTTTTCTTTTGCTGTTTCATAGGCAGTAATATATACTATATCGACAACCCTTCAAAAGCAAATGAACGGATCCACTGCATTGTTAAGATGTGCAGTACAGCTGCAAACGGTATAAAAACAAGCCTGCAGCTGACTGCGATCATATCGCACTTTAAGGTTGAGTGAAAATATTGCGGCGAGAGAGAACTGACTTTGAGAAAGGAAAGATTGTTGGGTGTTATATTAGTTGGTTGTCCATAAGAGAAACTGAGAGGTGTTTAAACATACCCAAGTCAACTGTTTTGGATGTACTAAATAAGTGGAAGACACATGGCGTTCCTGAAGCAGCAAAACGTACCGGAAGACCAAAGAAAATCAATGATAGAAGATGTCGAAACCTCAGGAGAGTCATTACAGCTAATCGACAGAGTACTAATGCACAAGACCTCAGTGTACAGGTGAGTAAAAATGCTGGAACCTTGGTAAGTACACGTACGATTTGCAGAGAACTTCATTCCACGGGTTATCGTGGTTGTGCGGCTGCTCATATGCCTTTCATCTCCCCTTGGAATGCTACTCGTCGTTTAGCATGGTGTAAAGAACATTTATCGTGAACCATAGATCAATGGAAATGAGTCCTATGGACTGATGAATCCAGATACATGGTCCATCAGTCAGATGGCCATGTATGGGTATGGTGGCAGCAGGGGGAACGCTATTGACCACAGTGTACTGTTCCTATGGTCAAGTTTGGGGCTGGCAGTGTACTCGCGTGGGGGTGTTTTTCGTGGTATGATCCCGGCTCATTGGTTATCATGGACAAACCTGTTAACCAGCATGTTTACCTCGATATTCTGGACAATTATGCCCTACCAACTCTGTGGCAAAACTATGGAACCGAGCCTTGTTGGTATCAGCAGGATAATGCACCGAGCCATAAAGCAAAGACTGTTAGGGCGTGGTTTGACAATAATTCCGTATCGTGTGTGGACTGGCCAGCACAGAGCCCTGATCTCAATCCCATAGAGCACCGCATAAGAAGTTTGGAACCAAGGCCTACTACTAAGCAACAGTTAGCGGCAGACATTATGAACTGAATGGAAGCGCATACCTATCGCTGTGTTCCAAAACCTTGTCAAATGCATGTATCGAAGGGTCAGTGCATGCATTAAGGCCAAAGGTGGAGCGACACCATGCTAATGTATGTCAATAAATGCAATGTTGTGTTTCTCTTCTAGGTGTCTGGTGACTTTTGTCAATATAGTGTATATGAATATGGTATTTATACCTTGTAACACTAATTATATAGCTAACAAGACACATAAATGCTGTAATTCATTACAATGTGAAGCTGTGATGTGTACTTCTTGCATTGTATATCATCATCATCATCATTGTCAACCATTATCAATCCACTGCTGGACGAAGGTCTCCCCAAGTTTCCTCCACAACGGTCTGTCTTGTGCCAGTCTCCTCCATGTCACTCCCGCATATTTACGAATTTCATCCACCCATCTCCCATGTGGTCTTTTTCTGGGTCTTTTCCTGTCCCTTGGAATCCAATCTAAAATCTCGGCTGTCCATCTATGGTCTGTCCTTCTGGCAGTATGTCCAGCCCATTGCCATTTCAGGGATTTAACTCTGATCATGATGTCTTCCACTCTCGTCATTTTTCGGATCCACGAGTTCCTCTTCTTATCTCTCCTGGTTATACCAAGCATGCACCTCTCCATGCTTCTTTGAGTTGTCTGCAGCCTTTGTATGTCTCTTTTAGTTAAGGTCCACGTCTCTGCACCATACGTAAGCACTGGAAGGATGCATTGATCAAACACTTTTCTTTTAAGACATAATGGCATATTGCTCTTGAAAATTATGCTGTTTCTTCCAAAAGCTCTCCAGGCAAGTTTTGTACGCCGATTAATTTCTTCATCAATGTGACCCTCACTTGATATCTGCTGTCCAAGATAAACGCACGTATCTGTTATCTCCAGTTTTCTCCATCAATCGATAAATCTTCATTTCTTGTAAAAGCATTGAACATCACTTTTGTCTTCTGAAAGTTCATTTTTAATCCCACTTCTTTACTCTTGTCAGCAAGTTCCTGGATCATACTCTGCAGCTCTGATGGGGTAGTTGCAAAAATGACTACGTCATCAGCAAAACGAAGGTGGGTTAGATAATCTCCATTAATCTTTATCCCTTTGTTTTCCCAGTTCAGTGATTGAAAGACATTTTCCAATGTGGCATTAAAGAGCTTCGGAGATATGGTGTCACCTTGTCTCACTCCCTTTCCAATTTTTATGTGTGTTGTATTTTCAAACAGCCGAATCTTTGCACTTGCATTTTCATAGATGTTATTAATAATAATAATGTATATATGTATCTGGAAATATAACAAATGTTCATACACAAAACACTGTACGTGTTGGAGAGTTTTTACAGTCATACCTGAATGCAGCACCCCGAAATTAGTTAAAAACATCTTATTTCACCCATGTTATGAAAACAAAGTTTTTAAATGTTGACTAGTATTATCAATCTACTGCTGGATGAAGGGTTTTCCAAGTTTCTTTCACAACAATCTGTCTTGAGCTGGTCTCCTCCATGTCGCTCCCACGTGCTTTCACATTTCATCCACACATCTCTCACCTGGCCTTCTAGGTCTTTTCCTATCCCTTGGTATCCAGTCTAAAATTTAGGTTGTTCATCAGTGGCCCATTCTTCCAGCAACATGTCCAGCCCATTGCCATTTCAGAGATTTCACGCTGAACATGATGTCTTCCACTCTTGTCAATTTCCTGATCCACAAATTCCTTTTCTTATCTTTCCTGGTTATGCCAAGCATGCATCTCTTAATGCATTCTTTCAGTTGTCTGCAGTCTTTGTATGTCTGTTTTAGTTGAAGTCCAAGTTTCTGCTCTGTATGTAAAAACTGGAAGGATGCATTGATTGAACACTTCTTTTAAGACATAATGGTATATTTCTCTTAATAATTGTACTGTTTCTTCCAAACGTTCTCCAACAAAGTTTTATACGCTGATTAATTTCTTCATCGACGTAACCCTAGTTTGATATCTGTGACCCAAGGTAATGTAAGAGTTGGCTACCTCCACATTTTCCCCAGCAATCAATAAATCTTCATTCCTTGTAAAAACATTGTACATCAATTTTGTTTTCTGAAAATTCATTTTTAATTCCACTCTTCTTGTCAGCAAGTTTCTGGATTTTTGCAACTATCCCTCTGAAGGGGAAGTTGCAAAAATCACTATGTCATCAGCAAAACGAAGGTGAATTAAATAACACTGAACAACAAAAATAAACTTTTTCTTTATTACAAAGACTGCATATGCCAAATCATACAGTATTTGTCATGCTGATTACAAATCTGCTTGCTAAATTGTGCTATCGGGCATAGTACTTGAGTAACTTGTTGTTTCAGTGTACAATAAGCCTTCATTTTGGCATGTATATTTCGCTAAAAGCAATTAATTACACTTACCTTAAAAGTAGTTATTTTAGATTTTCTTCTGTACTTTGCTTGTACTACATCCCTTTTTAGAGTCTAACGTAATCAGCTAGTATTTTAGGGCTCCATTTTCCTTTAGAGCGGTTTTCTATGGTACATATGTCCTGATGAAAACATTCTCCGTGCTCATTGCTTACAGCTCCTAAGTTCTGTGGGGAAAAGTCCAGATGCGAGTGAAGGAAATGTATTTTAAGGGACATGTTGCATTCCATGGCCTTATAGTTTTTCAGAAGCTCAGTAACAAGTTATTTATAATTTTATGCCTTCCACTTACCTAAAATGTTCAGTACCACATCTTTAAAGAACTTCCATGCAGCAGCTTCAGTCTCATTCAAAGTTCCTTCAAATGCAAGATCAGGCATATTTTCTTTTATTTGTGGACCAATAAAAATGCCTTGTTTAATTTTGGCTTTAGATATTCTGGGGAACTTGTTCTTTAGAAAAACAAAAGGCTTCTCCATCTTTATTCAATGCCTTTACAAAAAAATTTATCAAACCCAGTTTGATGTGAAATGGTGGTAAGTACACATTCTGAGGACTTACTAAAAGCTCAGCAACAACATTTTTATTACCTGAAATTAAGGACTCTCTTTTAGGCCAGGTCTTTTTAATGAAATGAGAATTTCTGTCCCTGCTGTTCCCTTTACAGAAGAAGCAGCAGTATTTTGTGTATCTAAGTTCTAGACCAAGGAGTAATGCTATCATTTTAAGATCGCCGCAAATATTCCACGAGTAATTTTTTTATACTATACTTTGAAGCAACAGTTTCATATTTGCATTCGTTTCTTTCATGTATGCAGCATATGCAACAGGTACAGTCGGATACATGTTTCCATTATGAAGAAGGACAGCTTTTAAGCTTATTTTTGAAGAATCTATAAAAAGTCTCCCTTCTTCAGGTTTATGTTGCTGTCCTAAGGCTTCAAACAATAAGTCTATATAATTGCAGTACACAAGATCACCACTCTTCAAACATAAGTGTTCAAACTCTTGCTGTCATCAACGAAAACTACATACTTTTGTACTTGAATGTAAAGATTCCATCCCTTCAATCTTGAAGCCAATATTTCGGGCAGATTTTTTGCTAAATGAAGGTCATGAACCAGATCATTTAATTCTTCCTGACTTATAAGGTGGGGCACAGAATCTTTCGAGAAATCAGGGTCTTGTTATACTTCAATATCTTCTTTGCAGTGAGGATTTATTTCATCAGTATCACTACCATCTAAACTCCATGACTGTGGAGGTACAAGAACAGGAATGGACCATTAGGAACAGGTCTTATGGCTGAAGGAATACTGGGATATTGAATCATGTCTTTGGTCTTAGCTGTAATTCCAGATATCTTAGTAATGCAGAAGTAACAGTCTGTTGAGTGGTCTTTTGGTTCTCTCCAAACCATTGGTACTGCAAATGGCATTTGACGTGATCCCTTCAACCAGCCGGTCAACAAAGTTACACACGAATTACAACAAATGTGAGGCACCTGAGATTTATCTTCATCACCCGTTTTGCACTGGAAATGAAGTTCATATGATTTTCTAATCAACAGTGTGAAAAGTCGCCTTTGAGACTTTAAAGTAAATTGTCCACAAATGTAGCAGAAACTGTTTGGATGGTTCACACAAGTATGTGGCATTATTTAACATACATTTTGCACAATTCACACTACTTTTTAAAACCACAAGAAAATGAATGTCCTTCAATACCGATTAAATGCATTCGAATGACAAAAATTCTGCTTTGTTCCCCCTTCCCAGAAGGAAATGCACAACAGGAGGTAATGGCGCTAGTATGTCTATTCTCAGAGACACAGCTATCTTGACTGCAGACAGATGTCTCCGTTGGGAAACATGGGGAAATTCCTTTAAGTAACACAACATTCACCCCAATAGAGAGTTCCATTACAAGAAATTGGAGCCTAGTATAGCAATTGTGACTTCACATTTGGTTTCAGCACCCGTAAATACATACAAAACCATTAAAGTTTTCTTTGTAACAAATCCATTGTTGTTCAGTGTAATATCCATTCATTTTTGTCTCCTTTGTCTTCCTAGTTCAATGACTGAAACTGATTCATACTTTTCTTTTAAGAATTAAAATGGTAAATTTCTCATGAAATTTGCACTGTTTCTAGGAAATGTACTTCAGCTAAGTTTTACATGCCTATTAATTTCTTCTTTAATGCAGCTCTTGTTTGACATATGTTGTTCAAAGTAGATGTAGGCATCAGTTAGTTTCCACATCAACCTCTAATTCATAAGTTTTTGTAAAACCAGAGTACATCAATTTTGTTTTCTGCAAAGTCATCTTTAATTCTATTTTTTTTAATCTCATCAGCAAGTTTCTAGGTCATGCCCTGCAGCTCTGTGGGAGTAACTTGCAAAAATGACTATGGCATCAGTAAAACAGCAGTGGGTTAAACTATCTCAATTAATCATTATCCCATTGTCTTCTTACCCTAATGATTGAAAGATATTCTGCAATTAGGCATTGAAGAGTTTGAGAGATGTGGTGTCTGTCACCATATCTCTAACTCCCTTTCCAATTTTTATGTATGTATATATGCAAGTAAATCAAAAAGTAAAGGTGTTTTGAAAATTACAAGGCAACCACAATGGATAGAAGCTGACTCAATACAACATGTTCTCGATGGCTTATGGGTAGTTTGAACATGCACAGCACAGCACTCTGCCATTAGTCTAGCTGAAGCCAAGGTCAAATAAACATTGAAGCTCTGCTGCAGGATTGCACCATTGTTCAACAACATGCCATAATGAGATTTCTTTGGGCAGAAGGAGTGAAGCCTGATGAAATTCACAGAAGGATGTTGGCTCAGTACAGAAGTGAAAACAGCATGACTCAACAAACTTAACATCACTGTGAACTGGAAAGCAAGAAACAAAGCATGCAGTGGAAACACCAGTCTTTTCCAGAAAAGAAATTCAGATGACAGCTCTGCCAAGAAAATCATGCTGACCTTCTTTTGGGAAGTGAAGGGTCCTATTCAGGTGCATTTTCAGGAACACAGACAAACAATGACCAGTGCAACATACTGTGCCATGCTTAGAGAGAAACTGAAACTGCAATTCAGGGCAAAAAAGAGGAATGCTGTCAAAAACAGTCTTGCTGCACCATAACAATGCAGGTCTTCATGTAGCAGCCACAACGATAGAGGCTATGCAACAGCTAAGGTTTGAATGTCTTCCAAACCCGCCTTACAACCCTTATCTGATGCAGTGCAATTATCATGTCTTCAGTCCATTTGAAGAGGGTCTATGTGGTTGCAGGTTCACCTCAGACGATGAAGTTAAGGAAGCAGTGCAGACCCAGATTCGGAAGCAGCCGAAAATCTTCTCTCAAGGAATTAAGCTAGTAGACTGATACAAGAAGTGCATCGACCTGCAGGGGTACTATGTGGAGAAGAGAGATTACTGTTATGTTCATTTGCTCACAGTTATCGGTATTAAAGAGATGTTGCCTTTACTTTTTTATTCTCCCTCATATAATGCAAATTTTTGATAAGAGATTCTTTGAGGTTTAACTAAAATCTTTAACTGAGATGAACTTACATATTTTTTAAACAGCATATCAACAAATATGTTTCAAATATTGCATATTTCTAATATGCATATTTCTGTTACAGAGGATATAAGAGACAACTGAATTCTTAAAGTTAAAATAAGTTATTAACTTTATTTTACAAAACAATGGAACTGGCCACCTGATTAAATGATTGAAGACCTTACAGCAACAGTCGGCTACCCCACATTTTGTAAAAGCACTGTTGCAGTCATTGAAGACACACATTAAGAGCTTGACCAGATGGTAGCATATTCCAATAAATACCTCGGGATAATGGTGGGTTGGTCTAACCTCTGTGACACACAAATGCAGGACACAGCCACTCATTCATTTCCACCATTATCAGATGTTCTGCTGCATTTTTGGTTTGCCTATTGTTGCAGTAAGGTCTTCAATTAGATTACCAAACTAAAAATTTCTCTCCTGCAACTAATAAAATATAAAAAACCTGCATTAAAGATTAAAATTAATTTTCATATCAGAAATATTATGCTTTCGTGAATTAAATCAGTCCCAATTCAAAATTTTCCCTAAAAGGTTTTTGGTTAACATAATGAGAATCTCCAACAGAAAAATCTCAACCTTCAAAATCTCTCTACATGCCAGTGATAAGGATTCTATTCATACTTAGATATTAGACTTCAAAATACTTAGAAATGTAAATATTTTATTCTTGAATAAAAGCTTGTACATTCAATGATACAAAATCTTTTAACAGAAGTGGTCTCAATGAAAAAGTCCATATACTGCCATTTTAAAATTTACATGATTTACCATTACATCTATGATCACAGACTACACATGATCTCCTTGAAAATTTTCTCCATTTTCTAGTTGCATAAGAAAAAAAGGTTATAGTATTTCACTTTATCTAAGAAAAAAGCAGATGTCATCTCTGTCTTACATCTGCTCCTATAGCTTCACTGACATTTCCAAACCCATCAGCTCTAAAGGAATAAAGAGAATTTCATATAAGAAATTACATGCATAGAAAGAAAAATAGAACTGAAAAAACTATACAACAAAATGCTTAACATGTGGCTTTACCATTTTTCAGGGAACAGTAAAATCTCTCATTCAGGGACACACTCAAGACATTTATTTTAGTCTATAAAAGAGAATTTTGCTCGATTTCTATGTTACAGTACATGCAGATAAAGCAAAATTCTCTTTTACATTTCTCAGTGTTAACACCTTACATTTATTGGTCATGTGTAAAAATAATCACGTATACAATTGCAAACTACTAAGCAATCTAACAGAAATGTCAGCATAAGAGGCAAATGTGACACACTAGCAGGCGAGTGGTTAGGGGTACTGGTTTCTGACTAATATTCTGAGCTGGACCAGGGTTTGTGCCCTGAATAAGGTATGGAGGGGGGGGCTTGTCTTACGGTGCTGGCTCTCTCCTATTCCTGGAACCAGTAGCGCTAAATTAGGGACAGGTAACTGATTATAATCCTCAGAGTTACTCAATGTGGTTGTTAAACACTAAAACAAAAATAAAAAATACTGGCGTCTTTTAGCAGGAGTTAAACCCAAAGGTTCCAGACAGTTCACTCCTCACACGGGTAGAGATATTTTGTCAGTTAGGTGAGGACGCAGCCAGTGTGGGTGCTGTCTCTTATGAAATACCACTGATTTATGCAAGCCATACATATCATCATTACCAGGCCATTACTAAGAGATTAAATCTGCATTTGGGATGTTCAGATCAATGTTCACATTTGTATCTGAGAAAATTCGCTATAGACATGTGGAATATCCATTACAACGTATGCTGTTTCTTCGTAGGGGCAGTAAATAATTACCATAATTGAAAAAAGTATACATTTGAGGGCTGTCTGGTGTGCAAAATTTTACTGTATGTGATTTTTTGTCTTAAGAACTTTTCTAAGACATAAAATATTATTTCTAACTTTTTACATTCTTTGCTTGGATCTCAGCATCACTAGCTGCATTTTGTTTTCTATTTCAAAAAGGTTAAAAAGTGATGCAAATAGATATTTTGTGGAAAGCTCGGTCGGGGTATTACCCTAAGACATAAAATTAATACAGATAAATAATGAAACTAGTTACTTGTAATCTAGTACAAAAACACTGCAGCATACACTGAAGTGCCAAATAAGCAGGGATATCTCTCTAACACTGCTTTGGTCCTCCTTGTGATCGGATAATGGCAGCAACACAATGGAGCCTGGACTTCACAAGCTCTCTGTAGTACTGTGGAGGCAGTGCATACTATGCTTCCTGAAAAGTGTCCTACAATCCCGTAATATTTGCCGGTGGAGGATTACTGATATTGACGGCATGTGTTCGATAGCATTTAAATCCATCGAAAGAACTCTGTGGAATGTTACTACTGTCATAAATGAGTGACTGTGGATATGTACGGTGGCACATTACTGTGCTGATAGAGGTTGCACCAGTTGGAATGGTTGCATGATATGAACTGGTGCAAATGATCCCCAAGGATGGTTATGTAGCCTCCAGTGGTCAGAGTGGTCTGCAGATGTATGAGGATGATGAGTCCTAATGTGTGCCAGCTGAAAACACCCCACACCATAACATAGTGACTGCCAGCCTGCACTGTCCCTTGTACACACATGGGATCCACTGCCTCGTGGGGTTATCGCCACACCCAGAGTCAACCATCTGCCCAAAACAGTTGGTACTGCGATTCATTGGATCAGGCTACAAATTTTCAGCCATCTCACGTCCAATGGCAGTGTTCTTGAGCCCAGGCGAGGTGCACAGCTTTGTGCCATTGAGTCAGCAATGGCGCCCAGGTGAGCTGTTGGCTCTGGAACCCCATAGAACACAGGGAACATTACACAGTCCAAACACTGATGCCACTACTGGACCCAGCATTGAATTGCACTGTAATTTGGGGTAATGTTGCACACTGGGCAGATGTTACAATGCGTGCCAGACGCCACTATCCACAATTGTTCAGGGTTTTTCTACGGCCACAGTGGTCTTGCACTCTGGATTTTCCCCCTGAGTTTGTGTAGTCCAGAAACACCGTTGAAATTGTTGGCTGTGTAAATCCAAATTTCGTGGAAATTTCCAAGATGGAGTGACCCATCTCCAGGGCAAAGCCTACCATGCCACGTTTCAAATCGCTTAAATCCTGATAAGCTGCCATCTGAACTGTGAATGCTATTACTAGAGCTTGCGGAGATATCTGCCTCTATATATGCGTCATTTGCGGAAGATACTATTTACCACATGGGTGTGGTGGCATGTAATGGAAATGGTATCGCCCTTCCGTTGTTGTTTGTTTGTTTTTTGGCACCCTCTGTGTACAATGATAGTTGTGTGATTTAATCCATGCACATTTCTTCCTGCCTTCAGAAACTTGATCTTTTGTTTTATTTGAGTTTAACAACCACCGTGAGCAACTCAGTGGGCTATAAGCAGTCTCCTGTTCCTAATTTAGGGCCACTGGTTCCAGGAAAGAGAGAGAGCCAGTGCCGTAAAACAAACACAACATCCATGCCTGACCGGGATTCCAACCCAGACCCACCTGGACGAATGATCAGAAGCCATCGCTTAGACTACTGCTCCACTGGGGCTGCCCTTCAGAAACTTTCAACAACTATCATGATTTTTAACAAGCACACACACACACTCTGACAAGGATTGTAAATACCCAGTCTTAGCATAAATACTGTTACAAACATTCGACAGATGGCGTGGAACCGGTGTGCAACGTCATCGGCCAGCCAGGAGTCATGAAGCAGCTAATGAATCTTTATGCGTTCAGTCACAGGGAAGATAATGTGTTTCATGAAGTACTTACCATGGAGTGGGGTGATTATAAGAATTGTGTTGCTGTAATAGCGCTGCACAAAGTTGGAAAATCTGCTTCCAAGATTTTTTAACATGCTGAAGAAGCTGAAAATCAGTCGAATTTTTGTGTACCAGACAATAAAAAGGTTCCTTGAGACTGGGACCGTCACTAACTGCCCCAGAAAGGGTCAGCCACATACCGTGACGACTGCTTACCTGGTGAAAGCAGTGGCAGCCCACATTCAATGAAATCCTGTCAGAAAACAATCAGTGATGGCTCTGAACATTTCAAGAATGTGGATGTCATGCGTGCTGCGGCGTACAGGGCACTTTCTCACCACACAACTGAAGCAGCAGAGGGTGCTAAAAGCGAAACGTTTGCTGCAGTGTTACGCAGAAAATTGCCACAGACCAATCCTTTTTTCTGATGAAAAAAATTTCACTATTGAAGAGGCTTTCAATTGCCAAAATGACAAGGTGTAAGCGTCAACCTTACGAGAAGCTCAGGAGAAAGCTCCAAGCAGTGTTGGACTGGATACGCCTAAGCGGCCAATATATGTTTTTTTTTTTTATTAATTATGTTAATATATAGACACTGCTGCTCCCGACTGTGCATAATTGGACAAAAATAAGCATCTAAAGCTTGCAAGAAAAATAAACAAATTCGAATTTAGAACGTCGGACCCATGTGAATATCATCTGCATGACCAGCTGTAAATCTTTCGTCGTTCTTGCATCGATTACCTGTACTTTCCATGTATAAACTCGATCACCGTTATGTACCATAATTTCAAGCAACTACTCCTCCCCCTCATACCTCCTTAAAAAAAAAGGCTGGTTAGTCGGTATTTTCTTGCTTTCAAATAAAATAGCAAAAATGTCAAAACAGTTTAAATTCCTAAATATAACATTTTGTCTCACCGCTACAGTGTTTTTTTTTTATGTATGGCGACCAAAATGCGGCTGGCAGATATATAATTTCAATGGACCCAAAAGCATACATTTTTGCTGATTTCCCCATGTGGAATTCTGGTAGTGCTATTTTTTCCTATCTTTTAAAATAAAATCTTTTAAGTAAGACTTGTTTTTTATACGCCATCAATATTTCTCTTTCTTTTTAGGTGAATATCCTGCTTGACGTGCTTGTATTCATTTGAATAGATTCCAAACTATATAATATTGTTTTCACATCAAATAACAGTTAAACACCTTTATGAACCGACAGACAGAGTTTTGTATACACAGTTTCATTAGTGAGCTTTCTAAATTTTAAGTACTTAAGCTGTGGGACAAAAACCTGTAAATCAATAAAAAATGAAACTAAAGCACATACCTGTTTACCCAAGTCAATTCCGAGATATTTCCTAGTTTTTTTTGTTTTTTTTTTTTCTGCTGTTACTCCCACAGTCTTGAGTTCGGATGTCATAAATATTTAGGCAGTCACTTCGGACGATATTAGGGACTTTTTATTCAAACAGATGAGTGGCGTGTGCCATGCGCATCTCACGATTTAAAAGCAACAAAAGACGTCCTCTGCATAGTAGTGAAAATTTCATTTTCATTTCATTTTATTATTTCTGGTGTTACAGGTTATTGAATAATGATAACAATTATTGACAGTTATAAAATAACAGCAAGGAAGCTCCAGGAAAAGGCCTCATTGAGTCCTGTCTAGCCCGGAGCTCCCTGAAGGAAATTTACAAGTCAAGTACAGCTATGTACATCACCAGCCATTAGTATAACTCTTTCTCTCACCCCCACCCCCACCCCATGTTATTCCCTTTCATAGGTATGCTTTTAATTTTTTCTTACAGAGGTTAAAGTTATTAATCAATGTCAGTTCTCTGGGCAATGAATTCCAAAACGCCGGCCCACAATAATTTAAACTTTGTTTCATAGTTAAAGTTTTAGGGAGCACTGGTATAAGTGCCTGTTGATTTCTTGTATTATATTGATGCGTATATGTAGATATTTTAATTAATTCCTGCTCTATATTATTTTTTATTCTTTTGTACATGATTTTACCCAAGTTAAAATTATATAGTTGTTTAATAGTCATTATGTTATATTTGTTAGGGTCAACTCTTGTATATGTATGTATACATGATTGAGAAAAAATAACATTATTACAACTATATTTTAAATCTAATAATCTAATATACTTGTTCTGAAGTATTTGTGTTGTGTTGAACTTATTCTAGAAGATCGTGAAGCAGAACCATTTCTCTTTTTCTAAATACTTTACTACTATTTAGTAAATGAAACAGTTGCCAAATTCAATGAAAAGAAGCTATAGTAAGAATATTTTACAGTATTAATGTTTGTTCTAAATCAAAACTGATCATAGTCATACGGCAGAGTATGTAAACAACATCAGTTTTAACAAAACAGATCGTTGTAAAGCCAAAAGATCTGTTAAGTGTTCCTATCTATATTAATAATTAGTTTTATTTTGTTAAGCCCCAGCAGATCAGTTTTGCAATATCAGATAAAACTTTGTTTTACAGAAGCAAAAGTTTTGGCAATGTTTTACTTGATTTGGCAAAGTAGTTAATGAGTCCATCTGAATTGAATATATACCAGTCCAACGAACTTGTTCACATACTTTCTGTTTTATTGCATTACTGAAAAGAACAATGATTTGTTTATGGTTGTCTTTGATAGAAGACATACAAAAATCGCTATGACCAATCGTTGTTGTACTTTTTCGTACCACTTCATCTACATGCATTTTTATTATGGGGCCATACTTGCTATGCAAGAGTAAAATTTCTAAAAAGTCACCATGATCTTATTCAGGATTTTTCAAAGACATTCCGCTTTCATAGGCCCCGCTATAGCTAAAACCTTGCTTACCCATTAATTTTACAATATTAATTATCCTATCCAAAACATACCGCCTTTGTTGTACTTGTTCAGCTCTAATATTTTTTTGCTGCGAAAAAACCCAAAGAATCTGTAGTTTGACCTCGCAATCTCACCATATGAGCTTCAACGCAGTATAAATATACTATTGATAGCTCCTTAATACATGTGTATAAATTTTTTGTACTGCAGTCACCCATTCCTTTAACGAATGCATTTACGTCTTTAGCTTCCAAATATGATAAGCACACTGTGCAGTAAAAAGACTTATTTTGCATATTATAAGTCAGCCACTGTCTCTTTGTGCCATCTTTTGTATGAAATGTTAATCTTGGTCTCCAAGAAAATGATCACGTAAGGTGTTGAATCGGATGCGCCTTAAAAAAACCTGATTAACTCATTTGAGCACGGCCTCGAGAATAAGGTATCCTTGTCGAGGGTTTTTCCGAGAGCTAGTACTTTGCATACAAATAATTTGAGACCCGGTTAAAGACCTCAGATCTCTCGAAAACGAAGTACTTGGCAAAGATGGAATTAATTAAGCATGCTTCAAATAGCTTTGCTTGTCAGTAATTTCGGTTTGCTCTACCAAATCAGTCTGCACCAAATTCAACGGAATAAGATTTGTCACCTCTTCGGCTTTCTTTTTAATTTGTGCACAGGAAGATTCAGCCTGCTTCGGCTGCTGTTTCTGTTTGCCCAACTGAAACAGGTAAACTTCCCATGCCCTACTCACTCTGTAAAGATGAAATCAATTCCTTTGGTTTTCTGTTAGTTAACAGGAAGCCACTTTTTTGCTAACCTTCCTTGAGAAAGCCATCTGGTTAATGTGCGAAAGCTTGCAAAACTGATTTTTATTCTACGCCAATAAATTCGGATTACTGGTATAGTTATACTATTTTTTAGCATGAGTTTCTTTTTTCCCCCTCTGTTTCTCTGCGCCAACTTTTTCGTTTGCGGTTTTCCATTTTTTTTTTAATTAACACAATGAGATATTTTAACTGAAGAAATTAATTTCGATTGCACGTTCATTGTAAAAAATAAATTTCTAAATTAAAAAAAATTTTAATCCAAAGCTATCTTAAAGTTAGGGATCGTAGAAATTTCCTGCCATGCAATGAGATGACTGTGTAAGTTCTATTATTTGCTATTGCCACCAGCCCACGCCTGACGCCTCTGAGAATGTGGATTGAAAACTGAATCCTCCGCATGCGACACTTTAACCTACATATGAGTCACTAAATCGTGCACGCCAGGTCTTTACATATAGTTTTTTGGATGCCTGTCAGGCACCAGTCGCAGACACCGCACCATTAGATGGCTACTGCTGCTTTATACAAAAGGGGAAATGTGAGGTAGACGGTTTGTCATAACAGCATTCTACTGCAGACGTTACAGAGTGTATGAGAATGAAAGAGTCAGAGGTGAAACTCTATATTGAGCATCAGCAACCTAGTGATGAAATGTGGGTGTGGGAGAAAATTTCACGTTCACAGTAACAAAAAATCCTTTGTTGGCATAATATAATTTCAAGAGATATCTGCCTGAAAAACTTTCACCAATGGTTTGAAGCTACAGACACACGCAAAGTTATGAGAAAACATTGCTTGGGGGGGACTCCAACAAGGCCCACCAGCAGCGGCCCACTGTGCGATTGTGCACACGAGACTGGCCAATTTAACCCTGGCCCCAAGGATCATGAGGGGACCATCATCATGGTTTGGTGGATGGCTCCTACAAGGGTACCACGGAGCTCCATTTCTGTGAGAAATGAGTGAAAACATCTGCCAAAGTCTACCACGACAGGGTTTTGGGGCCAGTGGTCAAAAATGTGAGTCACACCCTCTTCCAAAGCTGGCAGTGGAGCTTTCAGCAGGATCCTGCACCTGCCCACAAGGCTAAGTCAACCCAGGAGTGGCTTCAGGCAAATTTGCCAGACTTCATTTCTCCAGCTGATTGGCCTTCAAGCAGCCCAGACCTCAAACCATTAGACTACAAGTTGTAGGCCACACTGGAGGATATGGCCTGCAGAAAAAGACACCCCCAGTATTGACAGTCTCAAACGCTCTTTGGTGCAGATAGTAGCAGCTTTCCCTGTGGAGACCCTGTGTACAGCTATTGATGAGTGACCACAGAGACTGAAGGACTCTGTGAAGACAAAAGGATGCCATTTTGAAAAGTGATTGGTGCCATGTATTCACAAACTTTTTTGTGTACTACTTACGTTATATCGCAGGTATATTAAAATATCTTTAAATTTCTTTTGTTATTTCATTGAATTCTTTGTAACAGCATTTATGGTAAGACTAGGTATGATATAATATATATTTCAGGATATAATCATTACACACTGGTGTCCAAAATTTCTGGAAGGCATTCGTGGAGATAAAAAGGAAAACATGTAACAGCAAGTAGAGATGTTTGGCATGTTAAGAGACACAATTGTAAGGGTAATAAGCATTTTATATATTATTTTTTATGACAACAGACAAATATGTACGCATTTTGCATATACAAAGTCACATTAACAAATGCCACCAAAGTGAGATGTAAGAATATAATCGAAAACTGTCCTAATAAAGAATGTGATCACTCATACAAATACACAACTCTCACAATGACAATGAATACTCATCACCAAGTTGTTGACGAACTCTGGAGCCATAGAATTCCACTCCTTGATGAGGGTGGTGCATAACTTGGGAAAGGATCTGGAAGAGGGGTTGATGAGCTACTATGTGTCATCCCAGGATACCTCTGGCATGTTCTATAGGGTTCAGGTCTGAAGACCTGGTGGCAAGTTCATATGCCAAATATCCTCACTCTGGAGGAAATCATCGACAAGCTAAGTCCTGTATGGGTGAGCATTACCATCCATTAAAAGGAAATGAGGGCCGACAACTCCCCAAAAAAATCTGACATAAGGCTCTCGGACCTCATCACTATAGCACTCAGCATTTACATTGCCTCCTATGAATATGTGAAATGATGTGTGGCAGCTGAACATAATGCCACCCCACACAAGCGGACCACCTCCTCTGAAGGCTTCTCATTTGCATACATTTGCAGGATCGTTACAGGTTTCCTGTTCCCACCAGATGAAATGCAGACAAAAACCCAGTTGTAGACTGAATCTCGACTTGTCAATGTTCGTACTCTTCCAAGCAAAATAAATTCACGCACTTTTCAAGGATTATATCTCATGTGATTCTATCATAAAGTTCACTTACAATTATGTGACCACAAGGTTCTTCAGGAAGACGCTTTGACATCTGTAAGTTCTGTTTTACACGTTCTGTAAAGTAGCAGAAGCAGTAATAATAAATAAGACCAAACCATTTAACTGCAATAATAACAGTCCATACGACCTTTCATACGCTTGGAGGAACCTGATCGAAACTGAAAAGAAATGGAATAGGGGGAGGAGAGAGAGGAAAAGGAAGGGTGAGAATGACATAGATGAAGATAAAGTTGATGTGACCTGACACTAGATGGCGTTGGCAATGGGTTAAATGAGGAACATGCGCACTGTGGACACGAGACTTTCAGATAGCAGACTTCGACAGAGGGTGTGAAGTCTTCGTTAAAAACGCCAGGGTAGAGCCTAGGTGAAACGCGCGTCCGATGATTGAGACTGTGGATGGTATGAGGTGGTGTATATAACGATTTTAACTGGAATCTTTTAAAGCTTTTAAATTTTTTATGAACCTGACTAAACTTGAAGACTTCCTCAGCAATTCCAAGAGAGTGCAGCATTGACGAGATAGCCCTAACGGCCAAGTATGACGTGGAACTTCAAGTGGTATGTAAATAGCAACTCTTAACTCAAAAATCTTTAATTGTCATCTGGAAACCTTTATCCATTCAATATGATGTCAACAACTGACCATATTGAAGCAAGATACAACTTTGGTCAAAGAAACTCAATAACTACTGATGTTGGACTGAACACGCACTTCCGTGAGTAACATCTTTAGGACTTTTAACCGATTTATATTTTAATTGAATAAGTTAATGCACCACCAGACTGTATCCACTTTACAGAACGTGTAAAACAGAACTTACAGACGTCAAAGCGTCTTCCTGAAGAACTTTTCAAGGACTTTTCAAAACCAAATTACCATATGTGTGAGCTGTAAGTAGGTCAGTAGGCAGGTATTTTTGCAAGTTCAAGCCATTAAACTTAGCTGGGAGAGGTACACCTTCAATGACTTGCCTGTTACTCTCTACCCCACTGTTGGTTTGATTTATTAACTTTGAATCACCCCTCTGTTTTGGTGTTTTTCGAAATCACTTTATTTCGTGGAATATTTTGAAATGGCACATTATTTTCATATTCGTTCTCCAGCAAGAATGCATCCCAAACCCCGGCCAACAGAAGCCCATCACGATTTGCAAATACATCATTTCATTTATTGTACTTCCATGGCTGACGTTTTTATCTGTAGTGATGCCATAGCCAAGGTAACAGCTGTCCACGCACTCCCCTAAGTTGAATGCAAGTTCTGTGGTATTTAATCAGCTTGGTGTTTTTATCGGAACTACACAGAAATTTCCTATACAACTTTTTAATACAAATAATTATTTTTCACATGCTCTTTCATGTCATTATGCAAAAATATATATATATATATATGTATATATTTTTTTCAAACACTATGTACCAAGTATTAAACTTTTTCAAGTACTTTCAAGGACTGGAAAATGAACTTTATTTTTTTCAATGACTTTTCAAGGAGGCTATTAACCCATGCTTGTCTTTAAAAAGAACACCCGTCCACTCATTTGGGTTCCAGAAACAATTGCCAGCACTAATTCAAGTGAGCTCTAATGCAAGATGGGATTCACAGGACACAACCCTGAGCTCTCCAGCGGCAACAGGAGAGCTATGAAGGCAACTGCCAGGCTGTATAGGAACTATAACACCATGCAGTTAAAGCAGCACAACAGTCCTCATGAGGTGTCATACACCTTGGATGACCTTGGCCAAGCCTTCATGACACCTAACCGGTGTTGAATAGCTGCCATAACCATGAAACAACTCTAGGGTGAATATTCAAGTCTGGGCCTGAGATTAGTCTGCTTCTAGCCATCCTATCGTATGCCATCATACAGCACTGGATACACGAGTATGAGGCATAAGAAAAGCATTTGCAGCCACCAGAACACCTCTTACATGCGATGAGAAATGCCATTGACATTCCCTGTTGGCTTTAAGTACATTACTGAATTTGCATATTGGGCAGCATTTTGTTCCCTGATATGCAAATTTTACTACAGATATTTGTTTCTTGTGTCCATTTGCATATGTCCTGTGAATATTGTAGCATTTCATTCAGTGCTTTTGGATTATTTGCCCACCACTGCCTTCCGGACTTCAATTTTGAACACCACTGTATTTTACATTATCTAATCTCTGTATTATAATGTAAAAACATTCACCACATCAAAAGTAGTATGTTTTTGGTTTTTTTCAAACTCGAAATTTGTAATTTATTTGTTTGTGAAATTTTGGGCATGAAATTTTAAAGTAAAAACTAAGCATCACTGAAAGACAAAAATCACTTGAAAAGAGTTTCATCAGAAGAAATCCTCTACTCTTTCACTGCTTTTGCTTTCTGCTATTATCCAGGTGACCTACCTACTCCTACTTTTAATATGGTGAGTCATGTCATAGGTGTCGACTTTCCAGAAATCCAATGGGTGCCTAAACTCTTTACATTCTTAAATGCACATACATAAATCTGCAGTGGTGCATTGATTATGTGCCAGTCAGACATATTTAATTGGTGATAGGTTTTTAAAACTGAAACCGACATAAAATTATATACAGTAGTCACCCCTCATCTGCAGTCTCACTTTCTGCGGTTTCAGTTACCTATGGTCAACCGTGATCAGAAAATATTAAATGGAAAACTCCAGAAATTAAAAATTTATAAGTTTTAATTTGCACACCATTCTGAGTAGCATGATGGAGTCTCATGCCTTCTTGCTCTGTCTTGCCCAAGACGTGAATCATCCTTTTGTCTAGTGTATCCATGCCATATATGCTACTCACCTGTTAGTCACTTAGCAGCCGCCTCAGTTATCAGATCGACTGTTGTGGTATCACAGTGCTTGTGTTCAAGTAACCCTTATTTTACTTAATAATGGCATCAAAGTGCAAGAGTAGTGATGCTGGCAATTTAGATGTGCCAAAGAGAAGCGTAAAGTCCTTTCTTGTGAAAAGGTGAAACTTCTGGACTTAATAAAGAAAGAAAAAAAATCGTATGCTTAGGTTGCTACGATTTACAGTAAAAATGAATCTTCTATCCATGAAATTATGAAAAAGAAAAGAAAAATCCGTGCTAGTTTCACATTTGAATAACTTTTATTACAGTACATTGTTATAATTGTTCTGTTTTATTATTAGTTATTGTTGTTTACCTCTTATTGTACCTAAGCTATTAATATATATTATTTATAAATTCAACTTTATAAGAGATATGTATGTATAAGAAAAAACATAATATACAAGGATTTGGTACTATCCGTGGTTTCCCGGCTTTAGCTGGGAGTTTTGGAACATATTTCCCGTGGATGGGGAGGGGACTACTGTACTCTCTTAATTTTTTATTTTATCTTTGTTTTGACAGGGGAACTTTTATTACTATAAATGACTTTAATGGGTGCCTGATCCCCGAAGCACTCTCGTAGTTGTGACCTGTGAAAGACAGGTTTGCAGCATTTATCATAATGGATGGGTTGCCGCCATTAAAAGTCTGATATCAGGCAATTTCTTGCTAATCTTCAAAAATATTCAAGAATGGTAAATTAAAATAGATTTTTGTTTTTCAATTTTTATTTCTAAGCTTTCATTTTTTACCATTTTTCATGACACGCTTGCAAGACATGGCTCACCACACTCCAATCTTGAGGTCATGCAGCGGATGTTCATGTAATGCAAGTGGATTTGATTCAGCCCACAAGCATCTATCCTGCAAATTGACGTACCCAGACAGGTGGAATCATGCTTTTTCTGAGAAAAATGTTATGTCCAGGATGTCATTGTTTTCAGCCATAAAAGTATGAAACCAGCAGCAGTATGACACCCCTTTTGCAAAATCGGGCCCCTGCAGTTACTGCACTACGAACACTCAATACAAGTGAATGTTCCCTTTTTTTCTTTTCCTTTTTTTCTGCTCTGTGTTAAGTCGAAGATGACAAGTAAATTTCTTGGGACAGTTGTCATAAGAACTTGCTTCATGAGTTAAGCAACCTGCTATGTACGTCCTGTACTGTTTCCACAGTCATCGCAGGATGGCTGTCCCCGTGGAATTCACCAATATACCTGCTGTCTCCAGTTTTTTCACCATCTTCTGTATCACACTTTTTGACAGCCCTGCAACGTTAAACCTTTTCCAAAATTTGAGCACATAACCTTGAATGAACTCAATGTCCAATATGATTTGACCAAGAACACTTTCTGCTCAATCGTATACATGTTTAATGCACCGAGACTGCCCGCAAACTGAGCTTATCAGAATGTGGGGAACTCAACGTCACAAGTTGGTGACAGTTCCTATGGCAGCCGCAATGCGATGCCACACAGGCAAGACATGCCGGAGTCATGCTGCATTTAAACATGTCTCTATCCTTGCCGGTACTCCCGTAGTTGCAACCGTCTTGTTTGCATATTATGTCTGTAGTAAATGATAACTTGGGGCCTCCTACGAATAAACATGTTATCCTATTGTTAATGTGACATCACCTGCTGGTACTTTCTTCCATCCTAACTGTTGAAGGACTCTTGATGTAAAGTGGATTGATAATCCCTCTCCCTGCCCCCCATGATTTCCTTGGCCTTCTCTACCATTTATTTCTGCAACGTGGGCTGAACAAATTCTCTTGGTTAGCACCCCATCGTTAATACAACAAAGCATTAATTCAGCCAATATGTTTTCAGTCAATACACATTTATGTTTTCTTGTTTGTATGCGAGCGAGAGAGAGATTGAGTCATTCATGTTCATCAAATTATTCATGCTAATTACACACTGTCACTACACTGGTCAGTGCCAAATTGCTGAGCAGTTAGGCTACTAGAAGTATACACCCAAGTTTCAGGTAAGACAAATGTGCTGTGTCTGTTCTTAAATTTTGATTTTCTCTCTCTTCTCTATACCCATCAACCCAAAGTTTGGGATGGGAGCCCTCAGTTCATATGGTCAACTGACACTCTGCAGCTGCCATTTAAAATTCCTCTAAATTACAAGGTAGAATAGACTAGGAAAAAAATCTATTTAATGTAGCTCATTACCATGTTACACACACAAATGCATATTCAATCTTAATGCAAGATTTTACAAGTAGAACTCCATTCATTAAAGGAAGAATAACCAAATACAATGCATTCATAAGGTTTATTAAGTTCTTTAATGTTAAATATCACATCTCAAAGAATGATTAAAACTACCATTCTTAACAGATAAAACTGATCACAATGATGATACCTTCATAGAAGAATTCTGGTCTACCTGCTTTTGAACTAGACTGAGAATAATATTTCATTCCCATACAAAGATAAATAACTGGAGAATAACTCTCCATCATCTATCATGTTTCCCTCACCCTTTCAAGCTTCACCATGGCAGAAAGTTGGCAATAGTACCACACTCTGCGCACTGCAGACATCACTTCACTTATATTGAATTAGTCCCAGAGCCAGGCAAGAGATTTATTTACCCCAGTGAGTGCACAAGTTTAGTGAATATTTTTTGTTTATATTTCAAGGTGATGTTGAAAAGTTCTCGGACTAGCCGACTTCCTGTAATTGTAGCATTATTTTGTCATTGCAGCTCGAAAGAGTGTTCTTTTGTATTGTAAAGCACCAAGTTTCAGACTGATAGCTTTTTTTTTTTTTTTTTTTTTCAGATGTTTGATGTCCTTAACTAAATCATATCAATGCAAAGTGATGAATTTTCAAATGTGGAACTCCAGACTATCATGATTTTTTTTTTCCTGCAGAAGAAAACTGCAAAGGAAATCTATGAGTGTATGCTGCAAACATTACGTGACAAGTGCCCTTCATATTCCACTGCGAAGAAATGGTGTTCCAACTTTCAGTGTGGAGACATTGAGACAGAAGTTGCAGCAAGATCTGGGAGGCCTTCAACAGTGACTACACCCAAAATTGTGGATCGTATTCATGACTTGATTTTGTCAGGTCGTCGAATCTCTGCTAAACCAATAGCTGAGACACTGGAGATATCCAGGAAACATGCTGGGTTCATAATTCATGAGCACTTGGATATGCAGAAGATGTCAGCAAAGTGGGTGCCCAAATGTTTGAACGCTGATGAGAAACGAAAACAAGCTGACACTTCCAAATCGGTTTTGTAGCATTTTGAGCAATCTGGTGATCATTTTTTGCAGTGACTTGTCACTGTTGATGAAACGTGGTTACATCACTATGATCCGGAGACGAAACAACAGTCCCTGCAGTGGCGCCACTTGGGTTCTCCACAGCCAAAGAAATTCAAGACTTAAAGGTCAGCAGGAAATGCTGAATACTATTCCAACTTGCTGTGCTGATTGAAGGAGGCACTGGAGGAAAAAAGGCAAGGAAAACTGCAGAAAGGTGTTTTCTTTTTGCAGGACAATGAGCCGGCTCACAAGGCTGGCAAGACAATGGATGTTTTGAGGGATCTTGGGTTTAAGTGCATAGACCATCCACCCTACTCACCAGAACTTGCTCCATCGGACTATTTCTTGTTCCCAAACCTTAAAAAATGTTTGAAAGGGAAGCGTTTTTCGAATGATTCAGAGCTGTTATCAGCAGCAGAGCAGTATTTGAGTGATCAAACTTCAGAATTTTTTTTGAAAGGGTTAAAAAAACTCCAGAAATGCTGTGCCAAGTGTGTTGAACTTTGGGGTGAATATATGGAATAGTCAGTAAGTTTCAGGGCTCTAACCCATTTCTTTTTTGGTGAGTCCAAGAACTTATCAGCATCTCCTCGTAAGTGTCTCAGAAAAGTGAGTCCTAAAATTCCAGTGGTGGGGGGCTGCATGATGATGTTATCAATATGGCTGCCGCACTGTTATGTACGAGTAGTTACCCCATTTAAATATGCATAACATCTTACCTGTTTATGCTACAGAGATTTTTTTTTCTGAAATGTTTCAAATTTAATGACAAATACTTTTTGTAATTGCATATTTTTCTAAAAAATTAGTCAAGCCATTGCGTTCTTTGGTGAGTAATTGTCCCGTTACAAAACATTTGGAAAATTCCATGCAGAGAGATTTTCCTTGGATGGTTTTAGTGGGCTTTAATTGGAAAGTTTTAGTGTGCTGCTCTCAAAAGCTGCCATTTCCAGAAGTTTATAGAACTACAGAACAGTATAATACGATCAGGTGAAAAAACTGAATGACGATCTTCCTCAAGATACTTTGGAAAAGTTTATATTGAAAGCTCAAGTATAAAGCAAGTGTACGAAGAGTTCAATGAATTAAAAGCAAAAACAACAGAGTTTCTTTAAGGAAAAATGGCTCGGTTCTATCAACAGTGCATTGACCTCATTAACATCTATGAATTCTTCAGCAGAGCCAATAGGACAAGTAACCTTGAAATGCATACAATGGTCTGGAGAAAATGATTCTAGCTTTATCTAAGGCATGAGGCTGAACTATACACTATGGTGGTGATGGTGTACCTCCTGAAACTTCTCAACCTAGCCTACTGAATCCCCTGAAGTCATATGCACTTTCTCAAGGTAGTCTAGGCATAAAGATTTCTCTAGTAACTCATTCTCTAGGATATCAGTTGGTATGGCATTAGAGTAGACCGTAAATATTGATGCTGCTTCAAAGTTCACAGGTATCAGGCAATTGCGAACTCAAAATCTGCTAGAGCCCAAAGAATGATCACATGTTCACTGAAAAATGAGATAGTGAGCAGCTTACTTGAAAGCAGTGGAATTACAAAAGCCCCAGATTCGAAGCATGAATTCCAACAAGGATGCATTGGAAAAGATCACACAGATACTGAAAAAATAATTTCAACCCTAAATAGTTTTTCCAACCCATTTCAAGACTTGGATCCTCAGGCACCTTTAAGGAATATTTCACCTGGACAGACAATCAATGAGAAAGTCGCAGTGAATCTTCTTTCATTTTCTTCTAAAGGGCAAGAAGCTGTTGAAAAGTTCGAAAAAAATGTATGTGCAAGATCTAAAGAATGTTGAAAAGCCCATACCCCAAAATCTGATAGCTAACCGTGCATCTTCTATTGCATCAAGTAACCTGAAAACGGAATGAAAGAAAATAGAGGTGGTGAAATGCACTTCAGATGCTTTTGGTAAAGTAATTCATGTGGAAGTTGTACAAAAATGTGATGTGGAGTATCCTCTAACTCCCATGCCATTCTCTGTCGCTCAGATTGGTAGATCAATGAATAAAACAGACAAAAGTTGATGCACAGACTAGAAAAGTACCAGAATTTAGATGAGGCACATGATATAACTACAGGTCAACCTCACATAAATGTGACTGTATATAACGCAATGTTCGTGTTGAACATTTTGAAGTTCCTGGAAATTTACACAGCTTTTGCATATAAAGTACTGGAGCACATTACTAGTAGTACACCAACTAAGGAAGTGCACCTGGTGTTTGACACTTATGGTTATCAAAGTATAATAGATTGTGAACATGAACAGCGAACAACTGTACTTAGTAGTGACATCAAAGTCACAGGTGCAGATCCTGAAGACCCCCAAAAAAGGCAGTTGATGCACTTTGGAATGAGCAGTTTGATACATCACTTACAATTTTCCTACGCAATGAGTGGAAAAATCAGAAGTATACTTCACTTCTGGCAGGCAAAATTCTCTTTTCGGAGCAGAGACTACGTGTTACAAAGACACCAGCAAGGATGTCAGTGTTGAGGCAACAGAGGTGCCTAATCTTGCTTGCAATCATCAAGAGGCAGACACAAGGATTACTTGGCACATCCAAAATGCATCACATGGTAATGATCAAGGAAAGAACATCTTGGTTAGAGCAAATCACACCGACATGCTGGTTCTGTTAATTTACCATATCAAAGGCATTTCCTAAACCCGTGGGTTTGGTTTGATGGTGGCATATCTTCTAACAGCAGAAGAAGGACGATCAATGTAACTTGTACCACAGAGGAGTTCGGATATGATCTGGTAGAGGCCTTGTCTAGCTATCACGCTTTAACAGGGTCTGATTTCACAGCTGCATCTGTAAGACATGGAAAACCTAAACCCTTTGAAATCATGAATAAGAATCATGAATTTCCAGAAGTTCTCAGCCAGCTAGGTGGGTCATTAACTTTAACCAAAGAAAAGAAATTAAATAAAAGTAATCACTCTTTCCACGTTTATAAGTGAGTCATGGAAAAATTCTCATCAGCAGCCACCGGGAATCGAACCTAGGGTCTTCCAGTTATGCACCGGATATGCTTCCACTACACCACAGCGGCCTCAAAATTCTCCAGACTCACATACGACAAACTTCCAAACCACATGGCAGGTTGCTTCCTTGGAGCCCCGCACAATGCTGGGGATTCACCAAAGATGAACAGCAGCAACTGAACAAATAACTAGAAGGCGAATGAATGATAAATACACAGTTGACGTGGATTAGGAACATCCAATTGAAGTCATCGCTCTTTCCATGTTTATAACTGAGTCACGGAAAAATTCTCATCTGAGAATTTAATGGAAAAATTCTCAGATGAGAATTTTTCCGTGACTCACTCATAAACGTGGAAAGAGCGATGACTTCTATTTAATGTCATGGAATAATTCTCATCTCATGAAATAAAAGATTGCAGTCTTATGCACGATTAGAATAACTAAAAGTTAAAAGAAACTGATGCTCCTGTACACACCAAATGTGGTGAAAATGATCTAAATGACAGGTTAAAACAAACATGAGATCTTGCAATCCCTCTTGGGATCATCCTCAGGTGTGCTCACGAATTAGTGATTCCGACCTTTAAATAACAGAAGGGGCAAGTGTCATGATTCGAACTGTGCATTTACTGCGCATGCCTGGGATTGTTCACGGGAGGATCCGAGTCGCTGAGTGGGTGATTGTGTCATCTGGTGTTAAGGCACTCAAGGTGTTGTCACTTTGAGCATTATTTGATTCCCTTGGCAGGAAATTTTTCCAAGGATTGGGGATGTACATTGGTATATAGTCGTTACAACACTGATTGCCCTTGATGAATATTAACAAACGCTCAGCAAAAAGTAACGAGGTTTTATTCCGTGGTGTTGTAACGATGGAAGCCTCCTGCCAAGCTGGATAATAACAACCCTTGTTGGCAAGGCGTGAAATGCAGTTTTTTTGGTTTCGAGTCTTGATGTCATAAACATATTCCTTCATTCTGATATCCAACATCCTCTGGGAAGATCCTACGTAAGTGAGAGGCGGGTCATCTGGCTCAGTACTGTAAAGAGGTATGCTATATACTCCATGACAAGATCCCTGTTTGATTTGATCGCGGTCGTTGCGAATGATTATTTGATTGTTCTGAGGCCAAAATCGATTTTATGACGATGACATAAGTTTTTCATAATGCGAGTAACGAGTGGGTCATAGCACATGGACCCAACAAATTTCTTATCTCTTGTTTCTCTCACGAGTGTGGACATGGTTGAATTTCCGAGTCTTTTATAAACCAAATCCACCAAATGATCTTCATAGCCATGGTTTCGGGCGATTTCCTTAATTTTTGCAATTTCTTGTTTTTTCAGACGGCTACTAGAGGAGTGTGTAATGGCTCGTTGTATCATGAAACGAATGGCTGCAAGCTTGTGACATAGAGGGTGCATAGAGTTGTAAGGGATGATGCTAGGGACAGACATAGGTTTCCTGAAAACTGAGGTTTGAATAGTATGATTTGTAATATTTCTGGTTAGCAAAATGTCCAAAAACGGTAAGACACCTTCAGTTTCCAGTTCCAACGTAAAATTCACTGATGGATTTAGTGAAGACATGAAATCCCTAAAGTTCAATAGTTTTTCCTCAGTACCCAACCAAAAAACCAAGACATCGTTGACATACCTCAAATATAGACCCAGATCTTCAGGTAAAGGGTTCAGTGCCAAGTACTCTAGATGTTGCATAAGTATCTCAGCCAAAAATCACCACTTTTATCTTTCTGTCAGTTTTCACTCTGCAGATGTGTCCAAAGAGTCTTAATTTTCTCTGTATGATTTTTTGGAACAGGGTCTCTTTTAGTTGTAATCTTCTATACACTTCTTCATTTCTTATCCTTTGGTCCATCGATTCATAAGATTTTACAATAGCACTTTCTTTCAAAAGTAAATATCCTTCTCTCGATCCACATAGCATGCTGCTGAAGATGTCAGATTTCAGTTGTCTTTATTGTTTTCCTGTCAGGGCATTGACACTTATCTGGCAAACCCTGTAACCCTAGGGAAAGAGCCCATAACGGGTGATGTCAGCCACACCAGCTGAGCCCAGTGTTTTTTAGAGAGGTGTGCTCCTCCCTCTCCTTTCCTCATCCAGGCTTGGAACCGGCAATGGCGAAGTTTATGTCTTACTGGAAGTTTCTTTAAAGCAAACAACCAAACGTAGGTCAATATTTATATCAATTGCTTTATTTTTAAGAGTTAAAATACATAGAAATAACAATAACAAACAAGTATGGTATCTGTAAGGCATGCCAAACCTGAGAAAAAATATGAAGAGTTTCTAAAACATTTTTAACACATTCATATATATTTTAATGAATTACATCAAAATATTCTCAACAATAATATGAAATCAGTTCCACGACTAATTAAACTTTTCATAGCAGTTCTTCATTACCGCAACTTAAAATTTGAGTTCAATTAACTTCAGAAACTACAAAGTAAAAGAGATGTGATGTACTTACAAGAGTAACTGTTCTAGTTCTCTTTTGATTTTGCTAACAACAGGTGGGCCTTCATATACCAGTGCAGAATATATTTGAATAAGAGAAGCACCAGCACGGATTTTTTCATATGCTTCTTTACCAGAAAACACTCCTCCAACACCAATTATAGGTACCTCCCCTAATGCAATGACACACAAAGGGTGAAAAAAGCAGTAAGGTAATGCAATATATGATAAAAAAAACACATGAATTTCATGTTTTAAATACTTAACTAGATACTGTTATCAATATTTTAGGGAACTACACTTCTGCTGCTGAACACTCAAACATTTTGCAGTCCTCAAATTCCTAATATTTTGAACATTCATTCAAGAAAGCATGAATAAAAAAAGTATTTTTCAAAATCATGTAACATATTTTTCAG
Source organism: Macrothele yani (assembly GCA_039090855.1). Taxonomy (NCBI): domain Eukaryota; kingdom Metazoa; phylum Arthropoda; class Arachnida; order Araneae; family Macrothelidae; genus Macrothele; species Macrothele yani. Next base: position 34,906,411 of record CM077001.1, on the reverse strand, counting down.
ATAATGAAGTGAATAATTCTAAAACAACACACAGATGTGAAAAATATTTGATTAAATATAAGTGATTCTAGTAAGGCATGCCAAATTTATTGAAAAAAAGGAAAACAACTGCCAAGAACATAAGTACGACCATGTATTTTAAGAACATCATGCACATTTCATTTACAATATCCTACTCTGTAATAATAGATTCCTTTTCTTCTTATTCTCTGCACTGCACTGCACTAAACACAACGCTTGGGAAGCCCAATTTTGCTATACGTTTAATGAGTGAACTGATACTGAGAGCTCACATAAGGATATAAAGTCAAAACTGAAGTTCAGAAATATAAAGAAAATATTTATATTGTTTAATTTCCTATAAAAAAAATCTGAAAATGCAAAAGAACTCAGAAGATATGAAGAGTGGAAAATTCTTAAAGTTAAAATATGGATACAGTGTAAGTATTTTAATCTGTGTAAAGCCTCTGAGTAAAAGTTTTAGTTCTTACAGAAATGCATGTAGCACCCAAGTCCTTCACAACAGCATTTTTTTTTTCCCCTGAAAATAACTCATCAGAAAATTTTTAAATTTTGTTGTCCCTGAATCTTAATCAAAATTTTTATCCCCTCAACTTACAAGATTAGTAAATGAGTTAGAAATGAAGATTCTTAAATACATTTAAATGAAGATTACTTAAAGATTAGTATACTGAAATGAAGATTATTTGAAGATTCTTAGTAAGATTACTTGAAGATTCTTAGTAGATAAGTTGAAATATAGCCAAAAGAAGCATTCCTAATTTTTATCTTAGATCATGCAAAGCCATTTTTAAACTGCCAATATCATTTAACTGCATATCAACTTGAGTAAATAAGAGTCTCTACATCAATACATGTAAACGAGTTGCCACGTCATCTCAAAATGTTTTCATATTAAAACACACAAATGAAATCAGTCCTTTAGATGTTTCTGAAGTGTACTGTTCAACTTTCCTATTTTCACTGAGTACTTCAGTCATTTTGGTGTCAAGCAACAAGCATGCCCCTGTGAAACCCTGACCACAGACATGACTCATCTTCTCTTTTAGAGTTCTTCCCTTTCAGGCAAGAGAAAAGTTATTCATCCAGAAGCACAAGACATAGGAGCTCTACTGAGGTATCCAAGGGAAAGGCAAGGCCTCGTCGATACAGTGAAGGAAATCATCAAGTGAGAAGAATCCAACTTTAGGAGGATAGAGGTAAATATGGATGAGGGCACAGGATACCGAGTAAGAAGACAGACACTTCGACCCTGGATTCTGGCAAAAGGAGCATCGTTGTTGCACATATGTTTAACTGTGCCATGCCCATAGCCATTTATCATCTATGTCTGTTTATTTCAATGTTTAAAGACAAGCATGCATTTAAACTGGGTCATAACTATGGTATGGCCAATGTGGCACCAGCCATAGGCAACAGTTAAATGAAGGTGCCATACAGGGTTTAAAGTAGTTGAATAAATAGTAAGTAGAAACTGTAAAGTTTAAAACAGCAGTGGGAGCATGAACTTTCTACATATTTGCATTATTTTTATTTGAATTTTGCATTTCAGCTGCAATATGAACTGGCATTTCTCCAGAAGTTGCCCACAATTCTTTTGGTCACAAGGTTACAGAAAATTTTTTAATCCTTTTCTTGAATGCCTAACCAAACTGATGTAGACCTGGGTTATAGCCATGGAGCAGGCGAGCACGTATTTTGTATTCCTCACTAATGAGGAACTGTCTGATGGAAAATCAAGCTCTGAGTTGGAGGTCAACTTAAATTAGGGGTCTTTAGCCTTTCAGGACGAAGCAGGATTGATGAGGAGGGAGTGGAAGTCAGGACAAATTCGCAGGGTCCACAAAATGAAGCCTGCAGGGCCTGGGTCTAGATTTTTATTATTATTATTATTATTATTATTATTATTATTATTTATTTATTTATTTATTTTTTATTTATTTATTTATTTTTTATTTATTTTTATTTTTTTTGCAAATCACTATCCAATTTTATTATTTGTGATTTTGTTGCATGATTTCTTCAATCTCTTTGTTGCAATACATATTGCAATACCAGTGCTTATAGGTCCAGGCCCCAAATCTGATTTGACTTCACACTTTGTATATATATTTTGGCTGTTGTCAGTGTTTTCGTCCTCTTTCTGGCATTTCTGTTGGTAGCTTGCGCATGGACATATCCTCCTGAGTGCTGCATGCACATATTGCACAAGCCACCCGTTATGTTGAATTCGTGTGTGGTAGTTGAGTCAGTCACTCAACTCACAACTAAGGCAGTGCAATTTTGTTCTATTTTATTTCAGTGAATGCATGTCCTAGTCACTTATATTGTAAAAGAAGTTGTTGAAAGTATATTTTCTTTTTCTATCTGATTTTAATATTTTTTTGTCAAAGGTAAACTTATAAATATGCGCTGTTATAATTATTTTTAAAATAATTTTCATAATGTACTTTAAACCTTAGGTTGTGTTTGTTCTTGTTCAACCCTTCATTCTGAATTACCATCATAAATCCAGAGCACAAAAATGAGGAAAACAAGATGCAAAAGAGAAAGAAGATATTAGCAAGATGGTGTAAACTACAAAACAAATATGAAGATGATATTAGCAACCAGCTTTCTGAAGAACTAATATATCTGAATTTGATATATGATGCAAATATACAGGGGCAAAAAAATCTTTCACCTATCCTCAATAAAATAAAACAACTGAATCTTGAACTGCTGCTTCCCAGTATTGTCATTGCTTCAAGGTTGTTTTGTACAATGCCATTGACTGTGGCTCAAGCAGAATGATCTTTTAGTTACCTATCAAGGAGTAAAATTTGTGTTACGTTCAACTGTGGGTCAAAACCAACTTTCGTCTTCAGGTTTAATATCAGTCGAGGCTGAGCTAGCCAAACATTGTGATTTTTCAAAAGTAACAGATTTATTTGCAAGTCATAAGGCTCGCAAAGCAGCTTTATGATTTAGTCTTAATCCAAGACTCAAACTGTGATTTCTTTACTTTGATAGTTTATCAAAATTAACTTTATTATATGAGTGGAAATTTTTTGGTTAAACAACTATTATTTTGTATTTACACAATATTGTATCACTATTATTCAATTTTCATGTTATTATATTATACAAAAAAAATAGAGAATTGTTTCTATCTACATGCAATTTTCTTCTTTTTTCTGTCATTGGGCCCAGAATTATTGTTTTCCCAGGGCTAGAAGGCCACATCAATAAATTCGAAAGCTTCCATAGGTCGCATGTCTGTCAACACTGATAGAGAATCATAGATGACACATTTTAGTTCATCCTATCCTACACTTTTATTGCAAAAAGCATGTTCAGTAGCAATATGTACTTCGTACTTTACGGGACACAATGAGTACAGTACTACAGTACTAGTATAAAACTATATTGCAAGTAAAATCCACTGACAATAACGTACTCACATTACAGCAGGGATGGATGTCATTGCAGTCTGACTGAGAAACTTGACATTGTTTTCACTTGGCTAAAGCTTCAATATCAGGTGTAATCCACATTGTCATGATTCACAAACTGTCCTCGAAATGTTGATCTGTCAGACGTGTTCTTGTTTTTGATTCTGTGTTCTTCATTTGACTGAACAACTGCTAACATATCTAAGTACTGACAAAGAAGACTTAGATATGTAAACAAGAACACGTTTACATATTTCTGAATACTTTTCTTTGGACACATATTTGGAATAAATGTCAATTACTGTAGGAACTTGTAAAAGCTTGCATTTCATTGTAGTCACACTGCAGATCTGCAAACTCTAATTCTACATGAGGTGGAACACTGTCAATGTCAACCAAGAAGGGTGAGAAGAACATTGCCATGGAAATTGCATTCTCTCTGATTTTGGTTTAAAACTCAGGCTTCATGCGACAATAACACATAAACATATAAAACAAGCGAAACACACAGAATCATGTACAGTAAAAAGTTCATTTAGCGGTAGCTTTCGGTCATCCTGCAACCTTGACCACCCGCGATCGACTGGATGGGCTGGTTGCCAGAACTACAATTTGAAGTTGGGGTGTTGGAAATGTTGCCAGATTTTAGAAGAGAGATCCAAATAAATGGGATTTGGTGAGGGGTCTCTGAATTGCAGTTTTTGGTGAACAAAATTTCAATGCTCTCTTGGAAACGCAGAGATGCCTTGTTGATGAAAGGGACAACTTTTTTGGTTTATTTCTAAATGGGAACTGCAGAGGTGTCTTCAAGGGTTAGTGCAGATAAAGCTGTCTTTGGAAGACTATTGGAAATATCTTTTTTGTGTTCAAACATCTTTTTTGTGTTCTTACTATGCTCCATTGCCGAAGAAGGTGAACACAAAACAGATGTTTCCAATGGTCTTCCAAAGACAGCTTTATCTGCACTAACCCTTGAAGACACCTCTGCAATTCCCATTTGGAAAGAAACCAAAAAAGTTGCCCCATTCATCAACAAGGCATCTCTGCATTTCCAAGAGAGCATTGAAATTTTGTTCACCAAAAACTGCAATTCAGAGACCCCTCACCAAATCCCATTTATCTGGATCTCTCTTCTAAAATCTAGCAACAGTTCCAACACCCCAACTTCAAATTGTAGTTCTGGCAACCAGCCCATCCAGTTGATGGCGGGTGATCAAGGTCGTAGGATGACCGAAAGCTACCCCTAAACAAACTTTTTACTGTACGTGACTCTGTGTGTTTCGCTCGTTTTATATGTTTAAGTTCTCTCTGAAGTCAGAAAATCTGCTTTTGAACTCCTCTCTCAGATTTAAAATGCATTCATTGTACACTACTGTTTGTAAAAATTGAAGCATCATGATGGACTGCTAGTATTGCCTTGAAACTTACAGGATATGTACAACAGGTTGGGACATGCTAACGATTAAAATGTCAGTGAAAATGTGCCTTCGGTTTCAGAGCAGTGCCCTCTGGACTGTCCAGTTTTGGGTAGAAAGAGCTTCCTCAAACGAAATGTTACAATCAGTGAAGAGCTGACATTGAGCCAAAAATGAGTTTCTTGTGTCTTACTATGCTCCATTGCCAAAGAAGGTCACATTATGAAAACCTGACTGACTTTAAGCGAGGAAGGATTGTTGGGGTGAGAGAAGCTGTATATATATATATATATATATACACACTATGGGATGTAAGGTCAGGTGATGCGTAACATCACAGCCTCTCCTTGACAAATGTCAACCCCGCCTTCTTGTGGTGCATCCTGTTCCCACTAAAGGGGCTCTGACGACCGCCAATAGCGGTATAACTATATTATCGGGATTAGAGGAAATTCTATCCCACGCTCACCAACCCGCTTGGCCAGCGTGGTGAGTTATGGCCAAACCCCTCAAAAATGACTCCACAACTTAAATCTTGGCCCTCAGTCTCCGGCAGCTGGAATGTACCTGGCCAAGGCAGCGGCCAGTGCGACATGAAGGCCGAGGAGAATCCCCGGAGGACCGGACTAGGCTGCCATCTGATGCTGACCTTGGCAACGTACAATGGACGCTCCCTATCTTCTGATTCAAGGCTTCTTGAATTGGAAGAGGAACTACAAAGGATCAAGTGGGACATCGTGGGGCTAAGTGAGGTAAGGAGAAAAGGAGAAGATCTCATCGAACTGAAAAGTGGACATCTCTTCTACTATCGTGGGACAGATACTGGCAGAACTAGTGGTGTTGGATTTATAATAAACAAGAAACTGAAGGATAAAGTGGTAGAAGTTGAAAGTTCCTCTGACAGAGCTGCACGACTCGTTATCCAACTATCGAGAAGATACCAGGCTCAGATTATTCAAACATATGCACCCACCACAAGTCATCCTGAAGAAGAAATTGAAGAATTTTATGAGGAAATTTGTCATCTAAATAATAAAGGTAAGCAGCACTTGAAAATAATTATGGGAGATTTCAATGCAAAAATAGGGCAACGGCAACAGAATGAAACTTCAGTAGGTAAATTCGGTCACGGCAACAGAAACCAGCGTGGAAATACTCTCGTTGAGTTTGCAGAGGCAGAAGGGTTTTTCATCTTGAACTCCTTCTTCAAGAAAAAGCCACACAGGAAATGGACATGGAGACATCCAAATGGGACGACAAGTGAAATTGATTTTATTATGTGTAACAAAAAATTCGTCATAGAAGACTGCAGTGTGCTAAACAAGTTCAACACAGGCAGTGACCATAGATTGGTGAGATGTAAGATTCACCTCAACACTAAACTTGAACGTGGCAAGCTCATAAGACAAACAAAATCTATTGACATAACCAACCTTAAAAAACACCATAATACCTTCAAGTTGGAACTGAAGAACAGGTTCTCTGCTTTAGAAGGCCTAACATCGGAAGAAGTGGACATCTCTGAAGTTAACAGAAAAGTAACCAAAGCTCTTATGGAAACAGCAACAAAATTAGCTGGGTCTAAGAACAAGTTGCATGTAAATAAATTATCAGGAAAAACAAAAATGTTGATGCAAAAAAGAAGAGAGATGAGGACAACTAAAGAAAATGTGATTTCCAAAGTGGAATATACAGAGCTATGCAAGACAGTACGAAAAAGTATCACTGAAGACGTAAGAAAATTCAACTGTGAACTAGTGAGGAAAGCAATTGAAAACAACCAAAGCCTAAAGATAGCAAAGGGACATCTCAGTAAGGGAAGAAAACAGATTATGGCACTGAGAAAAGAAGACGGTTCTGTAACAAGAAATAGAGGCGAAATTTTGACAAGAGTGAAAGATTTCTACTCCAAATTATATGAAAGGGATGATACATGCACTCCAGACATCATGAAAGATACCAGTACCAGAGTTCCTCCAGTCCTTCCAGCAGAGGTTGCACATGCAATCAAGAACATGAAGCGGGGGAAAGCTCCAGGAGAAGATGGAATTACTGTAGACATCATACAAGAAGCAAGTGGAGAAATCGAAACAGTACTCGCCCAAATTTTCACTCGATGCCTTAATGAAGGAAAGATTCCTGAGGATTGGAACAACGCTATAATGATCCTGCTACATAAGAAAGGTGACATTGAGGATCTCGGAAACTACAGACCTATCAGCCTCCTATCAGTAGTTTATAAAATCTTCACTAAAGTTCTTTCACACCGCTTGAAGGTAGCACTAGACATGGCTCAACCGAGAGAACAAGCTGGATTCAGGAGTGGCTACAGCACAATAGATCATATCCACATGCTGAGAGAACTAATTGAAAGAGCGAGGGAATATGAACTTCCATTGTGCATGGCTTTTATCGATTATGAAAAAGCCTTTGATTCGGTGAAACCATCAGCAGTTACAATGGCCCTGAAAACCTGCGGTATTGAAGATGCATACATTAATATTATTAATAACATCTATGAAAATGCAAGTGCAAAGATTCGGCTGTTTGAAAATACAACACACATAAAAATTGGAAAGGGAGTGAGACAAGGTGACACCATATCTCCGAAGCTCTTTAATGCCACATTGGAGGGTGTTTTTCAGTCACTGAGCTGGGAAAACAAGGGGATAAAGATTAATGGAGATTATCTAACCCACCTTCGTTTTGCTGATGACGTAGTCATTTTTGCAACTAGCCCATCAGAGCTGCAGAGTATGATCCAGGAACTTGCTGACAAGAGTAAAGAAGTGGGATTAAAAATGAACTTTCAGAAGACAAAAGTGATGTTCAATGCTTGTACAAGAAATGAAGATTTATCGATTGATGGAGAAAAGCTGGAGATAACAGACACATACGTTTATCTTGGACAGCAGATATCAAGTGAGGGTCACATTGATGAAGAAATTAATGGGCGTACAAAACTTGCCTGGAGAGCTTTTGGAAGAAACAGCATAATTTTCAAGAGCAATATGCCATTATGTCTTAAAAGAAAAGTGTTTGATCAATGCATCCTTCCAGTGCTTACGTATGGTGCAGAGACGTGGACCTTAACTAAAAGAGACATACAAAGGCTGCAGACAACTCAAAGCAGCATGGAGAGGTGCATACTTGGTGTAACCAGGAGAGATAAGAAGAGGAACTCGTGGATCCGAAAAATGACAAGAGTGGAAGACATCGTGATCAGAGTTAAATCCCTGAAATGGCAGTGGGCTGGACATACTGCCAGAAGGACAGATCATCGATGGACAGCCGAAATTTTACATTGGATTCCAAGGGACAGGAAAAGACCCAGAAGAAGACCACATGGGAGATGGGTGGATGAAATTCGAAAGTATGCAGGGGTGACATGGAGGAGACTGGCACAAGACAGACCGTTGTGGAGGAAACTTGGGGAGACCTTCGTCCAGCAGTGGATTGATAATGGTTGACAATGATGATGATGATGATACACACTATATTGACAAAAGTCACAGGACACCTAGAAGAGAAACACAACATAGCATTTATTGACATACATTAGTACGGGGTTGGTCCATCTTTGGCCTTAATGCATGCACTGACCCTTCGAGACATGCTTTCGACAAGGTTTTGGAACACAGCGATAGGTATGTGCTTCCATTCAGTACATAATGCTGCCGCTAACTGTTGTTTAGTACTTGGCCTTGGTTCCAAACTTCTTATGCGGCGCTCTAATTCATCCCATAGGTGCTCTATGGGATTAAGATCAGGGCTCTGTGCTGGCCAGTCCACACACGATAGGGATTTATCGTCAAACCATGCCGTAACAGTCCTTGCTTTATGACTCGGTGCATTATCCTGCTAGTGCCAACAAGGCTTGGTTCTATAGTATTTCCACAGAGTTGGTAGGGCATTATTATCCAGAATAGCAAGGTAGGTTAACAGGTTTGTCCATGATAACCAACGGGCCAGGACCATACCACAAAAAACACCCCCACAAAAGTAAAGTGCCAGCTAAAAACTTGACCGTAGGAACAGTACACTGGTAAATAGCTTTCCTCTAGCTACCACCATACCCACACACAGCCATTACACTGATGGATCATGTATCTGGATTCATCAGACAATGTTCTTTACACCATGCTAAATGACGAGTAGCATTCCGAGTGGAGATGAAAGGCTTATGAGCAGCTGCACAACCACAGTAACCCATGGAATGAAGTTCTCTCCGAATGGTACATGTACATACCGAGGTTCCAGCATTTTTACTCACCTGTACACTGAGGTCTTCTGCAGTACTCCTTCAATTAGCTGTAACAACTCTTCTGAGGCTTTGACATCCTCTATAACTGATTTTCTTTGGTCTGCCGGTATGTTTTGCTGCTTCAGGAACGCCATGTGTCTTCCACTTATTCAGTACATCCAAAACAGTTGACAAGGATATGTTTAAACGCCTCTCGGTTTCTCTTATGGACAACCCACTAATATAACACCCAACAATCTTTCCTTTCTCAAAGTCAGTTCTCTCCCGCCACGACATTTTCACTCAACCTCACAATGCAATATGATCGCAGTCAGCTGCAGGCTTGTTTTTATACTGTTTGCAGCTGTACCGTGCATCTTAGCAATGGAGCGGATCTGTTTATTTGTTTTTGAAGGTGTGTCCAGTGACTTTTGTCAATATAGTGTATATACATGAGGAACAGCAGAGAATCAGGGAACTAAAGTAATTGTTAGTAATTCTACAATAATTAGCAATGAGAATGAATGGAAAATAAGAAGTTTAAGAAAATATTGCAGATATTTTTGCATCCATTTTGGGCTGCACTTCTCACCTTTAGTAAATTTAAACATTTGTTTGATTGTTTCAGTACTCATAGGATGCAAAGGTATTCCACTAAGACCCCCACTTTCATTTTTCTCTTGGCTTTTCAATGTTTCTGGCCTTGAGATAGTGGTATTACATATTATCAAGCCACTGATACTATTCTATAAAAGAAAAAAGGAATTTCAATTTCAAGAGGATATTTTTTACAGGTATGCATACAAGAAGAAGGAAATAAAAATATGCTACACGCAAACATATTACTATTTCAACATTTAAATATGGTGATAAAAACTATATAGTTTTCTTTCTCTTTCTTTCTTTTAAACAGTTTAATAACATTTGTTCTAAATAACCCACCTGAAGATTAGGTGGATTAGATAGCAAAATTGGTAATCTTGATTTTTAAGTGTTTAAAATTTATCGGGCAAAATTCTGCTACAGTGCTACTGCATTTGAGTGGGCTCTGAAATAAAGAACTCATTAAATTGGAGTCACCATGTTAGAAAAAGTATAAAGCTTTTTTACCCATCACTCAGGGAAATTTGGGGATGCACGTCTTCCAGCTTGATGCCGAATCTCGTGGGTAAAGAAATATTTATTATGGGTCAGCAGCCAGGTATAAACAAACAAAAAAAAACTGCAGATTTTGCTTAAAGCTTTTAGCCTTAAAGATGCCCATTTTCAATTGGTTAAGGCTTCTGCCTCATAATCCCACATTCTGTTTGAAACAAAGAAACAGTTTAGCAATGTGAGGTTAGATTCAAAGAAGTCACAAAAAGAATTTGCCCTGCAAGTTTGCTGCTAGCTGCTGTGTGTGGATGAAAAATCTGCATGATTTAAAAAAAAAAAAAAATTCTGGCTGATAACAAGCACACAAAAAGCTGAGAATGGATGGTCTGCCATGGACTGAAAGCCGAACAACTGTAAAAGGAAAGATCCAGAGAGATGATCAGCGATCGGTTTACCTAAAACCACAGAAAACACCTAACAAGAAAGGCTTTGCAGCAAAACCTCCACCATCAAAGTGAAAATGTGTCATACAGGTGACGAAAAACATGCACTCCTCAAGTCCTGTGAAGTTCTGAGTTCGGCCCTGCATCTTTTGAAAAGCATAAATACAGCCACACTTCTGAGAGAGGAGACTCTCCCTCCATCTTTCTTTCAGCCTCTAGCCTTTACTTTGCTGTCCGATAGCGTGGAGCAAGTCTTTGCAAGTGATCTACATTGTGCATGCTTCAGTTTCGCCGCTAAAGGATATTCAGTGATGGCATCTTCATTACCCTATGTACTCTTAGCTTCGATGCCCACCAGAGTGCTTGCCTTCCGATGCTCTAATTAAACTGGTGCAGATAATTCTGTACCTTAATGCAGAGAATTAGAAAGGACCAGAGCTGCCCATGTTACCACAAAAGGTTAAGAGTGAGTTATCCACATAAGTAAATAAAAAGTTCCAAATTACAGACTTCCCACCCTTTTACTCCCACAAAAAAATAAGGACTTTCAAGCACCTCCTCATAATTTTTAAGGACCTTACCAACTGCATATGTAATAAAGACATATGCACAAATACTTTCACACATGACTTAACTATGCACATTGAAGTATACCAATGAAGTTTGTGATATTTTTCCATATAATTTAAGTTAGAGGCTGTAATAAAGTTGAACTTATGCAATTTAAAAGACAGTTCTGCTGGTGGAATCAGTTTTCTTATCTGAGAGAATAATCCCATATGCAACAAAAGGTAGAAAAATTACGAAACTGTGGTTAAAGTTGAGTTCAAGATTTGAATTTTGCACTTAATCATCTCACAGTTTAAATTGCAAAACCACAGTCAACATTATATGTTCAAGATTTCAACTTTGCACGCAATTTTTTCATGATATAACTGAATAATTGTTACTTGTATATACAAAAAGAGGATATACAAAAGTGAGTTATCAGATCCATGAGGAGTGATGGGGCTTGTTACGGAGGCAGAGCCTGCCAAGTATGCTTTTTAGAAAGCCTATGGTCCTTTACTTTTTTCAGCAAATTATTTATCTCATACTATCCTGTGCTTTCAGCTGATATCATTTGTCACCACCAACATAGCCAACCAGAAGCAAAAATTCTAAGCACTCCATCATAAATTCAGAATTTCGTGCAGCCAGTTAGGAAAAATAAGTACCATATATACTCGCGTATAAGTCGAGAAATTTGGAACAAAAAAGGAGGTTAACTTATACGTGGAGCCTAAAAAAATTGTAAGTCCAAAAGTTCTTCTTGTGAGGCAAAAGGCAATCCATCCCAAAAGAAAAAAAAATGCCGATGCAGTATTAATTACAAAATTGCGACCACCCAAAAAAAAAAAAAAAAAAAGAAAGAAAGAAATGATGTGGTAGTAATTACGAAATCGCAACCCTGCGAATTTCTCTGCGCTTTGAAAAGTCTCCTGTCTTTGCGTATCCACAGCACAGTTGCACATCGAAAGCTCCGCCCTCTCGACCACCGGTTTATTGCACTGACCTACGACCTAATGCAGCCATGCGACAGCCATTGTTAGGTGTTGCTTGTTCTTGATCACCCATGTTTTTGTTTCGCTTCTCCTATTATGGCTGACATGGATTGTGTAAAGAAGCGGATGTCTTATGTGTGTTTTTGTCTCGTTTCTCCTATTATGGCTGACATGGATTGTGTAAGAAGCAGATGTACGCAGGATTTAAGTTTAAAGTGGTTTCTTTTGCAGAAAATACTAACAACTGTGCTGCTTCACGTCAATTTGACATTAACGAAAAACTGATTCGAGATTAGCTTACAAAAACGGACTTGGTGAAAATCCCAAAATCGCAAAAGGTGCTGCGCCGTGGAACGGCATCTTTTTCAGAGCTGGAAAGTGTCTTGAATGATTGGATTGTGGGATGCAGACAAAATTATTACATTGTAACGCGAACTGGTATACGTTTGCGAGCAATGAAGCTCGCAAAAGATGAAAAGTTTGCAGCCGCAAATAACACTTTTCGTGCCTCACCAGGTTGGTGCACAAGGTTCATGAACCGCTATGGGTTGCGTCTATGCCAGCGCACCAAAATTGCACAAATGTTACCTCATGACCTCGAAGCAAAGATAATGGAATTTCAAAAGTATCTAAAATCAAAAAAGAGAAGAGACTGCTTTTGAACTTTCCCAAATAGGGAACATGGATGAAACCACCATGTGTTTCGCCCTTCCTGGAAATAAGACGGTGAACCAAAAGTGGGAAAAAATATCTTGAATAAAACGACTAACCACAAAAAAAAAAAAAAAAAAAAAGTTTCACGGTTATTCTTTCCTGTTTGGCCGACAGCAGGAAGCTACCTCCAGTAATTATTTTCAAACACAAAACTCTGCCGAAAAGCGTCGTCTTTCCATCTGGTGTGCTCGTTCGTGCCGATGAAAAAGGATGGATGAACGAATCCGGACCAATCGACTGATTAAAGAATGTGTGGAACAAAAGACCAGGCACTCTGTTGAGGAAACCTTCCCTTTTGGTGTGGGATATGTTTGTTGCACACCGTTGTGCAGAAGTGAAAAAAACTGCAGAAAATTCAAAAACAACTCTTGCTGTCATCCCAGGTGGGTTGACATCTGTTCTTCAACCACTAGATGTCTGCCTTAATAAGCCCTTCAAGAACAATGTGCGGAGGTATTGGGTAGATTGGATAAGTTCCGATTTGCCGCCTGAAACTTGGGGCAGAAATCTAAAGAAGCCGGATATCGTTTTGATTGCGCAATGGGTCAAGGATGCTTGGGATACGATACCTGCGGAAATGGTCGTGAAATCATTCCAGAAATGTTGCATTAGTAACGAACTTGATGGCACAGAGGATGATGAGATTTTTATGAGTGACGACAACAGTGATTCCTATGACACAGGCATAGACGAGGATACTGATGCTTATGATGACGCGCCGATGACGGAGAAAGACTTTTTTGAACTGTTTGGTGAGTCTGACTCGGAATCAGATTTTGAAGGGTTCTGATGAAATTTTCGGGTATGCAAATTAAATTTATTATTATATATATAATTGTTTTTTCGTTTTAAAATATTTTTGAGTAAATTCATTGAAAAAAAAAATCTCATTCCGGGACCAACTTATACACGAGTTTTTGATTTTTACGATTTCTTTACTCTGAAAGTGGGGTCGACTTATATGCAAAGTCGACTTATACACAAGTATATATGGTAATTTTTAAGCACCTTTTGGAATTTTTGTCAAAAATTAAGGGCTTTTAAGCACCCCCAAAAAATAAGCACTTTTTAAGGACTTTTAAGGATTTATAAGGACCATGGGAACCCTGAATTAAATGGTTTGTGTTATATACTGTGCACCGAGTTTTACCCTGGTGAAAGCAATTAGAGCATGCAGTGGCACGATTTGATCAATTTTTAGGTACCCGCAGGTTCAGTGATCAAATTCAGGACACAGAAATTGCCATCCATTCATCAAGGGCCCAGGTAAACTACAATTTGGCATTCAGTAATGGGATTCACACCAGGTGTTTCACTGGACAGCGACAACTTTCCTGTGGAATAAATCGTTAAAGAATAACGAGATGGCGCTGTAAGTCTGAGATGTCAATCAGCAGGCGACAGGCATTCGTCGTGAGGTAATAGGACAGTAGGCACGCACTTTCGGACATGCAGCGATATACCACGAAAGAAAGAGTTTTCTTGGTGAAATATTGTAATGCGGAGGGCGGAAACCCCACAAAGGTGTTACGAACGTGGGGTACAGTGTTAAAGAAACTTCGTAAGCCATCATGTGCATACCTGGCGGAATTGGTAGCGAAATTCGAATGAACTGGCAGTGTCGCAGATGATGTGGTAAGCACGGCGACGAAGAGAAGAACAGCGCGGATGGCGGAAAACATCAAAGCCGCACGAGAACTCCTGCACAAAGAAGCTGATATGACAACACGAAGACTTGCGTAGCAACTTGACATTAGCCCAGCGTCCGCATGGTGCATTGTGACGTCGGATTTGGACATGTTTCCCTACAAAATCCAGGTGCACCAGTTTTTGAGCACAACAGCCATCCAGCAGCGTTATGAGTTTGCGAATGACATGTGTTCATTGATCAATGAACACAACTTTGATGTAAAGAGCATTGTCTTCAGCGATGAGGCGCACTTCTGGTTGGATGGCTACGTTAAGCGGTAAAATTACTGCATCTTGGGAAGCGAGAAGCCGGCGGTCTGTGTTGTGAAGCCTCTCCATCCGTTGAAGCTAACCGTTTGGTGTGCAGTGAGTGGTGATGGCCTCATTGGGCCATTTTTCCTAGAGTCCACAGTTACCGCTGCTGCCTACAGTGACCTTTCGAAGAATAGTTTTTTCCCCGCTGGAGTCTAGAAAAACTGGATTCACAACCGCACGTTTCAACAAGATGGAGCACCACCACACTCCACAAATGCTGTTCTTGATTTGCTTCACCAGTAGTATGGCCCACGGGTCATCGCCAGACGATTCCCCCAACATTTTTCAGCCGGTCTCTCTTGGCCTCCATGCAGCCATGATTTAACGCTGCTCGACTTCTTCTTGTGGGGCTATCTGAAAGGTCGGGTGTATCAGGACGACCCACGAACATTGCCTGACTTCCGACGTGCCATCCCACAGGAAATTGCATGGATCCTGTTGAATATCTTCCCGTCAATATTGCAGCACTTTGATGCATGTATTTGCCACGTCGTGACAGCGGATGGTCATCATGTGGAACGTGTCATCCATTGATTACCTTTTGCCTACTCTTACTCCTGTAAACGTCTTTTTCCTCTTCCAATAAAGTAAGTTAACTTCATTGTCTCTTTCTTTCGTCACTACCCACTGAAACACCAGGTATTTTCCACAGGGGTCTACAGAGTGGCAAATCCATAGCAGCATGTGTTTTGTATATTTAATGGTTTAAATATGGATCCTTTCATACATATGAACATACCATTAAACTGTACTCCAAGATTCAAAAGTTAGCTCCTCAAAGACAGATCAGCTGTGAACGCACAGTGATTGGTGATGTTACATTTCACTTAATTGCTGATGTATTGAATGTCTCTATTTATAGCAATCTTGGCATGTGACTCATGTTTCACTGATATTCATCCAAAGGTCTCACACAAGACCTTTTGTAATTCACACTTATAAAAAAACACACAAGACATTTCTTATTTCACACTTATTATCTTTTTTTCATGCATGCAGTCCTGAATTTGGTCCTCCCATAATTTCTTTGGCCTTCCAACTTTTCTTTCCTGCCAATTGGGCTGAGTAAATTTTGTTAGATAGCACACCTCGTCACTCATTCTTTAAGCATGGCCAAATTACTTCGGTATATTTACGTCCCCACACGACACAGCTGCAACATAACTTCATTCCTTAAGTCATCAGAATGCATCTTGCCATAAAATTCAGTACGTAATGCATCTCTCCATCACATAAATGACTCCTGTCTCTTTTTTAGCACGTCTTTTGTAAAAAAAGATCGTGCTTATGTTACCGGTCCGTCCATCCGTCCGTCTGTACCCACGATCTCTGCAACTATTAGTCCGATTTGAAAAATTCCTTTTGCGTTGGGAAGCTTGAAATATACGAATGATGATCCTTCCTTTTTTTTTTTTACAATGTACAATTTCACCGTTAGAGGGCATAAATACAGATGACGTTGAATTCAAAAGTATGTTTTATTCCACATATTTGCTTCTAAACATCTGATTGAAAAAATTATTTTATCTTTCGATTCCATTTGTGTTGAAGAGTATTTTAGATAGTTACTTTTTCAAATTACGCATAGATTTTCCGCTAGGGGGCGTAAAAGTAAATTACATTTTTCCCAATAACTCTTCTTCTAAAACTCCGATTTGAAAACTTTTTTCTTCAGCAGACAGACCTCCTGATGGAAAATCTTTTGCAGATAATTTCAAATTTTTGGTAAATAATACTTTGGCCACCAGGGGCGTAAGTGTTAATTTTTTGCTTCCGATGTATTTGCCATAAAATCTGAGCTTCTAAAATATCGATTGAAAAATTCTTTCACGGACACATGCCACTCACATTGATAAATGTTTTCGGAATATTTTCTTCTTAAAATATTCCACAGTTTCTCCGCCAGGGGGCGTAGATGTATATCTTATTTTTGTCAATATCTCTACTTCTAGGAGTCCGATTTGAAAAATTCCTTCTTTGTTGGATTGTGTTTTCAGTGTGACATGTTTTTCATATAATTTCAAAATTTTCAAGTAATTCATAGACTTTCCACTAGGGGGCATAGAGGTAAATTGCATTTCCCCCTATATCTCTGCTTCTAAATCTCCGATTTGAAAAATTATTTCTGCACCGGATACAGCTCCTGATGGGAAACCGTTTGCACATAATTTCTGATTTTTATAAAAAAGTAGTTTGGCCACCGGGGGGCATAAATCTTAATTTCCGCTTCTGTTGTATTTGCAGCAAAATATGAGCTTCTAAATTCTCGACTGAAAAAAACGTCGTTTGTAGATCGATACTACTCATGTCAACAAACCTTTTAGGAACATTTTCTTCTTGAAATAATGCATGGTTTCTACGCCAGGGGGTAGATGTATATCTTATTTTTATCAATATCTCTACTTCTAGGAGTCCGATTTGAAAAATTCTCTCTTTGTTGGATAGTGTTTACGATGCGAAATGTTTTTCCTATAAATTCAAAATTTTCAAGTAAATCATAGACTTTCCGCTAGGGGATACAAAGGTAAATTGCGTTTTCTGCGTTATTTATGCTTCTAAAACTCCGATTTGAAAAATCCTTCCTGTATCGCCTACAAGACCTAATAGAAAATATTTTTCACATAATTTCTAATGTTTGGTAAAGAATGGTTTGGCCACCACGGGGCATAAGTGTTAATTTCTGCTTCTGATATATTTGTAGCAAAATTGGGGCTCCTGAAAGCTCGACTAATTTTTTGTTTTTTGTTTTCTTGGACAGATACCGCTCATACGGAAAAACCTTTTGAGAATACTTTCTTCCTAAAATAATGCATGGTTTTCCCACCAGGGAACGTAAAGTCACATCTTATTTTTGTCGATATCTGTTTCTAAGAGTCCGATTTGAAAAATTATTTCTGTGTTGGAGAGCGTTTCCGGTACAAAATGTTTCTCATGAAAATTCATGTTTTTCTTAACGCACAAGTCTGCAACCAGAGGGCGTAAGCTCACGATTCCGTTTACAGCAATATCTGAGGGATTAAAAACCCGATTGAAAAACTTCTTTCTTCCGTCAGATACTTTTATTTTCCATGCCGGTTCCTTTGACTTTGAATAGCTTTGATAAATTTAATTTGCATCAGAACGGATTCAAAAGATGTGCTTATTACACCCGATAATTCGGTGTCATCTTTCTTGTTTTGTTTTGTTTTTTCGCAGTACCCAGGTTTCACTATCATACATCAGCAGGGCTAGAAAAATTTCATATTGGTTTACCAGTCTGGCAAATATCTCACTCGCCAGCTAAAAATCAAAAGCCTTGCATAGTTGTTGACTTTGTTTCGTGTTTTAAAGTTTGATTCATTAAAAGTTTGTACACATCTCTCAAATAATGTTTTATTGCTAACCAAATTTAAATGATTAACCATTATATAATAACCACACTCAGTTTTCTCCCTCTAGAATAGATGATGCAAGAATCCTTCAGTGTTTTAGAACTTTCCTAACAGCTCCGCGGAAACACGGATTCCTGTGTTTGCCCTTTGACCTATGACAGCAAGTGACTAAGCAGCAGCTAGTGAGGTGCATGCGACTCTTACACTGCCTGTCTTTTCCCTCAGCATTTGGGAAAGCCATTCTACCGGGCACCATTGCAGCTTCTTACCTCATGTTCCTTGTTAAGTGCACCATGCCTGGATATTTTGACTCACGGCATTTGTTGTCCAATTTCTTTTGCGGAGAAATTGGTTTTACATGCTAGCACACAATCACGTATCACTTCTGTGAATTAAAATAAGTTTTCTTAAGAAACTGATGGTTTTACGTATCCAACAATAGGCATAGTAATGTAAAATTGCTGATTTGAATCAAACTGCTCTACTGAATTTTTTCCTCGTCAACTAACTTTGGTTTAAATAAAGGAAAAACCAAAGTTATGGTTTTCCCCTTACTTACAATCATTTTGACTTTCATAAAAATGTCTTACATCAGGAATAACATATTCATTTTTGCTCTCAGACAACAGGAACTCTCATCAGTAACACACCTCTTTACTACAAAGATATTTTCATGTCTGAAAAAATAAAATTTAGAATTGTAATATAATTGCTAAGAGCATTATGATGGTAAAAAAAAATCAAGTGGTTTCTTATTTAGAAGCAATGAGAGATACCAATGGTGATGAAACTGCAGTTTGAAAAAATGATAAAGAAAGCAAAGTTATTTTTTTCAATATAAGGTGGACACCAAAAGAGCTTACATACAAAAAAAAATTAACACGTATTCTTTTAAAAAACAAATTCATTAACACAAAGCATGTACATAAATTTAAAATAAATCTGAGTGCGTTAGTTTATCATAAAGATTCTCAATCAGAGTTTCAGAGTCAGTGACGGATCCTACTAACCCAAAGCTAGCTTCCACCTTATTACAAATGGCAACCACAGTCTGTTCCCCCAAATCAGAATTACATCATATGTTGAGACAGAAATATCATCACAAACAAGACTACTGGCCACAATCAACCTGCAATTAGAATGGTGGATACAAAACTGAAAGACAGGGTTAACTGATGTGGAAGTTGTGCTTATAGAAAACATCCATTATAAGAACTGTATTGAAGAAAATTTCCAAATACAAGAATCTATGAATGGAAACCCAAAAGATCTGGAAATAGAAGCATATCTGGAAATACAAACATATATCACAGACCATGATACCCATCATTTTAGCACCTCTGTGATTTTTAACAACTTTCTACTTAAACACGTGCAAGAACTGGGATTACAACAACTACTACTTCAGCAGTCCAAAAGGCAGTTATTTTGCTATACAGATGCCATATCACTCAAAAATTCCTAGATGCCTAGAACTGAAAAGATTTGCTAAGTTTTTTGTTTGTTTGTTATTTTTTCTTGATGACTTTCAATGAAAATGAAAAAACACAAGCAGTAATAATACACATAATAAATTATGTGATACTGGGGAAAGTTCCAGAAAAGAAAACATTTCGTTATTTATGTTCAACCACTAAAGAGACTGAAAAACTTAATACAAAATTATTCAACAGAATCAACAAATCTGGGAAAGTACCATATCAGCTGTACAGAAATATTTTTATTAAGCAAGACAGTATTCAGTGGAAATATACTCCTTGTTGTGGTATGCAAAGGAGTATTTAGATGTACTTACTTTTTAATGTCAACAAGAGCTGGGTTCAAAATAAATGGCTCTGTACGAGGTCAGAAGCTGCAGAGATGAAAGTGGTAACAGAAATATCTGATAATAACAAACAGATTTAATGGCAAAACAGCATTTCTAATGTAGACATTAGCAGTGAGCTGTTGAAGAAAAGGTTAATGAGAACCATAGTGAACATGTGTGTCATAAAAGGTTAATGAGAACCATAGGTTTGTACATGTGTGTCACAAAATGGGAGATGAAAAATTGCCTAGACCAGCAGTGGCAAACCTATGGCATGCAAAAAAAAAAAAAAAAAAATGTTGGCATGCTGCATGTTATGCCACTTCTTGATTTTTAAATCACACCCATAAAAAATAAATAATGATTATCATTACTGTGAAAGAAAGCAGATGGTCAGAGTATTTTTGAATGCCAGGGATACACCTTAGAGAATTTCAGTAAGGGCTGAAGAAGCAGATTTCATTCAGCTTAAGCATCTTTGAAGGGAAATGCCCCAAAAGAGGGCCTGCAGCCCACCAGCCAGTGGTAAGGTAACAGTTTAATGAGTTTGTCTAAGAAGAAGCACAAAAAATCTCCCTGGCTGTAATTCGAAGGGACATTAGCAGATAAGCGATGAGCAGTGGGTTCAATTACTATGTGGCAGCGTACGAAAACACCTCTCTTTCCAGACCAATGGGAAGGGAGATTACCCCTGCTCCAGAGTGGCCATGGAAAGGGGGGCTTGACACCCCCGCCATTGGTATAGCTAAATATTTTTTAAATTTAAAAATTTAAAACACTAAAATCGACAAAACCTTTTTTTAAAGCATTTTTAAAAATAATAAGATATTAGTGATTGATTGTATCAATTGTTTTTGTTGTATTTTAGTATCTAGTACATGTACTAAAATGTTTGACAGCCTTGAAGGAGGTAAGGATTTTTCTTAGCCCTCCTCCCCTAAAAGTACTCATATGGGTGCCACTGCCCATGCTCACTGTGAAAACAAAAGCAGTGTTCACAGGAGCCTGTCTTTCCAGCTGGACATCAAAGATGTTTTGAAATCCTCATAGGCTCAGTGTTTACGCCAGTATTTGGGTAATAATAGAAGTAAGTGAATGGGATTGGCTACACTCAGCTTATATTTCTCTTCTGTTGTTTGTGAGCAAACAGTGAATAAACAATAAATGATAATCAGCTGCACAAAATTCCCATGGGCATGCGAGACAAATTTTTAGAAGAATATCTCCAATTTGGGCATACACTCTCAAAAAGGTTTATCACTCCTGAAGCCTAGACAGATGTTGCACACTGTGGTACCAGGCTACAGACTAAGGCAGCAGGATTGGAATAAAATTGAAAGAAGGCATGCATGCATCAGTCATTAGTGACCAAAGAAGCAACAAGTTTGAGACAGAAAATTTTCTAATGTATGTGAACGATGGAGAAAGTTTGTTGCAAATCGGAATTCACATTTATTTATTTTTTCATGTAGACTGTCCCAAAAACCTTCCTAACCCCATATTGATATGTAAGCGGTGACAGGGTGATTCAAAAATACAAATTCTCTTTCACAAAAATTATTTCTGCAAATCACTGAAAATACACACCTTTCTTTTATACACTATTTTGGCAATATCTTCCTTCTGTTCCACAGACAGATCGGGAGCCATCTTAACTAAAATTGGTGGTTTTCCATTTTCAAGTTTATTTCTTGCTTCAATAACCTGAGAATGTCAAAGAATAAATAAAAAAGCACAATGAAAATGATCTATATTTTCACACTATACACTG
Source organism: Macrothele yani (assembly GCA_039090855.1). NCBI lineage: Eukaryota > Metazoa > Arthropoda > Arachnida > Araneae > Macrothelidae > Macrothele > Macrothele yani. The sequence continues at coordinate 34,884,549 of CM077001.1, read as the reverse complement.
CAGCAGCAAATTATTAGGAACAGCCAATGGCAATCAGACACATGCCATCCTCGCAACTATAACTTTGAGATGGCTTTGTAAACAGCTTGCTGCAAAGGATTCAGATGTGTATGAACTGTATGTATAGGCAACTTGGTAAGAAATGATTTAGACTTTGAAAGGTAAGACAAGCATTTCAGAAGTGGCAAAACTCCTCAGCCACGAAATAATAACTGTAAAAAATTTGAAGAAATCTTAATATCATCATGTCACGCATAGGTTACATTAAGAAATTATACGTGGTGGGACGTTTCAGTAGTGACTTCTACCTTCATCAGCTATGGAATGAAACATGTGATATAAGCATCAGTTGTTGCCAGATTTCAAAATAGCTTTCCAAATGATAGGGATGTGAAAAGGTGCATCTGTATTGCAGGTGTTATGGGTAAAGTAGATTTCAATGCTCTCGTGGTACCTGAGGGCTTTCCAATTGCTGAACGGAGTGATATGTTTAACATTTTGCTAATCGGGGATCGCTAACATATCACTGATAGTTAAAATTGAAAGGAAGGTGGAAGGGTTGCCTTTCTTAACATCAGCGATATGCTCCATCAATCGCCTGTTGATGCTGAGGTAAGTACTACTAACGTAGTGGGTAATGCCTGTGAAAGTGTTGGTAGGGATAGAATAGACACCTTGTAAATCAAGGGGCTTATTGGGATCTCTGTCTTTAAGGATGAGGTTAAGAAGATGTGGAGGCGGTTTAAGCTGCAATTCTGTACCTAAAAAAATCTGAAAATAGAGCAAACTTTATGAGTGAAGGACGGGCTAAAGGGGCAAAGTGCCAACAAACTGATGAGTGGTGGAAGGTTCAGGCAGTAAACTGGTAGATCTATTCTGTGATTGAAATTTCTTAATGTCTACGTACTAAGAGGGGTGGAAAGTCATGCAATTTGTCAATGTTGATGATGTTCTGATATTCTTTTTGTAAAGCAGAAGGGCTGTTGCAAATAAGGTTAGCTCTGTGTAAGATTTCATAGCAGCCAATTTATATTTTTCAAAGGTGCAAGAGTGGTAGGAGATGATGGGTGGCAGAAGGTTTCCTGTAAACAGAGACCAAATGAAAAGTCTGGATTGATCATGAATGGAACACGGGATTACACCATACAATACAAATTTTGAAGATTACGCTAAACATGAATGTCGGTTGCTTCGACTAGCAAATCTTGTGATGGTAGACCTACCAACCTCTCAGAACCAAAAAATGTTGCGCTCAGATAGAAAAATCGTACCACGACGCACGCTGATAATTTTTGAAGACTATTTCAGCTATATAAATTCTTGATGATGAGAATGTGGAGATTTTTTCCCTACATCAAAATTTTATTGAGAAACTAATTAAATCTAATCAGCAAACACTTTTATGTTGTTAATTATTAGAAAAAAATTACAATTATGGGAGAAATTTTCACTACACCTAACTTCCGTTTTCGGGAATTTAGAGAAGCGGAAAACTTGCATCTTAGGAGGTCTGCAAGATGGTTTAATCGGGTTCTGGGATGTCCTTCATGTACCACTTGTCTCTGCAAAAAAACAACAAATTCATTTGCAGTGGACACAGGAGCACCAAAACTGGAAAAAGGTGGCCTGGCCCAATGACATCACACTTCCAGTTAATACACGCCAATGTGTGGGCCAAAATGTGACATTAAAGGCATGTAATGATAGAATCCAGTTGCCTAACATTAACTGTACAAGTTAGTGGAGGTGGTATAATGGTCTTGGGTCTGTGTTTCGTGGCAGGTATTGGGCTCCTAAATATAGGTGTCAACTATGGGGAAAGATCCAGTCTAACTTCAAATGCTGCAAAAGAAATACAGTCAACTCCACTTATATTGAACCTCTGTGGACTCGCACATTTCGTTCACTATGTCCAAGGTTCATTCACTAAAACCGAAGTGACTTCCCTTAACCTGAATTGAGAGGAATGGTAAGCAAGAAAGTAAAATATCTACATATGTACCTAAAAAATAATATTTTTATGTACGTGGTGTATATTCATTAAATTAAGTAAACAAAATCAATTTTACATTACCTTAACGAACATGAAAATAGTTTGTTATGTGCCGCTGCTTGCTGCAAACAGTTTTAATAAATATTTTCTCTATGTCCTTTTCTAGAATCTGTGCTTTTGCTACAAACGATTCGACATTTTCCATACATTCTAGGAACTTTAGCACAGTCCTGACTCCCTCCAACAACTATTTCACTGTTAAAATATGTTCTTCATTATCGTCCTCATCATCTTCAGCCTTGTTTTCTTCCGTGCTGGAGCCGTCTTTCACAGCCTCAACAATAGTTTCATCCGACGGGATTTCATTCGTTATAACTTCACAGTCAGCATCAATAAAATTTTCAGCTTCGGTGGAATTTGTACCAATATGCTGAAGCAGGTCCTTGAGAGGCACATCATCCTCTTCTTCGAATGCCACATGTCCAGTAGCCAAAACAGCCCTCCAGAAACAGTTCTGTATAGTGACAGTTGACACACTGCTCCACGCTTTGTTTCCAAAATGTACAGCATTCAGAACTTTTATTGATGTGTTCTGCTTTGATTCCAAGGCTTGGATTAAATGAAGCATTGCTTCCCTTCTGCAATAGGTTTTAAAGCTGCGAATCACACCTTGATCCATGGGTTAGAGGACTGACGTGGTGTTGGCAGGCAGGAACACCAGCTTGATGTCGCTGAGGTTTTTAATCCTACCTTTGTTCTTCAATGCACTTAAGGAGTAGTAGGCCTACAAGATTGTTCTCAACACATTCTTTCAAGTTTTTAGAAGAAAATTTGTTTTGAAATAAGTTACAATTTCATGTTACAAGTACATTCTTTTCTTTGAAGTTTTATTTTTTAGGTTCACTATGACCGAAGTTGAGGGTTCACTCTAAACGAAAATTTTAATGGACATTTCCGATGTTGCGGGTCGGGATCAATGATTTAGGTTCACTATAGCCGAATGTTCACTATAACAGAGTTCATTATATCCAGAGTAGACTGTATATTAGATTAATAGATTTAAAATTTCAGAATAACCATCAACCCTACATGTTTCAATGGACTAAAGTAAATCCAAATGATTACAATAATTCATAAACGTATAAAACGAGCGAAACACACAGAGTCACGTACAGTAAAAGGTTCGTTTAACGGTAGCTTTCGGTCATTCTACGACCTTGATCACCCGTGATCGACTGGATGGGCTGGTTGCCAGAACTACAATTTGAAGTTGGGGTGTTGGAAATGTTGCCAGATTTTAGAAGAGAGATCCAAATAAATGGGATTTGGTGAGGGGTCTCTGAATTGCAGTTTTTGGTGAACAAAATTTCAATGCTCTCTTGGAAATGCAGAGATGCCTTGTTGATGAATGGGGCAATGTTTTTGGTTTCTTTCCAAATGGAAACTGCAGAGGTGTCTTCAAGGGTTAGTGCAGATAAAGCTGTCTTTGGAAGACCATTGGAAACATCTTTTTTGTGTTCACCAAGTCTTGTTTTGATGCTTCAGTATGTGCTTCCAATATACAATGAGAGACCAGAGGAAGTTGAAATGGGAATAGCATAAACTCCAAGGGTGTCTGTCCAAGGGTGAGACAGGATCCCTGTCTTTAAGCAGGCACATTATTAGCAGAAGGGTTTGGTTTCACTGTGAGAGTGTAGCCCATAGTTTTGAAAAGTTTACACATCTTATAAGAGAAAGATCCTTCTAAAATCTGGCAACATTTCCTACACCCCAACTTCAAATTGTAGTTCAGGCAAACAGCCCATCTAGTCGATCGCGGGTGATCAAGGTCGTGGGATGACCGAAAGCTACCGCTAAACGAACAACCTTTTACCGTACGTGACTTTGTGTGTTTCGCTCGTTTTATATGTTTATGTGTTGTTGTCGCGTGAAGCCTGAGTTTTAAACCCGATTACAATAATCTTACTGTAAAACAACTACATGATTATAATTTGGGTAAAATGATGTTTAAAAGAATCAAAAGTAATCTCAATTTTGATTTAATATCATTAAATATCTGTACACAACAACATGAAACCAGAAACAGGACAAATCTTCTTCCAATGTTTCTCCAGGCAGAATCAGCTAAGGCAAATATAAATTATTCTGGTAACAAACTATGGAACTCATTGCCTGATGACCTAAGATCTACAAAGAATATTAACCTATTCAAGAAAAAACTAAAACTATATCTCATGAGAAAAATCTAAACTAACAATAATTTTGAGGAAAACACAGAAAATGCCAAACAACACGTTATGATACTTTATACTAATAATCTATGATCTCTGGTTGAGTTGTCTGGATCTGGGCGGGTGTGATTCTAAATCAAAATTAACTCACAGATCAAATTGGTGTAATACTAGAAGTAGATGGAGATCTCGTGAATGTTTCTTCACTTTTCATATTATAACACTGTAAACTATCGCCAATTGGACTGTCCTGGCACAGAGAAAAATAAGGGGGAGGTGAATGGTAGGGAAGCGGACTACAGAGGGGTGGGAGATGGGGAAGGAGTAACTAACATTAATTCTTTCCATATATTTAAATGTCATTGCATGCTGGTTTGTCTTTCGTAAAATGTGTTTTGTAACTTTCCCTTCAGGGAGTTTCCAAGTTGTTTCAACACTCACTAATTGTCACGACAATATAACTACGTTATGTATTTGGATGTGACAACTAAATAAAATAAATAAATAAATAAAAATAAACAAAAATAATTTTACTGTCCACCTAATATTTTTTGTCCTGTTTAATTGTCACTTTGGCCTCATAAAGTGGACCAAGATCCACCTTTTGAGGTCAAAGCAATTTTTTTTTAATTAATAAATAACAAAATAAATAAAAGCCATTTTCTTCACATTCAGCATTGCTAATTTGATAAGAAACTGGATTGCCAACCCCGTATTAAGTGTTCTTGTGACATGAGTTAAATGTTTAAAACAATTATCAAAAATAAAATAAATAAAAATACAAAAACGTATAATCTCTAGCACCTTCATTTACCTATTTATTTTTTACACTATGTTTGAGTAATCCTGCTAATTTCTCATATTTTTTATAAACATTTGGAAATAAAATCTCTGGATATTTTTATAAAATCACAAGCTAAATTTTATTTTTTTAAATATTAATATTCAGCTGAAGAATATTTCTGTTCCCTTGTTCATTTTCTGATGAGCAATTCCAATTGTGTTTTGAAATATATCTGCGTCCAGTCTCGTAGTTCATCTTTTTGCCTTTTATTTTATTTGCCTCCTGATATCAAAACGTAAGTGCTCCTCCCATGTCTGATCTCTTCAGCCTTCCCCCCCCCCCCCAATAATTTGGTAAAGCCGGCACTTCTGTTCCTAAATACCTATGGGGCGGCATTTGGCTGCCATGAGTTATCTTAACATCACTGAGGACCAAGCATATCCGTACATGTGAATGGTGTTTCCTGATGGAGGGGGTTACTTACAGCAGGATAATGCATCATGCCACAAGGCTGGGATTGTCACACAGTGGTTCCAGGAGCACGACATTGAATTGAAAGTACTAAAATGGCATACACAATCGCCATATCTCGACCCAATTGAACACCTGTGGGGATGAGATTAAGAGAGCCATTCAAAACAGAGATCCTCTTCCAGTGAACATTTGGCAATTGATCATCATCATCATCATCATTGTCAACCATTATCAATCCACTGCTGGACGAAGGTCTCCCCAAGTTTCCTCCACAACGGTCTGTCTTGTGCCAGTCTCCTCCATGTCACTCCCGCATATTTACGAATTTCATCCACCCATCTCCCATGTGGTCTTTTTCTGGGTCTTTTCCTGTCCCTTGGAATCCAATCTAAAATTTCGGCTGTCCATCTATGGTCTGTCCTTCTGGCAGTATGTCCAGCCCATTGCCATTTCAGGGATTTAACTCTGATCATGATGTCTTCCACTCTCGTCATTTTTCGGATCCACGAGTTCCTCTTCTTATCTCTCCTGGTTATACCAAGCATGCACCTCTCCATGCCTCTTTGAGTTGTCTGCAGCCTTTGTATGTCTCTTTTAGTTAAGGTCCACGTCTCTGCGCCATACGTAAGCACTGGAAGGATGCATTGATCAAACACTTTTCTTTTAAGACATAATGGCATATTGCTCTTGAAAATTATGCTGTTTCTTCCAAAAGCTCTCCAGGCAAGTTTTGTACGCCGATTAATTTCTTCATCAATGTGACCCTCACTTGATATCTGCTGTCCAAGATAAACATACGTATCTGTTATCTCCAGTTTTTCTCCATCAATTGATAAATCTTCATTTCTTGTAAAAGCATTGAACATCACTTTTGTCTTCTGAAAGTTCATTTTTAATCCCACTTCTTTACTCTTGTCAGCAAGTTCCTGGATCATACTCTGCAGCTCTGATGGGGTAGTTGCAAAAATGACTACGTCATCAGCAAAACGAAGGTGGGTTAGATAATCTCCATTAATCTTTATCCCTTTGTTTTCCCAGTTCAGTGATTGAAAGACATTTTCCAATGTGGCATTAAAGAGCTTTGGAGATATGGTGTCACCTTGTCTCACTCCTTTCCAATTTTTATGTGTGTTGTATTTTCAAACAGCCGAATCTTTGCACTTGCATTTTCATAGATGTTATTAATAATATTAATGTATGCATCTTCAATACCGCAGGATTTCAGAGCCGTGGTAACTGCTGATGGTTTCACCGAATCAAAGGCTTTTTCATAATCGATAAAAGCCATGCACAATGGAAGTTCATATTCCCTCGCTCTTTCAATTAGTTCTCTCAGTACGTGGATATGATCTATTGTGCTGTAGCCACTCCTGAATCCAGCTTGTTCTCTCGGTTGAGCCATGTCCAGTGTTACCTTCAAGCGGTGTGAAAGAACTTTAGTGAAGATTTTATAAACCACTGATAGGAGGCTGATAGGTCTGTAGTTCCTGAGATCCTCAATGTCACCTTTTTTATGTAGCAGGATCATTGTAGCATTGTTCCAATCCTCAGGAATCTTCCCTTCATTAAGGCATAGAGTGAAAATTTGGGCGAGTACTGTTTCAATTTCTCCGCTTGCTTCTTGTATGATGTCTATAGTAATTCCATCTTCTCCTGGAGCTTTCCCCGCTTCATGTTCTTGATTGCATGAGCAACTTCTGCTGGGAGGACTGGAAGAACTCTGGTACCTTTCATGATGTCTGGAGTACATGTATCATCCCTTTCATATAATTTGGAGTAGAAATCTTTCACTCTTGTCAAAATTTCGCCTCTATTTCTTGTTATAGAACCATCTTCTTTTCTCAGAGCCATAATCTGTTTTCTTCCCTTACTGAGATGTCCCTTTGCTATCTTCAGGCTTTGGTTGTTTTCAATTGCTTTCCTCACTAGCTCACAGTTGAATTTCCTTACGTCTTCAGTGATACTTTTTCGTGTTGTCTTGCATAGCTCTATATATTCCACTTTGGAAGTCACATCTTCTTTAGTTGTCCTCATCTCTCTTCTTTTTTGCATCAACATTTTGGTTTTTCCTGATAATTTGTTCACATGCAACTTGTTCTTAGACCCAGCTAATTTTGTTGCTGTTTCCATAAGAGCTTTGGTTACTTTTCTGTTAACTTCCGAAATATCCACTTCTTCCGATGTTAGGCCTTCTAAAGCAGAGAATCTGTTCTTCAGTTCCAACTTGAAAGTATTATGGTGTTTTTTAAGGTTGGTTATGTCAATACATTTTGTTTGTCTTATGAGCTTGCCACGTTCCAGTTTAGTGTTGAGGTGCATCTTACATCTCACCAATCTATGGTCACTACCTGTGTTGAACTTGTTCAGCACACTGCAGTCTTCGATGACGAATTTTTTGTTACACATAATAAAATCAATTTCACTTGTCGTCCCAATTGGATGTCTCCATGTCCATTTCCTGTGTGGCTTTTTCTTGAAAAAGGAGTTCAAGATGAAAAATCCTTCTGCCTCTGCAAACTCAACGAGAGTATTTCCACGCTGGTTTCTGTTGCCGTGACCGAATTTACCTACTGAAGTTTCATTCTGTTGCCGTTGCCCTATTTTTGCATTGAAATCTCCCATAATTATCTTCAAGTGCTGCTTACCTTTATTATTTAGATGACGAATTTCCTCATAAAATTCTTCAATTTCTTCTTCAGGATGACTTGTGGTGGGTGCATAAGTTTGAATAATCTGAGCCTGGTATCTTCTCGATAGTTGGATAACGAGACGTGCAGCTCTGTCAGAAGAACTTTCAACTTCTACCACTTTATCCTTCAGTTTCTTGTTTATTATAAATCCAACACCACTAGTTCTGCCAGTATCTGTCCCACGATAATAGAAGAGATGTCCACTTTTCAGTTCAATGAGATCTTCTCCTTTTCTCCTTACCTCACTTAGCCCGACGATGTCCCACTTGATCCTTTGTAGTTCCTCTTCCAATTCAAGTAGCCTTGAATCAGAAGATAGGGAGCGTCCGTTATAGGTAGCCAAGGTCAGCATCAAATGGCAGCCTAGTCCGGTCCTCCGGGGATTCTTAGCACCCTCTGCCTTCATGTCGCACTGGCCGCTGCCTTGGCCAGGTACATTCCAGCTGCCGGAGACTGAGGGCCAAGATTTAAGTTGTAGAGTCATTTTGGAGGTGTTTGGCCGTAACTCACCACGCTGGCCAAGCGGGTTGGTGAGTGTGGGATAGCATTTCCTCTGATCCCGATGGTATAGTTATACCGCTATTGGCGGTCGTCAGAGCCCCTTTAGTGGGAACAGGATGCACCACGAGAAGGCGGGGTTGACATTTGTCAAGGAGAGGCTGTGATGTTACGCATCACCTGACCTTACATCCTTTGGCAATTGATAGACGGCATTATATCCTCTTGGCTGAACTCACCAGTAAAATTATATAAGCACCTCACTGAATTCATGCCACATCAAATCAAGGCTGTTTTCAACGCCAAAAGCAGCACAACCTCATTGAATTCATGCCACATCAAATCGAGGCTGTTTTGAACGCCAAAGGCAGCACATGTTATTAGGTAGGTGTTCCTAATACTTTACAACTTCAGTGTATCAGCATATGTATGATTTTTACAACATTAATTTTCACAAAGAACATACTTTTTATCCCAAAAACGAGTACATGTACACTATCTACCAACAAGTAATTGGACACCCCTGCAATCGACGATATCTGCAGTCCTGATACAAGTCACGGCCGCCGCCATTAAATATCGTGTGGGAAACAACAACGCAACCAGTCGCATGCAAGATGCCATGCAGTTTGGAGCTCTCCGATTTCGAGAAAGGTGTAATCATTGGGTATCACAGAAATGGTCGATCCGTACATGACATATCCAGCGAGTTGAAGTACCCAAAATCGACAGTGGCCTACATGATTGGCAAGTGGAAGATGAGAGGTGACTGTCGAAATGTGCCCTGACCCGGCAGACCCACAAAACTGGGAGTTTAGAGACCGACAGGTGCTGGCCAGAGAAATTCGGAAGAACCACTCCAAATCGATGGGCCACATCCGAGAGGAGTTTCAACAGGCATCCGGGAGTGTTCTTTCGATTAATACCATCCGTAAGGAAGCCCATCTGCTCGGTTATCATGGACGTGCTGCCGCCCACAAGCCTTTGATCACTAAGTCCAATAGCGCTGCTCGGCTAACATGGTGCAAGGAACGTCGGCAGTGGACCGTTGAACAGTGGAAACAGGTTCTCTGGAGCGACGTATCAAGGTTCACTCTCTACCGTTCGGATGGCAGGGTCTGGGTTTGCCGTTTGCCTGGAGAATGCCTCCTGCCAGAATGTATTGTGCCAACTGTGAAGTTCGGCGGAGGTGGAATTATGCTATGGGGGTGCTTCTCCTGGTATGGCACGGGACCCTTGGTCGCAATTCCTGGTAGACTCAACGCCAAGACCTACTGCACCATTTTGGATGACCATGCACTTCCTACATTGTGGCAGTTTTACGGGGTGGACCCATGTTACTTTCAGGATGACAATGCCACCTGTCATGTTGCAAGGTCCACCATGGCTTGGTATGATGACAATGGGGTTAATCAAATGGACTGGCATGCGCAGAGCCCGGACCTTAACCCTATCGAGCACATCTGGGACGAGTTGGAGCATCGACTTAAGCGGTGCCCCCACCGTCCGATATCGGTGAGGGAACTGACCTGTCTTCTCCAAGCCGAGTGGAAGAAAATACTGCGAGCCATCGTACAACACCTGGTTGAGAGTGCCCCGGAGGGTTGCAGCTGTAATCGCCGCTCGTGGAGGCTCCACCAACTATTGAAGGTGAATAAACTTTGTTTTCCTTTGCTATCACAGGTGTCCAATTACTTGTTGGTAGATAGTGTATATGCAATTGAAGTCAAATATGCAGGCAACTTTGGGGTCTGCACGGTCAGGAGCAGCACTAAGACATCATTGTCTCAGAGAGTTCATTTAGATGATTCATTGCAGTGGAGAGCTATAGGGAAATTAGAATCAGGACGGTCTCAAGATATCAAGTGGACAGATGGTTAAATGTGGATCAGTCCTGTGTCTGCCACCTCTGGAGGCAATTGCAGGATACTGAAACTTCAAGACCTGGACCAGAACACTAGAGTGTCATTTCTGCTCAACAAGACAGCTTATTGGTGTTAACTGCTGGGTGCAATCCTAGCAATATGGCACACCAATTGGCTTAGACCATCACTGTGGTAAATGAGCAGACTGTATCCTGACATATGGTACACTGAAGATTGTAAAACAGTAGTCTGTAAATAGTAGTCTTCTTGCATACAGACTACATGCAAGAAGCCCTGTCGTGTGTGTTCCCTTGAGCATATCTCACAGAAGAGCTTACTTTGAATGTTGTCCTCAACACGTTCATTGGACCTACCAAGAATGGGCACATGCTCTTTACTGATTACAGCAGATTTTGTTTGCAAGCACATTCTCAGAGAACATTCATACTGCAAGAACATGGAACATGATATCTGCCAATGAGCATTTGGAAATGAGACCATTTCGGAGGTGATAGAGTTATGGTTTTGGCCAGAATCTGTATCTATCATCATTTACCTCTCCACATAATAACCAGGGAAAACTGTCAAGGTCTAATGGCTGCCAGGTATGATGAAGGAGAGAGAGAGAGAATCCTCATGTTTGTCATTTTACAGGTGAAATGGGTCTGGGTTTTCAGTTAATAGATCACAATGCCTGACCTCATAGGCCTTTGTTGGTCAATGAATAACTTGAAAGTGAAGATATTGAACGTATGGATTGGCTGGTATGGTCACCAAATTTTATTTGATTGAGTTTGTTCGGGACACTTTAAGTTGGCAAGTTGCTGCTCACTCAACCTACTTCTACAGCTAAACAGGATTTATGGTATGATGTTCTTTTCTGGAAGAATGGGACTTAATACGGCTGTCTCCCCAAAGGACACCCTCATTTAAAGCATGGTCTGGCACTGTGAAGCTTACATTGCTGTCCATGGTGATCACATTCTGTATTGAGACTGGAGTACCTTTTTTTTTTTTTGCTGATTTATGAAATATCATTCTATGTCTTATTTCATTAATTCCATCACAAGCCCATAATTTGGATGCACTTGCATACATCTTACCCCTTTTGCATTCACAAGTGTGAAACACTGTACCACACAGCATACATAAAAAGTTGCTTTCTTTATGTTCATTACATTGTCAATTATTGTCTGTTAACTGGATTTTTATAGTTGTTGCTTTATTTTTGAGCACCCATGTACATGTATACACATATTTTACAATATGACCCAAAATCCTATTGTGTATACCATTACAAACCACCAAACAAAAATCAGAAAAACACAGTGTTATTTACCAACCACTCCAAGTTTATTATTTTTGGATTACATCAGATATTTGTCACCTCTTGATGAAATTCCAGGTGTATCTGGTATAATCCAAAATTAATAAATAACTTGAAGTGATAAAGAATACTGTGGTACTTCAATTTTTCTTTTAAATCTTGAATGATTCCTCTGAGTACAACCAAGTAAATCATTTGATTACAATTAACTTTACATAAATGAAAATTCTTTAATAACTTGGATGGTATGAATTTAGGACGGTTGTATTAAATTAAACAGCCAGTGTGCCATGAAAGCACAGGGTGCTCAGGATCACTGGAAGTATAGGGAATAATGGTTAATGGAGATAGTTTAACCACCTTTGTTTTGCTGTGCTGACAACAGTAATTTTTGCAAGTACCCTCCCACCCTCAGAGCTGCAGAGTATGATCCAGGAACTTGCTGACAAGAGTAGAAGTGAGATTAAAGATGAACGAAAAAGAAATTTATGTACAATGCTTTTGCATAAACTGAAAATTTAAAGGTTGATTGGGCAAAGTTAAAAGCAACTGAGCATACATTCACCTTGGACAACCGGTATCAACTGAGGGCCACACTGAAGAAGAAATTACCATTCATACACATGTATAAATTCAAAGTTTTTGGAAGAAATCCTGCTTTCAAAGTAGGGGATCAGTTTACATGTAGGTCAGTAAAAAATAGAGTTGGACTTCCAAAGTGCTTTTGTAAATTCTCCAGCAAAATTTGCCAGCAGGTGTGTTTACGTTTTAGACCATGACCCTCCGCAACAGTTTTCTTACCATCTGTCAGTTATTTCCTCAACTGCACCCTGCCATTTTGATGAGAGAGGGAAGCTATGGGTAACAACTATAGATATGGTTATTCTGCTCTCACGACATCATAGAGAAACAGCACTCCTTCCATCAGCCAATAGCATACATGCAATGCAAAAGGAGATGTTGTCTTCACACTAAAGAAGAAAATTATGGTTAGAGATTTTTCCCATTCCATCCTACACCTTTTTACTGAAACATTGCTACGTTCAACAAGTTTCGAAACTTTGTGAATATTTGACAAATGTCAGTGAATTACGTCATTCCCCGCTGAGCAAGCGAAGAGCATGATGTGACCAACCAGCCAGAACCAGTTTGATCCAGATCCAACACGTACAGCGTATGTGCGTAGTTCATGATTACAGGCATTCGAGGCTCTCCGTTGTGAGGACAACGATATCAAATTTTGAACAGCGTTCAAGTGTAAAATTGTGTGTCCTGCTCGGAAAATCTTTCGTTGAGACTTTTCAAATGATTAAGTCAGCGTACGGTGAGAATGCAATGAGTTGAACTAGAGTTTATGAGTGGCATCGACAATTCGAAAACGAGTGACAGGTATCAAGGCTGATGAGAGGTTAGGACGACCTTCAACATCCACAATGGATGAATAAATCGCCATTGTCAAAGAAATTGTGAAAAATGACCGTCGAAAAACTGTTGCAGCGATTGCAGAAGTTGCTGGCATCTCAGTTGGAAGTTGTCATGTCATTTTAACAGAGAAACTGGGCATGCATCACGTGTGCCAACAAATTGTTCCCGAAAACCTGACACAAGAAAAAATGGATGAGTGAATGCAAGTTTGCGGGGATAACATAGATGCAGTGGATTCAGATCTCGATCTCTTGAATCGATTGATCACTGGCGATGAGACTTGGTGCTTTCTGTATGACCCCCAATTCAATAGACAGTCAAAAGTGTGGAAATCACCGCCGTCATGACAACCAAAAAAGTTCAAGGCTGACCGCTCCAAAGGAAAAGTCTTGTTAACAGGTTTTTTTTTCAATTGCAAGGGGGTTATACACAAGGAATTCCTTCAACATGGTCGTACAGTCACTAAAGAAGAGTACATCAACATCCTGAAACGTCTCCGAGAATCAGTGAGATGCAAGCGACCCGATCTTTGGAAGACCAACTCGTGGGTGCTCCATCACAATAATGCGCCGGGTCACAGATACCTCCTGGTGTCAGATCACCTGTCCAAACATCACATTCTCATTCTTCCACAACCAGCTTATTCCCCTGATCTCACCCTGTGCGACTTTTTCCTTTTTCCCCGGATGAAGTATTTGCTTAAGGGGCAATGCTTCTCAAGTTCCGAAGAAGTGCAACAAGCTGCGATGGAGGGGCTGGAGGATGTGGCAAAAGAAGGCTTGTAATCTGCATTTAAATCTTTGTATGAGCGCTACCAAAAATGCATAGTTGCACAGGGTACTTACTTCAAAGGAAACACAGCATAAACAGGCATTATCTGTACTCATCCTTTTTTAATATAAAAAGTTCCGGAACTTTTTGAACATACTAGCATATGTATGTATTCTGAAAAAAACCCAACCCTGTTTTATAATTTATTATTTATATCACGTACTATCACACAAACAGCCGTGGTCCCAAAATAAAGAAATTGCCAACAATTTCTGCAGTAGGAGGATTCACATAACAGTTCTTCGAAAGTGCTCCCAAAACTTAAAAATATTCGTCTTTTTGCACCATGAGTGGGTTTCTACAGGAATAAGTGCCACTAATATGATAAGTGTAAAACCTAATACCGTTTCAAATTAGTGGAATGTCTTGCTTCTAAACATGAAGTTATACCTCATTACTTCCCACGTGCAATCGCAAGACTCCATCTTTTGAACTGCACATGCAGTGAGTCAGACCCAGATAAATCACTTATCTGTTGGAGATCCACATGCAACCAATCAGGCATCTCTCGTCTCCTTAGTTTTCACAGTATGCATGGTCTTTCACCCTCACACTGATGCAGCTGATGAAACCTACTGGCACTATGGAAAAGCAAAGAAACTGGGCTTTATAAAAGCTGGTAACTTGAAAAAGGCCGAAATTGGCTTTGTTACTTCTTGGGTAAAAGAAATGTAGGATATAATATCACCAGAAATGGTTATAAGGTCTTTCAAAAAGTGCTGCATAAATAATGCCATGGATGTTACAGGAATTATTTGAAAACTGATAGTGAATCATATTTTGAAGGTTTTTACAGAAGGTATCTCAGAAATCTACATAATTCTTTTTAATAAAATGTTTTCCAAAATCTTGAAATTTAAGGACGGCTTATGTATGCAGGTCAAGGTTTTTTTTTAAGTTTTAGCTGTTGAAGTAGTGGGATAGGCTAGTACGTGAAATCGGCTTTTACGGGAATATACATTATATAGTAATAGGTCTACAAAACTTGGCTGGGAATGCATTTAGAAATAGTACAATTTTTATGGGCAACTTGCCATTATGTCTTGAAAGAAAAGTGTTTAATCAATGCATTCTTCCAGTTCTTACTTGTGGATTAGTGACAAGGACTTTAACTAAAAGAGACACATGAAGGTTGTGGACAATTAAGAAAAAAGAATGGCAAGATGCATTCTTGGTGTATCTGGGAGAGACAGAAAGAGGAATTCATGGATCAGGAAAATGACAAGAGTTGATGACATCATGATCCAAATACAGACCCTCAAGTAGCAATGGGCAAGACATATTGCTGGAAGAACTGACAACTATTGGACAACTGAAATACACTAAGAAACAAGGAAAGACCCAGAAGAAGACCACATGGGAGATGCGCAGATAAAATTCATAAGCATGCCAGAGTGCCATGGAAGAGAATTGCTTAAGACAGAGAGTTGTGGAAGACTTGGAGAGACTTTCATCCAGCAGCAGATTTTAAATGGATAATGACAATAAAGAGGTTAAATTTAAGCACTATTTTGCATAATGTCAGAGGTTTTGTCAATGTTTTATAATATATTAATATCAGATAGAAATGCTTAAAACAGAGAAGTGTGGATAGTGATGACTAGAGCAAAGAAAAATTGGATTTCATAATAGAAAATAACTCAACCTATGATAAATAGTGGGTGGAGGAATACATAGCTGGGGATTTTTCACACTGCCTACAAATTTGCCATTGTTCCCAAAAATAATGTGACAGCAATGCTGGAATTGTGTTGCAATAAGTGGACCAATGAAAATCTGATGTAATTATAGCAGTAAAAAGAAAGAGAGGAAAGAAAAGAAAACACAAACAATACCACAACAAAATAGTTAAAATCTTTTTGTACTACAAAAAACAAACTGTATCAAAAGAAAACATCTCAATATTCTATCCGCGACTTCTTAAGAAATAAGTAAGGTGATTAACACATCATACAAGTTTACATTTACAGTATATTGCTTGAGTTGTTACTGGTTTCCTGTTTTTCACAGTTATTCTTTAAAATCTTAATTTTTCATGAGTGAAGCTTCATTTAGTTCAGGGGCCAAAATTGTTTACCGGAGAAATGTGCACCTCTGCTTCATAACTTACAAATATATAGAAGCCAAAATGATTTATGCTTGTGTCCATTTCCACAAATACATCTCTGACAAAAACTGGAGAGCATCTAGGTTCATTTCTTTTTTTGAACATGTTGAACATGATTTAGGTTGTTAGGTGATACTACAAATGTTGGAGACAAATTAAGTAACACATTTTGGCTTGGCTATTGTATCTTGGACTGCATTACCTGTGTAATTTGGCACCATGACTGTTCATGATGCTATCTATCCAATCAAATAATACCTATAAAGAAGTGAATCTGCTTTGGCTTATCTGTGGTACTAGGTAATTAAAAACAGCATATCAACATCCAGTAACACAGCCTGCATTCTTTTAATGAAATTTATGCATGGATTTGTAACTCAACATATCAGTGAAAAGCTACACAGATAAGTAGTACTAATAATGAGCTGCTAAGAAGTCATGTAATTAAGTGTACTGCTTCAAAGTCTTCTACAATAGGGGTCACCAAACTTTTGGAGAAAAGGGCCAAATGGGAAATCGGGTAAAGCTCGGCGGGCCGGATTAAAAAAAATGGTAAATCAAAGATCAATTAATGCAGACATTGTAAATTTTTAATGAACTAATTACTAATATGTGTCAATGTGTAAGTAATTTTATATGTTCTGTAATTTAACATAAAGTTTTCAAATAAATATTTCAATATATTTATACACATCTAAAACAAATACAAAGCTTCCTAAATGACTTCATGACATCTTAAACTAGAAAAAAATCAATGAGAAGAATGGTATTGCTTCTAGAATGATTTAGCTACATTTCCGATATTTGGTTTCAAATTGGACAACCCAATTTTTAGAAGTCTGACAACTGGTTGTTGGTCAATAGTGAATAAAGCTGTAATTTAACGTATGTAATTTTGGAGAAAGTCTGTTCTCACATGATATATGTAAACCAAATACTGAAAGCATTTTCCTGGCGAAATGTTTCAGGAGTGTAAAATTATTTCTAGGCAAAAAGAATAAAATGTTATCAAATTTTTACTCTTAAACAATGCCTTCAAATTATTATTAGATTGCAAATCTAACAGTTTCAACTGTAAATTCTCCTTGGCATCATCCATTGTAAAAGTAAATGGATGCTGCAATAACTGGAATGATTTTTCAAACGTCGTTCAAACTCAGCTTTCAATAACTTGGTATTTGTGACACTGTGCTCAACATCAAAAACAAACTTATCAGACAACTTGTCCCACATATACTTACAAGATGGAAAATGAGAAAAATTTTGCTGTGCAAACTGTCGCTTGAATAGTTCCAACTTCGATTGGAAAGAGTTCAAATAAAAAAACATCTCATGTGAGAGTTTACCATTCCCTTGCAAGTTCAAATTTACTTGGTTGAGATGGTCAGTAATGTCTGTTAAAAATGCAAGGTTCCATAACCAGCAAGTGTCAGTAAGTTGTGGCACAGGTCTTAATTTTTCCATCATGTTTATCTCGTCTTGCAGCTCAAAGAAACGTTTTAGGACTTTGCCTTTGCTAAACTACCTGACTTCCGTATGGTACAGCAAATCACCATAGTCAGCTTCATATAACTGCAAGAAGCTCTGGAACTGTGGATGATTCAGCCAGTTTTTTCGGATAAAGTTCACAGTTTCTACGACAGTGGACATAATAGGGCTTATGTTTAACACTTTCCCACAGAGAGATTGTTGGTGCAGAATGCAATGGAATTGCATCGGTTTTGGTAGACCGCGATGTTCACATTCATTCTGAATCCAGCATTGACGCCGTCCATGTTTTTGGCGCCATCTGTAGTAACACAGGTCAGAGTCTCCAATCCCAAGCAAAGTTCATGAATAGCCTCAGAAACTTTTGTAAATATTATTTCCCCTGTGGTTTCGTCTTTCAGGCTTTTTATGGCAGAAAGATCTTCCATTACTTCAAAATTTTCATTGATACCTCGAATGAAAATTAGTAGTTGAGCAGTACTGCTCACATCCTCGCTTTTATCAACAGCAATGGGAAAATGGGTAAAACTACTCACCCTTTCAATTAACTGTGCATCCATGTCCTTCCCCAAGTCTTTGACCTGCCTGGTCACAGTGCTGGCAGATAAGCTAATGCTGCCAAGATCTTTTGCGTTGTCAGGACAAACTGAAGCAGTATTTACTGCCAAGACTTCTTTAAAGAAATTTTGTTGTTTCACTAAGCTTTCTTTTAAATCCAGCAGCATTTTCTTCCGCAAATTTTTCTCCTTGAATTCCACCATAGTTCACACCATGCTTTGTGGTGTAATGCTGCTTCAAATTGTATTCTTTAAAAACGGCAACAGTTTCTTTGCAGAGTAGGCAGAGAAATTTGTTATCTCTGGACTCAACGAAAAGATAATCCATTTCCCATTGTGCTTTAAATATGCGGTATTCAGTGTCCACTTTTCTCTTTTTGGGTAGAGACATATATCAAAATTCAACAATTGAACTCAAATAACAAAAAAATCAAGAAAAACATGTGTATCAGGTCAAGTAAAATTAGCACAGCGACGCTTAATCTCTGTGGTTGAGATGCCGTTCGACTCGAATACTGCTGGGAACATGAGCCTGAATGGGAGCAGGTGTGGGAGTAAGTAGTTGTTTCCCTCAGTTCTAGTCTATTTTTAGAACAGGATGGGGCTACTGGGGCTAGACTGCGCACCAAAAAGAGAGGGAGAGAGAATGTGTGTGTGTGTGTGAGTCAGCAGATGCTGCTGCTAGCCACAGGTGGGCTGTGAGTCTTTTTTTTTTTTTTTTTTTTTTTTTTGATTGGAGGTTTAACGACCACCGTGAGCAACTCAATGGGCTATAAGCAGTCGCCCGTCCCGAATTTAGGGTCACTGGTTCCAGGGAAGGGAGAGAGCCAGTGCCGTAAGACAAACACAACATCCATGCCTCACCGGGATTCGAACCCGGACCCCGTTCGGACGAATGATCAGAGGCCATCGCTTAGACCACTGCGCCACCGGGGCGGCAGGGCTGTGAGTCACAGCACTGAAAATCCTCCCTCACTCTTCTGAAAGGCAGTTTAGTAGTAATAATAAACAGGTTTTAAAAGTGAAGCGTCAATCAAATGTTGCTATCATATCCGGCCATGCTGGGACATATAGCAACTCTCTTTCTCAGTCAAAAAAAAATTAAAATATATAAAATGAATTTTAAAATTGTAAAATCAGAAATTTTTTGGCGGGCCAGATCCCGGTTTTCTGAGGGCCGGATTTGGCCCGCGGGCTGTAGTTTGGTGACCCCTGTTCTACACAAATGGCTATAAAAAAAGGAAAGCCCCACTTTACTGACAGCAGAAGTTATTCTGTTGAGCACCTGACATGTTTTTATGGAGCTGTCCGCATGCAATGCACTTAAAACCGCCAAGCACAGGATATAACTGAGGAGCCAAAATAAGCTCATTAACAGTACACACACTTTAGACTATTGGATGCACCATACTCCAACCAATAGGCAGTTCCTACAGAGATGCATTCTGTCCTAGGCTGGCAAATCCTCTCACTCATTCATATTACCCTTTGAGGAATTAATCTCTTTTTCTTCAAAACTCAAAGCAATTTACTAATATTTCAGTAATTACGATAATAACAGGGAGGAAAGTCCAGACAATTGAAGGGCTATTCTAACTATATATCATACACGAATTGCACACCTCTAGAGGGTCCAACAATCCCATTCTGATCCTAGTTTCTGAAGTACTACATAGAAGCAATGAAAGTAGCACAGACTGTTCCAACAAATCTTCTAAGCAGATACAGTGAAGTTAGTTTTTTCAATTTGTTTGGATACTCACACAGTAGCCAGCTGCCTACAGTTGGTCCTCAAGCCTCCACTTGGATCAACAGTAAAGTTCAGTAAAGGCTTCACAGTGAATACCTGAAAACATTTTTCATTTGAAGCACATTATTTTATGACACAGAATGCCAAGAACAGACTACCATCCATGTAGCAACACCTCAGAGAACTTAAAACTGTCCCCACCTATTGATTTCCATTCAAGTATGCTAATAATGAGATGCTGCTTCAACTTCCACTCTGAGACACAATTTTTGATCAAATAAGTCAGTTCAGATTTCTAAGCTAAGCTACATTTGCTTAGTTGTTTTGATAGGTTTAACAGTAGTGGAATCAAACAGAAATTGGGCAATACAGTTTCAATTCTCATTCATTGAAAAACAGTTAAAATGAAGGTACTTCTGTCCCAAAATAATACACTTATAATTTTTGAGTTTCCTGAAGAGTTGCTATGGATTACAGCTCAGTTGTACTTGTTTATTCTACAAAATAATGTGTTCCATTGCCATTCTAAGATGAATAAGTTTACTCAGAAAAACCGTGGGGAATATTTGCACAATTTCCAGTGCTCCAACATCACATTAGGAATGCAAGGAAACCAATCTAGAAACTGAAACATAGGATTTCACACATATCTAAAACAGACAGAAAAGGCCTTTTCGAAATAAGTTACATTTGACTAACCTTATCTAAGAGATTTTCTAAAATGGCAGCCTTCTGCAAATCTCGTAGACCAGGAGTATTAGGACTTGATATGTTGACAACCAAGTAATCTGCAATGGGACCAAACTCTGCAACCCCAAGAACAAAATCCTGCACAGGTGAGTCAGAAGATTTATTCTTTCCAAGATTAACACCAACAATTCCATTCCTGAGATGGGACTGCAAATTTTCTTTAACTGCCTTATGACCACTACTATTGAATCCACACCTAACAAGAGAATAAGTGTGAATATAGTTATTTGCATTATGTGTTCATCTGACATGTAGTTTTATATGTGAGGTCATATTTCAAAATTTTAGATTCATTCATTTATTTATTATAGTTTCAAACCTTGACTGGTGCTGATCAAGTCAGAATACCTCCAAACCTGGAACTCACACATTCACAGCTACTTCCTTATTGATCACTTTTCTGCATCTATTGTTGTTCCTCAAATTCAGAGAAAAATATTTCACAAGCAACATGAACACTTACCATTTATCAAGATACCATTTGTTCACATAAATTGTCTAAAATCTCCTAGTAGTACCAAAAACTCCCCTCTCCATGATAATTTTTCATATTGACTGAAACACACAAATTCAAATAGATCAAACATATGCTGTGCCATTGTATTCCCAGATTATCTCATTTGTAAAGTCTCCCCTCCCCTTCAAACTTTGATTTAATTAGCCCGGGCATCAGAACCATTCACAAGCATCTGAATTTTTGTGAAAAATGGAAAACATCATGAGCATTCTGCTTCAGAAACAAAGATGAAGAGAAGTGAAGCACTGACAACAGGCTTGATCATCACCTAAAGGCCAGAAATGTCTGCAAGAAAATAAAACACTTAAAGGAGAAAGTGAAGAATTAAGTGAAGTCTTCAATTAAAATTTTTTTTTAAATATCTCTGAGTAAAGCTAATAAATTTAACTTTCTAATGAAAAAAATCAAGATGAAAAAAATGGGTCAATATACACTGAAGAGCAATTGAATTAGAGACAGCTGGCGTTATGCAAATGTGGCGCTGTGGGTGGCCCTGTAAACGGAAACAACATGACGTATGCAGCGATTCGACAATATAAGGAGTGATGTGACGGGAATCAGTATGAGTTCGACACAGTATGGGTAAGACGAAGGATCTAAGTGCATTTGATCGTGGGTAAATTGTCGGGGCCCGACGAATGGGTCACTCCATCTTAGAAGTCGTGCAGGCACTGGGATTTTCACGAGCCACTGTGTCACGGGTGCACCGTGAGTACATCGAATCTGGTAAAACCATCCCTGCAAGGGCCAACTGCCGTGGACAACAGCGTGTGGATGAGCGGGGCCATCGTCAGCTAGCTCGCATTGTAACAGCAGATGGACGGGCCACAGTGCAAGAAATCATTCGGCAATTTAACGCTGGTGCACAAAAACGTGTAAGCAGCGACACCATCCAGAACCATCTCTTCGCTATGGGGTACAGAAGCCATCGTCGCACGAGGGTACCACTGCTGACCACACATCACAGGGTGCAAAGATTAGCATGGGCACGGGAACATCGCCACTGGACCCTAGGCATGTGTAAAAATGTTGTCTGGACTGATGAGTCGAGATTCACTTTGGTACATGCGGATGGCAGGATATGAGTATGGTGCAAACCACATGAAGCGATGGATCCTTCTTGCTAGCAGGGTACTCTTCAAGCTGGGGGGGGGCATTCTCGTCTGATGACTGTTTACGTGGACTGAAATGGGACCCCTGGTACACGTTACCGGGATATCCTGGACGACCATTTGCTCCCGTTTGTGCGTCTTCAACATCCCACTGGGGACCTCATCCTGCAACAAGGCAATGCAGCTCCCGAATTGTATCCGAATGGTTGGATGAACACTCCACAGACGTGATCTCGCTTCCTTGGCAGCTAGGTCACCTGACCTCAATCCCATTGAGCACATCTGGGATGCCATCGAGAGATATGTTCGAGGCTCTGACCCCCCTCCATCAAATCTTCGTGAACTGTGGGAGCTTGTTCAGGGGTCGTGGATCCGTATGGCTTCCCAATGCTTCTGGCGTCTTGTCGAGTCCATGCTGAGACGAATTGACGCCGTCATCAGGGCGAAAGGAGGTGCTACACGTTACTAGACAGGTATCTCTAATTCAATTGCTCTTCAGTGTAATCTAGTGGTACAAAATAATGCCATCCACACTCAATTCCATTTTCAATACAACAGGAAAAACAAAGTCTGAAAACAAACACAGAACTGTGGAGATCAAAAAAAAAGAAAGTATCAAAATACAGAAATTCTCTTTCCATGTTGACAGCACAGGGTGTAAAAGTTCCCATAAACATAATAGCTGTGAATTGGATAAAAACTGTTCCATTCAAAAAGCCACAATGTAAAAAAAAAAAAAATTATAAAAAGTAAATATCCATCATTGATTTCTTCAAAAATAAATAAAGCAAACAATAATAAAATAATAAAATAAACAAAGTAATTGCATAATTTACTCTTTACCCTATGAAACTGCAGTATAAGCATTCTTATATGAAAAGATTTGGTTGAACCCCCACCCCAACCCCCCATGAGTGGCAGTGTTAGAATTAGAAATAAATCTTCTACTGGCCCAGCGGACCACTAGAATTTGATAACCAGCAGTCCATCAAAATGGCCAATGGTTCATAAAATAAAATAATAATAAAAAACCTTAAAGACATTTACAATATATGTAGAAAATAATGTATCACTTCAATAGAATTATCTCCAATATTTGCTTTAAAACCTATCATTAGTTTGCAGCCTAAAAAGAAAACCATACAGCAAGCCAAAAGAAATAGAAATACATTTTTTTGGTATTTGACAAATTAGAAGAAAAAACAAACTTACTAGCCATCCGGGCCAGTAAAATCAATAGTTCAGTGGTCCAACAGAAGTTTTACTGGCCGATGGCCAACGGACCACTAGGTAATTCAAACACTGAGTGGTATTCATTAAATGTTTATCTTGTGGATCACATTGTTTTTATAATCCTTGCAAAAACAACTACATGAGATTTCACTGCATATAAAGATAAAAATCATCAATACTGGTTAGTTACAAAATTTCTTCCACACATTGCTACTCATCATTGCATCTACTGCTACCTAAAATAATCTGTTACTAAAGCTGATTTTATGTTAACAATCCTTTGTGTTTTTATGCTTATTGTATTATCTTATGATTCCCAGTAACCGCACTGTATATCATGCAAGAACAGCTTCTGGCTTTTCATATTCATGACACACAAGTCACCAAACTGCCTTTAAATGTTCATTGCATCTAATCTGAACCTGATGAATATGTTTGATCTGTTTTCACCTATGTATTTTCCCTTACTTTTCTGATAAAAACAATGTGACAGCTATGTTATTACTTTGGGAAAGCCTCATTTCTTAAGCATTACATAAACACCAGGAACAAGTTCTGTTGTTCTAGAAATACCACATTGGCCTATTATAATATGATTTCCCCCATAAAATACATACATACATATCACTAAGCTGTTCTCTGAGATTCAGAGGTTAGCTCCAAAAAGAAATACAAACTACCAGATAATTTTTACTTATTGTTGCTGTATCAAATTCCTCCATTTACAGCGATCTTGACACACAACTCAGGCTTCACTGACATCCATCACTTGATGCACACAAAACCTTCTATACTTCATACTCATAATCTTTTTCTCATGCAGACACTCCTGAATCTGATCCTTCCATGACTTCCTTGGCCTTCATCTGCCTTTCCTTCCTGCCACTTGGGCTAAAAAGATTTTATCTCATCACGCATTCTTTCAACGTGGCCAAACCACCGAAGCACATTAGTCTCCACCTTGCTAACAACATTTTGCTTCACATCACACAACTGCAACACATCTTCATTCTTCATTCCTCACACAATCAGAACGTGTCTTCTCCCCAACCCCCACCCCGCATTTCTCCAGCACACAAACGACTTCTATGTTTTTTCTGTAATACCCAGGTTTAACCACCATACATCAGAGTAGAAATAATTACACTTTCATACACAGCCATGCGGGACTCTCTAGAGAACCCATCATTCCTGTGAAAACCTCCCAAAGCAATGACTTCCAATGAAGATTTCACTCGCCTACTCATTTCACCATCCAATTTGTTCTCTCTGTCAAACATGCTTCCTAAATACACAAACTGACTCACCTGGTCAATCACAGTGCCATTTAGACTTACATTACATTCAGTGCTACATGTTCCTCTCTCAAAAACCATAACTTTGGTTTTTCCCTTATTTATACTCAGTTTGAATTTTATGCAAACTTCGTATATCCGGGACAACATACTCTGCAACTCACTTTCGCTCTCTGCCAACAGGACAGTGTCATCAGCATACAGCAATCTGCATACACGGATATCACCAAAAATAACCATCATAAATTATTTGCATTATATCAGAGACCTTAAAAAATTATTCAAATAAACTCTGGGGTTACTCACCTTTTTACCTAAAATGTTTCAGAAGGTTTTAATCTCGTTATCACACATTTTGAACACATTATTTCATTTGCTACAGCATGGTTCAAGGCTTTAATGCATTCTTTAAGAACTTGAGAAATTCCTATTTTTTCTTGTAAGCATGTGCCAAATCATAAAATCATATGTACAGAAAAATGTTTTTTTAAAAAGCATGAACACAGATATCCAATTAAAATGCAACTCATTCAAGAACCTATAGTACACAATTCCTTAAAAAAAATGTCCCTTAAAAAAACTCAAACATCCTGTTAAAATTCTTTAGCTCTAATTATTTACACATCAAACTGATTAAGAAAGAAATCCCAAAAGAACCAACTCTTCTGAAAATGAACAAAATATGATCCGCCAGCAAATTCAACCCTCTCCGCACACGGCAACAACATTCTCTCTGAGTACTTTCTGCCTTCGCCGAGGCCATTATCAAGGGGTGCCAACCGACTACTCTCATCCCTCCAACACAGCAAATGTTCTAGTCCTCATGTGGTAGAGTCTCATCTCGTTCTTCATAGATCTGCTGCAGTGGTGCCATCTGTTGGATGATTCAGCTACAACCTTTTTCATTTTGTCTCAACAATCTATATTCTAGGGCAAACTATTATTATTTTTATATTATTAACCTTCCTGTAATTTGTCGTAATAATTTCATTTCATCACTTCATTATTATTTTTCCCTTCTTTTTGGATTTCTATTCTAATTAATTATTTTTAGTATATGTTTAAACTGTTAGGATCATTGAAATTACACAACCTGTGCCTGCTTTTTTTATCAGTATTGTTTCCGACAATCTTAAATGCGTTTCGGTATGACAATTCTTGATAATTTTTATTTCTTCAAACTTTGGATATTGTATATGTTTGCTACAGTGTTAGATAAAAAATAATTATTATTTGCCCTATAATATACATGGAAGAGCAATTGAATTAGAGATACCTGTCTAGTAACGTGTAGCACCACCTTTCACCCTGATGACGGCGGCGATTCGTCTCGGCATAGACTCGACAAGACACCGGAAGCCATACTGATCCACGACCCCTGAACAAGCTCCCACAGTTCACGAAGATTTGATGGAGGGGGTCAGAGCCTCGAACATATCTCTCAATGGCATCCCAGATGTGCTCAATGGGATTGAGGTCAGGTGACCTAGCTGGCCAAGGAAGCGAGGTCACGTCGGTGGAGTGTTCATCCAACCATTCGGATACAATTCGGGAGCTGCTTTGTCTTGTTGCAGGATGAGGTCCCCAGTGGGATGTTAAAGATGCACAAATGGGAGCAAAGGGTTGTCTAAGGATATCCCGGTAACGTTGACCTGTGAGGGACGATGTCACACATACCAGGGGTCCCATTTCAGTCCACGTAAACAGTCATCAGACAAGAATGCCACCCCCACCAGCTTGAAGAGTACCCTGCTAGCAAGAAGGATCCATCGCTTCATGTGGTTTGCACCGTACTCATATCCTGCCATTCGCATGTACCAAAGTGAATCTCGACTCATCAGCCCAGGCAACATTTTCCCACATGTCTAGGGTCCAGTGGCGATATTCCCATGCCCATGCTAATATTTGCACCCTGTGATGTGTGGTCAGCAGCGGTACCCTCGTGGGACGATGGCTTCTGTACCCCATAGCGAAGAGATGGTTCTGGATGGTGTGGCTGCTTACACGTTTTTTTGCACCAGCGTTAAATTGCAGAGTGATTTCTTGCACTATGGCCCGTCTATCCGCTGTTACAATGCGAGCTAGCTGACGATGACACCGCTCATCCACACGCTGTTGTCCACGGCAGTTGGCCCTTGCAGGGATGGTTTTACCGGATTCAATGTACTCACGGTGCACCCGTGACACAGTGGCTCATGAAAATCCCAGTGCCTGCACAACTTCCGAGATGGAGTGACCCATTCGTCGGGCCCCGACAATTTGCCCACGATCAAATGCGCTTAGATCCTTCGTCTTACCCATACTGCGTTCGACTCTTACTGATTCCCCTCGCATCACTCCTTATAATTGTCAGATCGCTGCATAGATCATGTCGTTTACGTTTACAGGGCCACATTTGCATAATGCCAGCTGTCTCTAATTCAATTGCTCTTCAGTGTAGTTTGCTGAGACAAAACAAAAAATGTTGCAACTGAATCATCCAACAGATGGCCCCACCACAGCAGATCTGTGAAGAACAAGATAAGACGATACCACGTGAGGACTAGAATATTGGCTGCGTTGGAGGGCAATGAGAGCAGTCAGTCATTGCGGGCACTCCTTGATAACGGCCTCAGCGGAAGCAGAAAGTACTCTGAGAGAATGTTGTTGCCATGTGGGAAGAGGATTGAATTTTCTGGCAGATTGTATTTTAGTTCATTTTCAGATCAGTTGGTTCTTTTGGGATTTCTTCATTAATCAATTGGTTTGATGTGTAAATAATTAGAGCTAAGGAATTTTAACAGGATGTTTAAGGTTTTTTTAAAGAATTTTTTTAAGGAATTGTGTACTATAGGTTCTTAAATGAGTTGCATTTTAATTGGATATCTGTGTTCATTTTTTTAAAAAAAGATCTTTCTGTACATATGATTTGGCACATGCTTACAAGAAAAAATAGGAATTTCACATGTTTTTAAACAATGCATTAAAGCCTTGAACCATGTCACAGCAAAGAAACTAACGTGTTCGAAATGTGTGTTAACGAGATGAAAACCTCCTGAAAGATTTTAGGTGAAGAGGTGAGTAACCTCAGAGTTTATTGGAATTCTAAATAGCACGTTAATATTAGAAGCAGCTAAATGAATATAGACATTAACAATGATGTATTGATATATTAAAAAATTTTGTATGTTGATACATAGCAAAAAGTGTCTTCTCAACTGCATAGAATGATATTACAACATTAAAAATCTATATGATTTTTCTATTAACACTAGATTTTCTTATTGAAAAAAAAGTTTTGCAACTGAAAAATGAATAATCTTTTGTGAAGAAAGGGTTTACACACACACAAATTTAGTCATAAAAAATGAAATATTTTTCTGGAAATATTGCTAACTCCTGGATACTGCACAAGTAAAAGTGAATACGTTATAAGCAATGCTGTAGATATAGACTTACATAGATAATTTCCAGATTATTAGCAGATTTTAAAGATAGTTTTCTGTTTGTAGACATAAAAAAATAAATAATAGATATTGTAATTTTCTTTTTTTATAATTAGATATAAAAGTCTTTTTATGCTTTAAATTTTTATGGTATCTATTAGGTCATAGAAGTCATGAAAAGGCCACAAAATGAGAAAAAAAAATCATGGAAATAAAGTTGTAGTTCATGATTCTAGCAGAAATAATGATTTTTCGAGGTTTTCTACATTACATTTTTCTGGCAAAGTTATGTTTTTTATCTATTTCCTGATTATATTGAATTCTGATCAGTTTCCTCATATTTTTACTGTTTTAATAGCAGTGTAAAAGAAACGACTTAGTATTTTTAAAGAATTTTTCCTAATGAAATGCATATTTTCCTATTCCTAGCAGTCTCTTCAAAATCAGTCAAAGCACTGAGCACTTGCACTGTTGTCACCCCGTATTTCTTAAAGTGAAATTAAAGGTAAAAGCAGTTTTACTCTGTGATGGAATTGGAGCCAATTTCATGACATACAAAATCGTTTTCACGGCAGAGAGCAATGGCAGAACTGCTTTTTGAAACTTATTCTCCCTTGAAGTGCATGTTTTTCCATTTTTTTTTATTTATTTATTTTTTTTTTTTTTGTGTCAAGGAACATGGCAAGTATTTTTTTGTTTTGTTTAAAGTGAAATTAAAGTTCAAAAAAACAATACTGCCCACTAAATCTGCAGAGAAAACAACTTCACAGGTAACAAAAGATGGCAATGGGGAGCTCCAATTCTGAGCATTAGTTTCTTTTTAAACAAAAGGGAAAATGCTTACCCTTTTTGTTTCTTTATATAGCAAGAAGTGACCGTGGAATAGAAAAACATGCATTTTAATGAAACTAAATTTCATCTAACTGCCTCATTTGTGGTAGAAAGTGAAATATGAATCTAGCCAATGCATTGCATTCAATCATAACATACTTACTTTGTCATCATTAGAATTTTTAATATGCTAATATAATTATATTTATCATTTTGCTATCGCGGTTTCTGCTTTGCAGATCAGCAACAAGTTTTATGTTTTGATGGTGGTGTATGCAGATGCATTATTTTTATATACAACTCTGATAATAAGCCATTAGACCAGACAAACATAGCAAAAAACACAGAGGAAATAATTTTAAAAATATAACAGACCTATTAACAACAGCCAAGTCTTCTTTCAGTCGAAATATTCTTGGCTTTGGATTGCCAGGTTGAGGTAAAGGAGTAACTGATCCAACTTCTATAAAACCAAAACCTGACTGGAACAATCCTTGAACAGCTTCAGCATTTTTATCAAAACCAGCAGCCAAGCCAACTGGATTGCTGAATTTCATTCCCCATAATGTGATGCCCTAAAAGATAGCTGCAACTGAGAAAACTCAAAAAGCAATGTAAACAACTTAGCATTTAACTAGTCATCTGGCAATGACTGCATATAAAAAAACATAATCAGTTTCAAAACAGTAATGGAAAAAATCAACCACTGAAATATTTGTAATTTACAATTTGTAAGAAGTAGCTAGTTACATGCAATGGAACTGTTCACTGCAACCATGATTGGAGTATCTACTACATCAAAGGGGGAAACAAGTAGCAATCAAACATCATTTCTTACAGTAAACACACACACACAAGTCACAAGAGTGATTCTTGGTTTTATCAAACACTCTTCTACACGATGGATTAAAAACCGAATTTAAATATGGCTATGAGCTTCACTCTTGCCATTATTAAAACTAATCAATTCCACTTAGTAGTTCTAATTCTGACTATTATATAGCTCTAATTATTCTACTATTCTCTTTTACGTGCAATATTTCAAAGTAACTTGTACAAAAATCTAGCAGATAATGCTTACCTTGGCATTCCTTTCTAGCGACGGAAACATTTCACGCATCTTCCATTTTGAAGGAAATATATTTAAACAAACGCAAGGTGGCCCTATGGGATCCCCATTATCGGCATTATACGCAGAAGTGATTATGGCATACCTCGAAAAAGAAATTATTCAAAATTTACCTGAAAAACCAATACTTTATGCTCGATATGTAGACGACATTATTATAATGTCTAAACTTAACAAAGCCGAGCTACAAGATCTAGCACAGCAGTTTAGCAAAATCTGTAACACCATAGAGCTAACTATTGAGTTTGAAGAGGATAATTGCCTATCCTTCCTGGACATTCAACTAAAGAAAAACAAAAATAGTTTTGAATACTCTGTGTTCAGAAAAGCAACTTACATACCTGTACTGATACCATACTCGTCGCACCATCCAGTGATACATAAAAAAAACAGCATAGTAAACTTGATACGGCGAGCGTACACACACACATCTAACAACAGGCTAAAAAATCAAGAGCTAGAGCTTATCTCGAAAATATCACAAGAGTATGGGTACCCGAGCAAGCTAATTAATAAATGGATACATGAGAGTAAAAAGCATATGACTCAGAGTAAAGAAGGCCAAGAAGTGCACAACCAAAGGAAGATGAGGAATAAAAAATTGAAATACATTGGAGCTTTCCCATACCTGGAAGGAGTGAGTAAAGAAATCAATAGGCACTGTGCTAAATATGACTTACAACTAGGAAGCTCAGTGCACACCGTGAAAAGTATGACTGTCAACAAAAAAACAGAGGGAAAAATGCTAGAAGAATCAGGAACCTACGAAATTCCAATTGCACACATACCCCCAATATCGTACATTGGAAGTACAAAAACAAATTAAAAAAAGACTTAAACAACACATATCTAACTGGCAAAAAAAGAAGCCAAAACTGCTTTAGTGCAATTCTGCTTGGAAAACCGGACATTCCCAAAGTTCGATGAAATTAATATGCTAAAAAAGAATAAAAAATCGGAAAGGCAAATGAGGAGGGAAGAAGCAATATTAATCTACAAAAATAAAGCAAGGGTATGTAACCAGAACGACCCTAGCACATTATCGGGCCTGTGGAAAGAACTAATAAGACAAGAAAAACAACAACAAAAGAAAAACCGGCAAAAAAAGACAAGAAAACCAGGATAGGAAAAGAAAATTAAAAAAAAAAAAATCAAAAAAAAAAAAAAGTTTTTTGAATAAAGCTCATATTGAGAAATGGCTTCCTAGTTTAATTGAATTAATAATCTAAAGCAACTTATGGGAATTTACTAGGAAATGTTTTCATTTATAGCAAATTTTCGGAGAAAACTCTTCTCCTTCTTCAGGCTCTCTAGTTGTTGTCACTTTTTGCTTGTCACTATCATGGTTACGGTTTACCTTGACGGTTACGGTTAACCTTGATGGTTTAGGTTATTTTTCACCAAATCCTGCCAGATGTTAGGCAGGGAAAATCCTTTGCAGTCATTGATGATGGAATTTTGTTTTTTCTCAATCTCTATTCCTTCTTTCAGTTTTCTTTTTTGGAAATTGCTTGGAAACTGATTACTTTAAGGGAATTCCAATCCATGCTGTGCCCAGTTTCTCTAACATGCCTATCTAATCCAGTCTTGTTTGAGCAATTTTTTATAGCTGCTTTATGCTCAGCTATACGAGTTTCTAGTTCAAGTACCTGTTTCACCTATGTAAGATAGTCCACAACTACAATTTACTTCATAAACTACTCCTTGCATTTTTAAAATATCTTCTTCTCTTGAACTATTTTAGGGAAAAATTTTTAACTTTGTTCTCTAAACTTGGAGCTAGCCTAATATTGTATTTTTTACTAATTTCTTTAAAGCCTCAAATAAACCTTTGTGATAAGAAATTTTTCTAGTGAATTTTACTTCTTGCTTTTGTGGGTTCTTCTTACCATTAAAATTCAGAAGCTTCTCAATTTCTTCTTTAGGATAGTTATTTTCTGCAAGTATGACTTTAAGCTCTTCTTTATGGGCTTCTTTTTATCTGCAGTAGAAACTATTTTATTAATTTTTTAAAAACTGACTTGCTACATTTTTCTTAATAGAAACTGGATGATACGAATTGAAATCCAGTAGTCTTTTAGTATTCATTGGTTTTTTATACCAACTAGTGAGGAATTTTTCATCTTCATAATAGATAGTAATATCTAAGAAGTTTATTCTTCTTTCTTTTTGAAGTTCAATAGTGAACTTAAGGGAATCATCTAATTCATTGAATGAGTCTAGAATTCTTTCTGGAACAATTTCTGAGCTATCTATTATAAATAAGATGTCATCCATGTATCTGCTATATAAGCAGAAGTATGTGGGTTGTACTAGTATCTTTTCTTCTAGTTTTCCCACATAATAGTTAGCTAAGAGTGGGGAGAGTGGGGAGCCCATAGCTAGCCCCGATTTTTGAATGAAAAAAGTTTTCCCAAATTGAAAGTAGTTGTTCTGCAAAGAGAAAGTAAGCATTTCAAAAATTCCTACTAATATGTTTTTTTCCTTGTTGTGAAAAACTATTAGGTCTGCCAAGTCTTCCGCTATAAAGTCTATAAGTTGATCTATATTAATGTGAGTATACATAGACACTATATCTAAACTACCCATAATAGGAGAATCTAATTTAGGAAGAAGTTCTAGTTTTTCTTTTAGCTGCATTGAGTTTTTAATCAAGTTAGGTGGCTCTTTAAAAGATTCTGAAGGTGTGACTTTAAAAAATAGTTTAGATTTGAAAGAATAGAGTTTTTTGAGTCTATTATTGGTCTAATTGGTTGGTGTTCTTTATGCAGTTTGACTATTCCATATATTTGAGGTAATCTGAACTGTAATTTTGAGAATTGTTTATAGTTTTCTGGAAGCTGGTTTTTCTTTTTTTGAAGTGAAATAAGCTTAGAGACTTTTTTAATCAAATCTGGTAGTGGGTTTTCTTTACTTCTTCATACATAGGTTTTTTTAGTTCTTCTTCCATCTTTTCTAGATAATCTTTCTTATCCATAATAGTAATCAACTTACTTTTGTCTGTTTTCACAGCAACTATACTTTCATTTTTTCTGAAATCTTTAAGAGCTTGTAATTGACTATTATCAAAATTTTTTTGAGGTTTCCTTACTTGCTTCTGGAATTTCTGCAGTAAAAGCAGAATTGGATGACTGGCTAAAAATTGGAGTAAGAAACAAAAATAAGAAATTTGTTAAAAGCTGAACCTTAAAGAAGAAAAATTTTTGAAGAATAACTATTCTAGTAAAAACAAAAAAACTGCAGTTCTTAGTCATGTGAAGGACAACACTGCTACTGGAGTTAGCCAAGAATTATTACAAGTGATAAATAAAGGAAGTAATTTCAATCTATCCAAAGAAAAATAAATCCAGAAAAATTGGTAATTGAATTGGAAAGCATCTGCAGCACTTTTAGAAAAAGAGGACCAAATTAAAGCAGACCTCCTCAGAAAAGATTACTACAATAGCCTTACAAAATTCCAGAAGCAAGTAAGGAAACCTCAAAAAATTTTGATAATAGTCAATTACAAGCTCTTAAAGATTTCAGAAAAAATGAAAGTATAGTTGCTGTGAAAACAGACAAAAGTAAGTTGATTACTATTATGGATAAGAAAGATTATCTAGAAAAGATGGAAGAAGAACTAAAAAAACCTATGTATGAAGAAGTAAAAGAAAACCCACTACCAGATTTGATTAAAAAAGTCTCTAAGCTTATTTCACTTCAAAAAAAGAAAAACCAGCTTCCAGAAAACTATAAACAATTCTCAAAATTACAGTTCAGATTACCTCAAATATATGGAATAGTCAAACTGCATAAAGAACACCAACCAATTAGACCAATAATAGACTCAAAAAACTCTATTCTTTCAAATCTAAACTATTTTTTAAAGTCACACCTTCAGAATCTTTTAAAAGAGCCACCTAACTTGATTAAAAACTCAATGCAGCTAAAAGAAAAACTAGAACTTCTTCCTAAATTAGATTCTCCTATTATGGGTAGTTTAGATATAGTGTCTATGTATACTCACATTAATATAGATCAACTTATAGACTTTATAGCGGAAGACTTGGCAGACCTAATAGTTTTTCACAACAAGGAAAAAAACATATTAGTAGGAATTTTTGAAATGCTTACTTTCTCTTTGCAGAACAACTACTTTCAATTTGGG
The DNA here is from genome assembly GCA_039090855.1 of Macrothele yani. Lineage (NCBI taxonomy): Eukaryota > Metazoa > Arthropoda > Arachnida > Araneae > Macrothelidae > Macrothele > Macrothele yani. Next base: position 34,850,090 of record CM077001.1, on the reverse strand, counting down.
AAAACTTTTTCATTCAAAAATCGGGGCTAGCTATGGGCTCCCCACTCTCCCCACTCTTAGCTAACTATTATGTGGGAAAACTAGAAGAAAAGATACTAGTACAACCCACATACTTCTGCTTATATAGCAGATACATGGATGACATCTTATTTATAATAGATAGCTCAGAAATTGTTCCAGAAAGAATTCTAGACTCATTCAATGAATTAGATGATTCCCTTAAGTTCACTATTGAACTTCAAAAAAGAAAGAAGAATAAACTTCTTAGATATTACTATCTATTATGAAGATGAAAAATTCCTCACTAGTTGGTATAAAAAACCAATGAATACTAAAAGACTACTGGATTTCAATTCGTATCATCCAGTTTCTATTAAGAAAAATGTAGCAAGTCAGTTTTTTAAAAAAATTAATAAAATAGTTTCTACTGCAGATAAAAAAGAAGCCCATAAAGAAGAGCTTAAAGTCATACTTGCAGAAAATAACTATCCTAAAGAAGAAATTGAGAAGCTTCTGAATTTTAATGGTAAGAAGAACCCACAAAAGCAAGAAGTAAAATTCACTAGAAAAATTTCTTATCACAAAGGTTTATTTGAGGCTTTAAAGAGAATTAGTAAAAAATACAATATTAGGCTAGCTCCAAGTTTAGAGAACAAAGTTAAAAATTTTTTTCCCTAAAATAGTTCAAAGAGAAGAAGATATTTTAAAAATGCAAGGAGTAGTTTATGAAGTAAATTGTAGTTGTGGACTATCTTACATAGGTGAAACAGGTCGCAGACTAGAAACTCGTATAGCTGAGCATAAAGCAGCTATAAAAATTGCTCAAACAAGACTGGATTAGATAGGCATGTTAGAGAAACTGGGCACAGCATGGATTGAATTCCTTAAAGTAATCAGTTTCCAAAGCAATTTCCAAAAAAGAAAACTGAAAGAAGGAATAGAGATTGAGAAAAAACAAAATTCCATCATCAATGACTGCAAAGGATTTTCCCTGCCTAACATCTGGCAGGATTTGGTGAAAAATAACCTAAACCGTCAAGGTTAACCGTAACCGTCAAGGTAAACCGTAACCATGATAGTGACAAGCAAAAAGTGACAACAACTAGAGAGCCTGAAGAAGGAGAAGAGTTTTTCCTGAAAATTTGCTATAAATGAAAACATTTCCTAGTAAATTCCCATAAGTTGCTTTAGATTATTAAAAAAAAAGTGTTTTTAACGAAACATAGATGGCGCCAGCCGGGCTTGATAACGAAATATATCCAGGAAAGTATTTCCAACGAATGGCAACAAGGAGTATCGGACTCCATTAGCGCGAAGTTAACCACGAACATCGGTGGTAAAGTCGCCACGCTCCTGAAGATGCCCAGAGTATGGGCGAAAATTTCGAGTATAATGAACGGTAAAAATTGGTGTTTGAACCCTAAGGCAAAGATTCAATGAGTATACCCAGCGAAAAGTGTGAGAAGTAAAACCAGTCATCGCATACAACGGATTTTAGGACAATAACATCAACAAAGACCGGAAAACAAGTGCGTGAAATGTTCCCGTCGCTAGAAAGGAATGCCAAGGTAAGCATTATCCGCTAGATTTTTGTACATATTAAAACTAAGATATAGTTTTTACATTTAATATTATAAAAACTGTGGGTGCAAATTTTATCAAAGTTTTACACTCTACACAGTAATTACAGCTTAAATAACTACACACAAAAAAAAAGTTCAACTACTAGCAAAAAAAAAGTATATATATATATATATATATATACTTAAGAGCAGAGCCGAAAACATAAGAAAAACTTAAGAATTTAAAACGAAAGTTGCAAAATAACCTGAAGATCAAAACGTGCGACGCAGCAGTTATGAAAATTCAGAATTCACATTCTATTAAGAAGAGACTGAAGCATAAAATTTTTTTGACTAATACCAAGTACAACATAGAAAAGGTTATGTATTGACCGGTGCGAGTAAAAAGAAAAAAAAACTGAATGTAGAAAGTGTCGAGAATACTGAGCCTTGGCTTTATCAAGGACCAGCAAAAACTCTGCATTTTCTCACTTCCACAAAGACCTATTTGGAAATGGGTTTCTGCAAAGTCATACATGCAAGTAATAAGCCCACCAAAAAATTATTTAAAAATATATATATATGTCATAACCTCCATAGAGTTGCATGGCCAAGCTTTAGTTAACAATTTAGCTTGCATCCATAACTTTCCTGGCCCGACCCATGCTCTTCATCTGTTACTAATAAACTGAAAGAAGATGATTATAGAAAACTCAAGTTGTAAGAGTGACATAATGAATCAGAAATAATGTTCAGCAATAACAAATTGCCAAGTTACCTAGTCGCCTAAGAGAGAATTTAAACCTGAATAACAATACTAAAGTACTACAAATTCTTAAACATTGCAATAAAAAAGGAAATATTAATTTTTTTCTAAAGCATAGATTCTTGAAAGAAAACTGGATTATAAAACCCCTACTCCACAACTTCTGACAACACAAGAACGAGAATAAAATAAAGACAGTAATAAACTAAAGAAATGCTTTGTGAAGGTTATATGACATAAACAATTAGTTGCAATATGTACAAAGTATTTCAGAAGTGCTTTAAGTGCATGATTAAGTAGTTATTAAGACCTTAACTACATTGAAAACACATCGTAGACTACAAGAACAATGGAAAGGCCGGCTGCTCAGCCTTAGTGCCCTAAAAAACGTGCAAAGTAACCAGGAAAAGAAAGAGTTAAAATCCACAAAAAAGTTAATAGACTTGCTAGTGCCTAAATGCTTAAAGCAAAAAATAGAAAAAATGTTCAAGAAGTTCAAACATTGAACTTGGAAAACCTAAAACCCAAAGGCAATGAAGAGAGCTTACACCTCTTATGCAACTTAACTTCTTCCACTCTTGAGGAAACATGGCCGACCTTTTCCCCAAACTTCTAAACACCCCTGCCACTCCCTAGTCACTGGGGGGCAGTGTGGGTGGGGCTGAAGGCCTCCACACACTGAAAAAAATCCTACTCGCGGAGATTTTAACTAGAGAAAAATATAATTAAGATTGTGGACCTGTTTGATCAGTAAGAGTAGAATTAACTCTCCAGAATACATGAGAAATATTATGAAATACACAAGTAGTGTATTTAATAATCTTTGCATGTATTTAATCACCTTAGTGAGCTTCTGTAAACTATTCAGAATCCTATTAATTTTAAAGTTAGTTTTACTATTTTTAGTATAGCCATTCTAGTGAGAGAATAACTAATTTTCTTTTATATTTATTTTTATTTTATTTTATAAACAGAATTTTAAAGGGTTTTTTTGTGATTTTGTCTATATTATTTTATTTTTTATTTTTAATAGGACCATCTTATCCATAGCACTAAGGTTCCTTTTTGTAGTTAATAGACATCCTCTAGACCAACTTCCAAAAGGCTTTCATTGGTCAGAATCATATTATTAACTGTGTAGAAAAATAAAGCAGATCTGCCAACCTTACTCTATTATCCAGAATAATTTTTCTTAAAGTTCTTTTGATGAAAGAAGTAGGAATTTTGTTCTCTAGAAAACTGTCTAATAGTATATTAATGTGGTATTTGAAGTCCAAATTGTTGCTGAAAATTCTTGAAATTCTAAGCACCTGAGAAATTAGTACATTCTCAATTACTTTGGTTGATATGTTATTATTCCCGTGTAGATATTTAATTACTTTGAAAGGAAAATGAACTCTTTTATCAAAGAGGCTAATAGATGGGCTACCTCTGTTAAGTTTAATGCTTAAGTCTAGGAACTCTAGTTCCTGATTACTGTGGTTGGTCTTACATGAGTTAAGAGAGCTAGGATAGATATCAAAATCACTCTCTATAACTTCTGAATTATTTATACACAGCAGATCGTCAATATATCTAAATGTGTAAAGGTAGTTATCGGAGCAAGTGGAGTGATTTTTAATGAATTTATATTCCTTAAAGAACAGGAATAGATTTGCAATACTTGTGGATGTTGACGTTTCCATTGGGATCCCGTTTACTTGCTTATAGAGAGTATTATTATATAGGATATGGTTATTTTTTATGCAGCAATTGAGATAAGAGAATGGTCAGAAGCCAGTGCTTAGACCACTGTGCCAATGGAATAGCGAACATATTGAACCAAAAGATAAAACTACAGCAGCTAAATCATTCTTGAAGATACCTGAATTGATATCAAAACTCCACTAGACCATACATACAGTATGAGTAAAAACTGAATATACTGCCTGAACATTAATAAGAATATAGACTTAATTGGAAAATATTCTAGTTGCTTAATGCTTACCTTTGCATTCTGCTTCTAGAGATGAGTTACATTTCTTACACGTTGTTAGCTCCTCTTTGATGTCATTGTCCTTTGTCCGTAGTAGATGATGCACACTCACTCACTACACACATTTCACTTTTAGGTAGACACTGTAGATCTTAATTTTATGGTTCATTAAACATCAACTAATACCGTTTTTATAATGCTCTAAATTTTTCGCCCAGCCTTTGGGCATCCTCAGGAGCGTGGCGATGTAACCACCAATGTTCGTGGCTCACTACTCGCTTATGAAGTCCGATACTCCGTGTTGCCATTCGTTGGATACTCTGTCTTCGAAATGTTTCTTGAAAAACCTTGCTGGCGCCATCTATGTTTCACTTTTCTCTTTATAATTTTTTAAATTATTATTCATGTTATTGAACGTTATGCCGTTTATAATTTCATTTTTTTTTTCCTATCTCTATTCTCGTTTTTTTTGTCGGGGTTTTTTTTTTTTTTTTTTTTGTAGTTCTTTTTCTTGCCTGATTAATTCTTTTCAGTGGCTAGATAATATGTTAGGGTCATTATGGTTACAAACTCTTGTCTTATTTTTATATATATAATTATTGATTCCTACATTCTTATTTGTCTCTCTGATCTGGTTTTTTTTTTTTTTTTTTGGCATTTTTATTTCCATCAAATTTTGGGAATTTCATCAAATTTTTGGACAACCAAACATTCCCAAAATTTGATGAAATAAAAATGCTATAAAGAAATAACAGATCAGAGAGACAAATGAGAATGGAGGAATCGATATTAATATATAAAAATAAGACAAGAGTATGTAACCATAATGACCCTAACATATTATCTAGCCATTGGAAAGAATTAATCAGGCAAGAAAAAGAACTATACACAAAAAAAAAAAACGACAAAAGAGACAAGAGAATAGAGTTAGGAAAAGAAAAGATTAAATTATAAACGGCATAGACGTTCAATAACATGAATAATATTTTTTTTTAATTATAAAGAGAAAAGTTTAACATAGATGGCACCAGCAAACGTGTCGAAGACAGTATCTGACAAATGGCATCACAGAGTATTGGACTCCATAGGCGAGTTGTGAGCCACAAACATCAGTGGTTACATCACTACACTCCTGAGGATGCCCAAAGGCTGGGCAAAAATTTTAGAGCATTATAAACGGTATTAGTTGATGTTTAATGAACCATAAAACTAAGATCTACGGTGTCTACCCAAAAGTGAAATGTGTGTAGTGAGTGAGTGTGCATCATCTACTACGGACAAAGGACAATGACATCAACGAGGACCTAACAATGTGTAAGAAATATAACTCATCTCTAGAAGCAAAATGCAAAGGTAAGCATTAAACAACTAGAATATTTCCCATTAATATTTTAATTTATGCAAGTAAATGAGCATAGTAGTTTGCCAATCTATTTTATGGGTCGGAATATGAACTGCTAATTTGAATAGAATATAAACTATTCATATTAAGCAACAGTAATTCATCATTAATAATTCATTTGGTTGATTTCACATAGTCAGTTATCAACATATTTGAAAGACAAAAATAATTTTCATTCATTTTGTAAATTAGATGGATCTCAGCTTTATGCATAGTGACACCCATTTACAAGTCAGGTCAAAATATGGTTTTGTTAACTTCAAAATGGTCATTTCCAAATAAACATAGGTTGAACAATTAGTAACTAGTAACAACCTTTGATATGTAAATCAGTGTCTCTCAATGTCATTACACTCTCCTAACTAGAGGGCATTGTTAGGCACAGGAGTTTGAATAAAAAGGCAAGGCTGATCAACAAGTAACTTCCAACAGCCTTTGGCGGTGAATTAGGGATATGTAAGTAGGACAGCTGATAAGTAATGAACAAATGCCATGTACAGCATGACCTTGTAGCCACAACCTTCAACCACAATGGTGGCAAGTTTCATTCCTTTCCTCACAGCAGTTGTGCATCAGTGCATGTTAACATGGCATCACGTGACATATCAACAAAGTTCAAACAATGCACTGTGATTGAATTTTTAAGTGCTGGAAACGTAATGCCAACTGAAATTCATCACCATTTAAAGGTTGTGTATGGTGAAAACACTGTTGACTGAAGTACAGTAAATCACTGGACCATTAAATTTCATTAATGTGAATTGGGGCATGCCAATCTTGTCCATGAACCTCACAGTGGAAGACCAGTTTTGGTGACTGATGAAAATCACTGAAAAGCAGTTGATGAATTTATCCAAAATGACTGCCTTATCACTAAAAACCAGCAGATCACAGATAGGCTTGAAGTCTCAAAAGTAAGAGTGGGACATATCACTGCTTCACTTGGCTACACAAAAATCTGTTCTTGATTGGTGCCATGCATGTTGATGCTAGAAAACATACAGAAGTGTCTTGAGTGTAGTGAAAAACTTTTGGTAAATGTATAGATTAGCGTCCTAAATTATTTCGGTGGAAAAATGTTAGTACCTGGAAAAAGTGCAATGTACAGATTTTAGAGTATGGAAATTAATGGCAACTGGTGCAGAAATTTCATATTTTTAAATGTCTTTTAAAGATTTTTATTGCAACATTTTCCTGTAAGTGCGATGCTGTGAAGAGACACTGTTGTAGGCCTAACACATTGCTACCGCGACAATGTCAAGCTTTGCTCCGTTAAAAGGAAAGCTCGTTGCTGTACCGAAATGACGGGCGGAAGAGTACAAGAGAAAGCAGTTACATTGTTGGCAGGAGAGCGATAAATGTTGTTCTGACACGCTACAGAAAATAGGTCCAGATTATCCACCTTTTATTTTGTTGTATCCTGTACATTGTTGGCAGGAAAAACCAGAAAAACCTCTTTGATTTGCAAAATATATGTATCAGTGAGATAGAAACTGACCTGCAAACAAAGTATTAACAGGAGAAGAAAAACTGCAGTGGCACAGCAAATCAGCTACGAATGGAAGCCATTCTAAGCAGAACTGAAAGTTATTCTTCCCTAGTTTCCTGTGCAACATAGAAAGCCATATTCGTACTTTTGTTTGTACGTTTGACTTTGGTTTTTTGGCTGTTTCATTGTTCGTGATGTTCTGTACGTTTGACTTTGATATTTGACCTCTTTATCATTTGTGATGTTATGTACGTTTGACGTTCGTCGATTTATGGGATTACAACTGGTCGTACTTTTACTTGTTGAATGTGACGGTGCAGAAGTTTTTGCAAATAATTTTATGGTATTACGACGACGGGCGGAGTAGTAGCACAGGAGTTAAAAAGCTATTCCTGTATGCATAACATGTTTGAAACATGGTGAGTAGCCCTACTATTTCATTCTTTACAAATCGTATGATAAGTTTTTATAATGCAATTTTCATTATACAAAGGGTCAAGCCAGAAAGCACTATATATTAAACCTAAAATAACGTGAAGTACAGTAGTGGTAACGTTTTTACGTTAATTTATTTGTACTTTCTATTTGGAGTCGGGGAATCATGTGTAAAAGAGTGAAACATTTCTCGACATCAGCTTTAAAAACAATGACAAAACATGAATGAACTATATTCTGTAGCGTATGAGTACATGATGCTTCGCTCCCCTGGCAAGAACGTACGCGGTTGTACTTGTAGTCATCCGAGTGTGAATTACACGCCGCAGCAAATTTTCCTTTCAATGGAGCAAAGCTTGACATCATCGTGGTAAGGATGCGTTAGGCCTACCGCAGCGTTTCTTCACAGCATTGCACTTACAGGTAAATATTACGATAAAAATCTTTAAAAGACATTTAAAACATGAAATTTCTGTTGAATATTGTTACTGGGGATGAGGCATGGATCTATCACTTTAACCCTGAAGGAAAACAATAAAGCATGGAATACTGACATGCTTCCTCTCCTCATCCCAAAGAATTCAAAATAATGTCTGCCAGCAAGGTACTTTTGACTGTTTTTTGGGACTCGCACAAAGTTTACCTGACAGAATTTTTGGAAGCTGGGAGTGGTGTCAATTCAGCAGGTTAGTTACACTGAATTGACCAAAATTGTGGAAACCTTTTGGCAAAAGCGTATTTTTGATGTTTGATGGCTCATAACACCACTGTTTTTTTTTTTTTTTTTTGGAGTAATACCATAAAATAATATATCAATGGAAAGATAATTTCATCAAGAATGTAATGCAACAAAGTTTGTTCAATGTTCTGTATTCTATGAAAAATTATAGTCAAATAACCAGAAAAAGGAAGCACAACTTGCTTAGGTTGATATGAAGTAGCTTTCCTTCATTTGAATGTAGCCAATGGGCATGAGTGTTTAGAGAGCCAATCAGCTGCCATCTTGTTTTGGCAATGAGCCAATCAGGTCACAGTAGGATTCAGCTATTGATGTCATGTATTGGAGCTGAGAGGAGGACATTTGTCAGTGTGTTATGTGATTGCTATCAAGTTGGTTGGTTTTTTGTGTGTGTGTTCTTTCATTTAGTGAGCTTGTAAAACGAAATAAAATTAAAGAAATGGCGCAAAGAGTTGACTGGTCATCCAGAAAGTGATGTAAAATAGTACTATTAAGTGAACAAGGCTTCAGTTATGAAGAAATTAGAATAAAAATTGGTGGAAACTTAACTAAAGATGGCATTTCTGAATTTTTGAGGAGGTATAAGGAAACTCAGTCACTACAAAACCAGATTGGTAAAGGAAGGAAAAGGTGCACAACAGCAAGTGATGATAGAAGAATTAAGAGACTGTGCCTAGGTGACAGAAGAAAATCATGTGGGTGTAAACAAGATGAAATGGCACAGTGCAATGTGAAGGTCAGTGCAAGGACTGTTCAACGCAGACTACAGGAATTAGGTCTAAACGCTAGAATTCCACAAAAAAAGCCATTTTTATCTCTCAAACAAAGGTTGAAAAGATTAAACTGGGCTAAACCCCATGTTATCTGGGCAGCGAAACAATGGGACAGTGTTATTTGGAGTGATGAGACCAAAATCTCCCTGTTTGATAGTGATAGCATAAAATACATAAGGAGAAGAATCGAAGAAGATTTGCATCCTGATTGCATTACATGTACCATGAAACACCCAGTTAGTGTTATGATCTGGGGTTGTATGACATCAAAAGGTGTGGGCAGAATTTGCGTGATTAATGGGAATATAAATGGCCAAAAATACATTAATGAAATACTTGAGCCCAAACTGAAGCCTTCCGCACGTGATCTTTCATCTTTTCCAAGATAATGAAGCAATTATATTTCAACAGGATTCAGCTCCATGTCATGTTGCTGCTGTGTGCAAAAAGTGGTTTCAAGATAATCATATTCCATTGCTGGAATGGCCTGGGAATAGCCCAGACCTTAACCCCTTCAAAAATCTATGGAGCCAACTAAAGAAACGTGTTAGTCAGAAGCAACCCAGCAATAAAACCCAATTAATAGAAGCAATGATTCAATCTTGGTTTCACATTATAACAGCTACAGAACTAAATAAAATTGGTTCACTTCATGGGAAGGTGTTGTAAGGCCGTAATTAAAACTAAAGGTTACCCATCTAAGTACTAACTGACATGGTGAGAATTTTTGTATATCTCATTTTTTCTATGTGCTTTACTTTTCTTCTTTAATAACTGTTGTTCCAATAAAAAAATCCTTAATAAAAGTTATTGCATTACATTTTTAATGAAATTATCTTTTCATTGATATATAATTTTATGGTATTACTCAAAAAAAAAAAAAGTGGTGTTATGAGCCATCAAACCTCAAAAATACACTATTTCCAAAAGGTTTCCACAATTTTGGCCACTACTGTACACTGGAGGGTGTGTTCAGTTAGGAAGTCAACTGCACTGATTTTGTTGCTGCATGACAATGCAACAATATACACTTTTCACACAACACTTGATGCTCTCCAGGGGCAGAAATTTGAGGTTTTCTCCCATCTGCCCTACACAGCCTGGACTTGGCGCCAAGCAATTTTCATTTCTTTTCAAATCTGGAGAACGAGACTTATTCAACTACAGATGAAGAAGTGATGCATGCTGTCACATATGGATCAGACAAAGAAGCCCTGAATTCTGCATTAACAGCATGTGTAATCTTTTACACATGCTGTTAATCTACAATCTTTTAATCTTTTTGCATGTTGTTAATGTTGAATCTTTTTGTAATCTTTTCCTGAATTCTACATCAACAGCATGTGTAATGATACTTCACAATAACTTGGCATTGAACAATGAAATATCTCAACTGCTGAAATTCTGGCTGCGTTATGTAATCTAGTTTTAACAACAGTCTCAAATTATTTTAACTTATCACCTCCTTCTTTTAGCATTGTGCTGTTGTTAGTGTTTATGTTGAACTTTGAACATAGAATATCTTTTAATGATGTGGTGCAACAGTGGACACAGGACAAGTGGCATGAAGCCAGAATAAGGTGAGCGCAATATGTGATGCTCCATATACCTCATTACTGATTTTATGTCTCACTGGATGTAACTTACATTAGCTTTCAAAATTTAATATATTGTACATATATAGATATTCTTAGGTTCAGATAAAAATATTCCATTGTCATCGAAGTCAACTTGTCTTTTCCAGGCTCATATACTGCAACGTGTGTAACAGTACTATAGAAGATTTTGTCCTAATATACATTGCCTATCTCCCACGTATTTTATTGTTCAAATATATATGTGTATAGCACGAACTTCTACTAAAATGTGTAATTTTGTCTCACACGGGGAAAAAATGTTCTGAAGGACAAGGCAGCTACGTAGAAAAATAGGTATATATATTTGTACCAACCATATTTTACCTTCATTCCATTTTTTTGTTTGTGCAAATACATTGTTCCTTTTTCTGGATATTTGACTGTGTGCATTATTTATCAGTCTACCCTCCTAAATCACTGTCTGCCAACAAAACAAGTTTTTCAATAAAAAGGCAATGCACTGGAGAACAGATTCAAATGAAAATGTCAGCCCACCTAAAAACATGGTCTCATTCAGAGCTATTTGCAGTGATTAGATTTCTCTGGGCATGGAAAATACCAGTTGTGGAGATCCAATGCCAACTGAAAGAAGTCTATGGCCCTCAAGTGACAAGTATTCAGAACATGTCAGAATGTTGTTCAAAATTTGCACATAAGAACAATGCATTAACGGATGAGAAAGGCAGTTGCAAGCCTTTAACATTAACTACAGACAGCAATGTGTGTGTGTGTGTGTGTGTGTGTGTGTGTGTGTGTGTGTGTGTGTGTGTGTGTGTGTGTGTGCACACATCTGTATGTTTGCATGCATGAAGGTTCTGGTCCAAGAAGACAGGTGGGTGAATTTAAGCCAGATCGCTGCAAATGCAAACATTTCTTTCGTTACCACCCATCACGTTATTCAATCTAAACATTAAGAAGCATAGTACTAAGTGAGACCATGTTTCTTTTTTTTATTATTATTGGAGGTTTAATGACCACCGTGAGCAAATCAATGGGTTATAAGCAGTCGCCCATCCCTAATTTAGGGCCACAGACTCCAGGGAAGGGAGAGAGCCAGTGCCGAAAGATAAACACAACATCCATGCTTCACCAGGATCCGAACCTGGACCCATCTCAGACGAAAGGTCAGAACCCATCACTTAGACCACTGTGCCACTGGTGTGGCAGACCATGTTTCCACGCGCTTTGTCATTTTTGCTTTGAATCTGTTCTCCAGAACACTTCCTTTTTATAAACAACACTCTCTAGTCAGGAGAGTGTAATGACACTTAAAGACACCAAAGTACATAACTTTAACTTGCTGCCAAGGTCATTAGAAATAACTTTTTGGCCAGCCCTTATACATACATTTTTTTTTTTTTTAATCTTCTCTATTTCCACATATGGTGAAACCTCGGTTACACATTTTTCTAGGGGATGTCCTTAAAAAAATGCATAAAGGAAATTTCAAAATGTTTACCTTTTGTTGTAACATTTATGCTTCAAAAGAGTATAAGATGTTCCTTAATAATGATTTATTTAAAGTCAGATTAGCTGCAAAAGAAAAAAAGTTTTATCACATTGCAAAAATCATTAAGCCTATGAAAACCAAACTTTTCTTTCAACTACTCTTTCTACAAAAATCCTGATTCTAAATTAAGTGAAATCCTCACAACTAAGAATCTGAGACCAGTACTTCAGAATGGAACTCATTACCCAGGTAGCACACCCTTGGAAATTAACGTAGGCGCGACGCTGTGCCACCGTATTCTATTCCCAATCTGGTAGGCAAGACGTTATCGTTGAATGTTCACGTAAAGTCAACGATTTTCCAACTGATGAGCTACTGAGGGGAAGGTTTGGGTAATCCGATTACAGTCAAGGTGACCTAATCTCGAACCAGTCCCTCTGCGAGTCATCAGCACGGAGGGTGGTTTTGCCTTTGGCAACATGTGGACAACTCTTTTTCAACAGTCTGTGGGTCAACCATTGTATGTTCACAGAGCATGTGCAAACTGGAACTTTCATGTAAGTAGAAAAAATCTTATTGTTGGATTTTCTGCATGTTTTTATCACACATAAAATAATTTTAAAATAGCTCACGCTAAATTGCGATAGCATATTTTTTATAGATGTTGCATTTTTATTGCTTCTTTGCTTCTGCATTATCGAACTGCATTTTGGAGGCTAAGTACATCGTGCCTAAAATAATTAAACGATCTGCTGTTGTTCATCAACAGATAGTTTTTATTGTTTACACGAAGTAAAAAGCCGATGAATGTGATAGATGAGAGTTGTTTGGGCTATTTTTTCAGCGATATCAGAGAGGAAAATGTAAATAGGTAAGTTTGTTACAATATAATTTCTTAGTGACAAGGAGGTAAGTATGTTTAAACTACTGGCTAATTACAAATGACAAATTAACTAGATTATCCACTCAGATATGATACTAGCATGTGAGTTGGTGTAAAGAAGAGACAAATATTCCCATAAATCAAAATTTAATATTCCAGAATTTCAGCACTGTTATCTCAGAATATGATGTGAGTTCAGTAACAAATACAAACATAAACAGTGCAGTAAATTTTAGGTTATGCTATAAACTGATTTCACAATGTTTTCTTCTGAAAGATTTCTTCTTACATTACCTCAGTGAAAGTTGTATACTTTTATACTGTTAATGATAGTATAAATCCGGATATTATTTTTTTTTTGTGCTGTTACTAAAACAACAGGGCACAATATCAATACCTTTTGAATAAAAACTGATTTTGGTATTTTATGATTTTTTACACTGACCTTTGCTGTCAAATTTTTTTAAAGGGCTTAGACTTATATTAGGTTGGTTTGGTCAAATGGCAAATGGTTACACTAGCCTTTTTTTTTTTTTTTTTTTTTTTTTTTTACTGAAGTGGCCTGGATATATGTTGTCAAAATATTATTTTTGATAGTAAACATTAATAGGGATATGAAATTATGAAAAGAGCACAATTTTGCAACTGGGTGTAGCCAGAATATCTTCATTTGTGAAATATTAATTTTTTTCCTGTTAAAAATGTTTATGCCAAACAGTGGTCTAGATGACGATGATGGGCAAAACACATAACAATATTAACAAATAAAGGTAACTTGATCACGCTAGTTACGTTAACTGAAAACTTTTACAAAAAGTTCGTAAGTTGGAAGCTTTCGACCTTATCTTAGGTCTTCATCACGCCAATGGAGGACTAAGATTGTTGCCAGATTCTACCTTTGAATTTTTCCTATTTTTGTTGCCAAAACTTAGAATTGATCTCCAGATCAACGGAATGTAGAGAGGAGATTCGGAGTTGCAAGTCATTGAGTTGAAAATAATTTCTATGCTTTCACGGTAACGGAGGGCAAAACGATTGTCAAAAGAAGCAATTTGTTTTGCTTCGTTCCAGTGGGGAACTGCAGATGTGTCTTCCATTGTCAAAATAGACAAGGCAGTATTAGGATTGGCTTTCGAAACATCTTTTCTATGTTCTAAAATTCTATGGTTAATGCTCCTGTATGTGCTTCCAATGTATAAGTTATCCCCAGTAGAAGAAGAGATAGGAATGCAGTAAACTCCTGGGAGGTTCAGGCTTTCAACTTTGTCCCTATCCCTTTGTAGAAGTTTCAAGATGTTTGGGGTAGATTTAATGGCAAGATGGTAACCAAAACTTCTAAAAAGAATCTGTAACTTATAAGCATAGGAAGGATGGTAAGGAACAGAACCACAGAATTTCAGGTCTTCTTTCTTGTGAGGAAGGAGGCATTCGATTTTCGAATGGTTTTCATATTTCTTTATGAGGGAGTTGACTGTAACAGCAGGGAAACCATGGGAGAGGGCTATTGCAGAAATTTTGGAGAGTTCTTCTTGAAGAGAGAGTTGGTTGTTGCAAATGATACGAGCCCTGTGGATGTAGGACTTCAATGCTGCAAGCTTGAAGAGATGCAGGGTGCAAGATTTGTAGGGAATGTTGTTAGTGGCCGCAGAAGGTTTTCGATAGACGGAACGAGTAATGGAGATATCAGCGTTTCTGCAGATAGATACATCCAGGAAATCAATTTTGTGATTTACTTCCTTAGATATAGTGAGCTTAATGGAAGGAAATTTTTCCGTAATGGAGTTGATCAGTATCTGTAGTTCAGACTCGGAATGTGGCCAGCTAATGAAAATGTCGTCTACATATCTTAACCATACGGAAGGTTGAAAAGGGTGTAGAGGAATGATGGAAACTTCAATATGTTGCATGTAGATTTCAGCAAGCAGAGGGGAAAGAGGTGAGCCCATGGGGAGACCAGATTGTTGCCTATACCCAATTTTGTTGAAAACAAAACAACTGTGTTGATGAATAGTGTGGAAACAATCATAAAGATCTTTGATAAGAGGACCGGGGGGTTCAAAATGAAGAATCTTAGTCCTCCATTGGCGTGATGAAGACCTAAGATAAGGTCGAAAGCTTCCAACTTACGAACTTTTTGTAAAAGTTTTCAGTTAACGTAACTAGCGTGATCAAGTTACCTTTATTTGTAGAGGTCTAGATTTCTCATGATCAAAATGAGAATGTAGAGCACATTGATGTAATAAAATATATAACAGCTGTATGAAACATTTGAATAAATGAAGATCCTTCAAAATGAATAGTGAATGCTCAATGTTAGGTCCACTGAATTTCTTAACTTTTAATTGGAAATTTGCATGAATATGTTACTTATGAAAAATAAACAAATTAACAAAAACTTACAAATTAAAATCTCAAGAAATCCAGAAGCACATCATGTACTCCTGCTTCAGATCACTTGAAGAAAACAGTCTGTGCCCTTCGCTGTATTTCAAGGTTGTTGTTTTGTTTTTGTTTTTACATTTTTCTGTTCATAATTGATCTCAGGAAATTTTATCCAATTTTCTACTAAATTTCCTGTATAGCTGGTATTTATTTGAGAGATGCTGTGTTTGTACTAATTGGTTCACAGAGATATTTCTAAAATTCTGTATTTCATTTTTTCCTGGAAGAGTAAATTTTTTTCAATGTTTATTCATCGAAGAAAGTACAAAAACTATCTAATAAAAATAATAAAATTTAGATGTAACAGTTCTTTTTCATATTGTTTATCAGTTTTTAATATTTATGAGGTATCTTGTTTCACAAACTACATTGGAGAGTTAATGTAAGTATTTTATGTTAGCATGTCCTGCTGCTATATTAAATGGGCAATATTTAAGCATTTATATTTGTGGTTTTGTGCATTAAGGAATTTATTTTAGCGGCCGTTGTGAAAATCCAGTTGTATCCCAGCACTCAGACTGGCAGATGCAGAAGCGCATTTACAGTCCTTGATCACTATCTCACCATAACACTTAAATGAATACTGTGCTTTTAGAGAATATAACATTATTTTCCAGCAGTTTTTACGTTTTTACTTTTCATGTGTGTTTTAGTAGGGAATATGTCATTGATAATTTATTTAGCTTAATAAATGTAAATCAGAATTTCAAAAATGTTTTTTTTTTTCAGGTTTTATCAACTGTGATTGTTGTGTTCTATTTATCAGTGCAATTTCAGAAATTTTATTTAACATATAGGCATGGGTTAAAGTTCTTTTAATTGCTTGTGTGCAGTTTTGCCTTTCAGTAGTGTTAAAAGGTAAGCCCTCATTTTGCAAAACGTCATCTAAGTTTTTTCTATTGCAGGTTCTAAAGCTGGCCGGATATCACAATACAATGAGAGTTTAATATAAAACTGGAAAAAGTGTGTGTGTGTGTGTGTGTGTGTGTGTGTGTGTGTGTGTGATTCGAACACTATTTTATTGATAATATCACTGCTTTCACACGACTGGTCTAAGATAGTAGTGATAAGGTACTTTATTTTTCATGAATGAACTGCTTATACATTACCTGAATTATATACTTGACTGAGAAACTTTCATTCTAAACCACTGCATCAATACAAGCACCTATAGCATTAACACTGTTACTATTGTATCATTGAAGTATGTCATATTTCGCTATATTTTTTTAACGTTCCACTTCACATTTCCCGGCCTTTCATTTTTAGACTCAGAAGTAAAAGAATAAAGAGGGAGGAGGGGAGGCTTAGAAACTGCATGAACGAAAACCATTACTTTTCCTTTTTTTTTTCCCCAGTACTTTAAAATGCTTGAAAGTACAGTGAAAGTTGCACATCAATTTAGTGTAAGTGTGTGTCTGAATTATGCTTTGTTATATTCAGGTTTCCTTATAACCAGCTGATAATTATTTCCAGAAGTGGTTTTTTTTATACCATAAAAATGGATGGTAAGTAGTCAGGGAATTGTTATAAACATAATTTATCATAGTTTTACCATATTTGCAATCATCGCAGTATGCTACGTAGCAAAATATTACCTCCACGTGCATCATTAAAAAAAATTATACATCCGTGTGTACAAGAATGAGTAACATTTCTTGCTGTACATACAAGTAAGTAAAAATGTATGTAAACTGTACATAGTTAACTTCCGACTCACCTGTTTTTATACATATAATCATGCGTTTTCATTCATACACTGGAACATATACAGTATGGGACAAAAGACTACATTGCGACACTTCCAAGTAAAAATGAAGAGCTACAAACATAAAGGATGTATCATACAAAGCTGCTGAGAGCATGGGCACGTACTATTCTTGCATTAAAAAAGTTGGCTCATTGTTATAGGAGTGATGGCTGAATGTTGTGTAAAACATTGGCACAACGTCATGTAACTGATGGCTCAACGTTGAACAGGGGCTCCACGTTGTTGGAGTGATGACTTTATGATGTAAAAGATGTTGGTACAATGTTGTCCAAATGATGGCTTAACGGTGTGTTATATGCTGGCACAATGTCATAAAGACGTCGACTCGTCATTGCGACAGTGGCACAATGTTATATGAGTGATGGCTTAATGTTGTAAATGATGTTGGCACAAGGTTATTCAAATGATGGTTTGACATTGTGTTCTGTGTTGGCGTAATGTTATTCCAACGATGGCTCAATGTTGTAAGAGTGGCTCAGTGTTGAAGGATTGGTGGCTTTATGTTGTACGAAACATCGTTTAATGCTGGCACAATGTTATATTAACGTTCATCCTTACGTTGGATCAACACTGGCTAGTACACTGAACCAACTGGAGGCTGGTAAGTGCCCGCCGAGACATATGGAGGGGAGGCCCACCGTAATATCAAAACGTTTTGCCAACGTTTTGTGTTTTACGTAGGGCCAATGTAACTGTGCTGTCTGGGTACTCAACAACTTTTCTTTTTCTGTGGATCCTGAGTGAATACATTTGAAACCAGAAGGTTGAATCTTGATGAAGCATTGAGGATTCTATTCTACTGCACCATGAAATGGTGGAGCCAAAATGTTACATCCTAGAGATTTATTCATTTTTAAATGCCCATGTGAGTCATGAAATGTGAAAACAATTTTTCATCCAAACTGAAAGTAAACAAAATACCCTTCTCTGATGGGATCAAGGTTCAACTTTGGCTACACCAAGAAAGAACACAACAATGCTGTCTCAATTCTCACAAAGTAAACAACATACCCTTCTCTGATGGGATGAAGGTTCAACTTTTAATGCACCAAGAAGGAACACAACAACGCTGTCTCAATTCTCACAAAGTAAACAACATACCCTTCTCTGATGGGATCAAGGTTCAATTTTGGCTGCACCAAGAAGGAACACAACAATGCTGTCTCAATTCTCTCAAAGTAAACAACATGGCCTTCTCTGGTGGGATCAAGGTTCAACTTTGGATGCACCAAGAAGGAACACAACAACACTGTCTCAGTTCTCTCAAAGTTGTGCCATACCAAGATATGTATAAAAGAATCAAAGAACTGTGTACATTTGATAATCTAAAACTCAAACTTCAATGCATAATTGCAAAAAATGTATAAATTAGATATAACCGAACTGAAAAAGCGATAGAAACTAGACTAAAATATCAGGACTAATGCAGAATTATGTATAACAGTGAGGAACATATAACAGAGGTTTCATTGTAGTTTTCTTTTTTGTTTTTTTCATTTGTTTTTTCTAACAATGTCAATGTTCTTCCTTTCAGGATGTTTAGGACAGATTAAACAAAGACTTGCATGGCTTTAGGTTTTTGTTGATGCCCTTTACTTTTTTTATTGACCTATTAGAACTGAAAACCTCATAAATTTGACTAACAAGTTAACAATAAATCCTGGGAACCTATAAACATGTGAAAAATGTGCATCTTCCAATTGTTATGCAATAGCTTCATTACTGCACACAAATTTGATTCAATTTTTGATTTATTACTGCTAAATATGTTTACATTTAATGCACTACAGTATGTTACATTCTTGTAAATTCTAAAATTATCTTCTCTTCTATACTTCAACCAAAACATTTCGAACACAGAAAGTAGGTTTATTTGTATTGGCACAAAAACAACCTAAAATGCAAGCTTACCAGCATTGGATTGTCCAAAACTTTTGAATGTGGGACTAATTTCCACTTGGCAGCAGCAACTGCAAGAGTATGCGCTGTTTCTGGCTCAAAACACCAATGCATAAATGGCATAAATATATTTCTGTAAAATTTTTCATTTCCTTGGTATAAGGAAATACCAGCAAAGGCAAGAGTTCCTCCAGATGCAATAAATACAAATGATTTCATCTTTTTCTGTAAAAGAGAGAAAAAACAAACTGCAGTAAATAACAAATTATTTGTAATAATAAGATGAAAAATTAAACACCACAGAAAAAATTATTTGGTAAATTTAATGAATGAAAGCATCAAATGTTAAATTTTAGAGCACCAAAATATTCATAAGATTATTTTAATGTGCTCAGGTACTGGCACTACAGCAGTGCCACCACAGTCAATTTACTGTTTGTGTCATCAATAATGCTTGATATTCTTTCTGATCCATACGTTACTTTCCATATGATTCCAAAAATGTATCTTCCGGCATTATATGTAGCCTTCATACTTTTCTGAATTATATGCAGTCTTTGTACACCTGTTTGTTAGTTCATGCTTCATATTCATCACTTACAGGATGACTAATATAATATATTAGAAACATAACAATAATTATAACCACTAAAGAAATACATAATTTTCAAACTATGTAATTTTACACAGCCAGGATTTGCATGTTTACTAATTTCTTCCACAGCAGCATTTCCTTCACCTTTTGGCCACAGTGAGGATGGATATGAATTTCTAATTTCATTCCATGAACCTATGGGGCAGATAGGAGAGAAATGTGAATATTGTCATGAAGCAGTAGTACAGAAACATACAGTTCATTTTTCTCACATCCCTTCAAATAATGCAACAGTGTGCACATACCTGATGTAATACATTATATTATATATATGCATTGGCTATTCCGAAAGTATGTGGATTGGTGGCACTGCACCATTGCTATGGAAACGAGTCACTACTTCTGTTGGGGGAAGATTTCCGCATCTGTGTTGCGTTAGTTTGAGTAAAGGCAATGTGCAGTCTTTCTTTGTGGATGCAGTGTAATAGTTCCCATGGAGTGTGTATTACAATGACCGATGAGCATAATATACCACTAATTACCAGACAAAGAATCACAATTGAATTTTGCGTAAGGTTACGCAAAAATGGCTAGGAAACATTTCAGATGATTCAAGAAGCATATGATGCAGAAGCATTGGGCAGGTCAGCTGTATTCAGGGGGTGGAAGCATTCCAAAGTCAGCAAATGTAGTGTGAAGGATAACCCACGAAGCAGGAGTCTGTCAATATCAGTGACCGATGAAAACATTGTGAAAGCTGAAAAATTATTGTAAGATGATAGACGTTTATTGGTTCATAATTTGGCACTGCAGTTGAATGTTGGTGTAGCAAGATGTCATAAAATTGTAAAGTTGCAGCTGAAGATGTCTCGTGTATGTGCAAGACGGGTGCCACATGATCTTACTGAAGAACAAAAACAATGTCATATTGAACTTTGTCATGCTTTTCTTCAAAGAGTGGAAACAATTTCTGATTCAATAGTCACCATAGAGAACATAGTCACCATAGGAAACATTTGATCCAGAATCAAAACAACATTCAGACATATAGAAACACACCGACTCACTGCCCTCCAAGAAATTCCGAGATTGTGGTTCTTCAAAGAAACTGATGTTGATTTTGCTTTTTGACACCTGTGGGATAGTATTGCAGCATTGGGTGCCTAAGAAACAAACTGTTAATTCCAAAATATTATGCTCACATTTTGCGAGTTCACCTGAAGGGAGCAATGTGCAGAAAAAGACCAGAACTGTTTAATCAAGAATGGTTTCTTCTTTAGGATAATGTGAGGCTGCACATGGCCCAAGTAGCAATGCAAGCTTTAGAAAAAATTGGTGGCTAACATTTATCACATCCCCCATACAGCCCAGACATTGCACCCTGCAATTTCTGGGCTTTTCCAACATTTAAGAAAGAGTTGAGAGGAAACAAATGAGGAAGTAAAAGCTGCCACATCTGCTACCTTAAAGCAACTTTCACAAAATGGACTGCAACACATGTTTCAGAAGCTTGTGGACCACTGCAAATAGTGTATAGCATGTGAAGGGCACTACTTTGAAAAGGAAGCTCACACAAAACCTCCAGGTGAAACAGACTCAAAACAGTAACCTCAGTCAATGTAGTTTTAGAACAGCCCTGGTATATATACTCATATATTGTCAGCATCAACTTTTATGAATCCACTGCTGAATGAAAGTTTCCCCCACAGCTTACTATCTTGGGCCTGTCTTTGAAATCCTATGGAGATTTTTTTTAAATCCTATGGATGTTTTTGAAATTGTACTGGTATTGAAGATGCATATATTAATATTATTAATAAGATCTAAAAAAATTGAAGTGCACTTAGTGAAATGTTCAAAATCGCTGCTGCATGTATAAACATTAAAAATTGGAAAGGGGATAAAACAAAGTGACAAAATATCTCTGAAGCTCTCTTCAGTGTCACATTGCAGAATATAAGCACACAGGACAAAGAATTAGTCACCCCTAACAGAAATGACAGTAGGAAGTTACTGGTTGCACAGAGGACGACGCAATAGCATTGTTGGGAGATAAATAGCACTGACGTGGTGTCTACAGGATCATTTCTGTCTTGTGCAGTGGTGAAGAGCAACGTGTATGTTGAATTTAGTCTGCAGTATGGGTCATAAGACAGACGTTACTGAGAGGCGAAAAGGAGCCATCGTGTTTGGCCATGCCCACGGACACAAAGTGAATGAAGTCGTCCAATTTGTTGGTATGTCGAAGCGTACCGTCCAGCGGGTCTACAAACAGTGGTGTGGTTTGCAGTCAACTGAAAATCGGGGACGTATCTGTGGCCAGAAAACGACTGTTATCGACAGGGACCGCTGCCATGTTTCACACTTAGTAACTACAAATAGTTTCAAACCAGGCAACAATTGCTCCAAATAGTCAATGAAAGTCTACTCCAACCAATTTCTGAAAAAAACAATGCAACAAGAACTGCATGCGATGGGCATCTGGTGCAGAGTACCATGGAAGAGGCCTCTTTTAACAGCCAATCACAAAGTCACACATTATCAATAGGCTCAGAGACACCAAAACTTTACTGTGGAGGATTAGAAATTAGTAATTTGGTCTGATGAGTCTTGTTTTTGTTTGTACTCCAATGATGGGAGGCAACCAATGCATCGCAGGCCCAATGAAGCCTTTAATCCTGATTGAGTCGAAGGTGTTCAAGCTGGAGGAGATTCAGTGATGTTTTGGAAAGGTTTTTCGTACCACGAAACGGGCCCTCTCGTTGCAGTGATGATGAACTTGAACTAGCATGCGTAGTGCGTACCTCCGCATTCTGAATGATGAAGTGTTGCCCTTTGCCGCACATCTCCAGGAGCAGCATCACATTGCCACTCCTGTCTTCCAAGGCAACAATTACCAAGTGCACAGGGCTAAAACTGTGTCTGTGTGGCACGACAAACAATCAGCAACACTGTCTTGACTCGACTGGCCCACCAAATCCCCAGATTTAAATCCTATTGAAAAACTGTGGGATCATTTGGAACACAAGGTGAAATGCCGGAAAAGACACCTCACATCCTCTGGCGGAACTTCGGGACCAATTGACGCACAAGTGGCTGCAAATCGATATACAATGCATCCACATCCTCGTGGAGTCTCTGCCATAATGAATTTATGCTGTTATCAAGGCAAGAGGCACTGTCACCCATTATTAGGTATGTTCTGACAAGAGTGACTAATTTTTTGTCTGGTGTGCTTATTTCAATCATTGAACTGGGAAGACAAAAGGACAGATTAACGGATATTATTGAAACTAATTTCATTTTTCTGATGACAGTCATTTCGGAAAGTACCCCATCAGCACTCCACAGTATGATCCAAGAACTTGCTAACAAAAGTAAAGACGTGAGATTAAAATTGAACTTACTGAAAACAAAATCGATGTACACTGCATTTTACAAGAACTGAAGATATTGAGGTCCATGGGGCAAATCTAGAAATAACTGATGCCTACATTTACTGTGTACAATAGATATCAAGAGTAGGTCACATTGAAGAAGAAATTAATAGGTGTATAAAACTTGGTCTTTTTTCCCCGTTCTTACTTACTGATTAGTGAAAAGGATCTTACCTAAAAAAGACACTCAAAGTTGCAGACAACTCAAAGAAGCATGCAGAGATGCATACTGTGGTGTATCCAAGAAAGATAAGATAAGGAACTCACAGATCATTAAAATGACAAGAATTGATGACAACATAATCAAAGTAAAGACTAAAGTGACAATAGGTTCAACGTATTTCTAAAACAGACCACCATTAAACAACTGAAATACCACACTGGATACCAAAGAAAAAAAGACCCAGGAGGAAAAGAAAGAATAAAAAGAGGTAGTTTGGTGTACATTTGGTTGCATGAAACCTGCAGTGTTATATACTGAATAGCATTAACTATTCAATGTACATGTTCAGTGTTACATACCAGCACCAGTTAAATGGCTTAAATGGAACTTGATAGCTTTCTTATAAAATTCAATTTAAGACCCCTTATTAAATTTCATTTATAGAGTTTTGGTGGCCCCTTAAATGGCATTTGATAGCTGTGGATTCAACACTTTGTGGCATCACATTGCTGCAACATGTGATCACATTTTGGAATTTTCCACATTTATGAGCTAAAAAAAAATTGCCAAAATACCCATGATTGAAATTTTCATACTTCTTATTGGAGATTTTAAATGCATTACAATTTTTTAGTGCAAATGTAATAGATGCTACAAAAAGATATAAAAGCTGTTTGGAGTTTCTTCATTGTAGGTAATGATCACTAAAAAACATGTGTGTGTCTGTGGCAGTGCTGAGTTCGGGCTAAATTTTAAGAGCTCGAGCCTGTGCAAACCCGAATTTTATTTTTTCAGACAGAGACAGGGCCCAAACGAGCCCGAAAAATGTGACTAATCTGTTTAGGCATTAATTTAAAAAAAAAAAATCTCCTCTTCCATACTTCACCTTATCTGTTCCTTGCAATTAACTAACTTTTTTCTCAACTGGGGAAGGGATATCTGTCTGTTTCTATAATATAGTCATACATTTTCTTTGACCAATTCGTTTTGTCCTGAAATGCTTCGGGCTGCCGGGAATCCAGAAAGATCAGGCAGCTCTGCAATTTACGCACACTCCTGAAATAGAATTATCAGGGAGCAGCCATGTGGAGGCAGAGAGCAAAATTTTGTTGGGATGCTAGCTATCTAGTCTAGTGTCTACCAGCATAATTCTTGAAGAAGCTTTTCCAACGCCAAAGAAAGGTAACTTGATCACGCTAGTTACGTTAACTAAAACTTTTACAAAAAGTTCGTAAGTTGGAAGCTTTCGACCTTATCTTAGGTCTTCATCACGCCAATGGAGGACTAAAATTGTTGCCAGATTCTACATTTGAATTTTTCCTATTTTTGTTGCCAAAACTTAGAATTGATCTCCAGATCAACGGAATGTAGAGAGGAGATTCGGAGTTGCAAGTCATTGAGTTGAAAATAATTTCTATGCTTTCACGGTAACGGAGGGCAAAACGATTGTCAAACGAAGCAATTCGTTTTGCTTCGTTCCAGTGGGGAACTGCAGATGTGTCTTCCATTGTCAAAATAGACAAGGCAGTGTTGGGATTGCCTTTCGAAACATCTTTTCTGTGTTCTAAAATTCTATGGCTAATGCTCCTGTATGTGCTTCCAATGTATAAGTTATCCCCAGTAGAAGAAGAGATAGGAATGCAGTAAACTCCTGGGAGGCAACTTACGAACTTTTTGTAAAAGTTTTAGTTAACGTAACTAGCGTGATCAAGTTACCTTTCTTTGTTAATATTGTTACGTGTTTTGCCCATAATCGTCATTTTCCAACGCCGTGAAAATCCACTAATGCGTGTCCTATGGCATCAGCTATCCAAACACAGAAAAAATAGCCCTTCCAAATAAGTAGACTCAAGAATAAATATCCAAACTCAGAATAAACGGGATCAGTAGCCAAGGAATTTGCAGTACTAACTTGAAAGTGTAAGAATGTGCTAAATCATTCGAAATCACATTTCAAAAGAAAAGAATAAAATTCTCTCTCCCTCAGAGTCCGAGCCCAAACCGCAGTAAATATTATGCAGCCCGAGCCCGGTCCATCTCAGCACTAGTGTGTGTGTGGGGGGGGGGGGACAACACCTTCCTACTCACTCTGTTTACCAACTCTTACTTGTTTGAAATGCAAATTTAATGATTTAATGTAATGTTATGCCTGAAATTCTAAAATGTAAACAACCTTGCTTGAGAACACATCTAATAAATGATTTATAGAAGAATTCATAATAAGTAATTGTTTGCAAAAGAATAAATCTTTTAACAGATAATGCAACATGTATACTAGACAAGACCACCATTGCAGTACAGCAGGCTAACATGTTGTGTGCGGCACTGAAGGTGGACATTTTTGACAGGGTTTCGCTATCCACATTCTGTGACTTTTCTGGGGTTTTCCACAAACTCCCAGGGTTTGGTGATGTGAATGCATGAATGGTTCCATATAAAGTTGCCCCCGCCTCTTTCCAGCTGGGTGCCAACCACCCAATCTGGTGTAACTTGGCTATGGAACTTCCATTATGGCTTCTTTCTGTGGAAGCAACAATGGACCTCCTTGGTTGGTGTATGTTAAGAAAGTAAGTAAGCATAGTAGATGTGTACCATGCATACAGCCTTAATAGGACTTGCAAACTCTGCAAGGCTCAGAACTTTACATCCCCTGTGCGAAAAATAACAGGGATATGTCCAAGAAAAAATTATTGTTATATGAGGTTTCTCTATTTTGTACTGAAAAATGACCAAGTGAGCCATAATATTATTACCTTTTTTGACTTGTGCCCCCTCCTTTCTTGAATGTTTATGCTCCAGCTCTCCTCTGCATGATTACTGAGTCAGACATTCAGTTCTTCCAGTAATATATTGATGTCCCCCAGATATTAAGTACAGAACATCACAGAAATTAAGGAAGAAATATTCTCCACAAAAACATGGGAAATTCAATAGTACATTACTTTGAATTCCCCAGATTGTGGTACTAAATTGCTTTTTAATTCGGTGTAAAATGCAACATGTCCTCAGAAAACTTAAAAATTACACTGCCCTGGAGCAGAAAATTAATCTGCATTTCATAATTTCCATTTATTGGGTTGTCGGAAAAGTCGTGACGTATTTTAGCCATGTTTTGCAAAGGTCATTTATTGATAGAAAGAACAAAGATCAATCAATGATATAATGCCCGTTTTGTTTGATGACCTTTAGCCATCCATCTGTCAGTGAGCTGCAGAATGCCTCATTCATAGAAGGGCCTGACTTTCATGGCAAAAAAACTGTACAAGGTGCTTATTTACATCTGAATTGAACACTATACCATGCAAGGACTGTTGAAGAGAGCAAAACAAGTGGAAGTCTGACAGCGCAAGGTCAGGCAAGTATGCTGGGTGTGGCAACACATCCTACCCAAGCTCCAATAATTTTTGGCAGGTGATCAAACTTGTGTGTGGTCTCGCGTTATCGTGATGGAACACAACACCTTTACGATGAACAAGCTCTGGATGTTTCTGGACGATGGATTCTTTCAAACTGTTCAATTGCCAACAATACATATTCGAATTGATTGTTTGGTTCTGTGGTAGGAGCTCGAAAAACATGACACCTATAAAATCCTACCACACTGAAACCAGAACCTTCCGCTGATGAATGTCTGCTTTGGATGTCATTTAAAGCAAAGCAGCATGTCGGGATCCAAGACTGTTTGTGCAGCACATTGTTGTAGACAATCCACTTTTCGTCACCAGTTATCAGTCGCTTCAAAAACGGATCATTTTCCTTACGTTTAATGAGCATATCGCAGATGTTTATACGTGCCGTCAATTGAGCTTCTTTGAGTTCATGAGGAACCCTCACATCGAGCTTGCTTACGTATCCCAGCTTCTTCAGGTGGTCATGAACGCTTGAATGATGGATGTGCAATGTGTCTGCAATCTCTCGTGTCATGTAACATAGGTTTGACTCAATCAATGCCTTGACTTGGTGGTCATCAACCTCAGTTGGCCTCCCGGACCGAGGAGCATCGTTGAGGTCAAAATCACCAGCACAGAATTTTGCGAACCACCGCTGGCACTGATGTTCTTGTAGAGCATTATCACTGTATACTTTATGCAACTTTTCACAAGCTTGACGTGCGTTCTTCTCTTTATGGAAGCAAAACAGCAATGCACAGTTTGGTCTTCCATCTTCAACTTGATGTCAAATCTCCGCAAATCAACCAAATCGCTCACTATTCCTTTTAGACAGCAGCTAGAACTGGCACCTGTCGAATGCCATAGCGATAACAGAGCTGCACATGTCTCTAGTACTTCCAAAACTGCCCAACCGCCATCAGGTGCCAAAATACGTCATTACTTTTGCAACAACCCAATAAGCATGCTACCACTGCACCACCCAGGACAATGAAGTTCCAAATAACTAAAGGTAAGCAGCTATAGCTTAGGAATCTGAACCAATTTCAAATTTGCACTAATTGAAGCTAGCATGCTTGAATGGAAATCCATGGATTTGGGTTTGATTCTCACTCCAAGGTGATGTGATTTTCCAGTTTTCTAAAATGTTACACAGATAACGTGTAAAATAAAAGCAATTAAGCACTATAATCTGATTGCTGAAAATAAAGTACACAACAGTTTTAAGAAAACAATACTATTTGATATATTTTTAGACATTTCTTCTTCAACTGCCCTAAACTACTAGCTAGGCAAAATTTTAACACAACTACATTAAACAATAACATGCATCACATGTCTATGCTTTTATCCTCACTCATGTACAACATCCAATGACATTTTTATGGGTGCCGCTAAGGTGCTCAAGCCAAGACTGAAAATCAAAATGCATTCACAGTGAGGAGTTGGGCATTATTGATCAATGTGGCAAGGAATATATAATGTATAAACACACATATAATTAACACACACACACATACACATACACACACACACACACAGTTTTACAGCTTTATAGATAAAAGACCTACAAAGCTGTAAAACTGAATAGTGCCATTTCTGTGACCCATACAGCTGTTTTCACTGCACAATTAGAAGCATAATATCACATTCCAAACTTTAATTTTGCTGAAAATGAATCTTTTTCCATTTCTTAGACACTGCTTCCTATGTAAAGGAATAAAATGCTCAAGTATTTTTCCTTTTGTTTGACGAGAAATTAAAGTTTAAAATCAGAACTTCAACTGTCTGTTGCCATATACTGTGATATGCATTCATTTTAAGTAAAATTAATTCTAAAAATCGGTATAGCGATAGCTCACTCTGCTGTGAAAACGACATTACGAGCCATGAAGATGATGCCGATTCCATTGATGAGGGATTGAGCACCAAGTTCAAAATTTAAGGTCATATAAAAAATTGGGGATGGGAGGCTAGAAATGTGAGCCTCATTGATTTATTTTAAAGTAAAGACTGTATGAAATAAGAAAACAAGAAAAATTCTTTAAAAAATACTAAGTCACCCTTTTGCACCATTATGGAAAAATAAGAGGTGAAGAACATTATCGGAAAACAATTAAAAATGAGGAATACACTCAGGAAGTGAAAAAGGAAAAATGTTCATTAGAAAAATTCAAATAGTGGAAAATGATGGAACATTTTCATTTCCGCCAGAATGGACATTTCCACCAATCCAAAAAAAAAAAAAAAAAAAAAAAGAAGAAGAAAGAAAGAAAGAAACAGCAGGTGGATGAAAATCTGAAAAACTTGGCAGTATGCAATTGCATTGAACTTTTTAAAACATTTTGAACACCTTTAAATCATTTGGTGCAACACCACAATTTCAGTTATTACAGAAATACAATTTTGCATAATTTCTGGAGGGAAAAGAAATGGGTAAACAGAGTTTTAAAATAATCTGACAATCATGGCAGGTTTCCAAAATTTTTGAAAGTTTGACGAGAAATTAAAGTTTAAAATCAGAACTCCCCAGGATGAAAGAATGGCAGCCATGTATTTTCTTTCATGCTTTCCTACAGGAAAAGCTGTTTTGCTTATAAAGACAGAAAATAAATGCACAGTCACTTACTAGGAACTCCTGTCGCACTCTGTTCATTTTGATTCTTAATAGAGAACTGTTTCCAGTATATATAGTTATACTCTGTAAATAAAATACAAAAATAAATACTAATTAAAGCCAAAACTCAGAGCAATTTCTACATGAAATTTAGTAACATTCTATTCTTATTTCAGAATAGCAAAAAAAAAAAAAAACATTTATGGTACTTATAGAAATAACTAGGGCACAAATAATTAATAAATAGGAACTGTACACCAATTACACTCAAAATAGTACAACTATTATACTAATGATCCAAATGTCAATACAGCTATAGGGCATTCAAATTGTTGAAGGATCTATCATCCAGTTTGCAGTCTGCTGTCTATCCCTGAAAAAGGCCATCTGGTGGATGTGTGAAAGCTTGGAAACTTTTATTTCTATTTTATGCCAAGAAATACAGATTATTAGTATAGTTAAACTATTTTGAGTATAATACAAGGTTTAGAATCTAGGTCTGTTTTACACAATAAACTTTATAATTTTAAAAATAAAACCAAATTTTATTTACAGCTGTTCACTCAATGAGTCAAAATAAAAAATTAATGGATATGAGGAGTATTCAGTGTTAATAGGCAAATAACCAGTATAATTCCAAGGAGGTATGAGTCTATTGTTGTGGCATAAAACAAATACACCAAACTGTGGCTCCATGTCCTGCCTTTCCTGGCAGGGCAGCACAGAGCCCTTTTTCAACAAGACCACTCCCGTCCACACATGGCTTGGGTTTCCCAGGACTGTCTACGTCATGCTTCGACACTTCTATGGCCTGCCAGATCGCCTGATCTCTCACCCATTGAGCACGTGCGAGACCAGATGGGGTGCCAGATTTCTCCGTGTCCCAGTGTTCGTGATTTAGAGCGTCAGTTGCAAGAAGTGTGGGCCAACCTGTCGCAGGATAACATACGGCATGTCTTTGACTCCATGCCGGACCGTATCACTGCATGTATCCGAGCACAAGACGGTCTGGCATGGTACTAATGCTGACCGGAATGTGTACCATATGTCACAGGGAAATTATCCTGCTGCTGTAACATTGTAATCACTTCTATCTTTGGTATGTACCATCTCACTACTAAAATCTCATTTCAATCCAATGCCTCCTTCTTGGTGTGCAGATTTTTATGACAATGAGCATGTACGTACTTGTAACTGTTATTGTCCCATTACTTATTTGCTTTGCTGCTCTTCTAAATTACCGACTTTGAAATAACAACTTGATAATCCAGCTATGTAGGTCTTGCACTCCAAAGAGTTGAAAATTCACACAATACCTGTCAAGATTCAGTCAACATTTTTCTCTACACCATAACTTTTCCAATAAACTACATGGAACACTTCTACCATACAACAGGTCTCTTTGCTCCATGTAGCATTTATTCTACAAGAATCCAGTTGGTGATCTATGACCTAAGTCTAAAATTTCAATATGATACTCTCACAAAATAAGTTTTCAATGAAGTTTGTCAAAAACAGTCAAAAGCAACACAGCATGGTGATGTACTAAACCCAGTGATTGAAAGCTACTTTTTTAAAATAGATAGCTGCTACTACAATTACATTCTTGAAAAAGTAGCTTGCCATAGTTACAACTACTTTTTCTGAAAAGTAGCTACATTTTAGCTACCTTTTCTTCCCATTTAGTACCAAGTTAAAAATGCATATTCTGAAGATGATCTTTATATGTACATTCTTACATGTGGCATTTGGAATTAAATACTAAAATAAATTAAAGTAATGTACCTTTGTATTTACCTCAGCTCTGATAATCACATGTAATACTTTTATTACAATCAGTGGCTTATATTCTGGGCTAGATGATATGCCCATGGAATTTAAATAAAAACACTATCAGCAAGTATCTGCCAATCCTCATTTCCTTTACTAAGAGAATGGAATCTCGCTATCAAATGTCATCATCAAAATCACTAATGCCATCATCTCATATGTGCTGTCTTCTCAGGCTGACTAAGACTTTCCTGTAAATAGCACAGGAAGATAATAATTTATGATTACCAGTTTTGTTAAATTTCACAGTGTGAGTCAAGTCAGGTACGTGACTGTAGGCAGGAAACACTTACCCCCCCCCTGCTCCAGTCAATTATGTTCCACGAAATCCGGAGATGTCATGTGATTTCAAGATTTTTTTTGTTTGTTTCACTTTTTTAAAGTAGTAGGATTTGTAGCATAATTTTCCGCTACATGCTACTTCATTTTGTAGTGTGCTACTGTAGCACTGCGCTATTTTCGATCACTGAGTAAACCAATATTTAGTACGTAGGACATGTGTTTAGCAGCGTTCAAATTACCCAGTGGTCTGCTGGCCATTGGCTAGTAAAAATTCCATTGGATCACTGAAATTTTTATGTTACTGGCCGGGTGGACAGTAAGATTTTTTTTTTTTTTTTAGTTTGTCTTAGAATTGTAAGTTAATAAAGAACTAAATCACAGATTTCAAAGAATCCAGGTTTCACTATGGCAGTTATCAGATTTTTTAAATTCAGATATTTTCAAAAAGCAAATTATTGGAATTGCAAACCATACTTTGATTTTCCGAAAATTTTGGATTGTAGGAAACCGAGGTCAGACTCAAAAAATTTGGATTAGAACAGCCTACTTTTTTGTCCAAGTGGTGACCACAGAGTATGGATGGGTCTTTTATATTGTTTCCCAACTTGAGGTTGAAGAACCATTTATGCTCTGACTTTGCTAAATTGTATTTCTGTTCACATGGGAGAACCTCCTGCCTTTCACACTGAAGCAAGGAATTCCATGAAGGAGGCTTTTGGTACGTTGCAAAGTGTTTCATAATCAGTGCATTCCTGGACCAGTAAAATGAGTGAACTACCAACTTTTGGTATACACTGGCCAGGGTTTTTTTTTCTTTTTTGCAAATTTCTAACTGCGTAGCATGTTTTGTGTTTCATTTATTAGTATCATTTTCATGTGTTAACACACACGTTCTGTTCTAAATTTGCAATACACTATTCCAATGAAAATGATACGTTATTTTTGACATATACTGTAAATGTGTACCTTTTTTTCTTTTTTTCTTTTTTTTTTCCCTCGGACCATCGGCCATTTTTGGTGGACCAGTGATTTGAGGCGATCTAGTGAGAGATGGGTTTGCCTCCTTGGGGCGCTCCGTGGTAACAATGGTGCACAGAACAGCAACAAGGGCCTCTGTGAATCTTGGAGAGATGCCAGCAAGTGACGTGTGACATTGAATTACTATTCCGGACTTTCGTATGGGGCTATAGTGGACCTGCCACACTTGAGAAAGACGGTCCTCCACAGAAATGGAAAACGGAGAATGAGAAAGAGATCCCGGCTGGGTGAGTGTAAGATTGGTGTGTGGAATACTAGAGGAATAAATGGAAAAATGAATGAGGTGATTGAATAAATGAATAAGTATAAATTGGATGCGATGTGTGTGAGTGAAACTAAAAAGAAGGAAATTGGGATAGAAGAAGTGAATGATACAGTGAGTGTGTGGTCTGGAGTATTGGATAATGTGAGAGGACAGGCTGGTGAAGGTGTGATTTTAAGTGAAAAGATGAACAACTTGATTCACTATAGCTGCATAAGTGAGAGAATTCTTTGGATTTGTTTGAAAGTGAAACTTCAGAGAATAGTAATTGTTGTAGTGTATGCTCCTTGTAACTCAGAACCTTCTGATAGGAAGGAAGATTTCTGGAATGAACTAAAAGCTGTTTTGAGCCAGTTTGGCGCTAAAGAGAAAGTTATAATAGCAGGGGATTTCAATGCTAGAGTAGGCATGCAGAATGCATTTCTGATTATGTTCTGGGTAAATTTAATGATCCTTGTGTGAATGATAATGGTAAAAGATTAATTGAACTCTGCATTGAGAATGGTTTGTGTGTATCTAATATGTGTTCCAACCACAAGTATATCCACGCATATACTTGGGAAAATCGTACTCTTGGTCAAAAGAGTGCGATAGATTTTAGTGTTTACGATAAGCATCTGAAACACTTAGTTGTTGGCACCCGTGTGATGAGAGGAGCGGATGTTGGTTCTGATCATTATTTGGTGGTGTCACGAGTGAAACTGAATGTTGATTGGAGGAAAAGAAATAATAAGAGGCCTAGGATGAAAAAAATAAAGGTTGAAAGGCTCTTTGAAGTCCATCAGAGTTACTTTAATTTACTCAGTGAATGACTGAAGGAGCTGAAGTCATGTAAGATGGATGTAGAAAAGAAGTGGGCTTGTTTTAAGAACTGTGTTGCCACTGCTGCTGAAGAGGTCTGTGGCACCAAAATATTGGGTAGCACTAGAGGATGTTGCAAGGTAGAGTATTTGAGGATGAATATCACTGTAAGAGGCATGAAGCAGCAAAGCTGGTTCATCAAAGTCAGGCAAAGATAGGAAGGAAAAGGTGGAAAGGCATGAAATAGCTTTTTGGAAAGATAGAAAAACTTTCTGGAAGTATGAGACACAGGAGAAATAGGGGAAACAAAATTTTGAGTAGTGTGAAGAATAGGATCAGGGAAGTGATATGGGAGCCCAAAGTGAAAGAAGTGGTGTATACTTCTGTGAGTTATTAGGTCAAGAAAGCTAAGGTGATTCTGAGGCAAAAGCAGATGATGTCATAGTGAGAGATGGATGCACAGGAGGGATCTTGAGAGAAGTTGGTGTGTAAAGTTCGAAAATCTCTTTAGAATGGTAAGGCTTTGGATGCCGATGGCATAACTGCTGAGATGTTGAAATATGGTGGTGATTTTGTAATTGACTGGTTAACTGAAATCTGCCAGTTATGCTGGGAGTTAGGAATGGTACCTTGGCACTGGAAGGATGCTATCATTGTTCCCTTGTATAAGGGAAAGGGTGATCAGACTGACTGCAAGAACTACCATGGCATTAGCTTATTGAATGTGCCAGGGAAAGTGTTTGATTAGGTAATTATTGAAAAGGTACATGGTCTTACATCAGAGAAAGTGTGGGATGTTCAGTGGTTTTATACCTGGTAAAGGCTGCATTAACCAAATTTTTGCATTACACATGATGATTGAAAAGTATCTGGCTGTTGGTAAGAAAGTTTTTACTGCCTTCATAGATTTAGAAAAAACATATGACCGAAGTAAATAGGATATTTCTGTGGAAGGTGTTGAATGAATATGGTGTTATTAGGAATCTACTTAATAGTGTGAAAGCCATGTATGCTGGCAGTAGAGCTTGTGTACGAGTAAATAGTGTCGTATCAAAATGGTTTTCCATTGATGCAGAAGTCAGGCAAGGTTGTGTAATGTCACCATGGCTGTTTAATTGCATGCATACATGCGTGATACCAAGATGGACAATACTGGTTTATGTCTTGGTAAAACCCATGTGCGCAGATTGCTGTATGATGATGACACAGTTTTGTTGGCAGAAAGCAAAAGTGAGTTGCAGATCATGTTGTCCCGGATATACGAAGTTGACCATTATGAAATTCAAACTTAGTATAAATAAGCAGAAAACCAAAGTTATGGTTTTTGAGAGAGGAATTGGTAGTACTGAATGTAATATAAGTCTAAATGGCACTGTGATTGACCAAGTGAAAGAGTTGGTATATTTGGGAAGCTTGTTTGACAGATAGAACAGATTAGATGGTGAAATTAGTATGCGAATGAATTCTTCATTGAAAGTAATAGCTGCTTTAGGAGGTTTTCACAGGAATGATGGATTATCAAGAGAGCCCCACATGGCTGTGTATGAAAGAGTAATTGTTCCTACTCTGACGTATGGCAGTGAAACCTGGGTACTACAGAAGAGACATAGGAGTCGTTTGTGTGCCAGAGAAATGTGTTACTTACGGGGAGTTTGTTGTGGGAAGACACGTTTAGATCATGTGAGGAATGAAGATGAGTTGCAGTTGTGTAATGTGAAGCAAAATATTGTTAGCAAGGTGGAGACTAATATTCTTAGGTGGTTTGGCCATGTTGAAAGAATGAGTGACGAGGTGCTGACTAAGAAAAACATTTCGGCCCAAGTGGCAGGGAAAAAAGGCAGAAGAAGGCCAAGGAAGTCATGGGTGGATCAGATTTAGGAGTGCCTGAATGAGAAAAATATTATGATTATGAAGTATAGGAGGTCCTGTGTACGTCGTGTGATGGATGTCACTGAAGCCTGTGTTGTGTGTCAAGATCGCTGTAAATAGAGAAATTTGATAGGCAACAGTAAGTAAATAATCAGTTAAAAATTTATCTGGTGGTTTGTATTATCTGTTAAATGTTTATTTGTCAGATGGTCTTTCTTTGAGGAGTTACCCTCTGAATGTCAGAGAACAGTTTAATGATATGTATGTATGCATGTAGTGATTTGGAAATTTGGGAGGTATGCTGGGCCTGTAGAAGATTTATTTCTAACACTGTATAGCATATTTGAACATCTGGCTGAGCATAAAAAGGATATTACCCAGGGAAAAACAAACTCTTCCTGATATATCAGCAGTATTGCTCTGGAAGCATGCAACAAAAAATGCTCCTTTTATCAGCAAAAAGGCATTGCATATTCAAGAAAGCATTGAAATTTGTATTTCTTCCAATTGCAATACTGACAGTTCTTACTTCATCCTAATTATTTGGTAATGTCTTCTACTGTTTGGCAACAACCACATTGTAGTATATGAAAATACAAATCTAGCAACCAAATTTGCCCTGGATGTTTTCAGGTGTTTAAGATCCATGCCAGGCTGAATGTCTTCTGTGTAGTTCTTTGTTCAGCCTGGTGGAGCTCATAACAGATCTGCAAGACTCAAGCCTTTTAGTTTTCAATTTTTAACCTAGATGGCAATAGCTTAAAGAGGTGTCCTTTTCGGTACCTTCTGAGGAGAGCATGCTGTTTCACACTCTGTAACTGCCGGTACTGTTGCTTTGTGGGTCTTCGGTGCAGAACGTGTTTGGGGTCCTGTAGACTGAGTGCAAGTATTTGTGTTACCCTTCTAGTTTGCAGGTTAAGTTCTGTTGTTTTTTTAACACTATTTTTGCATCAAAATAAAAAAGATGGGAAAATGTGATAGATGCCAAGAATGCTATGAGAAAGATACAAAAATTCAGTACTATTGCAGTAAATGCTTCAACTTTTATGTCTAGAGCACATTCCAGCCCTGGGTAAGGAGTGCTTTAGAAAAACCACTGAAAGTGACTAAAACAAATATTAAAACAAGTCAGCTTGCATGCAACACTTTGACCAGAGGTTAAGCTAAAGTTGCTATTTTTGCAAAATATGAGTTAACCCAAAATCCAGAGAAAAATTAGTATTCTTTTTTATTTCATTGAAAACTACAGTTTCCAAAATTCTGGCAGTGATTCGCACACTCCGCTATTATTTTCTTAATTTTTAAGGCATGTTTCTATAGCAACATGTTGGCTCACCCCCCCCCCCCCCACACACACACACACACACACACCTCTATAAAGAGTATGGAGGATAAAGATTACAGAGGTTAGAGGGACTAGACCCCTTCCTCCATTCAAAGTTCATAGATTGTCAAAAATCCTTCATGTATGTGAAAAAAAAAATCATTTTTAAATCAGTTCTTACATAAGTTCTTCATAATTGGCTCTTAAATCAGTTCTCAATATAAAGATGACAGATCATTCTTACAATAAAAATGCAAAAGTAATAATATCTCAAAACAGGAGCAAAAGACAAATCAGAAAAATGCAACTGGATTGGGCAATTACCTATTGCTCTCCTTCTTTAAGCCTAACACTGGAATGTATATTTTCGAAAATAGTGAATGGTCATATACACTAATCAAAATAAATAATAAAATGCAACTAAATCACTTAAGGTATGCTGATATGTTTTTCTTAGCCATGCAAAATGATTCTTTCCTCACATTACCTATTTGTTTTTTATGTTTTTTACATCATCTTCTAGTTTTATTGGTTTTTACCCCTTCTAGATCTCAAACTAACCTTTTTGCTCTCTTCTTCCTTTATAATTTTCTTTTTTTCCCTCTAAACCTCTTGCCTTCTTTTTCCCCAGTTTGTTTTAGTAAACAACTTACAACACACTGTTGGCCAAATTTTGTTTTTCCCTGTAAAAAATACCCTGTTAATTTTCATTTGTTTTTGAATTTCTTTCACATTTTTTTTTTACTTTACATTTGCTTGTAGGATGTGCTTTGGATCGTGCAATGCTGAGCCTTTTGCCAATTTCCAAATTCAGTTTTTAAAATTTCTTCAAAATTAAAGCCTCTCTCAAATTTTGTTTTTTTTTCCAGCTCCTCATATTTATGTCCAGTTTTATACTTATCACACATAGAACGTTTAAAGTCATTTAGGCAAAGGGTTCAGGTAGAAACCTAAATTCTAGATTGTGGTGTAAAATGTGGGAGAATTTTGCATGCCTTGCCCTTGAAGACATCATGTGAAATGTACCTTGGAACTATTTTTCTGCCTTTGTTATTCTTTTTCTATTACCCTGTTTTAATTTTCTTCTTTTGTGCACTGGTTTTTTTCTTCTTTGCTTTGCTTTCCATTTTCCTCTGTGCCTCCTCCTCAAAAAATTTCCTGTAGGTTTTGTTTCCTTCTCACTCCTTCCCCCTAGTTGTTGTTTTTTAATGTATACATGGTGATCCAATTAGACACACAGCAAAGCGACCCAATTAGGATGAACATCAAAGTCGATTGTACTGCTGTACAATGTACTCAATACACATATAAGGAAATGACATTTTATGTACAGTACTTATCTCACATAACCTCCTACAACATGTGCTGAAAATGTCCACCTTTAACTTGAATATAGGTGCAAGCACATTTCACCATGTTGGATAACACCTAGCGTAGAAGCTATACATTGATGCTAGCAATGGCAGGCAATCTTGTTTTGCAGTTCTTGCAGGGTGTGTA
Source organism: Macrothele yani (assembly GCA_039090855.1). Lineage (NCBI taxonomy): Eukaryota > Metazoa > Arthropoda > Arachnida > Araneae > Macrothelidae > Macrothele > Macrothele yani. The sequence continues at coordinate 34,811,760 of CM077001.1, read as the reverse complement.
GTTTATTTTTGTACACCACACCTTTCAAGTAATCCCATAAAAAGAAATCTGCTGGTGACAAGTCAGGAGACATTGGAGGCCACAGTCCTTGAGAAATCTGACAGTCCCTGAAAAATTCCCATAGGAAGGTCATGCTTGAGTTTGACGTATGGCATGTGATGCCATACTGTTGGCACCAACAGTCACATCTTTCACTCTCAAGTAGGGCAATAATATATGAGATTATGTCCTGGTACCGATCACTATTTAATGTTATGTAAAAAAAAAAAAACGGGACAACAATGCAGCCACATGAAAGTGTGCAACATGCACTAATGTCCTCAGAGTGCAGAGGTGTTTAATGAATCACATCTGGGTTTCAGTGGAGAAATACTTGTTCATTTGACTGCTTATGTATGTGTTGAGTGAAACCATGCCTTATCACTAAAAACAGCAGATCTAACACCACCATTCCATGCTGTTCCATAAAGCCATGCACCATATTCATAGCGTTTTCAACCATCTAGTTGTTTCAGTTTCTGGACACACTGAACATGATATACATGAAGGCATAATTTCCTTGTAGCCCTTTTAGTATTGCCATAAGATATCCCAGCTTAAAAGTTTTCGTAGACTCTTTGTAGAGGAATGCTGTACAGCTTCAATAGCCCAGTTTCCCCACGTCCAGTTTAGCTTCTATCAACACACTTCATTTTCTGTTCTCCCTAACCTTCACAAAAACAGGTTATGATTCTTGTAATGGTTGAATTATTCAGAGGGCCTGCATCTGGGTACTTATAATAGAAACTCTCAACAACATGTGCGTAAGATCACTTGGCGAAATACTCCTCAACGATAAACGTACTCTGCTTCTGGTAAAAGAAGATGCTGCTCTTTCTATGAACAATAATACAGGGGTGCAGAAAATGTTCAGGGCCCAATATTTCCCCAGAACACATTTTTTTTGGCTGAAATTTCCGCCAAAACTGTAGCGGATTTTCATACAAGTTTAAGCGATTATTAGAGTATATGTCAATGATCAAGAACTATCCTTAAAGGCTATAACTTAATAATTTGAAAAAACAACAACTAATATTTATTCCAATGAATAACTTGCTTTTTTTTTTTTTTTTTTTTTTCACGAGAAAAATTGTCTTTCCTTTTTTGTTTAATGCACGAAAGATTTAGTGCTCCAGGTGAATCTCTCCCCTCTAGCAGGTGAAAGTTTTAGGCAAGACAGGAATAGGAGAATCAAGAATTATTTTCTCCCCTAAAATTGCGGAACCCATTAACTTTCGACGTACGAAGAATAGGCGAAACAAGAAGTAACCTGAGGCAGAGAGGCTGAAAAATAAACATCTAAAAAATTCTATAATTAACTATAATTTATTTCATTCTAGCATTTCAGGCGTTTAATTATTCCAGATAATTTTACTGAATAAAATTTAAATTCGATTTAAATCCTTTGAAAAATGTATGGGGCATTTACTTGAAAATGTCCAGAACCCCCAAAAATTTTTCAAATCGGCACTTATGACACACTTTCTGCCATTATTTTTTTCTCTATTGGAGGTTTAACGATCACCTAGAGCAACTCAGTGGGCTATAAACAGTCGCCCGTCCCTAATTTAGGGCCACTGGTTCCAGGGAAGGGCGAAAGCCAGCACCATGAGACAAACACAACATCCATGCCTCACCAGGATTCGAACCCATACCCATCTCAGATGAATGATCAGAAACCATCGCTTAGGCCACTGGGACGGTCGATTAATTTTGGAACTGTTTATTAGCGTGACTAGTTGTTGCGTCGTACTTGCTACTCACGCCATGCTGTCTCCGCCTTGGCATTAGTAAAGTGGTTTAGGCTCTGTGAATCCTTTGCGAGCGACATACACATCTTTTTTTTTTTTTTTTTTTTGAGGCAGGACTACTTCTAACTCCACGGATAGTATGGGGCGACTTACGGCAGACCTGTGACAAAAATAGGTCCCAATTGAAATCATTGTAGTGTTAAAAATACATGTCACACACTGATAGTATTAGCATATTCATAAACAGCATAGAGTACAATTCACGTACTGTGCAACACATCATGCGCGACACTCCCCTCGCTCCCTGTGCCCAGGAGAGATGATGCAATATTTCTGGGGTTGCCGCCACATTTGACTCAGTCTATTTCGGCAACTGCAAGCGCTACACAACTGTACATGGCATCATTTAAAGCTCTCTACAAGATCTATTCAAATATATGAAGAACATTTTGCAGTGGTTTGAACTGAACATTTAAAAAATTGTTTTCTTGTGAACTGATGAACACTTTTGACAATATCACAATTTATCTGAACAACCGTCAGTGCAAAACAATTGTGCATGGTACCGTTTTAAAGCTCTCGACGAGATCTATTCAGATATATAAAGAACATATCACAGTGGTTTAAACTACAATTTTTAAAAATTGTTTTCATGTGAATGGGTTAACATTATCAACAATGCCGTGGAATTCACAGAATGAACACAAGCAAAAGTGGAGAAAATCAAAACGAGAGGCAAGAGCAAGTGATAAGGAATGTAACAAGGCCAAGTAGACAGAGCACCATGTTGGGTACTTTGTGTAGCGATCTGCTTTGTGTTCGCAATGTAGCCAGCATTATTTGTAAAAATTATGTAAGCTACTCTTCACATCATAGACCTGTGTTTGCTATAACAAACTATATAAACGCTTTGAAACCATACTCTACTAGCTCATTTCAACTCTCCGATCTGCACGTCGTACTCCTATGTTCCAAACCGATGGCTCAATTAGAGCTGAACCTACTTGTATTTTTTTTATTATTATTTTGGGGTTTAACAACCAAGCAACTCAATGGACTACAATGAGCTGCTCCTGCAGTTAGAGACACTGGTTCCACAGAAAAGGCAAAGCCAGCACCTTCAGACCAACAGACCAATCTTGCCCCTCAGCAATGACAAGAATCCGAGCTTATATCCAATGAATAATCACCAAAGACATTTTATTTCACAGGCATACCCAGTGTTCAACAGGGGCCTCAACCTCTAGTGGGGCCTCTGTCAAACACCGTTTTGACTGAGTCACCTAAGATATCTGTGTTACGCCATTTTTTTACTCCGACTTGCGCGCTAGGGAGTGTGTTTTCCATTTCTCTTTTATGATTTGCCAAATCTAAAAGAGGGGAAGGGAAAGGAAAGGAAATAATAATAAAAAAAAACCACTTGTAGTTTAAAGCAAATTTAAACACAGTGCTCGGGTTTTTTGTAGGTCTACTGGGATCTCATTCCCATCAAAAAAAAAGATGCGATGCAACCAAGCTTATTGTTATGGAAAATGAGCAAAGTCACATGGAGTCAGCTGGAGCTTCAACTGATTTAGAGATGGCGTCTTCAAGGCCCCACTTGACCATGTAACTGTTTTTTACTGTACCTGGTGCTCTTTGGCCAACCCTGGCTCTCGCACCATTAACCCCAATAAAAACAAATAAAATGAGCAAAAATGGTAAGTTTAAAGCCATTCTTGAACCATACATTATCATACCACTAATGTGCCACATACTTAAAGACATCCATATGCTTTAGTTGAGAGCATTTTTTTTTTCAATATATTTTTAGAAATTCATTTATTTCTTTAATTTATTTACAATAAATACTTACACTGATTATTTTATTGTCGATCTACTGAAAGCAGAAAAATGCAGCAACACCTTGAATTTCACTTGACTTTGATATAAACAACAAGCTTCTACTTAATCTCCACTGTTTTAAGGTCCGGGATTAATATCATATAATTATTTTCTCTTTTTTTTTTTTACTTATTTATAAATGTATGATGAACTTTTTACGTAAATGTAATATATCAATTACATATCGAAATGTATTGCTAAAATACACTGCAAAAAATGTTTATTGTATTTTCTTGAGATGAAAAGGAAAAGAACACCTAGCAATATTTCTTTAGGTTTTAGATGAGGAAATGGAATTACATGCATGCAGGCGGACGGGGCAGGGTTGCCACGACACACCAGCGGCCTCAGAAGTTCTTAAAACATCCCTGAAAATCAGAAGCCAATGCCGCAGACTACTTAGCCATCAGGGTAGACATACAATTTGTTCTGAAAGAGAACTGTGAAAAAATATTCCTCTCTCCTCCACCCTGAGTTGTTTTATCAGAAAATAGGATGCTTTTGGCCTCTTGCCATTCATTAAGGCCTGTGTTCTGAACTGTATACAAACAGCAAAACAAATGAAGAAAACAAATATTCCCATTAAGGTTGATTTGTAAACACTTAACATAGTGGACTCAATAAACAAGAGCAAAGATACATCTTTTTTTCCAAGAAAACAACTCAGATTGGAGAAGCAAGAGATATTTTCTTTCTCTTTTGAAAAAAAAATACTGTGATGAAAAAGAGTTATGTTAAAACAGATCACTATTTTACTTAAGGAAACTATAGAAAAATACTACTTTCTTCCAACTTCAATATATGCTCAAGCAGCATAGATGTTAAATGAAAAACAGTCCACTAAAATCCAAGCCACAGTAGTGACGTCGGAACCACAAGGTTAGCTACCCTAATATTTACATTACACTTATATTTTGCATGAAGGAACACACACACACAAAACACCACATTTGCCCCCTCACTTTTCTTCCTCTTTTATTATGTCCATAATTCAAACACGGATTAATATTTGAATTTTTTATTTCCTCTCATTTAAAATTCCTTCTAATAAAGCAAAATATTATTTTCTATGTTAATTATTAACCATCTAAAATACATTGTCATTCCTGAGACACGGGTTCCATTCTCCTCATTTGTTCAGTAAGAGAAGAAAATTCCACAAAATGCCAGCCTTGCAGTTATCAATACGAAAGAAAAACCGTCTCACAAAGAACCAGCTTCACTATAAAACAGTTGTCGTAAAAGGTATTTTTTTTTTTTTATAAAAAGAGTAGGAACATTTTCTATTTCATTTAGGAATAATAAAATCCAACTTTCTTCAAAGAAAGAAAATGAAAGGGGAAGAGGAAAAACAAATAAGATATATTTTTATACTTATGTTGTTAGATGCATAAGGTAAAAGTTAGTTCCTTTGGAATTCATACTAATGTGCAGGTGTTCAAATCAACAGTTTAAAATTATTTATAATATGAGCAAAACGTTTTAAAAAACCCTATAACAAAGATATAAAATTTGAGGTTTACGTTAATTTAGATTTTGTCGATATATGTATTTATAGTATTTATACTTAGCATGTTCAAATGACATCATCACATCCTGTTTTACAAAAGCACAATAAGCTTTATGATCTGACCAGAAAATGCATATCCTTATTTCTCACCTCTGTTGTTAAAAAAAAAAAAAAAAAAAAGGCAATTCTACCACTCCTGCCCCACAGGAAATTAAAATCAATTGTGCTGTGATTACCTTAAAAGACAAAAGCTACAATACCACAAATGCAGAAAAATAAAAGATGCCATAATTTAAATAAAGTTTATGAAACAGAAATTGGCATATCATCAAGATGACAGGACTGGAGAAATGGCAATATGGATATTATTTCATGGGCATCAGGGAAGCAGAAATACTTAGAGAGTGAAAAAGAACTGGATGTCAGTGTCCAGAAAACAATGCAGAAGCTGTAATTACAATTTCTGAGCTGCACTGGTGGTGCAGTGGTCTAAGGGTTGGCTTCTGACCATTTGTCGGAGATGGGGTCCGGGTTTGAATCCTGGTGAGGCATGGATGTTGTGTTTGTCATACAACACTAGCTCTCTCCCTTTCCTGGAATCAGTGATCCTAAATTAGGGACCTGCGACTGTTTATATAGCACACTGAGTTGCTCATGGTGGTCATTAAATCCCCAATCAAAAAATAAAAAAAAAGATCTGAAGAAAAAAACTGTAAAAACTAAAGTGAAAAATATGAGAAACTAAACCAAAAAAAAGCTCTCCCTACCACACCATTTTTGCTGATTCATCATCATCATCATTGTCAACCATTATCAATCCACTGCTGGACGAAGGTCTCCCCAAGTTTCCTCCACAACGGTCTGTCTTGTGCCAGTCACCTCCATGTCACTCCCGCATACTTTCGAATTTCATCCACCCATCTTCCATGTGGTCTTCTTCTGGGTTTTTTCCTGTCCCTTGGAATCCAATCTAAAATTTCGGCTGTCCATCGATGGTCTGTTCTTCTGGCAGTATGTCCAGCCCATTGCCATTTCAGGGATTTAACTCTGATCATGATGTCTTCCACTCTTGTCATTTTTCGGATCCACGTGTTCCTCTTCTTATCTCTCCTGGTTACACCAAGCATGCACCTCTCCATGCTGCTTTGAGTTGTCTGCAGCCTTTGTATGTCTCTTTTAGCTAAGGTCCACGTCTCTGCACCATACGTAAGCACTGGAAGGATGCATTGATCAAACACTTTTCTTTTAAGACATAATGGCATATTGCTCTTGAAAATTATGCTGTTTCTTCCAAAAGCTCTCCAGGCAAGTTTTGTACGCCGATTAATTTCTTCACCAATGTGACCCTCACTTGATATCTGCTGTCCAAGATAAACGTACGTGTCTGTTATCTCCAGCTTTTCTCCATCAATCGATAAATCTTCATTTCTTGTAAAAGCATTGTACATCACTTTTGTCTTCTGAAAGTTCATTTTTAATCCCACTTCTTTACTCTTGTCAGCAAGTTCCTGGATCATACTCTGTAGCTCTGATGGGGTAGTTGCAAAAATGACTATGTCATCAGCAAAACGAAGGTGGGTTAGATAATCTCCATTAATCTTTATCCCTTTGTTTTCCCAGTTCAGTGATTGAAAGACATTTTCCAATGTGGCATTAAAATGCTTCGGAGATATGGTGTCACATTGTCTCACTCCTTTTCCAATTTTATGTGTGTTGTATTTTCAAACAGTCAAATCTTTGCATTTTCATAGATGTTATTAATAATATTAATGTATGCATCTTCAATACCGCAGGATTTCAGAGCCATTGCAACTGCTGATGGTTTCACCGAATCAAAGGCTTTTTCATAATCGATAAAAGCCATGCACAATGGAAGTTCATATTCCCTCGCTCTTTCAATTAGTTCTCTCAGTACGTGGATATGATCTATTGTGCTGTAGCCACTCCTGAATCAAGCTTGTTCTCTCGGTTGAGCCATGTCCAGTGTCACCTTCAAGCGGTGTGAAAGAACTTTAGTGAAGATTTTATAAACCACTGATAGGAGGCTGATAGGTCTGTAGTTCCTGAGATCCTCAATGTCCCCTTTTTTATGTAGCAAGATCATTGCAGCGTTGTTCCAATCCTCAGGAATTTTCCCTTCATTAAGGCATCGAATGAAAATTTGGGCGAGTACTGTTTCGATTTCTCCACTTGCTTCTTGTATGATGTCTACAGTAATTCCATCTTCTCCTGGAGCTTTTCCCCGCTTCATGTTCTTGATTGCATGTGCAACTTCTGCTGGAAGGACTGGAAGAACTCTGGTACTGGTACCTTTCATGATGTCTGGAGTACATGTATCATCCCTTTCATATAATTTGGAGTAGAAATCTTTCACTCTTGTCAAAATTTCGCCTCTATTTCTTGTTACAGAACCATCTTCTTTTCTCAGTGCCATAATCTGTTTTTTCCCCTTACTGAGATGTCCCTTTGCTATCTTTAGGCTTTGGTTGTTTTCAATTGCTTTCCTTACCAGTTCACAGTTGAATTTCCTTACGTCTTCAGTGATACTTTTTCGTACTGTCTTGCATAGCTCTATATATTCCACTTTGGAAGTCACATCTTCTTTAGTTGTCCTCATCTCTCTTCTTTTTTGCATCAACATTTTGGTTTTTCCTGATAATTTGTTCACATGCAATTTGTTCTTAGACCCAGCTAATTTTGTTGCTGTTTCCATAAGAGCTGTGGTTACTTTTCTGTTAACTTCAGAAATATCCACTTCTTCCGATGTTAGGCCTTCTAAAGCAGAGAATCTGTTCTTCAGTTCCAATTTGAAGGTATTATGGTGTTTTTTAAGGTTGGTTATGTCAATACATTTTGTTTGTCTTATGAGCTTGCTACGTTCGAGTTTAGTGTTGAGGTGCATCTTACATCTCACCAATCTATGGTGAGATGTAAGATTTGCTGATTACCCAACTAAACTTATTTCTGCCCATCCAAAACACGGAATCCGCAATTAAAGGAAATGGTAAGTTTACTCTGCCAGAAATAAGGCTATGTGGGATAAGGACCAATTTTCAAGTCATACGAGTTCTGCATATGAATGACAGTTGCTGTTTATTATTATCATGCTTAAACAATACTCTTAGTATAAACATACACGTTCAAGTTGTACTGGAATTTTTCACAAAGACTATACGATACTAATAACTGTACAGATGTATGTACACGTAAAAAAATGAATGCGCGTTGTGAAAACTGATATCTCGGTACTTCAGAATAATTTGTAATTCATAATATATTAAGCCATACTCACACAATCAACAACAGACGAACATAAACTAACAATAGAGCAGACGGCCAACCTCGAACAGATGCGTCATAACTTTTCGGCTTATGGAATAGTCCTCTAGCGGCCATCAATTCGTTGCTGACAAGGAGGCGTTCAGCATAATATACGTAGAGCTCCCAAATTTCTCCCCTTTGATATTCCTCTCAAAGACCTTCCTCTCTGATCCTCACAGACCCGTCCTTGTTAACACGTCATTTGAGATGTCAACACACGTCCCTATATTCTTCTGTGGGTTCTATAGGCGTAGCGTCGAGGGAAGGGAGGGGGGTAAAACCATAATAACGAGTCGTTCGGCTTTTAAATGTTATAAAGTGTGACATTAGGCCAAGGGAACAACGCCTCGCAATAGCGAGAATTTCTATGACTGCATTCCAGAAGTTATTCTATACGCAATAGCATGCAGTCGTCTGATTATGGTTTTCATCAACGAGATAAAAGTACGTAGAGCCTTGCGTCAGCGAACAGTTAAAGCCAGCGGAAATAAGCGACAGTCATATTTCATGAGATACAGAACGAACTTCTGGTCCATGATACGGATGGGACTTTTAGCAATGTAAACTGGGTATGAAACCAATATGGAACCAGTTGGTCACTGGAACCAGTTGGTCACTGGTTCCATACCCAGTGCCGTAAGGAAAACACAGTGTCCATGCCTTAGCTAGTGGCTCAGTACTCTAATTGCTGGCTTCTGACCATTCGTCCGAGATGGATCTGGATTCGAGCCCCGGTGAGGCATGAATGTTGTGTTTATCTTACGGCACTGGCTCTCTCCCTACCCTGAACCAGCAGCCCTAAATTAGGGATAGTCGACTTCTTATAGCCCATCCCGGGTACTGACCCCTGTAATAAATAAAGGCGTCTTCCTCCCCCTTTCTACCTCGCTTCCGTGTCACTTTCCTACCGGACACTCTAGCCCAAATTTCTAAGGGTTGTTTAAGACCTGGGGTCAGACACTCCCTTCCTAAAATCCTCTACAGATGATCTGATCTTATCTTATAGTCCATCGAGTTGCTCGTGGTGGTCGTTAAAGCCCCCAAAAATTATGTCTCACCGAGATTCGAACCCGGCCCCATCTCGGACGAATAGTCAGAAGCCAGAGCTCACTAATGCGCCACCTGGGCAGCGGCCCCAAATAAGGAAGGGTGACTGTTTATAGCCAGTTATCACGACGGTAGTTAAACCCAAGGAGTTTAGAATAGATGGAATAAGGGTGACGCCACAAACTTGAAGCGCTTGGAGCAGACGACACGGAGCTGATGGCCACCCCAGTGAGACCTTGGAGAGAGATAGAAAGCGCTTCGGAGGCAACGGACATCCATTGATATATATATATATATATATATACTTAAGAGCAAAACTGAAGACTAAGGAAAAAATTTTAGAATTTAAAACGAAGGGTGTGAGTCAAAATTATATATGTATTTTTTTTGCTTAGGTATCTTCTTTATAGAATATATATATATATATATATATATATCATCATCATTGTCAACCATTATCAATCCACTGCTGGACGAAGGTCTCCCCAAGTTTCCTCCACAACGGTCTGTCTTGTGCCAGTCACCTCCATGTCACTCCCGCATACTTTCGAATTTCATCCACCCATCTTCCATGTGGTCTTCTTCTGGGTTTTTTCCTGTCCCTTGGAATCCAATCTAAAATTTCGGCTGTCCATCTATGGTCTGTCCTTCTGGCAGTATGTCCAGCCCATTGCCATTTCAGGGATTTAACTCTGATCATGATGTCTTCCACTCTCGTCATTTTTCGGATCCACGAGTTCCTCTTCTTATCTCTCCTGGTTACACCAAGTATGCACCTCTCCATGCTGCTTTGAGTTGTCTGCAGCCTTTGTATGTCTCTTTTAGTTAAGGTCCACGTCTCTGCACCATACGTAAGCACTGGAAGGATGCATTGATCAAACACTTTTCTTTTAAGACATAATGGCATATTGCTCTTGAAAATTATGCTGTTTCTTCCAAAAGCTCTCCAGGCAAGTTTTGTACGCCGATTAATTTCTTCATCAATGTGACCCTCACTTGATATCTGCTGTCCAAGATAAACATACGTATCTGTTATCTCCAGTTTTTCTCCATCAATCGATAAATCTTCATTTCTTGTAAAAGCATTGAACATCACTTTTGTCTTCTGAAAGTTCATTTTTAATCCCACTTCTTTACTCTTGTCAGCAAGTTCCTGGATCATACTCTGCAGCTCTGATGGGGTAGTTGCAAAAATGACTACGTCATCAGCAAAACGAAGGTGGGTTAGATAATCTCCATTAATCTTTATCCCTTTGTTTTCCCAGTTCAGTGATTGAAAGACATTTTCCAATGTGGCATTAAAATGCTTCGGAGATATGGTGTCACCTTGTCTCACTCCCTTTCCAATTTTTATGTGTGTTGTATTTTCAAACAGCCGAATCTTTGCACTTGCATTTTCATAGATGTTATTAATAATATTAATGTATGCATCTTCAATACCGCAGGATTTCAGAGCCGTGGTAACTGCTGATGGTTTCACCGAATCAAAGGCTTTTTCATAATCGATAAAAGCCATGCACAATGGAAGTTCATATTCCCTCGCTCTTTCAATTAGTTCTCTCAGTACGTGGATATGATCTATTGTGCTGTAGCCACTCCTGAATCCAGCTTGTTCTCTCGGTTGAGCCATGTCCAGTGTTACCTTCAAGCGGTGTGAAAGAACTTTAGTGAAGATTTTATAAACCACTGATAGGAGGCTGTTAGGTCTGTAGTTCCTGAGATCCTCAATGTCACCTTTTTTATGTAGCAGGATCATTGTAGCATTGTTCCAATCCTCAGGAATCTTCCCTTCATTAAGGCATCGAGTGAAAATTTGGGCGAGTACTGTTTCAATTTCTCCACTTGCTTCTTGTATGATGTCTATAGTAATTCCATCTTCTCCTGGAGCTTTCCCCGCTTCATGTTCTTGATTGCATGAGCAACTTCTGCTGGGAGGACTGGAAGAACTCTGGTACCTTTCATGATGTCTGGAGTACATGTATCATCCCTTTCATATAATTTGGAGTAGAAATCTTTCACTCATGTCAAAATTTCGCCTCTATTTCTTGTTATAGAACCATCTTCTTTTCTCAGAGCCATAATCTGTTTTCTTCCCTTACTGAGATGTCCCTTTGCTATCTTTAGGCTTTGGTTGTTTTCAATTGCTTTCCTCACTAGCTCACAGTTGAATTTCTTTACGTCTTCAGTGATACTTTTTCGTGCTGTCTTGCATAGCTCTATATATTCCACTTTGGAAGTCACATCTTCTTTAGTTGTCCTCATCTCTCTTCTTTTTTGCATCAACATTTTGGTTTTTCCTGATAATTTGTTTACAAGCAACTTGTTCTTAGACCCAGCTAATTTTGTTGCTGTTTCCATAAGAGCTTTGGTTACTTTTCTGTTAACTTCCGAAATATCCACTTCTTCCGATGTTAGGCCTTCTAAAGCAGAGAATCTGTTCTTCAGTTCCAACTTGAAAGTATTATGGTGTATTTTAAGGTTGGTTATGTCAATACATTTTGTTTGTCTTATGAGCTTGCCACGTTCCAGTTTAGTGTTGAGGTGCATCTTACATCTCACCAATCTATGGTCACTACCTGTGTTGAACTTGTTCAGCACACTGCAGTCTTCGATGACGAATTTTTTGTTACACATAATAAAATCAATTTCACTTGTCGTCCCAATTGGATGTCTCCATGTCCATTTCCTGTGTGGCTTTTTCTTGAAAAAGGAATTCAAGATGAAAAATCCTTCTGCCTCTGCAAACTCAACGAGAGTATTTCCACGCTGGTTTCTGTTGCCGTGACCGAATTTACCTACTGAAGTTTCATTCTGTTGCCGGTGCCCTATTTTTGCATTGAAATCTCCCATAATTATCTTCAAGTGCTGCTTACCTTTATTATTTAGATGACGAATTTCCTCATAAAATTCTTCAATTTCTTCTTCAGGATGACTTGTGGTGGGTGCATAAGTTTGAATAATCTGAGCCTGGTATCTTCTCGATAGTTGGATAACGAGTCGTGCAGCTCTGTCAGAGGAACTTTCAACTTCTACCACTTTATCCTTCAGTTTCTTGTTTATTATAAATCCAACACCACTAGTTCTGCCAGTATCTGTCCCACGATAATAGAAGAGATGTCCACTTTTCAGTTCAATGAGATCTTCTCCTTTTCTCCTTACCTCACTTAGCCCGACGATATATAAATATATATATATATTGATTGGAGGTTTAACGACCACCGTGAGCAACTCAATGGGCTATAAGCAGTCGCCCGTCCCTAATTTAGGGTCCCTGGTTCCAGGGAAGAGAGAGACCCAGTGCCGTAAGACAAACACAGCATCCATGCCTGACCGGGATTCGAACCCGGACCCCTTACGGACGAATGATCAGAGGCCAGCGCCTTAGACTACTGCGCCACCGGTGAGGCCAATTGAGATAACAGCGCCATATTCAACGCATAATATACCGTGTAAATAGCTGTAGGAGGAATATTCGCAGATTTGGGTTTTTGCAGACCCTCCTCACTATTTAAAAATTTTACGCAATCATTTCATAGACCATGGATTTGTCTTGTGGGATGGATCTGTGCTCCAAAGTGGCATCATCAAAGTTTTCGAGAAGGATTCTGGGGAGAAAAAGTTGTGTCCTAAATTGCTGCCGTGCTATATAGCAATCAAAGGGAACGAGAGGCAAAAAGTAGGCCCTGCAAAAACTTTGTTTTCAGCCACCACTGCAAAGGTTATTGAATATATAACAGAGCATAAAAGCGCTGCAGTTTTCTTAAATTTAGTAGATTCATTTTTTGACATTATGAATGGCAGCTACCCACACCCTGACAAAAGCAAACCTCTAAAAGCAGGTTTTAGTATTAACCCCCTTTTTATACAACAAAAGGAAATTCTTAACAAAATGAAGTAAGAAATCCTGAATCTCAGAGTAATGGGGAGAAAACATATGCTATGCTGCCTTTCCAAAAAGGCATTCTTGTCTCAATTTCTTCTCTTCTCGGTCTCTACGAGGATTTAACGTTTCGTGGAGTCCGTTACATTTTAACTACTCGTTTGACTCAAGATGCCCTGGAGAGTTTGTTCAGTCAAATAAGAGGCATAGGTGTTTTTACGACCACCCCTCACCTACGGAATTTATCAGTCGTTTAAAACACACATTGCTGGCAAATAAATTGCCTAATTTGTCCAAAATAGTTCATACAGAGTTTCAAAAAGGTAAAACGCTACAAACATATTTGACAGCAGAGCTACTAAAAGAAGTTTTCACTACTGCTGATAATCAAGAAATTCTTGATGAAGTATCTGGAGAAATAAACGCAGATGACTTAGAAGCTTTAGAAAAATTTGTAATGAGCCATGGCAGCAAGATTGGGACGACGACATACTTAAAACAGTTCAAGATGTGCAATGTAATGCTGAGAAACAAGCTCTGAGTTATGTCGCAGGTTATATTGCCTATCGCTTACGTGATGAAGATCCCTCCCTCGGAACAATTTTTAGAAATGCCGAAGATCTTCCACCTGCTCAATGGATTAAAACTTTATCCACTCGGGGGACTAACGGTGCCTTCTCCAAAGTGGATGAGAACGGTAGATCAATTTGAAATAATTTTTAAGTCAATTTACGGGGCAGAGATTTCCAGAGAGAAAGGCAGAATTCGAAAATTAAAAACTGTAATAGAAGAAAGATTTCCTGGCACCAGACAAGAAGCTGTGAAATTTTATTGGCGCATACGAACATTTATCAGAATTTGGTATATCAATCACGACAAAGACTTAGTGTCGGAAAGAAAATCAAATCAAAATAAAACCAAATGGATAAATTCTGCTGTTAAAAAACGTAGCACGACGATGTGAATATCTAAACCTGGTGACTTCCTCCTTTCTAGCTATACAGGTATGTTAATAAATTCTTCTCTTTCTATTATTTATGCCTTCCGATAAAATAAACAAAAACGTTGCTTGCTACGATATATATAACGTTTTGAGTTGTGTAAAAAAATATACGTGCAAAGGTGTTCAGCTTACTCCGACAGCTATGACTTCTGCCTTTGAAGGCAGCATCCCAAATAGTCAGTGTACTCGCAGTGACGTCACGGCATCCCCAGCAAAGCGACTTGCTTTGCACTGCCTGGTGGGCCAGCCCTTCCTTATTCTTTAGCCCTGGGTGTCGGTTAGCTTGGGAATAACATCGTGGTTCTGCTACCACCTACGCGTTCGGTCTTTCGTGCTGCAAAGTAAGTAGCAGGGACAGGCACGGCCCCAACAGCGTGTGATTCCTGCCTCCTACACCACACGCCTCTTGGGGGTCCTTTTGTCAAGCCGACCACAAGGGCTTCCTGCGTGCTGTATTTCTCTCCGCACGATATAAGATCGCCGGCAGCAAACGGCGTTGAAACCAAAGACCCCAATCCCCCTCTTTCTTTCATCGGAACTGGGAGCAGAGCAGTTGACCAATAGAATAGAGGGAAAACTTATCTGATTGCTTGTTTGTTTGTGTACTCTCATAACTTAAAGGGCACATTTTGTGAAATTGCAACTCTACTCAGGATAATTATAACAATACCAATGACAACTGCTTTGCTTTTTATTACTCAAATAAATTAAGATGTTTATCAAGAACACGATGACCCAGGATCAGTTAAACGCTTTGGCTGTGCTTTCCATCGAAAAAAGATTGGTGACAGCCATTAAGGACTTCAATACAAGGGTAATAGATAAATTTGCAAATAAGAAAAACAGGAGAGTGGAATTCCTTTTTCGGCCTTAGGTAAGCTGATTTCATATTACTCCAGTGTAATTTTTGTTTGTCAACCCATCTCCACATCTCCCCGTCACGGAAGTATACGGAAACAAAAATTTGTGTGGGGAGATGGAGCAGAGTCATGGTGATTCGTGATTTTTCGGGAGGGGCTGAAACTGAAGCTTGATCCATGTGCAATTATTATCTACCTTCTTCTTCTTCTTTATTGTTATTATTATTATTATTATTATTTTTTTTTGCATTTCATAAACTCTTTACTTTTGCAATACGTTGAGTAATTTCGTTAATTCATATATAATTAATTTATATTTAAGCTCTTCAAAAGTGCATTAAAATCGCTAATAATAAAGCTGTAAGAGTGATTGACTGAATGTATATTGAAGCACAACGTAAAAGAGTTTCGTATTAAAATATGAAAGTGAATAAAAACCTATTTAAAAAAACAATAATAAATAAATAAATAAATAAATGAGTAAATAAATACACTTTCGGCCTTTTTTCAGAACTTGGCTATTTTCCACGATGATCAAGACCTGACAATGTTTTCTAGGCAACTGAAGTGGGGGCAGATTAATCAAGCCGTATATTCCGCAAATTATTAGGCTTAATACTCTGTCGAATATACGATTACACCATTAACGCCAAAGAGGTGAACAAAATGAATAATCATATTAATTTATATGTAATTACGAAAATCTGTTCTCGGGTATTTTCCTCGATGATCAAGATGATCTCATTGCCCAATTCTTAAGGCCTATAGTGGTAGAGGGGGCGAGGGGGTGGTCGCAGGCCGCGTTTAAATCGGTAAATCGCAGCACGTGCATTCTCAGGAGCACGAGCCGCCACTGGTAACAGGTAATTTTTATTTTTACATTTTCAGACAAGTAGTATAGTAATACTGACAGGAGTGTAGCAAGAATTAGTGGGACCCTGGAAAAGTCACATTTTGGTTTCCCCCTTGACCCGTCACACCACTAGTAGGTATACCAGCAGATTAGAGTTTTGTTTTTTTCCGTCTGTAAATTGGACAAAACAACTGGATCTGTAAAGTCAAAGTAACTGTTGACAGAACATTACAAATTTTGTTCCTTAATGAAGTTTAAATTTACATGGATAACAGCAATTACTTGTTTTCAAGAGCATGTGTAAATACGGAATTTTAAATTATTACTGTGTAATAAAAATACGTTGTCTTGTTCATTATTCATTCAAACACGTTACTAGGTTAGTAGCATTTCACTGGAAGGATTTCAAATGCAAGGCACAAACGTTTATACTAACTTGTGAGAAACATAGCTGGAACCTTGGGAACGATACTGCGGGACGCAACAATATGAATTGTTCTTCACGGAATTCTCCATTACACTACTCTCTAATTCCAGAATGTATGCAAAAATACTCCAAAACAAGCCAACCGAACCTAAGCAACGATCTAACAACAGCTAAGAATGTTATTCGTACTATAGTAATTCTTTGTTTCGCCGCTAGAGGAAGAGGGACTGCAGAGATTGCCAAAGAGGAAATTCCCTCATTTAAAAATATTTAAGCATTGTCAATTTCAATAAATTTCTGCAACAGCTTAAATATTCATCATAATGTTATTTGAAATTTCGGAAAAAGATTGTGTGTGGAAGCTCTTCATATGTTGCTCCATTTTGGTATTGTCGAAGAAATTGGAAACCAAAGGGACTTTATTAGACGACCATGCAGGAGATCGTCCCCAAATATCCAAGGAAACGATCCATAATGTAAAGGGCCGACTACTTGCGTCTTCCAGGAAGTCACTTCGCCGACTGTCACAGGAAACAGGGTTGTCCAAAAGCACTTGTGAACGTGCTGTGAAAAAAGCGAAGCTGCATGCGTACCGTATCTTTGTGGTCCACGAACTGAAAGAGCCTGACCACGTGACATACTGTCGATGGTTTCAGACTTTTCTTCAGGAAAATCCTGGCATTCTGGACTACACGTGGTTCTCCGGACGAGGCGTGGTTTCACCTGTTCAGATACGTCAATTCTCAAAATTCCCGTATTTGGGCCAGTGAAAATCCCAACGCGAGCGATACATGAAGAGCCCCTTCATTCATACAAAATTGGTGTTTGGTGTGGGATGACAAGGCACCGCATAATTGGTCCCATCTTTGTAAATCAATTGGACGACGAAGAACTATCCATTGGATATTACCAGAGTGATGCAGCGACATCACACAAATTACACACCAGTATGGCCGAAATTCTGTCCTTTTTTAGCGACCGCGTCATTTCGAAGGGTTTATGGCCAGTGATGTAGTTCTGAATAAAGGTGGACGTGTGGGGATTTTGCTTCCTATACTTCCTATGGGCAAACTTCTGTACACATTTTTTTCACAATTGATGCGTTCCCAAGGATGAAAATTTGAACATCGATTAAAATAACGTTATATTATAATTTGGAATACTTAATATTTTCTAAAATATAACCAAATTATATTAAAAATCAATAACTTTTCCTTTGGTGGTGTTGAGACCAGAAAACAGATGGCGCGACCTGTACATTGATGACGTCAGTGGACAAAAAATGTTGGATTGCTTAATTATGGTTTTGTTTTAGAAGATATTAAGTATTCCAAGTTATAATATAAAGTTATTTTAATCGATGTTCAAATTTTCATCCTTGGGAACGCATTAATTGTGAAGAAAATGGTACAGAAGTTTGCCCATTGGAAGTGGAAGCAAAATCACTAGACGTCCACCTTAAAAAGCGCCTTAGCGCTGAACTGCTTAGGATACTTCAAACCGGAAAGAATACCCTCAAAAAATTTCAAAAGCCCTATGGAAAAAAATCTGATTTAATTATTTATTCAGTAATTGTTATTACTAATTACTTTTATCAATTGATATTAAAATCGCACAATTTGAGCAATTTTAAATAAAACAAAGAATGTTATGTGGTTGTCATTTGTTAAGAATACTAAATTATTATTTAAAGACCCCTATGTTGTTCTGCACCATTCCAAATATTTAATGTGAATAATGCATACTAATCACATTGAACAAATGCAACTAACATAGTTACATCAACTCAGTGTGACTAATGCGCAGTTTTTTTAAGATTGTGATGTGAATGCACGATATTCCTTTTGTGTTGCCTATAAGGAAGCAGGGAGTGAGCTCAGTAAATAACTTTTATTAGAGCCGATATGGCGCAGTTTAATAGAAATGCTCTTCACTAACTTTGTTTTCCCTCGGACAGTGCAATCTTAATCCGACGAAGTATCCACCACCTATAACTTATTTTTAACAGTCGTAAAGAAAAAAGAGTTCACAAAGACTTTGTGCTCTCGAACCCTTAGGATCCGTGAAACCCCTTCTACGTAATAAGACTGCACCGTTTGTTTCATCCATGCAGTGTTTTTTGTTTGTTTGTTTCTTTATCACCTGAGGGCAATAAGCAGTCGCCCGTCCCTAATTTCGCCCACCTAGTTTCGGGAAACGACAGATCCAGCACCTTGTCCAAGCGCATCCACCCATACCTCTTCATGGACTCAAGCTAAGACCCGACTGGAACCAATAGTCAGAGGCCAGAGACTCAGATTACTTTAGCACCGGGACGGTCATCTCTGTAATATAAGCTGACCAGATGTCCTCAATTCTTGAGGACAGTCCTCGAATTTAGTTTACTGTTCCCAAAAACGTGTGAAGCTTTTGGGGACGCAAATTGTCCTCAGATTTTAATGTTTGTCCCCAAATGTCCTTGAATTTACACTTCCTCATAACACTTTAGATTTCCAATGAAAAAATTTCTTAAAAATAGTTTCCGTTGTATTAATTTTCCAACATGCTTCTGGTGAAAACAAATTATGACCTTTTTTTCTTCTTTCTGGGTTTAACGACCACTACGAGCAACTCTAAGGACTATAAGCAGTAACCTGTCTCTAATTTGGAGACATTCGTTCTAGAAAAGGAAGATACCAAGTGCTGCAAGAAATAAACCACCCGTGTCTCATTCGGCCGTACCAACTTGTGCGAATGGTCAGTAGCCAGCACTAGGTCAATGCACCACTGGCGCTGTCAAATTTCGACTGTACTATTCCTGAATTTCTCCAAAAACTTTGGCAAAATAAAAAATTCGCCATGCAATTACTATGGTGTGCAGCTAAATTTTAATTCAGCGCATGTACCTAAGGTAAAGCATTTCACTTTTGCTAATATGTTATCGCCATCATAGTTCTGCTTTGTCAATACAAATTACCAGCATTCTACAAGATATATCCTTTTAAGACACAGATTTTACTGTGTAATATCACACTTATTGAAGCAATGCAGTTTTGTGACAAAAAGATTTGCATATTTATTTTGAGTACGTATGTGTCCCCAAATGAACTACCGATTTGGGGACGCCACGCCCTTTTGTCCTCAAATCGGTGTCCCGATATCTGGTCACCTTAGCTTAGGAGGCAACGAACAGCATTTGCGACAGCAGCGCCATCTGTTACCTCGAGGAGTTGGTGAGAAATTCATAGCTATTGGAAAGGTACATACAGTGTTTGATTCAACGCATAATGTATCGTATAAATATCGCAGAAGAAATATTCGGGTGCAAATGCGAACCAACAAATTCCTAGATAAAAATTTAATTAGCAAGTTCTCAATTTCGATGATAATTAGCTATGAAATAGAAAATACGCCGCTACATACGATGAAACTTGATACGTGAAGTTGCAGCAATACGAATTTAAATATACCGCACTATCATTCCTTCATATTTCCCTTAATCACCCACTTTTGTTCCTCAAATTATTTTATTGAAAAATATTTTTACCAGGGTAGTGATCCTGCTTTCCTCGAATCGACTTTTCTTTTTCCGATTCGGTATTTAGCTACCACTACGAACAATTCTGAAGGCTACGGCCTTGGCCCCTATTGTAGGGGCACTGGTTCTAGGAAAGAGACAAAGCCAGAGCCGCCAGACAAGCACGCCACTCATGCCTCATGTGAGACTCGAACCCGAGCTCACCTAAGACGACTATCAGAAGTAAACTCACTATTCTGTCTCCCAGGGTAGTAAGCCTACCTTCCCCCACTCGATCTTTATTATTACTCGGATTTAGCCACAACTATGAGCAACTCTGAGAGCTGTAAGAAGTTGTTCGCCTCTAATGTACGCATTAAACCCGTGCATTGTGCGAAAAATGTCAAGTTGGGGTTTGCAAAGTATCAGGATATGTCACAGTAGCTACACTGGCCACCTCAACATATTAAACATTTATGAGAATATCTGTAGCGAAAGATGAGATCACACTTTTTACCTCCAACATCACAGGCACAGTTGAGACATATTTTATAGGAAGAATGATTGATTCAAAATTCCATTATTGTATGTGCATCAGGCATGACGTGTATAAGTCTATTCCAAGTCGAATTGCTTCTGTTGTAAAAGTCCGAGGTAGGCCTGCAGCTTATTAATAAATAGTTCTCCACAAACGGTGTTTCGAAATTTTCGATAAGCCCCTGTATATCAAGGAGAGCGATTCAATAGTTGTTGGCTATCCCTCCAACATACTTATAGAAAACTGAGTTTGCCGCCCCAGTAGAGGAACTAGTTTCTTGCTAGTCGTCACTTACCGGACGGGCTGGAGCCCCGGATGAGAATGAGTGTTGCTTCTGTTCCTTGGCCCAGAGTCTTCCCCCCTCTACTGAATCAGTGGTCCCCATTTAGGAACGGCTGACTGCTTATAGCCCGGCGAGTTGCTTGTGGTGATCGTGGGCCGCGGGTGGCCGAGTGGGCAACGTTCATGACTGCCACGGGAAGGGATTCTTTTTTTTTTTTTTTGATTGGAGGTTTATCGACCACCGTGAGCAACTCAATGGGCTATAAGCAGTCGCCCGTCCCTAATTTAGGGTCACTGGTTCCAGGAAGGAGAGAGCCAGTGCCGTAAGACAAGCACAACATCCATGCCTGACCGGGATTCGAACCCGGACCCCTTACGGACGAATGATCAGAGGCCAGCGCCTTAGACCACTGCGCCACCGAGGCGGCGGGAAGGGATTCAGGTTCGATCCCAGGCAGGTACGAACGCTCGATACACTAAATACTCGCCGTGCATCAGACGGGCATGTTAAGCCGTCAGACCCCGGGTACTGGCCAACCGATAATAAATAAGGGCGTCTTCCTCCCCCTTTCTACTTCGCTTCCGTGTCACTTTCCTATCGGGCGCTCTAGCTCAAATCTCCTAGTTTCCTATTTCTAAGGGTTGTTTAAGACCTGGGGTCAGACACTCCCTTCCTAAAATCCTCTACATATGATCGTGATCGTTTACCTTGTCCCCTTAAAAAAGAATAAAATAAAAGACTCGTTTTCGTATACTCAGCAAAAAGCACTATAAAGAAAAAGACAAAATTCCGAGTAACACACTTTTGCATTGAAAACTGATGACATAATTGCAGAAAACACACTTTTGCATTGACTGATGACATAATTTTAGCTCTTGAGTCTTACTTTATGTGCGCATAAAATGTATTATATACATAATACATTTTACGTGAACATAAAGTAAGACTCAAGAGCAGTGCACAAGCGTTAGTGATTATTAGAGAGGTGAATCTTGCCCCTCCAATAATTTTACTGGGGGCAAAGTCCACCCAATATTTTTTGTCCTGCTTAATTAAATAATCGCTTTAACCTCATGAGATGGACCAAGCTCCAATTTATGAAGCAAAAGAGATTTGTTTGCAAAAAATTAATAAATAACAAAATACATAAAAACCTTTTCGCATTCTTAGCATTGTTCAATTGATAAGAAACTGGATTGACAGCCCCGTATTAATAGTGTTTGACATGTTCTCGTGATATGTTGTAAATGCTTCAAACAATTATCAAAAATAAAATAAATAAAATACCGACACGGATACGTATAATCTCTAGCGCCTTTATTTATCTATTTATTTTTTGCGCTTCTTGTTTTTTGCTTGAGTAGGCCAGCTAATTTCTCATATTTTTTACTAAACTTTGGAAATAAAATCTCTCTGTATATATATTTTTATAAAATCACAGACTGCATTTTCTTTTTGAAAATAATAATATTCAGCAATGTATTTATCTTCATGCTTACTTATGGAAGTGAAACATGGAGTATCACAGAGCGACAACGTAAAAAAAAAAAAATAAGAGTATCGGTAAGAAAGTTGGACAGAAGAATGTTAGGAATAACAAGAAGAGATAAGAGCTAGAAATGAATTTATAAGAGAAAGAACACGAATAATAGATATTATAAATATAATAAAAGTATCAAAGTGGAGATATGCTGGACATGTTGGAAGACTGAAAGATGAAAGATTAAGCTGCCCAGAAGTCCCCAATTTTGAGGACAGTTCTCGAATTTAGTTTACTGTCCCCAGAAACGTCTGATGCCTTTAGGGACGGAAACTGTCCTCAAATTTTAATGTTTGTCCTCAAATGTCCCCGAATTTGCACGTTCTCATTAGTTCGTTAGATTTCTGATGAAAAATGTTTTTAAAAATAATTTTTGTTTGCACTAATTTTCGAACATCCTTTTTGTGAAAAATTTTTTTGACTGTATTTCTTCTTCTTTTAGAGTTTAACGACCACTGCGAGCAACTCTAAGGATTATAAGCAGTCACCTGGTCACCTTGCTGTAGTATAAACATTTGGTTAAGATAGCATTATGTTTGCATACAGAACACAGATTTATCTATTTTTGTATACACGATCATTTGTAAAATATCCTTGCCCAGCTTCTCTTATACCATCTAACCAGGAAAAGTGGCTCTGGCTCAGCACCTCTAAGCCTGACAAAATAGTGCCTTGGCCTTCTACATCCCTGTATATGGCTACCGCGCTCGCCCTATTTGACGGCGCCTGATTACTTTTTATGGGGATATATATCTAAAAGGGAGAGTTTACCAAAATAAACTGCGAACTATAGATTCCTTGAAAGCAAACATCACCGAAGAAATTCAGGCAGTGACGGCGGACATACTGGCAAGGACTTTCCACAGTATGGTGTGACGGGTTCAATGCTCTCTGGACGCAAATGGTGGCCACTTCCAGTACATGTTATAATGTCATTACATTTCTCACGAAATGCTCCACTTCATATTTCATTGTAATATCTTCATTGGTGTTAAAGAATATCTTCATTGGTGTTAAAGAAATGCCGGTTTCGGTAGCTAGTGGGACACCCTGCATTTCTAAAGTGAAATTGCCTGCTTTGAGAAATTCTTGTACATCAGGTTAAAAATATCTTTTCTGTTTGTGTTCCAAGAAACGTAGGAGTCATACAAAGGAAATAAGGAAAATTAATTATTATAATAGTGGTCTTCTGAATAAATGAAAATTGTAAGTTTAAGAACATGGAATCACTACTGAAACAACTTTTCACTGAAGAATGAAATTCTAAGGAAGTGAAGAAAGAAGTTGATTCACCACCACACGTTATTTCAAATGTAAGTTAAGATTACTGGAAGTGTTTCAAAAAATTCAGAGATGATTCCAGCATTGAAAGACATTTGCAATTGTTTGCGAATACAGTAAAAAAATATTTCCATTGTGATGTGTGTTTCAAGAAATTCACACTCAAAAAAAGTTTTTTAAGTCATGTAAAGGTCCAACCTTACCAGTGATGTTTGTTTCAAAACATTCACCCAAAATTCTTATATCTAAAGGTATATGCTCCTTCATACGGGTAAGAAGCATCATTTATGCAATTTATGTTTCACGAAATTTACTCAGAAAGCTCATTTTTCAAGAAATACGCTTCTTCCTATCCTAAGTCAATAAAATTTAAACTTCACAGGAGGATTTCCATTTCAATGTGCAGGGATGTAGAAGAGCCTTCGCGCAGCTTAACGGCGCTAAGGCACTATTTGTTCTAGGCTTAGCGGTGCTAAGGTATTTTTCGTAGTTAGTTAATTGCAGAAGATGGGTAAAGAAACATTTTAGGTGATAATATATTCGAAAACAGCGAATACTGTGTTTTATAAGATCCTGTGGCGTAGCCAGAACTTTTTCTTAACGGGGGGGGGTAATGAGTTCGGTTCATTGGTGAAAGCCTCGTATACACGTATATATCACTTTAAATTCGCGCTGAACTTCCCTCAAGGGAGGGGTTCAAACCCCGACCCCCTACTTGCGACTGCGCCACTGATATGATCATAACTGAAATATTCGTATTGGAAGGATGAAATTAGACCTTCGGATAACACAACAGGACATCTTTTTTTAATTTTTTATAGAAGGTTTAACGACCACCGTGAGTAACTCAATGGGCTATAAGCAGTCGCCCGTCCCTAATTTAGGGTCACCGGTTCCAAGGAAGGGAGAGAGCCAGCGCCGGAAGACAAACACAACATCCATTCCTCACCGGAATTCGAACCCGGACCCAACTCGGACGAATGGTCATAAGCCATCGCTAAGACCACTGCGCCACCAGGGCGGCAAAAAAGGACATCTCACGGATCGTAAGGGTAAAGGAAATGCTGTTTGTATATGGGCATAACTTTTACCATGAGCTACTATCAGGGCTATATGCCATTGGCAATCCCTGATTAGGGGCGTGGGAGGGGCACCATCCAGTCTTCATGCGGAGCCCAGACCACTAAACAGAAACATACACCTCTCACCACTTGGCCATCGAGACGGCCTAAAGAGAATATAAAGTCAATGTCTAGACGGCAGTGGTCAGATTATTTCCTTGCTCGGAGAAAAAACTGTAGAAAGAAATTATGTAGCAATTAAGACTAAGTGATCAAAGTTTTATGCGTGCGGAAAATATTTTTACTAAGCTACCCTTTCTCTGATTACTCGACGATAACACAGCAAATATCTCATTCATTTACCTCAGGATCTTAGGAAAAAGGCGTATTAGTCACACTGAATAAATGTGTTGCAATATTACTTGCTTACATCTATTCAGCGTGACTCAAATAATGATGACAATGAACATTTGAAATTGTTTGAAATGACAGAGCATGACTTAAAATACACTGCGTATCTTTAGGAAGTGACTAACAAGCAACATTTCTTTCTTTAATTAAAAGTTGCTCAAATTAAGCGATTTAAACAAAAGTAATTAGTAATAACAGATTTAAAAAGTATACTGGACAATAAAAATAGCAAATCAGAATTCACAGTGTATTAAAAACCTTTGTAAGAGTTTTCTTTCCAAATCTTTTTTACCTAATCAGTTTACCGCTAAGGCACTTTTTTAGTTAGAACTACAACACTGTCAATGTGTATTCCAAAATAAGTTCCTCCCACTTCACCGAAAAAGATTTTGTACATCATGACACTATGGAACGAAGATAGCTAAAACTTGGTAATGTTCCCACCGTATCTGGTTTCCAGAGAAATTGATAAAATAAACTCGATAGGTTGTTTTTATCTTCGTTTCGGCTTCGACCGTTTCATTATGAAAAAGCTTCCCAGAACCACCACAGTTTCTACTTACAGCGATTGCATTGCCGCTTAAGGAGGGAATAAAAGACGCAAAAGTCACCGCTTTCCTCCAATGTCTGAAGAACGCTTCAGGTTTACGACTTAAAATGGCAAATTAAGAAAACGCTTGGTGGGTAAACAACGCGAGAAATAATGAGAACAGAATATCAGCTAATTCAGGACAGAATACAAGTAACAAGCAACTTTTTTGAGCAACTTTTAAGTAACAAGAACAGAACATCAGGAGATTATGAATGAAATATTTTCCAGGATAGCCTTAGGCGAACTTGTCACTTTATGTTATACTGACCAGAAGTCCCAAATTCTTAAGGACAGTCCTGGAATTTAGGGTACTGTTCCTTAAAACATCTGATGTCTTTGGAGACGCAAACTGTTCTTGAATTTTGATGTTTGCCCTCAGATTTAGGCTTCATCAAAAACTCGTCATGTTTGTAATGAAACTGGCGTTTAACAATACTTTCCATGTACCCATTTGCCAACATGCTTAATCGAAAAAAAAAGACTGTCCTTGGTCTAAGTTCCACCCAGAGCCAAAGCTAGGGGACTTGCATTTCCTTTTGCCTGTCCCAGTGCTGGACTTCTACATTCTTCGCCCGATCTCCTTTATATACTTTGCCCGATCTCAATTATCAGCAGGGCTGCGGATGGCCTAGCAGTCAATGTTCGTGACTGCTACGGAAAATTCTCAGGATCGATCTCATGCAGGTATGAACGCTCGCACCTCTAAACATCCGCCATGTGCCCGGATGGGCACGTTAAGCCATCGAACCCCGGGTACTGGCCCGCCAGTTATAAATAAGGGCGTCTTCCTTCCCCTTTCCACGTGGCTTCTGTGTGACACTCCTGTCGGGCACTCCAGCCCAAATCTCCTAGCTTCCTACTTCTAAGGGTTGTTTAAGACCTTGCGTCAGACACTTCTTTCCTAAAATCCTCTACATATAAATCTCTTAATCATCAGCCGCCCATCCGAACTTCTTATCTGACTTCGGGCCCGGTTCAACCAAAAACTTTTCCAAAATGTGAAAATTATCCGTGTAGTTCGTTCTTTAGAGAAACAAAGATTATTTTTTTTTTTTTTTTTTTTAATTGGAGGTTTAACGACCACCGTGAGCAACTCAATGGGCTATAAGCAGTCGCCCGTCCCTAATTTAGGGTCACTGGTTCCAGGGAAGGGAGAGAGCCAGTGCCGTAACAAAGATTATGTAGTTTTTTCTTAATTCAGCACGTGTATCTAAGGTAAAATATTTCATTTCTGCTGAGTATGTTTACTTTATCACAGCTCTGCTTTGTCGGTACGAATTGCCTGTATTCTAAAAGACATATCTTTTAGATGCATATTTTAAGATCAAACAAAATTAGTGAGACAATCAGGAATGGATTTACGCCACCCCTGTGGCGCAGTGGTCTAAGCGATGGCCTCTGATCATTCGTCCGAACGGGGTCCGGGTTCGAATCCCGTGAGGCATGGATGTTGTGTTTATCTTACGGCACTGGCTCTCTCCCTTCCCTGGAACCAGTGACCCTAAATTAGGGACGGGTGACTGCTTATAGCCCATTGAGTTGCTCACGGTGGTCGTTAAACCTTCAATGGAAAAAAACAAAAACAAAACAAAAACAATGCAGTCTTATGACAAAAATATTTTCATTTTTAGTGTAAGAGTATGTATGCGTCCCCAAATTTGAGGACGTTAGGCAATTTTGTCCTCAAATCAGTGTTTCAATGCTTTGGCCGCCCCGGTGGCGCAGTGGTCCAAGCGATGGCCTCTGATCGTTCGTCCGAAAGGGGTCCGGGTTTGAATCCCGATGAGGCATGGATGTTGTGTTTGTCTGACGGCACTGGCTCTCTCCCTTCCCTGGAACCAGTGACCCTAAATTAGGGACG
The DNA here is from genome assembly GCA_039090855.1 of Macrothele yani. NCBI lineage: Eukaryota > Metazoa > Arthropoda > Arachnida > Araneae > Macrothelidae > Macrothele > Macrothele yani. The sequence continues at coordinate 34,784,122 of CM077001.1, read as the reverse complement.
GGCGACTGCTTATAGCCCATTGAGTTGCGCACGGTGGTCGTTAAACCTCCAAATAAAAAAATAAAAAAAATGTTTGGCCACGTCTTGAGTACTAGAGGCTTAAGCCTACGCGATTTTCTCGTTTGTGACGTCAGCAAACGGGTCATAACAAACCAACCCCGCTACGATTGAAACTGAGAAACAGTTTGTTTGCTCGGCGTGTGTCTCATGCTGAGAGTGCTGAAGACTTCATATGCGATATGAGGATTCGAAGAGAAGTTAGTATTTTTATTAATTTCGATTGCGTATTTCTTACATTGATGAAGTTGGTTTAAGCAACGTTTCATGTACCATTAGGCCTAACCAATATTTCATGAATTATTAGGCTTAGCAACTTTTCAATAATCATTATGTGTCCTTTTTTATTACGCTTTCCAACCGTAGGTTGAAGAAACGTATATGCTGCAGCTTTGTCCGTCTGCACGATAACTCGCGTAAAAGAAGTTTTTTTTTATTGGAGGTTTAACGACCACCGTGCGCAACTCAATGGGCTATAAGGAGTCGCCCGTCCCTAATTTAGGGTCACAGGTTCCAGGAAAGGGAGAGAGCCAGTGCCGTAAGACAAACACAACATCCATGCCTCATAGGGATTCGAACCCGGACCCCTTACGGACGAATGATCAGAGGCCATCGCTTAGACCACTGCGCCACCGGGGCGGCTAAAAGTGGTTCGATTTCGATGAAATTTTAGTATGTGGTAGGGGATCACTGGGGACGAACCCTATTGAAAATAGACGAAATAGGGTCAAAGGTCTGGACACAGAAGCGGGATCCATTCCATAGCCCTTATGCGTCATAACTTACGTAAAAATGCTTAGATTGCGACAACTTTATCTTGTTGTTCCAGAAGTATACTTAAGGTGGTTCCACTTAAAATCTGTGGCTTATGTTTCTAAAGATAAAACTTCTTTACATATTTTCTTTGCAATTGATGTATTCCCAAGGATGAAAATTTGCACATCGATAAAACTAACTTTAAGTTATAGTATGGGATACTTAATACTTGCTAAAACATAACCATAATTATATTAAAAATCAATCATTTTTGTTTGAGTAATGTTCAGACCTGTTAATAGATGGCGCGACCTGCACACTGATGGCGTTAGTAGACAAACAAATGTTGGATTGCTTAATTATGGTTCTGTTTCAGCAAAACATTAAGTATCCCATGCTATAACTTAAAAGTTAGTTTTATCAATGCCCAAATTTTCATCCTTAGGAATACATTAATTGGGAAGAAAATATGTAAAGAAATTTTACCATTGGAAACATAGGGCAGAGATTTTTTTTTTTTTTGATTGGAGGTTTAACGACCACCGTGAGCAACTCAATGGGCTATAAGCAGTCGCCCGTCCCTAATTTAGGGTCCCTGGTTCCAGTGAAGGGAGAGAGCCAGTGCCGTCAGACAAACACAACATCCATGCCTGACCGGGATTCGAACCCAGACCCCTTACGGACGAATGATCAGAGGCCAGCGCCTTAGACCACTGCGCCACCGGGGCGGCAGAGAGAGAGAGAGATTTTAGGTGGAACCACCTTAATCGGTTCCGTTGAATATAATCGAAATGGGGTCAAAGGTCAGGGCAGAGGAGCGAGATTTATTCCTCATAACTTGAGTAATAATTTCTGGTATGTTGGAAAGCTTATCATAATCAGTGCATTGTGTGATTTTACTAACTTGTTTTTGTCCAGTGCGGTTTTCTTACTTTGTACGAAATATTTAGAAATTTACTTTTCCGACGTGATGCTGAAATAAAAGAAATATGCATCAGCCGCACATTGTGTTGCTGAAAGAATATGGAATTACCATGTCAATAACGGAAATTTTAATGTGATGCATAAAATGTTCATTATCTGATCACAAAGTTTTTAAGTTTTGCTATTTTTTTTTCTGTTTAACTTATTTAGATGAAATAGAATACAATTTGACTAAAGGAAATGCATATTGCCTACGGCAATATTGATTTTTTGGTGTTTTTTTGTTGGAGGTTTAACGACCACCGTGAGCAACTCAATGGGCCACTAACTCCAGGGAAGGGAAAGAGCCAGCGCCGTTAGACAAACACAACATCCATGCCTCAAAGGGGTCCAAACCTGGACCCATCTCGTACGAATGATCAAAAGCTATCGCTTAGACCACTGCGCCACTGGAGAATTTATGCAAAACAACCCATTGATGTAAAAAGAAAATTAAGGGTATTTTCTATCTGAATTAGTTTGAAGTATGGAATGATCACTGAATTCATTGCTCCCATGGCTCATAAAGTGTTTGCGTTTTCGATTTTTACCAAATGTTTTGCATTTACCGAAATATAATTTTTTTTCCATCGATATTGCAAAGTTACGAAAAATTAGAATCCTGATATCGCCTCCCTGTAATTTCGCTGCTAGCTTAAGATAGCATTCACGGCAGCGTTTGTTATAACCCGGATGGCGACGTCACGAATCGAGGACTAAGGCCTGCTAGTACTCGAGACGGCTTTGTCCCAGTGCAGTAACGTGTTGCCATGTTGATCCACGGTAATGAAAAACATAGCTCTTGGGGCTAAAATTGTCTCAGGTGCAATAGGCTGAGGACCGCAACTGTCGCAGTTCCCAGCAACGTTTTAATGGCAATTCACGTATCCGTTGCATTACACAATCATTTAGTTCCAAGAATGTGCCGCGTAAAGTGATTTTAGCCTAGGAAAAAGTGGAGGGTGTTAAAAAAAAAATTACGTACCTGAAATTTGCAAAGAAATGCATTTGCTTACTTTTTTTGTCCATTCACTACTTGACACCGCAATAAATTTTATTGAATGAACCGATACAAGCGAGTGTGGATCATCATTTTCTCGCTCTCTTGAGGTCCCTGGGTTGGCGGACTAACGATTTTCTTCTCTGATGAAGAAATGGTTAAAACGGAGCTGGTAGGAAGCATTTTCTACCCTCCCTATAGAGCTCTACTGAACGAACTTTAACCTCTGGCAATTTTGGCGCTTCTGTCCGTATTAGGGCCATTCTCGTCAATGATACGTATGACAGCCCCAGTGAGCTTAACAATTAAGCCATTTGCTTCGTTAAAAATGTTGAACAGGGTCAGCAACAGAGAGGTTCAGCTTCTTCGTTTAAGTGCATCTTCAGTTCGGGAAAATCTTTTTGATGAACTCGCTTCTTTCGGATCGAGGAGACTCATCGACGCTTTTTTTTTATTGGTGGTTTAACGACCACCGGACACTAGCTTCACCTACGTCTTTAAGCCCAAGTGTTCTTGCAATGTCACTTCTTGAAACTGAAAGCTAAATTTCAGAATCAAAGTCATGAGATTCAGTGACATCAAGCAATTTCGTTTTTGTTTGGAAGTTTAAATGACCATGAGCAATTCGACGGGCTATGAGCAGTAGCCGGTCCCTAATTAAGGGCCACTGGTTCCAGTGAAGGGAGAGAGCCAGTGCCGTAAGCAATGCACAACACCCGTGCCTCAATGGATTCGAACCCGGACCACTGCGCCACCGGGGGTCATTTGTGTTTGGGCTCAGCAAATATTGGAAGTCAGTGCCGAATTTGAGACAGATTTAGTCAGCGACTGTAGCCACGGGTGGCGGAACCTAATAATTTAAGAAGGTGGTCCAACTTATTCAAGAGCTAAAACACTAAAAAAAGAAAGTGACCCAGAGAGAGCGAAGAAAAAAACTCGTAAGGATATACACTCATTGTAATAAAAATGCGCGCAAAAAGGATTCGGCGTTGGATTGAAATGAGATTTTGGTAGTGAGACGGTACATACAAAGGACAGAAGAGTCAATATCACAGAAACAGGACGATTTCCCTCGGACATAAGGCACAGATTCCGGTCAGCGTTAGTACAGACTCGAGCTCGGAAACATGCGGTGATACGGTCCGGCATGGAGTCTAAGAGACTCCGTATGCTATCGGGACAGATTTGACCACACGTTTTGCAACTGACACTTTGAACCAGGAACACTGGGACATGGAGAAAGCTGCCGTCCCATCTGGTCCCACACGTGCTCTATGGGTGAGAGATCAGGTAGGACACGGAAACGTCGAAGAATGACTTACAGTCCTGGGTAAACTCGAGCCCTGTGCGGACGGGCGTTATCTTGTTGGAAAATGGCTCCGGGCCGGGCCGGGCCACCCTACCGGGAAAGGCAGCACATGGGACCGCATGATATCTTGTACGTAGCGATGAGCTGTCAACGCCCCTCGGATCACTGCGAGGGAAGTCTGGATGTCATACGCGATGGCTCCCCAGACCATCACGCCTGCAGTTCGGAACGTGTGCCGCTGTACAGTGAAGTTGGGATTGCAGCGCTCACCAGCAGTCCTCCATACTCTGACACGGTGGTCGTTCGTTCCCACGCAGAAGCGGGATTTGTTGCTGAACACTATACGTTGCCAGTCCGCAGCATTCCACGTTGCTCACTGCTGGCACCACTGCAATCTACGTCGGCGATGGTCAGGTGTTAATGGCAGAAAACGTAAGGGCAGTCAGAGTGCAGAATAGCCTCTTCCAAGCGCCTGGAAATGGTTCTTGCGGACACAGGATTTCCTTGTACAACCCCCACATATGTCTGGATATTGCACAAGGACATCATTGCATTTGTGCTTGTCGCTCTCACGATCCTGTCTACTGGTGGAGTATCTGGGTACCATCGAGTGTAAATTGCTCTCAACACGATCGAACCGTACTCTCAGACCGACCCAAATGGTCCCCGATTCGGCGCGCTGGCCACCCTGCCTCGTTCAAACTCAGTCAGTGGCCCGTACGCACACCTACGGCAGGCCCTCGGCACGTGTATCGCTCAGGGATCTAACTGGACTATTACCGCGTACTTCGGCACGCATGTAGAGTCCATTGCGTGGAGCCTTATTAGCCCCTAAGATTGCGATTATAGCGCTGGTCTTGGACGCGCGGAATCTCACGAAACTTTAATCATTTGCACGTCTGCCCTCCCCGTAGCTGTTCGACAAGTTTCGCGTTAACCGCACGGGGTTTTTTTTTTTTTGACTGGAGGTTTTTTTTTTTTTTTTTTTTGATTGGAGGTTTAACGACCACCGTGAGCAACTCAATGGGCTATAAGCAGTTGCCCGTCCATAATTTTGGGTCACTGGTTCCAGGGAAGGGAGAGAGCCAGTGCCGTAAGACAAACACAACATCCATGCCTGACCGGGATTCGATCCCGGACCCTTTTCGGACAAATGATCAGAGGCCACCGGGGCGGAGTTTCTTTTTTATTGGAGGTTTAACGACCACCGTGAGCAACTCAATGGGCTATAAGCAATCTCCCGTCCCTAATTTAGGGCCACTGGTTCCACGGAAGGGGTACAGCCAGTGCCGTAAGACAAACACATCCATGCCTCATCGGGATTCGAACCCGCACCCCTTTCGGACGAATGATCAGAAGCCATCGCTTCGGCAACTGCGCCCCCGGGGCGGCTCGATTGCTTTTCAACACTGCCATGTGAGACGTCAAACACACCAGCATATTAGGGCGTGTAACATGAGAGTGACATCATAAATGGAGGGAACTGATCTCTCTCTCTCTCTCTCTCTCTCTCTTACGGATTTCTGTTTTCTAGACATCCTCGGACTAGCCCTTCCCATTCATTCCTTGGGTTATGGCCGAAAAGGATGAAAGACCAGAAGGAGCTCTCTTATCACCAGAAACAAGTTTATGGTCGGTCTGAGATTTGGGGAAGTGTCGCAATAGTTTTGGCCACAATGCGATCATTTGTTTCGGAAGCTTAGAAAATGCTGGGCGCCACTTGGCTCAGGTACATCAGTCACTTAAAGGGTTAACAATTTGGATACCTCATTTTGATCTATTATCCACGCATTTGGGGAGGGGGCATTCTATCAGAGATCATTCATTCTACACCGATGAGCCTAGAGAAATGAGCGCGCCTGGAGACCGAACGGTGGCGCAGGTGAAGTTCACAGAGCAGTATATATACAACCCGAGAACTGGCTTTCGGTTAGTAGAGTGTTCGGAGTCAGAATGGACACAGCTGCCGATTCATCGGAGTTTGACAGAGGACAAATTGTGATCACACGGCGCCTCGGAACTACGATCTCGGAAACGGCGCGGCTTGTTCACGTGGCGTGCTAGCTTGTGGGTCGTTCACGTGAGTAGATGATTGAAAGAAAGTGCCGTTGAAACTGGGAGCTAACCGTGAACTATTAATAGCTTTCAAGTACTTAGAATTCTATTAGGGGTATGTAAGTGTTTCCGCCACCCCCGCTAGCGGGCGCTGTACTGGTATAACCGGTCAACGACCGTGCTGTCAGTTCGTACATGAAGCCAAGCATGGCGGTCGATAAAGATTATTTCCGGCACTTTTTGTTGTTTAATTTAAGGAAAGTGCGAGTGAAGCACACGGCTCAATATGTCAGGCGTATGGCGAAATGGTTATGGGTGGGCGGACGTGTCGAGAATGGTTTTCCACGTTTAAGAAAGACGATCTAAGCTTGGAAGACAAGCCACGTGCAGGTAGACCGCAGGAACTCTTAGACGAGGAGCTGGAACCCATTTCTGAGTACTTATCAAAAATGGTTCATGGATTGTCAAACGACGAACCGTCGTCTACCCGTATGTCGTCCGCATCTCATTGATGAGAAGGGGGAGGGGACAGCGGAGACCGTCACGCATGGTTTACAGCGACCGCAGGGCCACAGTGCGACAAACCACCCGCAGCTACAGCAGTGGTGACCAGGGCAATGTGTCACAGCACACAATTCATCGCAGCCTTCTGCGTATGGAACTACGTAGCCGAAGACTCAGCTGGGTCCCCATGCTCACTGCACGTCACCGGCAACAACGCATGAAATGGGCCGAAGATAGAGATTGGACCGTAGATGATTGGAAGAAAGTGGCCTGGTCTCATGAATCAAGATTCCTGGTGGAACACGTAGACAGCCGAGCGCGGATACACCAATTACCAACGGAGGCTATGGCACCTGGATACACTGTTGGGCGGAAACAGGCCGGCGGCGGTGTTATGCTGTGGGCAATGTTTTCTTGGGACACTTTTGGCCCCATTATCCCAAGAGCACAATCTCTGACAGCTGTCAGGTATATGAACATTGTTGCGGATTAAGTTAAGCCATTCATAGCAACTGCGTTTCCCGCTGGTGATGGCCATTACAAACAGTATAATGCACCATGCCATAATCGTCAAGGAGTGGTTCGAGGAGCATGCTGGTGACTTTGTTAATGCCCTGGCCTCCAAATTCACTTGACATGAACCCAATCGAACATTTGTGGTTCCACTTGAAAAAGCGGGTTCGCGCTAAATCACGACCACCCCGAAATGTACTGGGAACTGGAGGACCTGCTGTTGATATTAAGGTTTCCAGATACCCCCGGGATACCTATCGCCACCTCATCGAATCGATGCCTGGCTGTGTGGGCGCTGTTTTGCCGGCTAAAGAGGTTCCTACAGCTTATTAGGTAGGTGGTCATAATGTAATGGCTCATCCAGGTACATAATTTTCACCATTTTCCTTAATTTCATTTGTTCATGTTTCGTTTAACATATCTTGAGCTATTATTTTTTTTGCTCATTTGCTTTGTATAGTTTTCCATTGGTTACTTTCTCTATTTATGTCACGGATTTTCTTACTTCAATTGTTTGTACTTCCGCCGTTTCTTACATTTTGAAACTTATCTGGCAGTTGCTTTCATTCTTATTGTGCAACCATACTTCTCTTGTGGCATAAAAAGAGTATTACATACACTCACTTCCAAAAGTTAAGCACGCAGAAGGAGAAGTTAATTTCCGGAAGCCAATCGGAATTGGAGAGGCAGCAATTCGCCGCAGCGGTAGATGGAAGTATGCAAATGTGGTAGATAACAGCGAATCATGGTGTCTTGCCGAGAAATATGCAAAACAGGCAGTCTTATAAGAAGCCAGCACTCTGAAGGGGTACAGGAGTTGCATGCAAGTGCTGCTACAAGGTGTTGAGAACTGTCGGAGGATTTGTTTTGAAGACAGACTTGATTTTATGGCTTCCAGAAGACGATTGGAAGATTCTGAGCGCTGGCGTGGCGTCGGACGCATTGAAGCAGGACAGTCAATCACAGATGTTGCTGGTTCCTTCGGCGTGAATCATTCGGTCATTTCACGTTTATGGAAACAATTTCTAACCAACCAAACAGTTGTCCGCAGGTCTGTGGCCGGTCGCCCAAGGGTTACGACCCCCGCGGAAGACCGATATATTGCTGTTGTAGGCAAGCGGAATCGAAGAGCGACGTCCACAAGTGTGACATCTATAGTTACGGCGGCCATTGGTAAGACGATATCTGCCAATACTGTGCGTCGAAGGCTACACATGAAGGGACTGTACGCCCGGGTACCACGGGTTTGTGTTCCTCTATCCGTCCAATCCAGAGGGGCACGATTAAAGTGGTGTCGCCAACATGTCAATTGGACTGTGTCTGATTGGCGCAACGTTATGTTCACGGATGAGTCCAGATTTGCCCTGCAACCTGATGACAAGCGCGTACGGGTGTGGAGAAGAAGGCACACGCAATCGACCCCAGAACATCGCCGAACATCATGCATTCCGAGGTGGAAGCATCATGATCTCGGCAGGAATTTCGTTGGGATATCGCACCGACCCCACATCTACAGACGGGGTTCTGTGACGGCTGTACGGTATCGGGATGAAGTCCTAGACCCCACTGTCTGATTGTACGCTGCAGCAGTTGGTCTTGCCTTCGTTTTAATGGACGATAATGCGCGTCCCCATAGAGCTGCCATCGTCGACGACTACCTGGAGAGTGAGGGGATTGCGCGTATGGAGTGGCCGGCGTACTCGCCCGACCTTAATCCCATTAAAATCTTTGGGATGCCCTCGGCCGTGCTGTGTGTTCACGTCTCCCGCCCCCAACCAATCTCACAGCTTTGGAAACTACTTTACAGGAGGAATGGCGATTACTGGACTCTGCGGTGGTTGATCTACTCATAAAAAGCATGGTCAGACGTTGTAAACTTTGTATGCAGATGAGGGGTGCTCACATACCCTATTAATGTCGGGTTTTGTTGTTTGTTGTGACTTTATCACTCACTTTGTAAATGACTCCAATTTGACGTCATCTTATAATTTCTGAAAATTCAATATTATTTTCATCTGTCTGTATTTCTTTGTCTTGATTCATTAATAAACATCTTTCCAACGTTTCTGCCGTATTTCGTGCCAATCCAAGCAGTACTTCTCCATTTTTTCACATCTTACTGCTCCGTGCTTAACTTTTGGAAGTGAGTGTATTTTCAGTTCACTCCGGTTTCGAAGGAATAACCATGTCCATTATAACCTATTGGAAAAAGGCACAGTTCTGAATTAGGACCCCCCCCCTCCTGTGTTAAAAGAATCTAACTGCTGAATGACAGTACATTTTATGACTGATTCTAAAGAGCTAATTTAAGACATCGACATACTGAATTACTTTTTTAAAAAAGCTTGGTATTCCATGGTATATAACGCTGTCAAATACTGTAACACAAAACCAGAAATGTGTTAGTGAATATTGAGTTAAGATGTTTGGAATTTCTTAACATTCTGAGTAAACTGAGCCAAGAAAGAAAAAAACTGCTTTAATCAAAAACGGAATAGCATTTCAATTGGCACAGCCGCAGTACATGTATTTATTAATACTTCAAATATAAACCGCAATTATCTTACAAAAAATAATTTACTTGAATTCTCACGGTATAAAGATGCGCATAAGAAAATTGACAATATGTATACTTAGGACAAACAAACATTTGAACAGTTTTATCACAATGAGCAGATATGAATCAGTTCCTGTTGCCAGTTCCGTAATTGGCACCTCCCGCTTTTTCAACTCGGTTCCGTAAAAAATCTTCAGTCAGCTCCTCAGCTGCTTCCAAATGGAGTTCCACGGCGAAGTTCTGAAATACAAACAGGATCTCTACAATCAAATCTTTTTTAAACTAATATGCTTTCTAAGATATGAATGTCAAAGAAAAATATTTCCTATAAAGTAGAGCCGGGTGCGTTTCAAAATTATTTCTACAGTGAAACCTCGCTTACAAGTTTTTCACTTTTATACGTAATTCTGCATCAGTCTCGATATTTTACTGTAAATTTTATCGCTTGTAACTGATAAACGTATAACCATGTTGAACACATTTTTCACTTTTATACGTATTTCTGCGTTAGTCCCGATATTTTACTGCAGTTTTTATCGGGGTTTTTTTCTTAACTCAGTTATACGTAATTCATTTATACGCTTTTTGCGATTATATTTATGCATTAAATCCTGAATTTCAGATTATCAGAAATGCACACTTCCTTTGATTCTTATATACGTAATCCGGCATATTACAACTTTGAGAAAATTGAGGCAGCGTTGATGTGTTGTTCTTTCGTGCACCCAAAGTTGAACTTTGATCCTATCAAAGAAGGACATAAATTTTTTTCTTTTTTTTTTTTTTTTTTTTGTTTACCTTCGGTTTGGAGGAAAAATTTGTTTGGCATTTCACGGCTCACACACATATGCACTATTTAAAACCTGATAAATCCGGGACGTAACTTTGTGGTTCCACCATTTCGTGGCGTACTAGAAGAGAATCCTAAACGCATCATAAAAACATTCAAAACTTTTTTTTTTTTTTGATTGGAGGTTTGACGGCCATCGTGAGCAACTCAATGGGCTATAAGCAGTCTCCCGTCCCTAATTTAGGGCCGCTGGTTCCAGGGAAGGGAGAGAGCCAGTGCCGTAAGACAAACAACATCCATGACTCACCGGGATTCGAACCCGGACCCATCTCGGACGAATGATCAGAAGCCATCGCTTAGGCCATACCAGGGAAGGCAGAGAGCCAGTGAAGTAAGACAAACACCCATGCCTCACCGGGATTCGAACCCGCACCCCTCCCGGACGACTGATCAGAAGCCATCGCTTAGACCACTGCGCCCCCGGCCACTGGTTCCAGGGAAGGGAGAGAGCCGGTGCCGCAAGACAAGCACATCCATGCCTCACGGGGATTCGAACCCGGACCCATCTCGGACGAATGATAAGAAGCCATCGCTTAGACCACTGCGCAACCGGGCGGCCACTCTGGTTTCAAATGATGCAGTCAGGATCAGAGATGGGCAAAATCGTAATTGAATTAATCGGTAGTGCATTACAGCGTAATGGTAACAAGAACTTGCGTTACCATTACATGGCAATGGTGAACTGGTCATTAGAAGTACATGGTAATTGTAGAATTACATGGTAATTGTAATGACATGTAGCAGTTACCCATTATAATCGTAATGGTTAACTGTGTGTTGGTAATTAACCAATAACTTATGGGTAACAATACAACGTGAATAAACCAGCAACCACTACATCCTTACACTTTGTGTAAGTTATTTGACAATTGTTCCACCTCTCGGACCTCAAAATGCGTGTACGTAGGTATTGGAGATTGTACGTGTATGACATGAGTAGTTGCCCCGTCTTTGCCGCATGTAAAGTGATTTGAACGAAATAATACATATGAATTAAGTACAATGTTATGTTTACTTCGGTTAGAGATACTCATTTCGTTCATCTCCAGTACAGTATTCTCGTCCATTGCATACGTTTCACTGTCCAAAATAATTACGCCACTATAGCCACAAGCACATATTAGCACTACACCCACAGTTCAGCAGCAACTCAGGGTGCACTGCCGAATATTACAGAAATTTGCGAACTCTTGACATTTTTGCCGTACTTCTCAAGTGTTGTCCATTACTTGTCCGATACGAACACTGGATTAGCGAGTGATTGACTCCTTTGTATATATACTTCACGACAGGACCTTCTGGAATATTCTTGATTTACATAAAGCTCTCCAACTTTCGACTGCGCGATCATTCTGGAAAATTCTACAAATGTCTAACCCATTCTTGCCGCTTCTAGAACATTCTATACGACACTTCGGTCTCTGTCTGCTATGTTGCATGGCCGACTTTTCTAGACAAAGCTTTTAGCACACGTACATTTCTATAAACCATTAGTATATTATTATTTGCAAATTGTGTAATTTCATTACTAAATAATTCCATTGCGCTTGAATGGCATTAAATAATTGAATTATATCCTCTTCATTGTAATGCATTACAGATTAATTCCATTACTTTGTGCAAACCATACTTGGGATTACCTTGTAATACATTACCTATTACTGCATTACCTTGTATAATGCATTACACGTTAATTGTAATCCGTACTTCCATTACTTTGTAATGCATTCCTGCCCAACTCTGCTCAGGATCCGCATAAAAAAAAGGCTATTAATTCACTATTTCCATCAGTTGCGTACCGGTAATTTCTTTTTAATACTTCTTTCAAAGCTTCCATAAAAACAATTGCTGGTTATTGCTTTATTCATATGAAATTTGGACAAAAGAATCTGTAAATGTTTTTGCTGAAACTAAAGGCTTTCTTAGCCGTGAGGCCTCCCACAATACTGGAGTTGCGGGAGCTATGAGTACGCGCCCGAGTTCCATACTGAAGTATTGGTTTCAGATTCTTAGTTGTGAAGATTTCATCTGGAACCAGGATTTTTATAGACAGTCTTCAAAAAAGAAGTTTGATTTTCATAGGCTTTTGTTTTTTGCTGTGTGAAAAAATACGAAACGCTTTTTTTTCGTGACCAATTAGACTGTAAATTATAAAAACATCTTTTACTCCTTTGAAGCACAAATTTTACAACAGTATTTCCCATACAAATTTTGAAGATGACAATTCGTTTTTTGGTGTAAATATGACAAGGATGGTAAGTCAGATAACATCAGAAAACTTGAAAATTTTGTCGTCCTGGAGCGGGAATCGAACCCGCGTCTCCCAGATAGCGCCCGGGTATGCTAACCACACCACCACCCAGAACGACCAAGTCTCCGGATATTATCTGACTTACCATCCTTGTCATATTTACACCAAAAAACGGATTGTCATCTTCAAAATTTGTATTATTCATATGGTGTAATCCCGTAGTTCATTCATGATTTATCTGCTCCTCCGGGCAATCACGGGATTGGATTCTTCCTCCAGATTCGCCTAAACATGAATGCCAGTTGCTTCGACTAGCGACCAGCATTCATGTTTGCTTCGACTTGTGATGGTTATATTCAAATTAATCGGAAACTTGAGACTTGTTCGTTCTGGGTGGTGTAGTGGTTTGCATACCTGGGTGCTATAACCCTCCAGATTCGCTAAACATGAATGCCGGTTGCTTCGACTAGCGACCGACATTCATGTTTCATTCATGTTTGCTGCAACCTGTGATGGTTATATTCAAATTAATCGGAAACTTGGAACTCTGCCGTTCTGGGAAGTGTAGTGCTTAGCATACCCGGGCGCCATCTGGGAGACGCGGGTTCGATTTCCGATGCAGGACGACCAAATTTTCAAGTTTTCGAATATTATCTAACTTACCATCCTTGTCATATTTACACCAAAAAACAGATTGGCATCTTCAAAATTTGTATTATATGGTGTAATCCCGTATTTCGTTCATGAGTATTTCAGATTTTGAAATTTCGTTTTTTAAGGCCATCCCAGAGAATAACGTATAACCGAGGTTTCACTGTATTTACATGCTCTCTCTCTCTCTCTCTCTCTCTCTCTCTATGGCCTTGCAGAAACCCATTTCCAACTAGGTCTTTGTGGAAGTGAGAAAATGCAGAGCTTTTGCTGGTCCTTGACCTTGCAGAAACCCATTTCCAACTAGGTCTTTGTGGAAGTGAGAAAATGCAGAGCTTTTGCTGGTCCTTGATAAAGCCAAGGCTCAGTATTCTCGACACCTTCTACATTCAGTTGTTTTTTTTTTTTTTTTTTTTCCTTTTACTCACACAGGTAGATACATAACCTTTTCTATGTTGTACTAGGTGTGAGTCAAAATTATATTTGTATATTTTTTTTGCTTAGGTATCTTTATAGAATCTCTCTCTATATATATATATATATATATATATATATATATGCAATAATGCATCTACATACAATGAACCATGCAATTATTGAAGACCTAACAGAAAAGTCCCTAATTACATGAATTTATAATACCTGTGTACTATTGGAAAAATAAGTGGTGAAATTAACGAAAAATTCCTAAAAACAGCGCGTAAATTTGCCGGTACGTCTTAAACTTCTAAAAAAAAATTTCCGTTTCCAATAACGAAAACTTCAGTATTTTGAAAAATTTTGCGTTGCAACTCATTTTTTTAAAGGAATGTCAGTCTTCAGTTTATCCGTTTTATACAGAATTTTGCTGTGTATTGTAACTTAAACATATATAAAAACAGGTATAAATGTGAAGTCCTTTTTTTGACATCCTAAGTTGTAAAGCAACAGACAATATCTTTCTGGTTTAGTATTGTTGCGGATTTTTGGGTGCAAAAATTGAAGAAAAACGCTTTCACTGGCATGAAGACAGCGAGACCCTAATATAGGGACGCATTCCTTTAGTTTGGGTGGCAGAAGACAGAGCGATATGTTTGAGGGGGTAAACAAGAAGAGGCGATATGTATGAGAGGGGGGACAAGCAGGCACTTTAGAATAAAAGGGATATGCAAAAAAAAAAGGGGCTAAGAGGCAATACAGTATATGTCTGCTTAACTTCGACCACGGGGAGAAAAAAAGAACACGCCAGCAAGAGATTTTTGATGGACTAAAAGAGCGTTGATCTCTGAAAAAGGAAATGTGAAGCTGTTGGTAAAACTCCTCCGCAAGTAACGGACCTCTTGTTGAGACTTGCTCGCGCGCTGAGAGACCTCTCCGTGAGCTGGAAAATTGCTCTATGGCCAGCAGTGTTTAAGTGCCATCCTCCCTTCCAGCCAAGAGAACCAACCGCATGTGCGATTCGGAAGCGCTTCTGCGGATGCTGTGGTGAACATGTTAAGTAGATTCAGTTGTTGCTTTGCTCCTTACACTTTATTTCGTGTGTCATTTTCTGGTAATTTATTTAAAACATATGTTGGGGGTGAAAGACCCATAATGAGCTCTGCTATAAATGTAATTCAAATTTTCCAGGTAAGGTTTTTCCTAGTGAAACAGTGCTGTTTGTGTAATATTTTGAGTGCACAGCAATGTTAAAGGAATACAAAACTAGTAGACACTACAGCACCAAACATGGGAAGAACATACATTGCTTCAAGTGTTCAGACCCACTCCTGTAACCTCCTCATGAGAGGCCTTGGACGGAGAACCAGTTTTTTCTGTAGGAGATGGTATATTTAAGGACTTGCCATGGGACAACATATTCTGATTCATTCAAACAAGTGCAAATATTGTAACATGTAATGTTTAGTAGCAATGAAATGAGATGAGATAAAATGTATATTGTGACCATTTTGGATAATGCTTCATTCTTCACTCCCCCCTTCCCGTCTTGGATAATGTCTCCCACAGGACTATGTAAGCAGACTTTCGCTTATTCCTAAGATGGGCAGGAAAGACTTTACAAACTAATGGGTTCTTATAAGGTGTAAATGGCAATGTACATAAATAGTTACTAGCTTTATAAATAAACCCGTTGTATATAGATTAGGTATAATTTATTGCATGTTTAAAGTTGACTGCAGAATTGCCTTGAAATAGGGAGCAATTCGTTCCTCCGCCCGGGTAAAAATTTGGTGTCAGAAGTTGTGATGGTTCCCGACGCTAAGTAACTCGGCCATCCGGTAATAGTATACGTACGTATTTACGGCGTAATTGTGCAGACGCAAGAAGTACTGGAAAAACAAGATTTACGACCAACTGATTTTGAGAGAAACCAGAACGAATGACTGAATATGAGCTGTTCACATTTCCATCTTAAAATGTTTTTGTTTGGTTTCGTTCTTTCCCCGCATTCACTCTCATATACAGATCATAATTTGGACAACAGGTCAGTTTTCTCGTTGTGAAAGACTTCATTTTTAAAATCCATAGCCTAAGGATAAGCTCCATTTAATTAAGTTCGCTTTGCATCCTTGTTTGAAGTGTCAGTCGAAGGAATGGAAACAAATAAAACACAAACTTCTTACTCGTAGGATGATCGATTAGTAGCGGAAAAACAAACAACGAGCCAAGGAAAACTCTAATAAAGTTAATGGTGAAACAAAGAATTCGTAGCTGGATAATTCATTCCTGAGAAAAGTAAAGAATGTAATGGCAGTGGCTGGACGGACGTGCTTGAAATATTTGTTAGTGTCAACTAAGGTGTAAGGATTCGACTTTTGCGCTATCCTGAACTTAAGGTAGACCCGTCTAGTGATTTTTCTCCCTATACTTCCAATGAAAAAAATTGGATCCTATTTCGTCAGCAGGGAAAGATTTCCCATACATCGAAATTAGCCCACTGATTAAGAAAAAAGGAAAAAAAAACATGCTATCTTAGATTGTTGAATCGGTGTTTTTTGCAAAAAAAAAAATCTTTTCTGAACTACATTATATTGACAAAAGTCACCGGACACCTAAAAGAGAAACACAACATAGCATTTATCGACATACATCAGTACACTGTCTGTCCACCTTTGGCCTTAATGCATGCACTAACCCTTCGAGACATGCTTTCGACAAGGTTTTGGAACACACCGATAGGTATGCGCTTCCATTCAGTACATAAGGCTGCCGCTAACTGTTGTTTAGTACTTGGCCATGGTTCCAAACTTCTTATGCGGCGCTCTAATTCATCCCATAGGTGCTCTATGGGATTAAGATCAGGGCTCTGTGCTGGCCAGTCCACATGCGATAGGGAATTATAGTCAAACCCCGCCGTAACAGTCCTTGCTTTATGACTCTGTGCATTATCCTGCTGGTACCAACAAGGTTCGGTTCCACAGTATTTCCACAAAGTTGGTAGGGCATAATTGTCAAGAATATCGAGGCACACGTGCTGGTTAACAGGTTTGTCCATGATAACCAATGGGCAGGGACCACACCACGAAACACACTGTGGCAAATATCGTTCTCCCGGCTTCCGCCATACCCACACACGGCCATCAGACTGATGGATCGTGTATCTGGATTAATCAGCATATAGGACCAGTTTCCATTGATCTACGGTCCACGATAAATGTTCTTTACAACATGCTAAACGATGAGTAACATTCCGAGTGGAGATGAAAGGCTTGTGAGCAGCCGCACGACCACGGTAACCCATGGAATGAAGTTCTCTGCGAATGGTAAGTGTACATACAGAGGTTCCAGCATTTTTACTCACCTGTACATTGAGGTCTTGTGCAGTACTCCGTCCATTAGCTGTAACGACTCTGCTGAGGCTTCGACGTTCTCTACTACTGATTTCCTTTGATCTGCCGGTACGTTTTGCTGCTTCAGGCACACCATGTGTCTTCCACTTATTCAGTACATCCAAAACAGTTGACTTTGGCGTGTTTAAACGGCTCTCGGTTTCTTTTATGGACAACCCACTAATATAACACCCAACAATCTTTCCTTTCTCAAAGTCTTTCCTCTCTCGCCACGACATTTTAACTCAACCTTACAGTGTGATGTGATCGCGGTCAGCTGCAGGCTTGTTTTTTTACCGTTTGCAGCTGTAACGCACATCTTGACAATGCAGCGGATCCGTTCATTTTCTTTTGAAGGGGTGTCCGGTGACTTGTCAGTATAGTGTATATTAAAAATCAGTAACTTCGATTTTAGTGTTAAGGAAGAGTGGCGTCACCTGTAAGCAAGTATCATAACTACATCGAAGTAAAGCTATTGATTTTTAATATAGTTCAGGAAAGTCTTTTACAAAAAAAAAATTATATAATCTAAATAGCATGTTGCATTTTTTTTAATCAGTGGACCAATTTTGATGTATCGACTCTGGCTCGAAATGACGACACATTTTGATGTATCGACTGTGGCTCAAAATGATGACACATTTTGACGAATCTACTCTGGCTCGAAATGATGACACATTTTGATGAATCGACTCTGGCTCGAAATGATGACACATTTTGATGAATCGACTCTGGCTCGAAATGATGACGCATTTTGATGAATCGACTCTGGCTCGAAATGATGACACATTTTGATGAATCGACTCTGGCTCGAAATGACACATTTTGATGAATCGACTCTGGCTCGAAATGACACATTTTGATATATCGGCTCTGGCTCGAAATGATGACACATTTTGATATATCGGCTCTGGCTCGAAATGATGACACATTTTGATATATCGGCTCTGGCTCGAAATGATGACACATTTTGATAAATCGGCTCTGGCTCGAAATGATGACACATTTTGATATATCGGCTCTGGCTCGAAATGATGACACATTTTGATATATCGGCTCTGGCTCGAAATGATGACTTCAGCTTTCGTCCCCAGCAACAATGCGTAGCAGGAAATCTTCACCTTCTTCATGGTAGCAGAACAGATGCTGTAACAACGATAGTCACCATTCGTTGACTCATCTCTTCATTGGACAGATGTTTCGGTACCCACGTGGCGCACACCTTACGATATTCAAGGTGCGAATGCATGATCGTATTGACAGTTCCGATGCCCACACCCGCACTGTTCGCCAGTTCTCGGAATCGCGAGTCTTTAGTTGACCTTTGCAGCAGCATCCACACGTGTAGTTCTCATTGAAATAGCACGACGTGCTGCTCCTGATCTTGGCTGGTCTAGAGTGCTTGTTCTTCCACCATTACAGAACAGGCACCAACGCATTAGAATACTGCGTGGAAGAAAAGCAAACCCATACAGTGCCTTTATTCGTCTGAGAATTTCGCCTGGTGGAGTTTTCTCAGCTTTCAAAAACCGAATCACAGGACGTTGAGCAACTTTGGATGTATCCATCTTCTACGAAAGAACAATAAAATTAGTGTAGCACGTTACACGGCTTCCGTAACAAACAAGCCGCAATGTAGTTGCACAGCCTTTAAATCGCCAGTACACTAGCACCACCCATTGACAAAATTAGGAAGCGCAAACGCATTCCAGCCAAAAGTCTCTATTGAACAACCCTTATATTACTCAATTATCGTTATAGTAATGAATATCGCCCAGCGTTCCACTATCAGCAACTCTTTTTGCTCAGCCGACAGGAAAAGGATCCATATCTTCATCGAATTGTCACTGGAGATGAAAAGTGGGTTCTTTACGTGAAGAACAAACGCAAAAGTCATGGCTTTCTCCAGCTCAGACACTAGTTCCTACGGCAAAACCAGGCCTACACCCCAAAAAGGTTTTGCTCTGAGTTTGGTGGACTACCGCTGGCATAGCTCACTTTTGAGCTCTTCGAACCCGGACAGACCGTAACGGTAGACCTCTATTGTCAGTAACTGGAACACATCCACAGCACTGGTCAACATAAAAGGTGTCTTCCTCCAGCATGACAACGCATGGCCTCACAAGGCGAGACGGACCCAGCAGACGATCAGATTTCGGCTGGGAAGTTCTGTTCCATCCCCCTTATTCCCGACATTGCACCATATGATTACCATTTCATCAGATCTCCTCAGCACTTTATAATGGGAAAAGATTCTACAATACTGATGTCAAAACGGGGCTCTCGGACTTCTTTGCACGACAGCCGACGTCTTTTTTATAAAGACGGCATTGAAAGTTTGGGTTTACGATAGGCAAGTGTGATCGATAATGGTCGCGATTATATAATTGATTAAGAATTAAATTTCTTCTGTTAGTGTTTCTCTTCTTTTCCAAAAACTACATTACTTTCCGGTCCCCCCAATAAATAGCTCAGAGATTCTTTTTAGAGAGGAAATATATTTCAATGAAAATCAAATAGAATAAAAGAAACAAAATGAGAAAAAGATGGGAATTTTCTCACATTTAATTTCTTTAAAATTTTACATTGTTATTCCACCGTCGTGCATTCTCCCACCGCGTTTGAAGTATTTATTTTATCGTGACACAATCTGGATCCACCAACACTAGATAACAGAACACAAATTTCAAGAAACTCATATCAAATGTCATTCCAGCTACCCTCATGACAGGCATGTTACAGGAACACCTGCTTTTATTCCACGCATTTCCAATCGTTGCATCTAACCTTCAATTATGGTTTAAACGCCTATATAGTTTCCTGTTCGTATCAATTTCACCGTGAGTGTCAACAAGACACAGGGTCAATTGTTAAAAGCTGGACTCAACTTGCAAAACACATGCTTTTTTTTTCTATGGCCAGCATCATGTTGGCTGCTCTAGAGTTGTAAAAAGGAGAGCCCCTTCATGTCTGCTCCAAATGGTAGAATACTTAACGTCGTTGACCCAGAAACTCTTCAAGGAAAAAACTACCTTGTGTCACGGAAGATAATACCGATCACATGTACATAGAAGATAATACCGATCAACCCTCGTCAAAAAATACGGGATTTAGCAAAGGTACTCAACCTGTCGAAATCCACTATCTATGAACACCTCCGGTAGCTTGGCTACGTCATTCGGTGTGATGTGTGGATCCTACATAATTTGTCCGACAGAAACTTGGTTGATCGAGTTTCCATCTGTTACATGATTTTGAAACGCAACAAGAACAATCAGTTTTTGAGAAGATTGGTGACAAAAATGGATCGCTTACAACAATGTGGTGAGAAAAAGGTCATGGTTGCAGCGTGGTGGTACACCCTTAGCGACTCCTAAAGAGGGACTACACCCAAAGAAGATTTTGCTCAGTGTTTGGTGGGGCTGTAAAAGTGTACTGCACTTTAAGCTTCTCCTGAACAACCGGACAATAAATAACGATAAGTACTGCTCAGAGCTGGACGTTCTGCAGGCAGCAATCAAGTAGAGTCTTGTTTTAGCGAAATAGGACTGGCATTGTGTTCCAGAAAGACAATGCAAAACCTCATGTCTCTTTGAGGACACGTCAGAAGTTGCTGGAGTTTGGGTGGGATGTCCCTACCTCACCCAGCATATTCTCTGGGGGCTGCTCTCTCAGACTATCACCTTTTCAAATTGCTTCCTTTAAAGGCAAGAGGTTTTATTCTTTTCAGTCAGAAATCACCTAGACCAGTTCTTTGCGCTGAAACCTGCGAAATTCTGGGAGGACGGAATCTTCGGCCTGCGTGACCGATGGCAATATGTTCTACAACAACAGGATACATACATCTTTGATTAAAGGACTTATTTCTTTTGCCACACGTGACGTTCTTTTACATGCTGTTTTTCAGCACGAACTTTCCGGATAGCCCAGTAACATTTATCCACTGTTCACTCACAAACGACAAAAGAAAAATACAAGCAGAGTGAAGCCAGTGCCAACCGTTTCGTTTTATTAATACCCAAATACTGTTGGGTACACTGGGTCTATAAGGATTTCAAAACGTGCCATACGACAGGTGGCGTGAACCACTTCTTACACGTACTGTAGGACACAGCAGCCTCACCCAAAGCAGCACAGATCATTTTCTGGGTTTCCGAGGCCCTTTTTTGCAGCTGAAATGCGAACAGGAGGCAGTGCCTCAAATGTTGCTTTTCGAACGACATTGCCTTCACCGTCAACTTTCGTCCCTTCTCTCACTACAGCTGTGAGCGGTTACGGTTGCCTGGAAAGCTGTTAGATGGCGTTGCAATCAGCCATTATCGCACACAGCTATTTGCATTTGCCGACGTTCTATGATCGCTTGCGGTTAGGGGCCGACAATTAAGTTGCACACCTACTATATAGGTGCATAAATCAGGCCTTGTCCAGAGATGAAACTAAACTTAAAATAGATTCAGTTTATGATAAAAATGTGTAATTCTTTAGGAACCGTAGTAAACTTCTGGCGGTAAAGGTAGTCCGTTTTGTCACTTATTTTCCATCACCACCATTCATGTTACGGCTCATGCCGATCAGTTTTTATTTTTATATCACCACTGATCAATATCCCTTTGAGTTATGGCCAGGGATAATTTTTTCGCGCTCCTTCTCAGACGAACCCAGCTAACTGCCATCTTCTTGGGGTCTGGGCATGGAGACCCTCCTCATTTGGGTCACTCCAAAGAGGCATTAAGCTGAAACACAAAGAGGCATTAAGCTGAAACAAATCCCCTTCCTGAAATTCTCTAAGCTATCCCAACATTCAAAACTCGAAAATATCCCTTAATAACAGCTGCTTCGTTTAGCAGTAATGATAAACATTTATTCATTATGGGTGGAGTTTAAAAATGGAATGACATATGTCTTGTTTTGTATTTGCGAACTAAAATTCAAATGGGAGTCGAAATCTCAAGGCTCTGTAAATCCAACCAATGTTTTGCAAATTCTACAACAAATACTTGATCTCAAAGCTAGTTTCAGGTTTCAAAATAAATAAAATTTTACCTGTATGATCTGTTTGACAAGAGCTTTGTCAATACTGACTCTTGCCCGCTTTAGTGGACTTACTGATGACCCAACCCACGTCAGGAGGACGAATTTTTCCTCTTGCTCATCTCGTCCCCAGCCATCACTCGAACAAAGGCAAAGGCACGATCCTCCTCTGGAAATAAAAACACACACAATTACGAAAAGCGCAGTACAGAGGGAAACATAACTTTAAAATAATTTGGTAAGGCTCACGTTCACAGTTTGCGGGAGGCGTTTTGCAATTTTCGAGAGTCAATTCAAAACCCTAATTAGTTTGTCAAGACGGAGTAAATTCACCAACGTACTCAATCCGCAGAAAGCGAGGACTTTCGTCTAGGTAACACCAGAGTAGCAGAATGTAGCTGTATGCGGATAGTTTCAAAATTACAAGCAGATAATTTTTGCTTGTAGATTAAAAAAACGTTATGTACAACAATTCGAACACCTATTCAAGGCTTTAATCGGATTAAAATACTTAATTTAATTTTAACTTGAATAACTTTCAATTGTTATTTTTCGCATCTTCAGAGTTCTTTTGTTTTTACAGACGTTTCTGGTCTCTAGATTTCATCAACGCTTGTTCTCAGTGTACACGAACTGTATTAAAACTTTCGTTTACACAGAAAGAATTTAAATTTTATTGCCAAGTTCCTCTTGTAGTTGCCAGTTATTAAATTCAAATCTTTTCCTTATGCAATTTTGCAAGTCTACTATTTTTGAATAAAGTTGTGCTGTTTATAAATTTTGAAGGTTCATTAATGGAACTATTTTTCTGCATATAAAAACTTTAACATCTCGTTTTTACGAGGTTCATAGTCCAATATTTTAACATTTTGCCCACATTATTGGCCATTCAATTGTAATGTACTTATTTTATTTTTTGTCCTCATTGGAATCTACAACGATGAGCCATTGCATTATGACTACCTAACCCACCTAATAAGCTGTAGAGACCTTTAGCCAGCAAAACAGCGGTCACTCTGCGAGGTACCGACTCGATGGGGTGGCGATAGGTATCCTGGGGTATCTGGTGCCATCAGTTTCTTTCAGGCATACATCCAGTGGGGCGAAGCCCTCCCGATGCGTTGTTGGAGATGATGTGCAGTGAGCATGCGGGGACCCGGCTGGGTCTTCGGCTACGCAGGACCATGCGCAGAAGGCTGCGATGAACTGTGCTGAGACACATTCCCCTGTTGTAGCTGCGGGTGATTTGTCGCACTGTGTCCCTGCGGTCGCTGTGAACAATGCGCTACAGTCTCCGCTCCCGTCTGGCATTAATGAGCTGAGGACTACATACGGCTGGACAGACGGTTCGTCGTTTGGCCATCTGTGCACCACTTTTGATACTTACTCACTACAACGGCACGTGAACAACCCACAAGCAGCGCCGTTTCCCAGATCTTAGTTCCGAGGCGCCGTATCATCACAATTTGTCCTTTATCAAACTCCGATAAATCGGCAGCTTTTCCCATTCTGACTCCGGACACTCTACTAACCGAAAGCCGGTCCTAGAGTTGTACATATCCTGTTCTGTGAACTTCACCTGCGCGACCGTTCGGTATCCAGGAGCGCTCATTTCTCTAGGCTAGGGGGTGGTCATATTGGAATGGCTCATCAGTTTAATGTTGTAATAATTATTTACTATTTTATTATTTTTTCTGTAATTTACGTTATTCTATCGTTATCGTGGTTCGCGCATCGTGGGTTTGCAACAAGTTTTCTGTTTCAATGGTTGTGTACGCAGATACATTTTATTTTTATGTAACTCTGGGTAACACCGTGAAAATTGAAATCGGAAGATGCGGTCATCCATATGGGTAACTTTCTCATAACAAACATTGCCTCGTTCGGAAGATGGAATTTTACACTCTTGCTTGTACTGCCTCCAGCGCAAACCCTAGGTGTTCGCTTCTCTCTCTCTCTTTTTTTTTTTTTACTGGGTATTTAACAACCACTGTGAGCAACTCAATGGACTATAAGCAATCGCCCGTCCGCAACTTAGGGCCACTGGTTCCAGGGATGGAAAAGAAAAGATCCATCGTCGTAAGACAAACACAACACCTATGCCTCACCGGGATACGAACCCATACCCATCTCGAACGAATGGTCAGAAGCCAGCGGGGCGGCGTTTGGCCCTCTTCGACAGGAATTAATCCATACATCCTTAACACCAAAACCCATAAAAAAAAAAAAAGGCTCAACACTCTTCGACTTGAAGGAGTGAAACACACAAAGAGGCTAACAAAATATAAAAAGATATTTATATAAAATGTATTTTATCATACAGCACAAAGCTGTCAAACACTTAGGATTTACATGAATTCCTCAGCTCTACCATGAAATATCTTCTACCATAATGTATTCCACCCGGTCGTGTTTCTTAAAATTAAAGACATTCGCGTTTCGATGACGTCATTGTCACTTCTGTCGATCTGCCATGTGCGATCGAGTGGTCATATCGGGAGGATATTTACTGCGGATGGGAGGGTAAGCGGAGAGTTATGTGGTTTTGGGGGCACTAAGCGTTACCCCTTTCTTCCTAAGTAAAGAAATCGCTAAGCAGGAAGGTGTTTTTTTTTTTTTTTTTTTTTGGTCTCTCGTTCCGGTAGCACACCTTCGCTCTGTGTTTGTGGGACGGTGCCCAACACATTGCAATACTGCAAAACCACTGGATTGTTTTCCGGTAAACAGGCTTTTTCAGTTGCCACTACAGTCAGGTTACGTTTGTCTAGAGTATAAGGTCATGGCTCTGTTGGGCCCAGGTGAACCGGATTTACCTGTTCCCAAGGCTGAAGTTTCCAGAAAAAAAGTCATGCTATGCGCCTGGTAGAATTACGAATGTGTGATCAACTTTTAGCTCGTTCGGGTTAGCCAGGCTAGAGACCTGCGCGAGTGTGGCCGGGCAACTCGGGCCAAGAAAATAAGTTGCTTCTTCTCGTCAGGGAGGCAGTAAAAAATCATCTCATGAAAACCGGGCCCTAACACACACAAGTTCTTTTCGTAACTATTTTTCTCCGTCGAAGTTGGTTTTTAAAAAATTTGGGAATAAGTCTCAAAGCACGGCGCTGACCACTGATGTAAGTCTTCGATATTAGTTAAAGACTGTGTGCCGAACTACAGGGGCGAAGCACGTGTCACGAAGACAAATAGGCAGCGATACATTTCGTCGGTGTAGTATAGTCGGTTAGAACTGGCTCAGGAGCGAGGATTCGATCTCCGTCACCGACAAATGTGTTGTTTTCACAACAGTTGAGAACAATTAACTATCTTTCTGACAGCTGAGGGTGTTATCACCCGAGGAGGTAACTGAAGTTCACGAAAGACAGGCTCATTGAATTAAAAATGTGACAACTCGTCAAGAAACATTAAAAGAATTTCAGTGATTGGAACAGTATCAGTACAAAAAAGAAAAGATTCGTTGAATTGGCTCACTACGTGATTTTACCGTATGATAAAAGTCACACTAATTATCAGGAGTCGCGCTATCGATTGCATTCTTCTCAGTTTGCAAAAAAAAAATTGCGATGGATAAAATCTTTTGGCGAAAACATTGGCGATTACCTATTTTAATTAAAAAAAAATTCTGCTTGATTGTAAAGCATATATAACTTTGTTTTTGTACTATTTTAACACTTAATTTTTATGTTTTTTATATTTCCCATGGAAAGTGAAAAAAATGGCGACTTCAGGTTACATTTGGCGAAAAAATATTTAATTTGGCGAAAACTTTAGAGAAGCCAGAGCAACCGCTGATTATCATAAGAAAAGTTAAATTCAAGCCAATGTCCACAGGTGGGGAAATTGAAATAACACGCTTAGGGTCACTAAGCGTGTTATCTCAATTCCCAACTGCCGCGCAAGCAGCGAACAAAACTTTTGAGACCGCAGGGGAGGACGTTCGAAGAAAGAACTAATTTGAAGCCCGAGATCGTAGACGGCAGTTTGTTTCTTGATAATTTACTATAGGATGAATTTTATGTGCACATTAATTTAGATATTTCTACACGATGATTCCCAAATCCATTTTCTGTTCATATTATTTAAGACCAGCATTTCTTATAGACTTGCAGAATTTACATTACAAAGGAAGTGTTACACGGCACTAGCAGTGTTCCTGCCGAGTCTGCCGGTAACGGTGCTTGAGACCTGAAGTACAATTTAGTTGGCCGCGGCACCAGGTGAGAATCTCAGGTGCACTGCTGCACTCAAAGATTCACACCAGAACATAAAAAATGAAAAGTTGAAGAATGACCCGAAGCATAAAAGGCTTGGGTGAATCCACCTTGTGAACAAAATAACAACAACAAATAAAAAATAAAATAATCTAAAAAAAATGATACTTTGGGATCAGAGTTGTGATGAGGTTCACCCGCAATCACCAATTCGTGACTGAGTGTAGTGGTCCGGATCTTACTCCGGTACATTCAATCCCCAACCAGCCAGTACAACACTCACTTTCGCAAATAACACATGATTCTCAAATACACAACACAACATTTAATAACGTTCTGCGAGATTTAAACAGATACGGCGCTCTCTAGGCGCATAGACAATTGCCCCTCTTATGAGGGCAGCATACGGTGTCACACATTACTGTCGGAAGACACAAGCCGACTGAGTCTCCACCGGACTATCTGAACAAGAGATACTACTCGTTTACACACTAAATAGAGCTGCAGGTGATATTCATATACAATTGCTTAGAGAATGAAAAAAAAATTATATGCAAACGATCACATTAAAAATACTCGTGACACAAAATACACAAGCACGTTAATTTGCGGTATAAGATTATAGGTGCGAAATACTGCCAAAGTTAATTAACTAAATCTAATAAGCATGCACATGCAGATCCCTTCCCCGCTCGCTTTGGCCCTGAACCAAAGTTAAAAGAAACTGTCCCGCCCAGCGGAATTTGTGGCCACACCTTCTCCCTTATTCATGTAAAAAAAATAATCAGGAAATGGGCCCGGTAAGAAATTGAAATCTGTATGTGCAGGTATTTCCTCTGAGGTTCAGTCACTCAGCATTACTGCATCTATGTCCATGCAGCTTTGGGTGTCGGGATGGCACAAGTTCGCAGATGTGCGAAGAAAGAAAAAGGAAATATTCATCTACTTACAGTTACGTGACTTTGCTGTGCAAATCCGTTGTGCATCACATAATATCACACGACAAAAAAAAAACACACACACACAGACACTTGCACCATGTGGCAGCACCGATGATTCAACACTTCACTTTGACGCTTGATGTAAATGAAGCACACAATTAAAAATGGTAATATCACGCCGCACTTTGTTGCAATGATTAGAGTGCACACTGATCTATTCTCGTGACGATTTGAAGGTGGCCGTTAAGCAAAATAGGCCCTCTCACATCTGATGTTGCGGTTTCCAAGATTGATTTTCTGTGTTCCTGGGAAATGATTTTTGTTGTCGTGAAGAAATAATTGTGAACGTCGACTGCTGGGAGAGTGGGACACATTCAATTCCGCTGCTGCTATAGTTGATTCCGTCCGTCGCTACCTTCCGTCCTTTTTGACCGTTCATTCCCAATTCAGTCAGTTCCTTTCCGTTCGCAAACCATCTATCTACCCTGCCTGAGTACGCAGTTCAAATATGCCACTCGCAGGTTTCGTTTCCATTTTTTTATCGAGTTGCGACCGCCAGCCCTGAGATTAATTTTCTCGGCCGAGCGAAATCAGACGTGCTTTTACCTTAAGCGTATATCGGCAACTCAACATTTCACCTGTATATTTGTTAGGTATCGAAGCCACCGCTCTTACGCTCATATTTTTCTTTCGCCATGTTTTATCCCGTCGCACTTACACGTAGTGGCTTCGCTGTTTACGTGACCACACACACGCACACAAGGGGCCTCGCTTCGCCCCGTAAGACGAGCGCATCTCTTCACTTCCTCCACAGTAGGGGATGAATGGGGGTGACGATTCCACACTGCAGTGGTTGGCATCCGAACCCGACTTTGCTTGGCTTCACTTCATATTGGAATGACCACTGTCCACTCGCAGACTTCTTAATTCCCCTGTAACTTGGCTTTCATTAGGCCAAACAGTCGCTGAGTTCCATTACGCTCCAGCCTAGAAATTTCTGCTTTATCCCGCGGATTTAGGCATTCTGCTGTCTTTATGGCAAACTGGCATCTCCAGCTGCCTCGAGTTGTCTCCATTTCTTACCAAATGCGGGGAGGTTTGCTGCTTCATTTTCCCCAATTCATTTTGCTGCAGATCCAAGGCATCCAGCCTTTCACATCGGAGAGCATACAGACAACTAAACTTTCTTCCTTATTTTCACGCTAAGTGCGAACTCTTATTTTTCTGCACGGACCACACAGAGAGCAATTGTTCTCGAAAATGCCCCAAACAATCGACGAATTTACGATTATTCGCTAAACCTTTTGTCCCCATCTTCATTCATTTACTCAAGTGGACCCCTCTTCGAAAGGTACCATTCCGTGTTGCTTAGCTTCCCGTCAGCTGCGCCCTGATATTTATGACCTAACAGAGCTATTCTGAGACCACCCAGCCAGAGAGAGAATTCTTCGCCTCTTTTCTTTCCAAACCCCCAGATAAAACTTTATCTGCTGTTTACACTTTTAAACTCCAATCAAGCCTCGAACATAATTAATACTTAATTAATTTCACACATCAACCACGCCCATTAATTACTAAATTAATGGCGGGGGTGGGTCGTAACATCGGCCCCTCCTCAAGAAATCCAGAAGTCCTCTTCTGGGCCTAACGCTTTGCTCTTATCAATTTCCAGAGCAACCATTGAGTGCTACCTTTTCAAACAGGTAGAAACAATTCAAAATGGCAAAAATATTGCGTTTCTTGCCTTCAAGAGCATTGGAGCGACTTCCCAATTATCCCGCAATTTTGTTAATTAATTTAGAGAACAGCCGAAAGAAAAAAACAACGTAAATGAGAAATAAATAGAAAAAACTGAACTGTAAAAGAACATGTGAGTCTGCCGAACTGTGATTCCTAGCTGCCTCATACCATACGCGACAAGGCGGACAAATTTTAAAGTTTTCTTCAGGTTTTAGGTTGGGAGGGGGGGGGTGTCCACTGTAACAGAAGGCACGCCAACTACACTCACGAACAATGAAATTTGCGCACCTAGAAGAAAACATGCTACAACCGCGAAACTTTGCAAATAGCTAGAGTGCGTGCTGCTATGCAAATGATCCACGTTTGGTGCGAGTGCGCATGACCGCACACCCTGTGGTAGCATTGCAAGCACGAACCGGCGTGTAGTCGATGCCCCATGAAAGCGAAAAGCACCGGCCGACGCAAGCAAGAGCACTGAGTGACAAGAATGCCGGGTAGACGTCAGAGACGTCGATTTACGGACTTGAGAGTCCTGATCATCGGGTTGAAAACCGCAGAGTGGTCGGCGCACCGTATAGCACTCCACGTGGATCGTTCTGACCATACCGTCCGACTGTGTTGGGAGCAGTGGACACGTGACGGCACTGTCAGACGGCGGAGCGTTATTCAGACGTACCAGGAAGACCACCGGTAGAGAGGATTGACGGATCATGCGCCAGGCACGAACGGATACCACAGGGACCCGGTCCACTATACAGGCAGATGTAGCGGCTGCTGTGTGCCCACGAACCATTTCCCGACGCCTCGCGGAAGCGAATTTATTACTAATACGACATCCATTTACATTGGGTTGGAAAGAAAGTAAAGTCCGATGGCGAATTATCCGAAGTCGAAGCCCTTGTGCACACTAGCCACTGAGATCGCGCAGCACACGGGCACGACGTCAGTAGGTAGGTGACCGGTAAGTGGCTTATGTCAGTGGCAGTTAGCCATCAGAAGGCGATGAGTGTAAGGGCCAGCCAGCATCTAAGACAATGAGCACATCGCCACTGCATCTTCTATGAGTTTCGTCACGGCAGCACTCCCACAAGTGCTGTAAGGAACATTGCTATAAGATCAGATAATATGTAGAGGATTTTAGGTAGGCAGTTTCTTACCCAAGGTCTTAAAACAACCCTTAGAAATAGGAAGCTAGGAGATTTGGGCTAGAGTGCCCGATAGGAAAGTGACACGGAAGGGAGGTAGAAAGGGGGAGAAGGACGCCCTTATTTATTACCAGGAGGAGGAGAAGGGGGGGCAATACCCGGGATCCGACGGCTTAACGTGCCCATCCGACGCACATGTTGTGGTTCGAGCGTTCGTACCTGCCTGGGATCGAACTTGATTGAGGTTTCTCCGTGGCAGTCACGAACGTTGACAACTAGACCATCCGCGGCCCACATTACTGTAAGAAAAAAGTCCATTGCTTTTAAATCGGCGGCTCAAGGTCACCCGCTCCCACCCTATCCCGTAACCATGGTAGCACTACCGCGAGGGGGACTCAACACAGCGAACTCACTTTCTGCGCTTTAGTTTAGAATAAGCTTGAGTACGACCCCCCCCCCCCCATTTGGTCACAGATAAAACCAGTTTTCCTTCCTAAAGTGAAGGGGGGGGGAGTTCGGAGTCCCGATCGCGGCAGACCGAGGGTATGGAGTATGCGGGTGACCTTGAGCCGCCGATTTAAAAGTAGTGTGTAGCAGGTCGTGGCAAACGGTGGTGACATTTTGGACTGTTTTGTACTTGTACATACTGTAATTAGCATTTTTCTGTTGCCTTACACTTGCAGACATTACATCCTTTCCAATCCAATAGCAAGGATCAAATTTCCATGAGTCAATGCAACTGAGGTTTAACTTGAACCGTGGCACAGGAAATGACACCCTTAGCAATAGACTTATTTGGATTTTCAAATGAAGGAGTTTTAGCCAAACAACTATTCCTTTGCTTACATTAGTAATGTTCCTTTTAACGTAACATCCAGTCCCTAGCTAGTAAGTTTTCTTTTCAGTGCAGATGGTGCCCTACGTATTACTTTAAGACTTGTAGACATGGATGCAATAATAATACATAAAATAAAGCGCTGTATATCAAAGCGAAACTTCGACGTGTTTATCAATTTACAACAAAAAGAGTCACCGTCATTCAAGTAAACAGCATCCCGTGTTCTTTCCTTCTCACGTGGTACTAGGGAGTCACATCACGGCAAAAAAAAAAATCAAACTGTCGCAAAATAATATAATGTATTATTAACAGGGTGTCATATCAAGGCAAACAAAAATCTAACTGGCAGCAAAATAATATTTATTTAAAACAAAGATTATTTCTACTCCCTCGGAAAATGCTTCTGTGATCACATAAGTACATTGGTTAAAATCGTAAATCAGACTTTCTAACAAAACACTGCTGCGGGCTCGGGTTGGGCAGAGTTTAGTTTACGAGTGGATCCGGGTTTGGTCGGGTTGGAGGAAGACTCAAGAGTGTTCGGGCCGGACAGAGCCGAGCTCTTAGCTGGCTGTTATCGGGTCGGGTCAAACATTTTAGGCCCGTGCAGGCCACTAAGTCAGGCTACCAACGCCGAGCTGTTTTCCGAGCAGCTGTACGACAAACTAAAACAAAACAATGAACAGGACAATTCATACCAGCATTGAGGAACAGATCAAACTTCGGGAGCATGATGGAATGGAGCTCGTACCACACACCTAGTGTATAGCTCCAACCTCGCCATCTTTTGATTATCACCTGTTTCGGGCGATGGCATATTTTCTCTATGGTAAACATTTCACATATTCAGACGACGCTGAAAGCGGATGTTAATAGTTTTCTCGAAGATTGGCACAAACTCTTAAACACGATACTTTGAAATGCAAGCATTGATTGTTGCAAGGTTTTACACGCACATTTCTATATCAGAAAAGCATTTTGTTTTTGCGGACACCCCAGTAGAAATAAACCTTCAAAGTACATTGAAAGAACTTGGAAATTTTATATTTTTCTCAGTTGACTAAAAAAAAAAAAAAGACATGTATTGTCTTCCGCGCTGAGTAAATGATTTTCTCAGCAGGCACAAATTATTGACCGTATTGGAAGTAAAGGGCTGGAAAATGTATTACCCAGCACAGATCAGTAACGCAATCTCCAAGTGCAACTCAAAATTCCTTCCTTCCAAGGAATTCTGAATTATATTTCAATGTGGGTGAAACTTATTCTATGTAGCACAGATTAGATATTGAACTCACCTGACAATTTATCTTTAAGTTCACAAAGTTCTGTTCCAGAGGAATCGTGCACAATATGAGCTCCTTCATATCGGAACAAAGCCCTATAAGAGATTTTGAAATTAGTGCACGTAAAGTTACACTGATGTTTCAACGTATACATTTTACTGAAAAGAAATATACTCATGCATACATACAGGAGTCGGACAGAATAATGTGAACACCACGCTCAGAGACGTGATTTTTAATGTACCTGCGTACGTCGCAATACGCAAAGGTATCCACCACTTTTTGGTTACAATACCTTTGTTTAGAGCCTCAAGGTCAGTTTAAGTGCATTTACCCTAATGACCGCGGGTGACTGCCACGGAGAAGACCACTGGTTCGATCCCAGGCAGGCTCGAACCACTAAATATGCGCCGTGCGTTGGATGGGCACGTTAAGTGTCGGTCCCCGGGTACTGCCCCCCCCTCCCGGTAATAAATAAGGGCGTCTTTCTTCCCCTTTCTACCTCGCTTCCGTGTGACTTTCCTATCGGGCACTCTAGCCCAAATCTCCTAGCTTCCTATTTCTAAGGGTTGTTTAAGACCTGGGGGTCAGACACTCCCTTCCTAAATCCTCTACATCTGATCAGACCTGAAGTGTATTTACCCAAAGTGTCTTATTGGAAAATTTCTTTCAGAGTGACGACGAAATGAGGGGCCTAACGGATTTCGAAAGAAGGCTAATTGGTGCTTCCGTGACAACAGTCGCCAGGGTAGGGGGCGGGGGGTAACGAGAGCTACTGTGTCTAGCGGCATGACAGCGTACAGTGTTCGTGGCAAAACCTAGTCTGCGAAACACAAAAGCCGCCGGAAAATGACCCTGACAGACAGAGACAGGAGAGCATTCCAGAGGATTGTTACTCGCAATAAGGCCACCACGGCGACGAAAATTAGTGCGGAGCTCAATCTGTATCTTCAGACCTCAGTATGAACGAAAACAGTGCGCAGGGAACTGCATAAACAAAATATTCATGGCAGAGCTGCAATTGCAAAACCTCTAGTGACCTAGGTGAATGCACAACGGCTTTGGTGCCAGGAGTACACAACGTGGACTTCTGATGCATGGAAACTTGTAGTGTCCACATTCACACTATTCCCCACCGAAGGACGTGTTTATGTCTGAGAACACCATCAGAAGCATACAATCCAGACTGTCTGACTGACTGTGGTGGTTCTGTCATGCTCTGTCTGGGCGTTCATATTGTGGTTTTCAGCAGGTCCCCTGATCCTCTTGAAAAGATGGATAACTGGCAGGGCATATGAAACCACTTTGGCCGACCAAGTCCATCCAATGGCTCAGGAATTACTTCCTGCTGGGAATGCCATTCATCAAGATGATAACAACACAATTCACAGAGCTGGGAATGTCCAATCATGGTTTGAGGAACATGAGGACGAACTTTCACACCTTTCTTGATCTTCCCAGTCACCAGACTTAAACATCATCGAGCCACTGTGCATGGTCTGTATTAGAAAATAGAGTAAGATCTAGTTATCTTCTTCCTGCATCTCTTAAGGACCTGGAGCAGTTTTTGCATGAAAAATGATGTAACATCCCACCATCCAGGATTTATATGCGTCCATTCCACGAATGACTCAGGAGGTTTTGAATGCCAAAAGGTGGTGCCACACCCTATTAGGTGCGGAAAACCTTTTTTTCCTCGGTGCTCACATTCTGTCCAACTTCTGTACATTTTACAATTTCATTTCCAAACACCATGAAATAACTTTTCTCGTCAATAAGAGGCCATTGATGTACAGAATTGTCCAGGTGACGGCACTTGGGTACCTTTTTTTATTTTTTTATTTTTGAGCGAGTCCAACATAGATAGCAGATTAATTTTGGTTTACTTACAAATCAAGTGCTTATTGTCACGCGTCGCCTTTCCGTTCACTTTCTGGACACAACAGGCAATTTCAACAGAACCTTTTTTTTTTTTTTTGCAAGCAGACTGATAGAGAGAAATACGGAAAGATATCAAACTTTGTGTTCTTCCTATAAGGCAGAGAAAGCATTTTAACAACCCGATATTCTTGAGCGGAAGTACACTGCTCGACATAGAAAATGCCACACCAAGAAGAAATGCACGAAATGAGACTAAGTTTACCACGTGTAGACAAGTAGGTATGAAAGAAACGATTTGATTCTGACGAATTACATGAATGTGCGATGGGCAGAAGATAGTATAATTGTGGCCCGAGTCAGTAGGTCGTATGACCGCCATGCTGGGCTATACACTCGGTAACACAGCATGGCATCAAGTGGAGAAGTCCCCGGTAATGTCATGAAGTATTTCTGAGCACGCGTCGCTAATATGTGTTCACAATTCATCAACATTGCGACGGGGACGCGTTTGGATACCCCGTAGGCACTGCCTGCTGATGTCAGTAGTGTGCGGACGGGCGTTACCTCGTTGAACCTGGGCATAAGGGATACCACGGAGATACAACAAAACGGGCTGCTGCACCTCATCGACACATTGTCGGGCTGTTTTTGTACCCACTACGCGTACGAGCAGAAAAAGACAAACTGATAGAGCCACAAATCATGACACTAGGCTGAGGAGCAGTATTACGCTCATTGATTGCAGCAAAATCATCCCCGTGGCCACGTCGTCTCCACTCTTAATATGCGATAGTAGTCGTTGAGACAGAAGCTTGACTCGTCGCTGAATATGATATCGTTTCATTCATTCCGCCATGTACATCTGGTAGGGCATCACTACAACCTCGCATGAATGTGTGTTACGGCGAGTGGCAGTCGTCGCAATGGTTGGCGAGAGGGCAAACTTGCCTAGGCCAATCTGAGATTCACAGAGTGTCGATACGTGGATGCCCGTACACCTCGTCGAATGTCGTCAGCTGTGGATAGTGGGGCAACTAAGGCTTGCCGTCAAATGCGGAGATAGAGGCATTCGAACGTTAGCGTACGTGCACCAGCCCGACAACGTCGACGCACTCTATCTTCCTCCGACCATTGCCGCCACATTCGGCCGACAGTTGTTGCACCATGATGAGTTTCTACCGCCATGCTACGCAGGGACAAACTAGCAGTGCCTAGCTCTATCATGAAGCCTCTGGTAATGGCGTCAGTGTCGTGGTAGAGCACCCAATGTCTTCGCCTAAGCATTCTCACCCCTTACACGTGCTTTCGCCAGCGAGATCACTCCGATGCAGGGACCCGTGAGGACTGGTGGGTCCCTGCATCGAACTTAGCTACGGTTAGCGGTTTTGCTCTTTTATCTCCCTCACCTATCACGTGGTTGGTTCGCAACTCATTATTTAGATAATCCAATTGTCGACGCACATCAACTAATGTGCAGGACGCTCAGACAAATAACTTCCTGGCATTTTCTATATCGAGTACTTTATTTCTGAAGATTTACAAACCCATAGATGAAAAGACGTAGTTTTGTGCACATGCCTCTGAATCAGTTTCTCCTATGTATTCCATTACAAACTGAAATATTTCGGCGTACGGACAGACCAACTGACGATAGGGAGAACGGAAACAGGGATGTCTGAAATCTTACTGAGTTCTTTCAGCAAATCAACATTTCAAAGTAGGAGTGCAGTTTGTGTAGGAGAGAGAGCGAGACGGACAATAAGTAATGCCTCCGCGCAAGTGTGTCACGTACGACTTGTTGCTTAACAACCAGTCAGACGGCAAACATCTATTTGTTCGTATTTAATTGAATTTAAAATGGATTCTTTTTCATTTTACTGTGTAATAGAATTCCGTACATCTATTTGTTCGTATTTAATTATGTTTAAAATGGATTATTTTTCAACTATGTTGACAGATGTCAAACAATCAGTTTTTAACTCATGAAAATGTACCTACCAAAGAAATTCACGCTGGATTAGTGGCAGTTTATGATCTGGAACTTTGGACATAAGTACTCTTCGTCATTGGATAAGAAAACCAAAGGACAGTGGACGAATCGTGGCCATAAAGGATCAGCCGCGGAGTGGGAGGCCCGTAATCGTAACTTTACAGGCAAAATGTCGATGAGCTCATCAGGGAAAATCGAAGAATAACTCAGGGAACCACAGCAGGTAAGCTGAACTTCAGTTTAGTTAGTGTAAATGACATTGTTAACGTTTTAGGATACAACAAAGTGCGTGACTTTGGGTACTGCTTCACCTAACGATTGAAATGAAGAAATCAAGACTTGAAACATGCCAAAGTTTCCTTGCTCGCTATGAAAAATATGGAAGTGATTTTCTCCAAAGCATTGTGACTGGTGATGAGAGTTTGGTTCACCATTAAGACCCAGAAATGGAAAATCAATCGCTGAAATACCGACACCCATCTTCTCCTCGAGTGAAAAAAATTCAAAAATCAAATTTCCGCCCGAAATTGCATGCTCACTGAGAGGCATTGTTCCTTCAGGAGCACATGATCAAAGGTATGACTACCAACTCTGAGAGCTACGTGTATACCTTAAAAAAGTTAAAGCAAAGAATAAACCGCGTGCGTGGGAAGAAAAAAAAGCCAAAGATTCTAGAACACAAAGCCGAACCCCACGTCGGATGCCACACAGAGAATCGGGTTTGAAGTTCATGAACACCCTGCCTACAAACCCAGATTTGGCGACATCCGTCGTCTGGTTATTTTATGCTCTCAAGAGATATCTGAAAGAAATTCAGTTCACCTGTGAAAACGATGTCCAAGTCGCTACAAGGAAATAATTCCGAGAACAACCTGAAGATTTTTTTTTTACAGAGACTGGTTTAAAAAACCTGTTAAACGTTGGCGTATGTGTATCGAGCCTAACGGGGACTATGTACAGTAATAAAATATGTGAATTAAAGTAGAAATTCTGAACTTTGTTCTTGTTTTGTTTCAATTTGATACCTTGTCACTGCGCTTGTATAGAAATATGGAGGCACTACTTTCTGAACATCCTCTGTAAATGAACAAAAATAGTA
The DNA here is from genome assembly GCA_039090855.1 of Macrothele yani. Classification (NCBI taxonomy): domain Eukaryota; kingdom Metazoa; phylum Arthropoda; class Arachnida; order Araneae; family Macrothelidae; genus Macrothele; species Macrothele yani. Next base: position 34,746,691 of record CM077001.1, on the reverse strand, counting down.
AAAAAAAAAAAAACCTAGCTCCATTTGAGCTAAATATAACATAGTACCGCAGGGACCACCCATATCCTTAAATAGCTATGCCCGCACTTCCACTTCATGATTCCCTTTTCCCTTTACAGGATCCCAGCAATGTAGCAAAGTCTCTTTCCATATCTATACTACTTCGAAAATGTATTAATCACCTTCAGAGCCGTAGCCACCGGGAGGGCAGTTGCTCTCACTGAATGGGTAATTCCAGGGGCATGAATTCATGCTCTGGGGGATGTAAAAAATAGAAATTGTAACTAAAAAGAAAGTTACACCCTGCCGCATTTTCTTTTTAGAAACTTTAGTCTCATACAGTATTCCATGCAGTTAACGAGAGTACAGAGTAACATGTAATCCCGTAAAGGGAAAAGGGAATACACTATGAGGTGTGAACATCTCATATCCATGAAGTGAATTTTCCAAAACAGTGAATGGAAGCATAGAAAACAATATACTGATATGTTTAACCTTCATCACCTTTCCGAACATGTCGTTGAGACGAAGAGCAAATTAAGCATTTGTGGTCTGTCGCAGAAAGTTCTCCGAGTGTTTAACCTTGAGCGGAATTTTTCCAAGCCCTACCCCTAAAGCTTCTTACTATTGTTACGTTTTTACTTGACACTCATTCGTTCTGCGCTGGTTTGTTTTTCGTTATGCATTTCTGTGTGAGAGTTGTGTTGTCGGCGTTTAAATAAACGTTGGTATTTACAACCTGTGGCTCTCAGGTATTTACCTAGTTTTTACATTTTTAATGAAATTATGTCAAAAACCTGTGGCTCTCAGGTATTTACCTAGTTTTTACATTTTTAATAAAATTATGTCAAAAACCTGAAGTGCGATTTTTGAACGATGGCAATACTTTTCAATAACGGAAGTGTGTGAGAAAGTAACTTAAAACCACGTATTATTTAAGTGGAACTCGAAAGGGCGTAGTTTTGATCTCAAAGGGGCGTGGTTTTAAGTCTCGCCTCCCCAGATAAGAAAAGCTTGTTACGGTCGTGATCACCTTTAACGTATACTTAAACTGTTGAATTACAGTTTTCAAAAAACAGTGTATAATAACATCCCAAGGAGGCCTTTTCCAATTCGCCGATTTAAATTTAATTTCACTGAACTTTGTTCTGTACTCCCGTGCGACAAAATCAGGCGGCAGGATTAGTAAACCTTAATGCTCCTCCCCTTTGAGAAAACATGCAGCCTGACATTAATTTTGTCAGGCCGTGTATAATTCAAGCAGAAAACCTGATCTACGGATTTCTAGTTTTTTTTTTTTTGTTTTTTTTTTTTGTTCCGTTCTACTTGTTTTCAGAAAATGTCTGACATTTTTTAACTACCTCTACGGAAATTGCTCTCCTGAGATGTTAATCACTGGGCCTGTAGTTTTAAATGTGCTTCAACTAATTATTATTTAACGCGCCTTTTATATGTAGGTCAGTTGTTTTAATTATGGCGTCAAAACGACATGCAAAGGAGATGCAGTTTTCAATGATGGACAAAAATTATTTTTGAACGGTTTCATATTGCAAAAAGGGTACATGGTGCAACAAATACTAACTGCATAAGACACACGGGAACTTAAAAAAATCTTAAGGTTCCCTGCAGACAAAGGAGTAGCATTTACAAAGCTTTCGTGAAACTAAATTTGGCATTATTTCTGTTGTGAACAGACAAGGTTGAACGCCCGAAAGGCGCGAACGGTAGCGTTATAGTGGATACCCCTTTCGTTGCTATGGTAACCTGTCTCCGCTAAACGCTGGAATACATGCGGCGCATTGATTTTCCAGCAATGATTAAACGCGGAGTCCGTTAAGGAAGATTCTGGTGCCTGTGGCTTCATGGCAGACGACCCAGACGCAAGGGGGTTGAATGACAGCGAGGAATTAAAAATTATGATTCACCAGCAACGGATTCTCAGAATCCCGTAAAGATGGCTAATAATTGGCCACCGGGTTTAAAAAAAACAAAGAATTTCAGAGTACGTGGAGATTGCATACAGTTACAATGTGCAAGTGTTCCAGTTTACTGGCTTAAAAAATCACTCGAATGAGCAGCATTTATTAATGCTTCCGTACGGGAAACCCTCTGAAATACGTAGTACCTGCATTGTCTCCAAATATACGTCCGTACGTTGAACATTTCGCTGAAAAATTTCTTGAGTAAGAAGTTTAGGATTTCTCAGTGGCTTTACATTAATAAATTTCAGTGATTCCGTTATTGCAGAAATAGAACTGCGAAGCTATATTACTCAGTAGCTGTACACCTTCCAGAAGGGGAACTTGGTCTGGTCACAAGATGAGTTATGCTCACTGCAACCCCCCCTCTCTCACGAAACAACCAATTTGTAACGTACCACGTGACTTGACGTAGATGAGTACCACTAAGGTGACTCATGAGAAGTGTCATTCCACTGATTTATCAGTAGATTTACTGTTTTTTGGCTCCTGTCTGCTGACAGATTTAGGTGAACTACTGATTTTTCCCTGTTAAGGCCACTTTCTGAATTTGTTGGCTAAAGACGTAATTTTTTTATTATTTGACAGATGTTTTTTTATGCTTATAAGCTGTACAATAATTTCCATGATGCACCTCTGACAATGTAATTTCTGAATCGGATGGTTATGGTTTTTTTGTTTTGTTTTTCATTGGGGGTTTAACCACTACCGTGAGCAACTAAACGGGCTATAAGCAGTCGCCCGTCCCTAATTTAGGATCACAGGTTCCAGGGAAAGGAGAGAGCCAGTGCCGTAACACAAATACAACAGCAGTGCCTCACCGGGATTCGAACCCGCACCATCTCGGACGAATGATCATAAGCCATCGCTTAGACCACTGCGCCATGTCGGCGCAGAAGAATTTAGGAAGTATTTGACCCTAGATCTTAAACAGCCTTTAGAAGTAGGAAGCTAGGATATTTGAAGTACAGAAAGATAAATATTTATCAGTCAGTTCTGACTTCCACCCAGATTCCACGGGGTGGTGCAACTGGAATTTGATTAGTTTGTGGCAGGGGTGGATCCAGAGGGGAGGCGCGCCTCCCATCCTCAGGAAAGCTTCGATTTGTTAAGGTTTTAATAACAAATTTAATATTTTTCGTGAAAGAAAATATTACTTAAAAGTATATTACTTTAATTAATTGAAAGAATTTATAGACATACTAAAAACATTTTCATTTTGCCGGAAAATATCAGGAAGGTACCCGGTTATTCCCGACACTTATGCTCCCCGCCCCCTCACGAAAATCCTGGAACCGCCCCTGGTTTGTGGAGTTCTGGTATTAAAATACCAGTAGATTTAAGGGTTTTTTGTATTGAGATTACGTCCAATGCTGCATTACATTTGTCAGGTAACGCATATTCCAATAAAAAAAAAAATTGAGTTCGGGTCTACTGATTTCAGGTAAAAGTCTCTGGCAACACTGCTCACGAGTCCAATCGACATTTAAGCAACCATAAGCCTCCAGCGTAGTTCAGTTGGGAGAACAGATGCTCCGGAGTAGGAAGAGGTGACTTCGAATACCACCACGGCAAAGAAATGTTATAAATGTTATATCAACATTTCCCGCACTTTATGAAAAAACAAACTGATAGCTTTTAAATGTTAGCCAGTCGATAATAAGAACCGCAGGTTTGATCACTTATCCTGCGCAGCTCCACCAAAGTATCTTCTAGATCAGTCAGTGGATTGCAGCATCATGCAAAAGACAATTGCGAAAGAAAAATGGAAGGGGACAAAAATAATCAGTTATTTAATAATTAGAAATACAGAGGTCACCTCAGTAAACGTCATAAGAAAAGGGTGTTGTACTTTATTATTATTATAGTGCGCCAACAAGCCAAGAACAACAAGCAGTGATGTATTCAGGCATCTCCTGGGGGGGGGGGGGTTAGCCCCTCCCGAAAATCTATTAATGCCCCCTAGATTTTTGGACGATCTCCCCTTATATTTTGTCTAATCGAGTTCGTTTGTAACTGAATTTTTGGAGAAATCAATTAAAAAAATTAATAAAATAAGTGACAATATTATAAAAAAAAAAACATACGCATGAACTTCAATCTGAAATTTCTATCATCTTTCAACAAAACATAAAACAGTCCTCGCTGAAGGGCAAAATTTTCAAACACTGACAACTAGGACTACTTCCGCAATAAAAACCTAATTCCACACAGTAGAGATGTTTGCACTACAATCATCATCATCATTCATCATTGTCAACCATTATCAATCCACTGCTGGACGAAGGTCTCCCCAAGTTTCCTCCACAACGGTCTGTCTTGTGCCAGTCTCCTCCATGTCACTCCCGCATATTTACGAATTTCATCCACCCATCTCCCATGTGGTCTTTTTCTGGGTCTTTTCCTGTCCCTTGGAATCCAATCTAAAATTTCGGCTGTCCATCTATGGTCTGTCCTTCTGGCAGTATGTCCAGCCCATTGCCATTTCAGGGATTTAACTCTGATCATGATGTCTTCCACTCTCGTCATTTTTCGGATCCACGAGTTCCTCTTCTTATCTCTCCTGTTTATACCAAGCATGCACCTCTCCATGCTGCTTTGAGTTGTCTGCAGCCTTTGTATGTCTCTTTTAGTTAAGGTCCACGTCTCTGCACCATACGTAAGCACTGGAAGGATGCAATACATCATCATATTTTGGAAGCTGGCATTCAGTTTTATTTCAGTCTTCTGGATGTTGACTTTCCATGTATATGGTTAAGCCTCAGTGTAGCTAGTGCTTCCAATGCAACAAAATATTTGCTATATAAGTTTTAACAGCAGCAAATTATTAGAAATTGTTCCCATAATAAGGTTTTTTCTGCCGGTGGTGGTTTACACCCTGTAACAAAAAAATAAAAAAATAAAAAAATCCATGCACCTCAAACTAGCATCCAAAAGGGTAGTTAGTTTTTGATTTTTTTACTACTTTTTGCTAATCTAAATGATCTAATGGGGCTGAAACCAAATGGCAGGGGAATGGTTTATACCATACGTTTTCAGGTAACACGGTAATTATTCCTTAATTTATCAGAAACACACTTGTAGTAAGGCGAGGACATTTTTACCACTCCTAATGTCTTGAGGGGATTCCCCCCCCCACAGCCTTACCTTTACACTAGCGCTCTCAATATTTTACACCACCCCATGATGAAATCCGTAGTTCATTACTGAATTAAAGCAAAGGTATGACATTTTTACATTTTTAATCACTAGTATGTGTAGATTCTTGGAATCTGCATTTGCGATATAAGCGCATAAGAAAATTTGTGTGTGTGTGTGTGTGTGTGTGTATATATATATATCATCATCATTGTCAACCATTATCAATCCACTGCTGGACGAAGGTCTCCCCAAGTTTCCTCCACAACGGTCTGTCTTGTGCCAGTCTCCTCCATGTCACCCCTGCATACTTTCGAATTTCATCCACCCATCTCCCATGTGGTCTTCTTCTGGGTCTTTTCCTGTCCCTTGGAATCCAATCTAAAATTTCGGCTGTCCATCGATGATCTGTCCTTCTGGCAGTATGTCCAGCCCATTGCCATTTCAGGGATTTGACTCTGATCATGATGTCTTCCACTCTTGTCATTTTTCGGATCCACGAGTTCCTCTTCTTATCTCTCCTGGTTACACCAAGCAAGCACCTCTCCATGCTTCTTTGAGTTGTCTGCAGCCTTTGTATGTCTCTTTTAGTTAAGGTCCACGTCTCTGCACCATATGTAAGCACTGGAAGGATGCATTGATCAAACACTTTTCTTTTAAGACATAATGGCATATTGCTCTTGAAAATTATGCTGTTTCTTCCAAACGCTCTCCAGGCAAGTTTTGTACGCCGATTAATTTCTTCATCAATGTGACCCTCACTTGATATCTGCTGTCCAAGATAAACGTACGTGTCTGTTATCTCCAGCTTTTCTCCATCAATCGATAAATCTTCATTTCTTGTAAAAGCATTGAACATCACTTTTGTCTTCTGAAAGTTCATTTTCAATCCCACTTCTTTACTCTTGTCAGCAAGTTCCTGGATCATACTCTGCAGCTCTGATGGGCTAGTTGCAAAAATGACTACGTCATCAGCAAAACGAAGGTGGGTTAGATAATCTCCATTAATCTTTATCCCCTTGTTTTCCCAGCTCAGTGACTGAAAAACACCCTCCAATGTGGCATTAAAGAGCTTCGGAGATATGGTGTCACCTTGTCTCACTCCCTTTCCAATTTTTATGTGTGTTGTATTTTCAAACAGCCTAATCTTTGCACTTGCATTTTCATAGATGTTATTAATAATATTAATGTATTCATCTTCAATACCGCAGGTTTTCAGAGCCATTGTAACTGCTGATGGTTTCACCGAATCAAAGGCTTTTTCATAATCGATAAAAGCCATGCACAATGGAAGTTCATATTCCCTCGCTCTTTCAATTAGTTCTCTCAGTACGTGGATATGATCTATTGTGCTGTAGCCACTCCTGAATCCAGCTTGTTCTCTCGGTTGAGCCATGTCCAGTGTTACCTTCAAGCGGTGTGAAAGAACTTTAGTGAATATTTTATAAACTACTGATAGGAGGCTGATAGGTCTGTAGTTTCTGAGATCCTCAATGTCACCTTTCTTATGTAGCAGGATCATTGTAGCGGTGTTCCAATCCTCAGGAATCTTTCCTTCATTAAGGCATCGAGTGAAAATTTGGGCGAGTACTGTTTCGATTTCTCCACTTGCTTCTTGTATGATGTCTACAGTAATTCCATCTTCTCCTGGAGCTTTTCCCCGCTTCATGTTCTTGATTGCATGTGCAACTTCTGCTGGAAGGACTGGAGGAACTCTGGTACTGGTATCTTTCATGATGTCTGGAGTGCATGTATCATCCCTTTCATATAATTTGGAGTAGAAATCTTTCACTCTTGTCAAAATTTCGCCTCTATTTCTTGTTACAGAACCATCTTCTTTTCTCAGTGCCATAATCTGTTTTCTTCCCTTACTGAGATGTCCCTTTGCTATCTTTAGGCTTTGGTTGTTTTCAATTGCTTTCCTCACTAGTTCACAGTTGAAGTTTCTTACGTCTTCAGTGATACTTTTTCGTACTGTCTTGCATAGCTCTATATATTCCACTTTGGAAGTCACATCTTCTTTAGTTGTTCTCATCTCTCTTCTTTTTTGCATCAACATTTTCCTTTTTCCTGATAATTTGTTTACATGCAACTTGTTCTTAGACCCAACTAATTTTGTTGCTGTTTCCATAAGAGCTTTGGTTACTTTTCTGTTAACTTCAGAGATGTCCACTTCTTCCGATGTTAGGCCTTCTAAAGCAGGGAACCTGTTCTTCAGTTCCAACTTGAAGGTATTATGGTGTTTTTTAAGGTTGGTTATGTCAATAGATTTTGTTTGTCTTATGAGCTTGCCACGTTCAAGTTTACTGTTGAGGTGCATCTTACATCTCACCAATCTATGGTCACTACCTGTGTTGAACTTGTTCAGCACACTGCAGTCTTCTATGACGAATTTTTTGTTACACATAATAAAATCAATTTCGCTTGTCGTCCCATTTGGATGTCTTCATGTCCATTTCCTGTGCGGCTTTTTCTTGAAGGAGGAGTTCAAGATGAAAAACCCTTCTGCCTCTGCAAACTCAACGAAAGTATTTCCACGCTGGTTTCTGTTGCCGTGACCGAATTTACCTACTGAAGTTTCATTCTGTTGCAGTTGCCCTATTTTTGCATTGAAATCTCCCATAATTATTTTCAAGTGCTGCTTACCTTTATATATATATATATATATATATCATCATCATCATCATCATTGTCAACCATTATCAATCCACTGCTGGACGAAGGTCTCCCCAAGTTTCCTCCACAACGGTCTGTCTTGTGCCAGTCTCCTCCATGTCACTCCCGCATATTTACGAATTTCATCCACCCATCTCCCATGTGGTCTTTTTCTGGGTCTTTTCCTGTCCCTTGGAATCCAATCTAAAATTTCGGCTGTCCATCTATGGTCTGTCCTTCTGGCAGTATGTCCAGCCCATTGCCATTTCAGGGATTTAACTCTGATCATGATGTCTTCCACTCTCGTCATTTTTCGGATCCACGAGTTCCTCTTCTTATCTCTCCTGGTTATACCAAGCATGCACCTCTCATATGCTTCTTTGAGTTGTCTGCAGCCTTTGTATGTCTCTTTTAGTTAAGGTCCACGTCTCTGCACCATACGTAAGCACTGGAAGGATGCATTGATCAAACACTTTTCTTTTAAGACATAATGGCATATTGCTCTTGAAAATTATGCTGTTTCTTCCAAAAGCTCTCCAGGCAAGTTTTGTACACCGATTAATTTCTTCATCAATGTGACCCTCACTTGATATCTGCTGTCCAAGATAAACATACGTATCTGTTATTTCCAGTTTTTCTCCATCAATCGATAAATCTTCATTTCTTGTAAAAGCATTGAACATCACTTTTGTCTTCTGAAAGTTCATTTTTAATCCCACTTCTTTACTCTTGTCAGCAAGTTCCTGGATCATACTCTGCAGCTCTGATGGGGTAGCTGCAAAAATGACTACGTCATCAGCAAAACGAAGGTGGGTTAGATAATCTCCATTAATCTTTATCCCTTTGTTTTCCCAGTTCAGTGATTGAAAGACATTTTCCAATGTGGCATTAAAGAGCTTCGGAGATATGGTGTCACCTTGTCTCACTCCCTTTCCAATTTTTATGTGTGTTGTATTTTCAAACAGCCGAATCTTTGCACTTGCATTTTCATAGATGTTATTAATAATATTAATGTATGCATCTTCAATACCGCAGGATTTCAGAGCCGTGGTAACTGCTGATGGTTTCACCGAATCAAAGGCTTTTTCATAATCGATAAAAGCCATGCACAATGGAAGTTCATATTCCCTCGCTCTTTCAATTAGTTCTCTCAGTACGTGGATATGATCTATTGTGCTGTAGCCACTCCTGAATCCAGCTTGTTCTCTCGGTTGAGCCATGTCCAGTGTTACCTTCAAGCGGTGTGAAAGAACTTTAGTGAAGATTTTATAAACCACTGATAGGAGGCTGATAGGTCTGTAGTTCCTGAGATCCTCAATGTCACCTTTTTTATGTAGCAGGATCATTGTAGCATTGTTCCAATCCTCAGGAATCTTCCCTTCATTAAGGCATCGAGTGAAAATTTGGGCGAGTACTGTTTCAATTTCTCCACTTGCTTCTTGTATGATGTCTATAGTAATTCCATCTTCTCCTGGAGCTTTCCCCCGCTTCATGTTCTTGATTGCATGAGCAACTTCTGCTGGGAGGACTGGAAGAACTCTGGTACCTTTCATGATGTCTGGAGTACATGTATCATCCCTTTCATATAATTTGGAGTAGAAATCTTTCACTCTTGTCAAAATTTCGCCTCTATTTCTTGTTATAGAACCATCTTCTTTTCTCAGAGCCATAATCTGTTTTCTTCCCTTACTGAGATATCCCTTTGCTATCTTTAGGCTTTGGTTGTTTTCAATTGCTTTCCTCACTAGCTCACAGTTGAATTTCCTTACGTCTTCAGTGATACTTTTTCGTGCTGTCTTGCATAGCTCTATATATTCCACTTTGGAAGTCACATCTTCTTTAGTTGTCCTCATCTCTCTTCTTTTTTGCATCAACATTTTGGTTTTTCCTGATAATTTGTTTACATGCAACTTGTTCTTAGACCCAGCTAATTTTGTTGCTGTTTCCATAAGAGCTTTGGTTACTTTTCTGTTAACTTCCGAAATATCCACTTCTTCCGATATTAGGCCTTCTAAAGCAGAGAATCTGTTCTTCAGTTCCAACTTGAAAGTATTATGGTGTTTTTTAAGGTTGGTTATGTCAATACATTTTGTTTGTCTTATGAGCTTGCCACGTTCCAGTTTAGTGTTGAGGTGCATCTTACATCTCACCAATCTATGGTCACTACCTGTGTTGAACTTGTTCAGCACACTGCAGTCTTCGATGACGAATTTTTTGTTACACATAATAAAATCAATTTCACTTGTCGTCCCAATTGGATGTCTCCATGTCCATTTCCTGTGTGGCTTTTTCTTGAAAAAGGAATTCAAGATGAAAAATCCTTCTGCCTCTGCAAACTCAACGAGAGTATTTCCACGCTGGTTTCTTCTGTTGCCGTGACCGAATTTACCTACTGAAGTTTCATTCTGTTGCTGGTGCCCTATTTTTGCATTGAAATCTCCCATAATTATCTTCAAGTGCTGCTTACCTTTATTATTTAGATGACGAATTTCCTCATAAAATTCTTCAATTTCTTCTTCAGGATGACTTGTGGTGGGTGCATAAGTTTGAATAATCTGAGCCTGGTATCTTCTCGATAGTTGGATAACGAGTCGTGCAGCTCTGTCAGAGGAACTTTCAACTTCTACCACTTTATCCTTCAGTTTCTTGTTTATTATAAATCCAACACCACTAGTTCTGCCAGTATCTGTCCCACGATAATAGAAGAGATGTCCACTTTTCAGTTCAATGAGATCTTCTCCTTTTCTCCTTACCTCACTTAGCCCGACTATGTCCCACTTGATCCTTTGTAGTTCCTCTTCCAATTCAAGAAGCCTTGAATCAGAAGATAGGGAGCGTCCGTTGTAGGTAGCCAAGGTCAGCATCAAATGGCAGCCTAGTCCGGTCCTTCGGGGATTCTTAGCACCCTCTGCCTTCATGTCGCACTGGCCGCTGCCTTGGCCAGGTACATTCCAGCTGCCGGAGACTGAGGGCCAAGATTTAAGTTGTAGAGTCATTTTGGAGGTGTTTGGCCATAACTCACCACGCTGGCCAAGCGGGTTGGTGAGTGTGGGATAGCATTTCCTCTGATCCCGATGGTATAGTTATACCGCTATTTGCGGTCGTCAGAGCCCCTTTAGTGGGAACAGGATGCACCACGAGAAGGCGGGGTTGACATTTGTCAAGGAGAGGCTGTGATGTTACGCATCACCTGACCTTACATCCCTATATATATATACACTGCTGGACAATTGCTAAGGACGGATCATAAACGGCTATATAGCGCATAAAAAAGTAAGTGTGGTTGGATGCCAAGTGAAATAAAATAATGTCAGAATGCCAGGACATTACAAGAAAGACAATTTATTGTGCTCTGAAATCCAGAAGGCTTTGGAACGTGTTCAAGGGACAAACAGGCCATTCTGTTCAGAATACGTAAACGTGAAAAAAATGCAATTACCGTCCGCAGGCGTTGCGGCGTAAGATGTCAATACGGGATATGGTCACCATGGAGGGCGATGCAAGATTCCACACGTCGTGTCATGCTTTGCACAACATTATCAAGCAGCTGTTGGGGTAATTTATCCTATTCCTCTGTCAGTGCACGGATGAGGGTGTCCTTGTTAATTGGAGGGCATTGGCGACCAGCAAGACTCCTCCCCAAAGCATCCCACACATTTTCAATGGGATTCAGATCTTGAGAACATGCTGGCCATACGAGGCGTTGGATATCCTCGCTCTCAAGACACCCCTGGACAGCGACTGTTCGATGACATGTTGCGTTGTCGTCCATGAAAATGAATCTATCACCGACAGCACCACGGAACATGTGAACATGAGGTAGCAGAACATCATTAATGTATCGTTGGCCAGTCATAGTCCCAGTTGGAAGCACATAGAGGGACGTACGGCCATTGATCATGATGCCAGCCCATACCATGACACTGCATGTCGGATATCGGCCCCTTTCCTGTATGTTTGCTGGACAATATGCAGTACCACTATCACGCCAGATCAGTTGTCGTCGACAATCAGACGATAGACTGTATCTACTCTCATCTGAGAAGAGGACAGCAGACCAGTCGTTATCAGTCCAATTGCGATGTTGGTGGCACCATTAAAAACGGGCGGTACGGTGACGTCTGGACAATGGGATGCACACAACAGGACGGCGGGCGTATAGTCCTCCTTCATGCAAACGTCTGGCGACAGTTTTTCGGGAGATCCGCTTGCCAGTAGCAGCCATAAACTGATTTGCTACCTCACTAGCTGCGCTGCGCCGGTGTCTTTTTGTTGATATCACTATGTACCGATCTTCTGCAGGTGTCGTACTGCGAACACGACCTCCCCCGTGACGTTTGCTACACTCTCCATTTGTTTGAAATGATTTCCAAAGCCTTGAAACAACACTGTGGCTGACGTCGAACTCCCTGGCAACATCTGTTATTTTTCGCCCTTCTTCAATCTTGCCAATAATACGGCCACGCGTAAAATCATCTAGGTGATGTCGGGAAGACATACTGAAAATTACAAGTTCGTCAATTGATTCTTTCCCTTTCAACTTTGCGTTTTGAACAACAACGGTCAATACGCGCCAAATCCTTTATATCTCTTATCAGCTCTATGACGTCACGAACAAGTTCGGCAATCCAAAATTTGCATAAGCACAACACGTCTTACTGTATCCCGCACTTATGCTAATTTCCACATTTTCCTGCCTTCCATTTCATGGTTGCTATCGTTGCTATTGTCATCCGTCCTTAGCAATTGTCCGGCAGTATATATATATATATATATATATATATATATATATATATATAACAATATTGTGGTTATATGTATATAATCAGTCAACAAATTTAAGCCCCCTCGAAATTCGTAATTGCCCCCCCCCCCCCCCCGGAAAAAACTGAATGCGATACTGACAAAAGGATGCTAGTTTGAGCAATGATAAAGACAGAAAAAAAAAATGAAGACGGATGACACAGAACTGAACTAAGTGAAGAAGGGTTAACACACAAAAATAATTCCAGTTAACTGTAAAGGACAAGTAATGGCGCAGAAGATTACTCGTTCGTGAGCAAAGCAGCATGCCCCCCTCCAATCAGCTGACGAAGTCTGGAAGTACTACACTGAACATGTGAACTAGTAACCTGCAATACACGGTTCAAACTTCTATGACCAGATGGGATAACTTCTCCAGATGAAAAGTTAATGAGACAGTAATAAGCAAAGTAACTACGAAAATATTTGCTCCAGAAAAACATCCATAAACCGGCAAATTTCCAGCAAAATATCATGAGATTTCTATGAAAGGAGGACAATATCTAAATTCGTTATTTCCTAGAACGAGCTGAATGTGAATATGCCAAGTAAAAGTGAAATGCATATCACGGGGAGGGAGCACTACTCAAACAGATACTGAAAAAAGTTACAGGTAATTCGATGAATTTGTTTAAGACCGTGAGTGCGCCCCGGCGTCTGATAAAAATTCAACAACTAATGCAAGACAAATCCTGTGAATTTCAAAATGTACTGAAAAGTACTCAAAGTCAAAAAATCAATGGCGTCTCTTTCTCAGAATTTATAAAGAATGAACGCTTTGGTTATACGACCCATAATTTAGGAGTTAAATCAGCGTCGCAAAACGAAAAATAATTGTGCTTAAATGCTAATTTAATTTCGTTCATAATAATGTCAATAGATTCCATGTATTAAATAAAACTGAACATTTGAATTAAATTGCACATTTTAGTGCAAAAAAAAAAAACTGCTGAAGAGTAGCTCATACGATATACTTTTTTCTTATCCACTTCACAAAAATATGCATTTTTTTTATATTTAATGTGTTCCAGCTGTCACAGCTTGAATATACCGTGCATTTCGGTTCTTAAACTGTTAGTTCGCAAAATTCAGCAACTGTTTCGAAAATCGCACGTTTTTTTGTTGTGTGTGTGTACATTAGGAATCTATGACTACGTCTTACGTGAATTTCTTTCTGCTACCATTAAAATAATCCAACATCTATTACAGGAAGAGAGAGCGATTAGTTCCACAAGAACAGGTTTTCTACACGTTCAAATCTACACTCGCACTTATGGAAGCAATCGTTAGCGTCTGCTCAAACAGTTATAAAAACGTTATTCCGTACTATCACCACGAGTCTAGTGAACTCTTTCTCCCCATCGTCGGTATGCAATTTTTTTTTTTCCCTCTGCTTATAAGTTCATGGTGCCTTAGGGCACAAAACGAACTTCTAATCAGCACAAAACTGAAGAAATTTCCAGAGCAGTTTCGTAGCAAAGGGTCATGACTGGCGCCCGCAGGCAAGATATATAATTTGTGCTCTCTGGAAAACAACACAGACGATTGAGAAAGTGCTTTCGGGAAGTAACTTTAGCATGAGTAAGCACCTACCTGAGACAAGTTCTGTTTCCATATTAAATATACTTTTTTTTTTTTTTTTTTTGATTGGAGGTTTAACGACCACCGTGAGCAACTCAATGGACTAAATATACTTTGAGAGTTTATTAAAAAAGCAAATTTACGCTTTCATATAACATGCTTAAAAACGTTTATAAATTAGACAGGAAAAAAAATTGAAAAAGTATGTCATGTCGGGCCAGATGGAACTTTTTTGCAGGGCCCATGGCTAAAATTAAAAGCGGGCCCTAGAAAGTAAACTTCATAGTTTAATAAAATCGTTACTTGACAAATGAAAACACGCGAAAACTAAGAAAAATTATCTAAAATTGCTGTAAGATTAGGCCATCACATCGGGGGGGGGGGGGGGGGAGCGAGCGCTGAAATCTACGATTTTTTCCCCCAGGAGGAAAGGAGTTCAGGTTGCATTGTGATTTTTATAAAAACATTCTCACAAAACGTAGCATATATATATTTATGTTTCACGCAATAAGTTAAATAATTTTATTTTTTTACATTTATGTTTCATGCAATAAAGTTCAATAACTTTGGTGATGAAAAATACCTGCAGGTTCCGCAGAATTTAAATTATTAGAACACACAGAAAACATAGTAATATGGAATTTAACTTTAAAATTTAAGTAATTGAAAGTTAATAATAAATAGAATTTCACAAAAGGGCCACGTAGATATTTTTACAGGGGGGCAAGTTTTTTCGGTACCCCACTGTTTATATGGCTTTGGTGGAATAAACGTTATTTTGAGAAGTGCTACTTTTTTGGAAAAACTGTCCTGATTTTGAACCAAAGGTATCTGGGCACCTTAGACTGATACTTAATATGTCCCTTGCCATATCTGCGTGCGGTTTCAAACTAATCTATGATGAGTGAGGATAGGGAGATCCCAGTTCACTTTCCGAAAGTGAGTGCATGAGAAAGTTAACATGAGTGATGGGACGCCAGGAGGTCGAGTGGTGAAGGTCGAGGTCCTTTTTGCCCTGGAAGGTCTCTCCCCCTTCATGAAGGGAAACTTCTACGGCAAAGCCCTCTCTGCAAACGGTGTCCCTGGCACACACCATTTCATTTATCCCCTCCCCCTTCTCTCGAATTCTCACATTCACAGAAGTGTGGGTAGTTTGAGATAGGAGCCCAAGGGCCGGACAATATGAGATTTAGAACAAAGAATCTATTGCGCAAAGGTTTTTTTTTTTATTATTATCTTTCTTTCTCTCTCTCTCTCTCTCTCTCTCTCTCTCTCTCTCTCTCGTGTTTTACAGAATTTTTTTTTAAGGCAAGTGTTATAAAGTCCAACCAGCAGTGGCGTAAAACTGGAAACAATGCATTGCTGAATTTTTGCAACATAGAGAAACTAAGTATTTATACAGTAACTGAATTTTGATAATTCCATATACACAACCCAAATAGATCCTTTGAAATACAAGAATAAATACAGTAAATAAATCATTCTGTATGTCTTCATTAGGGACAAACATGATATGCCTCTTCCATTCCCGCATAAACCTAGAAAAATGAGTTTTTGCCCCTAAGCTATTAAAATATTCTCATTTCTAACATTTCTTACTTAAATGAAACTGAACATTTCTATTTTTACCTTTTATGAACTCCGTGCTATTTACGTAAGAGAAAGATTGTTTTTGAGCCTCATTTATCTTTAAGTTATTTAAAAATTTGACGATATAATTTTAACTGCATGATTAGGCGCAACCTTAACATCAAAACCAAGTTCTACGATAAAGAACATCTTTCCTGGAGTTTTCGACATAGCTTGAAACACTTTCCTATACAACAAATCAATATCTGCAGATTTACAATATCCTATTCTCATAAGGAAAGTTTTCTCCTTGAAAAAAACTGAGCAGTATTTTCAATAAAATCAAACACTGAACTATTTAGAATTATTTGAATCGTTTCAAATATGGAACTCCTGACTTTCAGGACCCTATGGTATAAAATTGGGAAGTTCTAAAATTCAACATTTTTTAGTAGCCATATTTTTTTCCCCTTAATTATACAAGATAAATACTTTTACATCCATAAAACTTCGGAATATACACTCAACATCAATAGTCTGCTTCAGTGGTGTATGTTATACCATCTCCACATCCCCAGATGTCATATTTTTTTGTCCAGAGTTTAGGATTTACATTTGATTCCAAGTTGAACTTAAGAGAAAAACAAACAAGTTAGTAAAATCTTGCAATGCATTGATTATACGCTTTCCAACATACTAGAAATCATTACTCAAGTTATTACTCAAGTTATGAGGAAAATGGCTGTGGAATAAATCGCACTCCTGTGCCCTGACCTTTGTTCCTATTTCGATGATATTCAACAGAACTGGTTCAGTATACCTCCGAAGTAACATGATAAATTTTTGTCGCAATCGAAGCAATTTTACGTAAGTTATGATGCATAAGGGCTATGGAATTGATCCCGCTTCTGTGTCCTAACCTTTGACCCATTTCGCCCATTTACAATAGGATTCGTCCCCAGGCAGGTCCTTACAACATACGTAAAAATGTTTCGATTTGGATGAAATGTTAGTAAGTTATGACGTATAATGGCGATGGAAGTAATTCCGCTTTTATGTCCTGACCTTTGACCCCCACTTCGCCAATTTTCAATAGGGTTTGTCCCCAGGTGGTCCCCTACCACATACTAAAATTTAATCGAAATCGAATCTTTACGTTAGTTATGACGCATAAGAGCAGTAGAATGGATCCCGCTCCTATGTCCTGACCTTTGACCCCATTTCGTTCACTTTCAATAGGGTTCCTTCACAGGTGGCCCCCTACCACATACAAAATTTTCATCGAAAGATTTTTACGTGAGTTATCGTGCGGACGAACATACGCACACAACGCGTGACGTAATGAGGCAGATGGAAATTGCGACCATCTGCCCGCAAGACTGACGTCAAAAAACTTGAATAAGATCCGCACACAACGCGTGACGTAAGGAGACAGATGGCGTGACCGCGCTCCAACATCTAATCGGACGACGCCATGATATTACACTAAAAACGTGGTAATTCGGGGTGGTTATTAACCCACTAAACGAATTTTCCTAAAGTCGAGATCAAGCTAAATCGATTTCTAGTACCAGAAAACGGTAGGTTAACGACTTTTATCAAAATCCTTAGAGCAGTTTTCAAAATAAAATTTACATACATACAAGAATTACTCCTTTAAGGCTGTCTTTGAAAGAGTGTTAGGCTTCATCTTCTGCGATAGATGGCGCAAAATATCACTCTGCCCGCAAGACTGGCTTTTATGTCTTGAGGGATTGGCTTTTATGTCTTGAGGGATTGTACCAGAAGTTGGCGTCAGCGAATGACTGAAGACCTTACCATATTCAGAATGGAAGCGGTCTCTCGTTGGCTCCACAAGGAAAAGACAAAATACGCGCTGTTACGTTTTAACCAATGCCATTGTTTGGGGGTGGAGCTTAATAGATAGGCGTAGTTTCTGTCTCAAATTCAAGTGTTTTCTGGTAATTTTCTCTTCAAAAAAAACACATTTTCTCTTCAAAAAACGAACGTACAGTAAAATTTAGATGATCTATAGAAGACAAGATTCCAATCTCACTTCAGTGCCTATTCTTTGATTTCTGTTTGGCCTAGATAATTAAAAAAAATCAGACAGAAATGAGAGTTTTCGTTTCTTCCACACAAACACTGCCAAGCTAACTTCTGGCGCCATCTAGCGCCAAATTGGAATACTTTCGAGGCATAAAAATTGAATTTTTAAGAACATTCTAACATATTTTTCGGAAAAATAACTGCGACACGTATTAGCTATGGATCGTTTTTATTTGTGCTCAAAATTTCAGACTCTACAAAGTAATAGTTTTCGAGAAAATTTGTACAAAAGAATTTGCATTACAGATATAGGACAGAATTTCTGTTACACTCATTCAAAGACAGCCTTAAGGTGAACGTCAAGTAATTTTGCCTCCTGTAGTTCGAATGGAAACATTTCTGTACACATTTTCTTCCCAATTAATGCGTTCCCAAGGATGAAAATTTGAACATCGATTAAAATATCTTCATTTTATAACTTGCAATACTTAATATTTTCTAAAACATAACCAGAATTATGCAATCCAACATTTGTTTGTCTACTAAAGTCATGAAAATACAGGTCGCGCCATCTTTTTCTGGACAATTAATGCGTTCAAGGATGAAAATTTGAACATCGATTAAAGTAGCTTCATTTTATAACTTGGAATACCTAATATTTTCTAAAACATAACCATAATTATGCAATCCAACATTTGTTTGTCTACTGACGTCATCAAAGTACAGGTCGCGCCATCCTTTTTCTGGTTTCAACACCACCAAAGGAAAAGTTGTTGATTTTTAATAACATTATGGTTATGTTTTAGAAAATATTAAGTATTCCAAGTGATAATAAGAAGTTATGTTAATCGATGTTCAAATTTTCATCCTTGGGGACACATTAATTGTGAAGGAAATGTGTAGAAAAGTTTTTCCATTGGAAGTATAGAAAGCAAAATTACTTTACGTCCACCTTAATAATATGGGATAAGGACGATGGAATGGATCGCAATCCTATGTCCTGACCTTTGACACCATTTCGTCCATTTTCAATAGGGTTCGTCCCCAGGTGGTCCCCTACCACATACTGAAATTTTATCGAAATCGAACCATTTTTACGCACGTTATGACACATAAAGGCAATGTAATGCATCCCGCTCTTATGTCCTGACCTTTGACCCCAATTCACCCATTTTGAATAGGGTTCGTCTCCAGCGGTCCCTTACCACATAGTCAAATTTAATTGAAATCGAACCATATTTACGCAAGTTATGACGTATAAGTGCAATGGAATGGATCCCGCTCCTACGTCGTGACCTTTGACCCCATTTGTCCCATTTTCAATAGGGTTCGTCCCCAGTGATCCCTACCACATACTAAAATTTCATCGAAATTGAACCATTTTTACGCCAGTTATCGTGCGGACAGACGGACGGACAAAGCTGGACCATATACGCTTATTCAACCTACGGTTGGAAAGCGTATATGGTCAAATTCACACCACCACGGAGCTAGGTTTGAACCTGGAGTCCCTCCATCAGTAGTCTAAATCTCTAACCACTAAGCCATCAAGCTGCTCGATTTCAAATTTGGAATACATGTACTCCATACATACTCATTCATAGAATCGACTACAAGTATATTATTAGATGGTACATCTGGGATAATAGATATATTCGTCACATACTGGGCAAATGAACCGCACAATTTAATGACAAATATAGTGATGAAGGGACAATATATTATTTATGAGATTGACACAAATATAGTTAATGTAAAAACGTACACTTTATGCATAATTAAATTACTTGTGATCAGTGACTGTTGTACTAATTATTTGTGTGTCACTTTACACATTTGTTAAACAATTTCTCTTGAAATCTATAATCTCTAAAATGAAGTAATACGAGATTATATTTATTGACGCAGTTATTTGTAAGTACGTATGGTTACTTATAGTTGAGCATGTCATGTACTCGTTTACGATACGATTGCACTTAAAAAAAATATCTACTTAAAAATGAGAACCTGAACTTGCTCGTTTTTTTTTGTTTTTTTTTATTATTTTTTTTAACAGTTCTATTCAGATGGGTTAATTTAATAGAAAAATTTCTAGCTTGGAATTTTTTTCTAGTTTTCTCCTTTATGGCCCAATCGAGGTACGAATTTCGCTCTGTCACCCACACTCCAAAGTCTACCCTCACAAGGTGACTTTCCCTTTCTGCTATTAATGCGAAAGAAGAGAACAAAGCTCATGCACCATTGCTTTTCACGATCAGTCAAAATCTCTTTTTACCTCCGCCGTCACTTTTTTTTTTTTTCTCTCTCTCCAGTATTTATTTTTTGGTTTTCGTCCTGAAGTTAGAACAGAACATCTCCAAATTTCCAGCAAATTTTAGTTATGAAAAACTACAAAAAATATGTGCATTTATTACTATAATTTTACAAAAATAAATATTCAGTATATTGGCTATTTAAAAAGAAAAACCCTGCCAAGTGGACGATCACCCTGGTCGCCCCCCATGCATCCGCAACTGCCTTGTACCTGCACGTTTGCTTCACAAAATTTTCTTATTTTACGCTTCTAGAAGTCAAATTTCCTACATGCAAAAATGTGGTGTTAAAAGACTGAACAGGACTGACTGGAGACTAGCACCAAAAGATTTTGATGAGAATGGCTATCTAAGAAATGTGTGTCGACCTGGAAAACGAAATCTATTCGCAGCTTAAAATGCTCAGAGTGAATAACGGCGATTCGCAAACATGCACAACTAAATAAACATCTCCAGATTTCCAACAAATTTCAGTTATGAAAACTACGAAAATATGTTCATTTATTACTATAATTTAAAAAATAAACGTTACTATCTTGGCCATTTAAAAACAAAACCTATGGGGAGAGGGCTATATTGGCCAGCCCCCCCCCCCCCGTGATCCGCCACTGCTCTCTATCTGCATGTCTGCTTCATAAATTACCTTGAACACCTTTATTTTACGCTTCTAAAAGTCAGATTTCCTAGATGCAAAATATGGTGTTCATAGACAACGCCAAACCGACGACGACAGCACCAAAAGGTTTTGATGAGAATGGCTATTTCAGAAATGTGTGTTCGACCTGGAAAATGAATATCTTCTCAGCTTAAAATGCTTAGAGTGAATGGCGGCGATTCGCATATACAACTTAAATGAATAAGCCATCATTGAGATTCAAAAAGTAAACTTTTGCAAAATTAACCAAGAGAGAAGTAAAATTTATTAAAATATTATTTAACTGCAACACTTCGCAGATGTTAACTGATTGAAACCATTGTAGAACACTTGGTCATGAGATCATAAATTTAACTCGTTCTCGAATCACTAAAAAGGGGTGTGACGAAATATGCGCCACAACACTAAAGTTTAAAACGAATTATGCAATCCAACAAGTAATTCCAAGAACGGGTGTTACGCTTAGTCACGTTAAGAAGCGCTAAAACAAACAAGAATAAAAATTCCGAAACCGACGTAGGCACACAAGCAATATGGGACACAGAAGGGCGGTGGTTACGGTGTCGTCTTACAAGAAGCCACTGCAAAAATTAACACTGCCCGACGGCGGAAAGAAATATTTCAAAATCTGGTTAACACCGACGACGACCTCGTTTACAGTAATTACGATCTGAAGTGATTATACAATTCTAGACAAAAAAAAAAAAAAACCCCTTGGTCACGCGCAGAAAGTTCTCATTGTTACACAATGCCCGTCACACGGGGGAGGGTAGCTCAATCCTTCCCCCATCCCCTTTTTGAATGGAAGAATGTTTCGCACACACTAAGTGATTCTGACAGCTATGATCTCCACAAATCAGCTTGAACTCTTTCTACACCCTCTACGCGATCTTCCACGACCATACGTTAATCGTTGGAGACCCACGACTAAGAAGAGTACTGTGACGAAACTTCGTAACTGGTTTGCTAGTTGCTATGGTTTCATGACACCAAATCCTTAAATGTCGAGTGCCAACCACAAGATTTGACTAGAAAAGATGCTAAAAACTAAAAGGCTTTCAGAAAAAATACATAGGCAGCTTAGTTTATACGAACGGAAAGGTTGCATTAAATCAAGGTTAATAGAATTCAAGGTTAGTTCAATTCAAGGTATCTTGAGTTCAATTCACCTCCCTCGCAGGTCAAGAATCAGTGACGTCACCGCTTTAAGAGGTGAATTGTGGATCGAAACAAACTGTGGAACGGGAAACACCTTTTTAACAATCTTTAACTCAAAAAGTGAATAAAATTGCAGTTCTAGTTTACGTAGAAGCCCGTTTACACCAAGTACGAATCCAGAAAACTTACAAGGAAGAGGCCATGAAAATAAAATGTTTTTATTTCGGGGTTAAAAGACCATCATGAACAAATCTAAGGGTTATATAAAGCAGTCGCTCGTCCCTAATTTAGGCGTATGTTTGTCCAGTTAGGGGGGGGGGGGAAACGCCTCTGACAACTCTGCAACCAGAGCGGCGAGAACCTTCACTATCTATATTTGTACTAAAAATGAACTCAATCTCCCTACAACAACTATCGTGTTGGCTGAGTGGTCGGAGGGGGGGGGGGCATTCGTCCGAGAGGGGGCTGGGTTCGAATACCAGATGAATGAGTGGCGCACATGTCTTAAATCAGCTGGTTCTCTCCCTTCCTGGATACCAAAGGCCCTAAATGAGGGACTGCTTATATAACCTTACGAGTTGTTCACAACGGCTGCAGTACCTGGTTTCTGTACAATCAGACTCCACATTTTTCTCGCTAAACTCCGCTGCGATTTAAAAATACCATTAACCCTTTAAGCGGCCGATGTTTTTGAACCACATGGTCCCCAAACTTTTCTAAGCTCCCCAAACAGAAATAGTTCACATAGCGACTTGATTCTACGAAAGCTACGAAAACCTCTCCCACGTCAGCAGCACTGAACATAAAAACTTGTCACTGGTGATAATATCTCGCTTCTATAGTCCTCTGCTCCATGACCCTAGACCAGCGCAGGATTTAAGGCTTTTGGGGTCCTAGGCCAAATTTTCATCCCCACCCGGCCACCCATACTTGAATTTGCTCCTGTAAGATTTTCTAATAAACTTATCTTTAAGTTAATATAATAATTGGTAGTATAATTTTATTGTTATATAAGTATTATTTGAATAAAAATTATTTTGATTTAACTCATTAAGGTTATAAAAAAAATATTTGTAAACATAGTCAAAGAGATTCATGCTTATCCAGGAGCAATACTTTACATTTTGAATGCGCTCTCTATCGCACATTCAAAATGTAAAAAACTACACTTTACGTCGAATGCGCTCTCTATCGCACTCGTACGAACACGGGCGTGCCGCCCCGGTGGCGCAGTGGTCTAAGCGATGGCCTCTGATCATTCGTCCGAACGGGGTCCGGGTTCGAATCCCGGTGAGGCATGGATGTTGTGTTTGTCTTACGGCACTGGCTCTCTCCCTTCCCTGGAACCAGTGACCCTAAATTAGGGACGGGCGACTGCTTATAGCCCATTGAGTTGCTCACGGTGGTCGTTAAACCTCCAATAAAAGAAAAGAAAAATAAAGAACACGGGCGTACTCACAATGGACCTTATCCACCTTGAATTGCATCATGGGAAAACTTTGCCGTGTCTGCGGACCAGCAATAGTTTGTTTACAAGAGTTTTCTCATTGCTTAAAAAGGAGTTACGTTCCAGGGGTTTAGGAAAATGACGATTTTCGTAAATTTATTAATGACATGCCTAACTTTTTCTTATCATATGGTTGTGCTAATAAATCCTGAAACCTAAAAACGTACAGAAGAAAGAATAACTTTCCATAATTTTCCTCTGAAATTGCCGAAACTGTTAAAGGAATGGCTGAGTAAATGAAACGCGGTGATTTCCAGCCAAATGTGCATTCTCGAATGCGTTGTGCCGGGGCTTCCGGGACTCTCCCCTCCTGAAAAATAGAGGGAGGGAGAGTCAGGTTGTGCCCACTTTAACGAGGAAGATTTTGAATATTATGGCACTAAGAATAGAAGGCGGTTAAAACGTGGTAGTATTCCTTCGATATTAAATTTCCAAAAAAATATGAAAAAAGGGAAAACGAATTGCATATCTAGATCGGTAAGTTACGAATTAACTTCTGCGTTCTTTCCCCAAAGAGCGGAATATGTCTATAAGTTTTCTTTTAATTAGTGGTACGTATTCATTTTATTTTTAAGTAGATTGCCTAGCGGGGGTGACAAGGAGAAGTTTTTAGTTGTTTTTTTTAACCCCATTTTGTTTCCATATTACCTATTTGTCTGGAGTTCTAAATATCTCGTTTTGCAAAAAAAAAAAAAAAATCCAGGTTTATGTTTCAGATGTTTCCCCAATGTCTGACAATAAGAACGCGATATTTAATATACCGTGTCTGAGAAATGCTTCATTAAAAATTTCACCATAACTGATGGCGATGCTGCCCTGCATCATTTGAAATAAACATCGAACACAAAATTGTATTGGCATATTTTTGCAACCTTGGTTTGTTCTTCGAGGATATTAATTTCATGTTCTTCGCCCTGTAGCTCTATTAATTCATTGGCAGACTCCAAAAAGTTAACACTTTAAGAAGTGGCCAACAGTAAGGAGTAATCTAATAGCGACAACATTGAATCAGCAGCCATGTTGGTGTACAGAAATCCACTTCGGACGTCACATGAATAAGGTCCATAGAGCTATTATTACGTTCTTATTTCTTTAGTTATCGTTCAAGATAAAATAAAAAATGACCACTACTTTATTTCATTCAAGTAAATTAAAATAACGGTACCTTGCTTTTCTAAGTTTTCTGTTCCAGGCTCTCCGTTTTTCTAGATTCTACACCTGGGGCCCTCTAGAGCCTGGGGGGGGGGGGCCCTAGGCCGCGGCCTAGTCGAAAATCCGTCGCTGCCCTAGACATGATGGGGAAGGCTTGATCCCGTGACAGGGCCAACGTCCTACTGGGTAGAAAAACAAGTGCGTCAAACGTCTTTTCTCTTTCCTTTCTTAAGTTAGGTTAGATGACATGGTTATAGCCCTTCCAGCAGATAATCAGTTAGAAGTGATTAGGGTCAAACATCCTCTTAAATGACCAATTTGAAAATCAAAGTGGTCATTTAGGAGGTGGTCATTTACTGTCAGTCACCCCCCTAAATGACCACTTTGAGAAGCTAAAGACAAAGCATCGCTCTCCGACGAGCAAGTTCCTCATTTGAGACGTGCTCGACACACTTTTTAGACAGGGAAGATATTCGTTCGAGCTAATTGTAGCTAAATGTTGCTAACCCCGAGTTAATTCGTTCCAGCAGGTTAAACGGTTAATCATCCCCAAAACAGTACTTCCCTCGCAATACCATCTGAGGAGGAGACACTTCCAAACCCGCTGCAACGACAAATGTATGAACATTATATGAAACGCAAATATGCTCATTTGAGGTATATTTCTAATTTTCTTTAAATGCAACAATCTGTTTTGCCTTTATTATTAAACAAACCACAAGCACCCGGTGGCGCACTGGTCTAAGAGCTGGCTTATGAGAGTTCGTCCTAGTGCTCAAGATAACGAGAAGGCACTGGGAAATTTGCACATGGTGTTTTGTATACGTCATTCGCAGATATAATTTCTGTTTGCCCCCTCCTGAAAACTAAGCTATGGGCTGCCATGTTGCACAGGGGAAATCCTTAGCTCCAAAATAAAAACGAAAATGTCAAATAAGAAATTTTCTCTTAGCAGACGAAAGTACATCTCAAAGAAATTAAGTGCAACTCATTTCTGTAAAATACGTTGAGAGTAACCATCCCATGGAAACATTTCTTTAATAAAGCCGCTCCGGCGGCGCAGTGGTCTAAGCGCTGGCTCGAGTTGGGTCCGAGTTCGAATCCCGGGGAGGCATGGATGTTGTGGTTTCTTACGGCACTGGCTCTCTCCCTTCCCTGGAACCAGTGGCCGGGGCAGCAGTAGTATAAGCGATCGCTTCTGATCATTCGTCCGAGATGGGTCCGGGTTCGAATCCCGGTGAAGCATGGATTTTGTCTTACAGCACTGGCTCTCTCCCTTCCCTAGAACCAGTGGCTGATGGCTCAGTGGTCTAAGCCACGGCTTCTGACCACTCGTCCGAGATGGGTCCGGGTTCGAAACCAGTTGAGACATGGGTGTTGTGTTTGTCTTACGGCACTGGCTCTCCCTTCCCTGGAACCAGTGGCCCTAAATAAGGGACGGGCGACTGCTTATAGCCCATTGAGTTGCTCACTGTGGTCGTTAAACCTCCAATCGAAAAAATATATATGTAGTAAATATTCAAAATCTGTTTGTCTGAAACAATAGCTGATTCTAAAGATTCAGAAATCAAGAAAAAAAAATTGAATTACAACAATCATGTTTCGGGGCCAAATGGAGCTCGAATTTTTCTGGTAATACAGCGGGCGTTCAAAATTTTCTCACAAAGCTAGCAGGGATATACCTAATGAGGTCAGAATAATACTTCTGGAGATTCCCTGAGTCTTAGCCGTGAAACAGCAAAGTGTGGGAATTTGAGGTTGTTTACATGATACCCATGTTATTTCAATTCAGGCGCGACGCTACAGGTGGGCTTCAGCCCCCCCCCAAATATTTAAGCAATTAGAACACGTGGATTTGTGTGTCCTAATTGCTTACACAATATTAAATATTTTGCCCAATTTTTTTCAAAACTGTTAAGCAGTTAGAACACAGCCATTTCTAAATTTTTAGGGAACTTGAATAAGCCTATGCATTTTTTCGAATCCAAAGAAATCTTGTCATATAAAATTAATATTCTGTTAAATTTAGTGTTGTAGTATTTGCGAAATGGAGGTAGTAAGTACTCCGAGCGAATGTTTGAGAGAGTAGTAAAAAGACATTTTTGTAATTATACTCGTAGTTTAAAAGGATTAGAGAGAAAAATATATTCCTAATCAGATTCAAATTCATGAACAATCTTATGACAAATAAATATTTAAAAAAAGATTAAAAAAACAAACAAACGATGTAAGCTAAAATGGCGAAGAAATAGTAACTTGTTAAAGGTCATGGAGATTCGTATCCACGGTTCCCTTTACCACATAGGAAACATTGAATAAATACTGTGTACAGTATGTACCACAAAACTTTTACTGGGGATAACATCATGAGCGTCGGGTAAAATCTAAGTAAACGGAATTTTTTTTTTTTTTGGTCAAACTTTCTGCCAAGCACTTCGAAATTTGTGCCCCACCCGTATGATGCGCAGCCACCCGAATAGCCCCCCTAGTTCTGAGCTGCTGACGTTGCCACTGTCTGGATGAGATATAGGTGGTGTTTTGTCTTCACGGCACTGACTCTCTATTGCCTGCTGGAAGAAGTGGCCCTAAATTAGGGCTAGTCAATTGTTTACAGCCCATAAAGTTGCTCCGTGGCACACACCGACTCTAACACAGCTCTTCACCTTACTTTGTATAGATTTCTAGTAGAGCTTCCTAACGCTAAAATAACGCACTCGAGCTTGATACCACTAACAGAAACAAAGCTAAGCACAGGTTTGTTCGCAATAATAAAAAGAATCTGAAAGGTGCACTTTTTCGTTAACAGTACGTCCAAGTTCAGCATAATGCGACCATACCTTTTCAGTTCATGTATTTAAGTAGGAAACACACACAAACCTTCGCAATTTTGCATTCAGTTACGAAGAACAATAGTACCTGCGACATTAGCTACAACGGGGAACTAAGGGATGCAAATTAGAAAAACTGGCGTCACTGTTTCGAAAATAAAAATAATTCGTATATTCAGCTCTTGAAAATATACACTGAAGTTCCTCCAAGTGTTTTCTCGAAAACCAGACAAATTTTCACTGTGGAAACACTTGCATACAGTGAGCAAGTGTTCCTATTAGGGGTATTCAAAAGCTTCCGCCGTTTTAAGGAGAAAGACAGGAACAATACCAGTATACATTTATTCAACGAAATATTGGCCGTTAGCATAAATTACCTTTACCATTTTTCAGGCAACAAATGAATGAATACCCCTGTGATAGGAGGACTCTGGTTTTGAGGTGAAGAACGCAGTGACGAAATTTTCCACCTCTGGAACTGTGGTGAACCGCTGTTCGGCTAGGGCATGTTGCATTGAGCAAAAGTGATGAAAGTTTGAGGGTACAATGTCCAGGGAGTATGCAGGGTGCGGTAAAACCTTCCAGTGTAACTGTTCAAGGGTTGATTTCGTGGTGGCACCGACATGTGGTCTGGCATTATCGTGTAACAGGATGACTGGGCGGCGTCCTTTACCTGTTTCATGGGCATTTTTGATAGATTGTGGCGTTCAGTTTCATCAACTGATCGCTATGTCGTTGTGCAGTTATTGTTTCGTCCGGTTTCAACAATTCGTAGTACAGCACTCCGTGCATATACCACCACACACACACAACAGCACCTTTCCCCCGTGGATATCCTGTTTCGCAGTGGATGTTGACTGGCCTGGGTCGATCCAGGATCGCTTGCGTACGGGATTGTCGCAATTAGACTCGTTTTTCATTCCCGGTGACAACCTTCCACAAGAAATTCTTTCCTTGAAACCTCTTCAGTAACGACATGAAGATGCCCAACCGTTGACCAATATTACGCTCCGTTAAATTATGCGGAACCCACTTATAAATGTTCTGGATCTTCCCCAAGGCCTGTAGACGACGTACCACCCCCGTCGATTGAGCCACTTTCAAACGTTTCGCCACTGGCGTAGTCGATTGTGTGGCACTCTTGCAACAGCGATTCCAGCTCCTCGTCTGCGTGTTCCAGCGGTCTACCTGCACGTGTCTTGTCTTCCAAGCTTATATCACCTTTCTTAAACCTGGCAAACCATTCTGGACACGTCCGCTCACCCATAACCGTTTCGCCATACGGCAGACATATTGAACCGTATGCTTCACTCGCACGTTTTCCTAAATCAAACATGAATAAAAAAAAAAAAAAACCGGAAATGAACTTTATCAACCGCCATGCTTGCCTTCATGTAAGAACTGACAGCACTGGTCGCCAGCCGGTTAGACCCCTACAGCGCTCCCTGGCGGCGGAAACTTTTTCATGCCCCTAATTACAATAGCTGTGTTTTGGTCAACTTGTGCTACAACACAAAACAATTCGCAGTAGTATAACAGTACTAATGGTAACAGTCACACAGGTCACAGAACTGGAAGTCTAGGGTGGTCGACCTTTAAAAGTCTCATAAGTAAAACCTCAGATTGGTGTTATAACATCAGGCTTTGACAAAATAAAACAAGAACTTATTTTTTTTCACTTATATTATACGCTACTGTTGGTCTGTAGGCCTACAGAATTATTTTTCTTCAAGGTGTTTTCACTTTTAACACACTATTTTTTGTTTGATTAACAGTTACTGATGCTTCCGGAAGCAGTGTCCTGTAGTAATCAGCTGGTGTATAAGGAACGCTGTTTACCTTGATATCTTCCTTCAATCCTACTCAAATCAGTTATGTTGATTTAAGTAATCTGCCAAAGCTGCAAATGAAAAAACCTAGTAAGTAGGAAGAGCAAATTTAAATTCGTATGAAAATCCAGCGTTCTGTAAGTTCAGCAGTTAGTTCAAATGTATGTATAAGTTCCACAATACGAAGTCAACTAAGATTTTTTTTAAATGGTTCTCCCAAGTTTTCATTTACGGCCAAATAATTTGTTTTCTGGTATCTGTTACCAATTCCTTTGTGCAGATGGTCCAAAAGAGTGGTATTTCACAACTCTCTCGCATACTGTTTTCAACAGAAGTATCATCGGGCATTCGCACAGTAACCAACGCGAACCACAAATCATAACACTGCGTCATTTCGCTGCAGCATTACACAGGGATTATCTCACCCCTTCTCAAAATAAATAATGCTAAACAGGCAAACCCCCCCCCCCCCCTACACAAAACTAATTTCTTTCAACCCTTTCGCAATTTAAAATTTTCCTAATGGCTTTCATAGAACTTCCAGAAATACATTTGAAATAATCACCATCAGAAGTAAGTTTGTTGAACGGCATTATATTTGCAATAGTAATATCTTGAATTACAGTGGAATTTCCTTAGCCTACATAATTGGAACCGGGGAAGTATTTGATAGCACGATAGATTAATAAAAAATAATTTTAACATAGACTACCTTTTTATTCATTATAAATGCAATATGAAAAACAAATCTATAAAATAAAATTATCGTATCTGTCAGTCGCCGACAGAAGAAATTGCTGAACGTTGAAACTTGAAATTTGGCAGAAAGCCTCAGAGGAACAAGAGTGTGCGGAGCACATCGGAGCAATTTCTTGAAATCCAAATTTTCAGAGTTTTGATTTAATTTTTGAAGCACTCAATCATTGTTGAAATTTGCTCTTTCGGTATGTTGTCTCATGCAGCGATAGTTCATTTCATGTGTGTGAAAAAAAATTTCATCACATGCTTTTGCGCAGCAATATTTCATTACTTTTCAACATAATATACAATACAAATTTGGAAGACGTGAATCCGTTTATTGGTGTAAATATGACATTAAGTCAGATAATATCCGAAAACTTCAAAAATTCATTGACCAGGAGCGGGAACCGAACCCGCTTCTCCCGGATGGCGTCCGAGTATGCTAACCACTAGACCACCCAAAACGACCAAGTTTCCGAGAATATAACCATCACAGGATTCGGTCGAAGCAACTGGCATTCATTTATATATTCAAATTAATCGGAAACTTTAAACTTAGTCGCTCTGGGTATTAAAATATAGAAACCTTGTGCGTTTCATGCCCTTGAGAAACAGCTGTGTGGGAACCGTAAAGGATAGGGGAGTGATTTACACATGAGCTGTAAGTTCAATTCTTCAAAGGATGAAAATGAAGCTACCCATAGCGCTCGATCACATCTTGCCCAAGCCCCAGATCATCCCACTAAAATTGTAATTTTTGTTATATCATTAACTTAATATATTCAATTTGAAGAGCTTCTTCACAGAATGAAGAATTGGGACTAATAGATTACATGCAAATTTTATTTTTGTAGCAATCAGTATATACTTTTTCCACTTCGGAGTTGTTTTTTTTTGTGGGGGTGGTGAGATTGCTATTAATTTAAGATTGAAAATTCATTCTGATTGACGAGATTCTAATGAAATAGACAAAGTCGTCGCTCTTTCCACGTTTTTCTTTAATTAACATGCAGCAACCGGAAAATAGTATTTCGACACCACTGGGATCGAATTCCAGATCTCTCGATAACTAGCCGAGTGAGATCGCTTGACGTTACCGTAGCGTAAGGCGATCGCACTCTGCTAGTTATCTAGAGATCTGGGATTCGATCCCAGCTGTGTCGAAATACTATTTTCCGGTTGCTGTATGTTAATTAAAGAAAAACGTGGAAAGAGTGATGACTTTGGCTATTTATATTGTCTCCACGTATTAGGAAGATTTTAACCGGGATTCTAATTGCCCGACTTTCTTACTTCATGAAAATCTCTATTAAAAGGGGGGCTGCAGTCTCGGCATCTTAAATTTCTGGGTTCAAATCCACCTGAATCACTAATGATTAGTTGAGGTTCAGAAGTCTCGTTAATCTGTCGGTCTCGGGGTAGAGACACCTAGTTACAAATAAGTCTTATCCCAGTCCTCGGGGTAGTATAAGTGGTAATTGCTGAATCCACAAACCAACTCAAATCCGGCCGCCGTGGTTTCTGACTTCTGGTGCAATAGTATTTATTCCACGGAATGGTCAATTACATTTTCAAACAAAGGAGTTTTTCTTCCAGGGATTTTGTTTATCTTTTAAGTTTTGAAGATTTTCTGGCGAAGGTATTTTTTCGGATAATTTTCTTAGTTAATTATGAGCATATTGGTACTTCAAAATTCCCATTTCGAGCATTGTCTTGACGTACTCTGGATCCACCAACGCTATGCAGTCGAACTGGATTGACTGTCTACAAAATCGTGTCAGATTTCATCGAAGCTACCATCATGACTGGCATGCTGTGGACAATGTTTTTATTCCATGCATTCCAATGTTTCCATCATACTTTCCATTTTCGGTTTAAACACGCCTACACAGTTTAGTCTCAGTCTCACCATGAGTAACAACAAGCACACGGCCAATCGTTAAAAATTGTTGGACAGCCTGCAAAACCCATACTTTTCCCGTGGCCAGTTCTGTATTGGTATTTCTTATTCTTTCCTGTTATTTTTACTTCCTTTATTTTGATTCTTCTTCTCTCCTCAATCCTAAGGTTGGTGGGTAGCATTGCTTATCATCCGCAAAGGAATTTTTTTCCTGAGCCATAAGCTCGATGTTCCGGTAAGGGTCTTCCTCTTATTTGACTCATATATTGAATTCTTGGGCGCCCTCTTCCAGCTTTTCCTTCCATTCTACCTTCACTCAAGTTAGCACACCACTCCAAATGTCTTATGAGGTAGCATTTCAAGCTGTCTTTTTCTTCCTATAGTTCCCAATATTTCTAGTCTTTCTTGAACCTTTTTTAACACTTCCATATTTGTCATTTTTTCTGTCCAAGCAATTTTCATCATACATCGCCAGCAGCATATTTCAAATGATTGTAACTTTGCCCTGTCTCTTTTTTGCAGTGTTCAAGTTTAAGATGCATAAAGTGCTACATTCCATATAAAGGTTTTTATAAAAACTTTATTTCCAGAGAGATGGACTTGGATGTAATAGTCCTCTTTTCTTAATAAAAGCATTCTTTGCTTGTGCTATCCTAGTTCTCACATCTTTTACATTTCTTCCATCGGATGTAAAAATGCTACTAGGTAAATGAGGTCCTTAACTTGAGTTACTCTTTTTTTCTTTAATATGATATTAATCTGTCGCTTTCAGTCTCTGGTGCATTTCTTTCATCACTTTTGTTTTTTTCACATTTATATTCATTTATCTCAAGAATCTTGTTCAATTCTTCTAATGACCTTTGTAAGATCCTTTCATTATCTGCCATTACTGCAATGTCATTAGCAAATCGTATTTAATTTGATTACAGGAGCATATTTCAATTAAATGTTTACATGCAATATATCAGATTCATAATTTAAGAAAAAAAAACCTCTGAAAACCCTGACCCAGAAGTATTTTTTGTTAAATCCGGGCAACGCCAGGTCCCTTTGCTAGTAAGGAATGAAACTAGTATGCTGTATATCAAGCTGAAACGCATGGAATAATTAATACTGACTTAAAATCAAACTGTTCTTTCTATACAAGAACCACAGAAATTTGAAAATTTTATCTTCCTGGAACGCGAATCGAACCGCACCTCCCGATTTGCGCTCAAGTATGCTTAACCAGAGTATGAGTAGCATACTAGAGCGCAAATCGGGAGATGCGGGTTCGATTCCCGTTCTAGGATAAAATTTTCAAATTTCCGTGGTTATGTTACATGAAAGAACAGCTTTATTTAAGTAAAGTATGCTGTATATAATGAAATTCACAAAATGGGAAAAATTACATAAATAAAAAAATATGGACATTTATATTAAAACTCAGTAACTGTTTCAAATTCTTCCTTTTCTTTGTGGACATATATCGCCAACGCATGAAGAACAGTATGTCTTTATATTATATTCTATGTTAATGCACCTAAACGGTGAAAATGACCGGTCATTCTTAATAGTGTGTGCTCATTAACCACACAAAAACAGTTTGAATAAAATAGGACATCGGATCGCACGGAGTATTCTGTATTTAAATAAGGAGCTTTCTTCGACCATTTACACGTTGAAAATAAAAAAAACTTGGTGCCACGGCACAGTACGTTCTTTACACAATAAATTTATTTAGAAAGAGGCCTAGAATCTGAACTCTTAGGTCCGATTTAATTATACTCTTCTTCGGTCTTTCACGTGAAATGGCGAGTTTGAATGTCATCTGATCTAGGGCACAATACCTTTCTAAAACACATGCGTCGATAAATCTTTCCCTTAAGGTTTCATTTCCTTTTCTGAGAGTTCAACTACCGCTGGATTGTAGAAGAGACGCTGAAAACTAAACACCTCCGCAGCGGGCAATGTTTCCAGCGTCAACAAAGTTTTTAAAGTTTGCTAGTGTTTCCTTAATTGGGTCTTGCTAACCACAAAGGAAAGAAACGAGGTCGGCTGATTTTTCTTCGCCGAGCAGAAGGTAGCGCATAATAATAACGTTGCAGGATTTTAGTCATCCGCAAATAACGATACTGCTTTTACCACTAGTTTTTATTTTGCGACTCGAACTAGTTTTGAGTGACCCAATATGAAATCGGACAGAGAAAAACGCCTTCTGTCTTCATCAGACATGGAAAACAACAAGATATGATCTGACATGGCAGCTAGCACGTAATTCATGATAATACACATCGCTTTTGACATTTGTGGACCAGAAACAGAATAAGACGCTGGGCTTTAGAAAGAAGTGATTTTGACAGTAAGTCACGCTGGCAGGTCGCAAAAATAATAAGAGGAAAACATGCGAGTGACTGATCGCAGCTTATCCGACATAATAAATTGAAAATTGTCATAAAACAGGATGTTTAAGAGTTAAACCCTGAATTTGGTGGTGTCTTCTTTAACGAGAACCTTGATATTCTTCCTTAAGAAATCATTTTTGATAGATGCAGTCTCCATGGGATTCCGTTTGCATCATTAAAGAACTTCATTTAAAACTTAGTTCTATCCAGGGCTGCTCGGGTAAAGCGGTCAAGATGGGATCTATATTCCCATTCTTGCTGAGGTAAATGATTGTGCTGTGAGTACTACTTCCTGAACCCCCACAAAAAGAATATTCATTTTCACACACACACACACAGTGTGGACAAAAGTAATTTGACAACTTCACGTAGGCGCAATGGTGTGCTTCCGCAGCAGACATGTGGTCGATAAGGCATAGAAACGGAAACAAGAGTACGCTCAAGATCAATCGCTGATATAATAAGAGAGAGAGAGCTCAGAGTTTGAAAAGGGCGTTATAATAAGCTGCTCCGGTGGTGGTATGAGCATAAGAAGCATTGCTGATGTCAGACAGGTGACTAAATCGACTGTGGCCTTTGTCATCAACAAGTGAAAGAAGACGGGACATTGCAGAAATTCACCTCGCCCTGGAAGACCCACGAAACTCCAACCCAGGGACAAGAGGGTGCTGTAGAGGGAGATCCGGAAAACCAGGTCCCAACGAATGCACGCCATAGCTCCAAAGATGGTATGGTCTCCACCAAGACACTTCGAAGATAGGCCCATGCACTCTGGTATCATGGCCGTGCAGCCATCCATAAACCTCTCGTCACAAAGACCAATAAAGCCACGCGGCTACGATAGGGTCAACAGCACAAAAATTTGACTTTTTTTTTTTTTTTTTTGATTGGAGGTTTAACGACCACCGTGAGCAACTCAATGGGCTATAAGCAGTCGCCCGTCCCTAATTTAGGGTCACTGGCTCCAAGGAAGGGAGAGAGCCAGCGCCGTAAGACAAACACAACATCCATGCCTGACCGGGATTCGAACCCGGACCCCTTACGGACGAATGATCAGAGGCCAGCGCCTTAGACCACTGCGCCACCGCACCGGCAAAAAAAAAAAAAATTGACATTGGAGCAACGAATCGCGCTTCACATTCCTATCAGATGGACGTGTGTGTCTGGGTTTGGCGGTTACCCGGAGAACGTCTGTTTCCGAAGTTTACAATGCAGACTGAAGCACGGAGGCGGTGGAGTTATGGTAAGGGGCTGTTTCAGATGGTACGGTGTGGGCAAACTGGTTTTTATTAATGGTAACATGCTGTAGAGAGATATCCTGGATAACTCAATGCTCCCAGCGTTGTGGCAGTTCTACGGGCACGACGCTTGTTTCTTCCAGGAAGACAGTGCCACTTGTCATGTTTCCAGATTTACAATGGAATGGTATGAAGGAAATAAGGCCCTGGGGATAGAATGGCCAGCTCAGAGCCAGGAGCTCAATCCTATTCAAAACCTATGGGTTGAACTTGAACGACGGGTAAGGTCAGGTCTAGACTAATATGACCTTCACTGACAGAGGTAGTCGATGTACTCAAGGCGGAATGGAGAAACATCCCTCTCTCCGTACTTGGACTTGTGGACAGTTTAACTCGACGCGTGGCTGCTGTAATCTCTGCAAATGGAAAACCTGCCCGCAATTGATGTAAATACAATGCTGTTTTTCTATTTACTTACAGTGTCCAATCATTTTTGTCGACACAGTGTGTACACACACAACCATTATCTATACACTGCTTGCTGAATGTAAGTCTCACCAAATGCTTTCTGCAAACTTTTGTCTTAACCCTTTAAAACGCCGATGTACCTGAACCAAAAGTTGACCAAATTTTCCTACGCTCCTAAAATGGAAGTGTTCTCATATAGACCAGGTTATACGAAAGTTACAGCAAAACCATTCTTTTCCCTATTTCATCTCAGGAGTATCGATTATAAAGCTGTCGCTGGTTGTAAGTGCTTCCTTAGAGTTCTTAATCTTACAGTATGTAGTCTTATTCCCTTCTAGTCATTTATTCTGTGCTCCATTACCCAAGGAATGAATCGAAAGGGGTAGTCTCCAGGCCACAGATATCATGCCAATGGATAGAAACAAGTTACTCAAACATATTTTCCTTTCTTTGGTTCGTCGCCTTTTTTATAGCATTATTAGCGGAGAAAATAATTTAAGAAGGATTAATGACAATCATACCCCCTCCCCCTAAATGATCACTTAGAATGGCAAACCTAAGGTACAATCAACGCTGTCTGATGCGCAGGTTCACTCGTTCTTGTCGCATTCGGCCCACTTCTTATACAGTGAATGCATTCGTTCGAGCCGATTTCAGCATATTTTGTTAATCCCGAGTTAATTCGTTGCAGTCGGTTAAAGGGTTAAGCCAATCTCCTCGTCACTCCGACATGCTTCCGAATTTTCAGACCACCCAACTCCCACATGGTCGCAGTCTGTTCCTATTCCTTGAAATCTAGTCTATTATTTCAGTTCTCCAACAGTGGCCAGTTCTTGTAGCAACATGTTCAGCCCATTGCCATTTCCGCGACTTTATCTTGACCGTGATGTCATCAACTCCAGTCATTTTCCTGCTCCAGGAGTAGTTCTTCCTATCATTCCTGGTTATGACAAGCATGCACCTCTCCAAGATTCTTTCAGTAGTTTGCAGCCTCCGGATGTCGATGTCTTTTTTAGTTAAGGTCCATGTCTGTGATCCAAAAGTAAGAAATGGAAGGATGAATTCATTAAACACTTAAGATATTCCACTTCCAAGAAAAGTGACTTCGTGCAGAGTATGATAAACATGATAATACTACTATCGACGCACGATTAAAATTATGAATGATCTCAAAATGACAAAACATTGATGTTTAATATGATCATAGGTATACACGTTAAAATGTTAATTAAAATTATTAAAAAACACGAACTTTCGGTTTAGCAACTAATCCATTATCAGGTGTAACACTACAGACGAAGCTCAAAGGTTCAAGGTATTATATATAAGTGAAAGGCAGGTCGGCCACCGCGCAGCAAGGCACAGCGCAGACTCAGAAAAATTAGATTTAGGTCCACAATGGTCAATGATCGCCATCTGGTGGGTGTCTTAACATGGAGGGCCAAATCACTTATAGACAGTACCGAATCCGGCATTTGGGCCTCCATGATAAGACACCCACCAGATGGCGATCATTGACCATTGTGGACCATCTAATTTTTCTGAGTCTGCGCTGTGCCTTGTTACGTAGTGGCCGGCCACCTATACAATAACCTTTTTTTTTTTTAGGGTTTAACGACCACCATGAGCAACTCAATGGCTATAAGCAGTCGCCCGTCCCTAATTTAGGGCCACTGGCTCCAGGGAAGGGATAGAAGCCAGCGCCGTAAGACAAACACAACATCCGTGTCTCACTGGATTCGAACCCAGACCCATCGCGGACGAATGATCAGAAACCATCGCTTAGACCACTGCACCACAGGTACGGCTATAATGACTTGAACCTTAGAACTTCGTCTGTAGTGTTACACCTGATAACGGATTAGTTGCGAATCCGAAAGTTCGTGTTCTTTTAATGATTTTAATTTTTAACGTGTATACACCTATGAATCCTATTAAACATCAATGTTTTGAGATCATTCATAATTTTTATTCGTGCATCGACAGTATAGTGTTATATTTATCACATATAATGGAAAATTGCTCTCGAAAATTGTACAGTTACTTCCAAATGTTCTAAAATCAAGTTTTATAGGCCTATCAATTACGCGCACGCGCACATACGCGCACGCAGTATATTCTTTTGTTTAAAAAAATTAAGGTTAATAATTTCTCTTTGCTTAAAATACGTGTTTTTGGATAACATACTATATAGTCAATGCTAAAGAAGGGCAACAGAATGAAACTTTGATACCTAAAATTAGGTAAATTCTGTAACGGAAACCATCTTTCAAATACTCTTATAGTTTACAGATGTAGAAAGGCTTTTTTCATCATGAACTTTTTTCAAGGGAAAACCACATAAGGAATGGGCATGGAGGGATCTCAATGGGATGGCAATTGAAAATGATTTTATTATATGTAACAAGGAATTTGTCATCTAAAACTGCAGTGTGCTAAACATGTTCAGCATAGGCAGTGACCACATAGAATGGTGACCTGTATGATGTACCTCAACACTAACTTCGAACGTGGCAAACTCATGAAACAAACTAAATGCATTGACATGACTGACCTTAAAAAAAGCGTCATAAGACCTTCAAATTGAGACTGGATAACAGACTCTCTGCTTTAGGTCTAACATGAGAATAAGTAGATATCTCTGAAGTTAACAGAAAACTAACCCAGGCTCTTATATAGTAACAGCAACAAAAGTAGGTGGCACTAGGAACAAATTGCATAAGAAGAAAATATCAGAAAGAACAAAAATGCTTAGGCAAAAGAGAATGGAGATTAGGATAAATAAAGAACATGTAACTTCTAGAGTGGATATACACTGATCAGCCATTCCATTACGACCACCCCCAGCCTAGAGAAATGAGCGCGTCTGGAGGCCGAACGGTGGCGCAGGTGAAGTTCACAGAGCAGTATACCGATTTATCGGAGTTTGATAAAAGACAAATTGTGATAGTGCGGCACTTCGGAAACGGCGCGGCTTGTTCGCGTGCTGCTGTAGTGAGCATGTTATCAAAGTGGTGCACAGACTGCCAAACGACGAACCCTCGCCCAGCCGTGTGTCGTCCGCAGCTCATTTGTGCCAGAGGAGAGCGAAGACACAGTTGCGCATTGTTCACAGCGACCGCAGGGCCACATGCGACAAATCACCCGCAGCTACAACATTGGTGATCAGGGCAATGTGTCACAGCACACAGTTCATCGCAGCCTACTGTTCATGGGCCTGCGTAGCCGAAGACCCAGCCGGGTCCCCATGCTCATTGCACGTCATCGCCAACAACGCACGAAATGGGCCCAAGATCATCGAGATTGGACCGTAGATGATTGGAAGAAAGAAGCCTGGTCTGATGAATAAAGATTTCTGGTGCATTACGTAGAAGGCCGAGCGCGGATACGTCGATTACCAACGGAGGCTATGGCACCTGGACGCACTGTTGGGCGGAAACAGGCTGGCGGCAGCGGCGGTGTTATGCTGTGATGGGCAATGTTTTCTTGGAACACCTTAGGCCCCATTATCCCAATAGCACAAACCCTGACTGCTGTCAGTTATCTGAATATCGTTGCGGACCAAGTTCACCCATTCGTGGCAACTGTGTTCCCTGCTGGTGATGGTCATTACCAACAGGATAATGCGCCATGTCATACTGCCGGAAACGTCAGGGATTTATTCGAGGAACATGTTGGTGACTTTCTGTTAATGTCCTATCCTAGCCTCCAAATTCACCTAAAATGAACCCAATCGAACATTTGTGGTTCGATTTGGAAAAACGGGTTTGCGCTAAATCACCACCACCCCGAAGTGTACGGAAACTGGGAGGACCTGTTGTTGGCATTATGGTATCAGATACTCCAGGATACCTATCGCCACCTCAACGTATCGATGCCTCGCCGAGTGGTCGCAGTTATGCAGGCTAAAGGAGGTCCTACAGCTTATTAGGGTAGGTGGTCATAATGTAATGGGTCATCGGTGTATATAGACATATGCAAAACAGTGCGAAAAAGTATCACTGAAGGAAAGGAAATGCAATTGTGAACTGGGGAGAAAAGCAATTGAAAACAAACCCTGAAGAAGAAAAAAAGAAGGGACATCTCAATAATGGAAGAAAACAGATTATGGCACTGAGTAAAGAAGATGGCACTACAACATGAAATATGAGAAATTTTGAATACTGTGAAAGAGAACTACAGAAAACTATATGAAGGGGGGGGACGACAGATTTATTCCATACGTAAAGAAATATACCAGCACCAATGTTTCTCCAGTCCTCCCGGGAGAAGGTGCACACGGAATTATGAACATGAAACGGAAAAGAGCTTCAGAGGAAAATGGAATTACCAGTGGGCATTATACAAGAAGCCACTGGAGAAATAAAAACTTCACTCGCCCAAGTTCTCATTAGATGTCTCAATGAAGGGAACATTCCAGATGATTGGAACAATGCTACAACGATCCTGCTGCTACAGAAAAAAGTGATGCTGAGGATCAAGAACAGACTCAGCCTCCTATCAGTGACAAAATCTTCACTAAGATTCTTTCACGTCGCTTGAAGGTAACTCTAGATTAGGCTTAACCAAGAGAACGAGCTGGATTCAAGAGTGGTCACAGCACTATAAGTCATATCCATGCACAGAGAGAACTAATTGAAAAAGCGAGGGAATATGAAATCCCACTATGTATGACTTTTCATAATTATAACAAGTTAATTGAAAGAGCGAGGGAATATGAAATCCCACTATGTATGGCTTTTCATAATTATAACAAGTTAATTGAAAGAACGAGGGAATATGAAATCCCACTATGTATGGCTTTTCATAATTATAAAAAGTTAATTGAAAGAACGAGGGAATATGAAATCCCACTATGTATGGTTTTCATAATTATAACAAGTTAGTTGAAAGAACGAGGGAATATGAAATCCCACTATGTATGGCTTTTCATAATTATAACAAGTTAATTGAAAGAACTAGGGAATATGAAATCCCACTATGTATGGCTTTTCATAATTATAACAAGTTAATTGAAAGAACGAGGGAATATGAAATCCCACTATGTATGGATTTTCATAATTATAACAAGTTAATTGAAAGAACGAGGGAATATGAAATACCACTATGTATGGATTTTCATAATTATAACAAGTTAATTGAAAGAACGAGGGAATATGAAATCCCACTATGTATGGCTTTTCATAATTATAACAAGTTAATTGAAAGAACGAGGGAATATGAAATCCCACTATGTATGGCTTTTCATAATTATAACAAGTTAATTGAAAGAACGAGGGAATATGAAATCCCACTATGTATGGCTTTTCATAATTATAACAAGTTAATTGAAAGAACGAGGGAATATGAAATCCCACTATGTATGGCTTTTCATAATTATAACAAGTTAATTGAAAGAACGAGGGAATATGAAATCCCACTATGTATGGCTTTTCATAATTATAACAAGTTAATTGAAAGAACTAGGGAATATGAAATCCCACTATGTATGGCTTTTCATAATTATAACAAGTTAATTGAAAGAACTAGGGAATATGAAATCCCACTATGTATGGCTTTTCATAATTATAACAAGTTAATTGAAAGAACGAGGGAATATGAAATCCCACTATGTATGGCTTTTCATAATTATAACAAGTTAATTGAAAGAACTAGGGAATATGAAATCCCACTATGTATGGCTTTTCATAATTATAACAAGTTAATTGAAAGAACGAGGGAATATGAAATCCCACTATGTATGGCTTTTCATAATTATAACAAGTTAATTGAAAGAACGAGGGAATATGAAATCCCACTATGTATGGCTTTTCATAATTATAACAAGTTAATTGAAAGAACGAGGGAATATGAAATCCCACTATGTATGGCTTTTCATAATTATAAAAAGTTAATTGAAAGAACGAGGGAATATGAAATCCCACTATGTATGGCTTTTCATAATTATAACAAGTTAATTGAAAGAACGAGGGAATATGAAATCCCACTATGTATGGCTTTTCATAATTATAACAAGTTAATTGAAAGAACGAGGGAATATGAAATCCCACTATGTATGACTTTGCATAATTATAAAAATGTTTTTGATTATGTGAAACCATCAGCAGTTGTAATATGTTTGAAGTGCTGGGGTACTGAAGATGCATATATTAATAACATAAAACCTGCAAGTGCCAAGATTCAGCTGACGATACAGCGCCAATAGAAATAGGGAAGGGAGCGAAACACACACATGCAAGGTGGGCACTATATCTCCCAAACTCTCAATGCCACATTGCTGAATGTCTTTCAATCACTGAACTGGGAAGACAAGGGGATAAAGCTTAATTGAGATTATTTAACTCACCTTCGTTTTGCTGATGACATTTCTACAACTACTCCTTTAGAGCTTCAGAGAATGATCAGGAACTTGCTGACAAGAGTAAAGAAATGTTAAAAATAAACTTTCGGAAAACAAAATTGATGAAGGTTTAGCATTTGATGGGGAAAATCCAGAGGTAACCGATACCTACATTTACGTTGGAAAACATATCAAGCAAGAGTCACATTGATGAAATTAATCGGGTATAAAACTGGAGAGTTTTTGAAGTACAATTTTCAAAAGTAATATGCCATTATGTTTTAAAAGAAAAGTGTTGCATCAATGCATCCTTCTAATTCTTACATATGGAGCAGAGACATTGACCTTAACAAAAAAAGACATACAAAGGCTGCAGACAACAGAAAGAGGCATGGAGAGATGCATGCTTGGTGTGTAACAAGATAAGAGGAACTCGTGAAGCAGGAAAATGACAAGAGTGAAAGACATGATCAAAGTAAAATCCTTGAAATGGCAATGGGCTGTACATATAGCTAAAAGAAGTATAACCACCCAAAACGACTGAAATATTAGACTGGACACCAAGGAACAGAAAAAGCTCCAGAAGACGACCACGTGGGAGATGGGTGAATGAAATTCGGAAGCATACCAGAGTGACAGGCACGAGACTGGCTCAAGATAGACAGTTGTAGAAGAAACTTAGGGAGACCTTTTTTTTTTTTTTTTTTTGATTGAAGGTTTAACGACAACCGTGAGCAACTCAATGGGTTATCAAGCAGTCGCCCGTCCCTAATTTAGGGTCACTGGTTCCAGGGAAGGGAGAGAGAGCCAGTGGCGTAAGACAAACAACGTCCATGCCTTACCGGGATTCGAACCCGGACTCCTTTCGGACGAATGATCAGAGGCCATCGCTTAGACCACTGCGCCAACCAACCGTGATCTAAGCGATAACCGTGAGCAACTCACTGCTGGATGGCTGGAGCAGTGGACTGATAATGGTTGACAATGATTATATTGGCAAGGTTGTTCCCTTATCGCCTCATTCCCAAGAAAGAAAACAATTTGAATACTTTTTAAAAAGGCTTCTCCCCCAGTCCATTTCACTCCGCGACACAATTTTCTACCTAATGTGTAAAGCCCCGAAGTTTTTATTATCCGAAGAAAGGAGAAAATACTGATGGAGGGAACATCTATATTTCTAGAAAACCACTAATAGTGAGTTTGGAGAACCCGATGTTCAAGAGAAAAAAACCCTGCGCGTTCCATAAGTTTATCAGAGAACAATTTCATCAACAGAATGTTTCTCCTCCAATCACAGACTGCATATTTTTATGTGTTGAATTTTCGTTCCGAAGGAGTCTTTATTCACTGCTATGTCTTTCTATTCGTGTTAACCAGGGTTCGTGGAACGATTCATAACGCACCACGTGATTTATGCTAATTCCTATTTCCTGATCTTCACTACATCCCAAAGTCGTTGACACCGTGCCGGCTGCATCCGGCTGCTGCCATTCGCAAGCTCACCACACTTCTCTCCCCCTCCAATATGCTCATACATTCAGAGCCACTTTAAGCTGATACTTGAATCTTTTTGAAGATACACTGACAATAATAAAAATAAAGGAGAAGCGCAACTCATTCATAAGGTAGATGCTTTTTGTTTTCGTGATTCTTAAGACCCCAGTTGCCCCACACGTCTATTTCACACTCAAGCAGCTATCTTTTAAAATTTCACAGAGTTATTCACCTGCTTTGAAATTATTACGATGCGGGACACCGAATATTAAAGCATCTGGAAACAAAGATCCGTTGTATTGAACGAGCCTTCAGTTTGAAAGGGCCGGGGAGCGGAGATTAACGACCATCATGAGCAACTCTTAGGGTTCTAAGCAGTAGCTCATCCCTAATTTAGGGCAATTGGTTCCAGGGAAGAGCCAGCGCCATCACAGAAACACATCCCCCATACCGGACTCGAAACTATCTCAATTAAGTGGTAAGAACTCTGCCACCTTAAGGTATACGACATTCCGGGAACTTTTAGAAAAAAATATGCAAGAATGAGTATTTTGATTTTCTTATATGTAAAACACAAAACGTCTGTTTGTGTAAAGTGGTAAAAACTCTCGAACGCCGAACTGTGGCACCGTGAAATTTGCATAGTTTATTAATACCGGAATTTCTAGGTCAACGCAACTATTTTAAGATCTCTACGTTGTTCCGTTCGCGAGTTATGAATTAATTAATAAGCTTGTCAAT
Organism: Macrothele yani; assembly: GCA_039090855.1. NCBI lineage: Eukaryota > Metazoa > Arthropoda > Arachnida > Araneae > Macrothelidae > Macrothele > Macrothele yani. The sequence goes on along the minus strand of CM077001.1, from coordinate 34,702,170 downwards.
AAAGTCGGCGTCGTTTGCTACGTCATCGTTATCCTGATCCAAATCTGAAAGCACGTGACGGCATTCATCTCCGCTGCACATCCATACGTGTTTCTATTCTTTGAGAACTGTACATAAAAAAATACAAAAACGAACTTTGCGAAATCTAAACGAAATGGGCTGAAATTTTTATCAACACCATCAACTGATAAATAAGAAGAGTGCCGCAAAATTTCACCGGAATCCGGTCAAAACTTTTTAAAATATGCATGGAATTTTTAATTCATCGGTAAACAGAATTATATACGCAGAAACAAAGATACGTTTTTAAATTTTTCTTATCCCAAAGATTCGCCCCTTAAAGACGTCTGAAACAGAGCATTTGATCGTTGATAACAAGTTGTTACCGAATTTTGTTCAGTCAGTGTTCTAATGCTGTGTCTCCTGGACGCGTGTTAAAATAATTCGTAACGCTTTTGGTCAGTTTGATTCTACAGATTCCATACATTCTGTACTAAGTGCTGAAATAATCACTACGAATAGATAATTTGAAATGACCGAATTTTTGAAATCAGCTTTTTTCATTCTTGCAAGCATCAATTTTTCCCCGATTTTTTTCAGTAACGTATAAGGGAATATGAAATTAATAAAGCCTAAATCCCGGGCAAAGCCGGATAGTAAAGCTAGTATTTTAAAAGGAAGGTTAACACACAAAAGAAATTATATCAATATAAATTTTCGGGAAATTGGGAAACTTTTGAAAAAAATTAATGAAATATGTCGTCTACTGTAAACATGCTCTAAAATACAAAAGTTGCGGACACACAGATTAGCGAAAACATCAAAACGATCTACCCAATATGATGTAGGTCCTATTTCAGCCAAAAGAGCTCACCCGATGAGTTATAGATTCAACGAGATGTTTGTGCCTCTTAATATTTGGTACCATGACTGCAATAGACGATCAGAGTTGGAAACGGGTCAAAACTTTTGGACCCGAACATCACATAATCGGACCCGACCCGGACAAATCTGCTGTGAGCTATAAATTCGAATATATCATCATCAGCAGCAGCAGCATTGTCAACCACTAGCAATCCACTGCTGGTTAAAGGTCTCCCAAAGTTTCTTCCACAACGGACTGTCTTGGGTCAGTCTTCTCTATCCACCCATCTCCCACGTGTTCTTCTTCTGGGCCTTTTTCTGTCCTTTGGAATCCAGTCTAAAATGTCGGTTGTTCATCGGTGGTCCGTTCTCCTGGCAATATGTCCAGCGCGTTGTCATTTCCAGGATTTTACTCTGATTATGGTATCTTTCACTCTTGTTATTTTCCTTATCCACGAGTTCCCCTTTTTATCTTTCTCTGTTACACCAAGCATGCATCTCTCCAGACTTCTTTCAATTATCTGCAGTCTGTGTCTTTTTTAGTTAAGGTCTACGTCTCTGCTCCGTACGTAAGCACTGGAAGGATGCATTAATCAAACACTTTTCTTTTAAGACATAATTGAATATTGCTCTTAAAAATTGTACTGTTAGTCCCAAAAGCCCTCCAACCAAGTTTTATACGTCAATTAATGTCTTCACCAATCTGATTCTCGCTTGATATCTGCTGCCTATCAATCGATAGATCTTCATTTTTTGTAAAAGCATTGTACAACAGTTCTGTCTTTTTTTTTTTTATTGGAGGTTTAACGACCACCGTGAGCAATTCAATGGGCTCTAAGCAGTCTCCCGTCCCTAATTTAGCCGTAAGTACAACATCCATGCCTCACCAGGATTCGAATCCGGACCCCTTTCGGACGAATGATCAGAAGCCATCGCTTAGACCACTGCGCCACAGGGGGCGGCAGTTATGTCTTCTGAAAGTTCATTTTTAATCGCATTTCTTTACTCTTCACAGCAAGTTCCTGGATCACACTATGCAGCCCTGAAATATTATATTCAAAGACTTTTTTGATTGGAGGTTTAACGACCACCGTGAGCAACTCAATGGGCTATAAGCAGTCGCCCGTCCCTAATTTATGGTCACTGGTTTCAGGGAAGGGAGAGAGCCAGTGCCGTAAGAAAAACACAACACCCATGCCTCACCGGGATTCAAACCCGAACCTCTTTCGGACGAATGATCAAAAGCTATCGCTTAGACCACTGCGCCACCGGGCTTTCAAAGACCTCAGAAGGGTTCCTTGAAAATTATTTTTTTTTCTGTTCAAAAATAAAACAAATAAAACAGTGTCGAAATCGGGCCAGGAGAACCTTGACCCGACCCGTTTGACCCGTAAGAAATTGTTGACCAGTGACCCGTTTCCATCTCTGTAGACGATCCCGTAGCTCCAGTACATTACGTGATTGGGGTGATGCTGCTCGCACCTGTTTCCCCAACTCAAACCACAAATGCTCGGATTCCTGCCCGGTGAATTTGGGGGCCATGGCAATAAATGGAATTCCTCTTCATGCTCTTGGAACCATTCCTGAACCTTCTCCGTAGTGTGGCATGGAACATTGTCTTATTGAAAGACGCCATCTCCGCCAGGGAATGCGGTCGCCATAAAGGGTGTGTACTTGGTCAGGCACGATGTTCAGGTACGTGACAGATTCCAGAATTCGCTCTAAAGGCATAATGGGTCCAAGTATTCCCTAAGAAAATATTGCCCAGACCATCACAATCCCTTCAGCCGCCTGGATGTTGTATATATTGTTTATAATTCTGAATGTCTTTTACGTATATTTATGCTTAATAGATGGCGCCAGATGCGCACCGCAATGCAGACACTGCGTATGATGTAATATGTTGACATTCTGTGATTTGCCTCGGTCAAGAGAGGTCATGTAGAATTCAAAGCGAAGAGCTCATTGTGTTTCATCCTCAATTATGTTTTAGAATAGTGTTCTATAGATTAAAGGTAAAGTAGTATTTTAGTGATGTTATGACAAAACCACTGAGAAACTAAAAAGGAATCGCAGCACTGGATCCGTCCCACAGTGCATCCAGGTGAGGCTTCATTGGGTAAACGTCGCACACGAGCTCGTCCGTCGACATGGTGTAACACAAAGCGGGATTCGTCTAACCATGAAACCCCTCTTCCAGTCTTCTATGGTCCAATGTCGACGATCACGTGCCCACTGAAAGCGTTGACGACAGCAAATGGCTGTGAGTATTGCACATGAATAGGTCTGCGGCTGCGGAGACCAACATCCAAGAGCCTAAGATGAACTGTGTGTTCGGAGACATTGGGCCCTTTACCCAAAGAATATAAAGCTTCGCGTGAAGAACGTCAACTCTCGTAGAGATAACGAGAAACAGGCGACAACAGCGCCACCACAAGCTAAGAGATTATGTGCTCTGTCGGAAAGCAAACATTCAGGAGCAAAAGACGTTAGGGGACTACGGCCACAGCAGTGAAGCTTTTCTTTGATCCACGATGGTTTCCTTCGATCTGACGACTATTAGCTGAGAACTTTTTTTTTTTTTTTTTTTTTTTCTGATATTCCGCCCGTCCCTTATTTTGTTGAAGCAAATATGCAAAAGCATTAATATTACGACTTAAATTAAATTTCAGCAAATATTGTAGTTAGGCCTAAGGATCCGTACAAAATGCAGACAATCTAGTATTTAGCATTACTGAAAATGTTTCTGAGAAACTGGCCTTACTCGATTGGCGTAACACAACTAACATATCCGATTTGCCAAGTGATTATTGCTACAGAGAAGGTAACAATCACGTGCTGTGAATAGCTCGGCTGACTGTTCTTTACCGGAACTGAAGTCAACAGAAATACGCATGCGCAGTCTGCTCCGGCATCAGCCTGTATGTTGGTTTCTGTGCACTGCATCTTGTATCCTAGTGGCTGAGGGCTGACTGTTTGCCAGAATTGAGCCTCGGGTGGCCTAGTGGTCAACGTTCGTGACTGCCACGGAGAAGACCTGGTTCGATCCCAGGCAGGTACGAACTACTAAATATCCGCCGTGCGTCGGATGGGCACGTTAAGCCGTCGGGCCCCGGGTACTGGTCCCCCGCTAATAAATAAAGGCGTCTTCCTCCCCTTTCTACCTCGCTTCTGTGTCACTTTCATATCGGGTACTCTAGCCCAAATATTTTAGCTTCCTATTTCTAAGGGTTGTTTAAGACCTGGGGTCAGACACTCCCTAAAATCCTCTACATATGATCGGATCGCTTCCGTGTCCACTTTTCTATCGGGCACTCTAGCCCAAATCTCCTTATTTCTAAGGGTTGTTTAAGACCTGGGGTCAGACACTAGCTTCCTAAAATCCTCCACATCTGATCTGATCCATTGCAAGGTTACAGCAGAGAAAAGTGAGGGTGACGATTCAAAAAGATTCGACTAATTCCTTTCGCGCGTGAACAAAAATGGTCTATTTAAATTATACTTCAGCATTTGACCATGTAACTGTATGACTTTGCACATTAGAAATTAGTTTGCAAAGCTACAAACTGTTTTTCTTTTTAATGTCTTAGTCACACTAAGAGCATGCGTACTTAATTTCTGACTATCAGGGCACACTTTAAAATAATACGAGGTGGTAACACTTTAACCTTACTGCTTAAGATTATTGTTCTATGAAGAAATGTCAAGTACACTTTGAGAAAGAATAGGAAGACGCTATTACACTAGATTCCGGTTATTTGGACCATCGGTTAATCGGGCTACCCGCTAATTTGGGGCAATTCTTCAACATCCTAAATTATCTCTTTGGGATCAAGCTTCGCATAATTGGAGCATCCATTTAATTTGTCCCAAATAACCGAAACCTACTGTATTAGCTTTAGAAGAAATTTCATAACGATAAAATAGACATACTTTGGGTCAAAGCGACGCAGGACTAATTTTACAAACAAATTTGGTACATGTTGATAACTTCATGCATCGAATACGACCACAGCACACCTGCGTCACACATCTCACGAAGAGCAGACAAGTACTAACTACAACAAGATGACAACGAATTTTCGTTTGTAATGAGCATGTCCTTTGAATTCTTTCCAAAGCGAATAAAATATTTCAGTTATTCATAGTCAATAGAACCAGTTACAAAAAAAAAAAAAAAAAAATACAGGATTTCTACAATCGATAAAGCATCTAGAAATAACTGCTTTCCCTCCTACTAGCGTATGAAAAGTATGTTACGAAAGTTAAATTACGCATAAAAAAGTTTCTCATAGATGAAGGAAGATATCAGAGACAGTTTTTTATACCGAACAGTTAGAAGAGATATAGAGGCAAATGTGATATATCTTGATGCCTCCTACCGGAAGAATTTTGAATAATGGAAGAGTAAGAAAGGTGCGAAAAGTATTCTTCATAGCAAAAGCTATGCTAAGGAAAAATAATTTTTCAAGTAGGTCTCCCGGAAGCAGAGATTGCGAGAAAAATATTTTGACATTTTTGCCCCAATCGGGAAAACTGCAATACACTCACGGACAATGAAATTTGCGCACCTAGAAGAAAATGTGCTGCAACCACAAAACTTTGCGAATAGCTAGAGTGCGTGCTGGTATGCAAATGATCAACGTTTGGTACGAGTGCGCATGACCGCACACCTTGTGGTGGCGATGCAAGCACGAACCGGCAGCCTTTTAAACCGGCGTGTAGCCGATGCTCCATGAAAACTAAGAGCACCGGCAGACGCAAGCAAGAGTACAGTGTGAAAAGAATGCCGGGTAGACGCCAGAGACGTAGATTTACGCAACTTACGGACTTTGAAAAAGGCCTGATCATCGGGCTAAAAACCGCAGGTTGGTCGGTGGGCCGTATAACCACGCCAAGTGGATCGTTCTGACCATACAGTCAGACTGTGTTGGGAGCAGTGGATACGTGACGGCACTGCCACACGACGGAGCGGCTGCGGACTGACCAGGAGGACCACCGGTAGAGAGGATTGATGGATCGTACGCCAGGCAGGAACGGGGACCCGGTCCACTATACAGGCAGATGTAGCGGCTCCTGTGTGCCCACGAACCATTTCCCGACGCCTCGCGGATGCGAATCTGCGATCCCAACACCCCTTGCTTGTGCTGCCATTAACACCCGAACATCGCCGGCTCCGTGTGCAGTAGTGCCAGGCCGGATCGAAGGGGAAAGCCAGACTGGCGACGTGTGGTGTTAAGCGATGAGTGCCGCTTCGTTTTGGGGACAGATGATAATCGTGTCCGGGTGCGAAAGTCTCCGGATTAACGGTACGATCCCAACCTCGCTATCGAGAGCCACACCTCCTCCACTACAGGCATTATGGTCTGAGGAGCCATTTCCTACGATAGCCGATCAGCACTAGTTGTGGTACGTGAATTATTGACGGGCCAGCGGTATGTGGATGAGATCCTGCGGCCCCATGTGCTCCCATTCCTGGCCGGGGCGCTATACCAGCAGGATAATGCCTGCCCGCCCGCACACGGCTCGGGCCTGCTGCGTCATGTCCAGATACTTCCATGGCCTGCCCGCTATCCAGACATGTCCCCTATCGCGCATGTGTGGGACCAGTTAAAACGCTAGCTACCGCCGTGCCGCACTATCCGGGATTTGGAGCACACCGTCCAACACGTGTGGGCCAGTCTGTCGCAGGACAACATCAGGCGTCTGTTCGCCTCCATGCCGGACCGTATTGCAGCATGTATCGCCGCACGAGGCGGTGCAAGCGCTATTGAAGATGACCGGACTGCGTGCCACAGATCCCTCTGTAATTGTCCTGCAGCTCTGCTTTTGCCATCATGTATATCTTTCATAGGTATCATTACATCTATAAAATCTCAGTTCAGTCAGATGCTTCCGGTCTTGGTGGGCAAATTTCATTGTCCGTGAGTGTATTTAAAGAAGATAATGTTTCCCATCTTTACTGTAGCGAATGGCATACAGTAAAAAGAAAAATGTCAATAGGATTTTTATATGCAAAGAGATACAGCTGCAAACAGAAATGCACACTAGCAGCACCTAGAACTACAAAAACCCAGGTGTATACGCAAAGTGTGTTCGTAAACCCCTCACTTCTATAATTCTGTCCTTTCTGGTGGCGCATACATGCACGCACGCACACCGGCGGCGTGTTAATTTCGACATCGTTCAGTTTTTTCGCGAACATTTCATCGGACAGCTCTTAGCACTGTACAACACAAATTGTTTATAAATGCTCTTTACTATTCGCTTTTATTGTCAGTTTTCATTTATACAGCGCAACTTACATTTTCCTCCAGTTATTCCACTGTTGCGCTCAGTGACTAACTCCCTTCAAATCAACATGTTGCAACAGTGATACCAAGAAAGCCCGTATCCGTGTGGAATGAAGTGAATTTCCAACGATATGGTAAATAATTATTTTATGGGTAAGTCTTAAAATTGATGTTTCTTAAACCCAGTTCATGATATAGATTAGACCTTTGCTCCGTGAACTGCAAGCTTTTATGGATTATTATTTATTTATTTATTTTTATGTGGAAAATGGGTGGGTCCTTTTTTCCAATTGGTTTTTTTTACGTACGTATGCTAAAACATTTCCTAAACTGCAGCCCTCATACAACGTTTCAGATGCAATCCGCATATTCTGATTTTTACTGCAGTGAACGATTGTTGTGAATACCACCTGAATATCTAACGATGAAAAATATGTTTATGCACTGTTTATGGAAATCTTGTTAGATCTTTAGGATACATGAATAAAAAAAAAACCTCAAAGTTTATAATGCCTTTTTATAAACTACACTGTCTTATGGAAAGACAATGTGGTTTAAAATGTTTCTTTTCGCTCTTTCTGTTTTCATAGTTCTAGCTGCAGCCAGGAATTTTTTTCAGAAGAAATACAATAAAAATGAGTTTGACAAATAAACCCTGTATAATCCCTTATGAATCTAAAGTAAAATAACTTACCCAGATCGGATCAGTAGTGAAGCACTACATGCATCGCCAGAGTTTGTCGCCATCAAAGATTGCTACCGCCATTGATATACGTAACACCCAAATAAAGGAATTTGTTTAGCTTCTAAGCCTGGGGGTGGGGTGAGCACGTGACTGGAACATTTTCAAACGCCAATGACAGCACCCTCAGTTTTTTGGGGGGAAATGCTAAGTTCACACTTCTGATGCAATAACAAAAAAATATGGTCAGTGTAGCTGTTTTGCTATTAATTTATTTGTCTCTGAGCTGGAGGCCAATTCCGTTCGGCTGATCGAAATTATGCTAGGTTCAGTTCAAACTACGTGTTAGAAGCTGGCAAACGTGCCACAGCAAATGCTAAATTAATTAACAAGGTCAAACTGGTCAATTAATAAATAGGTCAAACTGACGTAGCCGCCGTATGACGAGGTCTGGATGTGCCATATTAACAGTTGATGCGAGCATTGAATCGTGTATTCCGGATTCACAGCAGATCGCGCTTTCTTCAAAGGAAAGCACCAACCCTGTCTGTGTGCATGGATGCATTCTGACTGCGTGACGTCTTATCGCACCAGTTAAGAAGGTTCCTGCTTAATTCGTCGGAGCCAATTTCCACCGCCCAGTGAGCATCACAATTTCGCCAAACTGCGTTGCTACATTTTGCGCTTTGCCGGAGGAGGAAGAAGCAAATTTAACGCAACCACTAAATCGGTCATTACTTTGGTGCTGATACCCCCCCCCCTCCTGTAGAAATTAAGACCAAAAACAAAAGCACGAGAAAGCAAATCAACGACTTGGACATTTTTTTTTTTTTGATTGAAGGTTTAACGACCACCGTGACCAACTCAGTGGGCTATAAGCAGTCGCCAATCCCTAATTTAGGGCCACTGTTTCCAGGGAAGGCAGAAAGCTAGCGCCGTAAGACAAACAATATCCGTGCCTCACCGGGATTCGACCCGGACCCATCTCGGATAAATGATCAGAAGCGATCGCTTAGACCACTGCGCCACTGGGGCGGCTGTTTGGAGAGTTAATGACTACCGTAAGCAACTCAATGGGTTATAAGCAGTCGCCAATCCCTAATTTAGGGCCACTGGTTCCAGGGAAGGCAGAGAGCCGGCGCCGTAAGAAACAATATCCATGCCTCAACGGGATTCGAACCCGGACCCATCTCGGACAAATGGTCAGAAGCCATCGCTTAAACCACTGTGTCACCGGGGGCGGCCAATGCTTCTTTGATATAAGTCATTTCTATGAATATCTTTGCAATGGAAAATTCATTGACGCGCTTTTGATTTGATTTTCTCTGATTTGATTAAAAAAGTGTAAATCAGCGCTTGCTATTTGTGTTATTTCTGCTAGTTTGAGGAATTCTAGCGTAAGGAAAATTTGGTTAGCCAGAGCTTTAACATTCGTAGAATGTAAAATATAGGCACGAATCGTGGAAACCCCTCCCCACATACACGCCACAGTCAGCTGGAAGAAACCAACTTACGCCATGCGGTCACAACACTTAATACATGCGGCAATTACAGGGACCGACTTGGACAGTTTGGGACCCCCTGAGCAAGAGGCTTTCAGGACCCCTCCCCTCCGACATCCCATGTTATATGCATGCATGCATGTATGATTTGAATGGGTTAGGTCACAATTTCTTCCGTTACAAAGCGACTGATTGTTCGCATCCTACGTTCTGGGACAGGTTACCTAGTTATTATTGGCAGATTAAGACATTAATTTCATACTCAGCTATATTAAGTCCGGGAAAAGTTAATCTGATTCTCTCGCGCTCCCAGAAACGGAGTGACCTCTCCACTGAACAAGGTCATACATTAACAAGGTCATACATTGGCAGGGCCCTAGCCAGAAAGAATTTTTTTAATTTATTGGAGGTTAACGACCATCCTTGAGCAACTCAATGGGCTATAAGCAGTCGCCCGTCCCTAATTTAAGGCCACTGGTTCCAGGGAAGGGAGAGAGCTAGTGCCGTAAGACAAACACAACATCAATGCTTCTCCGGAGTTCGAACCCGGACTCATCTCGGACAAATGATCATAAGCCATCGCTTAAACCACTGCGCGACTAAGGCGGGGAAAGAATTTTCGGAGGGGTTTCTAAATTTGAAAATTAATTTTTCACCGTAAGTTATACATACGTAGAGTTTTTTTTCTGTCGCATTTTATTTGCACACGAAATTCTTCTATTTAATACTTCCCATTTTTCAAATACTGACTTACATGCTATGCTACTTGCAAATATATGAGTCTTCGTTCGTTTGAAGTAGTTTTAGAAAGGGAGTGTCTGACCCCAGGTCTAAAAACTGCCCTTAGAATTTGGAAGCTATGAGATTTCAGTAAGTGAACTCAATGGGAAAGAAATAGAAAAATGAGTGATAGAAGGAGAGAGCTGATCTCTGGAACAAACTGTGACACCAGTCGGGGGCGGAGGAAAGGGATTGGGCTGGAACACAAAATATGTGGATCTATCTACTCTATTTAAGTACGGCATTTTGAGGAGGGTTTAAACTCTCAAAACCCTTCCTTAGCTACGGCACTGTCCATTCCTGTGGACTTGCACCCCCCCCGTTTTCATAATTTCATCAATACCGGAATCATCAGATTACACGTAAAATGTGCATATGTCCGAATCAACAATAAGACATGAAGTGCTTTTCTCTGTCGCATTTTATTTGCACACGAAATTCTTCTATTTAATACTTCCCATTTTTCAAATACTGACTGTTAAGTTTTCTCGATCACTCTTCAAGTCCACAGGACCAGCGGCGATGCCACTAAGAATTTGGGGGGGGGTGTTATAGGTTAAGTTTGTTCTGTGGAGAGTAAACTATTTTCAAATGCTTAATAAAAAATTTCCGTTTCATACAAATTTAACCCAACGTTGATGCCATACTTTCTACATATACAACATTCTCAATCCGCACCTGGATGAGGGTCTCTCGAATCTCTTCCACAACGCTGTTTTTAGTATCTTCCATTTCAACAAACCCTCAAATGTCATTCATCCGTCTCCTACGTGGAGTCTTTTCTGGTCCCTTGGTATCTAATCTAGTATTTCAGTTGCACAACGGTGATCAGTTCCGGCAGTATGCCCAGCTCTCATTGCCACTTCTCAGGTTTAACTTTGACAATAACGTCATCCTCTCATTTTCCTGATCCACGTGTTCCTTTTCTTATCTTTTTTAGTTACACAAGGCTTACAACCATGGGCGGCGGAAGGTAAGGAACACCGGGGGGGGGGTCTGTACTCTTCCTGGAATTTGATGGTTCCCTAACTGGAGTAGGGTTTTTCCTACGAATCATGTAAAAAAAATTTCCGGTTCACATATGGTATAACTTTTCTTTTAAAGAAAATTTCCTGGACGCCGTCACTACGTTTCGCAGTTTTCTCGAACACTCTTCAAGTACAACTCTGAAAATTAATTTTGCAAAAATAATAAGTTGAAAAGTTAACTCACCGTTATGTTCCTCACTTTAGACCTCCGGGTGGCAAGCACCCGGAGGTTTGAAGTGAGGAACGTTCGGAGATTTCTGTACCAAAAGTGGCGACAAAGCAATAATACGTTCATTGGAAACCTGTTTAAAAGCGGCGAGAACGCAATATTGCATCAAAAAAAAAATTCCGGGCTCATAGTGGCGAGAACGCATACCGTATATGCAAATCTTAATGACGACCAATACTACAGAAAGTCGGGATGCTTTTAGCGGAGTCTCCAGTTATACATGTCAGCAAAATTTCTCATTGCCTCTTCCAAAGCTCTTGCCATCTGGAGGGTTAAAAAAGATCGTTAAAGAATTATCAAATGACAATGGGCTGAATATATTGCTATAGGAACTGACTGACCACCGCTAAACAACTGAGGTATTAGATTTGACCAAGGAGCAGGAGAAGACTGAGAAGCAGACCACATGGGAGGTGGGTGGATGAAATTTGAAAGTATGCTGGAGTGACTTGGAAGAGATGTGCTCAAGACAAAACGTTATGGAAGAGACCATCTAGCAGTGGATTGATAATTAGTTGATTTGTTTGAGCATTTGCATATATAACCTACGGTTTCTCACTTTTTTTTCTTTTTTAACTCTCGGGAAGTTAGTCTCCCCCAATCCCCCGAAATTACCGGGTTCTGCCGCCCATGCTTGCAACGATGCTTCTTTGAGTAGTCCGCAGCCGCCAGCTTTTTCAGTTAAGGTTCAAGTCTCTTAAATATAGGTTAAAAACTAAAAGGATGCATTAATTAAACACTTACATTTTAAGATATAACGACAAGTTGTCCCATTTCTACAAAATGCACACTAACCGAGATTCATTCGCATATTAATTTGTACCTTCGACGTGGCCCTCGCTTTTTTCTGGGGGGGGGGGGGGGGTTAACGACCACAGTGAGAAACTATTGGCTATACGCATTCGCCAGTCCCTAATTTAGGGCCACTGGTTACAGGGAACGGAGAAAGTCAGTGCCGTAAGAAACAAAACATCCATGCCTCACCCGGGACCATCTCGGATGAGTGGTCAGAAGTCAGAGTTGAGACCATTGCGCCACAGGGGCGATAGGCCCCCTGTTTGATATCTGTTGTCCAAGGTAGATGTGGGAAATTTAGAACTGATGCCTACATCGATCTTTAAAATCTTGTAAGTACATCAATTTTGTTTTCTGTAAGGTAATCTTAAATCCCGCTTCTTTACTCTTATCGACGAGTTCCCGGATAACACTCTGCATCTATGAGGGGGTTGGGGGTACTTGCAAATGACTCATTAACAAAACCAATTCTCAAATCTTTATTCCCTTGTCTTCCCAATGCAATGATTGGAAGACATTCCGCAATATGGAATTTACAAACTTGGGTAATAGGGTGTCACCAATGTACATACGCCGCCCCGGTGGCGCAGTGGTCTAAGGCGTTGGCCTCTGATCATTCGTCCGTAAGGGGTCCGGGTTCGAATCTCGGTCAGGCATGGATGTTGTGTATGTCTTACGGCCCTGGCTCTCTCCCTTCCCTGGAACCAGTGACCCTAAATTAGGGACGGGCGACTGCTTATAGCCCATTGAGTTGCTCACGGCGGTCGTTAAACCTCCAATCAAAAAAAAAAATCAATTACATACAGATGCATATTTATTTTTTTTAAGGGTACGCACTGAATGCACATGTTATGTATCTTTTTTTTTTTTACTTTCAGATATCACGCTTAAAGAATGGTATACTGTTGTTTCTTACGTTTGGCAAACATTCCGTCGGACTCTGTGGGCTATAAGCAATCGCCCCTTCCTAATTTAAGGCCATTGATTACAGGGAAGGGAGAGAGCTAGTGCCGTAAGATAAACACAACATCCATGCCTCACCGGGATTCAAACACGGATCGATCTCAGCCGAATGGTCAGAAGCGAGCGCTTAGACCACTGCGCCACCTGGGTGGCTTCCCGTCGGACTACCGGCGACCCATAAAATAAACGAAAAAAAAAACTTTTTCTGTCACTTCATTGCATTTAAAGAGTAACAGATAATGGCAGTATTCTGAAAAACGTAACCCAACCCCAGAGGTAATGAATCCACGAGTTCAAAATAAGGATAGAACAACAATGAACCAAAAGTAATTCTTCTGAACAGATAGACACCAATTATGCCATATTTAGCAAAACAAAAACTTAAGTCAGTACCAAACGCAATTTGAGAGATCGAGGTAGAGGTGAAAATAGGAGTGAAGGATTAAATAACCCAAAAAGTCAAAGAGAACAAACAGCGTATCTCGGGAGAGTAACTGATAGGAGTGAACGTACCATCTCCTCTTGCGCGCGTTCGACTACCTATGTCCAGTTGAACTATACATGTTTCAGGCTTCAGGGCACACTGGCGTGCGTGACTCCTCAATACTCCTGAAATTACGATGTTCTCTGGCAACACAACCTACGCAGTTATGTCTACACATTTAGGTCGACTGAATGAAACACTGGGAAAAATTAAGCTTTCTGATAATTTTTCATAAAACATAAGAGTTCACAGTAAAATTACATTCAGGTTCCCTGAAATCTAAGAATGAGAAGTCAGCTCCAGAGTTTGACCTTGATGAAGGTGGTTTCAGACTTCTTCGGTTGTTTTCTTTTTTGCAAACGAGAAGTCAGCTCCAGAGTCTGACCTTGATGAAGGTGGTTTCAGACTTCTTCGGTTGTTTTCTTTTTGCAAACGAGAAGTCAGCTCCAGAGTCTGACCTTGATGAAGGTGGTTTCAGACTTCTTCGGTTGTTTTCTTTTTGCAAACGAGAAGTCAGCTCCAGAGTCTGACCTTGATGAAGGTGGTTTCAGACTTCTTCGGTTGTTTTCTTTTTGCAAACGAGAAGTCAGCTCCAGAGTCTGACCTTGATGAAGGTGGTTTCAGACTTCTTCGGTTGTTTTCTTTTTTGCAAACGAGAAGTCAGCTCCAGAGTCTGACCTTGATGGTGGTTTCAGACTTCTTCGGTTGTTTTCTTTTTGCAAACGAGAAGTCAGCTCCAAAGTCTGACCTTGATGAAGGTGGTTTCAGACTTCTTCGGTTGTTTCCCTTTTTTGCAACAGGTACAAGAACTTGATCTACACTCCTACTGCACACTCACCTTCATCAAGGTCAGACTCGGACTGACTCCCGCTGCACACTCACCTTCATCAAGGTCAGACTCTGGCTGACTCCCAATCCTCCTGTGCATTCTCGTCCTCCAGTACGTAGTCTTTCAGTGGCTATGATGTGATGCTGCAGGGGGAAAAAATGCTCTTCACTCCGATGTGGTGCTACAGAACAAGCCAGAACCTTGTGTTCCGGTTTGGCACATTTTCTACAGACCTTCACACCTCTGGTATGTGCAATCTTCACTTGATAGTCTCCCATCTACAAGACGTTCTCACTTCGTTAATAACACGGAGCTTCGCAACACAAGTCTCCAAACTTCAGAAATAAAAAATTCAGTACATTTTTCATTATCGGCACCACGACATCTCTATAGAACACTAAAGCAATTTATAAACACACAATCATCCACTTCCATAGATGCACCTTTAGCGCAAAGTCTTCAAAGTGCCATCGTAAGGTAAGTACTTCAATTTAGGAGTCACCGCAAATTTCGGAAAATCAACTTATTGCAGGTGATCGACGAACCTCTCATGCACGACAGTAAGAGCAACGGTTTTTCTCATTTCTAAGCTGTGCTATGTTCAAAGATGCATCCGATACTTTAACAACACCCTTCAACACACGCAGACACTAACAAATCTCGGTTGGGAACACGGCCACAGTATGTGGTGAATCAAGGAGACCCGAAAAACTAGTCTCAGTTGCGAAGCCATTACAAGTCGCATATCATTTCAGATGTAACGTGTTTATTTGCTTGTCCACGCCAGAGAAAGAGCAAAATTCGCTATTTTTTGTAGTTCACAATAATTTACGATAAAAGAATTTACGTCTGTAGCAGCCACAACTCGTCGGGAAATCGTGGAAGACACTAAAATTTGTCGTTGCTTTCCTCGAACCACTGGTCGGATTCAAGCCGAACTTCCAAAACAAAACGGGGGAGAGGACCTGCTAGATGCAAAGGCTTTTACGATACTATTTTTACAGAAACCACGTAGTTATAAACGATATACCTGAGAATGCGTATGTGACCTTGAATTTGCCACCGACTAGAGGGGGCAAGGTGAATCACCCCCCTAATAATTTTACTGAGGGGGTTCCCACCCAATATTTTTGTTTATTAAGTTTTTTACACGTGTGTATGTCATTTTTGAAATGCGTGAGTTGAATTATTTCCACAGAGAAAAATGTTTTCCCATGCTATTCCAAGATCCACCTTACGAGGTCAAAGCGATTTATTTCCAAAAAATTTACAAATAAGTAAAAACTTCTTCCACATATTCAGCATTGTCCATTTGATAAAAATCTTGATTTCCAACTCTGTATTGTGTTTGACACATGTTCTTGTAATATGCGGTAAATGTTTAAAAACAATTATCAAAAATAAAAATACAGAAACGTATATAACCTCCAGGGTCTTTATTAATCTATTTCCTTTTTGTGTATTTCGTTCTTCGTTTGAATGAATAATTATTCTGATTTCTCTCTCTTTTTTTTTTTTTTTTTTTTTTTTTTTTATAAACGTTTGGAAATCAAATCTTTCGGAATATTTTTATAAAATCACAGGCTGAATTTTATTCTTAAAAATATTACTATTTAGCTAAAGAATATTTCTTTGTTCATTTGCTGATGAGCAATTACTATGGAGTTTCAAAATATACGTCGGATTTCGTAGTTTATCTCCCCCCCCCTTTTCTGACAATGAAAGACGTGCTCCTCCTACGTCTGATCTCTTCCCGCCCCCTCCCCCCATAATTTCGTGAAGTCGGCGCCTCTGGTACTCTGCCATTAGTGCCGGCATTAAAATGCTTGTCACGTGTGCATCATTTGAAATATGAGTCAAAGGACAAGGAAGCATCGATAAACCTTCCGGCATAGTTCAATTGGGCGAACAGCCGCTCGCTCCGGAGTAGGGAGATGCGAGTTTGAATCCCACTGTCGCCAAAAGGAAGTTTATAATCACGAGAAACGAAACATCTGTTATATTTGCGTCTTGTTATTTGGTTATCTTTCAAGAACTTCCTAAACGCGATTTTTCTACAAGTTTCTCATGTTTGTGACCGCGAAATACGAGTTTCAAATAATGGCTGCCCGAGATCTCAGTGTCGTTGGAACCGCGGGGTCAGAGGTGGCACATGCCCCAATACTCATTAGCGTGCAGGGGCAAAATATGACATGTCGCCCCGGTGGCGCAGTGGTCTAAGCGATGGCCTCTGATCATTCGACCGAAAGGGGTCCGGGTTCGAATCCCGGTGAAGCGTGGATGTGGTGTTTGTCTAACAGCACTGGCTCTCTCCCTTCCCTGGAACCAGTGACCCTAAATTATAGGCGGGCAACTGCTTATAGCCCATTGAGTTGCTCACGGTGGTCGTTAAACCTCCAATCCCCCCCCCCCCCCCTACACCTACCTACACACACACACACACACACACAAAAAATCACATTTGCCCTCTCAGTATTGGCATTAAAAAAAATCTAGGACAATTTTTTTTAATGCCAATACTGAGACGCACGTTAAACTCTCCTCGCTATAAGAAAGAAGTTTCACCAAGTATCAAATAGTTACAGTGGTACAGTCCTGAAAAAAAAAAGAAGTGGCTTGGCACTACAAGCACCGGCTACGGCATTAGCAATATCGATTGGGGGGGGCAAGAAACCTTTGAAATCGAATATACCGCATATACAGTCGTATCAGCATATGACCACCCCCGGAATCAGGGTACCCACCCAGGCGCTTCAGAGTGCACGTGATAACGTCGACCACATGGAGACATAAGCGACCGGCCAGGACAGATGAGCCATAGTGCGCAACGTGAGCACAATGGGCAGACTTAGTAATTTGACAAACGTGCTACCGTGGCGAGGGTGGAAGCATCTCATAAAGAGAAGACTTCGCGAGGTGCAATAGCAAGGGCGTGCCAAGAATGGACCGCTGGCACATAGAGTACATTCCGACGTCAGAACTGTGGAGCCCCAAAGGCGATCGATCCCAGAGGAAAACGTCGCGTCCTTCGACTGGTAAAGGGTAACTGTGCAGCAATTGAGCACGCAAATGAACGTTGGAGCACCGAAGTGTGTATCCCAATAACAGTAGAGCTAACCATGTTACGCACGAGTCTCCTGAGTCGACGCTGCGTCAAGGCACCCATGTTAACCCAGGTCCATCGGCAACGACGCCTGCAGCTCGCATGGGACTACCGTCACTGGACAGTGGAAGACTAGAAAAATGGTGCCTTCTCCGACGAATCCCGGTTTCTGCTCTACAGAAAAGACGGACGGTGGCAGATACTGCGTCAGACACACTAGAACCAACACCGGACACGCTTGTCTGTCAAGTATAGGACGGCGGTGGTAGTGCACATGCCTGGGGGATGTTTTCCTGGTACCGCTGTTACCACTGGATGGGTCCCTGAACGCCAATGGCTACCTGTCCATCCTCGCTGACCACATGCATCCCTTCACGTTGGATGTTTACCCTGCTGGTGATGTCCACCAACAGCACAATACACCCTGCCATGTCTCTAAGGGAGCGAGTGATTCCATGAACAGGACAGCGATGTCTCCGTTATCCCTTGGCCGGCGAAGTCCCCAGACCTCAATCCCATTGAGCACTTGTGGGACTATTTGGTTCAACACGCTCGACGTGCGGACCCACAAACACGGGAACTTCCGTGCTCTGCTTCAATGCGAATGGGCACGTGTGCCTCTGGCAACCTTCCAGGGCCTCATTGCGTCCATGCCACGCCGCTCGCCTCTGCCATCCGGGCGAAGCGTGGTTATTCCCATTATTAGGTAGGTGGTCATATTATTATGATATGATCGTGTATGTACTGTACACACATACACGCTGTTTGGTACCTACTTCACTGGCTATTCCTGATTTGGTTTCGGTAAACAACGGTCAACTGATTTGTGCATTGGGGGGGGGGGGAGAGAAAAAATACAACTTACGATTTTTTGTGTTAAAAAAAAAAAGTTTTTCGATGGGCGACGACTGTATAAATAAATTTTAAGTTCGATTCAGTTAGGTAGAAAGTAACCTGGAGCCACAGGCCGCGACTGTGCCCCTGTAACAAAAAATAAAAAAATAATAAACACTTCACGATTTTTTTTCGGAGTAGAAGCCCGCCCCTTAATTTAGGGCCACTGGTTCCAGGTAACGTGCCCGTCCCTAATCTCGGTCCACTGGTTCCAGAAAAGGGGAGACACACCACCGTAAGACAAACACCACACACACCACGTGTGCTTCACCCGGAACCACTCCGCCGAGCTGTCAGAAGCTTGCGCTTAGACCACCGTCCCACTGGGGCTGCCTTCTCACGTTTAAGTACAATTTTAAAAAAAAAAGCAGTTTTCCTGAATGGTAGTGTGTTTATAAGAGCATGAACGTGTTTTATTTCATCTAAGTACAACAGAATTAGTCTTCTTAAATAAAAACATTTGCAGGGGTGGGGGAGAAAAGAATGACATTTTTTTTATACGTATGTTATTTCAATTAGAACGTAAAAGCTACGGTTCTTGCGGAATTCATACTAATGTGGAGGTGTCCACATTACTATATATAGTTTAACACCGTTTATATTATGAATAAAATATTTCATATCAAAAAACCCTTAAAATATAAATTTCAAGTTTCATAAACAGACAAAGCCATCGCTCTTTCCAAGTTTTTCTTTAATTAACATACAGCAACCAAAAAATAGTATTTCGACACCGCTGGGATCGAACCCCAGATATCTCGATAACTAGCAGAGTGCGTTCGCTTTACGCTACGGTGCCAACAAGCGACGGCGCCATGTGTGTTTATCTGTCAGCATCTGACTTCACTAACAGGATTTGTGAAGACTTGGATTGGTGAAGTCAAATGCTGACAGAAAAACACTCATAGAGCGCCGTGGATTGTTGGCACCGTAGCGTAAAGCGAACTCACTCTGCTAGTTATCGAGAGATCTGGGGTTCAATCCCAGCGGTGTCGAAATACATATTTTCGGTTGCTGTGTGTTAAAGAAAAACGTGGAAAGAGC
This sequence comes from Macrothele yani, assembly GCA_039090855.1. NCBI lineage: Eukaryota > Metazoa > Arthropoda > Arachnida > Araneae > Macrothelidae > Macrothele > Macrothele yani. The sequence continues at coordinate 34,682,680 of CM077001.1, read as the reverse complement.
ATTGACTTTGTGTATTTACATTGTCTCCATGTATTTGGAAGATTTTCACCATTCAAGTTTTATATTGATATAGATTAATCGATATAGCAGTTTTATCTGTAGCACGTTGTTTTACAGCAGCACAGTATATTTTACGATCTGACCATAAATGCATATCCGGATATCTTGCCCCCCCCCCCCCGATATCAAAAAATAGTTCCCACGACGCGCCTGAGAGGTCACATCCTGCAAGTGGCCCCTCAAATAAAGGGTCTCTTAGTCATTGTTTCTATTGGTGATAGATAATATCCATACCACACAAATTTGCCCGGTTTGACAGGCGACCGCGGAGTGCGACTGGCCGCCAGCAGAGGTATCACTGTACTATAGACTGGGTATCAAAAATCAGGAACAGACCTAGAAAGAAAACCATGACTCAGATGGAAGAAGGAAATTCGAATGCATGCCGGGAGTGACATACAAGTGAATTGCTGCTCAAGAAAAAATTACAGATGAGACTTGGGGAGACCTTCATCCAGCAGTGGACTGAAGTTGGCCGACGATAAACAATTTGATAGCATTTTTTTTTCCTTTCACTTATGTTGGGAACCTGTGACGTACTGCAGAGCTGAAGCACATGCCAAGACGGCAAAGTTGCAGCGATAAATTCCGTCGGTGTAGCTTACATTGGCGCCCGGTTGTGGAAATGGATCTACTGGCCGTTGGGTTCTTCGAAAATGAGGTTTTTTTCCTCACACATGCGTAGTCTGGAATTAATGAAAATTCCTTCTTCGCTTCGAGAAATTCATGACGATTCATCCACACATCGTCTGGAATTAGTTACAATTCCTTATTCTACTACAGAGTTACTTCAAAGCATGGTTTGCGGCTGACCAGGAAACTAATGATTCCATCCCAGCACTTTCTCAAGGCCCCCCCGGGGGGGGGGGGGTATATGTGACGTACGACAGTGGTGAAGCACACATGTTAAGACGGCAAAGTTGCAACAATAAATTCTGTCTGTGTACCTTAATTGGGAAAACATTCCGTTGCGGATCAGAAGGACGCGGGTTCGATCCGCGTCACCGGCAAATTTTTGTTTCACAAACACGTACTTCAAATATTCAATTGTGCATCTGCCAAAAAAATAAGAAAAATTGCAGTCTCGTTTAAGATCAGATCTTGAACGATAAAATAAATATTTATTTATTTATCACATCTTAATAGCACACATCGCCTGTGGATGCTGCATTTGCACTTCAGTTCCAAACAGGTATTTGTTTGCTTGCTTGAATTGCGAATGACTTTGCCCTTGAAATGCGAACTATTTTATTGCTTTCCTGTAGTGACCTTCTCAGAAGGATGATGGCCTCCAGCCAACACCGAAAAGTAAAGGTTCACGGGGAATCGAATCCAATAACTCTCACATATCTTGATATTTTCAAGAAAACATCTGGAAAAGTTCAAAACGAAACGATCTCTCAAAGGGTGCCTGTCAGCTTGCCTACTGGTTTGGGGCCGGTTTAGCCTGTTCATTGCAATGCACTTTTCACAGGTTAAATTTGATTGACCTGCAGTCAAAACAGTTTCATTAATCTGCAGTGTGGGCGTTAAGACTCTTAAGCAAAGCAAGCACATTTTAAGCGCATTTCCAGGGTTAAAAGGGCCGCATGCAGTTAATGCTTCTAAAGCATACATTTCCTTTCAGAAATAAAAGGGAAAAAAAAAAAATAGAGGAAGGGTTGCTTTTCCTTCCCATTTTTTTTTATTTTTTTTTTTTTTTACACATCTGGTTACTTCCTATCACAGATATTGTTCTTATTAACGTCAAGAACAGTGCTTAAATAATCTGAACTAGATAAATTAATCGTTAAGCTCTGAGTTTAATCAGATTTTAAGAATGAGAAAACTTAAATCCTGTCCGATTTTCTTCATGAATTTGATTAACACGGGAAACACGCAGAAGCCATTAACCGTATGAATTGAATGGAACGCAAGCAAAAATAGAAAATTATGTTTTACCCAAAATCAGAAAATTTATTCTTTTCCCTTGTTTGGGAGTTGAACGACCACCGTGAGCAAATCAATGGGCTATAAGCAGTCGCCCGTCCCTGATTTAGGGCCACTGGTTCCAGGGAAGAGAGAGCCAGTGCCTTAAGACAAACAACTCCCTCAACGGGATCCGAACCCAGACGAATGATCAGAAAATTGCGCTTAGTCCACTGCGCCATCGGACGGCGAAAATGAAATCTGGCCACGAAATTATGTTTTTAGGTTACACCATCATTTTGATACCAAGATCTTTGATAACCTGTTGGGTAAGCAAAGTACGATGTGCATGGGCAAATTTTGGATGCAAAATCCAACCAGTTTGTGCATATTCTGGGCGTTTTAGAGAATCTTTTTTCTTTAGAAGACCTTTTAGAACTTCAGAATAATAGTCACATGTAACAGTTTTCCCTTGAGGAACAATATGGTCACACACAATTCCCTTTTTATCGAAGAAAACCAGGTGCATAACCTTCCCTGCACCTGGCTCGAAACTTTGCTTTCTTGGATCGGAAACTCCGTGGGTGTTTCCATTTGGGTGCTCTGTTTTGTTTCCGCGAAACGGTGAAAAACTGTTTTACCACATGTGACAACTCGATCCAAGAAGTGCGGCCCACGTCGTAGCCGGCACTTCCATTGGCGACAAATAACATGCTTTCCCTTGTGTTCATCAGTGACCAAGTGGGGAATCCACTTTGCAGTGACTTTTCGGTACCCAGCTGGTTTCTCAAAATGTCATCAACGGACATCTGCATCACATTAGCAACTTCCTCACTGGTCATTCGGGGGTCTTCGCATAGGAGTTCCTCGATGGTATTGACACTAACATCCCTAGTTGATGTCGAACGCCTACCGGAGCGTGACGCATCATCCTGACATTCTTCACTGTGGTGTATTGTTTTGTGGATGTCCATCATTTGTATGGTATTTAGTATTGCAAGTTCTTTAGTATTTTTTTCACGTAAAATGATAGTGCATGAGTAGATCTTTCCGTTCTACTGCACACCTTAGCAGCTGCCACCAGACCAGTTATTTTCCTTACATGAACCGGTTACCTTACCTTTCTTAGCCATTCATCTGAGGCATGGTGAAATATCCGTAAGTGATATGACAGAGCTGCGAAACAATTACAATCTGTACACGGTTTTATTTACATTCTCTGGTTTGAGTGAGAATATTCAAATATTAGTACATCTTGGCTTGAGTGAGAATATATATATTGACACCATACTTTTGAGCGGATTCAGCACACAGTTCTGGATGAGATTCAATGTCCAGCAACATACGTTGGTTTCATTAGCAGAACAACATTTAGGAAACACAGATTGAGGGTGAACTTTGATCACTCAGACCGCGGCTGCATTTTGATATGTCCCTAAATAACCCTCAGTTATTAGAACATTCGTATAACTTAACCCGCAGGACGGTTCTACTACATTGCTATTCCACCTCGGTGGAACAGCCGCTACCAACTGGTAAAAGGACCGTGTTATTCGATTACTTTCCAAGACCCAAGAGAGTGAAAAGTCCGTTTTAACTTTTCGCGCCTCTTCGAACTTTTCATCCCTGGAGAGCGCTCGTCTAATGGCATGCAAGAACGCTGAGCTGCATGGAGCCATGTGGTTTCTCTCAATGCCCAGCGCGACTTTCCGTGACATCCCAGGCTCGCGCAGTTGTGGAGCCCCATCTTCCCAGCAGAATTCACCGAGGAAAGGATTTTTTTTGTTGTTGTTGTTTTTCCTTCTTCCTTCCACTGGTCCTGACATACAACATGGCCGACTTGTTATCTTCTTTCTCACTGACAAGAAATGGCGTCCCATCTCTCAGCTTGTATTTATTTTTCACCTTTCCGACCCTAAAAATCTCCCAATTTTTCTCACGTCGTAACATTCACCATGCCCAAATTTCTCGTGTCATCAAAAACTTTTTGCAAGGAACAAAGCACCTTTATAGGCTGTTTTAATCATTCCGTGCGTTTCTGTGCTGTTTTATTCAAACGCACGCAAGATTTTATAATTGCTCTTTGTTCCAGTTTTAAATCCATACTGTGTTACAGAAACACGTCTGAACTATGTCGTCGTCTGCAAGAACGAAATAGCGGAGCGCTGTAACGACGCGTCGTTACGTGACCTTGCAGGTGTTCCGACATAGGCAGCTGCATTTTTGCGTGAGTTTGTTTTGGTACTAAAACATCAATGTCGTTACTTTTTGAACGACTTTACGTATACCCAATCGCAGTGTGCGCACCCCGGTTCCTCATTTGTACAGTAATCAACAAGCATCCTCCAACAGATGAATACCGTAAAAGTATGCATCAGATAAGTACTTGTCAACTGTTGTGAGCTAAACGAAGTACGATTACTGAAAATCTTTCTTATTAATTCATCTAACTAATAAGGCACAAAAAAACATAGTTCACTCAAGACAGATCATGTAATGAAGATGCCATCTCACTGAGCAACAACAATGCATTTAAAAATGAGCATGCCGCCCCTGTGGCGTAGTGGTCTAAGCGATGGCTTCTGATCATTCATTCGGAAGTGGTCCGGGTTCGAATCCCGGTGAGGCATGGATGTTGGACTGGCTCTCTCTCTCTCTCTCCCTCCCCTGGAACCAGTGACCCTAAATAGGGACGGGCAACTGTTAATAGCTTATTGAGTTGCTCACAGTGGTCGTTAAACTTCCAACAACACCCCCCCCCAAATAAGCAACATTTCTTTGTTACAAATGATGTATATGTTCTTGGTTAAAAGTTATCAGTAAATACTCCAGCCGCAGTAGTCTAAGCTAAGCGGTGGCACAGTAGTCTAAGCGATAGCTTCAGATCCTTCGCCCAACTGAGGGGTTTGGGTTCGAATCCCGGTCAAGCCATGGATGTCCGTCTTTCGGCACTGGCTCTCTGTAATTAGTAAATCTGTCATACTGTATCACATGTTCGATCTGAACTTCGATGATTTCAATGTGTTGCATAATATTCGTACCCTATGACGTACTGTATTTGAGTTCGAGATGTATATGTTAACCACGACCAACGTATGAATTCAAGTTGTATATGTTACCTGGGACCAATAGATAATTAAAAAAAAACAAAACTCCAATAATAAAAAACATATCTGGTCACAAAAAGTTAAGGAAATGGTTTCGAAGAGAAAACGTGGTGATATGCAAATTTAACGATTACTGAAGATCGGTTATCAGCGTGGGCAGTACGTCATACAACACAGCACGTGACCTGCGAGAAATAGAAAACTGCTAGTTTCACCGCTTGGTCTAGAAGTTTCCTGAATGTATTGCCTCCGGTGTGGGATTAACCTGACATGATGTCCAGACCACAGCATCGACAACAGAAATAGAGGGCTGTTGGCATGTTACAGGTAGGTGTACAGCAGATCGAAGTGGCGGCTGCATTCTTTAGGAATTTCGCCAAGTGTAGTAAGTCGGCTACACACTTTTTTATTATTATTATTATTTGAGATTTAACCGACCGCCGTGAGCAACTCGATGGGCTATAAGCAGTCGCCCGTCCCTAATTTAGGGTCACTGGTTCCAGGGAATGGAAACAGCCAGTGCCGTAAAACAAACACCCATGCCTCACGGGATTCGAACCCGGACCCATCTCAGACGAACGATCAGAAGCCATAGCTTAGACCACTGAGCCACCGGCTCGAGGAAAGGGAGAGAGCCAGTGCCGTAACACAAACACAACATCCATACCTCACCGGGATCCGGACCCATCTCGGACGAATGGTCAGAAGCCATCGCTTAGACTTTTATACGGCATGGAAATGTTTCAGATCGACCCAGCAGTGTTCGCCCGAGGATAACTACCAGGAGGCAAGATCGCTACCTGAGAGTAAGTGCTCGGAGGAGGCCTAATATCACCAGTAGCCGACTCCGGGAATCACTTAGAGCTGCTTCTTGTGCCACAGTACGTACTCAAATGGTACGAAACAATTTTCATGAGTATGGAATCAGAGCAAGGAGGCCGCTGAGATGTATTAGCATTGCCATCAGCTCACCGTCGTCAAAGATGTACCTCGGTCCAACAGTACATGTCGTGGAACACAGAGTGGTACCATGCACTTTTCACAGACGAATCCTGTTTCACTCCTTATCATGATACTCAACGAGGACGCGTGTGGAGAAAATCCGGGGCACAAATGCAACCACATTATGTTCAGTCCGTCCACCCTTAACCAACGGTAGTCAGTTCTGATCTTGGCAGGAGTGTGCTTTAATGGCCGTACTTTCCTGTATGTCTGTTAAGGCAACATGAATGCCTCAATGTACCGAAAGGAGATCATTGTTCCCATTGTGACACTGTTTCACGTTGCTATTTAGACGTGCATTTAGTTCTGATAATTCAACCAGTCACAGTGCCTGAGGCCTGCTTCAGGAGCTGGAAAACCATGGGTTTGAATCGTTACAGCTGCCTCCGAGGTCTCCTGATCTTAATCCTATTGATAACATTTGAGACGCTGTACAATGACGTCCGGATAGCCAAATCTCGCACCCCAGTACATTGGCAGACCTCCGTAACGTGTTGCCTGTAATATGGGACGAGCTGCCGCAGATACTCATGAAGCATACTTGCAATGACATGATTGCAAGTATGCCTGGTAGGTGTCAAGACGTTCTTCGACACAGAGGTGGTGTTACCAGGTACTGAAATCCAGATTACATGGACATTCTCCGAATTTACCATTTTGTCTGCAGAAATTAAACAGCAAATTGTTCTTGTAAACTCACGCTTTATAGTTTGTGTTACGTAGCCTCACTGATGTTATTTCAATGCGTGTTACTTGAGTCAAATACTATATACGAAGTACATTTCATGCAATACCCCTAACTTTTTATGACCATTGTATTGTCGTATTTAAGGCATTTTTAATCTGATGGACGTATTGCTATATTTGAATTTTATAATTCAGTTTCTTATTTGCATGCTTGTATGCTGCCTTTCCTTGGCAGAGTGGATCTTGCTTTAAAAATGCAGTTAGTTTTGCTCCGAGCTTACGAATAACTGCACGATTTTTTTACTTCGTCTAATGTTTTTTACGCCTTCCAACCGCAGGTTGAAGTGTATATGCTCCAGCTTTGTCAGTCTGTCTGTTCGCACGATAACTCGAGTAAAAAATGGTTCGATTTCGATGAATTATTTTATGTGGTAGAGGACAACTGGGGACGAACCATATTGAAAATGGTCGAAATGGGGTCAAAGATCAGGACATAGGAGCGGGATCCATTTCATCGTCCTTATGAGTTATAACTTACGTAAAAATGCTTAGATTGCGACAAAACTTTGCTGTTCCGGAGGTATACTGAACCAATTTTTTTTTTTTTTTTTTTTTTTTTTTTGATTGGAGGTTTAACGACCACCATGAACAACTCAATGGGCTATAAGCAGTCGCCCGTCCCTAATTTAGGGTCACTGGTTCCAGGAAAGGGAGAGAGCCAGTGCCGTAAGACAAACACAACATCCATGCCTAACGGATTCGAACCCGGACCCCTTTTGGACGAATGATCAGAGGCCATCGCTTAGACCACTGCGCCACCGGGGGCGGCTCTGTTTAATATCGAAATGGGATGGCCAGGGCACAGGAGCGAGATTTACTCCACAGTCATTATCCTCATAACTTGAGTAATGATTTCTGGTATGTCGGAAAACGTATCATAATCAATGCATTGATGATTATAGTAACTTGTTCAGATTTCTGCCTACAATTTATCTTTTAATGGTTCTCATTTCTAAGTAATTCAGTTACTATTTTTATTTAACCTAGCATATGCTTTTACTATTTCTCTGCTTCTGAATATTCTACGGCAAATCATATCAGAATTCCCCTGAGAGAAAGAAAAGCCTTGTCTGGTTTGTGTTGGAATTCAGAAACAGAACAGTGACAGCACTAATGAAATCAGCTTAAGTAAAAATTCAGAAAGCAATTACTGGCAGTTTTCAACTATATGGTCCAGTTTGCGAATGCAAGCAGTACTGTATGAATGCAGAAAGATGATTAATATCAAGTAAATAAATGCCAGATTTTTTTCTGTTCCTCTAATTTGACACAAAGAATTTAACGTAGTCATACGCAATGAGCTAATGTGGTTTTTCTTTTCCATTCATACCGACCACATATAATTTTTGTTCGCGACACGTGTGCTTTTTGGTGTTAACATGCCACCCAGCTGGAATTTTATGAATCAAAATGTGTTCTACAAAAGATAACCAGCAAAATGATTTGATTTGAGGTAAATAGCCTACAAAGCCAAGAACCTTAGCAGGACACAGAATGCCAAACCCAAGATTTTATTGAGAAAAAAGACATACGGTACATAAACAAAAAGTTAAACTATAATTCAGCAACAGTATTAATACAGCAATTTAACAAACAAAAATATTTCCCATAACAATCCAAGTTACCCCAAGTGCATACGCAAATATTAATAAAAAGCCTGAAAAACTTCCTACGTATGGTCTTCAACGAATAACAAACCACCGTTTGCACTTTGAGAAAAGATTCAAGTTCTCGGATTGTTCTATCGCTATCAGAGATAAATTCATATGCTTTCATTAACGTAAAATATATAGCACACCAACTTAAAAAAAAAAAAAAAATATTTTCAGGAAAGTGATGCGGAAATGCAATCACGGTAAGTCTTCAGAAACATTGTACATACGTATACACTATATTGACAAAAGTCACCGGACACTTAGAGAAACACAACACAGCATCGGTCCACCTTTGGCTTTAATGCGTGCACTGCCTCTTCGAGACGTAAACAAGGTTTTGGAACACAGCGATAGGTATGAGCTTCTACCACGCCATAACAGTTCTTGCTTTATGGCTCGGTGAATTATCCTGCTGGTACCAACAAGTCCCGGCTCCATAGTATTGCCACAGAGTTGGTAGGGCATAATTGTCCAGAATATCGAGGTAGACGTGCTGGTTAACAGGTTTTGTCCACGATAACCAATGGGCCGGAACCATACCACGAAAAACTCCCCACACGAGTACACTGCCAACTCCAAACATGACCGTAGGAACAGTACATTGTGGTAAAGAGCGTTCCCCCGCCTGCCGCCATACCCACACACGGGCCATCAGACTGATGGATCGTCGATCTGGATTCATCAGTCCATAGGACCAGTTTCCATTGATTTACGGTCCACGATAAATGTTCTTTACACCATGCTAAACGACGAGTAGCATTCCGAGCGGAGATGAAAGGCTTATGAGTGGCCGCACGACCACGGTAACCCATGGAATGAAATGCTCTGCGAATGGTGCGTGTACATACCGATGTTCCAGCATTTTTACCCACCTGTACACTGAGGTCTTGTGCAGTACTCCGTCGATTAGCTGTAACGACTCTCCTGAGGCTTCGACGTCCTCTATTACTGATTTTCTTTGATCTGCCGGTACGTTTTGATGCTTTAGGCATACCATGTGTCTTCCACTTATTCAGTACATCCAAAATAGTTTACTTTGGTATGCTTAAAACTGCTCTCGGTTTCTCTTATGGACAACCCACTAATGTAACACCCAAACAATCTTTCCTTAAAGTCGGTTCTCTCCCTCCGCGACATTTTAACTCAACCTCAACAATGCGATATGATCGCGGTCAGCTGCAGGCTTGTTTTTATACAGTTTGCAGCTGTACCGCGCATCTTAACGCAGCGGATCCGTTCATTTGCTTTTGAGGGTGCGTTCGGTGACTTGTCAATATATTGTATATATGCATGCACAATACGCCCATGCCTAACATTGTATTATGCATGGGCGCAGAATGTGTCCTCCAGAATAACAGCAACATTCCCAAAAGCACTCAGTTCGTTGGCAAAGGCATCACCAGAGTCAGATGATAAACCTGATTTCTCGCTTGAAGCAACTCTGCAGTCAGCGCAGCGGAAATATTCTTTCTTCTCGCTGCGTAGGTAGAAAGTATGTTTTTTTTTTGTCTTTTTTTTTTGTTTTTACTCCTTGCGGTTCCTCGAGGATCAACAGCCTTCGGCTCTCTTCTGTGCAGAAATAACATATTTTTGCAACACTCACTGGACTGAGATGCCTGGGGTTTAACCCAGCCACTACGTCCGCCAAAATACGAACGGGGTTTAACCCCGTCATTTCATGGAGATAATGTTAAATCGGGAATATTCTTTAATTACAAGAGGAATTATGAAAAGTGGCTCGCGAATTTGAATTTCAGGAAATTTTTTTTAAGTGCATTTCATAAACATTCAATATACGAACTGCTGGACCCCCAAATAGATTTGATATCCCACAAATAAATTACAACATGCAGCACAGAGACTAACCACAGGAACTAATCCCGGAAAGGCATACTTTCTCAGGTAATTAATCAAACTTCGCCATAAACGTGATAATTTCTATGGGCAAAGGGCAACACTTTCAAATAAACCATTGTCACTTGAGCCCAGGGGCTCGGGCCCTCCTCCCCATGAGGGGTATCACTCGGTCCTTCGTTTTTGGCTGCTTATTTTTAAACATATTTGTAGATGTTTTAAAATATATATTTTACGAATTAATTGGAAATACACTTCGAGATATTTTTATCTCTTCTCAATATTTTGGGAGATGCTTTCTCCGGAATACTTTTATTTGCATCTTCAATATTTTGCCGCCCCGCCCCCCAACCCTCCTAAAGAAATCCTGGGTGAGCCACTGCTTGAGCCGAAGGCATATTTTGGCTACTTGGTTTTCAATTATTCCTATCGGCAGCACTTCCGCATAAAATGTTGTAGCCACCTGACAGACAATACCCCGACATCTAAGGCAGCCACAATTTTTTTTTTTTTTTCTGTTTTTCAGGAGTTTCATATTCATCAGTTCGTTGCACGTAAAAAAGCGGAAGTGTGTGATCGTCTGACAGAATCCATAATGTGGTACACATGCAAAATCACTTCGCTATCAGATAAACGCCAAGCACGTGCGTCATCTCAGCGAAGTAAACTAGAAAACGAATTTAAAATAAATAGGCATATGAAAGTTGAGAAGAACGCTGTAAATCGGAATGAAAAAATCAATATGATCGACAGAGCCGTCAGGATGGCAGTTCCATCGGTTCGAGAGAAATGGGCGCCGAGTTCTTAACAATCATCATCATCATTGTCAACCATTATCAATCCACTGCTGGACGAAGGTCTCCCCAAGTTTCCTCCACAACAGTCTGTCTTGTGCAAGTCTCCATGTAATTCCCGCATACTTTCGAATTTCATGCACCCATCTCCCATGTGATCTTCTTCTGGGTCTTTTCCTGTCCCTTGGAATCCAATCTAAAATTTCGGCTGTCCATCGATGGTCTGTCCTTCTGACAGTATGTCCAGCCCATTGCCATTTCAGGGATTTAACTCTGATCATGACGTCTTCCACTCTCGTCATTTTTTTCGGATCCACGAGTTCCTCCTCTTATCTCTCCTGGTTATAATAAGCATGCACCTTTCCATGCTTGTTTGAGTTGTCTGCAGCCTTTGTATGTCTCTTTTAGTTAAGGTCCACGTCTCTGCACCATACGTAAGCACTGGAAGTATGCATTGATCAAACACTTTTCTTTTAAGACATAATGGCATATTGCTCTTGAAAATTATGCTGTTTCTTCCAAAAGCTCTCCAGGCAAGTTTTGTACGCCGATTAATTCCTTCATCAATGTGACCCTCACTTGATATCTGCTGTCCAAGATAAACGTACCTGTTTGTTATCTCCAACTTTTTCCCATCAATCGATAAATGTTCATTTCTTGTAAAAGCATTGAACATCACTTTTGTCTTCTGAAAGTTCATTTTTAATCCCACTTCTTTACTCTTGTCGGCAAGTTCCTGGATCATACTCTGCAGCTCTGATGGGGTAGTTGCAAAAATGACTATGTCATCAGCAAAACGAAGGTGAGTTAGATAATCTCCATTCATTTTTTCCCCTTTGTTTTCCCAGTTCAGTGATTGAAATACATTTTCCAATGTGGCATTAAAGAGCTTGGGAGATATGGTGTCACCTTGTCTCACTCCCTTTCCAAATTTTACGTGTGCTGTATTCTCAAACAGCCGAATCTTTGCACTTGCATTTTCATAGATGTTAATAATATTAATGTATGCATCTTCAATACCGTAGGATTTCAGAGCCATTGTAACTGCTGATGGTTTCACTGAATTAAAGGCTTTTCCATAATCGATAAAAGCCATGTACAATGGAAGTTCATATTCCCTCGCTCTTTCAATTAGTTCTCTCAGTACGTGGATATGATCTATTGTGCTGTAGCCACTCCTGAATCCAGCTTGTTCTCTCGGTTGAGCCATGTCCAGTGTTACCTTTAAGCGGTGTGAATCTTAACAATACATACATATATACTGTATAAATAAATTACAACGTGAGAAATCTTTGAATAACTAGAGTACGGATGAACTCAGATGATTTTGTCACTGTTAGGGCAAAACTGTTACACTTCAGTTGAAAATCAACATTCATAATCCGGAATTTTGGCGCGTTTCACATCTTTTGGTGTAACACAAATTTTCTTAAATTACTTTTTCTTAAAAAGTAGGTAAGTCTTAATTCAACGGCATAATACATATCAAGGTTTCGAAAAATGGGCTGCAAATACACCAAGAATATTTACAACACGAGCATGCCGATTTCCGTTTAATTGGCGTAAGAGTACAAACTAAAATACTAGCTTTCACCGCCGAAGACGGGCGGTTTCATCAGGCTAATGGGTTGAGTACAGAATCATACTGTACTCAACCTTGTAAGCATTAGCCTGATGAAGCCGCACGTCTTCGGCGGTGAAAGTTAGCGTTCTAGTTTTTTTTTTTAGTTTTTACTCTTACGGCATAATACACGTTTAAATTCACTCACATATCGTAGCAATTATAGCAGAGAGGTACAACAGCGGCGGCGGAACCGCCCGGGCCCGGCCCCGGTCAATAATTTCAACAATTTCAGCCAAGATTTTTTATTTGGCATATGTGCGATTGTTGTGATGTGCCTTAGAAAGTTCCTCTAGGTAAGTGGTTGGGTGGTCGTCGCATAACATTTCTTCGAACGCATTAGTTCCTCTAGGTAAGTGGTTGGGTGACGTCGCATAACGTTTTCTTCGAACGCATTATCTGTACATCAATCAACCATACTACAGCTATTTCTTGATTTGGAATAAATAAAATATAAATACTGGTTTGAATCAGTTTGGAATAAATACACGGGGTGGGGGTCCGTCGGGTCCAGAACACCCCTCAAGAATGACCTTGTTTTACATTCCTCAAATAAAGGAAACAATGATGTTAGAACGTTTACTAAAATACCTTAATAACAATGACGTTCAGGCCCGTATTTAGGCACCTGCAAAATGTGAAGCTGCACATGGCGGCAAAATAACATTGAAATAAGAAAAACTATAGCAAGCTTGAACGTAACTAGTACACAAATTTATAGCATTTGGCGTTATATATAAAAAAGTGCGAACTGTTCTTTGAAAATAGTTCAAGTCATAATTTTGACAGAAAATTTTGGTGAAAAATGTATCCACTTCAAAAGCTATCTACTCAGTATAAAGAAAGAACAAGATCAGAAGATATCTATCCTCTTTTACATTTCTTTGCAAGATGTTAGCTCAAAAAAAAAAAACCCCAAAAAAACACAAAGATGTCTACCGAAATGTGTACGCTGCACTTAAGACTTACAACTGTACTCCAGCAACAAACTGTTCTGCTGAAAGATATTTTAATCTCTAAAAATGATTACATATTTTGTACGATCGGCTCAGACTCAAGAACGACTCAGTCTTGGAGTGCCTAACCAGACATTACAGTGAAACTGGAATTTGAGGAAGAAATTAATTCATTTTCAAACGCAAAGGTTAGAAAAAAAAAACTACTACTATAACTGAGGTAAGCTATCATAAAAATAATCCATAAATAAGGATTATTTTTATGATTATCATTTGGTGTTTCGATATACTGTATCTTTTCTTCAGACTTTTCGTTTATCGGACTTCAGTACGGATATCAAAATAATTTTACAGGAATATTTTTCTGCAGAATATTTATAAAATTTAAATCTCAGTTTCTATGGTTTATTCAATTGCTACAATATTTTAATAAACTTGAAAATCAATGAGCATTTTGTATAAGTTTTCACAACAATAATCTGCTTGTCAATGACGTGAGCAAGAGAGAAGTGATGGTGTTTGACGGTGGAGTTGGGCGTAAAATAAATTACTGAGCAGGGGCGTAGCATATCCTAAATGAGGGCCTAATGACGTCATAACTTTTATTAAAATATCTTAATGACGTTTACTAAAATACCTACTACGGCCAAATTAAAAAAAAAATCTCTGAGCCCATTTTTATAATTTTAGTATTTTTTTAATAAGAAAACTGCCATCCCTTATGTATTTTGTAAAAGGAACGGGCTGACTAAAATGTCATATCTGTCAAAGAATTATATTTTGCCTCCTAGCAACTACATTGATGGATCTAGCTGAATGGCAATCCATGCTGGAGGCTCTTGTGGGATCCCGCAGTGTTCGGGGTGCCCCGAGTCCTATATTCCCTTATTCTCTATACCAGTTCCTGTGTGCTTTTCCGAGAAATTAAACGTCCCAGGGCTTGATTTCAAACGAAGCTTCAAGTGAAATCGTGATCTGCAGTATGTCTGCCGAATTCTCGAGTGTGTATAGTGTACCCGTCCGCCCAGTCGAGTCGCAGAGTGCGCATGACAAGGAGCGTTAATAAGGGTTCAATTAATTTCCTATAACAGGCATTTACAGTTTGAAGAGCAATAGCGAAAAGTATTTAAATTTAATAAAAAAAGGAATGGAAACAGGAAAAAAAATACGCCTCATTTTTGTGACTCACTAAAAAACAAAGTGAATTACTTTTTTTCAGAAACATGCCATGTATTTTTTTTTATTGGAGGTTTAACGACCACGGTGAGCAACTCAATGGGCTATAAGCAGTCGCCCACCCCTAATTTAGGGCTGCTGGTTCCAGGGAAGGGAGAGATCCAGTGCAGTAGGACAAACATCCATGCTTCACGGGATTCGAACCCGCACCCATCTAGGACGAATGATCAGAAACCAGCGCTTAGACCACTGCGGCACCGGGCGGCGTCCTTTGTTGCAAAAGCATTGATTATTTAATTTTAGATTGATTCAATTCGTTCCTAAACTGTTGTTAAACAACTTAATATTTTTCAAAGTTCGTTAAGGACTGTTTAGTGACTTAAATATTGCTGTTTACTTAAATTATTTCGTTTTCAATCGATATTTGCACGTGCTTGCTTTTCAACAATGTGCTGCAGGAGTGTATTTAGAGAAAGTGGCCATGCCTACCCCAACCCCGGCAAAGTTTCTTAAAATGCAACTCACATTAAAAGAAAATTGCTTTTTTTCTATTTCTAATTAACTTTTATTTTATCATGGTGCATTCCAGAACTTTTATTTTTAGTCATCCTCTCCTCAAATTTTTTTATATACTGCCCAGCAATGTAGCGTATACACGGTCGTATCAGAAAAATATGACCACCCCCAGAATCACAGTGTACCCGCCCGTCCAGGCGAGTCGCAGAGTGCGCATGACAAGGTCGACCACATGAAAATATAAGCGGGCGGCTAGGACAGATGAGCCATAGTGCGTTGCGTGTGCACAATGGGGAGAGGTAGTAATTTGACGGACTTTCAAAAAGGAATGATTATCGGCTAATGCGCCAAGGATGGAAGAAACATAAAACTTTGCGGGCTGTTCGCGAGGTGCTGTAGTAAATAAGAATGTACCAAGAATGTACCGGCTGGCACACCGAATGCCTCGTGACATAACTGTACAGCCCCAAAGGCCATCGATCCCAGAGGAGAACGTCGCCTCCGTCGACTGGTAAAGGGCAATCGACGCACAACAGTGCAGCAATTGATCACGCAAATGAACGCTGGGACAACCAAGTACGTGTCCCTGATAAGAGTAGAGCGAACCCTGTTACGCATGGGTCTCCGGAGTAGACGCTGCGTCAAGGCGAACATGTTCACCCACGTCGGCAACGACGCCTGCAGTTCGCATGAGACTACCGTCATTGGACAGTGGGAAAAGGTTGCCTTCTCAGATGAATCGAGGTTTCAACTCCACAGGAGTGACGGGCGGTGGCGGATACGGCGTCAGACACACGAGAACCTACACCCAGACACGCTTGTCGGTCAAGTACAGGCCAGCGGTGGCAGTGTGCATGTCTGGGGGATGTTTTTTTAGTATGACCTGAGATGGCAGATGAGTCCCTGAACGCGAATGGCGTCTACCAACAGCACAATGCTCCGTGTCACGTCGCTAAGGGGGTGCGCGTAACCGGTTCCAGGAACACACGACAGTGATGTCTCCGTTCTCCGGCGAAATAGCCCGTCCTCAATCCCACAGAGCACTTGTGGGACAATTTGAATCTACCGGTTCGGCGTGCCAACCCACAAGCACGTCATCTCTGGGACCTCCGTGCTCTACTGCAGTCCAAATGGGCACGTGTGCCTCGGGCAACCTTCCAGGGCCTCATTGCGTCCATGTAGCCGCTATTATCCGGGCAAAGGGTGGTCGTATTATTCTTATACGACTGTGTATACATGTAAAACATTACGTACTTTGTTCCGTGTATATTTTTTGTTTGACAATTCCCTTGAAGAAATTCTGTTTACTAAAAACAAGAGGTAAAATAGAGGCAGACATTCAAGAAGGAAATTAAAGGAAACGATCCAATACATAGCACAACGATAAAATTTTCAAAATCTTTCTTCTGTTACTGCGCTCGAAAAAAATCAAATGATTTCTACAAAAGACAGCAAGCGACAGTTCCATAGCAACTCCATGGAAGATGCCAAGTAACAATAAAAGCTTACGGTTTAATGAATGGCGATTAAACTCACTCGCTCTACAAGACACGTGCTCCGTTTTGAATAAACCAGTTTTCGGCGCCTTGTGACCGTAGGACATGGACAGACGATGCCGTAGACACCGGAAAAAGATAGTTTCTAGTAAGATAGGGGGGGATTCCAGATCACGTAGTTGCTTTTATGTCCGCAGTGCCAACAACCTCGGCTCTCGCCGGTAAACCTGTCAATGTTTCCACTCGCTACTTACTATCTTTTTCTCTTTCAAATCGTGCGCGCTCCGAGAAAGTTGGGAGCTGCTTATTTGGTTACAAAAAAATAAATCTGGACATTAATGGCTATCCTCACAGGTGCCCATGCAAAGAGAAAAAGCAGCAACCGCGCTAGCTGAAAAATTAAAGTTCTTTTGGAATTCCCCGCGGTTCATTAAAGAATAAGTTTCCAACAAAATTTGGCTTCATTTTTCTTTTCTACATCAAGGAACTATACGTACACAAAGTTTCCGTAGAAAATAAGCAGATGATTAAAAAATACATACACGCCGTCATGCCATATTTGTGTCCAACGGATCCCCCCCTTCCTCCTCCTCCTCCTCCTGTAGTCTTAGCCAAAATAATACTGGAACGAAAAAAAGAAATTGATTAAATCTAGCGGCCCTATATTTTGATAAAGGCAAACTTCTACCTGAGATAGGATGAGAGGGTTAAAAAAAAATAGTTAAAAGGAACAAAAACTGATTTTCGATTATTTTTCTTTTCCATCTTTCGCTGCCTGTTTTCGCTTCTCGAAACAAAGAATGGATAAACAAATGACACGCTTTTGTGACGTTCTCAATCCACTTTCTGAAAGCTTAGTGGAAAATATACTGTATATATTCGTAAGAGAAGGTTAATCTATATACTTCCTCATAGACAGGGCCCTGATTCAAGCAAGACTTCCTCCGCCCTCCCCAGTTGAAATCCTGGCATCCCTACTGTACACATTGGCCAAAAGATAAGGAATCTCGAAGAGAGAAGACAATTAAATGCCTATATACAGTCGTATCAGAATATGTATGACCACCCCCGGAATCACAGTGTATACCCTTCCAGGAGCATCACAGAGTTCACGTGATAAGGTCGACCACACGGAGATATAAGCGAGCGGACGGACAGGACAGATGAGCCATAGTGCATTATGTGAGCACAATGGGCAGAGATAGTGTTCAAAAAAGGAATAATCACCGGCTACCGCGCCCCAAGGGTGGAAGCATCTCAGATATAACAGACTTCGTGGGTTGTTCGCGAGGTGCTGTAGTAAGGGTGTACCAAGACTGGACCGCTGGTACACCGAATGCCTCGTGACGTCATAACCGTGGAGCCCAAAAGCCATCTACCCCAGATGAGAACGTCGCCTCAGTCGACTATTGCTGAGTTCGGGCTCAATTTTCGGAGCCCGAAAATTGGCTTACCTGTTCAACCATTAAATAAAATACATCTTTTCCACACTTCCACTCTCCTCCTCCTGTAATTAACCAATGCATTTCTCAAATAGGGAGTGGGGAAGGGACCTTCATCTATTTTTACAGTGTAACTGTACGATTTTCTTTGACAGTTCGTTTTCACCTGAAGTTCTTCGGGCGGCCGGGCATCCAAAATGATCGGGCGGTGCTGCAATTGTATGTTGCGTTCAAATAATGCTAATAGTATCGCGCCATAATGCGTTGCAATATGTACGTTGCTAAATAGCAGGGAGCTACTGCGTGGTGATGGGGGGGGGGGGGGATTATCGTCGGCATGATATCAACTATCCAACATCTATAGTTCTTGAAAAAGCTTTTTTCTTTTCTGCAGAAACACACAAATGCGCGGCTTATGTCATTTTCTACCCAAGCCCGGAATAAATAGCCATCTCGAATTCCCGCTCCACAAACAGAACCAGTTGCCGAATAATTCCCTTTACCAACTAAAAAGTGTCTCATTTGCTAAATCATAAAATCGCATTTACATATAAAAAAAAAATTATTTCGCTCTCGCCAAGAGCACGAACCCCAGTAAATATTCTACAGCCAGAGCCAGATTCGGGTTCGGGAACGCTGGAGCACCCAGGTACGTGTCTCCGATATCAGTAGAGTGAATACTGTTACACCTGGATCTCAGAACTCGACGCTGTGTCAGGGCACTCATGTTAACCTTGGTCCATCGGCAACAACGCCTACACAGTTTGCATGCGACTTCAGTCATTGGACAGTGGAAGAGTGGAAAATGGTTGCCTTCTCCGACGAATCGAGGTTTCTATTCCACAGAAGTGACGGGCGATGGCGGATACGGCGTCAGACACACGAGAACCAAAACCCGGACACCCTTGTCAGTTAAGTACAGGCCGGCGGTTGCAGTATGTATGTCTGTCCATCGGCAACGACACCAAAAATGATTTGAATCCACCTTAACTCTGTTATCCTTATCAGGTTCACTTCTCTCAAACTTGCGTCTTGCGCCTTCTAGTGCCGGAGTTGGCTGTCCGACCCCAGTCTGGACAGCCAATCATTATTCACGAATGGTAATGGCTCCGCCCACTTTAACTATTTACTGATATTCTGTATCCAGGGTTTATCCTTAGCACCACTGATGCGTGCATAGCCCTAGGTGGGTCCTTAAATAATCACAGAATTTATTCTCCAAATTTATCTACTACACATTCAAGTAATCCATAAGAATAAATTTTTCCGATTCGAACTGTTTTTCCGTATTTTTTTTTTCCCTTGTCTCTAGCTTATGCCTATTGTGAATCCATTTTATTCTATCCCTAATATTGATTTTATCTAACCTTATCTGGAAGTGCACCACCACAAGGAATTACGGCAGAAAATCTTACTCATCATCAAATCACCACTAGTCGTTATTCTATCACTAATATTGATTTTATCTAACCTTATCTGGAATTGATCTAACCTTATCTGGAATTGATCCAACCTTATCTGGAATTGATCCAACCTTATCTGGAATTGATCCAACCTTATCTGGAATTGATCCAACCTTATCTGGAATTGATCCAACCTTATCTGGAATTGATCCAACCTTATCTGGAATTGTTCTACAAATCACCACTAGTCATCATTCCATCCTAATATTGATTTTATCTAACCTTATTTGGAAGTGCACCACCACAAGGAATTACGGCAGAAAATCTTACTCATCGTAGGACACCGAATTGTTTTACAAATCACCACTAGTCGTCATGCTGGACCTGCCCCCCCCCCCCCCCGCGCGCCCTTCTCCCTACTAACATACGCTCGTTAGCCAACAATTTAAAAGGTTTTTTCTTCTCACATTCCCTTCCCCTCGCTTTGCCTCCTCTTCCTAGTCGGACATGATTCAAAATTGGTTAGGTGTTGCTGTTGACTTAATTACAAGGGAATAAAATATCGCCCCCCTCCCGCCCTTGTAATATATACTCCAACTCTATTTCATCCTTCCCTTTAAAAACACTTTCGAATCAAGGCTTCCTCACCTGTTTCTCAACTACTTCGTTCTTAAAGTCATACAACTGAAGGTAAAAAAATAACTATCCGGTAGGTTTAGAAGCCAATTGGCTTCTAAACCTACCGGATAGTTATTTTTCTGTTTTTTTTTTTAAAGCTTAAAATAACGTAACTATCGTGCCGTGAGTAGGATTGTGCGGAAGAGATTGCATTCCAGTGTGCAGCAAATGGCTGCTGAATCCAATCAAAGCCAGGAGCTGCAAATGTCATCTGCCTATTCGAAAACCACATGTCTCAGAGAAAAAAAAAGTTAGTAAAATCATGTAATGCATTGATACGCATTACATGATTTTACTAACATTTTTTTATGCGCTTTCCAACATACCAAAATCATTACTCAAGTTATTACTCAAGTTATGAGGATAATGGTTGTGGAATAAATCTCGCTCCTGTGCCCTGACCTTTGACTCCATTTCTATGATATTCAACAGAACAGGTTCAGTATACCTCCGGAACAACATCATAAAGTTTTGTCTCAATCGAAGCATTTTTACGTAAGTTATGACCCATAAGGGCGATGGAATGGATCCCGCTTTTATGTCCTGAGCCATTTAACCAATTTTCAACAGGATTCGTTCCCAGGTTGTCCCCTACCACATACTAAAATTTCATCGAAATCGTACCATTTTTACTCTAGTTATTGTGCGGACAGACAGACTGACAAAGTTGGAGCATACACACTTCAACTTTAGGTTAGGGAGCATAAAAAACCAGAAAAATGCCCTTACGATGATGCCAAAAACGCAGTGAATGAACAATAGAGTAGTGGAAGAAAGTGATGTGGTCAGGTAATCATTCTGTACACTGTTTTGCACTGATCGGCAGAGAGAGAGTGGCCAGAACGTCATGAAGCAATGGACCCAGCATGCTTTATGAACACAATCCAAGCATCTGGAGGTGGAACCATCCTGTGGGAAATGTTCTGTTGGTACGGACTGGGTCATTTTAACTGGGTTCGTTGATATCAGTGGAAGACTACACCCAGGAAATGTTTTTGTAGATGGACTAAATGCATCCTGCAATCCACATCTCCAATGGCCTCCACAGTCCCCAGATCTCGAGCTTATTGAAAGTGTGGGACATTCTGAAAATAGATGTTCTGCGCTCCCTTCTGTTAACACTGACAGCCGCGCGATATTTTGTAGGAATGGCTATCTTTGAACCTAAGAGAACTCAAGCATCGCACAATCCATCAAATGTTAAATACTTGCTGTCATTTAGGGGTCCTACTAGATACTAAAGGATCCTGCTTTCAGGGGGGGCAGTATGTGTATTATACACACTAATATATAAATATACACTGGAATGCCAAAAGACGGGATTGAAGTACGCAAATTTTTAACTGGCGCTGCCGCCATCGCATAAAGGCTTCGACGCACGCCACGATTTTTACCAGGGGGTACTCTCGTAAGTCAGGTTGAACAACCGCCAGTAGGATAATGGCAAGCAGACGTGAATTATCGGAGTTTGAATGAGGCATGGTAGTGAGAGCCTGATGTTTGGGACATTCAATTTCCGAAATCGTGCGAACATCCAACATTTCTCGATCCACGGTGTCACGTGTGTACCGAGAATACCTCATTGAAGGCATTACCACCCACCGTGGACAGCGAATGACCGATCACGGGTGCTGAATGACCGTGACCTGCGGTGTCTGACCAGAATTGTCCATGCTAACAAACAAACGACACTGGCTCAAATAACATCCACATTCAATGCAGGAGGTACCAGGGACATATCCATCATGCCAGTGCAGCGTAATTTAGCGTCCATGGGGTACTGGAGAAGAAGACCCACCAGAGTGCCTTTGTTAAAACCACAACATCGGATACAGCGCCTCAGCTGGTCTCGTGAACACGATAATTGAACCGTGGAAGACTGGCAACATATGGCGTAGTCCGACGTTTTTTTTTTTTTTTTTTTTTGGAGGTTTAACGACCACCGTGAGCAACTCAATGGGCTATAAGCAGTCGCCCGTCCCTAATTTAGGGTCACTGGCTCCAGGGAAGGGAGAGAGCCAGTGCCGTAAGACAAACACAACATCCATGCCTCACCGGGATTCGAACCCGGACCCCGTTCGGACGAATGATCAGAGGCCATCGCTTAAACCACTGCGCCACCGGGGCGGCTGGTCCGACGAGTTGTTACGAGCCGATGGTAGGGTTCGGGTGAGGCGCAGACCCCATAAGGCTGTGGACCCAAGTTGTCAACATGGCACTGTGCAAGCTGATGGTGGTTCCATACATGTATGGGGTGTCTTTACATGGCACGGTTTGGGTCCTCTGGTCCTCGCAAACACGACATTAACCAGTAATTGCTTTGTTGCTCTGCTGGGCGACCATTTGCAACCCTTCATGGATTACATGTACCCCCAAAACGATGAGATTTTCCAGGCAGGCAATTGCACCATGTCGTCAGGCCCAAGTTGTCCCAAATTGGTTCGAGGAGCATTCTGGACAGTTCCGACGGATAGTGCGGCCATCACGTTCACCCGACAAGAACCCAATAGAGCACTTATGGGACGTGGTGGAAAGGTCCATACACACTCAAGATCCTGCACCTACAAATACCAGGGAACTGTGGGCAGCTGTTCAGACGGCATAGCTCATCTCTCGAAGAAGTCTTCCGGCCACTTGTGGAATCGATGCCACGTCGAGTTGCCGCACTTCGCGGGGTTAGAGGAGGTCCTACACGATACTAGGTACGTATCCTATGACTTTGGAACTTCAGTGTGTATATGAAGTGAAAAAGATGGATGGTGACAGACAGACAGAGAAACAAACCAGGTAACAGTTTAAAAATGTACTAAAACTTACTATTTTACTCGTGCACAGTATGTATCTAGGACGCAATAAATATCTGTCATAAGCACGATTACAAAGATACTCTGCAAATGCACATACCCGTCCTCAATGAACAAACACTTATTTGAAATTAAAAACATCTATGTACAGCTAAGAACATGTTAAAAGGCGAGCACTTTCGGTCCACTCAAGTGGCCATTATCAAGCCAACAAGTGAGATCAGATTTCCTGTGAGTGGGACTATAATACATACAGGGTTAGTCACGTATAGTTAGTTACCATAGCAACGCAACACGTTATTGCTACTTTGCGTTGCTATGGTAACTACACGTGACTAACCCTGTATGTATTATAGTCCCACTCACAGGAAATCTGATCTCACTTGTTGGCTTGATAATGGCCACTTGGATGGACCGAAAGTGCTCGCCTTTTAATTTTTAACTCTTAGCTGTACATAGATGTTTTTAATTTCGAATAGAAGTATTTGTTTATTGAGAACGGGTATGTGCAATTGCAGAGCATATTTGTAATCGTGCTTAAGACATTAATTGCGTCCTAGATAGTTAAAAATGTTTATGAAGTTCTAAAAGCGCCAGAAGGCTGCATTAAAGAAAACCCAAATTAAATACTGAAAACATCAAGACTGCAAATTTCTTCAATAAACCATTTCGGTTCAGTATTACGTGGTAGCAGCATGCGGAATTTTTTTTTTTTTTTTGTTGGATGTTTAACGACCACCGTGAGCAACTCAATGGGCTATAAGCAGTCGCCCGTCCCTAATTTTGGGTCACTGGTTCCAGGAAAGGGAGAGAGCCAGTGCCGTAAGACAAACAGAACATCCATGCCTCACCGGGATTCGAACCCGGACCCCTTTCGGACGAACGATCAGAGGCCATCGCTTAGACCAAATAAGTGGTTCATTTAATAATTTGCTTTGTGCGGGTTTCTAATTAATTTTTGGTTTCAGGTGCTCTTTCTTGCCTGCATCGTTTTTTCTAAAACAGATGGTGAATATTGCCTCGGATTTTAGTGCAGTATTTTTAGCTTTTGAGGTGTTTTTTACTTGCCTTGTTTCGCACATCGTTTTAGGCGTAATCGTACAGTGTTAACATGCTTTTGTTCCTTCCATAATACGATTATTTTTCTCAATAGGTAGTTTTCTTGTAAATAAGTAACTATTTTTAGTCTTTTTCCACCATTAGGTCTCGTGTTTTGATTATATATAATTACGATTCATGTATGAAGGTTGTAATTTTTCTCCCTTTCTCACCTCAAATAAGCAAAGATACCGATATCTTTGCTTATTTTGAGGTCATCCTCAATTTTCTTCAAATGAGATGTGAGGTCGGGCCTCGTGGAATTTAGTCTGCTGTGGGTAGTGTCTAGTTATTGTATGGGGTTTGTTGTTTTTTCACTATTAGGTTTTCCTTTAAGTAAATTTTTTACTTTTATTTTTGGGGAGTCAGGGGTTCGAACGTTACTTGGTCCTCTATCTGGAGATTTGTTATGATTTTTTTTAATTCTTAATTTTAATTTATTTGCATTTCTTTATTATTTTTAGTGGGATTTTTTGGTGCATATTTCATATATATGTGAAATGTTCCACTGTTTTATTTAACTGCAGTTTGGTATGTAAATTTGAAGTAAAGATTTCTGTAATATGCTAAATATTCTGTCATTCCAATTTAAGGCAGTAATAGATGCCTGTGTATTGTCAGTACGTGCCGGTAAGGATGTTACAATATGTGTAAGTAGTACTTGCACTCGCACATCGCCGTTTCGTATGCTGAGGAGGACAAAAAAAAAAATGAATGTTTAGATATACTACTAACATATCTGTTTAAGTTAGCAACAATAGCATCACGAAATGCATGTCACTGTGGCATGACATTCTGGGTGCAAATACTTCAGCAACGTTTATAAATCGACGTTCTGTCGAAACATTACTACCATGTTTTGTTTTTCTTATTCTTTTCACAGTGAATCAGTTTATCTTCCAGCTCTGGACTAATTTGAGCAAGATTTTGAATGAGCTACATCGACTGAGTGATGTCTTATGTGGATTACAAAAACTTAATTTTCATACCAAAATGTTGAACTTATGTATTGTGTAATTTTCGGCTATTTGACTATTACACGCCACTAACATTTCTCTTAACCAAAATTTTGTGGGGGGGGGGGAGAATAAGAAAAGGAAATAAACTGCTTTACTGAACGCAAATTAGGACAACTTCCATCCTGTTATATAAGCTAGTTCAGTTCTTGACCCAGTAGCGAGACTAGTTTTCAACGTGTTCAGCGCTTTATTTAACAAAACGAAAAAAAAAAAATTTAAAGAAAGGATAGAATATAGAAAGTACATGAAAAATCTTCGAGAATGATGCTATCAAATGAAAGCGAGCGGGGGCTTTGAACCTGAAATCTACAAGCCAAGAAATCGTTGCAAATCCAAATTTTTATTCATAGCAATTAACGAATAATTTATACATTATGAAAAGTTAAAAATAAATGAAAGAATTTGGTTGCATTGTAAGCTGTCCCCGATGGCAATGCAGTTTTTCCAGTCGTTCTTTAAATCGGTATCGTGGCAAATAGAACTACGCATTTACCTCGCAATCGAGGAAACCTCTGACAAAAAAGGCATGAATCATCGTTCTTATACATCTGTCAAAAAGAAAAATGCAAGGGGGGGGGGAAAAGATTTTGGTTTACTGATGAGTGATATTGTGCCCGTTCGAGGACAAAAATACACGGGAGGAAAAGAAAAGTAACTTCCAATACATTCATTATATGACCAACATTTTTTTAATAACAAAGAACAGAAATCTTCGCCAGGAATTTAAAAAAGACATAAGTTTTCGATTAGCAGTGAATACTCAAACGTGTTTTGAACTCTAAGTAAATTTTGGAACAAAGAAATTAAAAAGAAAGGCTAAAGCTCATTCATGCATGAAAAAATCTGTACATACACACAGTTCGTAAATACTAAGAAAAGAATTACCGAACAGTAACCTGGAGGTGAAGTTTTAAATTGATGCGCGTGATTTTATAGCCGAAAGGATTTCACCTCCTGTGCCACAAACCGTGCATTGTAACGCTTTGTTTTGGTTTGTTGTCGTGCTTTTTAATTTGAAACAACTATCGTAAGCTACCCAAGGAAGTTCTGTTTTAGCATTCATTCTTAGTTAATGAAGCGTGAAATATGAAATTAGGAGTTGAGCTCAGCCAAAGAGAAGGCGCCAACTTTCAAAACATGCTAACTCTGTATGTACAGATGCAGTTGTTACGCAGTGCCTGAAAAAATGGGGTTAAACAATAGCTTTGATTACTTAACGGGTTCACAGTTTTCTGGCAATGTTCTTATCCCGCAGAGACGTCACTTATACTCTTTAAGCTCTCCTCTTTTACGTCCCATCCACGGTCGTGACCTTTAACCCAGCGCTATGAAGGTCATGCATCACGCTGGAAGACAGCGTTAATTCTGCCGAAGGTTATAATGAATGAATGACTAACAATTCCCTGTTGTCATGGTAAAATTTGTGTCGCAACCAATAGCGCACCCAGAAATTTCCCAGGGGGTGGGGGTGGCGCAGAGAATTTTCCCAAGGTGGGGTGATCCCCCTAAATTTATAGGGGGAAATACCAAGGTGCCATAACAATTAAGGAGGTTGACTTTTGCACATTTATTCTTATCCAGTTACTAGGAATGTTACAAGAAAGTTAAATGATTAGAAGAAGCAGTAGATGAAATTCTTTTTATGGTTAGATTTTTCTAAATTTAACAGAACTACTCCCTTATAATTATTGTATGTTATAATTATACGGTACATGATTAAGTATATGTAGATCGCGTATCGTGATGTTTTGTTACAAACTTCGACGAAATAATTTTTCGCTCTGTCAGCCCAGGGAGGGGGGGGGGCGTTTCACTCTTTAGGTCCGCCACTGCTCACAAAAGAAAAAGTAACAGCAATCGTAGCGCGAAATTTCCTTACAACTACATCATTTTTGCAACGGATTACAAACTCTTTTAGTTTTGTACTTACGCTACACTGAAATTTATAGTAAAAGTAGTGCACTACTATAAAAGTCGCTAATATTAGGGCATTACTTTCGAGTACTACATGTGTGTACACATGTGATAAACTTGTGGGCTTATTCACGATAAAATGACAACTATTTTAAATTGTTGAGCAGAGGGTGGTGTTCTTAACATGCTAAAAAATTACATGGTCCCCTAGCTGAAAAAGTTCCAGCTATTCCGTTTTTCCCCAGAAAGATTGCGCTCTATATGACACTGTAAAAAATATATATATTTGACGAACACTTCAATGGCAGATGGGCCGATCACACAGCACCTCACGCTCTCCGAATCTCTGGACTTCCCTTGCGAGAATGCCAAGGACATCCCTAACCAACACCTCTTCAAGAAGTTGCAACACTTCGCACTATGACAGTGGTGCACCCGATTTCTTTACCGGGGTGGCCCAAAATATTGAAGATGAAAATAAAAACGCTCCGGAGAAAACATCTCCCAAAATATTGGAAAGTGATAAAAATATCTTCACCGCCACATTAAAGTGCATTTTCAAGTATTTCGAAAATATATATTTAAAACATCATCATCGTCAACCATTATCAATCTACTGCTGGACGAAGGTCTCTCCAAGCCTCTTCCACAACGGTCTCTGTCTTGTGCCAGTCTCCTCCATGTCACTCCTGCATAATTTCGAATTTCATCCACGCATCTTCCATGTGGTCTTCTGAGTCTTTTCCTGTCCCTTTGAATCCAATCTAAAATTTCGACTGTCCATCGATGGTCTGTCCTTCTGGCAGTATGTCCAGCCCATTGCCATTTCAGGGATTTTACTCTGATCAGTCTTCCACTCTCAGTCTTGTCAATTTTCGAATCCACGAGTTCCTCTTCTTATCTCTCCTGGTTACACCAAGCATGCACATCTCCATGCTACTTTGAGTTGTCTGCAGCCTTTGTCTCTTTTAGTTAAGGTCCACGTCGCTGCACCATACGTAAGCACTGGAAGGATGCATTCATCAAACACTTTTCTTTTAAGACATAATGGCATATTGCTCTTGAAAATTATGCTGTTTCTTCCAAAAGCTGTCCAGGCAAGTTTTATACGCCGATTAATTTCTTCATCAATGTGACCTTCACTTGATATCTACTGTCCAAGATAAATGTAGGTATTGGTAGTCTCCAGCTTTTACCCATCAATCGATAAATCTTCATTTCTTGTAAAAACATTGTACATCACTTTTGTCTTCTGAAAGTTCATTTTTAATCCCACTTCTTTACTCTTGTCAGCAAGTTCCTGGATCATACTCTGCAGCTCTGTGGGGTAGTTGCAAAGATGACTATGTCATCAGCAAAACGAAGGTGAGTTAGATAATCTCCATTAATTTTTATCCCTTTGTTTTCCCAGTTCAGTGATTGAAATACATTTTCCAATGTGGCATTAAAGAGCTTGGGAGATATGGTGTCACCTTGTCTCACTCCCTTTCCAAATTTTACGTGTGCTGTATTCTCAAACAGCCGAATCTTTGCACTTGCATTTTCATAGATGTTAATAATATTAGTGTATGCATCTTCAACACCGCAGGATTTTAAAACCATTGTAACTGCTGATGGTTTCACTGAATCAAAGGCCTTTTCGTAATCGATAAAAGCCAGGCACAATGGAAGTTCAGATTCCCTCGCTCTTTTAATTAGTTCTCTCAGTACGTGGATATGATCTATAGTGCTGTAGCCACTCCTGAATCCAGCTTGTTCTCTCGGTTGAGCCATGTCCAGTGTCACCTTCAAGAGGTGTGAAAAAACTTTAGTGAAGATTTTAAAAAACACAACTGATAGGAGGCTGATAGGTCTGTAGTTCCAGAGATCCTCAATATCACCTTTTTTATGTAGCAGGATCATTGTAGCATTGTTCCAATCCTCAGGAATCTTCCCTTCATTAAGGCATCGAGTGAAAACTTGGGCGAGTACTGTTTCGATTTCTCCACTTGCTTCTTGTATAATTTAAAACATATACAAATATATTTAAAAATAAGTAGTCAATAACAGAGATCGAAGAACCAAGTGATACCTTATGAGGAGAGTTCGTGCTCCTGAGCCACCCCGCTGCACTATAACCGATGGGTATCGATGCGAGAGAGAAGTTGGCTCGAGCACTTGGACTACGTGCAAAAAACTATTAGGTTTTCATATGATGCGCTTTGCTACAACAAAATGTAGTTGCAAAAGACCCCGTTATCCTACTTTTAATTGCGTTGTAATACATATTTTTAAATTCAGAATAAAGAACTACAGTAAATGCTGTTCCACAAATTTTTAATACATTGTTAAACTGCTGACTGAATTTCTAAATTTTGATATTATTCTAAAGCCGCCGCCCCACAAAGTTACTGATCAGTCTGCGATGAATATCGTGCCACAAAATAATCCGCGGGATGGTCTCTGGGCAAGACTAGTACTGGTGAGAAAGATAAAAAAAAAAAATTCAGATACAAATAAAAATAAAGGATGAAACTCGCCACCTTGCATTTCTACTACTTAAAAAGCCGAGACAAGCATTTACAGCACTTGCAATGATAACTAAAAATCAAGAATATCCCGCCCCTATCTTCGTACATGTTTCAAAGCTCTAAGTGAGCATGATTTTTCGACTTACTGCCATGCCGAAATATCAACACTTATGGAATAAAATGAATAGTGGTATCAGAATATAACCACTCCCGGAATCAAAGTGCACGTGACAAGGTCGACCACACGGAAACATTAGCAGCCGGCCAGGACAGATAAGCCATAGTGTATCACGTGAACACAATGGGCAGAGGTAGTGATTTGACGGGCGTTCAAAAATGAATTATCATCGGCTACCGCGCCAAGAGTGGAAGCATCTCAGAAACAACAGACTTCGTGGGCTGTTTGCGAGGTGCTGTAGTAAGGGCGTACCGAGAATGGACCGCTGGCACACCGAGTGCCTCCCAACGTCATAACTGTGGAGTACCAAAGGCCATCGATTCCAGAGGAGAACGTCGCCTCCGTCGACTGGTAAAGGGCAATCGACGCACAACAGTGCAGCAATTGACCGCGCAAATGAACACTTGGGCACTCAGGTACTTGACCCCGATAACAGTAGAGCGAACCCTGTTACGCATGGGACTCAGGAGTCGACGCTGCGTCAAGGCGCCCATGTTAACACATATCCATTGGCAATGACACCTGCAGTTCGCATGGGACTACAGTCATTGGACAGTGGAAGAGTGGGAAAAGATTGCCTTCTCAGACGAATCGAGGTTTATACTCCACAGAAGTGATGGGCGGTGGCGGACACTGCGTCAGACACACAAGAAATAACACCCGGACACGCTTGTTGGTCAAGTACATGCCGGCAATGGCAGTGTGCATGTCTGGGGGATGTTTTCCTGTTATGACCTGGGACCGCTTGTACCACTGGATGAGTCCTTGAACGCCAAAGGCTACCTGTCCATCCTCACTTACCGCATGCATCCCTTCATTTTGGACTTTTACCCTGGTGGTGAATGTGTCTACCAACAGCACAATGCGCCCTGCCACGTCGCTAAGAGGATGCGGGTTGTGGGACTATTTGGAACGACAGGTACGACATGCAGACCCCCAACACGTCATCTCCGGGAGCTCCGTGCTCTGCTGCAGTACGAATAGGCACGTGTGCCTCGGACAACCTTCCAGGGCCTCATTGCGTTCATGCCACGCCGTCTCTCCGCTGTCATCCGGGTCAAGGGTGGTTATTCCTATTATTAGGTAGGTGGTCATATTATTCTAATACGACATGATGTATTTAATACTACATGACGGGAAATATCCCGAAGAAGAAAAAAGAAATCACGATTTCGGGAGAAATCTCTCAACTTCCGTTGTTGGAATGTTTTGCCCCCATTATCCCACTAAAATACGATTTATGAAATAAAATATTTAATATGATAGGTATAGAACACCGCGAGAGAAAAAAAATTTCGATCCCGGGAGAAATCTTCGCTGCCTTCAGCTGGAGGCAAAAAGTTCCGACTGCCTTTATCGGAAATTTTTGCCTCCATTTTTAAAGCTGAAACACATACGTTTCTGCAACAAAATATTTTAAAATATACTGGCCAGTGGAGACACCGCGGGAAAAGAAAATACGGGGAAATCTTCTCCCCTTCGGTTTTCGGAAATTTTATCTCCATTTTTCCAGCTGAACTACAAATAATTATGGAATGAAATTATATTTCAAAACACGGAACACAGAGAACATTACAGAAAGAAAAAAAAAACTTATGGGGAAAATCTTCACTCCATCTAATTTCCATTTTTGATTAAAAAAAGGGGGGTTCTGGGAAGTTTCCATTAGCAGGACCAAAATAAAATGTGCGACGTATACGTCATCCGCCGCGCTGCTGGCAATTCTGCTATGGGGTTCTAAAGAAACTTTATAAAGAAAGCATTTATTGTCCCTGTACCCAGAAGAAGAGGTCTGAACAAAGCTCGGATACAGATGACCAAAATTTTCATTGGTGTTAGATTGGTATTCAAGATCTGACATCTGATGTTGAATGCAAGTTTTTAGTGTTTCAGAATGAGGGGATAAGAAAAATATCTTTGTATGATGTGTTTTTTGCCGAATAATGAACAGTGAGGAAATGTTTCATAAAATATTTTCTCACTGTTGCCCAACACTGAATATATGTAACTTATATGCCGCGCTTGTTAAGATTATGGAGGTGGGAATGGAGGATATCTCTTGTGGTGCTTTTTGTTTCTTTCCAAGTATAATAATGACCACCTCGATCAAGTAAAGCTATAGTCGCCGAACCCTGATTCGGGAGCAGTTTGTTTCAGGAACGGCCAGCGGTGGGGATGCATTGCCTATGCCTCGCCCGGAGCTCGAACCCATCTCGAGAAATTGGCCAGAAGCTAGTGCCTCTGACCACTCGGACCCCCGAGGCGTCCTTTCGGGTTACTCCCAAGGAATCACAGAAAGGCTTTAGTGGATGACTTTTGTAGGACCAGTGGTCAGTTCAGCTCAGCTCAATGCCCAACCAAAAAACACTTACCACCTACCACATTGGGGGGGGGGGGGGGGGGGGGCGTAGGTATGGTCAACAGTGAGAAAATATTGTAAGATTTTTTTTTTTTTTTCATTCGGGGTTTAACGCTCACCGGGAGCAGCTCCGGGTTATAGCAGTCGCCCGTCCGTAACTCAGGGCTACTGGTTCCAGCGAAAGGTGCTGTAAGACAAACGCCACACCCATGCCTCACCAGGGACTTGAGCCTGGGTCTAGCACGCACGGAAGCATTGTCAGAAGCCAGCGCTTAGACTGAGTCACCAGGGCGGTTACAAGATTATTCAATGTCTCCTTTGGCACATACATGGGTTGTCCAAAACAATGGAAACACCTCGCTGAAAACAGGGACTTTGGTATGTGCTGCCTTTTGAGTTAAACGAACATGTAGCTACAAATATTTTTGTAAAAAAGTATTGCTTATAGTCTCAAGGGTCTGGGTGTGATTGCATTGTAAATCGGCGTTTGCAAAATTTCGTTCCAGGTGAAGGCAACTGTCGGAGTTCCAAAGAGGGCAGATTGTAGGAGCCCGTCTGGTTGGTCCGTTGGTAACCACAGTGGCACAGGTATTAGGGGTATCGAGAGGTACCTTGTCGAAGGTCATGATAGCGTACAATGTTCACGGCACAACATCATCTGATAAACACAACTGTGGAAGGAAACCCAAACTCACTGCGAGAGACAGGAGGGCATTAAAGAGGATTTTGACCGCAAGGAGGAAAAACACTGCGACGAAAGTGACTGCTGAGCTTAATGCACATCTCCAAAACCCAGTGTCGACCCATACCGTGCGGAGGGAATTGAGTAAGCACAATATTTGCGACAGAGCTGCGATTGCAAAACCCCTGGTGTCACAGGTGAACATGAAACTGAGACTAAAGTTGGTGCCAAGAACATAAAACGTGGACTGAGGATCAATGTAAACACGTCTTGTTTTCCGATGAATCAAGTCTCTCACTATTCCCCACCACCGGACGGGTTTACGTGTGGAGAACTCCCGCAGAAGCTTACAACCCAGACTGTCTCCTTCCTACAGTGAAGCATGGGGGAGGTTCCGTAATGGTTTGGGCCATGATCTCATGGTTTGCAGCAGGTCCCATTATCACCTTACACGGACGGATCACTAGCGGTGACTATGTCACTCTTTTGGCAGACTATGTGCATTCGGTGGCGCAGCAATTGTTTCCGTCAGGGGATTGCACCTTTCAAAATAATGCCCCGATTCACAGAAGTGGAACTGTTCAATCATGGTTTGAGGAACATGAGGATGAAGTTACACACCTTCCCTGGCCTGCACAATCACCGGACTTAAACATCATTGAGCCCCCGTGGTGTGTTGGAAAACAGAGTGCGATCCCGTTATCTTCCTCCGACGTCTCTCAAGGAATTGGAGCAGTTTCTGCAAGAAGAATGGTACAACATACCACCATCTAGGCCTTGCATGCGTCCATTCCAAGGAGGATTCAAGCAGTTTTAAATGCCAAGGGTGCGTAACACCTATTGTTTTAAGGTGTTTCTATTATTTTGGACAACCCCTGTATGAACGAAATAATATTTTCAGAATGCGGTGCAAGATTTTTCTTTTATAGTTGAACTGTTAAGGTAATTAGTATGATATTCAACTAAAGTCCGTGTGAATCCATTATGGTGGAATATTCCTGTTTTTCCAAAGGTGATTATAAAACGAAAGTTAATGTTTGTAAGAAAAATGCTTTCGTTCACTTTAAATAACGAAACGCATAACTGACCGAATTTCTGATTATCGCAAAATTACTTTACGTACTTAAAAAAAAAAAAAATTAAAACACAAGAACAACAGCCATCATTAGCACAGGAAGCAGAAATGCCTAGGAAGTAACTTTAGGGTCGCTTGATACTGAAAACTTTTCATTGCCCACGTAGCGTTAAGTAGCATACGCAGCGCCTCAGTCACTTATGTATATTTTTCAATTGTCAAAAGGAGGTCTTAACCGCAACCAGTGGCGTAAATTTATGCTCTGAGGGGCGTAAAAAACAGAAATGCACGACGTGTAAATAAATTTTCTGAAAACTGCAACTCAAAACAAAAGTCACATGCTTCACTATTTCTTTTTTTTTTTTTTTAAGGACTGTAGTTAGCTGCATACAGTATTCTGCGTATCTAATCAGGGTCCAGAGAAACCTATATTCTGTTAGGTGTGCACCTCCCACACGAACGAAAAGAACAGTCCGAAACAGCGAAGAGAGGTATATGAAACGATATGCTGATGTGATTAACCTCCGCATTCTTTCCGAAAAGAGTAAAGGGATGAAGAGCTAATTGTCATCTGTGCTCCGTTGTAAAAAGTCCCTCTGGGCACTTAACCTTCAGCAGTGATGCAGTTCTGAGAAAACAAAGTGCCTTAGCGGTGAATGGGTTAGGAGAAACAAACCCAGAAAGAAGGACCTTTCAAAAGCAATTTAAAATTTGATTTCTTGTTTTCATTAGTTAGTATTCTTATTAAAATACTATTAAAGCTTTATCAACTTTTATTAAATTGCTTACTAAATTTTTAAAAGTTACGTGGGAGTCAGATTCTAGGAATGTTAAGTTGTCCTTTAGATATACTGTTTTGTTATTCTGTACGGTTCCAAATATTCCGTATGAATAACATGTGTCATTCTCACTGAATATACATATATAACTTATATGCCGCTCTTGCTAAGATTATGGGGGTGGGAATGGAGGATATCTTTTGTGTTTCTTTCCGGGTATAATGAAACTAAGAAATGTAAGTAAGCCGTTTGTCCCTAATTATGGTCACTGGCTCCAGGAAAGGAGGGAGGGGGACGCAGTGCTATAAAAACAAGTACACTACCTATGCCTCGATTGGCACTCGAACCCTGAGTAAATATCCTTCACCACAGTAGCGGCCACGTGTTGCTCTGTCTGCATGAATGATCTGGCCCTATTGCGTTATCCGATTGTTTAGTATCATTGCAATAAGAACGTTTTGTTAAGGTATGAGTAGGCCTTCATATATAAATCAGTGTTCTTTTTACATGATCATCACAAAAATTTTTGTTTTTTTCTTCCCAGCTAACCACGAAAAGGTGCTTCAGCGCCGCTAAGCCTACCGAAAAGGTGCTTCAGCGCCGCTAAGCCTACCGAAAAGGTGCTTCAGCGTCGCTAAGCCGCGCTAAGGCTCTTCTACACCACTGGCCTTCAGCGGAATTTTCCAAAGCCTTTCCTCAAATCGTCTTGTTACATTCACTGCCTGAAACTAATTAATTCTGTGTTGGTTCGTTTCTCATTCTACCGATTGTTGTGTTGTCGGCATTCACATAACTTTTACGTTTCACTCGACTTTTGGGTATTTACTCAGTTTTCATATTTTTAGTAATATTATGCCAAAAATCGGAAGTGAGATTTTTAAAAGATCGTAATAATTTCTTATAATAGAGGTAAGAGAAAGTAACAGCCTGTATTATTTGAGTGGAAGTAGGGATTTTTTTAATTTGGTGGGTGTGTGGGGGGGGATTATTTGAGTGGAACTTTTAAACTTGAGGGGCGTAATTTCAAATCTTCCCCTCTCAGATGAATAAAGCTTGCTCCGGCCCCTGACCGTAACTTATCGTTACGACCGCAATTTTTTTTTATATAGTCGCCAATAGTGGAGAATTGGCAACTTAATTAGTGCGCGACTAGCACACAGAAATCTGAAGAGATATTGGGTAATTAACACAAGAACGTATCAAGAAAACTTACCAAGGGGAAGGCCATAAAAATCAAATTTAAGGAAACGAAGTCATGAGGAAGGAAATAACGAATGCACATCTTTTGAATAAATGTAAATTTTACCAATGAAGTATATTCAAAACCAGCAACAAAACTGAAGAAAAGTATCAATTAAAATCATTGCAACCAGTGTATACAGACTGCAAGAAGTAAGGTACATTAAAAATTTAATTCGGTAAATTCAAGGGGGCGAGGTCATGACTAACCCTTGTATCCGCGCCTGGAGTAATAACAAAATTGAGCAAATTTTCGGTAAATTCAATGAGGGGTCGTAGCTAACTTTAGTATCTGCGCCTGGAGTAATAACACTCCGGAGGAAAATTGAGCAAATTTTGCGCAATGAAAACGATGCAGGGGAGAAATTAAGACTGGTATGTGGCATAACTGAATACCACTAACGTGGGAACCGCGGGGCAGAGGGGGAGAGGTCTGCCCCTTACTCATTTGCGTGATGGGGAAACAACATCACAATCCCATTTTTCTTCCTTTCTAATTATGTCGGTAATCGGAAACATGACAAATATTTGGATTTTTTTTATTGCCTGCCATATATTCTTCTGATAAAGCTAAATTATATTTTCTTTTTAATTAATTAACCATCTGGAATTCTGCATCCCACCCTCTGGAAAAATGGTCAAACTCCCTTCGTTGTCCAGTACGAGAAAGAAAAACGTTTCACGAAGTACCTGCCTCACGGTCATTTTTACGAGAGGAGGGGTAGGGGGGTTATAGAGTTCACGCAGTACCTGCGTATTTAAAATACAGTTTTCCTGAAAGCTATTGCGCTTTTATAAGAAAAGCAAGAGGGTTTTATATTTCATTTAAGTACAACAAAATCAGTCAGTAGAGAAAAAGGAAGATGGATGGGAACAAAGAAATGAAATATCTTTATACGTATGTTGTGTAATGTATACGTATAACCGTACGGTTCTTGCGAAATTCATACGAGTGTGGAGGTATCAAAAAATCAATACAGTTTAACATCGTTTTACATCGAAAAACCTACGTTGATAATAAACTCGAAGTTTTATGTTGAGACTTTATCGATACAATCGTTTTATTTGTAGCATGTTCTAATGTCATCAGGTCCTGTTTTATAACACCCAATAAGAACTGACCAAAAAAAAAAAAATACGTACCCTGATATCTTGCCCCCGTTGTAAAAAGTTCCGGCGCTAGTGCTGAATATACTTACTGGCACCGCTGGAATTTACCACTGATCTGCTCTCATAGGGAATTCAAGAGTCATTGATCTGGAGTTTAGCAACCCGTTGGCCAGTTATGTCATCACTTCCTCAAAGGTGGTGACCACTTCAGAGTTCCGGGTGCATCACTTTTTTTGTTGTTGTTGTTCGTTCTCTATCCCTTCCCCGGAACCAGTTACCGCAAATTAAAGATAGCGACTGATAAATATGTTACAACAAATAAAAGGAAATATAGTAGGTCTCTCGTAGTTTGGAATATTTGCGTGAGCAGCAAATAATAAAAGAAAGCATGCGCCATCTGACTCTAAGAGCGGCAAGGAGAATTATCACAGTTTTATGCGAGGGGTGTTCCAAAAGTGTAAAACTCAGATTTCAACCATTCCCATAGCCTTTCATTTTTTTTTTTTAAACAATAGTATTTCCTTACTTTTCCCTTAAGTCTAAAGGGTTTCTTTCCAGAAAATATTCAAAAATTGCTTTCAAATTCAAAGACCGGCACTTTTTCTTTCCATGTCATACCGCCTTGCAAATATACTGGAAGGATGAAACGCACTGAATGTGGTACATCAAGAATGGCGTGGACACTAGAGATGAGCATGGGCCCGGGCTATGACAAAAAGCCCGGAAACTGATCCGCGTCTGTCCCGGGCGGGCTCCTATATCAAATCTTTGACAAAAATCCGGGCCCGTACGGTCCCGAACTCTAGTTAATTTTCCCTTTCACTTTAATTTTATTTAACACTGCTAATCGAATTAACAAACGCAATAGGGAAACGCACCACTGAATAGTTAGGCTATGTCTTTTGTTCTTTGCCTAAAATTCTTAATTATTTATTGCGTGTTTCGCCTGCATTTCGTAACTCAAAAACGACTGAGTGTTTTAACTATGTATTATTTCCTAGATACGATGAAAACTGAGAATTTAAGGTCATACGGTGAAAACATGAAGGTGAGCCGGGGTAAACGAATTAACTCTATACACTTGGGAAACAAAATGAAGGACATGTTACCTGAATATGATGCACATAATTCCTGCACTCTTTCTGTTTTGTGGGGTCGACATCAGGGACGTGGCCAAGAAGGTGCAGCCCACCCAGTTCGAGATATTCCATTTAAATTTTTTTTTATATAACTATTAGGTGTACAAATAAGTTTTAAAGCGTTTTTTGTGTGACGTATACCGCTAATTTACATATCCGACGTTCCCCCGCGTTGTTGCCATGTGGCCGTAACTGGTCCAGAGTATAAAATGTGACACAGAAGTTTGCTCAACAGTTAAACGCACTTGCACATCGGTAGATGAAAGATGGCAAGCGATACTGCATTTATTAGACACTGCATTCGTTACGAATTTCATCAAGGAAAAAATGCTGAAAAAACATGTGCATCGATCTGTTCTGTGGGATAATACTGTATCGAAAATCACGCGAGTTTTGGTTTAGACGGTTTAAAGCAGGTGATTTTCATGTTAGCGATCGAGAACGTACCGGAGCCCCGCAGAAGGTTTCACATGAGGAACTGCAAGCATTGCTGGAATGAAGATTAGTCTCAAACACAAAAGGAACTATAGCTGAACAACTTGGGGTAACTCAACAAACCATTTCCAATCGTTAACGCGCAATGGGAAAAATTCAGAAGGAAGGAAAATGGGTGCCACATGCCCTAAGCCAGAGGAACAAGGATGAGCAGGTCATGATGTGTTTGAATCTATTGAATAAACAACACAGTCTTTTCCTGTGTGGAAAATCGTACAGAAAAGTCTTTCCTGTGTGGAAAATCGTACAGAAAAGTTTTTCCTGTGTGGAAAATCGTACAGAAAAGTCTTTCCTGTGTGGAAAATCGTACAGAAAAGTCTTTCCTGTGTGGAAAATCGTACAGAAAAGTCTTTCCTGTGTGGAAAATCGTTACGGGTCGTGAAAAGTGGATATGGTACGACAATCCCAAACGCAAAAAACACTGGGTAGACCCCTGTGAAGCAACGACTTCGACACCGAAACGCAACATTCATTCCAAGAAAGTTCTGCTGTGCATCTGCTGGGATATGAAAGGTGTGCTCTATTATGAACTAACATGGCGTTACTGCTGATCGCTAAAAGCAACAATTGCTGCGACTGGACCGAGAAATCTATCGGCACCGTCCATTCACAGGCAAAAGATTGCGTCCCGTGAAATTACTGCATGACAACGCTAGGCCGCATGTCGCGAAATCGGTCAAGGGAACGTTATTGACACTCGGCTGGGAAGTTTTGGAGCACCCGGCGTATAGTCCCGACATAGCCCCTTCAGACTATCATTTGTTCCAATTGATGCAACATAGTTTTGTCTACTGTACTGTTCCGGACATGTGACGAAATGCAGAAATGGGTTGAAGACTTCATCGCCTCACACGACGAAGTATTTATTCTTCATGGCTGGAATCAGTCAGCTGCCCGACCGATGGCGGAATTTGATAGATAATGACGGCGCATATTTTTATTCGTAAAGGTATTGCTGTTTTCTCTCAAATTACATGTTGCGTTGTCTTAAAACGCTTTAAAACTTACTTGTACACCTAATATAAAATATAATTCGGATTTTGGACTTCACCAAGGAATAATGAGTCTTGTTTTTCGTAGTGTAGCGCTATGCATTTTCCCCTAGAAAGTCCATTAGAAGGGTTATCAAAATAGCATCCTCAGTGCCACGAAAATTCAATTGTTCTCCGCTCTTCCAAATCTTTAGTTTAAGCTCTTTTTAATGTTAGTGTAGCCAGGGGCGAATGAGGAGGGTAGATAGGAATTCACCGATGACGTCATTACTTATTGTTCTGTTTGTTTGTGCTACTTAGTAGGGGATTCCAACACGGAAAGTGGATTCTAAAGCTATTCCAGCGCTCTTAAGTCTGCCCCAGGCAGTGAGGGAGCAGGACGTGGCTGACGACTGCTTTGGAGGAGAAGGGTGCAAGGCAAGGTCGCTGGATTGAAGGAAGGAAGTTAGATGGGTGTTGTGTCTGCGTGTCACTACGTTAAAATTTGATTCAGGTAAATATAAAGAACATTTTCTTGGAAGAAATAGTTCAAGTACAGTACTATTTTCATAAGCAAAAATGCAAAATTTTGAAAAGCAATTAAGACAATGCATTTTCAAAGCAAGGAAAAAGTTGAAGGCGATATTCTACTAACACCTTTACCTGACACCACTAATTTACTAGTCATTGTCACGTTATCTTATTGGTTTACCAGTCGCGCAACTAGTCAGATCCAAGTGTGCGTGTGTCCAGGGGAGAAGGGGCTGTGGTGCACGAATTCCTTTGTAGCCGTATTAAGAAAGCATTAAAAAATTTCTTCCTTTAGTGTTTCTTAAATAAAATTGCTGTCAAACTGGCCCCAGCAGAAACAATACTCGCCCACTCTCATTTCGAAGTCTAGCTACCTCCCTGGTAGACACTAATGAGATTTTCAAATTTTCGGATATTATGTGACTTAACATCCATGTCATATTTACACCAATAAACGGATTAACATGTTCCAAATTTGTTTTGTGCAATGGTGTAATCCCGTATTCCATTCAATATGATTCATTTTTTCTTTTTTTCAAATAGGGAAAATTTGCACAAATGTTAAATCCTAGGCCGGGCCAGTCGTAAATGACGTAACGGACCCGGCCTGGAGCCGGGACTTAAAAACGGAGTCAGTGCTCATCTTTAGTGGAAAACAATTACACGTAGAGGTGATTGAGACGAGGGGAAGAATAAATCTAACGGGCGAAGAAAAAATTTTGAATAGTTGTACCTTTTACAACTGAAAATCGTGGCCCGGTTTGTTGATAAAGTGCCTCTCTATCTTATTTTTTTTCTCAAAGTATTCATGCCATAGGAATTAAAGCTGTCATTTTCAAGTATACCCATGCACATTTAATTTTTTTTTTTTTTTGCAAGATATGAAGTTAGGGAGTGCATTTAACAATCAGCTGCGTAACCGACCCTTAGCGTGGGCGAAGTAGGCAGTCACCAGCGTTTGTGTTCATACGAGGAGGAGAGGCCTTTTCATAATAAAATTTTGATATCTTCATAATTTTTTTACGTTATACTCACTAAAATAACCTGACCCAGTGTTACATTCATTGGTGAGGGAGGCCATGAAGCCCAGGCCCTCCCCATGAGATATCACTTAATTCTTCATTATTCCCTGCTTATGTTAAAACATTTTTACTTTTTAAATATTTATTTTACGAATAACTGTAAACACTTTAATATGGCGGAGATAATTTTTATCGCTTTCCAATATTTTATGAGATGTTTTTTCCGGCGTATTTTCATTTTGCATCTTCAATATCTTGGGCCACCACATGAAGAAATTCTGGGTGCGCCATTGATCTGAACTGCATCGTTTGGTAAAATACAAGTCGTATTTTTATTTATTTATTTATTTATTTGGCGACTTAACCATTAACGTTTCACTCGTACTTCATACAAACGATAAAACTGATTAGCTGCATAGTAGTCCATTGCTATTTACGGAAGTACTCTCTTGAGCCTGATAATTTACGCAGCATCTGCCCTCTCAATGCTGGCAATAAAAATCGCTGCCGCATACCACTGTCGAAAGCCTAAGGGGTACTCCAGTTGCCTCTGTACTCCACGTACCTTGTTCTCTTGCACAGTACTAGTATCAATGGCAACCGCAGTTCCGATTAATGGCACCATAAAGTGTGGCGATCAGAAGACTGTTCCCGTCTTTCCTCCTACAATGTCATCTGTCCTTTTGATAGTCCGAAAGTCTTGCCGAAGGGGATTGGGTCTATACAACTATCACCGAAGATCTCGGATTTCTACATACCTGATAGCCCAGTCAGGACACTTAGGAGCCACTATATTGCACTTGGCTGCAAGTCTTGTTTTTAACCAAAATTCTGACCTTTCTCGCTCACAAGCGCAGTACTTTTTTTTTCTCTCTTTCGTGTGCACAATTCGTGCTGTATCCTTAAGGTTATTTTAATAATTTATCAGTTCTAATTTCAAATAATTAGCAATTTAAAATTTCCATATACTTGTACTTTCAGGCGGTAATTTTTTTAAGTATTTAAAATGCGTATCTGAAGAAAAAGGGGCGAGAGTATATTATGATTGAGTTTCACCTTAGGCGGCGACCTTCTCAAATTTGCCCACGAATGAAAACTTTTACGCTATTGGTTTGGAGATCTGGCACGATGTTCATCTTTAATTACCGTTCGCAAGCAGAAATTTCTTGGTGCAAGATTTGAGGCAAGCTCAGTTTTGTTTTCAGTGAAATAACTTTGCAAAAAATCTTGCTATTGGTAAAGCCATATTGTGGTCCAACTATAGAGTTCTTTCCCAGGTTAAAAACATTTCCAATTCGATTACAAGGACCAAGAATACTCAAGAGACGCAAATAGCCTATTAAATCCGTTTATTTTTGCGACGTAGTAAGTACAAAGATTCGCCAAGCTTTCGCACTCCACTGGGAGGCTTTCTCAAGGCAATGGTAGACATAAAAATGCAGGGAATTGGAACACGTAAGGAACAAAGACGATTTTTGAAATAACGCGGGTGACATAACGAGCGTATTACACGAATTTTCATCACGCAATTATACGGTGTGTCGCGATGTGTTTCCATCTTTTAATAATGCATGGGAATCTTTGTACTTACTATGCCGCAAAAATAAACTGATTTAATACGCTATTTGCATCTCTTGAGCATTCTTCACAGTGTGGTGTATTTATAATTACGTAAGGACCCAAAATTTTTCCTAGCAATTTTTCAAAGAAATTCTGTAATACAACGGCATAAAATTTTACCTTAGCTATAGAAACTCAGAAAATAAGAAAAAAATTATATGTATACCCAAAAGCAGAGTCAAAGACAAAATTTTACTCCTATGAATTTAAAACTAAATTTGCTTAAAAAACAACCTGAAGATCATGACGCGCAACGCAGCAGTTATGAATATTCAGAACTCACACACTACTAAGTAGAGACAGTAATAAAAAATTATTTAACAAGTACTAAAACAACAAAGAAAACCTCAAAACCCAACAGGCATGAGTAAAAAAGTAAATAAAGTAATAGCAAAGTGCAAACCTGAATGTAGAAAGTGTCGAGAATGCCGAGCCTTGGCTTTATCAAGGACAAGGTGAAAATGTACCGATTTCAAGTTCTTGTTTATCTTAAGATAGTGAAAGCACTGAGAAGTAGACTCATTTATGAGACAGGAATTGTCAACTTTTAACTCTGTTGTTGCTAAATGGAAGTTTGATTGCAGTGTACATCATGAGATCATCTGTTATGCTTGGATTTGAGCATCTTCACTCAAAGAGAAGATGCACCCGCATTATACATATACAACCAAACATCGAAATTACTTTTAAAGCACTGTTCAGTTGTCCACTTTCAAAAACTCATAAAATTGAATATGGTTTTTGGACGAGTCTCTGAAGTTCGCACAATTCCTTCTGCAGTGCAGCATTCTGCTCCTCAACATTTTTGCTCCAAGGAGGTAGGCAAAGAGCTGTAATGCTGATTTCAAGCTATCAAAATCCGAAAACCTACACTCAAATTCTTTCGTCTCGGCAATGTATTGTGTGAAAGTCAGCATTTTCTACTTCCTCCTGTGGGTTTTTTGAAGGATGCTCCAGCTTTGTCCGTCCGTCTGTTTGCACGATAACTCGCGTAAAAGTGGTTCGATGTCGATGAAATTTTAGTATATCGTAGGGTGCCACCTGGGAATGAACCCTATTAAAAATGGGTGAAGTGGGGTCAAGGGTCAGGACATAGGAGCGGGACGCATTCCATTGCCCTTATGCGTCATAACGTGCGTAAAATGGTTCGATTTCGGTGAAATTTTAGTATGTGGTAGGGGACCACCTGGGGACGAACCCTATTGAAAATGGACGAAATGGGGTTAAAGGTCAGGACATATGATAGGGATCCATTCCATCGCCTTTATCCCATACTATTAAAGGAGCAATGCTTGTATGTACGTAAATTTTATTTTGAAACCGGCTCTAAGGATTTTGATGAAAGT
Organism: Macrothele yani; assembly: GCA_039090855.1. NCBI lineage: Eukaryota > Metazoa > Arthropoda > Arachnida > Araneae > Macrothelidae > Macrothele > Macrothele yani. Next base: position 34,638,374 of record CM077001.1, on the reverse strand, counting down.
AGTTAACCTACCGTTTTCTGGTTCTAGAAATCGATTTAGCTTCATCTCGACTTCAGGAAAATTTGTTTAGTGCGTTAAATAACCACCCCGAATTACCAAGTTTTTAGTGTCATGGCGTCGTCCCATTAATGTTACCATGCTTAGAAATCTTATAAAGTCACAATCTCGCGATTGAGATGTTGGCACGCGGTCACGCCATCTGTCTCATTGAGTCACGCGTTGTATGTGGATCCTAATAAAGTTTTATGACGTCACACTCTTGCGAGCAGATGGTCGCGATTCCCATCTGTCTCATTACGTCACGCGTTGTGTGCGTATGTCCGTCCGCACGATAACTCGCGTAAAAATCGTTCGATTTCGATAAAATTTTAGTATGTGGTAGGGGAACACCTGGGAAGAAACCCTATTGAAAGAGAACGAAATGGGGTCAAAGGTCAGGACACAGGAGCGGGATCCATTCCACTGTTCTTATACGTCATAACTAACGTAAAAAAGGTTCGATTTCAATGAAATTTTAGTATGTGGCAGGGGACTATTGGGAGGAAACCCTATTGAAAATGGGCGAAATGGGGTCAAAGGTCAGGACATAGGAGCGGAATCACTACCCTCGCCATTATGCGTCATAACCTACGTAAAAATGCTTCGATTGCGACAAAACTTTATCATGTCATTTCGAAGGTATACTAAACCGGTTCTGTTGAATATCATCGAAATGGGATAAAAGGTCAGGGCACAGGACAGAGATTTATTCCACAGCCATTATCCTCATAACTTGAGTAATGATTTCTGGTATGTTGGAAAGCGTATTATAATCGATGCATTGCATAATTTTACTAACTTGTTTTTGATAGATCGTCTTTATAACGGGCTGCCAGTTAGACAACTCTAAGTAAAGCTATCGTGGAACTCCTTTAGCTGAAACTTAATTCGTTTACAGGCGTCCACGTGGAATAGAACGTGCAGAGCTGACAGATACATCCAAAGATGTTGCAATTTCGTCCAACTTTTTTTTTTTTTTTTTTTGATTGGAGGTTTAACGACCACCGTGAGCAACTCAATGGGCTATAAGCAGTCGCCCGTCCCTAATTTAGGGTCACTGGTTCCAGGGAAGGGAGAGAGCCAGAGCCGTAAGACAAACACAACATCCATGCCTCACCGGGATTCGAACCCGGACCCCGTTCGGACGAATGATCCGTCCAACTTTAACAGTCTGCGGTCCGTTACTATTGTCTCAGTACGTGACATGTTGATTTCCAAAGAAATTCGCGATTTTCTTCAACTTAGACATGATAGTCACAATAAACATGCTTTACAGGTGGACTTTTTTTTTTATTATTATTATTATTCTTTAAAAAAGATCCTCAAAATTTCACAGTTTCCCTGTTCGGTAACTCTTGGTGACACGTCATCTCTCCCCTATTCCCCCCCCCCATCTAGCTACTCCTATTTGTACGGACGTCTTAAATTGTTAACACACAGCGTTGCACATTTTGATGTGCTTAACACCGTTAATGTAAAAAAGGTTCGTTTAACATGGTATGGGCTATTTGTGTGTTCTATCACAATTTTTATAAGGGCTTTACGACATCCATGAGTAACTCAAAGGGTTATATATAAAGCAGTCTTCCATCCCTAATGTAGTGTACCTGGCTCCGGGGAAGGGAAATCTTTCTCTTACTAGCGCTGAGAGACAAACACCACACATTCCTTATATGGGACTTAAATCCAGTCCCAGCTCAGATGATTTGCCAGATGCCTATGTATAATGTTTTTAGTGTTATTGGTTGCACACTGTATCTACTAATTGTTTATGCTACACCAAAGACCCAACATTACTTCACTGTAAAGCTTTACTTTGTGCTCAGGACAGCTTATTTAAAAACCCATTAAGCACTAAATTGTCCTAACTTCCAGGTAAATTTTATTTACTTATAGTCTTGTACTTACCAGTAATTAACTTGTTTATTAGGTCCACTTTAAATGTCAGCACAACATCACACGTGGAGTAAAATCGTTTGCTTCGATAGCAGAGTATAATACTCTCAACAATACTCTTCAAGTCTTACGACTCGACAACATTTTTTTTTCGTTTGTTTGGGGGTTTAAGGACCACCGTGAGCAACTCAATTAGCTAAACAGTAGTCAGTGCTTAATTTAGGACCACTGGTTTCAGGGAAGGGAGAGAGCCAGTGACGTTAAGACAAACAACATCCTTTATTTTATTTTTTTTTCTTATTTGGTGGTTTAACGACCACCGTGAGCAACCACTGGTTCCAGGGAAGGAAGGGAGAGAGAGAGAGAGAGAGAGAGAGAGAGTCAGTGTCAACACACAACACCCATGCCTCACCGCGATTCGTATCCGGACCCATTTCGGACGAATGGTCAGAATCCCCCGCTTAGACCACTGCGGCGACACATTCGATTTCAGTGATCAAACGCTAATCCCAACAACATCAAGGTAGTTTGAGTTCTCTCCAAAGCAATCAACGAACTCGCGCACTCTAGTCAACTTCTAACGAGAGCGCTGATACAGTCGTAAACACTTATCAGTCTTGTTCGCATACGTCATTCATCCTTGACCTAATGTCAGGTTGCCAAATCAAAATTTAGTAAAAAAAATATGTAGTTTGAAGTTAGAAATTGTTGAAAGAGAATGAATCAAAATTTACATAAGATAAACCAAAAAGGAAAGTTAAATTTGAATATACATTACATACGGTTCTGACTACTTAACCGCCTATATCATAAATAACTAGTACCGTACGCAGGAAAGTTATTCCCACACTTGCGTTTACGAAAAACCTGTAGTAAGCACGTGTGTTTCGCTGATGCATACAAGAGTTAAATAGCAATTAACTAGCATGACTTACTGCTCCAGTATCAAGTAAAACTGTCCTAATGCATGCAAAGATGTGTGCCTAAATTGCATTAAACAGCACGTTGCGTGCATAGAATAAAAGTATCTTTTCTTTCTACACTGAAATGTCGGATTACGTATAAAAGAATACATATATTGTGATGAGGTTTTTTTTTTTAAATAAAGGTAACTAGAAATAACAAGTACCATCCATCGTCATGCACAAATACCTGAATGTACAACAGAAATTTATGTGGTAGCTTAAGTCATCCAGAAGAACTAAGTGCTCACGTACAGCCAAGTTCTGTTCACAAAAAGTAAATTCTAAACTCTGAATATAATTTCTGACACTAAAATATTTGTACCTTTCAAATAGTGGTGCAAAAAAAAAAAAAACAGGCCTGGCGCTCCGAAGACCGGCCCATTCGTTATAAACTCCAGCAGGAGAGGGATGGGAGGGAGAAAGAACCCTTTGAAATCAGTCTGGCACTTACGGATGAAGACGAGTTAATTAATGCAGTGGGTCAACCGCAAATTGAAATTTCAAAACTTTGCAACACTCTTGTTAGAAACACAGGAAGCGACTTTGATCAAGGGTGTCCCGTCGGGTGGGGTAAGCATCCCCTCCCCCCAAATTCTCAGTAAAATTTAGCAAAATGCTCTATTGAAAGTCACGCAATATACCTACATAAAAATTATGGGCTATTTTTTTTATTTTTTTTTATCGTACTCCATAGAGCCTTGAGAGCGATAGCTAATTTCCGGCTCGAAATATAACTGACCATAATTAAGTTTCCTTCGAAATATAAACGACAATACTTTTTGCAGTTTCCAATTTTAAAGTATAATTTTTAATCTATTATACAGGGCCCCAATGCATTTTATTATCATTTTTTTTATTTTACTCTTTCCAACAACCCTATGGCTAAGTTTTGTAGGGCTGTTCGTTCGTTCGTCCGTCCGTCCGTCTGTACTATAACTCGCGTTAATATTGTACGATTTCGATGAAATTTTAGTATGTTTAAAACAACCTGGGCACGAACTCTAATGAAAAATGGTCGAAATGAGGACAAAGGTCAGGACACGAGTGGAAATTTAATTCCCAACCTTCTGCCAGATTGCTTGCGGGAAAAATGCATCGATTCGTCCAAACTGGCGGTGCCAAACCCCGACTGCACCCCTGCTTAGAGGTTTGCACGGGCCTAATTTGAGTGAGCCCAGCCCGCACCAAGCCCGTGCGTTTAAGGTCCGGTCCGGGTCGTTTCAAATATTAGACCATCTGCCTGTCCCGGCGCGGGACCGTCAATTACATATCTTATTTAGGCTAGGCTAGGCCAGGCCCGGCACGTAATAATGTGCCATTTGGTATTAATTTGTCTTTCTATTGTAATTTATCAAAATGTGAAAATTAAAATGAGATATTGAAAATATTTAGTTGAATGTAAGCCTAAAAATATTAAACTGACAATTATATAAAAATATAACCTTTAAAAAGAGAGAAAAGGGACGACTAAGAGCGTTCAGAATCTCCCTTTCTCTGAACTAGCAAGTGGTAACACCATAAAAGTCAATCCCTATACAGATTAAGGAGAAAAAGTCGATGTCGCCCCCACTCTCATACAAACACACACACCCCATTCCAGACACTCCCTGTTCCCCACTCTACTCAACACACACTTGCTCGGGGTCGAATCTTTTTGTTGTCAACAAGCCTCAAATGTTTACTATATTAATATCAACAGATTGGTAAAGACATTGAGTGCCTCTTCTTGCTTTTCTGATTACACCCTGGGCTATGTCATGGAAGTAAGTAAAGCCCCCCAAAACAGTTAAAAAGACCAGGAAATCGGGGGAACACGACTTTTTTCTTTCTTTACCATTGCGATAAAAAGAATGGATCGACTTGGCCCGGCCCGGCCCGGCCCAACCCGGTCGTAAGTGTCTGGGAAAAAGCCCCCGGCCCGTTGCTTTGTTCTCTAAACTAGAAAAAGGCCCGACCCGTCCCGTGCAGACAGCTACCCTTGCTTTCAAGCATAGGTGCGCCAGAAAAAAACAATTAAACTGTGCCAGTTGGATATGTATTTTCTGATTTAGAAAATTTGGACATTTATAAGATCAGAAAAAATCAAAAGGTAAGATTTAAATTCAACTAATAAAAATGATACACACTTTCTTAAAGAAAAGGATCGGGGGGGGGACGGCGGATGAAGTTGTGTGAGATGAGATGTGAAATCGGATATTATCAGTAACAAAAGATTCCTAGCGTTCGAACGAGAGCAAATGCTGAACAATCTTGGAAAATTAGCTTCTGTACTAACCTTTAGTCTTCGAACAACTTTTTAATAAAAAGAGACCAACAGTTCAAAATGCTGGAAAATAACGGCCTTGAAATAAATTAAAGTCGTCGAAACAGAGGCGTAACTAGGCGTTCCGGCGCCCGGGCTAAACCGCAAAATATCGCGCTCCCATCTCTAAGTATGTATAATTACACACACACACACACATGCATGCATATATATAGAGCTCGACAAAACAAAACTGACGTCACACCCCAATGCTATCTGTTATCTCTATGTGGAAGGCACAATCAAACTGACTATTTGTACAACGTTTTCTAATTGCTGACTATTTGTACAACGTTTTCTAATTGCGTCGGACCTTCGGTACCACTCCAAATGGACTGAACGCACCTGGCAGTCATAGCTCGTAGTAATCATGGAATAGCCCCAAGAAAATCTTCAATAATGGACGCAACATCATTATCTTGCAACGTACGTACAAAGCGCGCGTTTTTTCTGAATGTGAGCAATTAACATCCCCTGAAAATTTTGTGGAAGAAATACGAATTTTATATGCCACCAAGACTACAGAAACATAAGCATATTCTGTAAACAGATAAATGACAAAGTATGGCGTGAAGAAAACAGTAGCAGAAACAGGTGCAAACGTTTAAATTCCAGTTTTAATGAGATTGGAAGCAGTGATATCTGCGCCCTCTCTTGAGTTGCGCCCGGGGTGGCCGCCCGCGCGTGCCCCACCCTAGTTACACGTCTCTGCATCCGCAAATCAAACAATGGCTCTTCGAACTAAAGAATGGGAAGATAAAGTTGACAAGACGCTTGACAAAATTGATTCGGGAGCATTTTCACTGTCCCACATTTAAGTATCTGACAAAAAATTTCGAAAGTTGCACGGCTTTGTGAAAAAGCAATGAGTTCAAGGACACGAAAAATACCGAAGTTTGTTTATCCCGTTGCGGCGACCCATTTCAAAACTCTAAAAATCCGGTTCAAAATTTAAGCATAAACAAAAAATAATAACGATGGACTTCATGCCGAAACAATTTCGAAATCCTTTCAAAAGCCAGTGGTAGCAGTAACCTGTTAAGATAAGACGCGAAACAATAGCAACTATAAGCAGATTCACACGTGTTATCTTTCGGCCGTTTTCACGTTACACTGGTTTTGAAAAGGCCGAAGACATCTGTGTTGGTAGAAAACATCTGTCAGCTACGCCTCAACCGTTAAGTTCCGCATGGCAGGAATAGCGGGCCACATTCGTCAAATGCCCAAGGAGTCCCAAGTTTAAACATAAACGACATTAAATCACGAAGCATTTTCTTTTTTATCTAAGCCTACCTACACAAACAACAATCTGAGGGGTAAATGTACAGGAGAATTCTGTTTCAAATCGCTTCTTTACACACACAAAAAAAATACGCCCCGAGTCATATTCTTATGGCTTTTGAATTTGAAGCTGATTTTCCTTAGATTTGCGAGCATTAGCTTTATCTGTAACAAGAATGAAGTTTCTAAATTACATCCATCAAAGCATTTTTTAAATCGAGGGGCAGGAAAATATATATATATATATTAAAAAAAAGCAGGAATGTTAAAATTGCAGCATTTATTTTGAAACCAACGAAGAATACAGAAAATGCTTGCTTCGTCTAATTTTTCAGAAAAACACCACGAAATACTACATCAGGATGTTTTGAACATTGACGTGAATATCGAGACAGTCAAAATTTTCTCTCAATCCGAAGTCCCACACTGGAAAAGGCAGAACAAGTATTTTAATAATAACTGACGGATTTTATCAAAATTCTTTCGCGTGCACACAACACCGAAAATCTTTTCCCAACAACTCCATTTTAACTGAAAATAATGTTGGACAAAAATGTCGGAACTGTATTTCATTCTGCTCTCAGAATTTACTACAAAAAAATTAATTAGCGCTCGGGAGTACAGCTTCACATTTATCGCCAAGAATCTTAGCGATTAAAAATTTGGGGCAGCTGTAAAGAGATTTTTTGCTACAGGACTTTGTCGCAACTTTTTTGTTTGTTTGTTAAGTGCGTGCATTTTTAATTTACTGCATTTCAAAGAAAGACAAAGAACCAGGGGCGTCGGAAAAATACCCCATGCTTCATTATGATTCGAACCCGAACACCCACGCGGTCAGTCAACCAGAAACAAGTCTTTAAACTACTAGTCGATGCTACTTTTGGATCTGAGCACAGGCGGAATGGGAACAAAATTTCGCCGCACTTTTGCTACGCTCCCTCGAAATTTTGACTAAACAATTAAAATCGAGAGAGCACCCTGGTACTCTTTTTGTAAACAATTTATGCTATGCATCTTTCGCATGCCACAATCTTTGTAGGTGTGAAAAAAAACACACTAGTTATTTGAGAATATACATATAGGTACAACACATTGCATTTATTCGTGTCACTCACTACCCACTGAGACACGACTCAGTACATACTAAGTGGAATTAAATCATAGCAATAAGGTTTACTGATTCCTGACATTAAGATGTACTTAGGTAGGTGGATTAATGAATGTTAACCAATGAAAGACAAGTTAGTAAAATCATGCAATGCATTGATTATTATACACTTTCCAACATACCAGAAATCATTACTCAAGTTATGAGGATAATGGCTGTGGAAAAAATATCGGTCTTGTGCCTTGAACTTTGATCCCATTTCGATGATATTCTACAGAACCGGTTCAGTATACCTCCGAAATAACATGGTAAATTTTTGTCAGAATGGAAGCATTTTTACGTAAGTTATGATGCATAAGGGCTATGGAATAGATTCCGCTCTTATGTCCTGACCTTTGACCCCATTTCCAATATGGTTTGTCCCCAGGTGGTCCTGCCATATACTAAAATTTAATCAAAATCGAACCTTTTCTTACGTTAGTTATGACGCATAAGAGCAGTGGAATGGATCCCGCTCCTATGTCCTGACCTTTGACCCCATTTCGTTCACTTTCAATAAGGTTCCTTCCCAGGTGTTCCTCTACCACATACTAAAATTTAATCGAAATCGAACCATTTTTACGCACGTTATGATGCACAAAGGCTATGGAATGCATTCCGCTTTTATGTCCTGACCTTTGACACCACTTCACCCATTTCCAATATGGTTTGTCCCTAGGTGGTCCTGCCATATACTAAAATTTAATCAAAATCGAACCGTTTTTTACGTTAGTTATGACGCATAAGAGCAGTGGAATGGATCCCGCTCCTATGTCCTAACCTTTGACCCCATTTCGTTCACTTTCAATAAGGTTCCTTCCCAGGTGTTCCTCTACCACATACTAAAATTTAATCGAAATCGAACCATTTTTACGCACGTTATGATGCACAAAGGCAATGGAATGCATTCCGCTCCTATGTCCTGACCTTTGACCCCACTTCACCCATTTTCAATAGGGTTCATCCCCAGGTGGTCCTCTACAATGTTAAAATTTCATCGACATCGAACCATATTTACGCAAGTTATATCTTCAACCTACAGTTGGGAAATACTTTGTACATATTGCAACTAATTGTTTATGTCATATAACTTTCACTCAATCGCATTGTTTGGCACCAGTGAAAAAAAACAGGAAGGTATCAGTATATTATATTATATATATCATCATCATCGTCAACCATTATCAATCCACTGCTGGACGAAGGTCTCCCCAAGTTTCCTCCACAACGGTCTGTCTTGTGCCAGTCTCCTCCATGTCACCCTGCATACTTTCGAATTTCATCCACCCATCTCCATGTGGTCTTCTTCTTCTGGGTCTTTTCCTGTCCCTTGGAATCCAATCTAAAATTTCGGCTGTCCATCGATGGTCTGTTCTTCTGACATGTATGTCCAGCCCATTGCCATTTCAGGGATTTAACTCTGATCATGATGTCTTCCACTCTCGTCATTTTTCGGATCTCTTTAATCTTCTTCTTTCTGTTTAATAGTAACAGATGAAGAGCATGGGTCGGGCCATGAAAGTTATGGATGCAGCCTTTGTATGTCTCTTTTAGTTAAGGTCCACGTCTCTGCACCCATACAAGTCTGCGGAGGTCATGACATATATATATTTTTTAAAACAATTTTTGGTGGGCTTATTACTTGCATTTATGGCTTTGCAGAAACCCATTTCCAACTAGGTCTTTGTGGAAGTGATTAATTTCTTCTACCAATGTGACCTCACTTCGATATCTGCTGGTCCTTGATAAAGCCAAGGCTCAGTATTCTCGACACTTTCTACATTCAGTTGTTTTATTTTATTTTTTATCTTTTCTCCTTTTACTCACACCGGTAGATACATAACCTTTTCTATGTTGTACTTGGTATGAGTCAAAAAAAAATATATATTTTTTTTTGCTTAGGTCTCTTCTTAATAAGAATGAATTCTGAATTTTCATAACTGCTGAATCGTTGCGCGTTTTGATCTTCAGATGTTATTTTGCAACTTTCGTTTTAAATTCAAAAGTTTTTCCTTAGTTTTCAGCTTTGCTCTTCAGTATATATATATATATATATTCTATTAAGAAGAGACTAAGCAAAAATATTTTTGATTCATACCACATTGCAACATAGAAAAAGTTATGTATATATATATATATCTCTCAGAGACTTCTCAACTTCTCGCAAATGTTCTACGCCACTTATGTTATCACCACTGCTACACTCTGATAATAGGTTGGGCACCAAAGTAACATTGATCAAGAAGGGATAAGGTAAAACAAATGTCATTTCCATTTCACTTGTGTGAATTGTCAAACCAAATAGCTAATCTTGAGACTTCGTGTCTTCTTAGATATCAATCCTTAAGGCTTTGTCTTCATATTTGTACTGAATTACATCTAATCGTAAAGGTTCTCAGCCTAGATAACAGGACGCACCCCCCCTCCCGAAAAAGACCTAATTACATTATGTAGGTGAATAAAATCTTCAGTACTACTACTACCTTTACCTGCCGAGGAAACAAAACACTGCAGAAACAGCAAGTTCGATAAATTTTACTTCAACACCACTCGACCATAGGAAACTTATCTGGGAAGGCGAGACTTGAAATTATGCCCCTTCGAGTTTCACTCAAATAATATATTGTTTTTACTTTCTCACACATTGCCATTACAGGAAAGTATTTTAATCGCTTAAAAATCACACTTCAGGTTTTTGACAATTTCTTTAAAAATGTTAAAACTAGGTAAATACACAAGAACCACAAGGTTGTTCCAAGTAAAGCATATACGTTATGTGAACGCCGACAACACAATACTCCACAAAAACGCAGAACGAAAAACAAATCAGCACAGAACAAATGAGTATCGGATAGTGAAGGTAACAATAGGAAGAAGCTTAAGGGGGTAGGACTTCGAAAAATTCCGTTCAAGGTTTAAGCGCTCAGAGAACTTCCTGCGACAAAATACAAATAATTAATTAGCTCTTCATCCTAATGACATATTCGGAAACGTCATGGAGGTTAGGCATATCAGCATATTGCTTTCTATGCCTCCGTTCAGCGTTTTGGAAAATTCCCTTTTATGGATATAAGATCCTCTGGGGGGACACCTCATAGTGTATGTTACTCTGTATCATGATCAACTGCATGGAATACGTACAAGACTAAGTCAAGTCTTTAAAAAGAAAATACTGAAGGGGGTAACTTTCTTATTTAGTTACAATTTAAATTTTTTACATTCCCCAGAGCATGAATTTACGCCCCTGGAATGACCATTCTGGGAGGGCAACTGGCCTACCTGCAGCTACGACCTTGACACCACTCCCTCCCGTCGCCACCTTCACTAATACGCCAAAACGTTTTTTTAAAAAGGTACTTAAAGCTGAATTTAGTGTTTTTTTTGTTGTTGTTTTTTTATTGGAGGTTTAAAAGACCACCGTGAGCAACTCAATGGGCTATAAGCAGTCGCCTGTCCCTAATTTAGGGTCACTGGTTCCAGGGAAGGGAGAGAGCCAGTGCCGTAAGACAAACACAACATCCATGCCTCACCGGGATTCGAACCTGGACCCCGTTCGGACGAATGATCAGAGGCCATCGCTTAGACCACTGCGCCACCGGGGCGGCTGAATTTAGAGTTTTTTTTTTTTTTTATTGGAGGTTTAACGACCACCGTGAGCAACTCAATGGGCTATAAGCAGTCGCCTGTCCCTAATTTAGGGTCACTGGTTCCAGGGAAGGGAGAGAGCCAGTGCCGTAAGACAAACACAACATCCATGCCTCACCGGGATTCAAACCTGGACCCCGTTCGGACGAATGATCAGAGGCCATCGCTTAGACCACTGCGCCACCGGGGCGGCTGAATTTAGAGTTTTTTTTTTTTTATTGGAGGTTTAACGACCACCGTGAGCAACTCAATGGGCTATAAGCAGTCGCCCGTCCCTAATTTAGGGTCACTGGTTCCAGGGAAGGGAGAGAGCCAGTGCCGTAAGACAAACACAACATCCATGCCTCACCGGGATTCAAACCTGGACCCCGTTCGGACGAATGATCAGAGGCCATCGCTTAGACCACTGCGCCACCGGGGCGGCTGAATTTAGAGTTTTTTTGTTTTTTTTTATTGGAGGTTTAACGACCACCGTGAGCAACTCAATGGGCTATAAGCAGTCGCCCGTCCCTAATTTAGGGTCACTGGTTCCAGGGAAGGGAGAGAGCCAGTGCCGTAAGACAAACACAACATCCATGCCTGACCGGGATTCGAACCCGGACCCTTACGGACGAATGATCAGAGGCCAACGCCTTAAATTTAGAGTTCATTTCCGCATTCGAAGTCAAATCACAAATTCATCCTCTACTCTACCCGATCCCTACACAGATTTGACGCTTTTCGAAATAGTTCACGCGCATCAGTTTTTTTTTTTTTTCAAAATACTGTTTCTAAAAAGACAAAAAATTCTAAATTTTTCTGATCATAACTTACCTATCTATGGTCTGCTAGTTTTGCAACAGTTTTTTATCAACATGAATATGTTTCGCAAGCGCATTTTTGTTTATTACCACTATGCATCAATGTGATATGAAATACGGTTGCGTATTCTGCGTTCTACACAGAATGCATTCAGACTTCGTCACTGGGCGCCAACGTCAACATTTTTCGCTTAAATCAAGAATTTTCCAAGATGGTAACAGACTTACTCCGGAACAACATTTTTGGGTTTATTAATTCCTCAGCTTGTTCAAATATTGCCACCTACAAATACTCAGTATTCCAGTTGATTTTTAACATTACAGAAAAAAAAAAAATCTCACAGCACATTTTTTTTAGATAAAACTAAAAAATTAAAAAAAAAAAATTACTTTGCCGAAATTTGAATTTATTAGAAATGTTCAAACTGTATAGATTAAGTCATTAAAAAAAACCGATTGAGATAGACATTTCTTTCCCAATAATTCTAAGTTTTGAAGCAAGAAAATTTTAAATTGTTTAGATTTGTTGCAAAGATGAAAATTTCTGAGTTATGAGAAGCAAGTTTGTACTTCAAAACTAAAAGATGAACTGAGATAGTGAAAAGTGCTGATGCATAAATGTACGGTAGTGGACATCGTTAGACGATAGAAAAAATTAGATGCGCGAGTTTTTTTTTCGGGGTTTAACAACCGCTATGAGGATAAGCAATCTCCCGTCCCTAATTTAGGGGCACTCGTTCCAGGTAACAGACCAAGGCCCTCTAGAAAGTCCCATGGTATTAGAGATGAGTTCCCTCCGTTTGTGACGTCATCCACGTTACACGCCCTGATAGGTCGTTGTGTTTGGCGTCATACACGACAGCGTTGGAAACCAATCAGAAGCTTTGGTTTCCGCGTGACGTCACCAGAAGGAACTCATTTCTTCTGTTCAGGGGCGCACACACGGGGTGGGCCCGTCGGGTCCGGACCCCCCCCCCCCCGGATTTTAAAATACCTTATTCCGACTACGGCTAAATAAAAAAATCTTTCTGCACATGTTTATAGAAACGAGCTGGCTGTGGTGTGATTGTATCAATCACAGAAATCAGTGCTCTTTTGCCTTAGGAATGCTGCATCTGTTTTGGATATCTGACGATGGCAAACATTGAAGCAGGGAATTAGTGAAACCCTAGTGTTTGAGGAACCAGGAACCCATCACTCTCCCAGTCTCTCGTGTTCCCATAACCAGGAATCCATCACTCTCCCAGTCTCTCGTGTTCCCATAACCTTTTCCAGGAAATTTCTCCATGGCTCGGGCCTCAGTCACATATGGGGTGCTAATGGGCGTTCCTCCTCTCAGGGGAGAGGGGATACACAAGATAAAGGCATGGGTGTAAACACACTATTTTCTGTTAAGAAGGTCTGCGTCTGTGCTTGGTATTTGTATCTGTTGATTTCCATCCGTTTAGGACAGGAGAGACTAACTTCCTGAATTTGTCATTCTTCGAGGGAAGCAGCAGCTTGCTTATGAATGACTATTTCTAACAGAACTGTGAATGACTTTTTAACTCAGAAGTATGCTTCATTGTAAACTCATGGATTATTAAGTTTTAGATTTATTCAATTCCCTCTCTGAAAAAGTAGTTCGACAACTGTAGTAATTTTCAAAGTTCGACGAGGAATACTTAGGTGAGTTAGATATTACCGTTTGCTTAACTTTTTCGTTTTCTATTAATAATGTGTCTGCTCTTTAACAGTGTAATGAACAGTGCTGTCAGGGCAAGCATATCATTTATATATATTATTTAAAGTGAGCTTAGATGAAAATGTTTCTGCATTACAGTAAGAGAAGCGATTTAAACTTTATTTTTCTGTACGTCTTAAGATCTTACATAAATATTAATTGATATATTAATGCACATTTAATTTAGCAGACTTATTCAAAAGAGTAAGGTTTTTTAACATGTGAACACGTCAGTGCTGATTCATGCTAACAAAAATCCTGTTCCTACTAAAAGGGCTCTGACGACCGCAAATAGCGGTATAACTATACCATCGGGATTAGAGGAAATACTATCCCACACTCACCAACCCGCTTGGCCAGCGTGGTGAGTTATGGCCAAACCCCTCCAAAATGACTCCACAACTTAAATCTTGGCCCTCAGTCTCCGGCAGCTGGAATGTACCTGGCCAAGGCAGCGGCCAGTGCGACATGAAGGCAGAGGGTGCTAAGAATCCCCGGAGGACCGGACTAGGCTGCCATCTGATGCTGACCTTGGCAACGTACAATGGACGCTCCCTATCTTCTGATTCAAGGCTTCTTGAATTGGAAGAGGAACTACAAAGGATCAAGTGGGACATCGTGGGGCTAAGTGAGGTAAGGAGAAAAGGAGAAGATCTCATCGAACTGAAAAGTGGACATCTCTTCTACTATCGTGGGACAGATACTGGCAGAACTAGTGGTGTTGGATTTATAATAAACAAGAAACTGAAGGATAAAGTTGTAGAAGTTGAAAGTTCCTCTGACAGAGCTGCACGGCTTGTTATCCAACTCTCGAAAAGATACCAGGCTCAGATTATTCAAACTTATGCACCCACCACAAGTCATCCTGAAGAAGAAATTGAAGAATTTTATGAGGAAATTTGTCATCTAAATAATAAAGGTAAGCAGCACTTGAAAATAATTATGGGAGATTTCAATGCAAAAATAGGGCAACGGCAACAGAATGAAACTTCAGTAGGTAAATTCGGTCACGGCAACAGAAACCAGCGTGGAAATACTCTCGTTGAGTTTGCAGAGGCAGAAGGGTTTTTCATCATGAACTCCTTCTTCAAGAAAAAGCCACACAGGAAATGGACATGGAGACATCCAAATGGGACGACAAGTGAAATTGATTTTATTATGTGTAACAAAAAATTCGTCATAGAAGACTGCAGTGTGCTAAACAAGTTCAACACTGGTAGTGACCATAGATTGGTGAGATGTAAGATGCACCTCAACACTAAACTTGAACGTGGCAAGCTCATAAGACAAACAAAATCTATTGACATAACCAACCTCAAAAAACACCATAATACCTTCAAGTTGGAACTGAAGAACAGGTTCTCTGCTTTAGAAGGCCTAACATCGGAAGAAGTGGACATCTCTGAAGTTAACAGAAAAGTAACCAAAGCTCTTATGGAAACAGCAACAAAATTAGCTGGGTCTAAGAACAAGTTGCATGTAAATAAATTATCAGGAAAAACGAAAATGTTGATGCAAAAGAAGAGAGATGAGGACAACTAAAGAAGATGTGACTTCCAAAGTGGAATATATAGAGCTATGCAAGACAGTACGAAAAAGTATCACTGAAGACGTAAGAAAATTCAACTGTGAACTAGTGAGGAAAGCAATTGAAAACAACCAAAGCCTAAAGATAGCAAAGGGACATCTCAGTAAGGGAAGAAAACAGATTATGGCACTGAGAAAAGAAGATGGTTCTGTAACAAGAAATAGAGGCGAAATTTTGACAAGAGTGAAAGATTTCTACTCCAAATTATATGAAAGGGATGATACATGCACACCAGACATCATGAAAGATACCAGTACTAGAGTTCCTCCAGTCCTTCCAGCAGAAGTTGCACATGCAATCAAGAACATGAAGCGAGGAAAAGCTCCAGGAGAAGATGGAATTACTGTAGACATCATACAAGAAGCAAGTGGAGAAATCGAAACAGTACTCGCCCAAATTTTCACTCGATGCCTTAATGAAGGAAAGATTCCTGAGGATTGGAACACCGCTACAATGATCCTGCTACATAAGAAAGGTGACATTGAGGATCTCGGAAACTACAGACCTATCAGCCTCCTATCAGTAGTTTATAAAATCTTCACTCAAGTTCTTTCACACCGCTTGAAAGTAACACTGGACATGGCTCAACCGAGAGAACAAGCTGGATTCAGGAGTGGCTACAGCACAATAGATCATATCCATGTGCTGAGAGAACTAATGGGAAGAGCGAGGGAATATGAACTTCCATTGTGCATGGCTTTTATCGATTATGAAAAAGCCTTTGATTCGGTGAAACCATCAGCAGTTACAATGGCTCTGAAAAACCTGCGGTATTGAAGATGCATACATTAATATTATTAATAACATCTATGAAAATGCAAGTGCAAAGATTAGGCTGTTTGAAAATACAACACACATAAAAATTGGAAAGGGAGTGAGACAAGGTGACACCATATCTCCGAAGCTCTTTAATGCCACATTGGAGGGTGTTTTTCAGTCACTGAGCTGGGAAAACAAGGGGATAAAGATTAATGGAGAGTATCTAACCCACCTTCGTTTTGCTGATGACGTAGTCATTTTTGCAACTAGCCCATCAGAGCTGCAGAGTATGATCCAGGAACTTGCTGACAAGAGTAAAGAAGTGGGATTAAAAATGAACTTTCAGAAGACAAAAGTGATGTTCAATGCTTTTACAAGAAATGAAGATTTATCGATTGATGGAGAAAAGCTGGAGATAACAGACACGTACGTTTATCTTGGACAGCAGATATCAAGTGAGGGTCACATTGATGAAGAAATTAATCGGCGTACAAAACTTGCCTGGAGAGCTTTTGGAAGAAACAGCATAATTTTCAAAAGCAATATGCCATTATGTCTTAAAAGAAAAGTGTTTGATCAATGCATCCTTCCAGTGCTTACGTATGGTGCAGAGACGTGGACCTTAACTAAAAGAGACATACAAAGGCTGCAGACAACTCAAAGAAGCATGGAGAGGTGCATACTTGGTGTAACCAGGAGAGATAAGAAGAGGAACTCGTGGATCCGAAAAATGACAAGAGTGGAAGACATCATGATCAGAGTTAAATCCCTGAAATGGCAATGGGCTGGACATACTGCCAGAAGGACAGATCGATGGACAGCCGAAATTTTAGATTGGATTCCAAGGGACAGGAAAAGACCCAGAAGAAGACCACATGGGAGATGGGTGGATGGAATTCGAAAGTATGCAGGGGTGACATGGAGGAGACTGGCACAAGACAGACCGTTGTGGAGGAAACTTGGGGAGACCTTCGTCCAGCAGTGGATTGATAATGGTTGACAATGATGATGATGATGATGATATATATATTCTATAAAGAAGATACCTAAGCAAAAAAATACACATATAATTTTGACTCACACCTAGTACAACATAGAAAAGGTTATGTATCTACCTGTGTGAGTAAAAGGAGAAAAGATAAAAAAATAAAATAAAACAACTGAATGTAGAAGGTGTCGAGAATACTGAGCCTTGGCTTTATCAAGGACCAGCAAAAACTCTGCATTTTCTCACTTCCACAAAGACCTAGTTGGAAATGGGTTTCTGCAAGGCCATAGATGCAAGTAACATTCCCACCTAAAATAGTTTAAAAAATATATATATATGTCATGTCCTCCGTAGAGTTG
Organism: Macrothele yani; assembly: GCA_039090855.1. Taxonomy (NCBI): domain Eukaryota; kingdom Metazoa; phylum Arthropoda; class Arachnida; order Araneae; family Macrothelidae; genus Macrothele; species Macrothele yani. Next base: position 34,620,882 of record CM077001.1, on the reverse strand, counting down.
CATGACCTAGCACTAGTTAACAATTTCGCTTGCATCCATTAACCTTCCTGGCCCGACCCATGCTCTTCATCTGTTACTATTAAACAGAGAGAAGAAGATTAAAGAGAACTCAAGCTGTGAGAGTGACATAATAATTAGAAATGATTTTCAGCCATAACGAAATGCCAAGTTCGTTTGAGAGAGAATTTAAACCTGAAAATCAATGCAAAAGAAATCCAAATTTTTACATTGCAATTAAAAAAGGAAATATTAATTTTTAACGAACAGATTTTTGAAAGAAAACTTGAGTCTAAAACCCCCTACTCTACAACTTATGACAGCACGAAAACGAGAATAAGTTAAAGATAATAATTAACTAAAGAAAACTTTGTGAAAGTTATATACCTTAAACAGTTAGTTGCAATATGTACAAAGTATTTCAGCAGTGCTTTAAGTGCATAATTAATTAGTTATTAAGAACTTAACTACTTTGAAAAAACAGCGCATAGACAGCGCATAGAAAAGGAACAAGCTTAGCCATCTTCTGTTCCTAGGTACCCCAAAAGACGCTCAAAGTTACAAAGAAAAGAAAGAGTTAAAACCCGCAAAAATGTTAACAGACAAACCAATGCCTAAAAGCTGAAAAGCTAAAAAACGACAGAGAAAAAGTACATGAAGTACAAACATTGAACTTATAAAACCTAGAACCCAAAAACAAGGAAGAGAGCTTACCTCTTGTGTGACAAAAACTTTTCTCCTCACAAGAGAAGAACATGGCTGACCTCTTCCGCCACTCCCTAGACGCTGGGGGGGCAGTGGGGGTGGGGCTGATGGCCTCCTCATACAGCAAGAAACCAACGCGCGGAGATTTTAACCAGAGAAAAAAATATATAAACTTAAGACTGTGGATCTGTATGATCAGAAAGAGCAGAATTAACTCTCCAGAATACATGAGAAATATTATAAAATACACGAGCAGTGTATTTAATAATCTTTGCATGTATTAAATCACCTTAGTGAGCTTCTATAGATTAATCAGAATCTTATTAATTTTAATGTTGGTTTTACTATTTTTAGTATAGCTATCCTAGTGATGAATAACTAGTTTTCTTTTTTATTTGTTTTTATTTTCTTTTATAAACAGATTTTTAAGCTTTTTTGTGATTTTGTTTATATTATTTAATTTTTTGTTTTAATAGGACCGTCATATCCATAGCACTAAGGTTCCTTTCGGTAGTTAATAGGCATCCTCTAACCAACTTCCTTACGGCTTTGATTGGTCAGAATCATATTATTAACTGTGTAGAAAATTAAAGCAGATCTGCCAACCTTACTCTATTATTCAGAATAATTTTTCTTAAAGTTCTTTTGATGAAAGAAGAAGGAATTTCGTTCTCTAGAAAACTTTCTAATAGTATATTAATGTGGTAATTGAAGTCCAAATTGTTGCTGCAAATTCTTGAAATTCTTAGGACCTGAGAAATTAGTACATTCTCAATTACTTTGGTTGAAATGTTATTATTCCAGTGTAGATATTTAATTACTTTGAAAGGAAAATTAACTCTTTTATCAAAGAGGCTAATAGATGGGTTACCTCTGTTGAGCTTAATGCTTAAGTCTAGGAACTCAAGTTCCTGATTACTGTGGTTGGTTTTACATAAGTTAAGAGAGCTAGGATAGATATTATCAAAATCACTCTCTATAACTTCTGAATTATTGATACACAGCAGATCATCAATATATCTAAAAGTGTAAAGGTAGTTATCTGAGCAGGTGGGGTGATTTTTAATGAATTTATATTCCTTAAAGAACAGGAATAGATTAGCGATATTCGTGGACGTTGATGTTCCCATGGGAATACCGTTCACTTGCTTATAGAGAGTATTATTATATAAGATATGGTTATTTTTTATGCAGCAATTGAGATAAGAGTTCCAAGTTCCTACATCAACAAATTGGTTAAGTTTAAATTCTGCATACAGCTCTTTAAAGGTAGTGATTATATCTGATAGAGGCAGATTAGTATATAGGTTTTCAAAATCATAACTATTAATATCTAAGGGACAAACTTTGAGTATAGTAGAAATTACTTCTGCATTATTATTAATTATCCAAAAATCTCTGTACATCAAGTTAGAACAGTTTCTAATGTGTTTCAAAACCTTCTTTAAGACATCTTCAAAAGCAAGATCTATTTTCTTTTTATGACTCCTTACTCCACTAGCTATGAACCTGAACTTCACGGGATCCTTATGAAACTTAACCGTTGCAAAAAGAAATGGAAATTCAGGCTCATATCTTCTAGTTTGTGGAATTTTAAGTTTCTTGAAGAATGCCTTAAACCGATTTTCTAACAGCTTGGTAGAATAACTTACGGGCTCGTATGTTACTCTATTATTGAGTTCCATAGTTAACAATTCAAAATAGAACTTCTTACAGATAATTGCAAAATTATTGCTAGCTTAAAATCCGTAGTGGTAAAAATAAATTGGTCTTGTAGATTGGAGAGTGACCTTTTAGCTTCTCCAGAGAAAAAGAGATTTCTGTCGAAACAAAAGTCCAGACCTGCCAACTCACCGGTGAAGCTATTGATTATATTATATTTCCATTCTGCGAAGGCCTCAATAGGCTGATTGTACGTTAAACTGGTTTTTACGATGTACCTATTAACATCTTGAGTGAAGCTCTCAAGAATCCTTTCTTTGGAAATTGTGAAGGAAGGTCTGAATTTAGAGCCATACTCTAATAAATTCCTAAGCTTTTCATTTTCAACAAAACTCAAGTTTCCGGTGATAATATGGTTGTAATTCTTATCATAGTGAACTGTTTCTTTATGTTCATCACAAGAACATGTAGTAATTACAGGAATGTAGCTCGAAGAGTTAAGTTTGTAGTTTTTAACTATTGACCCTAAGGTCTTAACATATTTAAAACTTACAATAGACTGGTGCCTGTGGATGGGAAAAAAATTGCATTATTGTAGAACAGCTTCCTTACATTGAGATTATCGTAGGCTTTATTTAGAAACCTGATGGTAACAAAATTACTGGAAAATTCTTTAAGAGAAATTTTATCTTTAAGAATATGTTTAAGAATGTCTAGAACCAAAGCAAAAACATGCTTATCAACATGGTCAGCAGTTTCATTCCAGAATTTGAAAAAACTTTTAAGGACAGAGTGCTTGAAGGACTTGAGAATTTTGTAAGTATTTTTAACAAAATTAGTGCCAGTTTTAAAGCTTTCCAGAGTTTTTAGCAAGTTAGCAAAATCAACTTTGCTTGATGTGCGAAATAACCTCTGTCCTCTATTACCTCTAGAGCAGCTCTTATTATTAACAAGAAAGAAGAGTTCACGAATTGAAAATTTATGCTGATTATGCTTATTGTCAGATAGAGTGGAATTAAGGCCATAGGGATAAAGAGACTGATGCTGCAAAATTTCAAGGGATTCAGTTTCTAGCCGAGCATAGAGGTCAGGGATAATATGTAGTACCTCTATTTTCACTTTGTCAAAACCATGAGTATGGAAATGCTCTAATTCAAAGGTAGAGTACTGGTTGGCGTTTGTGGAGGGGTTCACTCCTGAATTAGAGAACTTGTTTACTAGAGACCTGTGACCATTAATCCTAAGATGAAGAGGATTTTTACTTTGGCCAATATAGCTAAGGTTGCAGACAGTACAGGTGAGCTTATAGATGGTATTGTAGGCTTTGCAAAACTTGTTGGAGCAATTATCCTCAACAGAAGAATACAGGTTAGGATCTGCAGATTTACATGTCAAACAACGTTTGTCATTTCATAACTTTAGATTACCTTTGCCAGCGAGTTCATACACTATGGGAAAGGGTGCTAGCCTAACCGAGCGGGAGGACTTAAAATATCTGAGCTGACCTCCAATCCTTTCATCGTCCTTAGAACTCCACTTGGGCCAAAACATACAAATTCTGAGCAAACCAACTAGGAAAAACTTTTTAGAAATAAGCAGTCCAAGAAAAGACCAAACTCGAGTATAAACTACACTCCAAAAAGCTGCATCCAAAACATACTAAAAATAAAAATTAGAAAATGAAAAAACCTCAAATAAAAAAATAGTAATAAAAAAAAAATAATAAAACATAATAATAAAACAAAATAATAATAAAACATTTCAACTAGAATTTGCGCATGAGCTGCTAAATAATAAATTGAAATTAGTTACTTAAGAGCAAAACTGAAGACTAAGGAAAAACTTTAGAATTTAAAACGAAGGTATATATATATATATATATATATATATATATATATATATATATATATATATATATATGTGTGTGTGTGTACTGAGAGAACTAAGGGAATATGAACTTCCATTGTGCATGGCTTTTATCGATTATGAAAAAGCCTTTGATTCGGTGAAACCATCAGCAGTTACCACGGCTCTGAAATCCTGCGGTATTGAAGATGCATACATTAATATTATTAATAACATCTATGAAAATGCAAGTGCAAAGATTCGGCTGTTTGAAAATACAACACACATAAAAATTGGAAAGGGAGTGAGACAAGGTGACACCATATCTCCGAAGCTCTTTAATGCCACATTGGAAAATGTCTTTCAATCACTGAACTGGGAAAACAAAGGGATAAAGATTAATGGAGATTTTCTAACCCACCTTCGTTTTGCTGATGACGTAGTCATTTTTGCAACTACCCCATCAGAGCTGCAGAGTATGATCCAGGAACTTGCTGACAAGAGTAAAGAAGTGGGATTAAAAATGAACTTTCAGAAGACAAAAGTGATGTTCAATGCTTTTACAAGAAATGAAGATTTATCGATTGATGGAGAACAACTGGAGATAACAGATACGTATGTTTATCTTGGACAGCAGATATCAAGTGAGGGTCACATTGATGAAGAAATTAATCGGCGTACAAAACTTGCCTGGAGAGCTTTTGGAAGAAACAGCATAATTTTCAAGAGCAATATGCCATTATGTCTTAAAAGAAAAGTGTTTGATCAATGCATCCTTCCAGTGCTTACGTATGGTGCAGAGACGTAGACCTTAACTAAAAGAGACATACAAAGGCTGCAGACAACTCAAAGCAGCATGGAGAGGTGCATGCTTGGTATAACCAGGAGAGATAAGAAGAGGAACTCGTGGATCCGAAAAATGACGAGAGTGGAAGACATCATGATCAGAGTTAAATCCCTGAAATGGCAATGGGCTGGACATACTGCCAGAAGGACAGACCATAGATGGACAGCCGAAATTTTAGATTGGATTCCAAGGGACAGGAAAAGACCCAGAAAAAGACCACATGGGAGATGGGTGGATGAAATTCGTAAATATGCGGGAGTGACATGGAGGAGACTGGCACAAGACAGACCGTTGTGGAGGAAACTTGGGGAGACCTTCGTCCAGCAGTGGATTGATAATGGTTGACGATGATGATGATGATATATATATATATACTGTATAATCCATATATATGTGTGTGCCCAATTTCTAGTTTCATTTGTCCCGTGCATTTTTTTGTCGGAACCCCCCCCCCCCTTCCTTTGAGGAAATTCTGTGTGCGCCCTTGCTTTTGTTGTGCTTTCTAGAAGGCCATGAATAGACCCAGCGTCATTTGAAAAAAACACCATCCATGAATCATCAAGGACTAACCCGAGTCCGAACTGGATGGTCATATAGAAGCCCACGCTCTGACCACTGTGCCATCTGGGCAGCTCACTATGTGGTGTCAGAAACTACCTTCGCAAAAATATAATAGGAAGAAAGTGTACGCAAAAGCAACATATTCGCATCGTGTACCGTGAGCAGTGCTACTGCTACTTTATTTCCCAATTTAAAAAATCAAATTTTGTATAACGGCAGTCAAATGCAAAATCGGTCAAAATTATAGATTATAATTTAAATGTAAAAATTATGTATTGAAAATAACCTATTAGCTTATATATATATATATTTATCTAGGCGCTGGATCATGGTCCTTTTAAAGTACAGGTCCGACTGCTCAAGAATCAGCGATCATTTACTGAACACAAAATTCCTCACCTCTGTACTTCGTTGTTATCGAAAGGAATTTCGGTAGAAATACCTGCACATCAGTAAAAGATTTGAAGTGGATTATGAGGCTGAGGGAGTGAGTGTGTGGCTTCTTTCTGCCGTAATGATTAGCAAGAATTGCACCCGTCTGCATTTCAGAGAAAAACAGCTGCCGCCTTCGGAACAATCACTACGCATGCGCGCCCTAGGTGACATCATGCTGATCAGAATCAATTTTCAAGGGAATTCCCGTTTCTGGAGGGCGTTGACAGCAGACAATGCCGCTCGCACGAAAGAAAAAAAAAGCTACCGGCGAGTTGCTGCTGCCATTAAGTACTGGGTGGTTTTCATCGAAGCCGTGTTACAGGAATCTGCTTCGGCGGCATAGTTGCACGGAAATTTACATGCGAAATCTTCATTCACCATTTCTAACTCCCTCTCTGCCTTTTTTTTTTTTTTTTCTTTACGCCGATTTGCTGTTCCACATCGGGATACGCACAAACGGATTTCAGAGAAAAGTTGCGCATCCCATATAGCAAAACAATAGAATTTAAACCAGCAGGTACATTTTTTTTAAATATAGACAACTGATTCAAACACGAAGACTACAGTGCATAGTGTCAGCCATTTTTTTTCTGATGTGGAACCATTCTTGAGTAGTATGTCATTGAATAATTTATGCTAGAAGGAGAAATTGTAGAAGCCAGTTTCCAAGCTTTGATATGACAAATTAGTTTGCGAAATATTTGGTTGAAAAAACAGTAGATTTTGAACGATCTTCCTTCGAGGCGTGACCAGATAGAATAGCCCCTTAGAGAACCTTCAAAACGCTGAACGATATCCTTATCTTACAACGTACGGCCACCCCGGTGGCGCAGTGGTCCAAGCGCTGGTCTCTTACTCTTCGTCCGAGATAGGTACGCGTTCGAATTCCGGTGAGACATTGTCTAACGGCACGGGCTCTGTCCTTTCCCTGGAACTAGTGTCCCTAAATTAGGGACGGGCAATTCCCATTGAGCTGCTCGAGGTGGTCGTTAACCCCCCACCCCCAACAAATAAGCATTTTACGAATAGTCTATCGAATTAAACTAAAGAAAAACCTTAGGCTCCATTTGTTTTGCGAAAGTCGTGATCCTCCTTTAGTTGGGCAGACTTATATACAACCGCTCCTTCATTTCTGAATGTGGGCAACAAACATCACCTGAACATTGAGGAGCCGAATTTTAAGCTGCCATGACTACCCAAACTGGTGAAACATTTTTCTTTTCGATTGAAGGTTTAACGACCACCGTGAGCAACTCAATGGGCTATAAGCAGTCGCCTGTCCCTAATTTAGGGTCACTGGTTCCAAGGAAGGGAGAGAGCAGTGTCGTAAGACAAACACAACATCCATGTCTTACCGGGATTCGAACCCGGACTCTTCTCGGACGAATGAATGGTCACAAGCCAACGCTTAGACCACTGCGCCACCGGGGCGGGGCGGCTTTAACGCTTTTCACCACCAGCTACAGAAGAATTCCTGCAATCCTGACCCCCTCCACCTGAACACAAATACACGCATCTGACTAGAAACGCCACTGGTGTAAGATACAAGTAGAATGTCACCAACTTTTTACTTGCTCTGAATACGTTGTCTTAAATTGCTTTTTAAAAGTTTGCATTTTTGCTTACGAAAATAGTACTATACTTAAACAATTTCTTTAAGAGAAAATTTGTTTTTGTCTATCGAAATGAAATTTTAACGTCGTGCTACGTAGACACAATATCTTCCCTCTCCCTTCCTTAACACTTCCTTGAAGCCAGCGACTTTGCCTTGCACTCCTCTCCTACAGAACAGTCGTCAGCCATTTTCTGCACTTTCACTGTTCCGGGGCAGTCTTAAGAGCGTTAGTGTAGCTTTAGGACTCCATTTTCTGCGTTGGAATCCCCTGTTTTGTAAAGAAAACAAACAGAGCAATTAGTAGTGACTCCCTCAGGGAATTCCTATCCACCCTCCTCATCAGCCCCCTGTTCATACAAACATGAAAGAGGCTATTTTAAACTAAGGAGTTGTAAGAGTGGAGAACAATTGAATTTTCATGACTCTTCGGATTCTGTTTTGATAACCTTTTTGGAGACGTAATCAATGCACTTCGGAGTCGTCCGCATAAAGTACGTCCGAGATTACAGGGGGAGAGTGGGTTCCTGACAACCGGACTAAATGTGACATGGGGGGGGGGGGGGGGGGGGCTAGCAATTCGGACGTCCAACGGCAAAAATATAGTGGATGGCATTTCTTCGGTTTGTTTTCTTTTAATTAAGTTAAGAAAAGGTATGATATATTTCAGATTTGTAATGTTATTTAGCTAAATAAGAATATTAAGTTCTCGTATTTGTACTACCAGATCTATCGTGTTTTGTAGATGGCATAATCAGGAGTGTTGCAACCTTGAATGCGTGCGTTCATTTGCAGATCTTTATTTAAGAATGATAAAGTTAGGTTAGTATTTGGGAATAAATTAATGCCTAAATAATTATTTTCTGAAATAGACGTGTAAATATGTGAAAGATTCCTTTAAATAATTGTATGTTTTCTTTGTTTCTCAACGGACTTCTAAAAGCAGTCGTGAAAAATAAAGGAGATTGCGGGAATTATGACGTACTTTAGGGGGAGGGGTGCCAACAATCGGACAAAATGTGACATGGGGAGGGGGTCTAAAAATAATAAAGAATCAGGTACGTACTTTATGGACGGCCCCTTCCTAGGAGAAAATACGTAGGGCTGCATGAAATAAAACAACACTTTGATAACAAGGAGCAGTACACCAATTTAGTAAATAGTAACACTGTACTACTAGTGGTCCGATTTATTGGCGTAGAAAGTAGACACATTAGCGTTTCCAAGCTTTCGCACATCAACCAGATGGTTTTTTCAAGGAAGTTAAAAACTGCAACTGAAAAATAGAACGCATTAACAATTTGAACGCGGAAACTTGACTTGACAACAATAGATACGACGTTATATGCATTTAAAGATATGACGCATCACGTTGGTTGCACGCGCGATATCCTGGTAGGCAGATGCTTTACTTGAAGAATTGGTTCCAAATTCATTCAATATATTCAAGATTAGAATATTCTAATCTTCCTGTGCCGCAGATACGTTATTTAGGCTTAATTCCCTACATACCAAATGTATCTTACAAACTCAAAAACGCTCTGAAGAAGATGAACTACGGCGTCGGCATCAGGTCTCCTGCATCTTTATATACTATGCTAAAAGGAAGTAGTGAAAAACCACCTCTCTCCTGCGAAGCAGGTGTTAATGCGATCCCCATACAGTATCCGGACGGCTCTAAACGTTACTACATTGGAATGACCAAGCGTTCGTTTGGAATCAGAGTCAACGAACATAAAAGAGACACAAAATACGGTAAAGTAGCCACGGCTCTATCCAGAGAAGTGAAATTCAAGTCCGCTACTCCTATGTGGGACGATATAAAGAAATTATCAACCTACTCTACCCCTAAAGGTACAGCCATTCGGGAAACCTTGGAAATCATAACCAACAGCGATACTTGCAATGATTGCGCCTCATTCGAGTTGCCACGAATTTGGAACCAATTCTTCAAGTAAAGCCTCTGCCTACCAGAATACCGCGCGTGCAACCAACGTGATGCGTCATATCTTTAAATGAATATAACGTCGTATCTATTGTTGTCAAGTCAAGTTTTCGCGTTCAAATTGTTAATGCGTTCTATTTTTCAGTTGCAGTTTCTGTCTAACTTCCTTGAAAAAGCCATCTGGTTGATGTGCGAAAGCTTGGAAACGCTAATGTGTCTGCTTTCTACGCAAATAAATCGGACCACTAGTAACAGTGTTACTATTTACTAAAACAACACTTATTACTTGGCAAAGTGCAGATTATATTTTAAAGTTAAATACATTGAAAAATGCCACACTTTGAACTGGGTGGGCGGCAGGGTGGGCAAGACAAATTACAGGGTGGGCTCACCCCCTTGGCGACGTCCCTGACTAGAAGTGGTGCAAGAGTTTCAAATTCAGTTTTAATAAGATTTCACAAGCATGATTTTCCGCCCTCTTGAGCTGCGCTCGGGGCAGCCTCTGATTATGACCTTAAAAAAAAAAAAAAAAAAGACTGCAGGAGCTTGGACACGTGCTTTTGAATAGCACACACGATAGCAGTACCTGTAAAAGACACACCAACGTTGTTCATTCGAACTCCTGTGCTCTCTTGAGAAGGTCGAAAAGTCTGTGGGGACATCAGATTTGGAGGGGGGATTTATACAGCGCTCGATGAGAGAAGGGTACATGTGATGAAGCATCTTTGAAACAACCCCTGAAAAGCAATGTGGCTGTTCTAAGAAAATGTTAACAGAACTATTTAAATCAAGAAGCGAAAGAGCGTAGCAAGCGAACAGTTTTATACAGAGCGTAATTAAATTGTTTCATATCGCGGTACCATCCGAGATTAAATTGTTTTCCGCATAGGTCATTGGAAACAACCTCCGCACACACTTTAAATCATTTAACACAGAAAATTTCAATCTGAAGACCTCCATATCTTCAAAGGGGTATACTCCTGAAGAAATCGCCAACGACGAATTCGTTAATGAGGTCCTGAACTCAATTTACTCTCTTAATGAACTTCGTGCATTTCCCTTTACGGCCACTTAATTTAGGTTTACCTCATATCTATGGGAAATAGTGTTATTTACAAAACAGTTGCAGATAAGAACTGCACTTAAAGAATGTTAAGCTTTGCGTAGATTATAAAAGTTCGTCAATTATGTTTCAAAATACACCGGTTGTAGCAACAGGAAGTTTTTGAAGTTGCGTGATTTTTACGCAATAAAATCACGCAACTTCAAAAACAAACTTCCTGTTGCTACAGAAGGAACTATCAAAATTCTAAGAATTTTTCCGGATATGCATCTACGCAGCAATATATACCTCTCAGCTTTCCAGTGTATAATGTGAATCCTGAACTTTTGTTAATCAGCACTGAATGAACAGTACAAAAACCTGGCAGGAGGTGATAAAATGCATTTCCCAAGACGACTGGTCATCGTGGGAAATTAGACCAGAAAAATCCCTCATGAAAAAAAACAAAAAAAAAAAAACAGATTTATCAACAAAAAAAAAAAACAGATTTATAAAAAAAATTGGATTAGAAATCCATATTGAGAAAACAAAAAATGTCAAACCAACTTAATAGCGAAGCACAAGAAAATATTGGAATAAATGATTAAGAAATAGAATATGTGGGATAATATATATACCTAGGAAAACTAATTACCACAAAGAAACGGAATTATGGAAGAAATTGACAGAAAAATAAAAACAGGATGAACAGCTTTGGGGAAGTTAAGACTACGTAATAAAATTAAGCAGGAAAATAGAGCAAAACTTTTCAATCAACCCATTATGACATATGGCGCAGAAACCTGGCCTATCAAGAAAAACATCTTAGACAAATTGCAAAAAAAAAAAAAACACGTAAAATACGTATCAAAAGATCCATACTAAATATAAGATTTAAAGATAAAGGTAAAGAATACAGATATAAGATCCAGAACAAAAAAAAAATTAGACATAGATGAAAAGATACTCAATTTAAAATTGACTGGCCATATAGCTAGAATAGAAAATAATAGATGGACTGAAATTACAGAATGGAGACGATATAAAGGAAAGAGTAGGACCAAGACCAGAGGGCAGATGATGGATGATATAAACAAAACTGTAGGAAAGTTGTGGAATAGACAAGCCCAAGACAGGAACATTTAGGAAGATGAGGGAAACCTATAGCCTCAGTTGGCTGTAAAAAGGGTTGGAAGAAGAAGACGGAATAGTTTTGGGATCCCTGTCCTACTCCATCTGGAATCACATCAACGTGTACTGTTTTCTCTAGCGCAAGACTGCTGTGCTTTCATCGCGATATCAGACTGTACTTGTGAAAATAGGGAAGATGGGGGGCCTTTTCATGAACACAGATACCACGATTAGTGATTTAACTTATTCTTTAACACCCTGTCGATTTGTCTTTACGACGAAGTTTGCAATTTACTCCCTTCCGCCCTCTCCATCTTTTGGGATTCATTGCAGAGATGAAATATCCAAAAGCAAAACTTAATACTTCGCGATACGTTACTGTTGTTTTCAGCAAAAGGCAAACCTCTCGTTAGTCATTTACTAGAAATTCCGCGCACAAGATCCCTATTTGCCCCCCCCAAAAAAAAAAGGCCGGCTTGAATACGTTACATATACAGTGAAACTTCCATTAACGGACACCTCCGAACAGCGGTGACTTTCCAGCAACGGCAAATTTTGGCTGGTACAGAACAGCTGCCGTAAGATTAACTTTGACCTCTGAACAATGAAACCTCTTAGCAGCGGTTAACGGACACCCCTGCCAGTCACTATTCCCGAAGAAGATACACTATATTGACAGAAGTCACCGGACACCCCTTCAAAAGAAAATTAAAGGATCCACTGCGTTAAGATGCGCGGTACAGCTGCAAACGGTATAAAAACAAGCCTGCAGCTGACGGCGGTCGAGTGAAAATGTCGCGGCGGGAGAGAACTGACTTTGAGAAAGGAGATTGTTGGATGTTATATTAGTGGGTTGTCCATAAGAGAAACCGAGAGGCGTTTAAACATGCCCAAGTCAACTGTTTTGGATGTACTGAATAAGTGGAAGACACATGGCGTGCCTGAAGCAGCAAAACACGTACCGGCAGGCCAAAGAAAATCAGTGATAGAGGACGTCGAAGCCTCAGGAGAGTCCTTACAGCTAATCGACGGAGCACGGCACAAGACCTCAATGTGCAGGTGAGTAAAAATGCTGGAACCTCGGTACGTACACGTACCATTCGCAGAGAGCTTCATTCCATGCGGATCACAGTGGTCGTGCGGCTGCTCATAAGCCTTTCATCTCCACTCGGAATGCTACTCGTCGTTTAGCATCGTGCAAAGAACATTTATCGTGGACCGTAGATCAATGGAAACAAACGGGTCTTATGGACTGATAATCCAGTTACACGATCCATCAGTCTGATAGCCGTGTGTGAGTATGGCGGCAGCCGGGGGAACCACAGTGTACTGTTCCTACGGTCAAGTTTGGAGCTGGCTATGTACTAGTGTCGAGGTGTGTTTCGTGGTATGGTCCCGGCCCATGGGTTATCGTGGACAAACCTGTTAACCAGCACGTCAACCTCGATATTCTGGACAATTATGCCCTACCAACTCTGTGACAGTACTATGAAACCGAGTCTTGTTGGTACCAGCAGAATAATGCACAGAGCCACTGTTACGGCGTGGTTTGACGATAATTCCGTATCATGTGTGGACTGGTCAGTACACAGCCCTGATCTTAATCCCATAGAGCACCTATGGGATGAATTAGAGCTCCGCATAAGAAGTTTGGAATCAAGGCCTACTACTAAGCAAGCAACAGTTAGCGGCAGCATTATGTACTGAATGGAAGCGCACACTTATCGCTGTGTTCCAAAACCTTGTCGAAAGCATGTCTCGAAGGGTCAGTGCATGCATTAAGGCCAAAGGTGGACCGACACCGTACTAATGTATGTCAATAAATGCTATGTTGTGTTTCTCTTCTAGGTGTCCGGTGACTTGTCATTAGTGTATGTAACGGACACCTCATCTCTAGGCATTTAACGCAATTTCTTCAGTATACTTCGCCAAGAGGATTGAGAGAGGTACACAGAATATTGCTATGGGAACTATGCCTACGGCAGGATGGGCTGTATTAAGTTGGGTACAACGGTGTACTCAAATGAAAACAAAGGAGTTCAAGTTTAGTCCTACGTAAGGCGAGCTCCAGCTTCCGTGTATGATTCCGTTCCACCCCGGGAGCTGCAACTTTCGTTGCGGTTCCTAGAACGTTGGAAGTATCCCCTAGTTTGATTTCGGTGGGCTCTGTTCCTGTTTTCCGGAGCAGGGTCAGCTAATTGTTCCGTTACAATTTACTGCCTAAATTTTTTTATCTTTCCTATAACGTACCCTAACTTTAATCCCCTAGTTTGCTATTTCTAAGGTAAGGGTTGTTCAAACTTTAGACGATGTTTTCCTAAAATCATCTACACGATTTATTTATTTTACTAAATTTTTTTCAACATCTGGAGAAGGCACTGCAGGGGTTTTCTATGCTCATAAGTTTCCTACAGTTATTGTGCTTTTGTACAAACGCAAAGGACTAGCAATGTTAACTTAGGCCAAATACCTCCCAACAACGGTCACTTTTTACCTGTCCGAGCAGCTACCGTTATTCTGAGGTTTCATTGCATTTAAAAAAACACGTCGGCCCGGGGCCTTGCGGACATCACCTTCCCAATAAACTGGAAAGCAACGAGACCCGTGCGATTATCCACTTCGTTACAGCATTGTCCCCACGTGCAAAACTTATTTCGTTCCTGCAAACCAATTCTCAATTGGTACACATCAGCTATCATATTTGCTCATATCCGCCTTATGCTTAAGTTAATAAGTGAGAGATAAGAAAGATTTCCTAGAGAGGTGGATACCATAGTTTAACTTCCTACTTTACTCGTGGCTAGTCTAACCTGACCTAATAGTCCATTGTAGCCTAGACTGGCCGGTCAGTCTAGACAGTCGTGACTATTTATTCAGGCCAGGAGGTTAGACTAGTCAGGCCAGCAGGTTAGGCCAGTCAGTCTAGACAGTCGTGGCGGTAGATACTATTCAGGCCAGGAGGTTAGACTAGACTGGCCAGTCTAGTCTAACCTCCTTGCCTGAATAAATAAAGTCTCTGCTGCCACGTAGGAGGAATCAGTTTTGTTTCAACAAGAACCACGAGACTCATCCATAGCGTCGATAGAGCCTCGAACTTAGCTTTGTCCTTCAAACCCAGGCTTTAAGCTTGAGATAATACAGGAACTTGTTCCCTTATTCTCAGGTGCACACTATCTCACTCATATTTGGATGCTGAAAGTTGCGGATTTATCGCCAAAGACAGCCTTTCAAAAGTGAAATACGAGGCATTCGCGATTGGAAGTCTTAACTGAGAATAGGTGAAATCTTGAGGAGCAATAAAGTTAATTAAGGAATACTGAACTGAAATATAATTTGGCGGAAGAAATATTGCATTATGCATGGTGTGAGGGGAGAAAGATTTGTTTTTCTATGCAACATGTTAAGCGAGTGCCCTCCGCAAAATATGTATATGGAAACAAATGAAAATTTAGAATACCTGGCGCAAGGGCAGCAGTTGACCAAACGTATGGATAGTTACATAAAAAAAAAAAAATTGCCTCGGACCATGGGGTCGCCTTGATTAGAGAAAAAGTTTGAATCCCCATGACGATGCGTGTTGTGCGATGTCAAACTCCGGTGGTTAGTAATTTTGTAAACTTCCTTTTCCTGTAAAGCTTTGTAATCGCACGGAGTTAGCTGATTTTTTGCTATAACAGTATTTTTGCTTTATTTCATTAAAGCAAAAATTACTTACTTCTGACCATTCGCCCGAGACAGCCTGGATTCGAGTCCTACATGGAGTATGGATTGTGTGTTTGATGGCGCTGGATACTTCCCTTACCTGGAACCATGACACCAAATATCTACAATATTTGTCCCATGCAGACTGACGACTATGAATAAATAGCCCTTTGAGTTGCTCAGGGGTAGTTCGTAAAGTACGCGCATGTCTACATGTGACAACTATTGTACATATGAGTAGCTCTTCTGACTCTACATGCTTGCTCAGGCATTACGTCTGGCTCTCTACACGCTTGCTCAGGCATTACGTCTGGCTCTCTACATGCTTGATCAGGCATTAAGTCCGGGAAATAAAGTTGTTTAAATTCATAAATATCCTTAGAAACTGAGTAGTTTTCCCGCCTGGCAAGGCGATGAACTGAACCATCCTGCCCATCCGTTTAGTGGATGCATCCCTCATCAACAAAAGTCTGGTTCCCGAGAGGACTAACTCATTTCTGAACCAAAAGCAGCACCTGACGGCTCTCCACAGAACTTTGAACTACATATTTCACCTCGATGCCTTTCCACTTTTTAATTCGCTTTCCACTTTTTAATTCGCTTCCCCCAACAGACACAATAACTTTGTCTATACTCAGATGCACAATCACCTTCATGGATGTTAGACACTGGACCTGACTCTCAGTACAGGATGTCCATCAGACACTGGCATTGTCTCCCCGCTCACATATACGCACGGTTCTTCATGGCGATCAAAATGTCATCTACCCTGACGCAGAGTTAAAGAGCAAGCTGCAGCCTCGTGCCCCAATTGGGCACATTTTCGGCACACCTTCACCTCGCTTGGTGGCAGTTCATCCACTATAAGTAAACTTCCTTCGTACGGAGCTTCACAACGCGAGTTCGACTTCAGAAATTAGAATTTCAGGAGAGGCCTATTCTCCAGCACTTATCCGTCCCACAAAATCTTCTTAGGGCACTGAAGCACTGTATATCAGTCGTCAAATTCAACGGACACAACATTACCGTGAAATCTCCAAGGAGTCATTCTAAGGGGGCACCCTCACCAAGTCAGGTGTTAAAACAAAATAAGAGAACTCGATTTGCAACAGTTGATCAACAACCTTCTCATGCACGGAGGTCAACGTTATTTTCACTTGTACGCTGCTATGCATACGTTACAACGAAGAGCTACTCATATGTACAATTACGTCCATTTATTACTTCATCGGCTTTAAACATTCCGATGGCAGAGTGGTCTGAGACCATAGTTCCTCACCATTAGTCAGAGATGGGCCCGGGGTAGAGTCTCAGATGAAGCCTGAGTAGTGTGTCTGATGGCGCTGGCTCTGTTCCATCACTGGTACCAGTAGCCCTAAATTAGGGACGGGGATTATTTATAGCCATAAGATTTGCTCACATGGTGATCGTTAAACCCAGAAAGAAAACTTCCTTTGATCATTCCAGAGAAGGGAAACTAATCGTACAAGGCAGTTGAGCAACCATTTCGCGTCGAATGTGGAAGACAGAAGAGGCATATCTTCACTAAATCAGACCAGCAGTGGTTATATAATTTTAGATGTCTTATTCAATGTATTAGGGCTCGTAATACATTGAATATAAGGTCTTATTCAATGTATCCCGACATTTAAAAATTCTTTCCAGGCATGTATTTTCTTTCCTACAACGTTGGAAAACGTTTGCAAGTCACTTACGAAATCGCTTCGTCGCTTATCTCAGCATATTAAACTTTCTTACGGCCCAGTACAGAAAGCAACTAAACGATTGCAGCTTCAGAAGCATACAAAGTGAAAGTTGTCCAAGAACTGAAGGTACCCGACACGCGTAAGCGCCTGCTGCAATGCAGTTGGTTTCGTAAATTTATTCGACACAAGAAGGACTTGTTGAGCAATGTTTTCTTTTCTCATTAAATTTGGTTTAATTTGAACGGGTTTGCTAATTCGCAAGATACGCGATATCGGTCAACTGAGAATCCTCATTTTTCATTCAGGGCTTTTGCATTCCGATAAAATCTGTTTGTGGTGTGTTATATCTTCACACAGAATAGCGGGACCACTGTGTTTTGACAGTACTGTAAATGCGGATATTTATCAAGATTTTATTTTACAGTTTGTGTTCTTATCAGGACGGCAGCAAGTTTTCCTTATTTGAGAGGGTACAACGCCCCTTTAAGTTCCACTCAAATAATACGTGTTTTTGACTTTCTCGCACATCGCCGTTATAGGAAAGGATTATGATCGTTCAAAAGTCGCACTTCAGGTTTTTGATATAATTTCATTAAAAATGATAAAAACTAGGTAAATGCACAAGAACCACAGATGGTAGATACTAGATAAAGCGTAAACGTTATGTGAATGCCGACAACAGAACACCCTACGGAAATGCACCAGCGCAGAACGAATGAGTATCAGATAGTGAACGTAATACTGGGAAGAAGCTTTAGGGGTAAGGGCTTGGAAAATTTCTATTCAAGGTTAAACGCTTAGAGAACTTTCTGCGATAGAGCACCCATGATTAACTAGCTTCTCATCCAAACTACATGTTCGGAAAGATCATGGAGTTTACCATGTCAGCATATTGTTTTATATGCCTCCATTCACTGTTTTGGAAAATTCCCTTTATGGATATAACATGTTCACAGCTCATAGTGCATGTTACTCTGTACCCTGGTTAGCCGCATGGAATACTGTACGAGACTAAAGTTTGTAAAAGAAAATAATGAAGGGTGTTACCCTTTTTTTTTGTAGTTACGATTTCTATAATTAATAATGAACTACACACCAATTACACTCAAAATAGTATAACTATACTAGTAATCAGAATTTCTAGGCGTAGAACAGGAATCAGTTTCTAAGCTTTGATGTGCGAAAGCTTGGAAACTGATTCCAATTCTACGCCAAGAAATTCGGGCTACTAGTATAGTTATACTATTTTGAGTACAATATCTATTATTTACACCCCCCAGAGCATGAATTTACGCCCCTGGAATGACCATTCTGGGAGCCCTCCCGGGAGCTACGGCCCCTATAGCAAGAAAACGAAAGTTTGTTTCCTTGTTGCCCCCCCCCCCCCTCCTACCTTCTTTGTATTGCAAGAAAGTTAAAATTTCGTTTCCAGTTTTCCGAAATCGTACGAGTAAACTGTGTATAACTGATTTACTTACCCACAGTACGCTGCGAAATTTTTTCGAAGACTTCTGTACTCTGGAAGATGCGTTTGCAAATCAGCTTCAAGTAAACCAATCCTGACGACGCTTAAGTGAGCAAACTTCGTAGCACACAGTGAACCAGTTATTCGTTTCTGGCACTCTGCCAACTTCATTCAAGCATTCGAACACGCGCAATATTTGATTTCGAGTTGCCGGCTCGTGTTGCCACATCAGTTGATTAAATTTTTGCTCACAGAATACGAATTTTTTTTTTTTTTTGTTGGAGGTTTAACGACCACCGCGTGAGCAACTCAATGGGCTATAAGCAGTCGCCCGTCCCTAATTTAGGGTCACTGGTTCCAGGGAAGGGAGAGAGCCAGTGCCGTAGGACAAACATCGGTGTCTCACCGGGATTCGAACCCCTTTTGGACGAATGATCAGAGACCATCGCTTAGACCACTGCGCCACCGGGGCGGCCATTAATTTTTTAAATTCAAATTTCGAGAGTTTTATGATCACTAGTTTACTGGTCACCACGTAACATCTCATCGGAAAACTTGAAAATTACGTGTAACAGATAGCATGCTCGAACGGAAATCAGGAAATGAGGGTTCGATTCCCTCTCCAGGGTGATGAAATTTTCAAGTTTTCTGATGAGATGTTAACATGGCGACAGGTAAACTACAAGCAATTCAGTATGCCATGAATAATCTTATTAAATTTATCGAATTTATCATCACTTCCTGACAAAGATGCATTCGCTTTAAAAGTAGCAGCTAAACCGCCGGCTGATTGTTCTGAACATGCGTGCTGATTAGACAGATATTAGACGTTCACTGTAGGGCCTTGACCTTCTAACCGGACCGTTATTTTGTTCCCCTTCCCCCTCCCTCCCTCTCTCGCCACACTAAAGCAAACAGCTTTAGCATCAGTGCTTCTGAACCCCTGGTACGTTACAACTTGACCGTATTTTCTCTCGCAGTGAGCACTTCCGAAGCAGCTCGTCGGTCGGTGTTAAACATTTACTCATCAGGATGCCGCATTGTTGTCGGGTCAAACTCGTGAGGCCAGACTTACGGTTCCACTTGAACGGCATCAGAACGTAGTTTCAATGTCAGACTGATTAACAATATACTGTTATATAAACAGCCGCTCAATTTCAAGATTCCCCCCTCCCCCCGATGTGCATACCTACACTACAGCAAATTTTCTTAAATTCACGTGCCATTCAGAGATTCTTTCGTGAATTAACGAAGCATGTACCTCATGCAACCTTTTCCGTGAAATAACGGAAAAATACCCTGAATTTAAAGATTTTTTCGTACGCCAGGAAAATACTGAATTTTCAGAAACCTTTCCGCAAGTCCTTTCACATATTTAACGGAAAAATTCTGTTCACTTTTTCCGTACCCATATGACGAAAATTTTCCAGTAATAGAGATTCCCGGGCAGTGGCGTAACTACCACCCTCGGAGCTCCGCGGGGCAGGTAACCAAGGGGCGTACCACAGCTCACAGTTTTTTGAAAAAATTCGAACACGCACAAAGACAAACAAACAAATAATCAACCCAATGGTTCATATTTTCTTTTAAGGTACATTTAGCTTTGCTTAAATAAATACCAAGTTTCACTTTTAAAGCAGTGGATGTCCTACAGATTGAAGCTATTAGGCCCTTTGGCTCCGAGTTGTAATACGATCTCTCTCCAATCGCCCTCTCTCTGCGCTGCTGAGAAAAAGTGTGAGGCCACATGGGGATTCCCCATGGAAGATGTCGGGAAACAGTCAGTCACCTAGAATTACGTACACGAAAGGCAACAACGTTTATATTCCCAGCAGCAGCAGATCTGCCATGTACAAAGGGTGATTTCTTCAAGTGATTTATTTTAGTTTTATACAAAGCAATTACATGTATTGTTAAATCTATTACTTAAAAAGTTAAAACTACAGAGCTCTAGGTACCGGCATTACTTTTCCAGACACTCTTCCTGACTTCATGGAACCCCCCCCCCTCCTATCCAACACACACACACAACTGCTAAAAAATACATCCTTCCTCGTGCTTGAAATCCTGGGAAAATGACTGCGCTTAGGGGCGCTAAGTAAATCTTGCGGGGGGCAGGGCACACGTTGTGCTAGTTACGCCACTGTTCGCAGGAATACTATTACAGGAGAGGGGTTCGGATTTGATTAACTATTAAATTTAAATAGTCTGCCGAAGAACACGAATTTGAAGTTCTGTAGCGAGATCAGATATTGCGGATAGCATACCGCACGAAATTTTTGTTACTGCGGCACCGGATATCCCTTTCCCCCTTTTGTGCACCAGCTATTGTATAGTGCTATCGTCAGAAAAACAAATTATACTTAAATTATTGTAAAAGTGATTGTACCGTCTCTATTAATCTGTGGGTACCTTAGGACAAAAGCTATTATAGCTATCAAGAGTAAATTTTATGTCTAGGAGTTTTGTTAAATACCACGAACCAATAAATTGCACGATAATTGAAAGTCATTGCAGTTTAAAAAATCAAGTTCCAGAGCATTCTCTTGCTTCTAAAAATCGCGATGAAAAAAAAAATACGTATTTTGTATTAATTCCTCCTAGAGGAAAATCAAATTCCTACGAACCTTTTCAGAAAAATAATAACCTCTAAAAGAAAAAGGCCGACCCGGTGGCGGCGCGGTGGTCTAAGCGATGGCTTCTGACCATTCGTCCGAGATGGGTCCAGGTTCGGATCCCGGTGAGGCATGGATGTTGTGTCTTACGGCGTTGCCTCTCTCCCTTCCCTGAAACCAGTGGCCCTAAATTAGAGATGGGTGACTGCTTATAGCCCACTGACAGTGGCGGATTTAGAGATACCGGGACCCTGCGCACAGCATCGGTTTTGGGGCGCACCCCCTCACTATGCCGGACATCCTTAAAACATAACTTGAGCATTTTTACTCCCTTCCACTAATGTATGAAAAGGTATTGTAATCGCAAAAACAAACTGACTTCCAGATTTCGACAGAAATACCAATTTTGGCCTCCCACTGAACATGATTTGACTATTTTCATGGTGGTGGTGGTGTGGGTGTGGTTTGTTGTCATAACTCAAAGACTTTACCTATCAAGAAAAAATTTAATATTGAGGGCTTTTGTGATTTCCCTGATGGGGAAGGAATGGCTGAAGTTAAAAGTGGAAAGTTTTTTTTTTTTTTTTTTTTATGGAAAAAAGTCGGAACTTTTGTAAAGATGACCGCTGAACCACAGTACTTTAACATGTTAAGTAAGGTTAGTTTACGGTGCTGCTTTAATTGATATTCATGTTACATGCGGTGTGGGATCTGATGTCGCATATCGTCAAATTCCACTCCACTGACAGTTCCCTTACAGACAAACCGAACATGGATGAAATGTATTCCTGTGCCTCGTAAAACACGTTTTACAATGCCATTTTGCTTGTACGACAATAGTTTTAATTACCTCTTAAACTAAACTTAATGATGGGGGGGGTATTTTAAGGGAAAGATGGGAGATCATGTAAAACACCGAACTAAACGATCATTACATTCTAAGAAAATTGTCCAGAAATAACATCCCAATTTCTAAGCTCAGTTGCAATGTAGTAATAAGTAATATTTCTCTCAAAACGATATTTAGTAAGCCTCCATTCAAGTTAGTAAATTCATAATTGTAGATGACTTACTTCTATTTCGGGCGGAATTATGCCCCCAAATCTTCCCAAACCCAGAACAGCGAATTTATCTCTCGCTGTATGAATTCTTTGTTTTAGAAGCAAAATTTAAAAAAAAATTATAAATCTTTATTTTTGAGGCCTGTTACCTGGGCTTCGTTGGCTTTCCTGTAAATCCGCTCCTACCCACTGAGTTCACGGCGGCGGTCATTAAACTACAAAAAAAAAAATTACTAATTCATCCGCATTAATTGCAAAAAACACATTACGCGATTTGAGTTCAACCTGATACTTGACACCGCTTTACGTGGCTTTCTGGCTCAACGGATGGTAACGCGGGTCTTCAGTTGAAGGCGAAGCAGAACGATCCAACCAGGCGCAACCAACCGGAAAGGATATGAAAATTTCAAAATTGGAGATTTTGCGAAATTTCTGTAATACGGAAAAACCCGAAACTGACTTTCTGAAATAAACGGTATTACTTACCACGGAAAGAAAGGGGGATGAAGACACCCTTATTTATTACCGGGGTCCGACGGCTTATCGTGCCTATCCGACGCACGGCATCGAAAATGAGGAGCCTCCATAACAGTCACGAACGTGGACCACTAGGCCATCCTGCTTTTCGAGGATGATCATATGTAGAGGATTTTAGGAAGGGAGTGTCTGACCCCAGGTCTTAAACAACCCTTAGAAATAGGAAGCTAGGAGATTTGGGCTAGAGTGCCCGATAGGAAAGTGACACGGAAGCGAAGTAGAAAGGGGGAGGAAGACGCCCTTATTTATTACCGGGGTGCCAGTACCCGGGGACCGACGGCATTAACGTGCCCATCCGACGCACGGCGGATATTTAGTGGATCGAGCGTTCGTACCAGGTGCCTGGGATCGAACCTGAGGTCCTTTCCGTAGCAGTCACGAACGTTGCCCACTAGGCCACCCGCGGCCCCACTAGGCCATCCGCAGCCCAAGAAAGTTTAAAAAGACTTCATACGAAATAAATATAGTCTGCTTCATCCTTCAAGGCGGAAGCAACATATTGCAGTAGGGGGCTTGAGCGTTCATGGCGCCCGGTGCGACAATATTGGCTATTTAAAATGGGATTCCACTTAAGGCTGCCTATATCAGCCTTTAATGGAATCCCACTTTAAAGGCAGGAGATATATTCCACTGAAGGAAAGATGCTTCTTGCTGTGAGGTGTTATCGATTTCTATAGAACTGATTTCGGGCATTCCAATGACTCATTTAATTGTTTTAACCATCTGGTTTTGATTCAGAAGTAAAGCAACAATTTTTTTTATTTGGGGGAAGGGGGGGAGTTAGGCGACAGAAGTAACTAGGGCTACAAAGAGGTCACCCGTCCCTAATTTAGGGCCTATGGTTTTAGCGAAGGAGATCTCTCTTCTGTTGTGTTTGTTACGGAAGGATCTCTTCTTTAATAAATGGGGTGAGATACGGTAAAATCCATTTCTCCAAGCTTCTCGCGTGAATATTTTCTAGATATTTACATTCTTCCCGAGAACACAGACCAGAGCTGTAACCGATACAAACACAGTAGTTCCAAGTTGAAAAATGCTATAATATTGTATAGACTAAAAAAAAAAAACTACGAACCGTGTTTATTCGAATTTTTGCTAATCTTTTAGAAGGAGGCACATTTCTACAAAAAGTAACACACTGCTTCCTTTTCACCATTCTACCTTCAAAGTACGTCGAGCAAACCGCGATCTTGTGGAGGAAAGCCAACATCCTGTTTAAGTACGTTTATGCCTCGAGACCAGAGACTACCGTAGGTCAGGTGCGTCGAGGATTTCTTTATGAGAGTGGTGCATATGATAAATAATTTTTTTATCGCTTCCCATTGTTTTGGCAAACTGTTTCCGACGGTGTATTTTTATTTGTAGATGCAAATAAAAATACACCGGAGGAAACATCTCCAAAAACAATGGGAAGCGATAAAATTATTTTCATATTGAAGTGCGTTTCCAATTATTTGCAAAATATATATTTAAAAACATGTACAAATATATTTACAAGCAGCCAATACAGAAAGAAGGACCAAGTAAATACCTCATGGGGGAGGGTCGACCCCAACTGAGTGCGGTCCCGGACGATTCGTCCAACGACGATTGGTCCAATGCCGATTCGTCCAAAGGGACGATTGGTCCAATGTCCGATTCGTCCAATGGTATCATCTTACCAACGGTAAACTGTTTTATTTTCCAGAAAGGAATAATAAATTTAAATTATTCTCTTTATATCCTTTTGAAAGATAATTTCCGTAATTTAGTAATTGTAAACATTCTACATAAACCTGGTAAAAGGCACTCAATGGAGCATTTATCAGACCACCTAGGCAGAGGGCATTTTTTGAAGATTATAATACGAGACACCTAGGCACCGGGCCTTTTTAGATGATTTTAAGTTACAACCTAGATATTTGGTATTTGTAAACATTTTATAAAACCTAATAAAAGGCACTCATCGTATCATTTCTCAGGTCTTTACAAGGCACCTAGGCCTCGGGCCTTTTTTAAAAGATTTTAAGTCACAACCTAGATATTTGGTATTTGTAAACATTTTATAAAACCTTATAAAAGGCACTCGAAGAATCATTTCTAAGCTATCTACCAGGCACCTAGGTCGCGGGCCTTTTTAGAAGATTTTAAGTTACAACCTAGATATTTGTAAAAATTTTATAAAACTTTATAAAAGGCATTCATCGTATCATTTCTGAGGTCTTTGCAAGGCACCTAGGCCGCGGGCCATTTTAGAAGATTTTAAGTTACAACCTAGATATTTGGTATTTGTAAACATTTTATAAAACTTTATAAAGGCACTCATCGTATCATTTCTGAGGTATTTGCTAGGCACCTAGGCCGCGGGCCTATGAATTAATATTTCGTGCTTAAATGAAAGCGCAATATTATTAACTTGATTTAATATGTAAACGTTATGAATATGACATCGGTAGAATAAAAAGTCCTAAAAAGGCCTAGGCCCTATGAATTAATATTTCGTGCCTAAGTAAAAGCTCAATATTATTAACTTGATTTGATATATAGATTCATAACGTTTGTCATGAATCTGACATCGGTAGAATTAAAACTATTAAAAAAACCTAGGCCTATGAATTAATATTTCGTGTTTAAGTAAAAGCGCAATATTATTAACTTGATTTAATATGTAAACTTTATGAATATGACATCGCTGGAATAAAAACTGTTGAAAAGGCCACTGTCCAAACACCGACCAGTTGTTTCCATTGGGCAGTTGGCGGAAAACTCCACTGCATTCTACAAACAGAAACTGAACACTAGTATTTTATATTATTTCATGCAAAAGAGAGACAGTATAACAAGAAAACGCGATTCCAAAAAAAAAAAAAAAAAGGAAAAAAAAAAGATCTGTAACTACAATATTACTCATGAAATGTAATATTATTTTACATTATTTGGACTACCGGTACTTTCGTATAACATCGGAGATAGAATCAGAACAGAGGACACTTTTATAGCACAAGTAGCACTTCGGACAGATAGGACGGAATTGGACCAATTGTCCATTGGACGAATCGGCATTGGACCAATCGTCCCATTGGACGAATCGGCATTGGACCAATCGTACCAGACCCACTGAGTGAGCCACTGATGGCAAATTATCCATAGCTGCTGCCCTTAAAGAAGGGAAAGCCCATCTGCTATATATGTCGAAAGGTCACAAAAGTACCACTGTTTACTTTTTGAGGGATATTCATTCTATCGTAGTTATTATTGCATCAGTGGTCATGTTAGGCTTAGTTACTCATTATTGTTTCGAGAAAAAGCTATTTTCACTGCAAACACTATTTTTATAACTTTCGCCAATTATATGGCAGTGCATCCCCTCCTCCCGAACCATCCATCAGAGTGGACAACTATGGTTAAGTGTCGCTTGAAAGCCTGCAGTTTCGATAGTCCCACACATTACATGCTTGCTTTCCAACTAAGCATCTCGCAGACTGTCCGATATATTTATAATTACGTCATATGAATTCAAAAACAAAAAACCACGAAACTTTTCCGTCACCTAAAATGCTTGTTCAATAGCGAAACTAAGTACAATTGCAAAATGGACGCAATGGGTTTCTTAGAATTAGTAGAAAGGTGCAAGTCCCTCTTCCAAAAGATCACAGAAGTTTGGTCGTTAGTGCCATTCATGGCTTTGGGAAAAAAAGGTGCAGTTAAATCGGTCACAAGGTCGGCCCGGGCCAGAGGGACGCCGATCCCCAATTAAGTGGAATACCGACTAACATTCGTTAACATTGACTTTATTACAACAAAGATGCAAACCTACACAATGACTTACAACTCCGCGCAAAGTCAATCGAATGTATACAAAGGGATTCACAAACTTCATTAAAAGTACTATAACGTCTATGTTTAGCTTTAAAATGTTTGCCATTTTATGCGGCACAGCATCAGTATCTTCGAGCTTTTGCAACAGTTTCTGTTAAATGCTACCACAAAATTCATTTCAAAGCAAAGATTAGTTTAAAACTGTACACCTCACATTCAACCCAGACATATATGTGTAACATATCGATGTTCACATTGTCGATGTTTCTACATGAAGTGGTAATTCGAATTATTAAGTATACAAATAAGTTCTAAAGCGTTTGAAGACAACACAACCTGTTATTTGAGAGAAAACAATAACTTTACGAATCAAATTATGCGCCGCCATTATCTATCACCTTCCGCCATCGATCGGGCAGCTGACGGATTCCAGCCATGAAGAATACTTCGTCGTGTGACGCAAGGAAAGTCAACCCATTTTTGCACTTCGTCACATGTCCGGAACCGTACAGCAGACAAACCATGTTGCATCGATCGGAACAAATGATAGTCTGAAGGGGCTATATGTTGGAACTATACGTCGGATGCTCCAAAACGTCCCAACAAGCGTCAGTAACGTTTCCTAGATCGATTTTACGACATGCGGCCTATTTCACGGGTCGCAATCCTTTGCCTGTGAATGGACGTTTCTGACAAATTTCCTGGTTAAATCGCAGCAATTGTTGCTATCAGCAGTAACAGTTTTACCCTGTTCCAATAGTTCATAATAGAGCACACCTTTCATATCCCACCAGGTGCACAGCAGAACTTCCTTGGAGTGAATATTGCGTTTCGGTGTCGAAGTCGTTGCTTCACCAGTGTCTACCCAGTGATTTTTGAGTTTGGGATTGTCGTACCATATCCACTTTTCATCATCGGTAACGATTTTCCACAGGAAAGACATGTTTATTCAATAGGTTCAAACACTTCATGACGCGCTCATCCTGGTTCCTCTGGCTCAGGTCATGTGGTACCCATTTTCCTTCCTTCTGAATCTTTCCCATTGCGCGTAAACGATTGGAAATGATTTGTTGAGTTACCCCCAGTTGTTCAGCTAGTTCTTTTTGCCTTTGAGACTAATCTTCATCCAGCAATGCTTGCCGTTTCTCATGTGCAACTTTCTGCGGGGCGCCGCTACGTTCTCGATCGCTAACATCAAAATCACCTGCTTTAAACCGTCTAAACCAAATCTCACGTGCTTTTCGATATAATATCCCACAGAACAGATCGATGCACATGCTTTTGCAGCAATTTTTTCTTGACGAAATTCGTAACGAATTCATTGTCTAATAAATGCAGTATTGTTTGCCATCTTTCACCTACCGATGTGCAAGTGCGTTTTTGACTGTTGGGCAAACTTCTGTCACATTTTACACTCTGGACCAGTTACGGTCACATAACGCGAGGGAATATCTGATATGCAAATTAGCGGTATACGTTACACAAAAAACGCCTTAAAACTTATTTGTGCACCTAATATTTGCCGATTAATTCACATGCTTCTAAGGCCCTGTCCTGTAAAGACTGGAAAATCTCTGCATTTTGAATTTCGTATGCGTCTAAAGATAACTTATTTGTTTACAATTAAGTTTGAGATTTGTTTCATGCATTTTTTACTGCATGACAACTGTTTTGTGACAAGTTTATTTTTTTTTTCAATTTTAGTAGCATGAATAGCATTGTGTTTTTTGCAATTTTTTTTACTATACGAATTCATATACATGTGCATACTAGACGCGATACGCTCAACAGGAAAGCCAATATCCAGTTTACCTTTTATGAGACTAAGCCATCGAACTATACTGTAGGCGGTATACCCAAAGCTCAGCAACTAGCAAAATGTCAGAGAACTAGAATACAATTTGATTTTAGATGGATTAGGTTCTACTGCGCACCGTTAGCCATATTAGGCTTGACTAATGACGGTAATTCGTTTTGTAGAAATAGACGTTCATGGTTTTTTTTGTTTTTTTTTTAGGGCGGGGGAGCTGATTGGCCCAGACATGGCCCACTATTTGTCTGGATTGTTTGGTATGAACGAATGATTATTTTGATACTTCTGAATAATTGTTAACTTCATCTGAGCTTCATGCTGTATTATATGACTAAAACCTTGTCTTAAAAAGAAGAAACTCTTTTTGTTTGTTTTTTCATCTGCAAATATATACATTTTGGGCGTTTGCTCTCAAATAAAGCAAAATTCTCTACTTCAGTGAAAAATTTGTCGCCGGACTAAGCACGCTGGTATAAACAAATTAACTACGGTAATGAGTAGCTCGATAGACTTGGGAGCCAAAGACACAGTGGTAGAACCTACTGTCCTTCTGTAACTTGAAGGAGGCACTAGTAACAATTATGATGGTCCATCATTACCACACACTAACCCACGTACAAAGCACAAAGTGATTCGCAGAGGTGTTCCAAAATTTGTGTCGCACCCACATTTATTTTTAAATAAACAATTTACTGGTTCATGGATCAAAATGGTAGTTCAAGAGTCAAAATAATGGGCACACTTGAAAAAGGCATCTCTCTTCAAGGAGGTGGTACGAATACCGCTGCACCGTAGATGATCAGTGACCAAATAAATATAATTATCTGGTACAACACCCCGTTTTAATCACAGTTTTATAAGCTAAATTCAATTCACGAGTGCAATTTTATAATCATTTCGCCCTTAAATTGCTGCTAAAAAATTTTCTCCACCGAATTAATTTTACAGCGCATATTTCAACAGTTATTTCATATAGGAGTTAATTTTTTTCTTGCGGAAATTTATCAGGCCTCCTGTGCGTACGCGTGTTTCTGTAATGAACCAAAAGAATAAAATTCGCGTCCTTCTTTCGTTGACCCCCTCCCTCCCATTCCTGATAGCAGCTGTGTTTTTCTTCCATTAATGTGGGAGGTCCAATGAATGGCAGTTGTCATCCATAGCTGAATGATACGATATTTCAAACTAACACAAACTGCAGGTCTGCTTTTTTAGATTCCTCAGCATATGTATAAGGAATCGATATAATAAAAAGCAAATAAAATAATTCCTGCGTCTGAAATAGGAAGAAATCCCCTTTTGTAATTTTTTTTAAATAGGTATTGTGTGAAACCAGTCCAACTTTTAAACTATTCCCGAAAATTCATCGATCATGCACATCTGTCAGTGCCTTAGAGCTAGCAGAAGCGACACTGCCATATTCGGTAGTTTTTTTTTTTTATTGGTGTTTAACGACAACCGTGAGGAACTCATTGGGCTATAAGCAGTCGCCCGGCCCTTATTCAGGGCCACTGGTTTCAGGGAAGGGAGAGAACCAGTGCCGTAAAACAAACGCAACATCCATGCCTCACCGGGATTCGAACCCGGACTCTTCACGGAAGAAATATCATAAGCTAGCACTTAGACCATTGCGCCACCGGGGCGGCATTTTTCCGGGTTTAACGACAGCCATTAACAACTCGATGGGCTATAAAGCAGTTTCTCGTCCCTAATTCAAGGCCACTGGCTTCAGAGAAGATAGAGCCAATACCGTAATACAAGCGCACAACGTATATCTCAACCGGTATTCGAATCTGGGCTCATCTCTGACGAGTGGTCAGAAGTCAGCGCCTCAGACCACTCAGCCACTGGGGCGGCACACTCACGCCTTTAAACCTCGTGAGGCTCATAAGGAGTCAGCCATCCCAAATTTAGAGCGACAGATTTTGTATAGGAACCAGAGATGGAAACGGGTCAGCAGGTCGACAATTTCTTGCTGGTCAAACGGGGCTAGTCAAGGTGCTCCCGACCCGATTTCATGTCAGTTTTATTTTTGAATAGAAGAAAAAATGTTTCAAAGAACTCTTAAGCGGTCTTTGAAATAATTATCTCCCCTTATATTTAGTCTAATTGTGTTCGTTTATAACTGAATATTTAGAGAAATTAAAAATAAAATGAGGGAAAATATAAAAAAATCCACATGGACTTCAATCTGAAATTTCTATCATCCTTCAATAAAACATTAAACAGTCCGCACTGAAGGGGCAATTTTTCAAGCACTGACAACTCTGATTACTTCCGTAATAAAAACCTAATTCCACATAGTAGAGATGTTTGCACTGCAACACATTTTGGCAGCTGGCATTCAGTTTTATTTCAGTCTTCTGGATGCCGACATTCCATGTATACGGTAAAGCCTTAGAGTAGCTAACGTGACGTTAGTGCTTCCAATGCAACAATATATTTGCTATCTAATTTTTAACAATAGCAAATTATTAGAAATTGTTCCCATAATAAGGTTTTTCTGGCGGTGGTGGTTTACACTCTGTGACAATGAAAAAAAAATCGAGGTACCTCAAACTGGCATCGAAACGGTTAGTTTTTGTTTTTTATTACTATTATTTGCTAATCTAAATAATCTAAAAGGGGCTGAAACCAAATGGCAGGGGAATGGCTTACACTATACGTTTTCAGGTAACAACGTAATGATTCCTTATAATCAGAAAGACGCTTGTAATAAGGCGAGGACATTTTTACCACTCCTAATGTCGGGGGGGGGGGGAGTTCTCCAGCACAGCCTTACCTTTACTAGTGTCCTCAATATTTTACACCACAAGTTGAAATCCGTAGTCCATTACTGAATAAAAGCAAAGTATGACATTTTTAATCACTTTTATATGTAGATTTCTTAGAATCTGCATTTTGCGATATAAGAGCATAAGAAAATTTTTGTTGTCTGTTTAAAATTTATATATATATAAAATGACAAAATTGTGATTATGTGTATGTAATCAGTCAACTAGTTTTAGCCCCCTCGAAATGTGTAATTGCCCCCCCCCCTCCCCGGAAAAAACTTTGAATGCAACACTGGATGCAATTATGTGACGTCCAGGTCAAAAAAATTTGAGCCATTTCTAATAGGAACAATCACTTATGCCTCATCCGGAACTCTGGCTAAGAGTCGCCAAAAAGCCCGCGACCCTCTCCCCTTCAACTGCATTCCTTAACATGTCCACAGAACTTCCACACAGCAATCCGAAACACTCTTCGAGGTGGTCATTGTGACAAGTCGCTCATGTTCCGGATTGAGCCCATCTTTATAACTACGATACAAGTAATATTTTCCTGATAACATAAAAGTTTGGAATTTCCTCCTTCAAACGTAGCTACACTTCCCACACAGGTAAGCTCGCCCTCGTTTTGAGCCTTATTGTGTCTCCCTGGGCCACATGAGTACTGTAAACAGTGTTACTTTCAGGCATGCATTGGGGGAAGGATGGGGGGGGGGCTGACGCCCTCCCTGGAAACGACCCCTCCCGGAGACATTTTAGGTTAACGTGCCAAATGTTAATAAATTCAGACTATGATGAAAAAGAAATTTTAGTTTCTTTTTTATGCTACAAATATTTCTCCAATTATATAATTTTTATTATTTGTTCTAGTATTAAAGTTTATTTTGCTAAAAAGCATATTACGACGCATGCTACTTTTCAAAATATAATAAGTAAACTAATTATACCTAATTGCCTGGGAATCGTGATTCAGGATCAAGAGTGTTAAATTTATTTTATTAAATAAAAATTTCAAGCCTGCCCCCTCCGAACCTCCTCTCGTTTAGCTGAAAAAAGTTTGTTATTCTTGAAATGTTTGAAGTAATTACTATATCAGGGGTGTAGACATTTTTTCTTCGGGGGGGGGCGAAAAATGGTAGTTTTGGGGAATCCACCAGAACAAAATTAAAGTTAATGAAAAATAGAAAAATTAAAGCATTTTCTAATGTAAGTCGGATTTTAACGAAAAACAAAAAAATGGAACAATTTCTGGTGGCCAAGGCCCCCTGGCCCCCTTTATATGGGCCCTTGTATGAGATATATAATAATTACTTCTATATATATATATATATATATATATAGTTAAAAATTATATATATATAGCAAATGGAAAACTTGCCCCCTTTAAGGTTCCATTTGCCCCCCCCGTCCAAAATTCCTGAAAGAAACACCGACTGTAAATAACATTAGGTGTAACTTGGAAAAGAGGGTGGGGGAGGCAATTGTCCCTCAGATATTTTTCGCTTTCCTAAATAAATTATACTGTATTACTTTCAAACAATAAATGAAAAAGAAACTAGTCTAATCTTAAGCTCAAATTACGACGAGAATCCGCTGTTGAATCGCAAAAAAATAAATTAGGCTTACGGTTTTTGAAATGTTAAAATCTAGTAACACCCCCCCCCCCCCCCCACGTAATAGCCCAATGTTTATGTGCACTAGGACGGTCAAGCGGCACATCTTTAGCGTAGTCTTCCGGGCCGCAAAGCATAAAAAATTACTTCAGATTTCAACGCATTCTTCAAACTCCAGCAAATTTTCATTAACTTCTTGTTCATGCAACTAAGATCGACATTACTTCCATTTTTTCTCTGTGATGAATATAATCCATCATTACGTCAAGTTACAATACTAATAATAAGTTACTATACTAATCCCCAGCTAATGTGCCCTCATAACGGACACTAACAGATCTCGTTAAAACGGAAGAACATTATGTCACGTCCAATCACTACGTAGCTCGAAATAGTTTGAAAGTGATTTTTCACACTCTGAGTGTCAATTTTTGAAACTTTTTAGAGGCATCAGAATCGCACTGATGACTGCTTAGAATTAAAAAATAAGTACACACAATATACATTAAGATTCACATGTTAAGACTTTGCACATTCCGGTAGGAAGAGAAACAAAGCTAACCTTTCTAATTTAATTGATCGAACTAATTAATTTTCCGTAGGCGCGATTACACCAATATTGAGTTATGTTTGATTTTGAACCTTCCGTCATTTTCTTGTGCCGCGCGGACAAGGCGGCAAGAAATAGTCAATAACAAGTGAAATTGTTAAACTAAAAAAAATTCAAGCTTACTTATGTTGTCACGAATCGGTATAAACCAACGTAAGAATCTTTTGTTCACAAAGCTTCATTTGTAATATCAATTTATCCTAAAAACTTCGAGAGGGCGACAATCTAAAGGATATCTCGCAACCTGATGATGATAGGACGCTTTTCTCTAACATAATTGTGTAGCTAATCCATCCCACGGCTACACAATTTTTCTTCCCATTAACCAGCTCGGGCCGCCCCGGTGGCGCAGTGGTCTAAGGCGCTGGCCTCTGATCATTCGTCCGTAAGGGGTCCGGGTTCGAATCCCGGCAAGGCATGGATGTTGTGTTTGTCTTACTGCACTGGCTCTCTCCCTTCCCTGGAACCAGTGACCCTAAATTAGGGACGGGCGACTGCTTATAGCCCATTGAGTTGCTCACGGTGGTCGTTAAACCTCCAATAAAAAATCAAAAACAAAAAAAAAACCCAGCTCGGAATTGAAATTCACGTATTTCAGTCGATTTTCTCTTATTTAAACATATTTTAGTGTTGGGATTTGGGAGATTTAAAGGGTGCGAGAATGTTTGCAACATAACCAGATATGTCACTCTTGATCTTTTTGGTCTCTAAAATTGGATCTGTTAAGTGAAAGTTAAATCCCAAAATTTAAAATGTAATTTCAAATAAGAAATCTAATAGTTTTACAGCCAATTTGGGTAACAAAAACAAAAAACGCACCCTTGAGTTGCACGATAGCACAATGCATGAATGAAAATCTCGGAACAGCGCATAGGATGAGTCACTCAGAACAATCATCGACGATTCCACGTCATAACTCAGAACAGCTTTTTCGTAGTACACCCAAAAAAAAAAAAATCTTTCCAAATGTAAAAAGAAAGTAGCTTAATAAGCTTATGTTTGGTTATTTTTTATGGTTTTGAGGAATCATAAAATTAAAGATCAAATTAAATTTAAAAACAGGTGAAAAACAGAAAGCTTCCAACATAAATCAACAAAGTAATTCTTTTCATATTGCATTAATAACAAGTTCTTGCGCTACAAATAAACAAAGCAGTTTTTTTGTTAAGTTTAATTGACCACCTCGAGCCACTATGAGCTATAAAGCAGTCGCCCGTCCCTGATTTAGGGCCACTGGTTGCAGGAAAGGGAGAGAGCCAGTGCCGTAAGACAAACATCCATGCCTCATGAGGGATTCGAACTCGGACCCCATCTCGGACGAATGGTCACAAGCCAGCGCTTAGACAACTGCGCCACCGGGGCTACATTCTAGCAGCTTCCATGTGAACAGTGTTTCAAATCTATTATATGCAATTCAAAACGCATGAATTATAAAAACTTTCTCGGCTTTCCGGAAAACTAGCTTTATAATGCAGAAAACAATCGCCAAGCAAGAGAAATCTTCAAAAAAAAAAAAAACAGCATTCATTTCCAACATGTGGGCTGGTAATGAACTTTTTTTTCGGGGTTAACTACCACCACGATCAATTAAGTGATATAAAAAGCAGTCGCCCGTCCTTAATTCTTAGAACCACTAGTTCCAGGGGCAGCGAGAGAATCAGCACCGTAAGACAAGCACAGCCATATCTATGCCTCAAGGACACGAACAAGTAGTAGCAGAGACGTGATAACTTTGTAATAGCACAATGAGCGTTAGTATATTTAAGATATATCATATGTATATATAAATTTCACACAAAATGTATAAAAAAATCGGGGGGGGGGGGGTGTAAAAACCTACAAAACGACCAAAGCAGTGAAAAGGCCAAGTGGGGTTGCAGAACAAACATTTAGCTACTTAGCAACGCAGCTGACCTGTTTCGGAAACAGACAGAAAACCCTTACTCCTACACAAAGCTGAAACGATGGGCATTGGGTTTGCAGTTCAATTCGTCAAGGCAGATCGGCTTTTTTTTTGGGGGGGGGGTTAAGTACTACCCTGAGCAACTAAATGGGCTACAAGCAGTCGCCTGTCCCTAATTTAAGACCACTGGTTCCAGGGAAGGGAGAAAGTCAGGGCCGTAGGACAAGCACAACATCCATATCTCACAGAGATTCGATCACGAACCCAACTCTGCCGAATGTTTCTAAGACAGCAGCGCTTAGACCACTGCGCCACTGAGGGGCTCAGTCAAAACACTAAGATCAAGTGTGGCGATAACATCCACCTCTATCTGCGGTTTAAGAAGGATCGTAAATACTCTCCAGCCTACCCCCTGAGCAGTGAAAATATAAAAAAAAATTAGCCATGGCGTCTGCTTTAAGTAAACGTTATTTTCCTTCGGAAAATAATTTAGCTTTAAGCGCCATGCAATAATTAAAAAAACATTTCAATAACATTTCAATGAATGCTAAAGAAAATATTTGTAGGGATGTTGAGGCCCCGTTCCGTTTGGGCCCCTACCGTCTTTGATCGTTCTACCACCGAGGTGGCTCACTAATTCTTTTTTTTTTTTTTTTTTTCCGGCGCAGAAATCTCATCACTCGAAATTACACAATGATGCAACAAATTAGTCTGGACATTCCGTCCAGACTCTGAATGATCTCTAAACTCAACACAATTTCTGTTTTCTTCACAGTTGGCAGACTTATTTTTCTCTCTGTGCGCACCCAGAAAGGCCAGCAGGCATTTAAAATTATGAACTACAGACATTGCATAGTTCCAAGCGAAACTATCGTAGACTTTAAGTTATAAATAATTGCACTTATGAATGTGGTTTCTCTATATTAAGGTAAAAAAAACAGAACAAGCAAGCATGTTCTCAATAGTCTCAGTATAACGAGCCTATGCTTAATTTCGTTATTCATTTCTGTTGCGAACAAAAAACACTTTATGTTCATCAGATATATTACAATAAGAAAAGTGCAACGTATTTCAGGATTGCTTGCTACTCAAGCGACAGCACAATGATAAAAACTTCTCTGTAATTTCGTGATAAGTAAAAAAGAAGCTTCAAAGTCCCAGTATAACGGGAGATTTATATTTGAAGACAAAAATAATTCGTTACACAGCTATTTTGTATTTTATTATCAAGGGCGCTTAGAGGATTATTATTTCTGCCTTTCCTTTTAGTATCTTGTCCCTTAATAATCGAAGACCTCGGGGTGTGGGGGGATTAGACCTAAAGAACAAGGGTAACACGCGTATTAAGTTGCGCAGCCAGAAATTTCTTAAGGGGTGGGAAGGGGGGTTCCATGGACTCGGTTCGTCGGTGAAAGACTCCCAGAAAAAACACTCCTAGTACGAATAAGCCAAAGAATCTAAGCCCTAAAAATGAAAAAAATAATTCCTGAGAAAAGAATAAAACAATATGTTGCTTTAAATCCGTACCTCAAGCGGGTGGTCCCGACTCTAGGACCCCCCCCCCGGCTACGCCTTTACACGCATCTCACTCGGAACTCGAACTCTGGCCCCTCGGGAGAGGGGGTGAGAAAAGCTACGCGCACATCCACTCAGCTCCGAGGCGATGCATTGCTGTTTCATGTCGCGGAATTCGCAAATCACAGAACAAACTAAACTTGTGGCCTTGGATTAATTATGACAAATCTTAACGAATTCCCAAATATATTTTAAAAAATTTAGCAACGCAAGAAAAAGTGGCCGCCATTCACATGGCTCAGTTTGTTGAGCCTTCACCTCTAAATTTTGTATACAGGCTCTTTGAAACGCCGGCAATAACCTCGCGTAACTAGCGCTTCATGAAACAAATTTCTCACAGTTCACGATTCTTAATTAGAAATCGCATTCTCTTCGCGCATGAGTAAGAACAGGAAATTCTGCACATCGAATTCTTACCAGTTAGTGTCGGAGGCGTCTGCCCTGACGTCTTGGTAGGCATTGCAAAGAGCTGATCGGTCCAACGTTGTAGCCATAGCAGCGACACAGAACGAAGCAAGAGCTGGAATCAACTGATGTCAGGCGGCAGGCAGACACGCAGGCAAGAGAGCATCCAGTGGGGACGACCTCGTCTCGTCGATTCTCGCGTTGTCTGAGAGCGATGGAGACCTGAACAAGGCGATCAGGCCGACGCTTTCAAACATGGTTGTTGCTAGGGCGACAGCGCATGGAACCGACACGCCGACCAACCATCACAACTTAATCCGGAAGCCTCGGCCACGATTGTCGCTGCTTTAAAACGGATGGTTATGCATCACCTGAATTTTGCCATTTTTACTCACTTTTATTTCTTAAACATGGTTGTAAGAGAAGAGAAAGAAATCCATCCTCAAATGCATTGTTTACGTACACCGCTACATTTATGATGCGCTAAGCAAAAATTTAAACCACATGAATCATAACTCACTGATACAGTCGGTGTAAACGTGAATTTTATGCAGATGTTTTGAACAATTCTTCGCAATACCTCACATTCCTAAATTGTATGGACACCCGTGATTTTAGGAATAAACAGAAGTATGCCCCTGTTCTATAAATACAGCTGCATACGAAAAAAAGTAAATTACAAAGTTTCGAAAAACAGAACTATAAAAACAATAACAAATTGTAAAAGACGGTAGAAACATATCGTCGTGCGAGGGAAATTATCCCCGTGCTAACTTGTACTCCCGCTTTTTTTTTTTTTTTTTTATTGGAGGTTTAACGACCAACGTGAGCAACTCAATGGGCTATAAAGCAGTCGCCCGTCCCTATTTAGGTTCCAGGGAAGGGAGAGAGCCAGTGCCGTAAGACAAACGCAACATCCATGCCTCACCGGGATTCGAACCCGGACCCCGTTCGGACGAATGATCAGAGGCCATCGCTTAGACCACTGCGCCACCGGGGCGGCCTCCCGCTTGAAGACGTTTATGTCTAAACACTTCTTGAAAATGCCTCCCAATAGAGAATGCACTACAAGGGTTTTGAACTTGCGTAGTTGGTGTACTCTTACGTGATGTTTTTTTTGTTTGGGGGGGGGGGGGTGATAACCATCATGAGCAACTCGATGGGATACAAGCAGTGGCCGTCCCTAATTTTGGGCCACTGGTTTCAGGGAAAGGAGAGAGCCAGTGCCGTAAGGCAGGCCGGGATTCGAACCCGGACCCATCTCAGACGAATGATCAGAAGTCATTGCTTAGACCACTGCGCCAAAAGGGTCGCTTTACCTGCTGTTCAGGCCGGAATTTTTTTTTCTTCGCCTGACGATTTTAAGTGTGGCCGAGTGGGCAGAAACCCAGGTTTCTGACTAGTACTCCTAGCTGGACTAAGTTCGAGTCGGGGATTAGAAATGGGTAGTGCGTTTGTCTTGCAGCGCTGGCTCTCTCCCTTCCATGGTACCCGCGGCCCCGAAATAAGGAACGGGTGGTTCTTATAGCGCTTAAAGTTGCTCACGGTGGTCGTTAAACCACACACACACACACACACACACACACACAAAACAAATTGTTTAGTAAATTACCGATAGCAAGTAGAGTTATAACAAGAAAGATGACACCGAATTTTCTGGTGTAATTAGCACGTCATTTGAATCCGTTCTGACGCAAATTAAATTTATCAAAGCTATTCAAAGGCAATGGAACCGGTATGGAAAACAATAGATCTGACGAAAGAAAGAAGATTTTCAATCGGGTTTTTAATCCCTCAGATATTGCTGTAAACGGAATCGTCAGCTTTCGAACTCTTAGAAACAGAGATATCGAAAAAAATAAAATGTGACTTTACGTCCCCTGGTGGGAAAACCATGCATTATTTTAGCAAGAAAGTATTCTAAGGTTTATCCATATGAGCGGTATCGATCCAAGAAAAAAATTAGTCGAGTTTTCAGGAGCTTAGATTTTGCTAAAAATACTTCAGAAGCAGATATTAACACTGATGACCCCTGGTGGCCAAACCGTTCTTTGCCAAACATTAGAAATTATGTGAAAAATATTTTCCATCAGGTCTTGTATGCGATACAGGAAGAATGTTTCAAATCGGAGCTTTAGGAGCAGAAAACGCAATTTACCTTTGTGCCCCGTAGCGGAAGGTCTATGATGTACTTTGTAAATTTTGAATTTATAGGAAAAACATTTCGCATCAGAAACACTATCCAACAAAGAAGGAATTTTTCAAATCGGACTCCTAGAAGTAGCGATATTGACAAAAATAAGATATAATTCTACGGCCCCTGGCGTAGAAACCATGCATTATTTCAAGGTTTGTCGATATGAGTAGTATCGGTCAACATAGCACTTTTTTTTTCAATCGAGATGTTAGAAGCTGAATTTTGCTGCAAATACATCAGAAGCGGAAATTAAGACTTACGCCACCTGGTGGCCAAACCATATTTTTTTTTTTTTTTTTTTTTTGATTGGAGGTTTAACGACCACCGTGAGCAACTCAATGGGCTATAAGCAGTCGCCCGTCCCTAATTTAGGGTCACTGGCTCCAGGGAAGGGAGACCATATTTTTACAAAAATTAGAAATTATGTGCAAACGATTTCCCATCAGGAGCTGATCCGGTGCAGAAAGAATTTTTCAAATCGGAGATTTAGAAGCAGAGATATAGGGGGAAACGCAATTTACATTAAGCCCCCTAGCGGAAAGTCTATGAATTACTTGAAAATTTTGAAATTATATGAAACACATGTTACACTGGAAACACTATCCAACAAAGAAGGAATTTTTGAAATCGGACTCCTAGAAGTAGAGATATTGACAAAAATAAGACATATATCTACGCCCCCTGGCGTAGAAACCATGCACTATTTTAAGAAGAAAATGTTTCTAAAATGTTTGTCGACATGAGTAGTATCGGTCAAGAAGCGACGTCTTTTTCAATCGAGAATTTAGAAGCTCATAGTTTGCTGCAAATACATCAGAAACGGAAATTAAGATTTACGCCCCCGGGTGGCCAAACTATTTTTTACAAAAATTAGAAATTATGTGCAAACGATTTCCCATCAGGAGCTGATCCGGTGCAGAAAGAATTTTTCAAATCGGAGATTTAGAAGCAGAGATATAGGGGGAAACGCAATTTACCGCTACGCCCCCTAGCGGAAAATCTATGAAATACTTGAAAATTTTGAAATTATATGAAAAACATGTCACATGGAAACCACTATCCAAGAAAGAACGAATTTTTCAAATCGGACTCCTAGAAGTAGAGATATTAATAAAAATAAGATGTACATCTACGCTCCCTGGCGGAGAAACTGGGGAATATTTTAAGAAGAAAATATTCCGAAAAGGTTTATCGATATGAGTGGCATCAGTCCTAGAAGCAATTTTTTAATCGATGTTTTAGAAGCTTATTTTCATGGCAAATACATCAGAAGCAAAAATTAACACTTACGCCTCCTGGTGGCCAAAGTATTTTTTACCAAAAATTGGAAATTATATGCAAAAGTTTTTCCATCAGATGTATCCACTGAAGAAAAAAATTTTCAAATCGGAGTTTTAGAAGAAGAGTTATCGGGAAAATGTAATTTACTTTTACGCCCCCTAGCGGAAAATCTATGCGTAATTTGAAAAAGGAACTACATCTAAAATACTCTTCGACATAAATGGAATCGAAAGATAAAATAATTTTTTCAATCGGATGTTTAGAAGCAAATATGTGGAATAAAACGTATTTTTGAATTCGACATCATCTGCATTTACGCCTTCTAGCGGCGAAATTGTACATCGTAAAAAAACGAAATGAAGGATCGTCATTCGCATATTTCAAGCTTCCCAATGCAAAAAGAATTTTTCAAATGGGACTAATAGTTGCAGAGATATCGTGGGTACAGACGGACGGACGGACAAACCGATAACATAAACACGATCTTTTTTTTACAAAAGACGTGCTAAAAACGTACATTTTCAAAGGCATCATAAACTAGTAAAAAATTTGACCTATCTTCTACGGTAAAAGGAGAAAGCTTTTTTCCTAAATACTGTAGACCAAGATGCGTGTTTTGGCTCATAAGCATGCTTAACAGAATATATTGGGCGTACCTGAAAAACTCAGGGCACCCCCGCAAAAAAATAATCTTTGAGGCTCTTTTGCAAAAATCTGTTTGCTTTCAGTTACTGAAATTTTTAAATTCCCTATTATTAACTAATTTTCATGGGCATTTTAATCATTCAAATTCTTTTTTTTTTTTTTTTTTTTTTTGATTGGAGGTTTAACGACCACCGTGAGCAACTCAATGGGCTATACGCAGTCGCCCGTCTCTAATTTAGGGTCACTGGTTCCAGGGAAGGGAGAGAGCCAGTGCCGTAAGACAAACACAACACCCATGCCTCACCAGACGGACGAATGATCAGCGGCCAGCGCCTTAGACCACTGCGCCACCGGGGCGGCCCAAATTTTTGGAACCTATAGGTGTTTTTAGTAAAACCAAATTCTTTACACTTTATTGCGTGTAACACAAATATACACGTTGTAATTAAAATGATTGCCCTAGTTCTATACCAATACAAAATATTACAAAACACTTACGCCAAAATTAATCATATCATGCAAATTTTATTCTTTTAGAGAACTAAGGCCAACGTCTTTGAAATGACTCACGATCACAAACACAAAACACGTAACTGCCGTGTTATAGTATCCAATGACCTTTTCCGATTTATATCTCTACTAGCTTTACTATCCGGCTTTGCCCAGGATTTAGGCTTATTAATTTCATATTCCCTTATATGTCACTTAAAAAAATCGGGGGAAAAAAATGATGCTTGCAAGAAAGAAAAAGCTGATTTCACAAATTCGGTCATTACAAATTATTTATTCACAGTGGGATTATTTCAGCACTTGGCCGAACACAACATTTTTGGTTTCTTCTCCATCGGCGACAATATATAATTTTGTTGGATCATTTGCTCTTGACATTCCAACATACAGCTGTCCATGTGAGAAGCATCAAACGCATCACGTGCTTTCGGTTTCAGACGTCTTTGAGGGGCGAATCTCTGGGATAAAAAAGTTAAAATCGTATCTTTCGAATATTTTATGAAACTGGCTGAAATTTTAATGAACACCATAAATCATAAATCGTTAATAGGAACATGACCTCCAAATTTCTCTTGAATCGGTAAATAACTTTTTAAATTAGCCGTCAAAAATTTTAACCGTTTCTGTGTATATATTTCTGTTTACCGATGAATTAAAAATTCCATGCCTATTTTAAAAAGTTTTGATCAGATTCCGGTGAAATTTTGCGGGACTCCTCTTATTAATTCATGATGTTGATAAAAATTTCAGCCCGTTTCGTTCAGATTTCGCAAAATTTGTTTTTGCATTTTTTTTACGCACAGTTTTCAAAGAATGTAGCCACGTGTTTTCAGATAACGATAACGTAGCAAACGACGTTGACTTTATTGATTAGCTTATTAATTAATTCATAACTCGCGAACGAAACAACGTCGATATCTTAAAATAGTTGCGTTGACCTAGAAATTCCAGTATTAATAAGCTATGCAAATTTCACGATGCCAAAGTTCTCAAAGAATAGAAACACCTGTGGATGTGCCGCGGCGATTAATGCAGTCACGTGCTTTCAGATAACGATGACGTAGCAAACAACGCTGACTTTATTGATTACCTTAGTAATTAATTCATAACTCGCGAACGGAACAACGTAGAGATCTTAAAATAATTGCGTTGACCTAGAAATTCCAGTATTAATAATTCCACGATGCCACTGTTCGGCGTTCGAGAGTTTTTGCTGCTTCAGCCAAACAGACGTTTTGCGTTTTATATATAAGATACAGAACATAGGTAAGGAAATAAAAAAGTAACAATTAAGAATTGTGGTTCAAAAAAAGTAAAATTATTTAAATTATTTTCTCTTGAATATAAAAAACCACAATATAATGTCACAATGTTTTACACAAAATAAGTCCTTTCTTTTGACTCTGTTATAAAAAAAATGACACAGGTCTGTTTTTTCGTTCCCGTGAACAACACCTTTTAGCTCATTATATTCTGACGGATGCGTAGTTATGGGCAAACAAGTGTAATATATAACACCTAATCCTCACTGATATAAAAATTTCATTTATTCACCTGATTTTTCATTCACTTTCACTTAATTCTTATACATGCATAGGAACTATTACTATGGCTGCGAAAGGGGCCTCAAGTCATCTGGAATAGCTGCTTTGCTGTCACCCAGATTTTTTAAACTAAAGCGAAAATGATTTCTTGAAGATTTTACTTATTTGCTGAAAAAAAAAATAGCAAACAATTATTTTCGTTTTAATACTCCATTCAAAGCTGCCGTCAAAAATTCGTGGCTATTTCTTTAACCAGTTTCATACGAAGTTTCCACAAACCTTTTTGAAAAATCCTTCTTCTGAGGCTAGAGGCCGTCTTACCCGTGACCCCCCCCCAGCCCCCGCAATGTGGGGATTGCGGGGACTATCAGTACGTACATGATTTTATTACGTTAATCGTGGGCAGAGTTTCTAAAATACAGTTATCTCGCGTTTCCGACTTGGTAAACCTCAGACGCCGTCCCGGTGGCCCAGTGGTCTTATGCCCAGATGCCTAGCCATTCGTCGAAGATGGAACTGGGCACGACCCCTGGGTGAGGCATGTGTAGTGTGTTTGTCTCATGTGATACCGGCTCTGTCCCTTCCTTGCAACCAGTGGCTCTAATTTGAGAACTGGTGACTGCTTATAACCATCAGAGCTGCTCATGTTAGTTTACAGATATTCGATAATGTATTTATATATCATCATCGTAATCATCATTGTCAACCATTAATTATCGATCCACTGCTGGATGAAGGTCTCCCGAAGTTTCTTCCACAACTGTCTATGTCTTGAGCCAGCCTCCTCCATGTTACTCCAGCATGCTTTCGAATTTCATCCATCCATGTCTCATGTGATCTTCTCCTGTGTCTTTTTCTGTCCCTTGGTATTCAGTCTAAAATTTCGGTTTTTCGTCAGTGGTCCGTTCTTCTGGCAACATGTCCAGCCCATTGCCATTTCACGGATTTTACTCTGTTCACGATGTCTTTCACTCTTGTCATTTTATTTATCCACAAGTTCCTCTTTTTATCTTTCCTGGTTATACCAAGCATGCTTTTTTTCGTTGTTTGCAACCTTTGTGTGTCTTTTTTAGTTAAGATATACATACACTGCTGGCCACCCAAA
This sequence comes from Macrothele yani, assembly GCA_039090855.1. NCBI lineage: Eukaryota > Metazoa > Arthropoda > Arachnida > Araneae > Macrothelidae > Macrothele > Macrothele yani. The sequence goes on along the minus strand of CM077001.1, from coordinate 34,576,247 downwards.
ATGCAACACCAAGAAGGAAGCATCCGATTGGCCTGAAATTCGCAGCATGCGTCGCCCGCGAGAGGACATGCAAACGATTAGCATTGCAGGGCATATGTAAATCATATGCGCCCGGCACGCCACCGAGAAGCACTATAAGAAGGGTGCACAGAAGGCGGGGTGTAAGTAGTGGAAGTGTGCTGTGCTGCCGGATCTGTGCGTAGGAAGCTTCCTGATGCCTCGTCGCAGAATACGGAAGTCATTCCAGCATTCGACAGAGGACGAATAGTGGCTTATCGCGACAGCGGTTTATCGTACCGAGACATCGGCACCTGTGTGGGACGACATCCAGCCACAGTGAGGCGAGTATGGATTAGGTGGGTGCAGGAGGGACGGACGGACCGACGTGAGCGATTGCTGCAGCCGCGGCACACCTCCGAACGAGAGGACCGGCATGTTGTGCGGCGGGCATTGACGGCTCGCACCGCCACATCACGAATGTTAGCGCAGGAATCGGGGTGTGTTGCGCAACAACCTGTGTCAGCACGTACCGTTCGACGTCGTCTGCAGGAGCGGGGACTTGTCGCACGGCGCCCGTTGTTCCGATTACCATTGACGTTACACCACCGGCGAGTGCGGCGACTGTGGGACGTTGAACGCCGCACCTGGACTACGGAATGGCACGACATTGTCTTCTCCGACGAATCCCGATTCTGCCTGCAACACCACGATGGTAGGATTCGCGTGTGGTAGCACCGCGGCGAGAGACTGTATGACGCCTGCATTATGCGTCGCCGTACCGGTCCGTCACCTGGCGTTATGGTTTGGGGTGCAATTGGATATGACACCCGCACCCCTCTGGTACACATCGCCGGTACACTCAACAGCCACCGCTACATCTCCGACGTTTTGGAGCCTGTAGTCCTCTCTTACCTGCAGGACCTGCCAGCGGCCACGTTTCAACAGGACAATGCGCGCCCGCACGTGGTACGCATCGTGCAACAATTCTTCACGGCCCACCAGGTGTCACTGCTGCCGTGGCCCGCCTGTTCTCCCGATATGTCACCCATCGAACACGTCTGGTCGCTGATCGGCCACCGAGTGGCCCGGCAAGCACCACCCGCGGCTACGCCTGATGAACTGTGGCAACGTGTGGAAGCAGCCTGGACCGACATACCCCAAGCCCACATCCAAAGCCTCTTTCGTTCGATGCCGCGGCGTGTAGCGGCCGTAATTGCCAGTCATGGGGTCCACACGAACTATTGATGTCTGCGTGTTCCGCAAGTCGCACGGGCTTGTAAGCTCAATCGTTTCATCTTTGTATCTGTTGTTATGCGTCCAGTAAATCTGGCTTGGCTATCTCGTGTCCTTCTTGGTGCTGCATTTTGGATGGCCAGCAGTGTAGATAGATATAGATACACAGGTTGATTGTAAACTCCTTCAACAAAACAAAAGGCATGATAGTACACATCAAGACGAACAATATTTGCAATGGAACCTAAACCGCATTCCGCTCCTAGTGCCATAAAAGAGCACGTTCGAAAAACGTTCAGCAGACACACAGAGTTCCAACCACTGCGTGAGAAGTACAAGATGCAAATCAGGTGCGCTGAACACTAGCGTAGACGATGAGGAGGAAACATTTAAAAACGCAGCGGAACCCGTTAAGCGATATTATCGTGCGAACATCACATGAGAATTGATGTACACGTCTGACCGGCGCAGTGTGTTCCTGGAGCAAGTGCTTCCCGGTCTGTTGCAGGATGTTCCGCTCACCACACGGAGGGACATGTAGTTTTTGCATGATGGGGCCTCAGCACACTTTGCCATAGGTCTAATACTTCCTAAATGCGACATATCCCGGGCGGTGGTGGACCTGTGGCTTGGACTCCACGCTCCCCGGATCTTAATCCACTGGACTTCTTCTTCTGGGGGGCACATGAAAACACACACCAGTGGAGTGTGGACTTCCTGGAAGATCTCCTCTCGCGAATCTCTGTTGCCGCGGACAAGATCAACACCACACCAGAAGTCTACAAAAAGGTGCGACAGTCCTTCATTCGCAGGTGTGGTCTGTGCAACGACGCCAATCGACGCCAGTTTGAGCAGCTCCTTTGAGTCTTTCTCTGATGCGATTGGAATTGTGCAACTCATAAATTAGGTATGTCTCTTTGTTTTCACCGTTGAAGGCTCAACGTGGATATGTAACTTTACCCTTTTCTGGCACTAGGAGTGGAATGCGACCCTAGGTTCCATTGCAAATATTGCTTGATGTGTACTATCCCCACTCTTGTTTTGTTGAAGGAGTTTACAATCATCCTGTATCATCATTATTAATCCACTGTTGGATGAAAGTCTCATCTAGTTTCTTCCACAACGGCCTGGCTTGAGCCAGTCTCTCCCATGTCACTCCCGCATGCTTTCGAATTTCATCCACCCATCTCCCGTTGTGGAATAAACTAGGGGGACACTTTCATCCCGCAGTGGATTGATAATTATATATAGAGAGAGAGAGACTGGTTCCTAAGGACAGGAAAACACCCAGAAGAAGACCTCGTGGGAGATGGATGGATGAAATTCGAAAGTATGTTGAAGTGACGTGGAAGAGACAGGCTCAAGACAGATAATTGTGGAAGAAACTTGGGGAGATCTTCGTCCAGCAGCGTATTGATAATGGTTGATGGTAATGATGATGATGAGATATATATTTACAGTACTTTTTCACAAAATTAAAAATGCCAGATACAACTGCACAAAGCAAAGCAAACTGTAATCCGAAAATTTTAACAAAGTGACGAAAAAATTCAGGTAAAACTTTGCAAACCTAAAAACGTATAGCGAGCTTGGAACAAATTGAAAAGATGTAAAAAATATTGCAAGCTTTTTCAACGACCAGCACAGACCACTGCATACATATATAGTATATCATCATCGTCATCATCATTGTCAACCATTATCAATCCACTGCTGGATAAAGGTCTCTTATACAGTATAAGTTTCATATAAGTTTCTTCCACAACGGTCTGTCTTGTGCCAGTCTCCTCATGTTAGTCCCGCATACTTTCGAATTTCATCCACCCATCTCCCATGTGGTCTTCTCCTGGCTCTTTTCCTGTCCCTTGGAATCCAATCTAAAATTTTGGCTGTCCATCGATGGTCTGTCCTTCTCGCAATATGTCCAGTCCATTGCCATTTCAGGGATTTTACTCTGATCATGATGTCTTCCACTCTTGTCATTTTTCGGATTCACGAGATCCTGTTCTTATCTCTCCTGGTTACAACAAGCATGCACCTCTCCATGCTGCTTTGAGTTGTCTGCAGCCTTTGTATGTCTCTTTTAGTTAAGATCCACGTCTCTGCACCATACGTAAGCACTGGAAGGATGCATTGATCAACACTTTAACGTGCCTGCACTGCAGGACGCACATGAGATAAAGGCAGATAGCAGCGAGAGCATACGTCCGCGTAGCTCAGTTGGGAGAGCGACTTATTCCGGAATGAGGGGACCCGGGTTCGATGCCCGGCGTGGTCACAAATGACGGAGGAATTTGCTTCGTTATAGGGGTCCGGGTTCGAATCCCGGTGAGGCATGAATGTTGTGTTTGTCTTACGGCACTGGCTCTCTCCTTTCCCTGGAACCAGTGACCCTAAATTAGGGACGGGCGACTGCTTATAGCTCACTGAGTTGCTCACGGCGGTCGTTAAATCTCCAATCCAAAAAAAAAAAAAAAAGTGATTTTATGTATAAACAAAGACATCGCTCTTTCCACCAACACATAGCAACCGAAAAATTGTTATCCGGTCACCGCTGGGGATTCGAATCTCAGATCTCTCGTTATCTCGTCTGTATTTATTCACAGACGACACATATTTGGAGAATGTTCACTGTGATTTTATGTAATGCTACTAATATTCACTTTTTTAGTAACGTAACAAAATTTTTCATTCATTTTCTAATAATTGAAATGTTAAATTTTAGTGAAGGACTAAATGACATCACTTGGTCCTTTGTTCTTTGTTTTTGGCTGCTTATTTAAAAAAATTGTATGTGTTTTTAAACATATACACGGCAGAGTCACATTATTGCGACCACCAGCTAATATTCAGAGTAACCGCCGTGTGCAGCGGCGACAGTAGCTAGACGGGCTGGGACTGATTCAATAAGGTGCTGGAAGGTGTTCACAGGTATGTGGAGCCATGCTGCAATGATCTGACAGTTGCTGGAGGATCTACAGAGCGAACAACACGATCGAGGTGGTCCCACAGATACTAACTTAAGTTTAGGTCTGGGGAATCAGGGAGCCAGGGAAGTACTTTGAAATCTTCATCGTGCTCTTTCAACCACTCTCGGGCATTTCTAGCTGTATGACGCGTCGCATTGTCGAGCTGGAAGATCCCATCAACCCCAGCGAAGACAATCAGCGTGTATGGATGTTCTTGGTCTGCAAGGATGGATTCATAAGGAATTCGGTTCATAGTGCATCCTACAGGTATGAGTGGATCCAGATAATGACGCGAAGACAATCAGCGTGTATGGATGTTCTTGGTCTGCAAGGATGGATTCATAAGGAATTCGGTCTATAGTGCATCCTACAGGTATGAGTGGATCCAGAGAATGACGCGAAGACAATCAGCGTGTATGGATGTTCTTGGTCTGCAAGGATGGACTCATAAGGCATTCGGTCTATAGTGCATCCTACAGGTATGAGTGGATCCAGAGAATGACGCGAAGACAATCAGCGTGTATGGATGTTCTTGGTCTGCAAGGATGGATTCATAAGGAATTCGGTTCATAGTGCATCCTACAGGTATGAGTGGATCCAGAGAATGACGCGAAAACATCAGCGTGTATGGATGTTCTTGGTCTGCAAGGATGGATTCATAAGGAATTCGGTTCATAGTGCATCCTACAGGTATGAGAGGATCCAGAGAATGACGCGAAGACAATCAGCGTGTATGGATGTTCTTGGTCTGCAAGGATGGATTCATAAGGAATTCGGTTCATAGTGCATCCTAGTCCTAGAGGTATGAGTGGATCCAGAGAATGACGCGAAAACATCAGCGTGTATGGATGTTCTTGGTCTGCAAGGATGGATTCATAAGGAATTCGGTTCATAGTGCATCCTACAGGTATGAGAGGATCCAGAGAATGACGCGAAGACAATCAGCGTGTATGGATGTTCTTGGTCTGCAAGGATGGATTCATAAGGAATTCGGTCCATAGTGCATCCTACAGGTATGAGTGGATCCAGAGAATGACGCGAAAACATCAGCGTGTATGGATGTTCTTGGTCTGCAAGGATGGATTCATAAGGAATTCGGTTCATAGTGCATCCTACAGGTATGAGAGGATCCAGAGAATGACGCGAAGACAATCAGCGTGTATGGATGTTCTTGGTCTGCAAGGATGGATTCATAAGGAATGCGGTCTATAGTGCATCCTACAGGTATGAGTGGATCCAGAGAATGACGCGAAAACATCAGCGTGTATGGATGTTCTTGGTCTGCAAGGATGGATTCATAAGGAATTCGGTCTATAGTGCATCCTACAGGTATGAGTGGATCCAGAGAATGACGCGAAGACAATCAGCGTGTATGGATGTTCTTGGTCTGCAAGGATGGATTCATAAGGAATTCGGTTCATAGTGCATCCTACAGGTATGAGTGGATCCAGAGAATGACGCGAAAACATCAGCGTGTATGGATGTTCTTGGTCTGCAAGGATGGATTCATAAGGAATTCGGTCGATAGTGCATCCTACAGGTATGAGTGAATCCGGAGAATGACGCGAAAACATCAGCGTGTATGGATGTTCTTGGTCTGCAAGGATGGATTCATAAGGAATTCGGTCCATAGTGCATCCTACAGGTATGAGTGAATCCAGAGAATGACGCGAAAACATCAGCGTGTATGAATGTTCTTGGTCTGCAAGGATGGATTCATAAGGAATTCGGTTCATAGTGCATCCTACAGGTATGAGTGAATCCAGAGAATGACGCGAAAACATCAGCGTGTATGAATGTTCTTGGTCTGCAAGGATGGATTCATAAGGAATTCGGTTCATAGTGCATCCTACAGGTATGAGTGAATCCAGAGAATGACGCGAAAACATCAGCGTGTATGCATGTTCTTGGTCTGCAAGGATGGATTCATAAGGAATTCGGTTCATAGTGCATCCTACAGGTATGAGTGAATCCAGAGAATGACGCGAAAACATCAGCGTGTATGAATGTTCTTGGTCTGCAAGGATGGATTCATAAGGAATTCGGTTCATAGTGCATCCTACAGGTATGAGTGGATCCAGATAATGACGCGAAGACAATCAGCGTGTATGGATGTTCTTGGTCTGCAAGGATGGATTCATAAGGAATTCGGTCTATAGTGCATCCTACAGGTATGAGTGGATCCAGAGAATGACGCGAAGACAATCAGCGTGTATGGATGTTCTTGGTCTGCAAGGATGGATTCATAAGGAATTCGGTTCATAGTGCATCCTACAGGTATGAGAGGATCCAGAGAATGACGCGAAGACAATCAGCGTGTATGGATGTTCTTGGTCTGCAAGGATGGATTCATAAGGAATTCGGTTCATAGTGCATCCTAGAGGTATGAGTGGATCCAGAGAATGACGCGAAGACAATCAGCGTGTATGGATGTTCTTGGTCTGCAAGGATGGATTCATAAGGAATTCGGTTCATAGTGCATCCTACAGGTATGAGAGGATCCAGAGAATGACGCGAAGACAATCAGCGTGTATGGATGTTCTTGGTCTGCAAGGATGGATTCATAAGGAATTCGGTTCATAGTGCATCCTACAGGTATGAGTGGATCCAGAGAATGACGCGAAAACATCAGCGTGTATGGATGTTCTTGGTCTGCAAGGATGGATTCATAAGGAATTCGGTTCATAGTGCATCCTACAGGTATGAGAGGATCCAGAGAATGACGCGAAGACAATCAGCGTGTATGGATGTTCTTGGTCTGCAAGGATGGATTCATAAGGAATTCGGTCCATAGTGCATCCTACAGGTATGAGTGAATCCAGAGAATGACGCGAAAACATCAGCGTGTATGAATGTTCTTGGTCTGCAAGGATGGATTCATAAGGAATTCGGTTCATAGTGCATCCTACAGGTATGAGAGGATCCAGAGAATGACGCGAAGACAATCAGCGTGTATGGATGTTCTTGGTCTGCAAGGATGGATTCATAAGGAATGCGGTCTATAGTGCATCCTACAGGTATGAGTGGATCCAGAGAATGACGCGAAAACATCAGCGTGTATGGATGTTCTTGGTCTGCAAGGATGGATTCATAAGGAATTCGGTCTATAGTGCATCCTACAGGTATGAGTGGATCCAGAGAATGACGCGAAGACAATCAGCGTGTATGGATGTTCTTGGTCTGCAAGGATGGATTCATAAGGAATTCGGTTCATAGTGCATCCTACAGGTATGAGAGGATCCAGAGAATGACGCGAAGACAATCAGCGTGTATGGATGTTCTTGGTCTGCAAGGATGGATTCATAAGGAATGCGGTCTATAGTGCATCCTACAGGTATGAGTGGATCCAGAGAATGACGCGAAAACATCAGCGTGTATGGATGTTCTTGGTCTGCAAGGATGGATTCATAAGGAATTCGGTTCATAGTGCATCCTACAGGTATGAGAGGATCCAGAGAATGACGCGAAGACAATCAGCGTGTATGGATGTTCTTGGTCTGCAAGGATGGATTCATAAGGAATTCGGTTCATAGTGCATCCTAGAGGTATGAGTGGATCCAGAGAATGACGCGAAAACATCAGCGTGTATGGATGTTCTTGGTCTGCAAGGATGGATTCATAAGGAATTCGGTTCATAGTGCATCCTACAGGTATGAGAGGATCCAGAGAATGACGCGAAGACAATCAGCGTGTATGGATGTTCTTGGTCTGCAAGGATGGATTCATAAGGAATTCGGTCCATAGTGCATCCTACAGGTATGAGTGGATCCAGAGAATGACGCGAAAACATCAGCGTGTATGGATGTTCTTGGTCTGCAAGGATGGATTCATAAGGAATTCGGTTCATAGTGCATCCTACAGGTATGATAGGATCCAGAGAATGACGCGAAGACAATCAGCGTGTATGGATGTTCTTGGTCTGCAAGGATGGATTCATAAGGAATGCGGTCTATAGTGCATCCTACAGGTATGAGTGGATCCAGAGAATGACGCGAAAACATCAGCGTGTATGGATGTTCTTGGTCTGCAAGGATGGATTCATAAGGAATTCGGTCTATAGTGCATCCTACAGGTATGAGTGGATCCAGAGAATGACGCGAAGACAATCAGCGTGTATGGATGTTCTTGGTCTGCAAGGATGGATTCATAAGGAATTCGGTTCATAGTGCATCCTACAGGTATGAGTGGATCCAGAGAATGACGCGAAAACATCAGCGTGTATGGATGTTCTTGGTCTGCAAGGATGGATTCATAAGGAATTCGGTTCATAGTGCATCCTACAGGTATGAGTGAATCCAGAGAATGACGCGAAAACATCAGCGTGTATGAATGTTCTTGGTCTGCAAGGATGGATTCATAAGGAATTCGGTTCATAGTGCATCCTACAGGTATGAGTGAATCCAGAGAATGACGCGAAAACATCAGCGTGTATGCATGTTCTTGGTCTGCAAGGATGGATTCATAAGGAATTCGGTTCATAGTGCATCCTACAGGTATGAGTGAATCCAGAGAATGACGCGAAAACATCAGCGTGTATGAATGTTCTTGGTCTGCAAGGATGGATTCATAAGGAATTCGGTTCATAGTGCATCCTACAGGTATGAGTGGATCCAGAGAATGACGCGAAGACAATCAGCGTGTATGGATGTTCTTGGTCTGCAAGGATGGATTCATAAGGAATTCGGTCTATAGTGCATCCTACAGGTATGAGTGGATCCAGAGAATGACGCGAAGACAATCAGCGTGTATGGATGTTCTTGGTCTGCAAGGATGGATTCATAAGGAATTCGGTCTATAGTGCATCCTACAGGTATGAGTGGATCCAGAGAATGACGCGAAGACAATCAGCGTGTATGGATGTTCTTGGTCTGCAAGGATGGATTCATAAGGAATTCGGTCTATAGTGCATCCTACAGGTATGAGTGGATCCAGAGAATGACGCGAAGACAATCAGCGTGTATGGATGTTCTTGGTCTGCAAGGATGGATTCATAAGGAATTCGGTCTATAGTGCATCCTACAGGTATGAGTGGATCCAGAGAATGACGCGAAGACAATCAGCGTGTATGGATGTTCTTGGTCTGCAAGGATGGATTCATAAGGAATTCGGTTCATAGTGCATCCTACAGGTATGAGTGGATCCAGAGAATGACGCGAAAACATCAGCGTGTATGGATGTTCTTGGTCTGCAAGGATGGATTCATAAGGAATTCGGTTCATAGTGCATCCTACAGGTATGAGTGGATCCAGAGAATGACGCGAAGACAATCAGCGTGTATGGATGTTCTTGGTCTGCAAGGATGGATTCATAAGGAATTCGGTTCATAGTGCATCCTACAGGTATGAGTGGATCCAGAGAATGACGCGAAAACATCAGCGTGTATGGATGTTCTTGGTCTGCAAGGATGGATTCATAAGGAATTCGGTTCATAGTGCATCCTACAGGTATGAGTGAATCCAGAGAATGACGCGAAAACAATCAGCGTGTATGAATGTTCTTGGTCTGCAAGGATGGATTCATAAGGAATTCGGTTCATAGTGCATCCTACAGGTATGAGTGGATCCAGAGAATGACGCGAAAACATCAGCGTGTATGGATGTTCTTGGTCTGCAAGGATGGATTCATAAGGAATTCGGTCTATAGTGCATCCTACAGGTATGAGTGGATCCAGAGAATGACGCGAAGACAATCAGCGTGTATGGATGTTCTTGGTCTGCAAGGATGGATTCATAAGGAATTCGGTTCATAGTGCATCCTACAGGTATGAGTGGATCCAGAGAATGACGCGACAACATCACTATAGACCGAATTCAAGGATGTTCTTGGTCTGCAAGGATGGATTCATAAGGAATTCGGTTCATAGTGCATCCTACAGGTATGAGTGAATCCAGAGAATGACGCGAAAACATCAGCGTGTATGGATGTTCTTGGTCTGCAAGGATGGATTCATAAGGAATTCGGTCCATAGTGCATCCTACAGGTATGAGTGGAATCCAGAGAATGACGCGAAAACATCAGCGTGTATGGATGTTCTTGGTCTGCAAGGATGGATTCATAAGGAATTCGGTACATAGTGCATCCTACAGGTATGAGTGGATCCAGAGAATGACGCGAAGACAATCAGCGTGTATGGATGTTCTTGGTCTGCAAGGATGGATTCATAAGGAATTCGGTTCATAGTGCATCCTACAGGTATGAGTGGATCAGAGAATGACGCGAAAACATCAGCGTGTACAAGTTCTTGGTCAAGGATGGATTCATAAGGAATTCGGCTATTCATAGTGCATCCTACAGGTAAGTGAATCCAGAGGAATGACGCAGAAACATCAGTACGATGTTCTTGGTCTGCAAGGACATGAATGGTTCATAGTGCATCCTACAGTGGAGTGAATCATAGAGAATGACACGCGAAAACATCATGTGTATGCATGTTCTTGGTCTGCAAGGATGGATTCATATGGAATCATAAGGAATTCAGTTCATAGTGCATCAGATGACGAAAACATCAGCGTGTATGAATTTTCTTGTATGGATGGATTCCATAAGGAATGTTCATAGTGCATCCGGGTGTTGAGTGGATCCAGTGAATGACGCGAAAACATCAGCGTGTATGGATGTTCTGGTCTGCTTGGTTCGGTTCTATAGTGCATCCTAGGTATGAGTGGATCCAAATGGCGAAGACAATCAGCGTGTATGGATGTTCTTGGTCTGCAAGGATGGATTCAGGAATTCGGTTCATAGTGCATCCTACAGGTACAGAGTGGATCCAGAGGATATCGCGACAGACATTATAGACCCCGAATTCAGGATGCCCCTTGGTCTGCAAGGATGGATTCATAAGGAGATTCGGTCGATAGTGCATCCTACAGGTATGAAGATCGCAGAAGAGAGAATGACGCGAAAACATCAGCGTGTATGGATGTTCTTGGTCCAATTCAAGGATGATTCAGGTCAGTGCATCCTACAGGTATGAGTGAATCCAGAGAATGACGCGAAAAACATCAGCGTGTATGCATGTTCTTGGTCTGCAAGGGATGGATTCATAAAGAATTCGGTACATAGTGCATCCTACAGGTATCAGTGGATCCAGAGAATGACGCGAAAACATTACCATTAAACTTTTGCCCCCTCCCCCCGCCCCACCAGCTTGTGTTCTTCCGGCAATGGTTGAAGATATTTGTTCTCCGATGTTTCTTGCCTTGTACGCCAACGTTCATCCGTTCGTTGAAGCAGAAAACGTGACTCATCGGAGAAGGCAATCCTTTGCCAATCAACGGAGGTCCAATTCCGATACTGCCGTGCAAATGTAAGCCTTTTCAGCCGATGTGCCTTTGTTAGCATAGGTGCAGTGACCATCCGTCTGCATCGGAGTGCAATACTCAGCAGGGTTCGCCGAACTGTCGTTCTAAACACACTTCCGGTAGCTCCCTGGTTCATTTGGCCAGTGAGTTGCTCCATTGTAGCGTTTTGATCACCTCTCACATCACTGGCACGTGAAGCTTTTCAGTGTCCACATCGTTTATCGCAATGATGCCATTTCTCCAATCACGATACACTTTAACTACACCAGCACACGAACAGTTCACAAACTGCGCTGTTTCAGAAATACTGCCACCCTTGGTTCGAAAGCCGGGAATCATCCCTTTTTGCAATCTGATTAAATCGCTCCTTTTATCCATGACAGCAACGAGTGATATGTTTTCAGATCAGATCATCAGATCATATGTAGAGGATTTTAGGAGTGTCTGACATCAGGTCTTAAACAACCCTTAGAAATAGGAAGCTAGGAGATTTTGGATAGAGTGCCCGATAGGAAAGTGGCACCGAAGCGAGGTAGAAAGGGGCAGGAAGACGCCCTTATTTATTACCGGGGGCCAGTACCCTGGGTACGACGGCTTAATGTTCTTGTTTTCAAAATTAGTGATCACTGATCATATGTAGAGGATTTTTAGGAAGGGAGTGTCTGACCCCAGGTCTTAAACAACCCTTAGAAATAGGAAGCTAGGAGATTTGGGCTAGAGTGCCCGATAGGAAAGTGGCACGGAAGCGAAGTAGAAAGGAGGAGGAAGACGCCCTTATTTATTACCGGGGGGCCAATACCCGGGGTCCGACGGCTTAACGTGTCCATCCGACGCACGGCGGATATTTAGTGGATCGAGGGTTCGTACCTGCCTGGGATCGAACCTGAGGTCCTTTCCGTGGTAGTCACGAACGTTGCCCACTAGGCCACCCGCGGCCCTTGTTTTCAAATGCGATCATATGTAGAGCATTTTAGGAAGGAGTATCTGACCCCAGGTCTTAAACAACCCTTAGAAATAGGAAGCTAGGAGATTTGGGCTAGAGTGCCCGATAGGAAAGTGGCACGGAAGCGAAGTAGAAAGGAGGAGGAAGACGCCCTTATTTATTACCGGGGGCCAATACCCGGGGTCCGACGGCTTAACGTGTCCATCCGACGCACGGCGGATATTTAGTGGATCGAGGGTTCGTACCTGCCTGGGATCGAACCTGAGGTCCTTTCCGTGGTAGTCACGAACGTTGCCCACTAGGCCACTCGCGGCCCTTGTTTTCAAATGCGATCATATGTAGAGCATTTTAGGAAGGGAGTATCTGACCCCAGGTCTTAAACAACCCTTAGAAATAGGAAGCTAGGAGATTTGGGCTAGAGTGCCCGATAGGAAAGTGGCACGGAAGCGAAGTAGAAAGGAGGAGGAAGACGCCCTTATTTATTACCGCGGGGCCAATACCCGGAATCCGACGGCTTAACGTGTCCATCCGACGCACGGCGGATATTTAGTGGATCGAGGGTTCGTACCTGCCTGGGATCGAACCTGAGGTCCTTTCCGTGGTAGTCACGAACGTTGCCCACTAGGCCACCCGCGGCCCTTGTTTTCAAAATGCCTACAGCACACCTTGTATACCCTCCAAGCCAGCTCATGACACTTGCCTTCTTTTATTGGCTACGCGCTGTTGACGTCAAAAGTAGGAGGTGGTCACAATAATGTGACTCGACTGTGTATATAACGAACCATTGAAAACGCACTTTAATATGGCGGAAATATATCGCTTCCAAACATTTTCGGAGATGTTTTGTCGCACTCCCATAAAGAAAACTTTGGTGTGCAACTGCATAAAATGTCGCCAATCAAAAATTTCTGATGAATTGACCTTAATGTAAAACTTTCCCTGTTTCGTTCATATGTTTTGTTTTGGTCCCACGAAGTTCCACTGCACTTGAAAACGCACTTTAATAGGGGGGGTATTTTTTATCGCCTTCCAATACTTTGGGAGATATTTCTCCCATGGTATTTTTATTTGCATCTTCGATATTTTGCCAACCCTGTAAAGAAATCCTGTGTGCCCCACTGCTGATATCGATTAATTACACGAACATGGCGAGAAATTGAGTATAGTTTGGGCATCCTGTGCGCAACTAAGGGACACATATGTGTTAGTTTGTACCATAAAAAATTTATATATTTGCCTTTCAAACGCAGCAAATCTATGAAGTGGTGTAGTTATTTTTTAATAATTTCATTAAAACAGGGCAAGAGTGGACCACACTGTAAATTTGATCCTACAGCTTGCATCGACATTGCTTAATTTCAGCAGTAGAGAGCATTCATTACATGTCGCAACTGTTTAAAATGAATTAATTCTGAGTGTGTCTTTCATAGTTTTCAATACCCGAAGCAAAACAAACATGGTTCACAGGAGCATGAGATCATGAAACTGGTTTGGGTGCTTGCCAAACCGATTTGAAATTAACAGCGCCTGTGTGACAGAATTCGCCGACATCAGAATTGAGTCACAGGAATTTTCGTCATTTGCGTGTTCTGAAACAGAAGGTGTGCCCTTTTCTGAGAGTTACATGACATGGCCTAGTGGATTTTTTATTTCCTCTGATCAAAATCACATCCGTTTATCATAGCAGGGTTTGCAATAGACTGGAATTAAATAGCTGTACATGAAATTCCCGAGACCAAGAAATAAGACTGAAATTCAAAAAAATTGTTATTTATATACACGCATATCATCATTGTCAACCATTGTCATCATCATTATCATCATTGTCAACCATATCATCAAGTCCACAGCTGGACGAAGGTCTCCCCAAGTTTCTTCCACAACTTGTCTGTATTGAGCCTGTCTCCTCCATGTTACTCGGGCATGCTTCCGAATTCCATCCATCCATCTCCCATGCGGTCTTCTTCTGTCCCTTGGAATCCAGTCTAAAATTTCGGTTTTCCATTTTTCTGGCAACATGTCCAGCCCATTGCCATTTCCGGGATTTTACTCTGTCTGTGATGTCTTTCACCTTTGTCATTTTCCTTATCCACTAGTTCCTCTTGTCATCTTTCCTGATTACACCAAGCATGCATCTCTCCATGCCTCTTTCAGTTGCGTGTAGTCTTTGTATGTCTTTTTTATTAATAGTTAAGGCCCATGCTTCTGCTATACATATAAAGGTCGCTGCAAACTACAGTTCTTAATCAACTTAATTCAATTAAAACAGAATGTCTGAGTGCGAAACTGAAGAAACTAGTAGATGGACATTTTCAGTTTTATACATGTATATGTATATATATATGCAGTATATACACTGACGGAAAAAAAAATCCCAACACCACGAAAAAATAGTTGTAGAGGAATGAAATGGCGGCAATACATTTGTATAGGTGACATATTTAATCGATGAAGGTTTCAAGATCACAGCTTAACGTAAGCGCGAGAAGAGCCATTTTAAATGTGAAATGCTGGTACATTAATAACGGGTGTAACCGCCAGAATGTTGAATGCAAGCACGCAAACGTTCATGCATTGTGTCGTACAGGTGCTGGATGTAAGTTTGTAGGATGGAGTTCCATGCCTGTTGCACTTGGTCGGTCAATACAGAGACGGTTAATGCTGGTTGGGGGTGACGCTGGAGTTGTCGTCCAATGATGTCCCATACGTGCTCGATTGGTGAAAGATCTGGTGATCTAGCAGGCCACGGCAACATGTCGACACTCTGTAGAGCATGTTAGGTTACAACAGCGGTATGCGGGCGAGCGTTATCCTGTTGGAAAACACCCCCTGGAATGCTGTTCATGAATGGCAGCACAACAGGTTGAATCACCAGACCGACGTACAACTGTGCCGTCAGGGTGCGTGGGATAACCACGAGAGTGCTCCTGCTGTCATAGGAAATTGCTCCCCAGACCATAACTCCAGGTGTAGGTCCAGTGTGTCTCGGCCGCAGACAGGTTGGTTGCAGGCGCTCACCTGGCCTCCTTCTAACCAACACACGGCCATCACTGGCACCCAGGCAGAACCGGCTTTCATCAGAAAACACAACAGATCTCCACTCCGTCCTCCAATGAGCTCTGGCTTGACACCACTGACGTCGCAAACGGCAGTGGTTTGGAGTAAGTGGAATGCACGCTACAGGGCGTCTGGCTCAGAGCTGTCCTTCAAGTAACCGATTTGTAACAGTTTGTTGTGTGACTGTGGTGGCAACTGCAGCTCGAATTGCTGCCGCAGACGCGGTACGATGCGCCACGGCCATACGCCGTACACGGCGGTCTTCCCTCTCAGTAGCGTCATGTGGCCGGCCAGAACCCGGTCTTCTTGAGGCAGTACCTTCCCTTGACCACCTCTGCCAACAATCATACACACTACACAGTGGCTACATTCCTGCCAAGTCGTTCTGTAATATTGCGGAAAGAAAATCCACCTTCTCGTAGCCCTATTACACGACCTCGTTCAAACTCCGTGAGCTGTTGATAATGGCTTCTTCGTCTTCTTAAAGGCATTCTTGACTAACATCAACACCCTACGTCGAATCTCAACGATAACTAACGCTCACGAACGTTACAGCGCGTATTTACAGCAAACCTGCTTTGCATGTTCCGAGGGGACTACTAGCGCCACACGTATGCGCCGAGCGCGAAATTGGCATAGACGTCATCTTACAGACGTACTCTCACCGCCTACCAACTGTCGTTTATCTAACACAACCCCTTCTTGGTGTTGGGATTTTTTTCCGTCAGTGTATATACAGTATATATAGGCCTAATTCTTTTTCTCTCGTAATATAACTACGGATTAGACATGGCCGCCTGTAGCTTAATTTTCAGGAGAGGGCGAGAGGACCTGGTCGGCGCAGTGGTTTAAAAGCTAACTTCTAACCATTCGTCAGAGATGGGTCCGAGTTCGAATCCCGTGAGCCATGGGTTTTTTGAAACCAGTGACCCTAAATTAGGGACGGGCGACTATTTATAGCCCATCGAGTTGCTAAAGGTAGTCGTTAAACCCCAAACAAAACGAAATTGTAACTACGAATAGTATGTGCAAACACCATATGCGAATTTCCACTGTGCTTCCTTATTACCAAACCGTTTTTACTTACTACAAAAAAAAAAAAAAAAAAACTACGGATAAATGAAATTATTTCGGACAATGCGAAAATTTCTTTGTCGTTCTTTTGATCCTTTGTGCCACTTGTGTCACACGTGCCATGAAAATTCACAGATCACAGAAATGGTCACCAAGAATGAAAAATACCCTCAAGCAGGGGCGTATATAGAATCTGGGGGGTGGGGTGGGGGAGGAAAGGACGATGAAAAATGTTAGTTTTTGAAATCCATCAGCATTAAATAAAAGTTAAAGAAAAATAGAAGAAAAAATTAAAGCATTTTTCTCAGAGGCGTAACTAGATATTTTTACTCCCGGGGCAACCATAAAATATTGCGCCCCCATCTGCATTTCCCATTTATATAAATATATTACCAATTTAACTGTTCTCTCTCTCTCTCTCACTCTCTTTCTCTCTCTGACTCACTCTCTCTCTCTCTCTCTCTCTCTCTCTCTCTCTCTCTCTCTCAAATCAAAATTGACGTCGTATTAAACTCTTTCGCTCAAACCAAAATTGACGTCATATCAAACTCTCTCAAAATTGACGTCATATCAAATTGACGTATCAAACAACTTTCACTAAATGCTTTGGAGTTCAGACCTTCGGTACCTCACTATACCAACATAATGCAACTGACAGTCCAGGCTCAAAGCCATGGCAATTATCGAATAGCCCCCAGAGGATCTTCAACAATGTGAACGACATCCTTACCTTGCAACGCGCCCAATAAAGAAAAACCGCAGACTCCATTGTTTTCGAAGAAGGCCGTGGTTCTTCTTTAGGTGAACGGATTGTACAACCGCACCTTCATTCCTTAATGAAAACAATTAACATCGCCTAAATATTGTGAAAAACAAATGCGCATTTTACGTTGTAAAAGCTACTTAAACTGGCGAACTATTTAGAGGCCCCCTTCTCCGAAAATGCTTCATTTTTTTTTTGGTTAAATTGCGACTTACATTAGAAAAAAATGTCTTAATTTAATAAAAAATGCATCAACTTATATTAGAAAAAAAAATGCTTTAATTTTTCTTCAATTTTTCATTAACTTTAATTTGGTTCCAGACTGTGGATTTCAAAAACTTCCTTTTTTCGTCCCCCCCCCCACACCCCGAAGAAAATTTTTATATACATTATAATGAATTAGCTTTATTTGCTTTCCGCTAAGCTAATTATAATGAATAAGCTCTTTCTACTGAGCTAAGTATAATGCTTCTGCTACTGAATGATATGCTTGTACTAAGCTTCAAATAGTGAATTCAAATGGTTGTTGTTACTAGTTAATTAAGATCATGAATAAAGTCTCCTGCTAGTAGTGTAGTGATAGTATTGAACGAACTTATAACTGGTAGTAATGTTGCAACAGTAATTAGAATGAATAAAGTCTTAACGCTGGTTGTTAATGGTAATAAACTAATGATATAAACCTAACAGCCAGACAGAATTCTGACAAAAACTATTAATTGAGAAAGACGTACTTACTCAAAGCTTTTTTATTATGCAACTCTTGGTCATCCAAAGCACACACACACAACTTGTTTCACAATAATGAAGAATCAAACTAATCACATAGAACGAAACTCTCTCCTCTAGTATAACAACAAACGATCTCCCTATAACAACAAAAGCTCTCCTTATAACAACAAAATCTCTCCTTCGCTATCGATGAACGCGCCTATTTATACTGGCTACCACCACGTCATGACACACTCATTGCCAGATCTCATTCATCGGGTGAAATAATATTTCGTTCAGTAAGAAGATAATTTACATAGTAAAATAAAATAACCAGAGATAGTAAAATCAAAAGGAAAGTGAATTTAGAGTATACGTTACAACATACCTGATATAGTAATTACTTCTTCAAACATTTCAGGAATAACAAACTGTTTTCAGCTAAAAGAGGGAAGGGCGAGGTTCCGCAGGCTTGAAAGTTTTATCTGTTAAAATGCATTCAACGCACTCTTGTCCCTGAATCACGATTCCCAGACAATTAGGTATGATTAGTCTACTTATTATATTTTGAAGAATACCATGCGTCGTAATACACTTTTTAATAAAATAAACTATAACTAGTACCATTTGAACAAATATTTAAAAATATAAAATTGAAGAAATATTTGTATCATAAAAAGAAACAAAACTTCCTTTTTCATCATAGCCTGAATTTATTAAAATTTGGCTAGGTAACCTAAAATGTATCGGGTGGGGGGGGGGCGAATGGTCGTTTCTGGAAGGGCTTCGCCCCCTGGATGTATGCCTGAAAGAAACACTGGTCCCATCTGGTCCCACACGTGCTCGATGAGCGAGAGATCAAACGATCTGGCAGGCCACGGAGGCGTCGAAGCATGAAAGTCCTGGGAAACCTGAGCCGTGTGCTGACGGGCGTTACCTTATTGGAAAATGGCTCTGATCCGCCCCGCCAGGAAAGGCAGCACACGGGGCAGCAGGATCTTCTGTACGTAGCGCTGGGCAGTCAACGTCCCTCAGGTCACTGCGAGAGAAGTCCAGCTGTCATACGCGATGGCTCCCCAGACCATCACACCTGCAGTTCGGCACGTGTGCCGCTGTACAGTGAAGTTGGGATCGTAGCGCTCACCTGCGGTCCTCCACACTCTGACACGGTGGTCGTCCGTTCCCATACAGAAGCGGGATTCGTCGCTGAACACTATACGTCACCAGTCCGTAGCATTCCACGTTACTCGCTGCTGACACCACTGCAATCGAAGCCGACGATGGTCAGGTGTTAATGGCAGAAAACCTAAGGGACGTCGGGAGTGCAGATTCGCCTCTGCCAGGTGTTTGGAAATGGTTCTGGCGGACAAAGGAGTCCCTTGTACAGCCGCCACATGTCTCTGGATATTGGACAAGGACGTCGTTGCATCTGTGCGTGCCGCTCTCACGATCCCACGATCCTCTCTGCTGGTGGTGTGTCTGGGTCGTCCAGAGCCAGTCCGCCGTGTCTGGATGCCTTCCCGTGTCCATTGCTTCCAACACGATCGCACCGTACTGTCCGACCTGTCCAAACGGTGGCCGATTCGGCGCACCAGCCACCCTGCCTCTCTCATCCCGACGATACGTATTCGCTCAAACTCCGTCAGTAGCCCGTACGCACATCTACGGCGGCTCCTCGGCATGTCTATATCGCTCAGGGATCTCACCTGACTCTTACCGTGCACTTCGGCATGCATGTGGAGTCCTGCCGCCCCGGTGGCGCAGTGGTCTAAGGCGCTGGCCTCTGATCATTCGTCCGTCAGGGGTCCGGGTTCGAATCCCGGTGAGGCATGGATGTTGTGTTTGCCTTACGGTACTGGCTCTCTCCCTTCCCTGGAACCAGTGACCCTAAATTAGGGACGGGCGACTGCTTATAGCCCATTGAGTTGCTCACGGTGGTCGTTAAACCTCCAATTAAAAAAAAAAAAAAAAAAAATGTGGAGTCCCCTGCGCGGCGCCTTATAAGTAACAAGACTTGCGATTGCAGGCGCTGGTCTTGGATGCACTGGCATGCGGTAACACACGAAACTTTAAACATCTGCATGTCTGCTCTCCTAGTAGCTATTCGCCGAGTTTCGAGTTAATCGCACAGTTTTTTTCTTGGTGCGCGAATTTTTATGACAATGAGTGTATATGGTAATTTCAAATATCAAAATATAACACCTGATTTTTTGCAACAAACAAAAACACTTCATCTTCTGAAACTAATTAGCCTTTTCATGAAACTTCTGTTTCTCCTTTGTGTTTCCTTTAATTCTTTCATTCTCATTAGTAGTGATTTAAGACACACCAGGTTTTTTACATGCAATTAATTCTGGCAAATTTTATCTTCACATTTCAAATAATGAACACATCTACCTCACATACCCATTGTAACGTATACTCTAGATTCACTTTCCTTTTGATTTTTACTATCTCTGGTTATTTTATTTTACTATGTAAATTATCTTCTTACTGAACGAGATGTTATTTCTCCCGCTGAATGAGATCTGGCAATGAGTGTAAGTCATGACGTGGTGGTAGCCAGTATAAATAGGCGCGTTCAACGATACGTAGGGAGAGCTGTTGTTGTACGAAGAGAGCTGTTGTTGTACGAAGTGAGCTGTTGTTTATGTGTCAGAGAGCTGTTGTTGTATAGAGAGAGCGGTTGTCTATGTGCGTGAGAGCTTTGTTTCGTGTGTAAAGAGATCTTCGTTTATGTGAGAGCCAGAAGTTTACCAAATAAAAGATTGTCTTAGTAAGTACGTCTTTCTCAGTTCATAGTTTTGTCAGATCTCTGTCTGGCTGTTAGGTTAATTTCATTAGTTGATTATTATTAACAACCAGCATAAGACTTTATTCATCTTAACTACTACTACAACATTACTAGCAGTTAAAAGCTTGTTCATTATTATTACTACACTACTAGCAGGAAAGTTTATTCATGATATAATTAACAAACAACAAGCATTAGAAGAAGCATTAGCTTAGAAGAAGCTGAATTCATTATAATTCAGTAGCAGAAGCGATATATTCATTATACCATGTTTTGTTGGCCTTCTCTCCTACAACCAATCCTTTCCTCACACTGTTCTTTCACTCTGGCCATGGTTGACATAGATATATTAAGTAAACCTCCCTTGCTCTATAACTGAACTTTTCTTACCCTTTTCCTTCCATCCTGCTAGGGATGTTCATCTTAAAATGACTCTGTTAAACTCCCTTCCTTTACTAGTCAGTTCTTTTCATTGCTGTTTCCCCTTTATATCATCAAATGAGCACAATCTGAAACAAGTTTCACACTCCGAATACACTGGCGTGCAAAAATTAAGGACGAGACGATTTTTCGAATGTAACGTCCTGCAGAAGTGCTCCACATCGACTCAAATCATACCATAAGATCCTCAAGATATAAGAATATGGGACAAGTGAGCAAAACCGTCCAAACAAGGAATCCAAAGTATACAAAGGCACTTTATTGAAAAGGTAGTTTCGAGCACAACTGGACAGAAGACAGAAACGTCCATGTGACAGGCGGCTGCCAAGAAAATTCCCTTCTTTAGTAGGGGATGTGATCAACCCCGACTGCGTTGCAGGATTTACAACATCTGTCCATGCTGAGGACGAGGCTGTCAAGGAGCTGTTGAGGCATCGCGGCCCATTCCTCTTGTAGCGCCAATCGCAGCTGCGGAATCGTTGCTGGCAGTTGGTGACGTGCTGCCAAGCGTCTCCCGAGAAGGTCCCACACGTGTTCGATTGGATTTAGTTCCGGGGACCTAAATCCAATCGAACACGTGTGGGGCCAATCCATGCGTTGAATACCTTCACTCTCCAACAGCTCTGCGACAGCCACTGAACGATGAGGTGTAGCGTTGTCGTCCATGAAAAGGAACTCAGGACCCACAGCACCTCTAAACAGACGCACGTGAGGCAAGAGAACCTCGGTACAATAGCGGACACCAGTGACTGAACCTCCTTGGAAGATGTGGAGGTCAGTACGGCTACCAAGCATGATACCGCCCCAAACGAGAACTTTGCCACCACCAAACCGGTCCCTTTCGAAGATGTTGGAGGCGTGATTGCGTATTTCCTGCTCTCTCCAGAAGTGCATACGTTCTGAATCACTCGTCTGACTAAATCGGCTCTCATCCGTAAAGAGAACTCGACCCCATTACTGATGTGTCCAGTTCTTGTGTTCCTGGCACCACAGAAATGGCCGTCTCCGATGAGCAGGCGTTAATGGCACACACCGTACTGGTCGTTGTGCAAATAGACCACCTTTGTGCAGCCTCCTGGTAACGGTAAAACGCGATAACGGACGTCCTGTTTTCTGTTGCATGTGCCATGCGATTTCTCCCGCTGTCTGCCGTCTGTCTCTTCTCGCCTGTAGGACAATATACCGGTCGTCCGCCGCCGTGGTTGCTCGTGGACGACCACTGCTAAACTCTCGGACAGCTGTTCCTGTCGTTTGAAATGCTCTCCAAGCTCGTGAAACGATGCTGTGAGCGATCCCGAACTCCTCTGCCACACTAGTCACACTTCGACCATCTTCCAACTTCCCAATGACGCGACCTCGGGTAAAATCATCCAGATGTCGTCTACTGGATTGCTTGTTGGCCATATCACACGGTGGCAGCAACTCGGCGTCATTGAAACCGATGTACACCGTGCAATAGCTTTCACCGAATTGCTGAGCGTATACCGCCCGTATGCATTATACCCTTCCGACCCCCCCCCCCCCCCACGTCATGCTGCATATATAGTATACGCATGCCTTACCGTACTGGACCCTAGTCTATCTCCTGAGGGGTCTTTCGGTCCGTTCTGCATTCTCGTTCTGCTGATTTTTCCTCTTCGTCCTTAATTTTTGCACACCAGTGTAATTAACATGTTTGTCTCACTTGCCCATGCCCCCTCCCCCTACAGCCAACCTTTCCTCACCCTGTTCTTTCATTCTGGGCATGCTCGACATAACGATGTTAAGTAAGCCTCTGGCCTCTACAGCCAGACTTTTCTTTCAGTTTTCTTTCCGTCGTGCTAGATGTACAGTCAAACACCTCGATTTAACGAACTTCAAGGGACCAACAGTCTTATACGTAAAATCGCGGAATTCGTTAAATCGAGGAAGCCTTTCGAATGCAATATTCAAATTAAGCTAGTGTTCATAACAGGATACGTAAGCAGCTTAGTTCTTTCTTTCAGTGAAATTTAAATTATTTATAGCACTTTTAATTACGAAATTTATTATCAAAAATGTTATAATACGTACACATTTACTTTGCATATTACATAATTCGTAGATATTAGATTTCAATATGTAGCACCAAAATTTAAGCGTACTTTAAAAGTGCGAGAAAAATACGACAGTCGATTTTTTCCGAGCATTTAGCTTCTTAAATAACGATTTCAGCATTCTAAGCTGCATAACGAGATGTGTTGTTTAATTTGACCTGTAGATTTAACACTGAAGAAAAGAAGCGAAATTTGAAGATTTACAGAGATTCAGGAATGGGTACGTACAATGTGTGTCCCCTGAGTTAACAGAAAGCTATTGTTCTGTCTGTAGCTGAAAAAACTAGAATCTCCCAGATACCTTAGATTTCCTCCCCCACAACGCCTTTCTTTTTCCTGCTCCCCACCCATGCAAGAAAACGTCGCAGCTCCTTTGGAACGTGGTCATTTGCTTTCCCTGTAAGAAGCTTACGATTGATAGTCGCAGTAAAGGCCAACTGATTTATGATTCCGTCAAGCTGTGTCGCGGGTAGTGTTGTTTGAAACGCTGGTTAATTGCATGCTTAAAATGTTCCTATTACGCGAGGCTCTCTAGCTAACTTTTACCGTGAAAATGTTGGTCAACATACCTAGGTAGTACAATCCTTGCAATTTAATGTAGGCCCATCACTGGGCCACCGCCTCCTATTCTTACAAATCAGTGGCTCAGTGTTGGGCCTACATTAGATTGCAAGGCTGTACTACCTGGGTAGTTTGGAGGTTTAAAAAAAAAAATGTTCGCTAAATTGAGGAAATGTGTTCGTTAAATCGGGAAACACCAAGCATTAATTTCAATGTGATTCCATCCGTACCATAAAAAATGTACGTAAAATCGCAGTCCGTTAAACAAGGGGTTTGACTGTATTCATTCATCTGTGATATTACCCTGTTAAACTGCTTTCCTTTCCTAGTCAGTTCCTTTGGTTGCTGTTTTCGTTTTATGTCGTCAAATAAACACAATCTGAAACATAAGTGTTTCACACTCCAAATGATTAACATGTTTGTCTCGTATGCCCATGTTATATTGGCCTCCTCCTCCCATACAGCCTATAACGAAGTAAATTTCTCCGTCATTTTATCCGCGCCGGGGCTGGAACCCGGATCCCCTCATTCCGGAATAAGTCACTCTACCAATTGAGCTACGCGGACATTTTATTCTGATTCCTATCTGCCTTTATGTCGTGTGCGTCCTTCTGGCAGGTACGTTACATCATCTCCCCCTTATTTTTTTTTTTTTTTCTCGAAGTGCTGGAGAAAGGATTCTCTTATTTTTCCTATCTCGCGGTGTGGAAATAACATCACACCAATGCGAGATTTTGAACGGTTGGGTCATCCGGATAGTTCGGGCGCCATTATAACGAAGTAAATTTCTCCGTCATTTTTATCCGCGCCGGGGCTCGAACCCGGATCCCCTCATTCCGGAATAAGTCACTCTTACCAATTGAGCTACGCGGACATTTTATTCTGATTCCTATCTGCCTTTATGTCGTGTGCGTCCTTCTGGCAGGTACGTTACATCATCTCCCCCTTATTTATTTTTTTTTTTTTTCTCGAAGTGCTGGAGAAAGGATTCTCTTATTTTTCCTATCTCGCGGTGTGGAAATAACATCACACCAATGCGAGATTTTGAACGGTTGGGTCATCCGGATAGTTCGGGCGCCATTATAACGAAGTAAATTTCTCCGTCATTTTTATCCGCGCCGGGGCTCGAACCCGGATCCCCTCATTCCGGAATAAGTCACTCTACCAATTGAGCTACGCGGACATTTTATTCTGATTCCTATCTGCCTTTATGTCGTGTGCGTCCTTCTGGCAGGTACGTTACATCATCTCCCCCTTATTTTTTTTTTTTTTTTTTTTCTCGAAGTGCTGGAGAAAGGATTCTCTTATTTTTCCTATCTCGCGGTGTGGAAATAACATCACACCAATGCGAGATTTTGAACGGTCGGGTCATCCGGATAGTTCGGGCGCCATTATAACGAAGTAAATTTCTCCGTCATTTTTATCCGCGCCGGGGCTCGAACCCGGATCCCCTCATTCCGGAATAAGTCACTCTACCAATTGAGCTACGCGGACATTTTATTCTGATTCTTATCTGCCTTTATGTCGTGTGCGTCCTTCTGGCAGGTACGTTACATCATCTCCCCCTTATTTATTTTTTTTTTCTCGAAGTGCTGGAGAAAGGATTCTCTTATTTTTCCTATCTCGCGGTGTGGAAATAACATCACACCAATGCGAGATTTTGAACGGTTGGGTCATCCGGATAGTTCGGGCGCCATTATAACGAAGTAAATTTCTCCGTCATTTTTATCAGCGCCGGGGCTCGAACCCGGATCCCCTCATTCCGGAATAAGTCACTCTACCAATTGAGCTACGCGGACATTTTATTCTGATTCCTATCTGCCTTTATGTCGTGTGCGTCCTTCTGGCAGGTACGTCACATCTCCTGGTACGTTACAAGCCAACCTTTCCTCACCCTGTTGTTTCACTCTGGGCATGCTTGACAGACCCATGTCAAGTAAGCTTTCACCCTCTACAGCCAAACTTTTCTCACAGGTTTCCTTCCATCCTACTAGACGTATTCATTCATCTCACATGACCCTGTTAAACTGTATTACTTTCCTAGTCAGTTCCTTTGATCGCTGTCTTTGTTTTATATCATCAATTAAAAACAATCTGAAACATAAATGTTTCACACTCCAAATGATTAACATGTTTGTCTCACATGCCCAGGTTATGTTGGCCTCCTCCTCCCCTACAGCCAACCTTTCCTCACCCTGTTGTTTCATTCTGGGTATGTTCGACATAAACATGTTAAGCCTCCGCCCTCTACAGCCAAACTTTTCTCGCAGTTTTCCTTCCAGCGTGCTAGCTATATTCATTCATCTGACATTACCTTGTTAAACTGCCTTCCTTTCTTGGTCAGTTCCTTTGGTTGCGGTTTTCGTTTTATATCATCAAATGAGCACATTTGAAACATAAGTGCTTTTATCCAGATATCTTCGTACACATGTTATCGTTGGACTTCGTACAGCTGGATGGTTCGAGCGTCGCATTCCGGAAGAAACGCAATGTGATGCCACAACCGTCGGTCGCATTTGGAGACAGTGGCCTCAGGGAGGATCTGCGCAACGTCGTAGGAGGACCGGGGCATGGAGACGGACGTCCAAGCACACCGATCGTCGCATCCGACGCCATGCCGTAGCGGGCCCACAGGCCACAACGGGCGACATTTTGCGCAGTGTACAGGGAGGCTTGGATGCTCCTATATCTACGCGGACAGTGTCGCGCCGATTAGCTGCGTCTGGTTTGCTGTCCAGCCGTCGGTTGCGAAACAGCGAGCCATCGTCGTCACCGCTTAGCGTGGTGTCGCTCCAGAGCTGCCGAATGGAACAGTGTGGTGTTCAGCGACGAATCGCGGATTTGTCTTACCACGGATGATCGCCGTGTGAGAGTCTGGAGACGACATGGTCAACGGGCTGATTCCTCCGCCCGGTAATTTTTTATGCATACATGAGATTCGTAATAGAGTCAAAATAACTTGGGTTTGCAAAAATTTTCCGCATGCAATTTCCGCGGAGCTCATTGATGGTGGGTGTAAGCAGCCTCAATGTACACATGGCGCAGCGGTACACGCAAACTTAGGAACTACGTGAAAGCATTGTAATCAGAAGACCACTCGGAAAAGCAAAATAAGGGAGCTAGAAAAGATTCAAGGGCAAGAAGACTGGTAGGAGGGGTAAGAAAGACGATGCACGATTTCTGATGACAATCATTGGAAGAAAGATTGTGGCACAATTGCGAATATAAACTAGGTTTAGCAAAGATGTTGAGAGATGAAAATGAAATTTCAGTGATCGGAGGAGGGTACAAGTGAGAATAAATAAAATAATAGACCATGTAAGACATTTAAAAAGGGAAGAGATTTTCATTTTTTGATGCTATGCATCTTTCCCGATAGTAATAAAGTATGTATCGTAGAGAAACTTTTGGAAGATTTACTTGCTATTGACAAGAGTTTAAAAATGATTGAGCAAAGCGAGACCGAAGGTCGAGCCGAGCTCTCTTTACGAGACTAGAGACAATTAGTTCTTCGGGCATAGGTACGAGATGACACATCCGATAACCGTGATTTTTGGCATGCGATTGGACATCGTCCATGGTCAGGCTTTGAAGCCTTCTGATTCACGAAATTCCGTGTCATTGACGAATAATCGTCCAAAAACCTTCATTTTTAGGGCCTCTTCCGAGTTTTGAGAAGGGGTCGTTTGTTACCTATCTCCTCCAAAGATCTTCAGCCAATCGCGGTGACACTTGCCACAGAGGACATGGTGAGTGACATGGAGTTGGTATCATAGTGATTGGTCGTGTCGTATAAAAACAATGGCCATTAAAAAAACTGACCAATTTTAATTGAGCGAAGCGATCCCGAAGATTGAGCGGAGCTCTCTTTGAGACTCGGGAAAATTAGTTGTTCGGGCAGAGGTACGAGATGACACATCTGATCACCGTGATTTTTTGCATACGATTGGACATCGTCCATGGTCAGGTTTTGACGCCTTCCTATTCCCGAAACTCCGTGTCATTGAGGAATAATCGTCCAAAAACTTGCATTTTTAGGGAGTTTCTGGGTTTTGAGAAAGGATCGTTTGTTACCTATCATCTCTAAAGATCTTCAGCCAATCGCGGTGACACTTGCCACAGAGAAAGGGAAGGACATGGTGAGTGACATGGGGTTAGTATCACGGTGATTGGTCGTGTCGTATAAAAAAATGACCATTAAAAAACTGATCAATTTTAATAATAATTGAAAACATCCGTTCTCTATACGAGACTCGGTACAATTAATTGTTCGGGAATAGCTGCGACACGACACATCCGATCACTGTGGTTTTTGGTGAGCGGTTGGACATCGTCCATGGTCAGGTTTTGACGCCTTCCGATTCCTGAAATTCCGTGTCATTGAGGAATTTGAATTAAGCCTAGATGGACTTTTACTTGAAACGTTTAACGAAAGTCGGCTCACTAAAATTAATTTAAACAAGAAAGATAACACCGAATTTTCGGGTGTAATAAGCACGTCTTTTGAATCCGTTCTGACGCAAATTAAATTTATCAAAGCTATTCAAAGTCAATGGAATCGGTATGGAAAACGATAGTATCTGACGGAAGAAAGAAGTTTTTCAATCGGGTTTTTAATCCCTCAGATATTGCTGTAAACGGAATCGTAAGCTTACGCCCTCTGGTTGCAGACTTGTGCGTTAAGAAAAACTTTAATTTATATGAGAAACATTTTGCACCGGAAACGCTCTCCAACACAGAAATAATTTTTCAAATCGGACTCTTATAAACAGAGATGTCGACAAAAATAAGATGCGACTTTACGTCCCCTGGTGGGAAAACCATGCATTATTTTAGGAAGAAAGTATTCTCAAAATGTTATCCATATGAGCGGTATCAGTCCAAGAAAAAAAAAATTACTGGAGTTTTCAGGAGCCCAGATTGTGCTACAAATACATCAGAAGCAGAAATTAACGCTTATGCCCCTTGGTGGCCAAACTATTCTTTACCAAACATTAGTATATCGGTGAAAAATATTTTCCATCAGGTCTTGTATACGTTACAGAAAGAATTTTTCAAATCGGAGTTTTAGAAGCATAAATAACGCAGAAAACGCAATTTACCTTTGTGCCCCCTAATGGAAAGTCTAGGATTTACTTGAAGATTTTGAATTTATAGGAAAAGTATTTCGCTTCGGAAACATTCCAACAAAGTAGGAATTTTTCAAATCGGACTCTTAGAAGTAGAGATATTGTCAAAAATAAGATATACATCTGCGCCCGTGGCGTAGAAACCATGCATCATTTCAAGAAGAAAATGTTCCTAAAAGGTTTGTCGACATGAGTAGTATCGGTCAACAAACGACTTTTTTTGCGATAGAGATTTTAGAGGCTCATATTTTGCTGCAAGTACATCAGAAGGGGAAATTAATACTTACAACACCTGGTGGCCAAATCATTTTTTACAAAAAATAG
The DNA here is from genome assembly GCA_039090855.1 of Macrothele yani. Taxonomy (NCBI): domain Eukaryota; kingdom Metazoa; phylum Arthropoda; class Arachnida; order Araneae; family Macrothelidae; genus Macrothele; species Macrothele yani. The sequence goes on along the minus strand of CM077001.1, from coordinate 34,546,872 downwards.
AAATTATATTCAAAGGATTTCTCATCAGGAGCTGTATCCCGTGCAGAAAGAATTTTTCAAATCGGACCCCTAGAAGTAGACATATTGACAAAAATAAGATATACATCTTCGCCCCCTGGCGTAGAAACCATGTGTTATTTTAAGAAGAAAATGTTTCTAAAAGGTTTGTCGACATGAAAAGTATCGGTCTACAAACGACGTTTTTTACTATCGAGAATTTAGAAGCTCGGATTTTGCTGCAAATACTTCAGAAGCGGAATTTAAGATTCACACCCCCTGGTGGCCAAACCACTTTTTTAGAAAAAGTTAGAAATTATGTGCAAACGATTTCCCATCCGGGGCATAAAGAATTTTTAAAATCAGAGATTTAGAAGCAGAGATATAGGGGGAAACGCATTTTACCTCTACGTCATCTAGCGGAAAATCTATGAATTACTTTAAAATTTTCAAATTATATGAAAACATGTCACACTGAAAACACTAACCAACAAAGAAGTAATTTTTCAAATCGGATTCCTAGAAGTAGAGATATTGACAAAAATAAGATATACATCTACGTCCCCTGGCGGAGAAACTGTGGAATATTTTAAGAAGAAAATATTCCGAAAAGGTTTATCGATGTGATTGGCATCAGTCCACGAAAGAAACTTTTCAATCGATATCTTAGAAGCTCAGATTTTATGGCAAATATATCAGAAGCAAAAATGAACACTTACGCCACCTGGTGGGCAAAGTATTCTTTACCAAACATTTGAAATTATATGCAAAAGATTTTCCATCAGGGTTTATATCCGCTGAAGAATTTTTTTTTTCAAATCGGAGTTTTAGAAGAAGAGTTATCGGGAAAACTGCAATTTACTTTTACGCCCCCTAGCGGAAAATCTATGCGTAATTTGAAAAAGTAACTATATTCAAAATACTCTTCGGCATGAATGGAACCGAAAGATAAAAAAATTTTTCAATCGAATGTTTAGAAGCAAATATGTGGAATAAAACGTATTTTTGAATTCGACATTATCTGCATTTACGCCCTCTAGCGGCGAAATTGCACATCGTATAAAAAAAAAACGAAATAAAGGATCATCATTCGCATATTTCAAGCTTCCCAATGCAAATAAATTTTTCAAATCGGACTAATAGTTGCGGACGGACAAACCGATGACATAAGCACGATCTTTTTTTTACAAAAGACGTGCTAAAAAATCGTTGGAATTGAAAAACGAAGAAAAGTAAAGACAGGAAAAAAATAGTATCTGACGGAAGAAAGAAGTTTTTCAGTCGGGTTTTTAATCCCTCAGATATTGCTGTTAACGGAATCGTGAGCTTATGCCCTCTGGTTGCAGACTTGTGCGTTAAGAAAAACAGGAATTTATATAAGAAACATTTCGCACCGGAAACGCTCTCCAACACAGAAATAATTTTTCAAATTGGACACTTAGAAACAGAGATATCGACAAAAATAAGATGTGACTTTACGTCCCCTGGTGGGAAAACCATGCATTATTTTAGGAAGAAAGTATTCTCAAAAGGATTTTCCGTATGAGCGGTATCGGTCCAAGAAAAAAAAAAAATTAGTCGAGTTTTCTGGAGCCCAGATTTTGCAACAAATACATCAGAAGCAGAAATTAACCCTTATGACCCCTGGTGGCGAAATCATTCTTTACCGAACATTAGAAATTATGTGAAAAATAATTTCCATCAGGTGTTGTATGCGATACAGGAAGAATTTCTCAAATCGGAGTTTTAGAAGCAGAAATAACGCAGGAAACGCAATTTACCTTTGAGCCTCCTAGCGGAAAGTCTATGATTTACTACAAAGTTTTGAATTTATAGGAAAAACATTTCGAATCGGAAACACTATCCAACAAAGGAGGAATTTTTCAAATCGGACTCTTAGAAGTAGAGATATTGACAAAAATAAGATATAAATCTACGCCCCCTGGCGTAGAAACCATGCATTATTTCAAGAAGAAAATATTCCTTAAAGCTTTGTCGACATGAGTAGTATCGGCCAACAAACGACTTTTTTTTTAAATTGAGATTTTAGAAGCTCATATTTTGCTGAAAATACATCATAAGCAGAAATTAAGATTTACGCCCCAGGTGGCCAAACCATTTTTTTTACAAAAATTAGAAATTACGTGCAAAGGATTCTCCATCAAGAGCTGTATCCGGTGCAGAAAGAATTTTTCAAATCTGAGTTTTAGAAGCAGAAATAACGCAGAAAACGCAATTTACTTTTGTGCCCCCTAGCGGAAAGTCTATGAATTACTTGAAAATTTTGAAGTTATATGAAAAACATGTCACACTGAAAACACTATCCAACAAAGAAGTAATTTTTCAAATCGGACTCCTAGAAGTAGAGATATTGGCAAAAATAAGATGTACATCTACGCCCGCTGGCGGAGAAACAGGAGAATATTTTAAGAAGAAAATATTCCGAAAAGGTTTATCGATGTGAGTGGCATCAGTCCACGAAAGAATTTTCAATCGATATTTTAGAAGCTCATATTTGATGGCAAATGCATCAGAAGCAAAAATTAACACTTACGCCCCCTGGTGGGCGAAGTATTCTTTACCAAAAATTTAAAATTATATGCAAAAGATTTTCCATCAGGAGGTGTATCCGCTGAAGAATTTTTTTTCAAATCGGAGTTTTAGAAGAAGAGTTATCGGCGAAAATGTAATTTACTTTTACGCCCCCTAGCGGAAAATCTATGCGTAACATGAAAAAGTAACTATATCTATAATACTCTTCGACATAAATGGGGTCGAAAGATAAAAGAAATATTTCAATCGGATGCTTAGAAGCAAATATGTGGAATAAAAAGTATTTTTGAATTCGACATCATCTGCGTTTACGCCCTCTAGCGGCGAAATTGCACATCGTAAAAAAAAAAAAAGCGAAATAAATGATCATCATTCGTATATTTCACACTTCCCAATGCAAAAGAATTTTTCAAATCGGACTAATAGTTGCTGAGATATCGTGAGTACAGACGGGCGGACGGACGAACCGGTAACTCAAGCACGATCTATGACACAGGTCTCTGATTCTTCGCTCCCGCGAAGAACATCCTTTAGTTCAATACATTCGGAAGGATGAATAGTTGTTCTTAGCACGTCTTTTGTAAAAAAAGATAGTGCTCATGTTATCGGTTTGTCCGTCCGTTCGACTGTAGAGAAGAGATCGCTGCGACTATAAGTCCGATTTGAAAAAAAAAAAATTGCTTTGGGAAGCTTGAAATATGCGAATGACGATTCTTGATTTCGTTCTTTTTTTATGGTGTACAATTTCGCCGCTAGAGGGCGTAAATGCAGATGATGTCGAATTCAAAAATACGTTTTATTCCACATATTTGCTTCAAAACATCCGATTGAAAAAAATATTTTATCTTTCGATTCCATTTATGTCGAAGAGTGTGTTAGATATAGTTACTTTTTCAATTTAGGCATAGATTTTCCGCTAGGGGACGTAAAATAAAATTACATTTTCCACGATAACTCTTCTTCTAAAATTCCGATTTGAAAAAAAAAATCTTCAGCGGATACAACTCCTGATGGAAAATCTTTTGCATATAATTTCTAATTTTTAGTAAAGAATACTTTGGCCACCAGGTGGCGTAAGTGTTAATTTTTGCTTCTGATGTATTTGCCATCAAATATGAGCTTCTAAAATATCGATTGAAAGACTTCTTTCGTGTACTGATGCCACTCACGTCGATAAACTTTTTCGGAATCCTTTCTTTTTAAAATATTCTACTGTTTTTCCTCCAGGGGGCGTAGATGTATATCTTATTTTTGTCAATATCTCTACTTCTAAGAGTCCGATTTGAAAAATTCCTTGTTTGTTACATAATGTTCATAGTGTGACATGTTTTTCATATAATTTCAAATTTTTCAAGTAATTCATAGACTTTCCGCTAGAGGGCGTAAAGGTAAACTGCGTTTCCCCCCGATATCTATGCTTCTAAATCTCCGCTTTCAAAAATTCTTTGTGCGCCGGATACAGCTCCTGAAATCCTTTGCACATAATTCCTAATTACTGAAAAAAATGGTCTGGCCACCAGGTGGCGTAAGACTTAATTTCCGCTTCTGATGTATTTGAAGCAAAATATGAGCTTCTAAAATCTCGATTGCTAAAAAAGTGCTTTGTTGACCGATACTACACATATCGACAAACCTTGAAATAATGCATGGTTTCTACGCCAGGGGCCGTAGAATTATATCTTATTTTTGTCAATATCTCTACTTCTAGGAGCCTGATTTGAAGAATTTTCTTCTTTGTTGGATAGTGTTTCCGATGCGAAATGTTTTTCCCATAAATTCAAAAATTTTCAAGTAAATGATAGACTTTCCGCTGGGGGGCACAAAGGTAAATTGCGTTTTCTGCGTTATTTCTGCTTCTAAAACTCCGATTTGAAAAATTCTTCCTGTATCGCATACAAGACCTGATGGAAAATAGTTTTCATATATTTTTTAATGTTTGGTAAAGAATGGTTTGGCAACCAAGGGGCATAAGAGTTAATTTCTGCTTCTGATATATTTGTAGCAAAATCTGGGCTCCTGAAAACTCGGCTAAATTTTTTTTCTTGGACCGATACCGCTCATATTGAAAAACCTTTTGAGAATACTTTCTTCCTAAAATAATGCATGGTCTTCTCACCAGGGGACGTAAAGTCACATTTTATTTTTGTCGATATCTCTGTTTCTAAGAGTCCGATTTGAAAAATTATTTCTGTGTTGGAGAACGTTTCCGGGGCGAAATGTTTCTTATATAAATTCATGTTTTTCTTAACGCACAAGTCTGCAACCAGAGGGCATAAACTCACGATTCCGTTAACAGCAATATCTGAGGGATTAAAAACCCGATTGAAAAACTTCTTTCTTCCGTCAGATACTATTGTTTTCCATACCGGTTCCGTTGACTTTGAATAGCTTTGATAAATTTAATTTGCGTTAGAACGGATTCAAAAGACGTGCTTATTACACCCGAAAATTCGGTGTCATCTTTCTTGATTTTTTCTTTGATTGGAGATTGTTGTGTTTTTTAAATGATTTATTGGACCTGGTGATACAGAGATATGACAAACAGGCAGACATAAACATATTTCACATCAACAAGTACATATCCATTCGTACAGTAGTTGACAGAATATGCTAAATGATCAAGTTACACAAATATAGCCAGTGTTGATCAAGTAACACGTTGTGAACAAGTAAACATCAAACATGGACATGGTTTTTAGAGTATGCTAAATGACCAATGTGCACAGGTAACCATTATTGGACAAATAAAACATTGACAGCCAGTGCCGAAAGACAAACACAATATCCATGCCTCACCGGGATTCGAACCCGGACCCAACTAGGGCGAATGATCAGAAGCCTGCGCCACCGGGTTGGCGCATAGTTATGTGCAAACAACTGTAATACATAACACCTTATCCTCATTGGTATAAAAGTTCTGTTCATTGACGTGATATCTTTTTTTCACATTCTCTTGCTAACATATCTGCATAGAAACTATTGCAAGTGCTGTGAACTTGAGGCCCCTTGTAATAACAAGGTGCCTCAAGTTCTTTTAAATAGCTGCTTTTCCGCCACCCAGTTTTTATGAACTAAAGCAACGAAAGTGATTTCTAAAGATTTTACGTATTTACTGAGAAAAAAATGCTTTTCTTCTTAAAACTTCAAAGCTGCCTTAATTCTTGGCTATTCCTTTAACCACTTTCATACGAAGTTTCCGCAAAAAATTTTGTAAAATCTTTTTGCTCAGGCTACAGGCCCCTTTCAACCAAGAGCCCCCCCTCGCACTGCGGCGGTTGAGGGGCTATCGGTACTCCCCTGTGTGCGTGTGTGTGTGTGTGCGTGAGTGTGGGTACGCTATGTCTTTCAATCGCTGAACTGGGAAAACAAAGGGATAAAGATTAATGGAGATTATCTAACTCACCTTCGTTTTGCTGATGACGTAGTCATTTTTGCAACTACCCCATCAAAGCTGCAGAGTATGATCCATGAGCTTGCTGACAAGACTAAAGAAGTGGAATTAAAAATGAACTTTCAGAAGGCAAAAGTGATGTACAATTCTTTTACAAGAAACGAAGATTTAACGATTGATGGGGAAAAGCTGGAGACAACCAATACCTACATTTATCTTGGACAGCAGATATCAAGTGAAGGTCACATTGATGAAGAAATTAATCGGCGTATAAAACTTGCCTGGAGAGCTTTTGGAAGAAACAGTATAATTTTAAAAAGCAATATGCATTATGTCTTAAAAGAAAAGTGTTTGATCAATGCACCTTCTAGTGCTTACGTATGGTGCAGAGACGTGGACCTTAACTAAAAGAGACATACCAAGGCTACAGACAACTCAAAGCAGCATGGAGAGATGCATGCTTGGTGTAACCAGGAGAGATAAGAAGAGGAACTCGTGGATCAGGAAAATGACAAGAGTGGAAGACATCATGATCAGAGTAAAATCCCTGAAATGGCAATGGGCTGGACATATAGCCAGAAGGACAGACCATCGACGGACAGCTGAAATTTTAGACTGGATTCCAAGGGACAGGAAAAGCCCCAGAAGAAGACCACATGTGAGATGGGTGGATGAAATTCGAAAGTATGCGGGAGTAACACGGAGGAGACTGGCACAAGACAGACCGTTGTGGAAGAAACTTGGGCAGAGACCTTCGTCCAGCAGTGGATTGATAATGGTTGACAATGATGATGATGATGATGATATATGACTAATTTCTAAGAAAGATGAGGGCGCAATATTCTGTGCTTTGCCCCGGGCGCAGAAATGCCTAGTTACACCTCTGCGTATTACGAAAACTGTGCAGATAATTTATCAGTTTGAAGAATGCACTACTTATTAATTATCATAAGCATATTGCTACAAGTTTCGTGTTTTAACGGACTTCATAATGATTCCCCGTTATAAGTTCTTTTGGGGGCCCACTGGTCTCCAGCTTCTCGTCATAAGTGGGTTCTACAGAGTATTTTTATTTTATTTCCTGAACAAGATAGACTAACGGGACTCCTGTTTCTACGTATCTTTTGAATTACTGAGATTCATATTTTTTAACAACCGGGATGGCATCTCGCTCCACTTCGAACACGGCATATGTTATTTGTATGTGTACTATTAAAAATACAAAAACTGATTTAATTTTAGCAAAACCAAAGAGTCTAAGATTTTCAGAATAAAATTGTCCATAAAAAAATTCAAAAGAATGACATTAAATGGCTGGATATTTCGCAAAATTCTTCCTTCTTTCTCGCTTCCCCAAAAGCGCCTTATGTAGAAAACAGCATGACGTGTCATTCGTGCAGCTGTTTCAGCTTTTCTGTGGGACTGTGGTTTTGAAATACGACCTTCCTGTTTTATCTGCGGAACCTCAGGGAACGAGCACCTACCTAACTAAGGAAGGAAGAACTTCAACATTGTCAGGCTGTGTATGCCTTTGCCTTTTTATAACCCCAGTTCCTGTCACACACATACACACGAGTAAAAAAAAAAGGAGAGAGAGAAAAGTAAATTTCTATCTCCGTCATACTCCCCCACGCCAGACCGTAATAGTACAGGATAAAATTGTATTTCAGTAAGATCCGCTGTGCGTTATGTCTTTTAATCATCCTCTACACTCGTATTGGATGGAGATGCTGGTCTGTCTGCTGAACTGATCTTTTGTTTTTTTTTTCACTCTCTACACCCTCTTAAAGGGGGAATAAAGACAGCAGAGTGAGAACAAAATTTCATTTCAACATTATAAAGTTTTTCGGTTGGATGAGAATACTGACGTAGACAGAATTTCATTTCGGAGGGTCCGGGGTCCTGTCTCGCACTCTTAGTGTGTGTGTGTGTGTGTGTGTGTGTGTGTGTGTGTTATTAAAATAAAATACACACTGAAAATTCGGTTATACGTTTTTCTAGGGAGTTGGACTTAAAATACGTGTAAAAAAATTCAAAATGTTAAGTAGTATTATAAAATTTATACTTTCAATGAGTATGAGATGATTTATTTAAAGTCGAATCGGCAACGAAAGAAAAAAAAAGCGTACAAAGCTCATTTAGTTTTCCAAAAAACTGCGCTGTTATAGTTTTTAGCAAAATTTTCTGATGCAAATTTGCGATATAAAACAAAATTACATTCGGAGGAAAAACTAAAATTAGTCTTTGCCCTCCCCTATATTTCATAATTCCAGTGTCCATTTGCTTGTTGATAAGACCCAGTGGAAACTAAATGATATCCCTTGACTTCTGAAAAATAAGAATGCAAATCGTAATGAATTTCTTACCATACCCACTAAAAGGGTTGCTACTGGATCTTGAAAAGTAGAGCCACCTGAAACTTTGTATCACCACATTCGGTTCAACATAAATTGGGATGCAAACCGTATTGAATTTTTTACCATACCCAGTAAAAGGGTAACTACTGGATCTTGAAAAGTAGAGCCAACTGAAATTTTTTATTACCACATTCGGGTTCAACGTCCATCAAAACATAAATAGGGATGCAAACCGTATTGAATTTCTTACCGTACCCACTAAAACGGTTGCTACTGGTTCTTGAAAAGTAGAGCCAACTGAAACTTTGTATTACCACATTCGGTTCAACATAAATTGGGATGCAAACCGTATTGAATTTTTTACCATACCCAGTAAAAGGGTAACTACTGGATCTTGAAAAGTAAAGTCAACTGAAATTTTTTATTACCACATTCGGGTTCAACATCCATCAAAACATAAATAGGGATGCAAACCGTATTGAATTTCTTACCGTACCCACTAAAACGGTTGCTACTGGTTCTTGAAAAGTAGAGCCAACTGAAACTTTGTATTACCACATTCGGTTCAACATAAATTGGGATGCAAACCATATTGAATTTTTTACCATACCCAGTAAAAGGGTTGCTACTGGATCTTGAAAAGTAGAGCGAACTGAAATTTTTTATTACCACATTCGGGTTCAACGTCCATCAAAACATAAGTAGGGATGCAAATCGAATTGAGTTTCTTACCATACCCACTAAAACGGTTGCTACCGGATCTTGAAAAGTAGAGCCAACTGAAACTTTTTATTACCACATTCGGTTTCAACGTCCATCAAAAACATAAAATCGGTTGCTTTGATTTCCGTACCTCTTCGGCTGTTGACCAGTGTTATATTTTATCGCATTGCAAAAATCATAAAACATATGAAAATCAAACAATTTCTCGTTTGACGATTTAATCTGTCTGTAAAAATCCTGATTCTAAATAGATTAAGTGAAATCCTCAAAACTAAGAACCTGAGACCAGTGCTCGAGTGTGGAACTCATGACTTAACAGCTTTCTTTATGCGGATCCTGAGCGCATCCATTTGAAACTACGTTGAATGTTGAATAATGAGGATGCATTTAGAATTCTGTTCTACTACGCCACAAGTAGCGGAGCCCAAAAAAGTTACGGCCCAGATATTTATTGATTTTTAAATACACGTGTCTGTGAGTCATGAAATGCGAAAACAATTTTTTATCCAAACCAAAAGTAAACAACGTGCCCTTCTCTTATGGGATCAAGGTTCAGCTTTGGATGCACCAAGAAGGAACACAGCAACGCTGTCTCAATTCTCTCAAAGTTGTAACATACCGGGCTACGTAGAAAAGAATAAAAAAACCGTGTCTTTTTGATAATCCGAAATTCAAACTTTGACGTATAATCGGAAAAAAGCGTATAAATGAATTGCGTGCAAGCGAAACAAAAATGTTGTAAACGACAGTAAAATATCGGGATTAACGCAGAATTAAGAATAAAAGTGAAAAATGTATAACTGAGAAACGTATAACCGAGTTAAACAAGCGATAGAAACTACAGTAAAATATCGGAACAAACGCAGAATTACATATAAAAGTGGAAAACGTATGACTGAGAAACGTATAACCCAGGTAGCGATGGAAACTACAGTAAAATATCGGGAGTAACACAGAATTACGTACAAAAGTGAAAAATATATAACCGAGGTTCCACTGTATATACACTTATTTACTAACAAGTAATTGGACACCTGTGACAGCAAAGGAAAATGAAGTTTATTCACCTTCAATAGTTGGTGGAGCCTCCACGAGCGGCGATTACAGCTGCGACCTGCCGCCCCGGTGGCGCAGTGGTCTAAGCGATGGCCTCTGATCATTCGTCCGAACGGGGTCCGGGTTCGAATCCCGGTGAGGCATGGATGTTGTGTTTGTCTTATGGCACTGGCTCTCTCCCTTCCCTGGAACCAGTGACCCTAAATTAGGGACGGGCGACTGCTTATAGCCCATTGAGTTGCTCACGGTGGTCGTTAAACCTCAAAAAAAAAAAAAAAAAAAACCAGCTGCGACCATCCGGGGCATACTCTCAACCAGGCGTTGTACGACGGCTAGCGGTATTTTCTTCCACTCGGCTTGGAGAAGACAGGTCAGTTCCTTCACCGATTTCGGACGGTGGGGGCACCCCTTAAGTCGACGGACGCTCCAACTCGTCCCAGATGTGCTCGATAGGGTTAAGGTTCGGGCTCTGCGCAGGCCAGTCCATTCGATTAACCCCATTGTCACCATACCAAGCCATGGTGGACCTCGCAACATGACAGGTGGCATTGTCATCCTGAAAGTAACATGGGTCCACCCCGTAAAACTGCCACAACGTAAGAAAGCGCATGGTCATCCAAAATGGTGCAGTAGGTCTCGGCGTTGAGTCTACCAGGAATTGCGACCAAGGGTCCCGTGTCATACCAGGAGAAACACCCCCATAGCATAATTCCACCGCCGCCGAACTTCACAGTTGGCACAATACATTCCGGCAGGAGGCGTTCTCCAGGCAGACGCCAAACCCAGAGCCTGACATCCGAACGGTACAGGGTGAACCTTGATTCGTCAGTCCAGTGAACCTGTTTCCACTGTTCAACGGTCCACTGTCGACGTTCTTTGCACCACGTTAGCCGAGCAGCGCTATTAGACTTGGTGATCAAAGGCTTGTGGGAGGCAGCACGTCCATGATAACCGAACAGATGGGCTTCCTTACGGATGGTATTCATCGAAAGAACACTCCCGGATACCTGTTGAAACTCCTCGCGGATGTGGACCATCGATTTGGTGCGGTTCTTCCGAATTTCTCTGGCCAGCACCCGTCGGTCTCTAACTCCCAGTTTTGTGGGTCTGCCGGGTCGGGGCACATTCGGACAGTCATCTCTCATCTTCCACTTGCCAATCACGTAGGCCACTGTCGATTTTGGGTACTTCAACTCGCTGCATATGTCACGTATGGATCGGCCATTTCTGTGATACCCTACGATTACACCTTTCTCGAAATCAGAGAGCTCCGAACTGCGTGGCATCCTGCATGCGACTGATGTTGCGTTGTTGTTTCCCACACGATATTTAACGGCGGCGGCCATGACGTGTGTCAGGACCGCAGATATCGTTGATTGCAGGGGTGTCCAATTACTTGTTGGTAGATAGTGTATTATACTAGGACAAGCCACCAACGGTAACCGATAACTGGGGTACAGTTGGCAAATTTTGAACGAAGCTATTGGAAAATCTAAGCTCATTAAGGAATGTATTATAACAAATTCTAAAAAAGGAACACGTAACATTTATGACTTTCAGAACAAAAGTACGAAACATTCTAAAAAAGAAATGCCTAAAAATTATCATGAACTACTTTCCTTCACGACTTCACGTTGGTTGTGATCAGGTTGCATGTAAACAAAGCGGAAAGACATACTCAGATCGGGAACCACGTTTTTTCATCAAGACTTAGGACTCACCGAACCGACAAGCAACGTCATTGACGCCATATTGCTGGCCTCGAGCGCAACTTCAGCAGTTACAGTTAGAAATGAAACAAAAGCAAAACAAAAAACCAAAAAACGAAAGGCTTACCGGTGCCAATTCTAACGTTTTTCTTGTGTCGACAATGTGCTCCGCTTCCTTTTTCATCATTTTTAATCAAAGTAATTTCAAATTGACGGCAAAATAACTAAAAAACTCGAGCAAATTGCGTTGTGAAAAATTGCGTCTATCGAATGTAAACAAATGTAATGGAATGTTCGCGCGTGTTTTTTAATTGAGAAAATCAATTATTAGTAACATGGGGTTGGTATCATGGTGATTGGTCGTGTGCTATAGGAATAATGACCATTAAAAAACGGACCAATTTTAATAATTTTAATTGAAATTCCTCAATGACACGGAATTTCGGGAATCGGAAAGCGTCAAAACCTGACCACGGACGATATCCAATCGTATACAGAAAATCATGGTGATCGTATGCGTCATCTCGTACCTATGTTCAAACAACTAATTGTACCGAGTCTCGTATAGAGAACGGATTTTTTCAATTATTAAAATTGGTCAGTTTTTCAATGGTCAGTATTTTTATACGGCGTGACCAATCACAATTATTCTAACCCCATGTCCCTCACCATGTCCTTGCCTTTCTCTGTGGCAAGTGTCACCGCGGTCGGCTGAAGATCTTTGGAGGAGATAGGTAACAACGACCCCTTCTCAAAACCCGAAAAAAACCCTTGAAATGCAAGTTTTTGGACGGTTATTCCTCAATGACACGGAATTTCGGGAATCGGAAGGCGTTAAAACATGACCATGGACGATGTCCAATCGCATGCAAAAAATCACGGTGATCGGATATGTCATCTCGTACCTATGCCCGAACAACTAATTGTCTCGAGTCTCGTAAAGGCAGCTTCGCTCAACTAGGACAAGCCGCCAACGGTAACCGATGACTCGGGTACAGTTGGCAAATTTTGAGCGTAGCTATTGCAAAATTTAAGCTCATTAATGTGTCTATTATAACAAATTCTAGAAAACGAACGCGTAAAATTAATGATTTCTTTTACGATCTATCAAACATGAAAAGGCTATATAAGTATTTTTTTTTAATTTTAATGTTCTTACTTCAGCGTTCTTAAGAGAAAATTTTAAACAAATATAAATATTGAGTGTGTCCAAAAGTAGAAGCTTCTCCAGCGTAATTATATACAATGCAACACTGGGATACACACTTCAATATGGCGGGGATAATTTTACGGCTGTCTCTTTATATTTTGGGAATGTTTTCTCTTCGAGATTTTTATTCGGGCACCCATAGTGAAATCCTAGATGAGCCACTAGTAGTAATACTGGGGACCCAAAATACTGGCCAGTCCCTGGAGCCCTGTCTCCTTAAATTGGTATCACATTAAACGAACCGAATGCAGCTTACAGTAGTGGCAGCAGGAGTGGGGGCGGATTGGCCCACCGGGACATTTCCCGGTGGACTCCTTCCGTATAATTTGTCTCTTTCTTTCTTAAAAGCGTTTTCAGTTCAGTTTTTTTTTTTTTTTTAATTGGAGGTTTAACGACCACCGTGAGCAACTCAATGGGCTATAAGCAGTCGGCCGTCCCTAATTTAGGGTCACTGGTTCCAGGTAAAGGAGAGAGTCAGTGCCGTAAGACAAACACAACATCCTTGCCTCACCGGGATTCGAACCCAGACCCCTTTCGGACGAATGATCAGAGGCCATCGCTTAGACCACTGCGCCACCGGGGCAGCTCCGTTGTTTTATTTAAACACATATAACGAAGTAAATTTCTCCGTCATTTTTATCCGCGCCAGGATTCGAACCCGGGTCCCCTCATTCCGGAATAAGTTGCTCTACCAATTGAGCCACGCGGACGTTTTATTCTGATTCCTATCTGCCTTTATGTCGTGTGCGTCCTTCTGGCAGGTACGTCACATCTCCTGGTACGTTACACACACAACTGAACCACAACACTTTCTTTATAAACAAAATACACGTAATGTAATTATAACAATCGGGGAAAAAGAAAAACTTCTATTCCGAATTAGGGGGGGAATCCCCTCACCAGCAGGCAACTGCTACAATCCCAACTACAATAGATGGGCCATGTGTGTGTTTGCGAACTTCCAGGTTCATTTAGTAGCTGAGGAACGAGAATGTATGTACCGTATGTTGCGGGAGGACGGGGGTATGTACAAGATGTTCTATATATTCCTCAAGGAAGCGGGTAGGGGAAGTTGATTTTATTCCCGTTGGTTGTAGGAGGCATTAGTGCTGTGCTTCTAAGAGCTGAGTTCGGGCTCAATTTTAAGAGCCTGAGTCCGAATTTTATATTGCAAGATAGAGCCCTGGCCCAAACGAGCCCGAAAACTGTGATTAATCTACTTAGGCATTAAAAATAATTCCTCTTCCAAACTTCCACTCCTTCCTCCCAGTGCAATTAACCGATGTCTTTCTCAACTGCGGAGTGGGGAAGAGATGTCTATCTATTTCTATAGTTTCTTTGACCATTCATTTCATTGTGAAATGTTTCGTGGGGCCCGGCATCAGGAAAAATCGGGAGGCACAACAATCAACGTATGTTAACAGCATTCGGGTGGGGGCTAAACAGGACTAAAAAATTTCACTACTTAGTTAAGTAGTGAAAATACTCACTCATGTTTGATAAAGTTGCAGAACAATGCTAGATAATGGTCGTTATGGGATGTATCATCATCATCATCATTGTCAACCATTATCAATCCACTGCTGGACGAAGGTCTCCCCAAGTTTCCTCCACAACGGTCTGTCTTGTGCCAGTCTCCTCCATGTCACCCCTGCATACTTTCGAATTTCATCCACCCATCTCCCATGTGGTCTTCTTCTGGGTCTTTTCCTGTCCCTTGGAATCCAATCTAAAATTTCGGCTGTCCATCGATGATCTGTCCTTCTGGCAGTATGTCCAGCCCATTGCCATTTCAGGGATTTAACTCTGATCATGATCTCTTCCACTCTTGTCATTTTTCGGATCCACGAGTTCCTCTTCTTATCTCTCCTGGTTACACCAAGTATGCACCTCTCCATGCCTCTTTGAGTTGTCTGCAGCCTTTGTATGTCTCTTTTAGTTAAGGTCCACGTCTCTGCACCATACGTAAGCACTGGAAGGATGCATTGATCAAACACTTTTCTTTTAAGACATAATGGCATATTGCTCTTGAAAATTATGCTGTTTCTTCCAAAAGCTCTCCAGGCAAGTTTTGTACGCCGATTAATTTCTTCATCAATGTGACCCTCACTTGATATCTGCTGTCCAAGATAAACGTACGTGTCTGTTATCTCCAGTTTTTCTCCATCAATCGATAAATCTTCATTTCTTGTAAAAGCATTGAACATCACTTTTGTCTTCTGAAAGTTCATTTTTAAATACCACTTCTTTACTCTTGTCAGCAAGTTCCTGGATCATACTCTGCAGCTCTGATGGGGTAGTTGCAAAAATGACTACGTCATCAGCAAAACGAAGGTGGGTTAGATAATCTCCATTAATCTTTATCCCCTTGTTTTCCCAGCTCAGCGACTGAAAATGGGATGTATACTATCCATTATATGACAACACAGAATTCAGAGTGAAAGCTAATAATATCAAGAACTTATTTTAAAATAACTGTAAGATTATTTGCGGAGGTGTTCATATTCGATCCCTTTCCCCCGAAATGTTCTACTTACGCTCCTTGTGATTGATAACTGACAAATGCTGCAGATGAATACATTTACGACGCCCTGCTGGCGCAGTGGTCGAAGCGATGGCTTCTGATCGTTCGCCCTAGATGGGTCCAGGTTCGAATCCCGGCGAAGCATGGATGTTGTGTTTGTCTTACGGCACTATCTCTCTCCGTTCCCTGGAACCAGTGGCCCTAAATTAGGGACGGGCGACTGCTTATAGCACAATAAGTTGCTCACGGTGTTCGTTAAACCACCAATTAAAAGAAAAAAAAAAAAAAGGCGTTTACGGAGATATCATTTCAACGTGAAGTTGCAAAATGTTTTGTTTACGTTATTTAGTAAGGCGCCTTTACAATAATACATAACCGCAGCATAAAAGCACGTTTTGTAATTGAAACACATACGAATATACACTGAGTGACCACTTTATTATGACCCCCCCCCCCTCAGTACTTCGTTGGGCCACCTTTTGCCTTTAATACTGCGTCGATTCTTCGTGGCATGGACTCCAAGAGATTTTGATAGGTGGTTTCTGGAATCTGAGACCATGCTTGATGAATAGCACTTTCCAGGAGTGTGAGGTTGCAGGATTGTGGATCCAGCTGTCTGATGCCTCGTTCAACTTCATCGCACAAATTCTTAATGGGTTTGAGATCTCGAGATTGTGGGGGCCACCTCAGCAAACTAAACTCACCGGCATGTTCCTGAAACCAATCCTGTACAATGCTTGCACTATGGCAGGACGCATTATCTTGTTGAAAGTAGCCATCGCCATTGGGATAAACCATCCACATGACAGGATGCACTTGGCCTGCAACGATGTTTAGATATCATGTGCCAGTCAGACGTTGATCCACAAGAATTAAAGGGCCCAAAGCATGCCAGGAAAACATTCCCCAAACCATAACGTTGCCTCCACCAGCTTGAAGGGTTGTAGAAATGCATTTGGGGTCCATGCTTTCGTGCGGTTTCCGCCAAATTCTCACTCGGCCATCGGCATGGTACAACTGAAAACGTGATTCATCGGACCACATAATTTGTTTCCAATTATCGACTGTCCAATCCTTGTGCTCCTGTACGAACTGGAGACGTTTTCTCTTGTTAACTGCAGACAGCAAAGGTGTTCGAACAGGCCTTCGGCTGCCATATCCCATCCGATGCAGTGTACGGCGAACAGTGCGTGCAGAGATCATTTGAGGGGAACCTTGATTAAGATGGTCTGTAATTTGCTGCACTGTTGTCCTTCTGTTGTCTGTTACCAGTCTGGACACTCTCCGTTCAGCCCGAGCAGTCACTAGTCGATGACGACCACACGTTGCACGTAGAGACCGTGTTTTTTGGCTGACAGTCCAGTCTTTAAACCCTTTAACAACAGCTGCTATGGAACATTTCACGAATGCGGCGGTTTCGGTGATACTCACTCCATGGCTCCGAGCTCCTACAATCATTCCCACGTTGAAAGTTCGTCAAATCGCATTTTTTACCGATCTCGTCACCCAAAAATCACTTCTACAACTGTCGCAAGCACTAAGCTTTCCCTTCTTATACTAGCCTCGCCTTCTGGTGGCAACAGCGTACAGCCAAAGCTAATTTACTTAAAACTGTCAGGTGGTCATAAGAAAGTGGCCACTCAGTGTATGATCACTAAATTAAGAATATGCTTGCCACGATATTTAAAAATCTTTAAATTTCTAACTGTGATTGCCCACAATAGAAAAATTACAAAAATTGCAGTACAAATAGAGAATTTTACAGTGTAAAAGTTCTGTATTTTTTTTTTTTTCATTTATTTAAATCGGAAAATCATGTCTTATGCGAAAGGATTTTTGGTACAACTCCAACATAATTTTGGCAGTAGCAATTCTCTCTCTCTCTCTCCCTCTCTCTCTCTCTCTCTCTCTCTCTTTCTCTCTCTCTCACTCAAATATTTACTGGAATTTCAGCCCACTTCGTTGAAAATTTAAGAACTGGAAGCTCAAAGGTACGAAAATCAAGATTATTTTACGATCTGTCAAACATGAAAAGGCTATATAAGCAATTTTTTTTTTAATTTTAATGTTCTTACTTCAGCGTTCTTAAGATAAAATTTTAAACAAATATAAATATTAAGTGTGTCAAAAATTAGAGGCTTCTCCAGCGCAATTACATACATAACTAACTAAACTACCGATTTAAACCTGGTTATTTGCTTTTTCCACGTCGGTTAAGTGAGTTTACCATGATATTTAAATACAGTGGATCCCGCTTAAGAAGTTTTCGTCGGGACGAAGCGAGGAAAACTTCTTAAGCGGGAAGTGTCTGATTGGGTTTTGTAAGACTGTAGCGATTAAAAATGTTGCGTAGATTAAATCCAGAAATTACATTTTAGTTAATTTTAAAGTAACATAAAAAATTTCACAACTCACCTATTTAAACTTGAATATGAGGATTGAAAGTTACATTTATTATGCTACAGGATTACAAAAATACTAATCTAAAACCGTTTGTTTCTTCCTTTTTTTCCGCTAGATTCACAAAGTACGTATCCATTTCCTTCAAATTTCTCATTATGTCCGCTGGAACACGTTCGTGGGTTTCAATAAAGCGGCGAAAAGTTTCTAATGCTTTACCAGCTTCAGCTGAAGTTGGAATTGGCCAGCACTCATCTTTTTGAGTTTGTTTCTGGTTCATCGTCCTTTTGCGTTTCGATGTCGCAAATATCGTCGATATTTTGCATTTCAAAAGTGGGAACATCTTTGTCAACGTTTACAAACTCTTCAAAGGAAGATTTGAAGTTTAGCTTTTTTGCAAACTTTTCCAAGCTTTATTGTTGTCATGACTGTTTTCTTTATCAGAAAAACTAAGCTCATCAGCGTTGAAACCAGCTTTCCTGAAGCAATTTGTGATTGTTAAAGATGATACTTTTTTCAACGAAGAAACAATAAAATGCATAGCACCTAATAAATTCAATTTCAGTGTGCATCTGGTGTAACTTGAGTCTGATTCAAGCTTCTGCAGTAGCCAATAAACTAAACGTTTCCTGTAGAACTGTTTCATGGTTTTAATTATTCCTTGGTCCATTGGCTGTAGCATTGAAGTCGAGTTAAGTGGCAGAAAAACTACTTTTACATTTTCCAGATGATCCATGTTCTTTGGATGGGCTGTGCAATTATCCAAAAATAAGAAAACTTTTCTATTTTCTTTCTTATTTTTTTTTTTTTTTGATTGGAGGTTTAACGACCACCGTGAGCAACTCAATGGGCTATAAGCAGTCGCCCGTCCCTAATTTAGGGTCACTGGTTCCAGGGAAGGGAGAGAGCCAGTGCCGTAAGACAAACACAACATCCATGCCTCACCGGGATTCGAACCCGGACCCCGTTCGGACGAATGATCAGAGGCCATCGCTTAGACCACTGCGCCACCGGGGCGGCCTATTTTCTTTGCCCATTTTTTTCTGACACTTCATTAAAAAGTCTTCAAAAATCTGAACTGTCATCCATGCGTTTTTGCTATTTCTGCAATTGCATGGAAAAGTTTTCACATTTTTGAAGCACCTCGGATTCTTCGATTTTCCAATGACCAATAAAGGCAACTTTTCTGTTCCATCCCTATTAGCTCCTACCAGAACTGTCAATCTTGCTTTATTTACTTTAACTCCGTGGCTGCTATCTCCTGTGAAAGAGTAGGTTTTGTCAAGAATAAGGTTATAAAACAAAGCACACTCGTCAGCGTTGAAAACATCTTTTTGCTTCGTATGCTGATAACAGTTCTGGTAAAACATTAGATTTCCAATCATCCACTTCACCGAAGTTAACACTTTTTGATTCTCCACAAACAGTTTTATAAGTGAGTCCTGCTCTTTTCCTAAAACGGTCGATCCGTCCATTAGAAGGATTAAATTCAACATTTAATTTCTTGGAAATCTCTTCTGCCTTCTCACGAAGAATTGTCCCGTTAATCGGAATGTCAGCGTTTCTTGCTTATTTAAACCACACAAGAAGTTTTTCTTCGACATTCTCGTATTTACCCGTTTTAATCTTTTTGATTTTTAATGAATGGGAAGCATTTGCAAGCACAGTGTCCCGTTTTGCTACTATACCGTTGTGACGAGTAAATTTATTTCTTTTGCTATCTGCACCCTAGAAATGCTGGCTTTCATCAACTTTCGTAATAATGTTTCGTTTCTCAACCACAGATAAAGCTTTTCTTTTGATGCCTTTAGACGCCATATTTCTAGCTACGCATTTCAGTAATAAAACTAAACGTTTAACCCCACGTATGCAAGGTGCAACATCTGAGCCTAACTCTGACAGAATGACTAACTTTTAGCAAGTGTTTCCTTTCCCAGCCTTTTCCCAGCCCCAAATATGATAAAGCGATTATGATACACAAAGGGCAGACGCAAGAACTCTGACAGAATGACTAACTTTCAGCAAGTGTTTCCTTTCCCAGCCCCAAAGATAAGGCGATTGTGATACACAAAGAGCAGACGCAAAAGAAGTGGGGGAGTAAACATGACCCCCTGCGTTGACCGTAGGAAGCCGGCAGGGGCTTCACTTACTACATGTACGGGGAGAACAAAGAAACGTTTCCTCCCAACTTCTTTGACATGCACTTATCTGCTGGAGGAATTCCAAAATCATATGTTTTTACTTAGAGACTTGTGGCACTTACAACTTCCTAAGCGGGAAAACTTGAAACATCGTTACTTCTTAAGTGGGAAAAATTAACATTAGCACTAGGGAAAAAAATCGGAACTCTGAAAATAAAACTTCTTAAGTGGGATCCACTGAATCTTGAAATTTCTAACAGTGATTGTCCACAACAGAAAAATTGCAGTACATCAATTTTTCTGCAGTAAAATCTTGGCATGAGCCGATGAAAATTTTCCCGCAACACCCACTTCAATTTAAGGATGACGGGTGTACTTTTTACCCCCCCCTCCAGTGTTATGCTTGCCACTGTTTCCAGAGCAACTGTACTTTTTGTTTTGTTATTTAAATTTAAAAAAAGTGATTTTCAGTTGTGATACAATAGTACCGCAGAACTACAACCGAACGGGCCCATTTGCAAAAATTGTCCCGTGCTCTCTTGCGACTGCCAATCCGCCCCTGAATTTTATAGTGCACTAATAAAATTACCGATTTGAAGATTAGAAATTGAAGAGCCAATCGAATGACTGATAAGCCAAGAAATAAGAGACACGGCGAAAGCAATACGCCAACACTTCAAACTTTACCAGCCCTATGGAATGCGAAAAGCCGCGTGGCGCAGTGGTCTAAGGCGATGGCCTCTGATCATTCGTCCGAAAGGGGGTCCGGGTTCGAATCCCGGTGAGGCATGGATGTTGTGTTTGTCTTACGGCACTGGCTCTCTCCCTTCCCTGGAACCAGTGACCCTAAATTAGGGACGGGAGACTGCTTATAGCCCATTGAGTTGCTCACGGTGGTCGTTAAACCTCCAACAACAAAAAAATAAAATGTGAAAGCGACCATTGCGGCCTGCGTAATTCTCACTGAGGTTAACGGTTAGATCATCATCGAATGGAGAGGTTATTTGAATGGCATCCCAAAAAACAAGAGAAGTCTGGGTCTGCACATTGCATAAGACATGCGGGGCAAGCAAGGAGGGCCGCGGTGGTTTAAACGCTGCTTTCTGATAGTTGGTCCGAGTGGGCCCGGGCTCGAATCCCGGATGAAGCATGGGTGGTGTGTTAGCCTTATGGCACTGTCTCTGATCCTTCCCTGAAACCAATGGCCCTAAATTCGGGAAAGGCGTCTGCCTGTACCACTTGGAGTTGCTCACGGTGGCCGTTAAGCCCCTTCCCCCAAGTAGCTAAACAAGGAGGATTAGGGCGGGTACGATGCCGAAGGGAGGAGAGTCAGAACTCGGTCCATGCCCTGCGACTCGCGTCATCCAGAAAATCCCGTTACTATGCGATTGTATTACACGCTTTGGTTTTTTTTTTTTTTTTTTGATTGGAGGTTTAAGGACCACCGTGAGCAACTCAATGGGCTATAAGCAGTCGCCCGTCCCTAATTTAGGGTCACTGGCTCCAGGGAAGGGAGAGAGCCAGTGCCGTAAGACAAACACAACATCCATGCCTCACCGGGATTCGAACCCGGACCCCCATGCTTTGGTATGAAGACAAAAATGACTTTACAAAGATGGGTTCGGTATTAGAAGAACATAGTACTCCATTATTCTGAATTTTTATTTAAATACCAAAAAATATTGCTTATAGCCCATTGAGTTGCTCATGGTGGTCGTTAAACACCCCCCCCAAGAAAAAAGTTCCAGGGAAGGGACATAACCAACGCCATAAAACAAGCACATGAACTTTCCTCATTCGGGATTCTGGTTGATGTGCAAAAGCTTGGAAACTCTTATTTTTGTTCTACGCCAAGATATTCGGATTATTAATATAATTATACTATTTTGACCACCATAAGCTGACGTCCGTCCTGAATTTAGGAGCTCTAGCTCTAGGGAAGGGAGAGAGCCAATGCCATAAGATAAACAAACCACCCATGCTTCATCCGGAATCTGTAGTCACGTACCCTTTTTCGATTTTTGTATAAAGTCCAAAAATACCCATTCCATATTTAAGGCTGTTAATTGTAGGTAGGACACAGTGAGAATAAAACCGTTGCAAAACTAGATGAACTTGGATCTGTGGCCATTTGCAATGTCCTTACCGAGGAATTCGTGAACAACAAAACGTCAGCTAACGTAACAATGAAGACGTCACGTGATATGACAAGCCAATGAAATTGGAGACACTATGGGATTTCAAATAAAAGGAACGAAGAATTCGATAAAGCGAGACGTTGTGGAAGCTCGAGTGAAAAAAACGCAAATATTTTGAAGACTTCACCAAATATTTCAAGCGTAAGATGGATTCTAGTAAGTATTCGGTAAGTATGGACATTTTTTATAAAGTTTGTAAAAGTACATGCTTTGTTCTTTTAGGTTCCGCAGCAGCATATTTAGTTTGGAGCGTGGCGAAGGAAATGGCGGATGACAGGCGCGAGGAACCCCAGGTAGCCATCCAGGAAGATCAACGAGAGGATATTCACCTAATAGCAACAGGAGCCGGAGACGGATGGTGGGTAAACGTCTAAAGAAACCCCTAAGGTAAGTATTTCTGTATAACGAGGAAGAGGTAAGTATGACACAAAATGGCGGCTGTGTGGAACAAAACTTCAAAATGGCCAGCGATATTGTTGAAGGATTTCAAATTCTGAACTTAGTATGTTCAGATGTATTTGATACATAAATGTTGTAAATAAAACAGTTTTTTGTAAATAAAGTAAACTTCACAATGTAAACTTTTGACATGATGTATATACGTTATTTTTTTTTTTTTTTTTTTGATTGGAGGTTTAACGACCACCCTGAGCAACTCAATGGGCTATAAGCAGTCGCCCGTCCCTAATTTAGGGTCACTGGTTCCAGGGAAGAGAGAGAGCCAGTGCCGTAAGACAAATACAACATCCATGCCTGACCGGGATTCGAACCCGAACCCCTTACGGACGAATGATCAGAGGTCAACGCCTTAGACCACTGCGCCACCGGGGCGGCCCCGTCCCTAATTTAGGGTCACTGGTTCCAGGGAAGGGAGAGAGCCAGTGCCGTAAGACAAACACAACATCCATGCCTCACCGGGATTCGAACCCGGACCCCGTTCGGACGAATGATTAGAGGCCATCGGTTAGACCACTGCGCCAGCGGGGCGGCTATATACGTTATGATATATTACTAACGATTAGTTATCAACATTAAGTTTTGAAGTTTCCGAAGTAACCAACGTTGCTGTTTCATTTAATATTTGTTACATTTTAGTTTGTTTTGGTTCTTCGGATCGTTTCGCCTTTATTTCCTGCAGCTATTTATTCACTTGATATGCTGCAAAACTCGTTTAACAAATTTTTTTTTTTTTTTTTTTTTTTTTTTTCGTAATTTAGGTGACATTTAGTTTGCTTGTTCAATTTTTTGCATACATTGTCTCTCAGTTATGTGATTTCATAGTTCTTCCACTGTTGCCGAGTATCAAAGATGATAGGAATGGATATTTCTATGTGGCGGAGACGATGACAAAGCAGATGTTCGCGCTTTTACCACGTAAGAAGAGGAAAGAAAAGAACCCGTAAAACAACAGGGCGTTTTAAAAGATAAGCAGAGCGATATGATGGAAAAAGGATAATAAAGTAGCTTCATACTTTTTTTTTTTAAGCTTGGGAAAAGGTAGTCTTTCAATTACAAACGCTTTCATGTAGTTCGCGTGTATCGCTGCGCCATGTTTAAACACAGCCGGCTTACATCCGCCGTCAAGGACCAAACGAATTAGTTCACGATGCATTTATGTGAACTTCTGTTAGAATAGATTAGACTCTGTAATGACTCGGATTTTCTGAATGGCGTAAAATTGGCAATGTATCTTATGAATAAAAATCATCAAATAATTTAAAAAAAATAATTGAACGGACGTTTGCGTGTGTGCGAAAAAGCGGCATTTAGATACTTTTGGGGGTTAATTATATGTATTCGATGTACAGGGGAGTGGGAAAATGATTACGAAGGACATCTAATAACAGATTGCTAATCACCTGTACAGTTGTTCAGCGCTTTCCAAAATTAGTATGCGTAGTTCCTTTTGGCTGAAGGTAAGTGGAAACCAGCCGCCAAACAGGACCCCATGGGTAACGTTTAACTAAATGAAACGTGCGTTTTGTTAACATTCTGTATTTAGTATAAAACTAACATTTTTTTATGTATAAATGAGATTCGTATTACAATTAAAAGTCAAAATTACCTGGGTCTGCAAAAATTGTCTGCATACAATTTACGCGTAGCTCGTTGATGGTGGGTGTGACCGGTTCTATGCACACATGGCGCAGCGGTACACGCGAATTTGTGAACTATGCATTGTAAACAGAAAGACCACAAGACAACTCTGAAAAGCAAAACACGGCAGATAGGAAAGATTTAAGGGCAAGAAGCCCGAGGGGGGGGGGGGCGTGCACGATTTCTGATGACAATCACTGGAAGAAAGATTGTGTCACAGTTAGGAATATAAAGTACATTTAGGAAAGATGTGGAGAGATGAAAATGAAATATCAGTAATCGGAGAAGCGTACAAATCAGAAAGAAAATGGTTGTGAAGAAAGGTTCACAAGAGAATACAGGTCAAGGGAAGGCATCTCCTAAAATATTAAGTTACAAAAAAGTCTTGTGTATGAAGAAATCTGGATAGAATCAGTTATGTTTCAAATTGTGCTCATTTGATGATATAAAACGAAAACAGCAACCAAAGGAACTGACTAGGAAAGGAATGCAGTTTAACAGGGTAATGTCAGATGAATAAATATAGCTAGCACGATGGAAGGAAACCTGCCAGAAAAGATTGGTTGAAGAGGGCGGAGGATTACTCAACATCTTTATGTCGAACATACGCAGAATGAAACAACAGGGTGAGGAAAGGTTGGCTGTAGGGGAGGAGGAGGCCAATATAGCATGGGAATGCGAGACAAACATGTTAATCATTTGGAGTGTGAAACATTTGTTTCGGATTATGCTCATTTGATGATATAAAAGGAAAACAGCAAACAAAAGGACCAGGAAAGGAATGCAGTTTAACAGGGAAATGTCAGATGAATGAATATAGCTAGCAAGAGGCAAGGAAGACTACAAGAAAAGTTTGGCTGTAGAGGGCGGAGGATTACTCAACATGTTTATGTCGAACATACCCAGAATGAAACAACAGGGTGAGGAAAGGTTGGCTGTAGGGGAGGAGGAGGAGGAGGCCAATAAAACATGGGCATGTGAGACAAACAAACATGATAATTACTTGGAGCATGAAGCACTTATGCTTCAAAATGTACTCATTTGATGACATAAAAAGAAAACAGCAAGCAAAAGAAACGGACAAGGAAAGGAAGGCAGTTCAGCAAGGTCATGTCAGATGTATGTATCTAGCAGAATGGAAAGCAAAGGATGAGCAAAGTTTGGCTGCAGAGCGAGGAGGCTTTCTTAACAAGGTTATGTCAAACATGCCCAAAGTGAAAGAACAGGGTGAGGAAAGGTTGGCTGTAGGGGAGGAGGAGGCCAATATAGCATGGGAATGTGAGACAAACATGTTAATCATTTGGAGTGTGAAACAGTTGTTTCGGATTATGCTCATTTGATGATATAAAAGGAAAACAGCAAACAAAAGGACCAGGAAAGGAACGCAGTTTAACAGGGTAATGTCTGATGAATGGATATAGCTAGCACGATGGAAGTAAAGCTGCGAGAAAAGTTTGGCTGTAGAGGGCGGAAGCTTACTCAACATGTTTATGTCGAACATACCCAGAATGAAACAACAGGGTGAGGAAAGGTTGGCTGTAGGGGAGGAGGAGGAGGCCAATATACACTATCTACCAACAAGTAATTGGACACCTGTGATAGCAAAGGAAAACGAAGTTTATTCACCTTCAATAGTTGGTGGAGCCTCCACGAGCGGCGATTGCAGCTGCGACGCTCCGGGGCATACTCTCAACCGGGCGTTGTACGACGGCTAGTGGTATTTTCTTCCACTCGGATTGGAGAAGACAGGTCAGTTCCTTCACCGATGTTGGACGTTGGGGACACCCCTTAAGTCGACGCTCCAACTCGTCGTAGAGGTGCTCGATAGGGTTAAGGTCCGGGCTCTGCGCAGGCCAGTCCATTCGATTAACCCCATTGTCACCATACCAAGCCATGGTGGACCTCGCAACATGACAGGTGGCATTGTCATCCTGAAAGTAACATGGTCCACTCCGTAAAACTGCCACAACGTAGGAAGCGCATGGTCATCCAAAATGGTGCAGTAGGTCTCGGCGTTGAGTCTACCAGGAATTGCGACCAAGGGTCCCGTGTCATACCAGGAGAAACACCCCCATAGCATAATTCCACCGCCGCCGAACTTCACAGTTGGCACAATACATTCCGGCAGGAGGCGTTCTCCAGGCAGACGCCAAACCCAGACCCTGACATCCGAACGGTACAGGGTGAACCTTGATTCGTCGCTCCAGAGAACCTGTTTCCACTGTTCAACGGTCCACTGTCGACGTTCTTTGCACCACGTTAGCCGAGCGGCGCTATTGGACTTGGTGATCAAAGGCTTGTGGGAGGCAGCACGTCCATGATAACCGAGCAGATGGGATTTCTTACGGATGGTATTCATCGAAAGAACACTCTCAGATGCCTGTTGAAACTCCTCGCGGATGTGGCCCATCGATTTGGTGCGGGTTTTCCGAATTTCTCTGGCCAGCACCCGTCGGTCTCTAACTACCAGTTTTGTGGGTCTGCCGGGTCGGGGCACATTCCGACAGTCACCTCTCATCTTCCACTGGCCAATCACGTAGGCCACTGTCGATTTTGGGTACTTCAACTCGTTGGAAATATCACGTATGGATCGGCCATTTCTGCGATACCCGACGATTAACCTTTCTCGAAATCAGAGAGCTCCGAACTGCGTGGCATTTTGCATGCGACTGGTTGCGTTGTTTCCCACACGACATTTAACGGCGGCGGCCGTGACGTGTATCAGGACCACAGATATCGTGATTGCAGGGGTGTCCAATTACTTGTTGGTAGATAGTGTAGCATGGGCATGTGAGACGAACATGTTAATCATTTGGAGTGTGAAACACTTGTTTCGGATTATGCTCATTTGATGATATAAAAGGAAAACAGCAAACAAAAGGATCAGGAAAGGAATGCAGTTCAACAGGGTAATGTCAGATGAATGAATATAGCTAGCACGATGGAAGGAAAACTGCGAGAAAAATTTGGCTGTAGAGGGCGGAGGCTTACTTAACATGGTTATGTCGAACATACCCAGAATGAAACAACAGGGTGTGGAAAGGTTGGCTGTAGGGGAGGAGGAGGCCAATATAGCATGGGCATGTGAGACAAACATGTTAATCATTTGGAGTGTGAAACACTTGTTTCGGATTATGCTCATTTGATGATATAAAAGGAAAACAGCAAACAAAAGGACCAGGAAAGGAAAGCAGTTTGACAGGGTAATCTCAGATGAATGAATATAGCTAGCACAATGGAAGGAAAACTGCAAGAAAAGTTTGGCTGTAGAGGGCGGAGGCTTACTTAACATGGTTATGTCAAACATACCCAGAATGAAAGAACAGGGTGAGGAAAGGTTGGCTGTAGGGGAGGAGGAGGCCAATATAACATGAGCATGTGAGACAAACATGTTAGTTATCTGGAGTATGAAACTTATGTTTCAGACCATGCTCATTTGATGATATAAAACGAAAACAGTTACCAAAGGAACTGACTAGGAAAGGAAAGCAGTTTGACAGGGTAATCTCAGATGAATGAATATAGCTAGCACAATGGAAGGAAAACTGCAAGAAAAGTTTGGCTGTAGAGGGCGGAGGCTTACTTAACATGGTTATGTCAAACATACCCAGAATGAGAGAACAGGGTGAGGAAAGGTTGGCTGTAGGGGAGGGGAGGCCAATATAACATGAGCATGTGAGACAAACATGTTAGTTATCTGGAGTATGAAACTTATGTTTCAGACCATGCTCATTTGATGATATAAAACGAAAACAGTTACCAAAGGAACTGAGTAGGAATGGAAAGGAAGGCAGTTAAACAGAGTCATGTCAGATGAATATATCTAGCAGAATGGAAAGAAAAGAGTGAGAAATGTTTGGCTATAAAGCAGAGAGGAGGCTTGCTTAAGAGGATAGGATGTGAAACATACCCAGAATGAAAGAACAGGGTGAGGAAAGGTTGGCTGTAGGGGAGGAGGAGGCCAATATAACATGAGCATGTGAGACAAACATGTTAGTTATCTGGAGCATGAAACTTATGTTCAGACCATGCTTATTTGATGATATAAAACGAAAACAGTTACCAAAGGAACTGACTAGGAAAGGAAAGCAGTTTGACAGGGTAATCTCAGATGAATGAATATAGCTAGCACAATGGAAGGAAAACTGCAAGAAAAGTTTGGCTGTAGAGGGCAGAGGCTTACTTAACATGGTTATGTCAAACATACCCAGAATGAAAGAACAGGGTGAGGAAAGGTTGGCTGTGGGGGAGGAGGAGGCCAATATAACATGGGCATGTGAGACAGACGTGTTCATTATTTGGGGTGTGATGATGAAATTTGGTAAAATTAACTGCATGTAAAAAACCTGGTATATCTGAAACCAGTACGAATGAGAATCAGAGAAAAAGGAACACAATGAAGAAACGTAAGTTTTATGAAAAAGATAATTAGTTACAGAAGATTAAGTTAAAATTGGAATGAAAAGATGAACAATACCACACAATTCTGATTTTAAAATGTTTTGTTTGTTTGTAAAAAAAATCTGGTGTCATATTTTGATATTTGAAGTTACCATATATTTGGGAGAAGAAACACTACTATAAGAAATTTCCAGTCCCTAATTTGCATTTTATCGAGGACTAGAACCCAGGCCGAATAGTCGAAATGTATGCCTCTGACCAATTGGGCAGTTATTTGAAGTTTCTTTGTAATTGAAAGAATAGAACATTTTATCTCCAAACTTTAGTTATGAAAACTTTTACAGAAACCTATAGATTTATAACTATAATTTTACAAAAAAAAAAAAAAAAGTGCGTCAATTACTTAAATACAGTAGATTCTGGTTAATTGGGGCTGCCATTTATTTGGGATAATTCTTGAACATTCCAAATTAGCTCTTTAGGATAACGCTTTGCTTAACTGGGGCAGGCTTAATTGGGTCAAAGTGTTCTAACCCCAACATGTCCCAATTAACCAGAATCAACTGTATTGGTCAATTAAAAAGGAAAACTCTGCTTTAGGAGGGAGGGCAATGGCCCCAGCTGCCTTGCTGGATCTGCTATTGACCTGATTTGAATTGCCACTTTTCCTGCAAAAGAAAGGATGAAGGTAAATCTTTTAACATTTTTCAATGTACACCATGTTTCCTTCATTCAGAAAACTTGAAGGGAACATGGTGTACAGTAAAAAATATTAAAAGATTTATATCCCGACCATGTTATTTAAAATATTTCTTCAGAGAAATTCGTTTCCCAATTTCATCCAACAGAAGAAATATATGATGTATTTCCAAGGATGAAGACAAATTTAGTGAAGGATACACAGATAGGAACACATACCTGTTTCTACAGTGATACTTCATGAGACTATGTTAACTTATTTTTCACTGCTTTGCTGGAATTCGTATTTTAAAAAAATGCTCATGGGATCATCACATCTCTGAAACGTTGAATCCATTAAAATCTAGAGAGCAATAACTAGCAGGACCGTAGCAAGTTTTTTTTATCTAGGAGGTCGGGACTTGAAATTACAACCCTTTGAGTTACACTCAAATAATACATGGTTTTTACTTTCTCACACACCACCATTATAGGTAAGTAATATTATCGTTCAAAAATCGCATTTCAGGTTTTTGACATAATTTTATTCAAAATGTAAAAATTAAGTAAATACCCAAGAACCACAGGTTGTAAATACCAACTAAAGCTTACACATTATGTGAATGACGACAATACAACACCCCCACAGAAGCGCAGAACAAATGACTATAGGATAGTGAACGTAACAATAGGAAGAAGTTTTAGGGATAGGGCTTGGAAACATTTCGTTCAAGGTTAAAACGCTCAGAACTTTCTGCGACAGAGCACAGATGATTAATTAGCTCTTCATCCTAACATGTTTGGAAAGGTCGCGGATGTTAGGCATATCAGCATATTGTTTTCTAAATCTTCATTCACTGTTTTGAAAAATTCCTCTCATGGATACGAGATGTTCAGAGCTCACAGTGTACGTTACTCTGTAGCCTGGTTAACTGCATGGACTACTGTATAACACTAACCAAAATCCTTAAAAAGATAATACTGAAGGATGTAACTTTTTTTGTTACAGTTTCTATTTTACACTGAAGAGCAATTGAATTAGATACAGCTGGCATGATGCAAATGTGGCGCTGTGGGCGGCCCTGTAAACGGAAATGACATGACGTATGCAGTGATGCGATGGGAATCGGTAAGAGTCAGACGTAGTATGGGTAAGACGAAGGATCTAAGCGCAATTTATTGCGGGCAAAATGTCGGGGCCCGACGAATGGGTCACTCCATCTCGGAAGTCGTGCAG
Source organism: Macrothele yani (assembly GCA_039090855.1). Taxonomy (NCBI): domain Eukaryota; kingdom Metazoa; phylum Arthropoda; class Arachnida; order Araneae; family Macrothelidae; genus Macrothele; species Macrothele yani. The sequence goes on along the minus strand of CM077001.1, from coordinate 34,516,200 downwards.
GCACTGGGATTTTCACGAGCCACTGTGTCACGGTTGCACCGTGAGTACATCGAATCCGGTAAAAATATCCCTGCAAGGGCCAACTGCCGTGGACAACAGCGTGTGGATGAGCGGGGTCATCGTCTGCTAGCTCGCATTGTAACAGCGGATAGACGGGCCACAGTGCAAGAAATCACTCGGCAATTTAACGCTGGTGCACAAAAACGTGTAAGCAGCCACACAATCCAGAACCATCTCCTCGCTATGGGGTACAAAAGCCATCATCCCGCGAGGGTACCGCTGCTGACCGCACATCACAGGGTGCAAAGATTAGCATGGGTGCAGGAACATCGCCACTGGACCTTAGACATGTGGGAAAATGTTGCCTGGATTGATGAGTCGAGATTCGCGTTGGTACATGCGGATGGCAGGATACGAGTACGGCGCAAACCACATGAAGCAATGAATCCTTCTTGCCAGCAGGGTACTCTTCAAGCTGGTGGGGGTGGCATTCTCGTCTGGGTACTGTTTACAAGGACTGAAATGGGACCTCTGGTATGTGCGACATCGTCCCTCACAAGTCAACATTACCGGGATATCCTGGATGACCATTTGCTTCCGTTTGTGCGTCTTCAACATCCCACTTGGGACCTCATCCTGCAAGAAGACAATGCACCGTGCCATTGCTCCCGAATTGTATCTGAATGGTTGGATAAACACTCCACTGACGTGACCTCGCTTCCTTGCCCAGCTAGGTCACCTGACCGCAATCCCATAGAGCACATCTGGGATGCCATCGAGAGAGATGTTCGAGGTTCTGACCCCCTCCATCAAATCTTCGTGAACTGTGGGAGCTTGTTCAGGAGTCATGGATACGTATGGCTTCCAAACGCTTCCGGTGTCTTGTCGAGTCCATGCCAAGACGAATCGCCGCCGTCATCAGGGCGGAAGGTGGTGCTACACATTACTAGACAGGTATCTCTAATTCAATTGCTCTTCAGTGTATACATACCCCAGAGCATGAATTAATTTACACCCTTGAAATGACCATTCTGGGAGGGCGGATGCCCTCCCAGTAGCTACAGCCTTGATAACTAGTATGTTTCATGTCGATCCATATTAAGTGAAGGCTGTCGTTAAGCAAATGGCAAGGGGCAAATAAAACTGATTTAAAAAAAAAAAAAAAAAGAGGTTCAGTACATATAATGCATAGTCTACGACAAAACAGCATCCCAACAAAAACTGGTTAACTTTTTTTTTTTTTATGGGATTTATCTAGGTAAAGTTTCACTTTTCTGCAAATTTTTGGAGAGAACTCAAAGAACAAAAACTGTTTTTTATCCAGTGAAGGCTTATTGTTTTTCTTAATGAAAATGCCAAGTGTGAAATTTATTTTACTTTTCAAAATCTCATTAACAAATTCCTGATTTAGGAGTTTTCTTGATTCCCATCCCCTATACTCATTCTGGTGGTTTTTTCTTCCTTTACTGAAGTAATATTTCTACTGAAATGTAAAACCATAGCTGGCTCTAGAAGTATCACCACACTGGGTGCCACGGTCAACTTTTTTATTTATTTATTTTATTTGTGAGATGTTAAAGTATATTAGAAAAAAACATCAACTAAAAACCTTGTGAGTTACTGTAATTCAAGACTATGAGCGATGAATAACTGAGACAAAAGGCCTCACTGTCACAGAAGCAATCCAAATAATCACAGTGTTGTTACAATTAAAAGAAAAAAAGTGTTTCTGGCATTTTCCTTGGGATGAATAATAATGTGTGCAACTGTTAATTTATATTGTATTATATCTTTCATATGTGGCCAGAAAACTATACAATCCAGCGCAAATGTTTGTGTGTATGTGTGTGTGAGGTGGGGGTCAACAAATATTGTACCAGGCACCACAATGGTGCCAACCCTGTGTAGAATGTCGACAATATATTAAGAAATGAGAGGTACACTTTCTTCTTCGGTTTCTTATTAACCTTTTCACTACCAACTTTATATTTTTAATAAATGTACAACCTTATTGTGTTTTTGTTTCAAGAAGCACTTAATTTATATGTTGACTAAAAATAGGAATTGTTCCCAAAAGAGGGAACTGGAAGAGGGGATAGGTGTCCCATTGGTAGTTTTAGGTGGGACATATCTGTCCCAGTTGTATATATACAGGAATCTATAACAATACTACATACTTATTCCTTTCACAAAGGATGTTAAATATTTATCCACCTGTGTTTCAATATTTGTACAAGTATGAAGTTTCCCTGTATTTTAGTATGTTCTGGAATATATATGTCCCTATGATAGTGAACCAGGAGAGATAAGAAGAGGAACACGTGGATCCGAAAAATGACAAGAGTGGAAGACATCATGATCAGAGTTAAATCCCTGAAATGGCAATGGGCTGGACATACTGTCAGAAGGACAGACCATCGATGGACAGCTGAAATTTCAGATTGGATTCCAAGGGACAGGAAAAGACCCAGAAGAAGACCACATGGGAGATGGGTGGATGAAATTCGAAAGTATGTGGGAGTGACATGGAGGAGACTGGCACAAGACAGACCGTTGTGGAGGAAACTTGGGGAGACCTTCGTCCAGCAGTGGATTGATAATGGTTGACAACGATGATGATGGTAGTGAAAGGGTTAATGATACATAAAAATAATCTCCACCTCAAATTTGAACCTAGTCTCCAGATTTAAACATAGTGGAGCATCTCCGGAGTGAGCCATTCGATGCAAGACTGTGTTGCCATCCAATTATTCCTGCATGATACAATATTCCTGCAGGATGCTTCTGGCATTGGGTATGTTCCATGAAATGACCAATTTGTAATGTTCTGCAGGCAACATGCTACTACATAGGTGTGCTTAATAGGTCGTACAACATAAGTAGTCACCTACATAACTATCTATTAAGTACACCTATAGATGTGCTTAATAGGTAGTACAACATGCTACTACATAGGTGTGCTTAATAAACTCATGTGTGTGCGTAGCACTGGGCAGGATGAAGTAATTCATTGACCCCCATAAGCATCTAACAAATCTCTCTATTATCTATTAATAAATTCAGCAAAATATGGAGTAGCCTATCCCCCTAATTTAGGCCATTGATTCCATGAAAGGTACAAAACCAGAACTGTAGGACAGTACACCACCCAGAACTAAATGAAACAAACTTCGTATGAGTGAGAATTGTTTCCGGATGTTTATTCTGCCACTTGCCTCTATGCTTTAAAAAATTAATGACCACTAGCAAACTTTTAAAACAATCTTTTTCTTTCAAGGCATCACATTATTTTCATTAAATCTAGCTTATGATATTTGCTTTTTAAACTTCAAGTAACCCCTTGATCTAGGAGCTAATCTAGGGACTTGTGCTTTGCTGGCATAGTATGGAGGAAGAAAACCTTTTGTGCAGATTGAGTCTGCAGTAAGCTGTCAACCCACAATCTTAATCGACACTCCTCCTCTCATGGGATTTTAAGACTTGTACAACTTGCAGCTAAAAGATCTATGTACATTATTGTTAGTTAGCTTTTCAAGATCTATGTAACAAATGATAAGTGAATGGAAAACAAAAGTGATGGAAAACTTACTTTTTTTTTTAGCAAACGAGTTTGTGAAATGTTGTCTCTGGGCATTTCTTTTCTTTTTTGTTTTGTTGTCATAGAACAAAGATCTTGAAGCCGAAAATGAACTTCCAATTCAGGTGAAAAGCAAAATACACAACATTAACAATAGAGTATGTGCTTAGAAAATTCTATATCAAATGAGGATACATAAAACTTGGTAATTTTCTGAAAGTCATAAAGTGACAAGTACAACATGCCACTTACACATACCGGACAAAAATTTAGTCACCTCCAGAAATTTACTTTACATACTTAGTTACATCACCATGTGTAGAAATCATATCATTAATTCTTGCTGGAAGATGTTCAACAAGATGATTTAAATAACTTGAGTCAATTTTTGACCATTCTAAGAACAGTTCGTCTTATAACTCATTGAGATTCCTGAGATGCTGACATTTAGTTTTTACACTTTGTTCAAGGTGGCCCACAATATTTGATGCGCTTCAAATTTGGCAATTTAGCCGACCAGTTTCATGTGTCCCAAAGTTGTATCACACTCTTCACCCAATGCATAATGGTTTTAGCTCTATGAATCCTACAGATGTCATCCTGGTAAATTGGATAAGTTACAATACTGCAAATGTTGTGCAAATATTGTCTGAAATTTCTCTGTGAGCATGCTGTTTCGTTGTATTCTTCACCTCTACTAGTGGGCCTAATGTGCAACCATTAAAACAACCTCACAGCATTACACACCCAGCTCCTTTGGCAAGAATTCTTTGAACATATTCAGAATTGGATTATTCTTTTGGCGTTGACTCTACACCTTAAATCATTTGAATATTGGTAAAAAATGGATTCATCAGACCATATGACAGCCTACCACTGATCAACAGTCTATGTCCTATGAGCTTTGGCCCAAGCTAATAGAGCTTTTGGGAGCTGAAGTTAACATCGGTTTTAGTCTTGTAACTTTACTCAAGAAATCTGTTTGATGAAGTTCCCTATGCAATGTTCATTCAGATATAGACGTGTGAAGTCCATTATTAACAGACTGGAGAAGTTCCCGCCTTCTTTGAAATCTGTTTTCATTGACCAGGCGAGAAATTCTGCGCCAGTCACGATTTGTCAAAATGGTGTTTCATCCACAGTTTTTATTTTATTTCATTTTCAGTCGAGTTAAACTTACACCAATCTTTTTAAACACGTAGAACTGTTCTTTTGCCAACATCTGCAAATTCAGCAACTTCTTTGATGCTGTGTCCTTTTGGTCAGCCAGCGGCCAAACGCAATGACGCTTTTCTGTCAGTCATGTCTTTCGACTCACTGAATTTAATTTTTCAAAAATTTCAGCTTAAAACTTTGCCTGTTGAAAGAAATATCACATTGGTAGGAAGGCCATTTCCCGTGATATGAAGAAACCAATAACGCAGAAAAATTCATGCATGTTTTATTACGTATTAAACATTAGGAATAGTCAGATTTGTAAGATCTTTCAGCTGCAGCATCAGCCTTGTTCACACTAAAAGCAAGCACTTAGATACTGATTGGATGATTCACTACCATCCAATCAATATCTAAAGACAGAGATCCTCTTGATCCTTTAGACCGTCCTTGCATATACCTCATCCCTGTGTCTACTTCCTCAGGTGAAAACTGTTATATTGGTAGTACCTTTTGTACAATAAACTGCAGAATTTTGGAACATAAAAGAGATCTCAGAAAAAGTCTTCTGACTTCTGCACTTTCTGTTCTGACTATTGAAGATACCTCTGCCTCTCAAAACTGGGATTGTACCAAAAGGATTGCACTCTTTTCAAATAAATTTTCATTAAGCTACAGAGAAAGCATTGAAATTCTCTTCCATAAAAACTCTTGCAATTTGAATGCACCCTTCAACATTCCGATAATTTGGAAATCTCTACTGGCAACAGCTAAAGAAACGATGTCAACCACATGAGTGCTTCCTTTTAGTGTGAACAAGGCTGATGCTGCAGCCAAAAGATTTTACAAATCTGACAATTTCTAATGTTTAATATGTAATAAAACATGCATTAAATTTTCTGCATTATTGGAAATAGCACATATTTTATTATTACATAACCCAGAAATATTTAAATAAAATTCTAATTATATCCTTAAAAATATATCATATTAAACAATTACATATATTGCTACAGGTGACTTATCTTTTTGTCTGATATCTATTTTTTGCAACAACTTAACTCTGGCTGAACAGTGATGTATAGACTCAATTTCTTTTCCTGGGAATGGCAATCATAAGAAGGCAAAACAAACCATAAACAGCCAGAGGATGAGGAACTGCTTGGAACATTGTTAATCCCCAGGTAACTGAAATGTCATTTCGAGGTGTAAGTATCATACGAAACAGTGTCGCGTAATGACCTCAAATGGTTACAACAGCTCCTTGTAACTAACAACTCTTCTGCTAGGGCTAATGAAAATGAATGTTCTGAAAAAGTCATTTGGAAGTAAAATCTGTTTCTCCATCGTAAGGGCAAGAAAGCATGCAAAATGACATGTGCACACTTTATTCATTACAAACAGAGAATGTCACACATGCACATTTTAATCACTAAACAAGTGAAAGAATTTAAAAACTAAGCAGTTTGCTTTATTAAGTATTTGTACTCTGTTTTTATTACAAAACATTCAGTACACAAATCATCTACAGTTTAATAATGAAAACTTACAATATGTAAAACCCAACTTGGAAGACAAGTTAAAACAAATATACTTCTGAGTAGAAACGTGTTTCTTGATTGGGACACAAAACTTAAAACCATCACTCAGTTTAAAACATCCGAAACCACTCAAGCGCTTTTACAATGGCTGAGGTTTTGACAATGTCATTAGTTCTTATAAACTCAAAATGAAATTCAAAAGTGCACCTAGAAATTTATACATAATTTTAGAAAATAATCCTGAAAAAAAAAAAATCACAAGATCTCTACAGAAAATTTTTAAAAGCAAATTTCATTTTCAAAATGCCTTGTGCAATAAATAGAGAACATGCTTCTTTTTTAAAAAAACTATGGGCTTATCTAGGCTCGCTACGCTCATTTCCAGAGTAGCACTCGGACCCTGCAGCCCGATCTCCAAGTTTATCACATGAAATAACAACTGGAAAATTGATATAAATTTCAATTTTTATTGCATGTCTAAGCAAATAAGGCTTGTTATTTCGAAATTTCAGAGGGTTTTTTTTTACTGTCGTAAATTTTTGGAAGGTCGGACTTTTGTCGTTTGAACTTATGGCACTTACTAAATTTACCAAGAAAAACAAAAGCGGTCCTAAAAGCATTTCCGTAAACCATTATGCTAAACCGTTCAAGAGGACGTCAAGTAATTTTGCTTCCTATACTTCCAATGGAAAAACTTTTGTACACAGTTCCTTCACAATTATTGTGTTCCCAAGGATGAAAATTTGAACATCGATTAAAATAACTTCATATTATAACTTGGAATACTTAATATTTTCTAAAACATAACCATAATTATACAAAAAATCAAGAACTTTTCCTTTGGTGGTGTTGGAACCAGAAAAAAGATGGCGCAACCTGTACTTTGATGATGTCAATAGACAAACAAATGTTGGATTACATAAATATGGTTATGTTTTAGAAAATATTAAAATATTCCAAGTTATAAAATGAAGCCATTTTAATCGATGTTAAAATTTTCATCCTTGGGAACGCATTAATTGTCCAGAAAAAAGATGGCACGACCTGTTCTTTGATGACGTCAGTAGACAAACACATGTTGAATTGCATAATTATGGTTATGTTTTAGGAAATATTAAGTATTCCAAGTTATAAAATGAAGCTATTTTAATCGATGTTCAAATTTTTATCCTTGGGAACGCATTAATTGTGAAGAAAATGTGTACAGAAGTTTTTCCATTGAAAGTATAGGAAGCAAAATTACTGGACGTCCAGCTTAAACAACTGAGATAGCTTTACCAACAAAACATATGCATAACAAATTCTCTGTGTCATCATGGCAGCAGGTCACAAGACCAGAACACTCCTCTGTGGTTATCGTGAAGACAGACAAGCCGTTCGTTTCTTTCCTTTGAGTCTTTAAAAAATGCTTAAAAATCAGAAAATGACTTTTTCTTAAATTTTGTTTTTTTGTAAAAAAGGGACGATAGTTGAAAGTTTATGCTGTAAAAATTGCAATGCGTTATGATTTATATTTGCCATATATCCATTTTTTTAAATGGATCCCATCGCAAAATAGAGAATTTTGCAAAATTTAGAAATTTAATTTCTCGTAAACTAAATCGAAATTTCAAAAAAGGGCGACAAGGTGCAAAAATTCGGTCATGGCACTACATGCCTACAAAGTTTCGTGATTTTGTTGCTGTTAAGTGTCTCCGGAACGCGACCTGATAGTATTTTGCTTACCGTAACTTTGAAATACAATAGCTCTTGAAGTTTCGCTAGAATCGAGAAATGGTTTATTCCAGCGTGTTTTCCAAACAATTCTCTACAAACGATGTAAATTTCATATTTTTGTGCTCAATATGTTTTGTGCTGCGAGCTAGGAAAGCAAGAGTGTCGCGAAATTTTTAAAACAGTGGCAGTTACTTTTTTAGAATAGAGATATATATTTTTTCAAATAATTCAGATGTCTAGAATTATGGAGCAAAAAAACAGTTTTTTCATTCTACTACAGATGAACAGATGTAACAATTCAACAAATAATTCTGGCATATATCTCAACCATGAATAACACCAACTGTTAACAAATGACTCAAATAGATTTTTTTCTACATGATTTTTCCCTTTTTATTATGAAAACAAATCATTTCATAACATGACAGTTTTTTTTTTACCTTAACAAAATTCTGAAGACATATACATTAAAAAAACAAAACAACTACTGACTGTTTCTCGTATGAATACAAATTGGTTCATAGAAAGTGAAACAATGTAGATATTTTACACAATCCATATCTGGTACAACACTTTTAAACCTGCATGCAAATTTCATACAATGACTTTCAAAGTCAAGAAATAAATTTCTTATAAATACATTTCTTTCCGCTTACAAAACAAAGCCAGCTTAAACATGGAGAATCTCCAAACCCGAGCAATAAAATAACCTACTACTTACTTCCCTTCACTCAGAAACCTTATGTTGTGAGCAGTAATTAAAAAAACCTATAGAGCCTGTTAAAAAAAAAATTCAATTCTATTCTATTCAGGGAGTCAAAGGCTTTTTGTTTTGTTTTGTTTTTTCTTATTTAAGCCTGGACAAACCAGAACAAGAATTTTCTAGTCTCAACTAACTTTCATCTAGTATGCAACAAATTAGGATAAACTAATACTCTTTGTGATATACTGCATTGCTTCATATTCATTTATTACCAGTTACAATTCATTTTGACAGCAAATTTGTTTTAAACCCTTTTTTTCAAAGAAACATAACCCATAAAAACAATTTTCACAAAAATATAATCATTCAAACCTTGCACAAGTAATTAATATAGCATTGCCTAAAACTTTGCCTATGTCCATTCTTTTCCTCCTTAATGTCTACTCTAAGCATCTGCACACTATTTAACTGTGAACTCCATTTCTTCTTCCAGGTAGCACAACCTACCATATCTCACCAAAGGGACAGTTATTTTTTACCCCCACTCTCCCTGTTCATGAACACCAGAAAACCAGTAACATGATCAAAATCAACCTTGTATGATACTCCTGCTTTACATTTCAGTTCCTGAATTATGCCTGGTTAGGGCTGCACTAATCATATTTTTGAATTACGCACAATGACCGAAATGTATATGTCTGTTGGTAAGAAAGTTTTTGCAGTCTTCTTAGATTTAGAGAAATCTTATGACCAAGTAAATAGGATACTTCTGTGGAAGGTACTGAATAGATATGGTGTTATTAGGAATCTACTTAATAGTGTAAAAGCCATGTATGCTGGCAGTAGAGCTTGTGTACGAGTGAATGGTGTTGTATCGAAATGGTTTCCTATTGGTACAGGAGTCAAACAAGGTTGTGTGATGTCACTATGGCTGTTTAATATATTTATGGATGCATGCGTGAGTGAGTGATAAAAAAATGAACGATACTAGTTTACATCTTGGTAACATCTATGTGTGCAGATTGCTAATGATTTTTTTTTTTTTTTTTTTGATTGGAGGTTTAACGACCACCGTGAGCAACTCAATGGGCTATAAGCAGTCGCCCGTCCCTAATTTAGGGTCACTGGTTCCAGGGAAGGGAGAGAGCCAGTGCCGTAAGACAAAACCAACATCCATGCCTCACCGGGATTCGAACCCGGGCCCTTTACGGACGAATGATCAGAGGCCAGCGCCTTAGACCACTGCGCCACCGGGGCGGCGCAGATTGCTAATGATACTGTCCTGTTGGCAGAGAACAAAAGTGAGTTGCAGAGTATGTTGTCCTGGATGTAAGAAAATTGGGTTAAATTCAAACTGAGTATAAATATGGGAAAAACCAGTCATGGGTTTTGAGTGAGGAACTGGTACTACTGAATGCAAGATAAGTCTAAATGACACAGTGATTGACCAGGTGAATGAATTTGTGCATTTAGGAAGTATGTTTGACAGAGAGAACAAATTAGATGGTGAAATTAGTAGGCGAGTGAATTCTTCATTGAAAGTCATAACTGCTTTAGGAGGATTTCACAGGAATGATGGGTTCTCAAGAAAGTCCCAGATGGCTGTGTATGAAAGTGCAAATGCCTTTTCTGATGTATGGTAGTGAAACCTAGGTATTGCAGAAGAGACAAGAGTCTCTTGTGTGCTGGAGAGATGCATTACTAAGGGGAAAATCGTGGTATAACATTCTCTGATCATGTGAGGAATGAAGATGTGTTGCAGTTGTGTAATGTGAGGCAAAATGTTGTCAGTAAGGTGGAGACTAGTATTTTTAGGTGGTTTAGCCATGTTGAAAGAATGAGTGATGAGATGCTTACAAGAAATTTTTTTCAGCCCAAGTAGCAGAAAAGATAGATAGATAGAGGAAGGCCAAGGAAATCATGGGAGGACCAGATTCAGAAATGTCTCAATGAGAAAAAGATTATGAGTATGAAGCACAGAAGGTCTTTTTTTTTTTGATTGGAGGTTTAACTACCACAGTGAGCAACTCAATGGGCTATTAGCAGTCGCCCGTCCCTAATTTAGGGTCACTGGTTCCAGGGAAGGGAGAGAGCCAGTGCCATAAGACAAACACGACATCCATGCCTGACCGGGATTCGAACCTGGACCCCTTACGGACGAATGATCAGAAACCAGCGCCTTAGACCACTGCGCCACCGGGGCGGCCACAGAAGGTCTTGTGTACATCATGTGATGAATGTCAGTTAAGTTTGAGCTGTGAGCCAAAATCACTTAATACAGCAATAATAACTAAATAATCAGTTCAACATTTATCTGGCAGATTGTCTTTTTGAGTGGAGCTAACCTTTGAATTGCAGAGCACAGCTTAGCAACATAAACTAAAACACTTCCTTTTAATGGTATAAAGGAAGTGTTTTAGTTTACAAATGGTGTAAAATCTTCAATAACTTTAAGCTTAGCGATATGTATGTAATATAACTAAAATAGCACTGCAGGCAGTATTAGAATTATTTTTTTAACTTCACCTACATGGAAATTTGTGCCATATTGTCCAGGAAAGGTTACACACACCTTCTGAGATATCACACACAAATGGAAAAGTTTTAGCTCTGATCTGAATGTAAAATATGGAAATCCTAGGTGTCAAGCTAGCAGATTTTTTGACATTTGGAAAGCCATGTTGCATTTGAAATTTCACTGTATTTTATTTTATTGTTAGTTTTGTCTCACTGATCACACTAACTGCTCTTCTGAAAAAAAGACTTATTTAACAGCTGCCTTTTCTCTATCTCCTTTCAATTTTTATCATTTCACTGCATTTCCTACTTGCATTACTTCTCTTACCTTCATCTGAATATTTACTTTTATCTTGTTATTTACCTCACTGTTCACTTTGCGAATAACAAATTGTCTCTTAGTGTGAGCAGTGGGTGCTAAAGTGCATGTGTCTATTTTTAATGATCCCAATAGCTTTTTTGGGGGGAGGGGATTAAGGGTTTAACAACCACTGTAAGCAACTTAATGGCCCACAGGCAGTCACCTGTTCCCAATTTTGGACCAATGGTTCTGAGACTCAAACCCAGACCCCCATCTCGGATGAACGATCAGAAAATAGCATTTAGACCACTTCTCATCGGGGAGGAACCGTGATCATTTTCTACGATCATATATTTTACAGTTGACCACAAATCTTCAAAGTTTGTGGCCAACTGTAAAAATTTCCATTACTTCCACATTTATGCCTGAATTAATTTTTTTTTGTCAGTCATGAGTGATGGAGGTTCCCTTTCTTCTCCTACTGCTTTACCAGAAACCTTTTCCTGTTACTAAACATTAACTGCAGCTACATACAACCCATGATGCACACAGCTCTTCTAACTTACATGTTTTATGCAACAAATGCTTACATTATCTGTAGTGGCATTGGTGTGTCTGCATATAATTATTATTGTAATATTAAGGAAAACTTTTTTTCTAAATGATCTCCAGCTACCTTTGCTTGACATTTTTTATAAATCATACTGCAGTTTCTATTTGTTAACCACTGCAAAACAATTCTCAAACAACTTACGTGATAACCATATACAACGAGAAGTCAGTTTATTAGGTACAACCATACTCACACAATATCTTGCGTGTCACTCCAGCACACAAGAAGTTCAGTATATGTCACGCAGACCATCTCCTCGAGCAACAATCAGTATTTAAATTGAGAGACAGAATGGAAAAAATTAGTAATCTCGATGACTTCGAATGTGGCATGATAGTTGGCACCAGGCATGCTGGTTCAACAATCTCTCAAACTGCCATTTTTCACAGGCACAACCAAAACAAGGTCTTATCGTGAATGGTGGGGAATGCAAAAAAGCTTCCAGCAATCAGTGATATTTTGTGGCACACAAACTGCCATTTTTCATGGACACAATCACAAGGTCTTATCGTGAATGGTGGGGAATACAAAAAAAAACTTCCAGCAATTAGCAATGTTTTGTGGAACGCAAACTGCCATTTTTTATGGGCACAACTAAAACAAGGTCTTATCGTGAATGGTGGGAAATTCAAAAAAAAATTCCAGTAATCAGCGATGTTTTGTGACGCACATTAGGCCCTGTGGTACCCACTGAAGGACACATGAATGCCACGGCTTATCTGAACATGATTATTGACCAAATTCACTCCTTCATGGTTGCAGTTCATCCTCAAGCAGATAGACATGTCCAGCAGATTATTGCACCAAACTAACAAGGCTCATATCATCAATGAATGGTTCCAGGAACACGCTGCCAAGTTCTCTTTGTTTTGGTGGCCTGCAAAGTTCCCAGATTTAAACATAATGCAGTATCTCCAGGATAAGGTAGAACTGGCTATTTGCTGCAAAACTGCCGTCACCCAATCTGCAGCAATAGCATGACTTAATAATTTCTCCATGATATAACATTCTTGCACAATGCTCCCAAGGTCTGGCATGTTCTGTGCCCCAATAAACACCGATTGCTCCACAGGCGAAGGGGAGCACAACATGCTGCTAGGTGCACCAATTAAAATGGCATCCCAGTGCATATTAGAAATTAAGTATTAATTAATTTTGTATGGTTATTTTCTTTACTTGGTAATCTATTTTCAGTTCTGGTAATGGATGCATCTGATGAACATGGAAATCAGGATGTAGCAACCGATTACAATTCAATTGATAGCAACTGATCAAGACTAACATTTAGCCATACTTCTAACTAAGCTGTTGTCCAACTACTAATAAACTACATTTATAGGTCAGAAAGTACAGTACATATTTTGCTTACTGAGATGGATGGTAAGACCAGCAGTTAAAAATATGCAGCCAAACATTGAGCTTTCTACAACAAAATGTCAGTGGGCTGATAACATGAAAATGAGTTACATATAACATTAAGCATGAGAAAATGATTCATGACCGATAACACATATGGATAACCACACTCCCAAAACAACTAAAAGAATAGTTATTATTTTAGTAATACAGAAACTGTGCCAAGTGGGCACTGGACTGTCATCAAATGAGTGCAATGATTTTTTTTTTTCTATAGCATTTTGTCATCTAAATTTATGCCACGTCAAAATCTTATGTGAAAACTTTCATGCTAGCTGCTTCATCTCAACTAAAAGGAATGATCCATTTGGTTAACACTGTCAAAATATAGTTATTCAGAAACTTTATACTGTATCATTTTGAGACTTTTGCACAGCTGCTTTAATAATTTTGAATTTCTTAAAACAATAAACTTACGCTACACATTGTTGCATATATATACATATTTTCTAATGACAGACGTCCATAGTCTTTCAAGGATGAAATAATTTTAAATTACAAGCAAAGTTACACAATGATAATTTTTTTTTTTAAAATCTAACAGCATTGGCATCCAGAAGCTCATCTTTTCAGAAAAATATGAAATTTGAATGCAACACCACCACAAGATTACCCATTGCATCACAATCATTTCATCAGACCCTCACCACTATAACCTTCTGGCACTGCAATGTGGTTAAAATTAATTGTAACACATGCAGGATGGACCAAAATTAGCCACCAACTAACAACAAATTCACAATTGCTGCATTTTTTCCTAAGTTAACATAAAACAAAATGATATTGCATTAGTAGCAAATTTTTTTGGCAACCCAATTTGGCTGTTGCAATCTGAAAATAGGTGGTACTAGTGCATTCAGAAACCCAAAATGGCAGATTTCTTTGGCAGTGAGTGCAACATGTGTTTTGAGGGATAACAGAAGTCATTTCTGCACCTGCCACTGTATAGCAGCTGAAGCATTTTTCTTATAGGGCTAAATTAAGGATCATGTGCATCTACCCCTCTACCAACTACCATTAATAAACTCAAAGAAAGGATTGTAGCAGCTGCTGCTACTGTAAATGAAGATATACTTTTCACAGTATAGGATTGCTATAGACGAGACATTTGCCACATAACATATGGCAGCCACATAACACATGGCAGCCACATAACACATTTGTCAAATTGTGACTTTAAAACAAAATTGTCTCACCTATATAATACTGTTTTATATTAATTGTGATCTTCAATAATAAATACTGTTTTATGTTAAGTGATTTTCATTGGCAGCTAATTCGACCCACACTGTATATTTAATTATACCAAAACTTGAGTGTGCTTTGTTAGACGGCTGGTGAGATTTTATGATGCAAGTTGCTTATCTCTTAGATAGAAGTTTGCGACATTGCATAATATTGGAAGATATGCATGAATGATACAAAACAAAAAGATCAACTGAAAAATCATCATTGCTCAAGCTCTGCAACACATTTACTTGATCACACTATCTTGTCTACAGCACTTAAAAGCTTCTTACACTGTACTGATTACCCAGTCATGCACCACATATGAGGAAAACACAGCTCCAAAAATAAATTTATGAAAGAGCACTTTAAAAATTCATGACAACACCTTTCTAATGGAATGTTGAAACTGAGAAAACCTATCTAATGTTATCAAATTCGACATCAGAAACAAGAGTGTGAAAGTTTGTGAGAACCATTCTTTTTTTATGTTTCTACATCAGATTAAAACAGGAAAACAAAACAAACCCTGAATTTGCTCAATACTTTCGCACGCATGAGTGCTAAGTGATTAAAAAAATGTAAAAGGTTGATTTTTATTTAAATCAGAAAAAAAAATCTCTGCATCACATAATTCTATACATGAAAAATACTATACATACAAAGTTATACACACTTGCAATTAGATAACAAACTATAATGCACATGTACTTATTAGATTTGACCAAATAAAATTTAATGCAGTCTTCTCATAAAACACTTCAGTATTTTAGATTTGATTAAAAAAAAAAGTTACCTTGTAGTGTTCTCCCTACAGCCTTTTTACTGGGAGACCCACCCAGCTAAATTTCCTTTAATGAACGTTTTCACAATGCACATAAATAGTAAGGGTGGAAAACTTATTCCCACGTACACCATAAATATTGATGAAAACTGGCTGAAATCTGTGCCAAAATATGATTTATTAGTTAAGTACTCATTTTTTAATCATATATGTGCAATTTTCTAATGTTGTTTATCATATGTTACATTAATGCCTACCACACTGCTAAAAGCGTGTTTAATAAGTATAATAATGTTACAAAACATCCTTTTTTTTTCTTTCTCAATTGAGAAAGCGGTCGTTAAAGAGCACTATCCAGCTAAAATTTCGTGCCTCCCAGCTGTAAAAAAATATATATGGAGAACACTACCTTGGTTTATTTTCATATGAATTTCCAAAATACTGTGCCATATCAATAGAATGCATGTTGATGTCTTACACACATAACAAAGTTTTAGATTATTGGATTTCCTGTTATCATGAAATAAGCACCCCATCCTTGCCATACACTTCAGCATTTTTTGGATTATGTAAAATGGTTTATTCTAATCACTCAAGAAATAAAATCTACAAGTGAATAATTCCTATAACTTTTGACAAATATCACAGGAATAAAATAGAAAATTTATAACCACATGTTTAGGAAACCCCTGTTTACGTGTTTGGGACCATGAGCTGTATATAGAGAATATAGAGATATCTGAATATAGAGATATCTGAATTTCCATATTTTCATTAATAAAATTTATATTTTTTCTTTAGAATTGGCAGACACATAAATGATGAAGTTGCTTAAAATATGCCAGCTGCTTGCAAATGCTTTATCAGTAGTGCTGCAACAGCTAATCTACCTGGGTGAAATTAATTGCTTCTTGCTGCAAAGGCAAAAAACAGTTGTGAGGAATTCTCCACATGGAATGCAGTTGTTTCATTCCTAAAAAAATGATCTATAATTTTTGGCTTAAAAATACAGTGGTTCTTGGAAACATGTCTGTTGAAAACATTTGGTGAAAAAGAAAATGGAGGTTTCACATAAATGGATGTGTTCTGCATTATTCAAGTTCTGCAATACCTTCACAGGCATATGTACAAGTTAAATGGACAGCAATTCAGGGTGTTTACTGGATTTTGGAGATGCAATTTCAAGACCTTAAGTAAAACTTTTGTGATCTGGAAAAAAGTTTCAGTAATGCCTTTTAACCTTACTCTACTATCTTTGCAGTGACAAATACAAACATAGTTTTAATTATTAAATACTAGCCTTATCTAAATACTTTCATAGGTGTAGCACCACATATAAGACATTTGTAGACAGAATACAAAATGATTCCACTGTTCTAAATTTGACATCTTTGGCATAATAAAATCAAAAGAATGTGTTAGCGAGCACTAGGTTTACTTTCGTCCAATAAAACTGTATGTGCTGTAGCATTCAAAATGATCACACATAGCAAAGAAAACTTCCAATTTAGCTTTAACAATAAGAGAAATGCCCAGAAACGTTCATAGGGCAAACAATAATTTACATCATATTTGCATCAGTTTTTTTTTTTGTTTTTTTTCTGAAATACCTCTTTTTGTATTAAACAAACTTTCTGCTAGCTGCATTATTTTTCTTTTATTTCCCTGCAACCTTTTAACTGTATCTAAGGTTATCATTTTACTCTTCACCTCATCTCCCCCCTACACACACACACTGCTTCCTGATGTTTCAATGATGCTCATCTTACCACTATCATGACATATTTTGTTAACTGTTAAATTTTGTATTTCAGATAACAAAACACAAGTCTACAGCACAGTGAAATTAATGAACTTTTACACAAATTTTCTATGAAACACCCGTTTTATTTATTGAGAATCCTTTTCTATTGCACCATTTCCATGAAAAATGGTAAACATCTTTTTTTGGAAAATTGTATTAATAACTTAGATGCATTTGTAGCACTGAATATGTTCATCAAAAATACACCTAAATCTGTCCCTGTGCAAATTAAAGGATTTCAACTTTCCTTCAATGTTTGAAAGTAATTTTTTATTTGGCCAACTTCTATTGCAGCAAAATAATTCTTCAATAAGTTCACTCAAAGCAGCATTGATTTGAGATAATTGTGATGAACTGCTCAACATCACAGCTGGTGAAAAAATAATGCAACTTTTACCATAGGTTTCTGCAATGGAGATTTTGGCCCAATTGTTTTCATATGTAATAAAATAAAAGAATCTCTGAATGCACATCTGAATTTAATTACATCAAATTCCTTTGCAGCTTTGGCATAAAAACCCAATATCAGCAGAAGTAGTATGACTATCTTTGCTTTTTACATCTATCGCAAAAAGTAATTAACTATACTTTTTTTTTTTGGAGAAAAAAATTAAGAGAACTTCAACTACAAATTCAATGTATTTTAATGACCTTTTTACCTATTTGTAACCTTGCTGACACCCTGTGATAAAAATTTACACTGCATAATATTGTTAGGCATTCTTTATAAACTTATGGTATAAAAAAAAAAGTGCAGAAGGGATCTTCCCACACTAAAAAAAAAAAAAAAAAATAAATAAAAAAAAATGTAAATATGAAAGCTCCATTTCCTTGCTATTTTCAACAGACTGTACCTTGAAAACTGGTATTATGCTTTCTGAACTGCGTAATGAATAGAAACATCTGATAGATGTATAAAGTGGCACTAAAGTTCAATTGAAAGATACTGAACTTAGTCCTGGAACCAAAAACCCGGAAACTTGAGCTCAGTGTTATACACATAAACATATGTATAATACTTGCATAATGCCCATTATATATCAAACATATGTAAACTAGCACCTAGCTACACAACAAATAGCCACTGTAGCCCGCAGCTGCCTCAAACCCAAAATGGTGTCTTCTAGACATATGCCATCACATGATGCCCATGAACCCTGTAGCCACAAAAAACATGGAACCAAACACTGAATCCCTAATTCCAAATGAAGTTTACCTTTGCTCCTCTGTACCAAAATTGTTTTCAGTATGTTAAAAAAATCATTTAAAAAAGGGGGTGGTGGGAGGGCATTTTTCAAGTTGAATTACACACTTCATATCACTTGGGCAGTCTATGGAAATCACTCCAGCTCTGGAAACCCTTTAGTAGTTTTCATTCAATTCTGAATGTAGTTCAATGGATTCACTGATCTGATATACCCAAGTTATTTGATACAGATGCCAAAATGGTAAAAACAACAAAAAAACTTGCGCCATGCATTACCAGGAGGAAGGTAATGCAGTGTGTTTTCTATCAAACACTGTAATTTCCAAGCAAACAGAACTCGAAGGCACTTTTATTTATCATTTTGCTTCATTTTCAGAATTGCTTGGTTGGTTGATTTCTATGACACAAGGGCCAATTCAGAATTTGTATGACTGAGAATTCTAAAATTCTTAAAAACACGGATTTCCAGGTTTAGAATGCGACAAGAAACAAACTCTGGGCTACACTCCGAGAACAAACAGGTCTGAAAGGCATGGGGTGAAAACTGGTGTGCAAAAAATATTTTTTCTGCTTCTGAAATGTTTGAAATTTTTTGCAAAGAAAAATTTATATGAACAGCTGTAACTGAGCAGGAATCATCCCAGTTTCCTTTCAAATTTTAGCAATACTAATTTTCCTCTGTGCTTCTAAAATTGAGAAATGAAGGATTTGCAGCCTCTGAAACTTCTTTCAAGCATATTCATTTTCCACAATGAGCAAAACTGAACAAATACACAAAACGTAATATAGTATGACTGGGTTATAATGTCAAACTTATTACCGGCAAGCCTTAAGTAAGTCCCATTTCTCCTGACTGACTTTGGTAGAGCAGCACACTGCATGCCTAAAACAATTTTAGCTCGGAATGCTATGTGCATCCAAATGAAGCTGAAAAACAAGGCAACTTGTATACAATTTTGCTTAATACAAGGACATATTTCTTTAACTTACAAATAATTTTCTGTGGACAAATGGGAAAGTATGGCACACCTAATTTTCGGGGACTATCATACCAAATGACCTGTTATTTACAATTGGGTAAAGAAATTTCATTATCATTTCCTTTCCTTCTGAAGACTAACAGATAACTTCAATATGATTTTTGACAGCAATTCTGTGAAATATTCCTTGTCCACTTCACGTTTCACAGAGTTACAGTATCTTTAAACCTTCTTTCGCACAAGAAATGCACTTCTCTGAACTACCAAGTATTGCCACACCAGTGATTTGTTTCCAGTCTGCCAAGCATCTCTCTCAAGCACAAATTCAAACTAAAGTAACTAGTGGAACAAAGAGCAAACATCACAATAGCATGGACATAAAGGGTGCATTACATTAGAGGTCTGCACAGGCCTTATTTGGTGAGCCTGGCATGGCTCAAGCCTGGGCATTTAAGGTTCAGCCCGTTTTAGATATTAGATACCGGGCCCGGCCCGTGATGTACCATTTTGTATTATTTTTTCTTTCTGTTGTATTTTATTAAATTGCAAAAATTAAATAACAAAATGAGATATTATTGAAAATATTTAGTTGAATGTAAGCCTAAAAATATTAACTAAACTTCAGCAATTATAAAAAAAATATAACCTTTAGAGAGGGAAGAAAAAAAGACTAAGCGGTTTTAAATCTCCCTTTCTCTGAACTAGCAAGCAATAACACTACAAAAGTCAATCCCTATACAGATTAGGGATAGGAGAAATAATCAGTGTCATCCCACTCTCTGATGCAAACACCCCCACCCCACTGCAAGACATCCCTCAGTTGCCCACTCCACACAACGCCCAGGGTCGAATCTTTTTGTTGTCAACAAACCCCAAAGTGTTTTTACAGTCTTAATACCTACAGATGGTAAAAACACTGAGTGCCTCTCCTCGCCTTTGTGATTATGCCCTAGGCTATGTCATGGAAGTAAGTAAAACCAGCAAAACAGACCAGGAAATTGGGAAGCATGACATTTTTCTTTCTTTACCATTGCAATAAAAAGAATGGGCTGACTTGGCCTGACCAGGCCAGGCCACAAGTGTCTGGGGAAAAGTTTGACCCATTCGGGCTTGGCGGGTCGGTGCGGCCCGTGCAGACCTCTACATTTCATTGACAGTGTTTAGCACTGAGCAGCAGATCAGCTTGCTTGCAATTTGGTGCTAAATGAATTTATGCAAGCAGTAAAAACCTGGTTCAAATATCATGGCATCTGGTATTTTATAAAATGCTGCCAACAGCTGAGAAAAGCACTGGAATACCTATATTAATGTGTGACAAGGATTAGAAGAAAACATGATTTCCAATATGGATTAAGATTTTGAATTTTCCATTTGCTGCCATAATTTCACAAGCTCCTTGTGATAAATTAATTCGAGTAACTTTATGATCTAAAAAACAAAGAAAAAATATTGTGAAGTAGTCCCCGACTTAATGAGATCCTAAGACAGTATATTACAACACGGATAATTCTTTCAATGTTAGCTTACTTCTTGCAAAACCATACTTCACTAGAGAAAAAACAACAACTTCCAAACAAACTGAAAATGTGACCCATTTAAAAATTATTTCATCAAAGTTGACATGATGAATAAGCTTTTCAGTAAGTACAGCAGAAGTAAGCATAACTGATATCACAGAAATGCCAATCAAACTTCCACGATCTAGAGATTATTTTAATACATAAGCAAGAGTTCTTCATAAACAACAGCAGTGGAGAAAAAATATATCAAAAACTTAACACAATTTCTGAAATCACTCCTCATACAACAAGAAAACACGAGAGAAAAAAATCATATTATTATAAGGTGCAAAGTCTAATACATGTCAGAAATCATTTGCTGATTTATTCCATTAGTGTACTTTGCTCATTTCTATACTTTTGAAATATGGTAACAGAATGCCACATCACTTCATGCACACAGCAGTATTTTCCAAAACAAAATTATGCAAACTGAACATACAGAGCAGAAAATGATTGGAAACTGATTTCCTTACATAACTTCTGTGGAAAAAAAAAAAAAATGGAATTTCACTCTTATGCTTTTAATTTCATGCAAACATTGACATTAAGTTCAGTACCTTCAGAAACAACATTGTGTTATTAAAAACTGCAAATGTTCTCGTTTCTTAGCCTCTCAAAGTGCACAAACTTACAAACTGAAGATTGACTGGCCAACAAATTAAGCGTGCTAGACTTCATTGAGCACACTTCTCCATAAAAAAAGGTAGTGTTAACATCACAGATCAGACTAGTCGGATTTTCTTATTGGACGTTTCCTCTTCATTTCCATTCACCTGTGTAAACGGAGCAATTGACTGTAGCATAGGGCTGTCTGAAGCATAACCAAAAAGAGTCAACAACAGTGCAACACCATAACCAGTAGCTCGATCCCCCTAAAAGAGAAAAAAATAAATAAATCATTTGTTCATTATACAAACTCTAAACAATAACATGATGAGAAATTTGCATGCCCTAGCCTGATTCACTAAAACTCTGCACTTTTCTCATTTTTCACAAACAGGCTTATTTAACATAACAGAAATACTCCATAAATACAGGGTGTCCAGATGGAGGGTATCCAAAATAAAAAATATATATCTTGAAAAGTATTTATTATATACACTTCTCGTTTGTGACATTATACGAGGGGATGCTGATAAGTTCTCGACCTCACAGAGAAGGAAATGGGATGGAGCCACGAAACTTAGGCTATTCCACCAGACAAAAATCCCTCCAGTGTACATACTATGTAAATACTCTTTAAATCTCTCAATGTTGTAAGTCCTAAGCATGAGGACAGTGTAATTGATGTGTGTAGGTCTTTTGAAAAATAATAAAGGGAAATTATTCCCCCAAAAAAGTTCGAGGGCAAGGAATCTCCCAGTCAATGCTAAATAAATGAACGACCTATCCCGCCAGACAGAGCGGGAACTCAGACAAGGTATACTAGGTCGCCTGCCAGCACGTCACCGCGGGCTGGTCTCTGGGCCATTGGGGTGGCCAGGGTCCGAACCGGCGTCTCAAGGCAGGATAATTGTCGCAACATGTCAAAATAACATCCAAGGTGCTCAATAAGTCCCCGTGGAGCCAAGACAGATTGGCGGAACGGGACAATGAAATCAGTATATATATTCACCCCAAAGTTCAACACGCTTGGTTCAGCATTTCTGGAGTTTCTTTAACCTTTCCAAAAAAAAATTGATCACTCAAATACTGCTCTGCTGCTCACCCCCGAATCATTCAAAAAATGCTTCAATTTCAAAAAAAATTTAAGTTTTGGGAACAGGGAATAGTCCGATGGAGCAAGATCTAGTGAGTAGGGTGGATGGTCTATGCACTTAAACCTCAGATACCTCAAAAGATCCATTGGCTTGTGAGCAGGTGCATTGTCCTGCAAAAACGAGAACACCTTTCCACAGTTTTCCTCGCCTTTTTTTCCTTCAATGCCTCCTTTAATTGGCACAGCAAGTTGGAATAGTATTCAGCATTTATTGTTTGGCTCTTGAGGAGACAGTCAGTCAGTAAAACACCTTCCGAATCCCAAAAAACCATTGCCACGACCTTTCCTGCAGACCTTTGAGTCTTGAATTTCTTTGGCCGTGGAGAACCCGAGTGCAGGCACTGTTGTTTCATCTCTGGATCATAGTGATGTAACCACATTTTATCAGCAGTGACATGTTGCTGCAAAAAATGATCACCAGATCACTCAAAATGTTGCAAAACCGATTTGTAAGTGTCCATTCGTTTCTCATCGGCGTTCAAACATTTGGGCACCCACTTTGCTGACATCTTCTGCATATCCAAGCACTCATGAATTATGAACCCAACAACGTTTCCTGGATATCTCCAGTGTCTCAGCTATTGGTTTAGCAGAGATTCGACGACCTGACAAAATCAAGTCATGAATACGATCTACAATTTCAGGTGTTGTCACTGTTGAAGGCCTCCCAGATCTTGCTGTATCTTTGGTCTCAAAGACTCCATGATAAAAGTTGGCACGCCATTTCTTTACAGTGGAATATGAAGGGCACTTGTCACTTAATGTTTGCATCATACACTCATACATTTCCTTTACAGCTTTCTTCTGCAGGAACAGAAATTTCAAGACAGCTCGGGGTTCCACATTAAAAAATTCAACACTTTGCATTGACATGATTCAGTTCAGGATGCCGAACATCTGCAAAAAAAAAAAAAAAAAAAAAAAAAAAAAAGGGGGAAGAGCTATTAGTCTGAAAATTGGCACTTGACAACACAAAAGAACACTCTTTCAAGCTCTTTCATTCAACAGTTTCCTCAGATGTCCATGGCTTTCCAGGGCGCTTTTCACATAGAAGACTTCCAGCAGGCCTCAGTTTGTTGTCCCAGACCTGGATGCTTTTTCATGTTGGAGATTTTCATTCATACTGCTTTCTAAAATGACACTGAACAGCAAGCAGCAACAGAATTTTTAATTCAGCAAGCCACAACGTGCATGCAACCTTCTCCTGCTGTGTCGACATTCTGACTGAACTTGTCTGCAGTCAGTCGGGATGCAGACACTAGCTGGTGCATGTGTGTGAGCAAGTACCACTTGACTCGTGCAGGTGAGCAGCACATGGAATTTTTGTTTTTAATAATTCTCTCTGTGAGGGCACAAACCAGAAGTGAATTATAATACCAGAGATGCCAACATCTGATGGAAGTCATCAGTAGTCCATATGTGCGGCGCCCGTAGTTCTTCCGCAGTCAAGTTCCCACATTAAAATTTGCAGGGTAGCATGCGTACTTCCCAGAATACACTGCTACATTTTTACCAACATGTTAATCTTGATTGGGGACAATACTTGGATAAATTTTGCAACATATTTAAGTCCCCTTAAAATGGGGGGAAAAAAAAAACTTGAGTAAACACACATAAAATACATACCATTTCAATTCCATCTTTTAATAAATATGTTATGTCATAAGTGTGTGATGCCACACACTTATGGTTATTCCTCCTGTTTTTCAGAGTGAAAATGCCGACCGCAATCGTCTTTTCCGCCGTGTGAGATTGAAAAATCAACAGCACACGGGAAGCAAAACCCATGGTTTTCGGATACCTGAGACGATTTTAGACACGGAAATTCTTGCGAATAACTCTCCTTGAATTTTTGACAACTTTTTTGCTTTTTAGATCCAAGAATATTAGTAGAGACAGGTGGCCATTTACCCGACGCTATTGCGAGTAAATTCGTACACAACAAACACAATGGGAGCAAAGACAGAACAATTAACTTTGAAAGGTTTCATAGCTTTATTATGCGGATAAATAGAAAATTAGCATTAAATGTTTATGATACAAAAAAACTAATCAAAAAGGTATTTTAAATTGCATAAATAAATCAATTTTGGAAAAAAAAAAAGGATAAAATAAAAAGACAATGCAAATAAAATAAATTACAACAAAAATCCATGCAAAGTTTCATTAACACAATAGAAGTTTTCTGCTAAGATGCGGGGAAGTAATATGTCACAGCGTAAAACGTAAGTTAGTAATAAAAGCAAATTCATCAAAAAAAAAAAAAAGAAGAATTAAAACTGAAATTAAAAGATTCCCAACGAAGAATTATCTGGGGAAAAGAATCTTTAAAACAAACTATTAAGGAAGAAAGAAAGTTCTTTTGAATCTGACAAGATAAAATAAAACATCCCTATGTTTAGCAGAACATTTTCACAAGAGAAAAAAAAAAAAGAACTGCACTTCGCAAATCTGTCAAAGTAACGTAAACGATTAAGCTCTCTGCCGACAGCGAGGAGCGTGGGAAAATAGGTCACAACTGGCACACACACCCAGCAGCTAAAAAACGTCTCACCGCAGCAGCAGTGAGCAGCTACTGCTGCTAGACATGTGTCTTTGGCTGATTGGCAAAGACACATGGAGAGATTTTCTCTTGCTCTGGGCAGAATATACTGCGCGCAAAGAACAAATTCCCGTGAAGGTAACATAAAACAGGAAATAACAGCATCCACACATCTCTTGCTCTGGGCAGAATATACTGCGCGCAAAGAACAAATTCCCGTGAAGGTAACATAAAACAGGAAATAACAGCATCCACACATCTCTTGCTCTGGGCAGAATATACTGCGCGCGAAGAACAAATTCCCCGTGAAGGTAACATAAAACAGGAAATAACAGCATCCACACATCTCTTGCTCTGGGCAGAATATACTGCGCGCGAAGAACAAATTCCCGTGAAGGTAACATAAAACAGGAAATAACAGCATCCACACATCTCTTGCTCTGGGCAGAATATACTGCGCGCGAAGAACAAATTCCCGTGAAGGTAACATAAAACAGGAAATAACAGCATCCACACAGCTCTTGCTCTGGGCAGAATATACTGCGCGCGAAGAACAAATTCCCCGTGAAGGTAACATAAAACAGGAAATAACAGCATCCACACATCTCTTGCTCTGGGCAGAATATACTGCGCGCAAAGAACAAATTCCTGTGAAGGTAACATAAAACAGGAAATAACAGCATCCACACATCTCTTGCTCTGGGCAGAATATACTGCGCGCGAAGAACAAATTCCCCGTGAAGGTAACATAAAACAGGAAATAACAGCATCCACACATCCTGGTAGCTTAGTTATGTGCTCTGCCAGGAAACACAAACATTCAGGATTTCTTTGATTCACAATTGTTTCCTTCGATCTGATGACTAACTATCCAGAGCAGTTTTTTTCTTTTTTCGGATATCCCGCCTGCCCCTTATTTTGGTGAAACAAATATGCAATAGCAATTAATATTACTATTTAAATTACATTTTAGCAAAAAAACACATGATTCACGGAAGCACGCGACGACCGCTGTAAACATGGAAATTCCAACAAATAACATTCCTTGTACTGCTGCGAATTGTTCTTTTTTTTTTTTTTCACACCACTTGAACTGGAAGCCACTGAAGCACACTTCATAACTACAGTAATTCATGTCACACCACAACTAATCAACTTTCAACTTAACAACAAGAACAGAAAACGTGGAATTGACTCTAGTCTACCTCCGTCAACTTAAGTTAGTGGGCCGCGTTCATGACTGACATGGGAAGGACCTCAGGTTCGATCCCAGGGAGGTACGAATGCTTGATCTACTAAATATATGCTGTGCGTCGGATGGGCACGTTAAGCCGTCGGACCCCGAGTACTGGTCCCCCAGTAATAAATAAGGGCGTCTTCCTTCCCTTTTCTACTTCGCTTCCGTGTCACTTTTTTTATCGGGCACTCCAGCCCAAATCTCCTAGCTTCCTATTTCAAAGGGTTGTTTAAGACCTGGGGCCAGACACTCCCTTTCTAAAATCCTCTACATAAAAAAAAACAACAAAAAAAAAAACAACGTTAGTTTAGGACGCGGTTAAGGTTTTCCCGAAGTTAACAGACGTCGTGCATTACGAACGCCACCCCACAGCAAGCCAGGTACAAAGTCACGTGATCATACAGAACGATCTCTGCTGCAACATTTTCGCTTGCTTGTCGGCCAGCCAAACATGCTTGCTGTGTGACGGCTTCGTGACGTAACCGCAAGAATCACTACATTTTACTATGCCTTGACTTTTTTTCAAATATTAAAAAAAAAAAAAAAAAAAAAAAAAGTTTTCTGGAAATATCCGAGATTTCTGGAAAAATCCATAATTTTTCACACCTTTTCCGTAAGTCCATAGTTTGAACATGATATCCATAGTACTTGGCATCTCTGTAATACATACTTTCTGAGATATAAAATTATTTTGGAAACCTTCAGCCAGACACCCTGCACAAGATCTGTTAATAAGGTTCAATGTATGCTGTTATACCGCATCAAAAGAAAGGTTATGAAAAGTGTGGTAACTTGTATGATGCATTCAAGTACACGAGTAACATGTCCATAACCATGGCCCCGTGGGAGAGGGTGTGGCACAGAATATGTCGCAGCAACTGATGAAGGTGCACATTTTTACATAGCATGTGAAAATGAAGCAAAGAACCAGTACCAAATTTTACGATTCTGAGTGAGCCGTTGCTACGTTGAATAACCTATTGTATTTGCCTGATCAGACATCAGATGACTGCTTTTTGCTTCTCAGACTGAAATCAGTGCTGAAAGGGAAGAGATTCACAGACACTCAAGTGAATGTGATAACCCAGTTACAGACTATAACAAAGGACTTTTCCCATAGTCTCCTGCACTTACATGATCCATGAAAAAAGTATGTCGTATCGGGAGGGAAGAGAGGATATTCTGAGAGCCAGTAAAGCAAAGTTTCTTAAACATTAACTGTTGTTCATTTTTACTGTGCATTCACCAAACCTCATTGACACACTTTGTCCGTCATATTCAACAGCAGCTAAAATGCTCAGCCAGCTTCACTTACATTTAAGAATTTGTTCAAGATACTTGAGTTCCTGCATTTCCTTTCTTTTTATAATTACATGATTTCCACTTTAGTACCTCTTATTTTCAAACTGACTTTTTTTGTAAAGATTAATACCAATAAAGTGTTTCATTTTGTCAATTTGTTACAAAACATGCAGGTAATACCCTGCTGGTGACTAAAAACACCTAAACACCATCACATTTTGTGCCATTTAGCAGAGAAATGAATCATCATAACCTTGTTTTTGCTACTAACTTGCTGAATGTGCCACAGGAAATGTACATTCTAGTGCCCTTACACAATTACCCATTCATGACTGCTGTCCCAAGTCTTCAGGATCCCCATAAAAATATGAGGTGTGTTCAAGTGAAACCCATTCACAGCACTGCTACTGTGGTGTAGGTGGAGCTACTGTAGGATCACTGCTGTAAATGCAATGTGATACACTTATGTGTTAGAGAGCGATTGCTGAGGTTTCAGTAATGATAGCTAGCAAACAAATTCAAAATGGGGTACCAGGATGTGGATTCACCCAAATGCATTCAGAAGATGCTGATTCAGTTTCTCAGAGAACGCATGGAGTCCATGGTGAGGCATGTGCATCGAGGGCGACAGTTGCAGACTGGCTCAGTATGTTTCAAAATGAAAGGGAACAAATGCAGATGTGTCATGACCATGACAGATGCACTTGTCATTCCAGTAAAAACTGCACGAGTAGAATTGCCTTTCATCAGGGAAGACATCGGAGCATTTATTCTCGTGACAGAAATGAATATGAACACTGGAACAGCGTGAACACACCTCATGTTATCCAAGTCCTTACAATTGAACTATTGTAAGGGACTTGGATAACATATGGTGTGTTCACAGTAGGTACCACAGATACAAAGAAGCAGTGAATATCATCATCACCGGAACATGTGATGTGTTACCATAGTAAGGGTAACATATTTTTTCTGGTGGCTTGCGGTGGGATATGAGACGTGGTGCCATCATTTTGAATCCACAGGAAACGTGGTGAGCATGTAATAGAAGCATCCTGGATTTCTTTGACACAAAAAATTCAAGTCCCAATCCCAAGCCTCTGCTGGTAAGTGATGCTGAGTATTTTCTTCGAGATGGAGGGACGGCCTTGCTTCTGGACTTCAAACACAGGGACATGACAATCAGTGCAAACTATAACTGTGAAGCACTATAGAAGTTGCATATCCAAATCAAGAACATACAGGAAAACCCACTAATGGCATTATTCTCCTGCATGATAATGCCCGTCCTCATGTAGAGCACACTATTCAGGATAAACTCTACACCATGTACTGGTAAGTGTTAAAACTTCTGCATATAGCCTGGACCTTTTTTTTTACCTTGCAATTTTCATGAGTTGGAATGTTGAAAGCCCTAAAAAGTGCAGGTTTACATCAGGCAAAGATGTGACCATTCTGCAATGGTTTTAATAACTACCCAAGGAGTTCTTAGCGGATGGTAGTGTGGGGCTTGTGACACACGTGGGACTCTCATCTAAATTCCCATTCTGATTTCTTTTGGATTATGAGTGGCACCCAAATGATTCACTCCAAAATAAACTGTGCACTTTGAAGAAACAAGCATAGTACTACTTCTGTATGTGTAAATATAGCTCCTTCCTTCTATGCTGGTAGTGCTCTACAACTTACTGATTTTCTCTCCCCCTCCCTTTTTTCACTATCAGCCACAACTTATGGTTAAGATTAACTGCTTAATTCAC
Source organism: Macrothele yani (assembly GCA_039090855.1). Lineage (NCBI taxonomy): Eukaryota > Metazoa > Arthropoda > Arachnida > Araneae > Macrothelidae > Macrothele > Macrothele yani. The sequence continues at coordinate 34,486,497 of CM077001.1, read as the reverse complement.
CACTGGGGCGTGTTGTTGTAGTCAAGCTTATCTGAATGGCTTTGGCAATTTGCCGAAGTGCTCTCATAACTACCGCCCATGTGGAACTACAATTACCCAGAGTTTAACACTTTCTCTCACTATTATTTTTCCAGGTTTCCTCTAATACAGATGCTTTGAAGGAAAAATACTCAAAAACATATGGTAAATCAAAGCAAATATTTTTCCCATCTAGGTATGTCATGTAAAAACTAGATAAAACATAATAAAGTACTCTGCTTATCAGTAAGGTTGATGTATAACATTACCATTTCACTGAACCATCTGTAATGCATGTATGATGTACATTTGGATTTTGCACATGAACAAATTTAGTTACTTTTTGATTAATGTATATTCATGTTCATTACATACTGTTATAAATTCATGTTGTGTACAATTTTTGAAGACTCCTGGAAATTAAAATTTGATTTCAACTGGATTTTTGCACTAACATCCCCATACATAAATTTTCAGTACAAAAGATATAAAACTTCCACCTGGTTCATCGATCTGCATCACTGCTTAAAATTGCTGCTATGAGCTGCACAATATAGCTAAACATCTTACTGATGAAATAGCATTTTAATATGGCCTTGATTCATGAAAAATGAAAACAAATCTCCTTACTCTTGTGCCAGAATTTAAAGAAAAGATAAAGCCTACCAAATACACAAAAATGTGTTGGATACACATCTTAGTGATGAACTAGCAATTTAACATGGCCCTGATTCCTGAAAAATGAAAACAAATCTCCTTACTCTTGTGCCAGAGTTTAAAGAAAAGATAAAGCCTACCAAATACACAAAAATGTGTTGGATACACATCTTACTGATGAACTAGCAATTTAATATGGCCCTGATTCCTGAAAAATGAAAACAAATTACCTTACTCTTGTGCCAGAGTTTAAAGAAAAGATAAAGCCTACCAAATACACAAAAATGTGTTGGATACACATCTTACTGATGAACTAGCAATTTAATATGGCCCTGATTCCTGAAAAATGAAAACAAATGACCTTACTCTTGTGCCAGAGTTTAAAGAAAAGATAAAGCCTACCAAATACACAAAAATGAGTTGGATACACATCTTACTGATGAACTAGCAATTTAATATGGCCCTGATTCCTGAAAAATGAAAACAAATCCCCTTACTCTTATGCCAGAGTTTAAAGAAAAGATAAAGCCTACCAAATACACAAAAATGTGTTGGATACATGTTAAGTGTTATCAGGCAGTGACACAGTCAATGAACACCATCTGGAGTGCTCAGGTGACCGGGGGCATGAGCTGGCAAAATGGAAAATCACACGATGTATACCAAAACAATGTTTTCAAATTGATAACTATATATCAGTGGAGTTCACACTGTGCAAATTTGTAACATGAGCCACAACAACTAGTGATGAACAACAAGTATGACACAACCTGACTTGTGGCTCACTATACAAATCAAGAGAAGGTAGAACTAGTGCCTCTGTCATGGATTTCCAAATGTCTTAGGCATGGCAAGTCATTTCACAAAGACACATTAGATAAAGCCAGCTAGTCTGAGACAAGGCAAGTGCTTTCACAAAGACACATTAGATAAAGCCAGCTAGTATGAGGCAAGGCAAGTGCTTTTACAAAAACACGGCAGCTAACTAATCCAATAGCAAAATGTTGCAAAACCTCAAAGCACACTTGTTATTGATGTATCTTACACAGCTTCTCAGTTCTCTACACATAAAGGACCTTGCACAATCAAAAGTCTGTTGTAGGATCAGCTTTTCACCCACTTCAAGAACGAATGGATGGATGGTGTGACAATCGCTTTCCCTCATGTAATTCTAGTTTTATGAGTTTTTTCTTGGAAGTTACCTTAACTGAATCACATGATCTTACCCTTGAAAGAAAAGTGGCTGTCCAAATCCTAGTCTGTATTGCACAATGGGGATGCCTCACAACAAATTTGAGATCATGTATTCTAAAATAGTAAAGTCCATGTCCAGAAGGGACCTTCCTCTCACCTTCTACTGATGAAGAACATGGTGGAAAACAGCACCCTCTACTATGGTTCCTGAAATTCTGGTGCAACTTCAGCCAGTCCAGGTGCTCCTATTGAAGGTTTCAGTTCAACTTTTTCCATGATGACAGAATGTTCATATTTCTCTGATGTGTTTAATTAAATGTTTCAATAAATTTTGTCTTACAAAAAGTTAATTCACTCGCTGGATTACCTGTATTATATTCATTTACTCAAATGAATGAATTTTGATTGTTACTATTGTGTAATAAAATATTTTATTATTCACCTTTTTGTCTTACTTTCCTTGAATTAAAGCAATGTGTTTTTGCAGTTAACTTGAAAACAGTAATGTATTTTCATGAAGTTATTCTGTTCATGTATTTTTTAGACATTAGAAGGCTTCACTTACATGTGGCCAAAAATCCTGCACCAGTAGACCAAAAGTCAATTTTTGATGAGCAAAATTTCCTGGAGTCAAATTAGCAAGAGAATCTTGAGGCCAAGTACTTTTTATAACAGTTAGTCATCAGAAAAAAAGAAATCTCTAGCAGATCATGATGAATGTGACACACACATGTTCACAAAACCTGCAAATAAACTCTTCAGAGGGTGCTCAATGTTCCACGATTAGGTTACGTATTCATGTGATATGCTACGTGAGAGGAACAAATGGGAAATAAAAAGAAAAGCTGCTTCAGTGATGGATATCATCATGGATTACAATGTTACAATAATAACATTGAGTTTTCTTGAAAATCACGCCTACAAAATAAAATTACTCTGACAATTACGCCTATAAAGAAAAATTTTTAGTTGCTACTTTAAAGTAAAATTACTGACAAAAGAATCAGTCGAAGTAAGTTTCCGGCAAGTTTAAGCACTAATATTCAGGGACAAAGTATATTATCTCAAAGAAGTATTTGCTTTAAGCTTAAGAAAAAGACCATAATATGGATTGAAAGTTCAGAGAGAGAGAGAAATAATTTTTTTGCGGAGAGAATAATAAGGATGCCTCTAAAATAAATTTGTATTATAAATATTTCAAATTTATGGATTTTTACTAAGGAATAAAGGAGATTTTTAATTCGAAATTTCGGGTAGTACTCCTACCCCTACCCTTTATGGCTATACTTCCAACTGTGACTCACTGTCCGGTAGTTATTTATTGTAATAACAAATCGGCCAATAGATGGCAGCACATCCAAAAAACAACTTTGATATCCTTTTTAATTTTTTGAATTTAGGTTGCCATTTCATGAATCGGTTTAGAGTGGAACAAAAATCGGGACTTTTAGTCACCCTATATTTGAGTCCCAGTCGACATCTAAAATACAATATTACAACTACGTAAAGTAGCAGTCAGTTAGTTGCTGCATTTAAATCTCCTAGATTAAAGCATTGCCTTGTTTGGTAGCAACACTCAATACTAAAGAAAATTATAATTATATAGTAAAAAGTAATAACATTTTATATTTTAAAACGATCCAAATAAACCCTCAGTCAACAATAGCACCATTGGCAATGCTGTCGCTGTGATCTCATTCATTCATTCATACATACATACATACATACATGCATACATACATGCATACATACATATCACTAAGCTGTTCTCTGAGATTCAGAGGTTAGCTCCAAAATGAAATACAAACTTCCACATATTTTTACTTATTGTTGTTGAATCAAACTTCACCATTTACAGCGATCTTGACATACAACTCGTGCTTCACTGATATCCATTACACGCCTTACACAAGATCTTTTATACTTCATACTCATAATCTTTTTCTCATGCAGACACTCCTGAATCTGATCCACCCATGTCTTCCTTGGCCTTCCTCTGCCTTTCCTTTCTGCCACTTGGGTTGAAAATATTTTCTTAGTAAGCATTTCATCACTCATTCTTTCAACATGGCCAAACCACTGAAGCATATTGGTCTCCACCTTGCTAACAACATTTTGCTTTACATCACACAACTGCAATACATCTTCATTCCTCACACAATCAGATTGTGTCTTGCTACAAACCCCACGTAAGTAATGCATTTCTCCAGCACACAAACGACTCCTATGCTTCTTCTTCAGTACCCAGGTTTCAATGCCATACATCAGAGTAGGAACAATTACTGTTTCATACACAGCCATGCGGGACTCTCTAGAGAACCCATCATTCCTGTGAAAACCTCCCAGAGCAGCTATGACTTTCAAAGAAGAATTTACTCGCCTACTGATTTCACCATCCAACTTGTTCTCTCTGTCAAACATGCTTCCTAACTACACAAACTCACTCACCTGGTCAATCACAGTGCCATTTAGACTTACATTACATTCAGTGCTACCAGTTCCTCTCTCAAACACCATAACTTTGGGTTTTCCCTTATTTATTATACTCAGTTTGAATTTCATGCAAACTTCGTGCATCCGAGTCAACATAATCTGCAACTCACATTTGCTCTCTGCCAACAGGACAGTGTCATTAGCATACAGCAATCTGCACACATGGATATCACCAAGACATAAACCCTTATTATTTATTTTGGCCTCACGCATGCATGCGTCCATAAATATATTAAACAGCCATGGTGACATTACACAACCTTGTCTAACTCCTGCACCAATGGAAAACGATTTTGATAAAACACCATTCACTCGTACACAAGCTCTACTACCAGCATACATGGCTTTTACACTATTAAGTAGATTCCCAGTAACACCATATTCATTCAATACCTTCTACAAAAGTGCCCTATTCACTCGGTCGTAAGCTTTCTTTAAATCTATGAAGGCAGTAAAAACTTTCTTCCCAACAGCCAGATACTTTTCAATCATCATGCGTAATGCAAAAATCTGGTTAGTGCAGCCTTTAACAGGCATAAAACCACTCTGAACATCCCACACTTTCAATGATGTAAAACTCCGTACTTTTTCAATAACAACCTTACCAAACACTTTCCCTGGCACACTCAGTCGACCGACCTAAACAGCAGGGAGTAAGATGAAAATACGTAACGGATTTTCAGCCAATCAGCAAACATCTTAGGATCTCAGAAGAGTTCCTTGGCAGGTTTTGTGAAGAGCTCTCTCTCTCTCTCACACACACTCTCTCTCTCTCTCTCTCTCTCTTTCTCTCACTCACTCACTCACACACAAACAAAAAAACACACACACACGTGTGTTACCTCAATGAAGTTTCCATTTCTCACTCCCACTAGAGGCTTGGAACAATACAGAATGCACTTTCTATCTCCCACACTCATGCAGTTTTTAGTTGTGGTCATGGCTGGTCTCCCTGGACTTCAGTAGTGCACCTTCTCATAATTAGATAGAGATTGCTTGCTGAGACCACCTATATATAATTCAATATATGCAATTCCGTCCAGCAGCAGGTTCATGTATTAGGTTTGTTCATTTGCAGGTTCATACATCTCCATTGGAGTCTTTCTCTTCATTCCTGACTAGACGCTAGAGCTGTAGCCCTTTTCTGCCAAAGCAGATGGCAGCAGTGGGCAATAAATTGCAGCGTAGTTACATACTACACTATTGAGTCAAATCTACTCTACCCTCCCTCTTTCTCTCTCTCAAGTTGGACGCAGATTGCCTCCTTTACAGAATAAATTAGCAACACTTATTCACAATTAAATTTTATTTTAAGATCTACTATAGTTTCACCGAGCATTTGGCTCAGCTTCACCAGAACAAATTCAGAATAAACATTCAAATCATAGTGAAATCAGTGTTCTGGCAGTCACAGATTTTGGCGAGTTGCTTCCATGCGCTTGAAAGAAATGGAGTAGATGCTGTGTCATTGACAAGCCATGAAGAGTTGCAATATACACCAATGAGCCATTACATTATGACTACCAGCCTAATAAGCTATATGACCCTCTTTAGCCCGTAAAACAGCGGCCACTCAGCGAGGCATCGATCCAATGAGGTGACGATAGGTATCCTGGGGTGTCTCATACCATAACGCCAACGGCAGGTTCTCCAGTTCCTGTACATTTCAGGATAGTGGTGATTTAGCGTGAACCCGCTTTTCTAAGTCAAACCAAAAATGTTCGATTGGGTTCCTGTCAGGTGAATTTGAAGGCCAGGGCATTAACAGAAAGTCACCAGCATGTTCCTCGAACCACTCCTCAATGATTCTGGCAGTGTGGCATGGCGCATTATCATGTTGGTAATGGCCATCACCTGCAGGGAACAGAGTTGCCATGAATGGGTGAACTTGGTTTGTAACTATGTTCGGATACCTGACAGCTGTCAGGGATTGTGCTATTGGGATAATGGGGCCTAAAGCATCCCAAGAAAACATGTCCTACAGCATAATACTGCCGCTGCCAGCCTGTTTCCGCCCAACAGTGCATCCGGGTGCTACAACCTCCATTAGCAATTGGTGTAGCCGCACTCGGCCATCTACGTGATGCACCAGGAATCTTGATTCGTCAGACCAGGCCACTTTCTTCCAATCATCCACGGTCCAATCTCGATGATCTTGGGCACATTTCGTGCGTTGCTGGCGATGGCGTACAGTGAGCATGAGAAACCGGCTGGGTCTTTGGCTACGCAGGCCCATGCGCAGAAGGCTGCGATGAACTGTGTGCGGTGACACATTGCCCTGATCATCACAGTTGTAACTGCAGATGATTTGTCACACTGTGGCCCTGCGATCGCAGGTAAAAAACTTAACACAGAAAGCAGAATTTTAAAATCTTCAGATAAGAGAATAAAAATCAGCATGCAACATCTTGCCATCAACCATGATTTGGACACTGCAGAGGGCGTGCTTACGAATGGGCATGGCAATAATGGCAGACAGGATATGTTTATTTAAGGCCTGATGGGTGGTTGCTTGCAATCATTCGTGGCCGACTGCTTGATGATGGTGCAAGTCTTGTACCGAAATGCATAGCAACTATAACTTATTGTTTTTAATGGTTTTAAATTACGAAGATTGGTACCATGTGCTCTGTATTTATTCAAACTCAATGTTTCATCCTATAGTGTTTTAATTTGGAAGTGCAAATTCTTCAATTTTTAAATTCAAATTAACAAAAAAGAAATAAATGAGGGATAGGCAATGCACGTAACTAACAAACAAATTAAGAAGAAGGTAGTGTAGAACACGCTAAGCTACGTATAAAAGTTTAATGCAAATATATTTCAGCCATTACTATGGCCTTCATCAGTGCGACTACGATTGGTTTACGTTGCCAGATTGGAAAGGTAAGTTTTGTAATGGTAACTCCGGGTGACGTGATGCAATGAGGGACTTCCAGATGTAAGGAATGAAAATGGGGAGCTCAGAGTTACAATTTTTGGAAAATAAAATTTCCAAACTTTCTCTAAACCTCAGAGCATACCAATTTTGGAAGGGAGCCAACTTTTTAGTATCGGACCAAAGTGGAATAAGCAGAAGTGTCAGCCATGGTAAGAAAAAGGTTTTGTTAAAACTTAGCAACTTTATGATGTATTTCTTGAAGTTTGAATTTGATACTTCATTTTGTTGTGCCACACACACACACACACACTAATATGCAGCAAATTTCTTTTTAGTTTTGTGGTGATCTTGAGAAAGACCCAAATGATGGAAAAAGAAAAAAAATTCTGCCAATCTGCAGAAGAATCTTACATGTGATTTTAATGCAGTTGTAGGTAGTTATGAGTGTGACTAAGCAATTGAAGAAGTTTATTTATGAAGGTGCAATTTAGTTACAATAAAACCCTATTTTACAAAACTTTACATGTCAAAAAATGTGTGGTTTCTACAGTTCACACAGAAATTTGAGATTTGTCAAAAGGGAACTTACAATACGTAACACATTAGTAGGCTTACTTTTACAATAATGAAAATTACACCTAAGTATTATACAACTTGAATTATTTAATCCATTGTTTTTTTACTGGTGTAGCAATTTACAAAAACACACAAAGACTAAGTGCCAATTTTGAGCTTTCACACTCCATGCAGGAGGCTTTCTCAAGCCCAGTGAACACTAGAATGTCTTTGGGAACCACAATAATTTGAAACACACAGTAGACGCGTGCTACAGGATTTCAAATTATTGTGGTTCCCAAAGACGTTTTTGTGTTCACTGGCCTTGAGAAAGCCTCCTGTTTGGAGTGTGAAAGCTTGGCACTTAGTCATTGTGTGTTTTTGTAAATTGCTACACCAGTAAAAAATGAATTAAATAATTAAAGTTGTATAAGGCTTACTTTTGCTCATTTTTATCTTTTATTCAACCTGTGTCTTTTGCCTGCCATACACACACAAAATATAATTAATACTATTTTTCATAATTCATATGTATTTTGTAAATTTTGAATTACATTGCTTGAATTAAAAAATTCAACTGTAAATATTCAATGCAATGGGTTGACTAGACTTAATTTTACTGCTTTTGTTTTATGACTACAGTTTTCTGATGGATATAATGATAGATTCTTTAGTTTTTAATACATGTACATAAAACTATATTCAACTTTACAACAAAAACATACAGAAATGGAATTAAATTTTATTTAAAAAGATCATGTCTTTGTGATAACATTGGAAATTTCACTTACACAGTGAACAGGATATGCCATGTCAACATGTATCCAAGTTCCAGGAAAGTCAAAACCCATGTGAGAACCAATGAACAAACCTGCACAGGATGATTGAGCATTGCTACGGTCCTAAAAAAAAAAAAAGAAGTAATCAGAAGTTTGCATTGTTATCGAAAGAAACAACATGACAAATACTATCAGTGAACAATTAAAAATGAGGAATATAATCAACAGAAATAATAATAAAATATACATATATATATCACTAAGCTGTTCACTGAAATTTAGAGGTTAGTTCCTCAAAGAAAGACAAACTGCCATATAAATATTTAACTGACGGAACTATAATTTACTTACTATTGGTGTAATAATAATCAATCATCATATCATTAAGCTGTTCTCCGATATTCAGAGGATAGCTCCACAAAGAAATACAAACTACCAGATAATCTTTACTTACTGTTGCCGTATCAAACTTATCCATTTACAGTTATCTTGACATACAACTCTGGCTTCACTGACGTCCATCACACGCTGTACACAAGATTTTCTATACTCCTAATCTTTTTCTCATGCAGACACTCCTGAATCTGATCCTCCCATGACTTCCTTGGCCTTCCTCTACCTTTCCTTCCTGCCACTTGGGCTAAAAATATTTTCTTAGTAAGCATCTCATCACTCATTCTTTCAGCATGGCCAAACCACCGAAGAATATTAGTCTCCACCTTGCTAACAACATTTTGCTCTTCACATTACACAACTGCAACACATGTTCATTCCTCACTCACACATCAGATTATGTCTTGCCCCCCCCCCTGCACGTAACGCATTTCTTAAGCACACAAAAGAACTCCTATGTTTCTTCTGTAGTGCCCATGTTTCCCTGCCATACATCAGAGTAGGAACAATCACACTTTCATACACAGCCATGCGGGACTCTCTTGAGAACTAAATCATTCCTGTGAAAACCTCCCAAAGCAACCATGACTTTTAATGAAGAATTCACTCACCAATAATAATAATACTAAAACAAAATTTTGTAAGATTAATTCTAAACACCAAAAACCATGGAGTATTCACATCCCTACTAGAACAGGCATTTCCGCCAAACTCAAACATACTGGTGAAGGATTGACAATTCACAAACTGCATGGGCAAACGAAAATCCCAGATTTTTTTCTCAGTTTTTCTACCCCTAAGTCCCATAACAAAGACCATTATGATTTTTGGAGTAAATTACCACAGAATTCCCCCACCTTTGCAATCTTTTCCCACCTAAACAAAACCCATAGTGTAAATTCTCACTTCATTCATGGCCACCATTTGATGTTATTTTCCACATACGGAAGCCAAGATGGGAAGGGGGGGGGGGCAGGAGGACAGAATAACTCTACAATGCTTTTCACAACACTGTTTTTATTGCTTGTACCGTGAAAACTGTCATTTGGCAGGCTAAATTGTGATCACGAAATGGCAGGAAACTTTTCTTTTTGCTTCACCTTTTAAAATTAATAAAATATAACATGAATTGCAAAAAGAAAAAAATATGTATTTTCGGTGCCCTAAAAAATTTAATAACTAGTAAAATCATGCAATGCATTGATTATAATATGCTTTCGAACATACTAGAAGTCATTACTTAAGTTATCACTCAAGTTATGAAAATTATGGCCGTGGAATAAATCTCGGACCTGTGCTCTGACCTTTGACCCCATTTCGATGATATTCCACAGAACCGGTTCGGTATACCTCCGAAATAACATGATACAGTTTTGTCACAATCGAAGAATTTTTACGTAAGTTACGATGCATAAGGGCTATGGAATAGATCCCGCTCCTGTGTCCTAACCTTTGACCCTATTTCGCCCATTTTCAATAGGATTCATCCCCAGGCAGGCCCCTACAACATACTAGCATTTCATCCAAATCGAAGCCTTTTTACGTAAGTTATAACGCATAATGGCGATGGAAGTGATTCCGCTTCATGTCCTGACCTTTGACTCAATTTTGCCCATTTTCAATAGGGTTTGTCCCCAGATGGTCTCCTACCACATACTAAAATTTCCTCGAAATCGAACCTTTTTTACGTTAGTTATGACGCATAAGAGCAGTGGAATGGATCCCGTTCCTATGTCCTGACCTTTGACCCCATTTCGTTCACTTTAATAGGGTTCCTTCCCAGGTGGTCCCCAACCACATAATAAAATTTCATCGAAATCGAACGATTTTTACGCGAGTTATCGTGCGGACGGACATATGCATGCAACGCGTGATGTAATGAGGCAGATGGAAATCGCGACCATCTGCTTCAAAGAGTGTGAAGTCATAAAACTTTAATAGGATCCACACACAACACGTGACGTAATGAGACAGATTGCGTGACCGTGCACCAACATCTCAATCACGAGCTTGTGACGTCATACAATTTCTAAGCATGGATAACATTAATGGGACGACGCCATGACACTAAAAACGTGGTAATTCAGGGTGATTATTTAACCCACTAAATCAATTTTCCTAAAGTCGAGATCAAGCTAAATCGATTTCTAGTACCAGAAAATGGTAGGTTAACAACTTTCATCAAAATCCTTAGAGCTGTTTTCAAAATAAAATTTACATAGATACAAGAATTGCTCCTTTAAGGTGGAAGTCAAGTAATTTTGCTTCCTATACTTCCAATGGAAAAACTTCTGTACACATTTTCCTCCCAATTGATGCGTTCCCATGGATGAAAATTTTAACATCGATTAAAATAGCTTCATTTTATAACATGGAATACTTAATATTTTCTAAAACATAACCATAATTATGCAATCCAACATTTACTTGTCTACTGACGTCATCAAAGTACAGGTCGCGCCATCCTTTTTCTGGTTTCAACACCACCAAAGGAGACATTGTTTTTTAATATAATTATGGTATGTTTAAAAAATATTAAGTATTCCAAGTTATAATATGAAGTTATTTTAATCGATGTTCAAATTTTCATCACTGGAAGCACACTAATTGTGAAGGAAATGTGTACAAAAGTTTTTCCATTGGAAATATAGGAAGCAAAATTACTTGACGCCCCCTTAATAGTATGGGATTAGGGCGATGGAATGGATCCCTATCCTATGTCCTGACCTTTGACCCCACTCCTCCCATTTTCAATAGGGTTCATCCCCAGGTGGTCCCCTACCACATACTAAAATTTCATCGAAATTGAACCATTTTTACGTGAGTTATCGTGCCGACGGATGGACGGACGGAAAAAGCTGGAGCATATACGCTTCCTTAACCTACGGTTGTAAAAAACCAGATCTTAGCAACAAACAAATCAAAAAATTGTAAGATGGCATCACACAAGGCTTGCACAAATTTAGAGAAAATATTGGATTGATGCATAAAGTTCATGCCGTTTTATTTCATAAGTGTTTCCCTGGTCAGTACTGATAGCGCAGATGGTCAGTTGTACATCAAAATGTAACCAGTAACATTGTGTACCTAAATCATATTGCGTTGTGTGATTGCGGCTAACGTTTTTTTTGGTTTTCAGGTCCGGAAGTAGGGAGTGTCAAGTAGAGAGGAATGAACATTTCCGACATCTGCCAAGGATACTTGACAAATTTGGGCTGTGCATGAGGAGGATGCTATTACTTCAAGGACAGCCTGCAAACAGTTTGAGCGGTTCCGAGGTGGCAATTTTGACCTCAACGACTCTCCATGCTCAGGTCGTCCATCTCACATTGATGAGGATCGTTTGAATCATCTCATCCTCTCGGATCCGCATCAAACCACAAGCGAATTGGCCACTGAGATGGACTGTGATCAGGCCACCATGGTGCAACACCTGGAACGTATGGGAAAGGTCCAGAAATTGGGGTCTTGAGTGCCTCACACTCTCATCGAGGACAACAAAAATCAGTGTGTTTTCATATGTGGTTCCTTGCTTGCCCGTTATCACAAATGTTCTCAGCAACACAAACCTTTTTTCTCATGTATTGTTACTGGAGATGAAAGTGGTATCTATATGTGAATTTCAGGCATCGAAGGGAATGGTTAAGCCCAAACAAGATGCCCACACCACGTCCGAAACACGGCCTTCATCCTGTGAAGATCATGTGTGTCTGGTGGAACATGGAAGGCATTATTGTTTCCTGTGAAATGCTGCTGAGAAATCGGACCATCAACGCTGCACTCTATTGTGAGCAACTCCACCGCGTAGTGGGAGCAATTCAGCAGGAATGGCCAGATTGGCACCATGGTGTCCTCCTCCAACAAAACGTACACCCTCACAATGAAAACATGACCATTCGGGACACGAAATGGGAGATCCTTCCACATCTGGCCAATTCCCCAGATGTTGCCCCTTCAGACTATCACCTGTTCCGATCTCTGTCAAATGCACTCTGTGGCAGAATGTTCAACAATGATGTAGATCTCCAGAATTTCCTTGATGATTTCTTTGCAGTGAAACCTGCACATTTTTTTCAAGAATGTCATTGCAGACCTGTCCAGACATTGGGGCACCATCTTAAACAATGGGGGGGGGATACATAGTTGATGGATTCCATTTTCCCTTCTGCTGTAATACATTAAGCCAACATCTGAAGGGGCGACATCTGGGGAATAAGCCGGATGTGGAAGGATCTCCCAATTCATGTCCTGAATGGCCATTTTGGTCATGTTTGCACCGTGAGGGCATGCATTATCATGTTGGAGAAGGACACCATGGCACCTATGTGGCAGTTTCTGCTGAATTGTTTCCTCGACACGGCAGAGTTGCTCATAATAGAGTGCAGCGTTGATGGCCCGATTCCTCGGCAGCATTTCCCAGTGAATAATACCTTCCATTTCCCCACCAGACATACAACATGATCTTCACAGGATGAAGGCCATGGTTTGGATGTGGTGTGGGTGTCTAGTTTGGGCTTAACCTGCCCTCCAATGCCTGAAATTCACATACAGGCACCACTTTTCATCCCTAGTAACAACACGTGAAAGAAAGGGTTTGTGTTGCTGAAAACATTTGCGATAATGGATGAGCAAGGAACCACATATGGCAACACGTTGATTCTTGTTTCCCTCAGTGAGAGTGTGAGGCATGCAAGACCTCAATTTCTGGACCTTTTCTATACATTTCAGGCATTGCACCACTGTGGCCTGATCACAGTCCATCTCAGTGGCGAATTCGCTTGTGGTTTGATGTGGATCCAAGTGGATGAGATGGTTCAAACAATCCTCATCAAAGTGAGATGGACGACCTGAGCGTGGAGAGTCATTGAGGTCAAAATTGCCATGCGTGGAGAGTCATTGAGGTGAAAATTGCCACCTCAGAACCGCTCAAACCATTTGCAGGCTGTCCTCGGAGCAATAGCATCCTTCCTATACACAGCAAAAATTTGTCCAGTAGCCTCGGCAGCTGTGGATCTCTTGTTAAACTCCTAGAGAAGTAGATGTCAGAAATGTTCATTCCTCTCTACTTGACACTCCATACTTCCAGACCCGAAAACCAAAAAACCTTTAGCCACAATCACACAATGCAATATGATTTAGATACACAATGTTACTGGCTATATTTTGATACACAACTGGCCATTTGCACTGTCACTACTGACCAGGAAAACTCTCATGAAATAAAACGGCATGAACTTATGCATCAATCCAATAATACAATACAATTTAGATATGGAGCTATTATGGAAAAATTCCCTATTTCATAGTCATCTATTCCCATGCATACAGGTAGGAGGTATCAATCTCCTTCAGTGAGGAAAGCCTCTGCTAGAAAGAATGGCTATCTTGAACTCGCAGGACAGTTTCCATTTGTTGTTGTGACTTCAACAACTATATCACAAACCAAAGTTACTGGAAATATGACACTCAAACATCTTGCATTGCAGCATCAAAGGCATGACATCACATCTTTACACTCCATGGGAGGAAGTGAAGTCATCACAAACAGACAGTACAGGGAAATAGAACAGTGACACAATCAAATCAAACACTGATTCCAATTTTTTTTTTTTCATTGATTACAAGAAAGAAATGTTTAATGAAAAAAATCCTGAACCTTTCACAAAGACATGAAAAATCAAGAACTTTCCAGGCCTGGAAAAAAGGGAAAACAAATTCCAGGACTTTTTCAGGATTCCATGGGACGTGCAAATCCTGATCATAAAGTGGAACTCTTATGGGAGAAACAGTAGGGTTGAAGCATTGTTTCTAGTTTCTAAACATTTTTTCATTAAGATGAGCAAAAATGCAATGTAAACATGAAATCTGAAGAACAAATAAGGTAAAGAAGATATATTCTGCAAAAATAAGAAATTGCTATAAAAAATTTGCCACACAAAATTTCCCATTTAAATTTCACCCTGCCTGAGGCACTTATAAAATCACTTATGGGGAAAAGCATTACTCAGAAAATCAAGATCTTAGTTAAAAACTGTTCTGATAAAAACTATGATTTAAATTACAAAAAAAAAAAAAAAAAAAAAAAAACTGCATTTGAAAGAAGTACCTCTGCATTCATCATAATTGAAAATGGCATGACACATTCCAAGCAAACTGATATCAAAAATTTCATGGAAATACCCAAAGAGGAAAGCCCAGCTGTGCATAGCAATCTTTTTTTTATTTATTTAGCAGAAAAACATAAGTTTGCAAACATATTAATGAGATGACTCACCTACTTAGCAATTGTAGAGTTAAAAAAACAAACTTTGCACTACTTTTGATTCCTGCCCTACATGGTCACATGTTTAAAAAGAAAAAAATTCTGATCCACTAGTAGATTCAGCAGGGAGTGATTGCCCCCTAAAGCATTTTTTTGGGGGGATGGCCAATATCATAAATAATTAATGCATTTATTTTTGTAAAATTATGGTAATCAATGCACAGATTTTTGCACAGGGTTCCCATTCTAAAGTAATAAAAAAATTCCCTACTTTTCCAGGTTTTTATAGAGTGGTAACTCCTATAATGTTGCTATGAATTGCTACATTTCATTCCATTCATGCATTTTTCTCACCAAAGCACACATTTGTAAATTCTTTAAGTAATTTGTCTTTTACCTGCTTTTCATTAATAACAATTAAATGCACATTATTTTCTGTATCGTAATTCCATGAACTTTTGCGAATAGCACCCACATAGAATTTGTAAACATATTCTCATTGAAATAGGACATATGTAAGAAAATATCTGTCAGTTCATTAGTTTCAATTTTTCTATAATGCAATGTAGCTAAGCTTAATGATGGAAAGGCTCCTTCTCAGAGAAACAAATCGCAAGAGAACTAGCAGACAAAGGACTTTGATCCATTGTTTGGTTGGTTCTTTTGTGGTGAAGTTTTCTCCAAGCAGGAGCATTTGTCAAGCCACTGTACCTACATGTTCCATGTTACAACAACTGACTGCAGAAATTGAACAAAAACTTAATATGCATTTTTTTTTAATTCAATTTTGTATCTTTTTTTAAGGAATAAAGAAACAATGTAATGTAACTGAAAGTAAGATCTACCAAATTCTAGGCAGGCAGTAATAGCAAACAAAAGTTTGAAATCTGAAAAAAGAAAAAGTTCTTTGGCAAAATAAAGTATCCCTTGATTTTTACCAAAAAGGGCAATTTCCCCTGACTTTTACAAAAATGAGGCAATCCCCAAGTTTTCCCTGAATTTTGGTAGCATTTTCAAATTCCCTGAGAATTCTGGGTTTTCCAGGTTGCATGGGAACCCTGTTGTAAAAGTTTTCAAAATAGCTAAAATTTGGATATAAAATTTTCTGTTCTACTTTTAGTAGAAAAACAAAAAAGAAACTAAAAAACTGGAGGATCATGAACAAAGAAAGCTGAGAGCGGAAGTGAAAAGAGATTTTGATTGATCACGAAAAGCAGTGGGTGTGCTTTGTTTTATATCTGGCAACACCAGCAATTGAAAGCAGGAAGGGTCACCATGTGATGTGGTGGGGTGGGGTGTAGAGTAGAGTAGAGTGAGTAAGTGAGTGTATGTGTGTGGCGTGTGAGAGAGATTGGGTGACAGAGCAAAGTATGAAGCTGGATTGGGCCATACACAAAAACTCATACCACATTTATAAGCTGGAAAATTTTCTATTAAATGAACCTATCAGAATAAATGGAATCAAAACTTTATTTTGAAAGATGTTATCTAGATGTAAGATTTAAAAAGCATCAAGTTAGTTTCCTCGAAAAGTGAGCAATTGAACGCCATGAAAATAGTGCTCGTTTTTCAGTTCTTGCTCACAGTTTGTGATTTAAAAACTTAGGACAATTATTTTAACGGAAAATGTTTAAAAAGCCTTTTATGCAATGCCAGGAAAGTGCAGCACTGAAATTTTATAATAGTATCTCTCTTCTCCTTCTCCTATTTTTTTTTTTTTTTTTTTTTTCTAGATTGGAGCAACAGCATCCTTTAAGGCAAACTTCTGGATCAATCAATGGTTTGAGCAAATGCTAAAAACATTGGCAATAAAATTCCACTGCCGCAACAAGCAATAACATAACTTCCTGTTCACATAAAAACAGTCTTCATTTTCAAAATACCACCATGTCAGCAAATTACACTTCTAGACATAAACTATGTTTACTGGGCAACTTCATACATAACAGTTATTTCCTTTTGTCATACATGAAAGGCAAAAATGTTTATTCTGCGTAAATTTTATGAAACAAGTTATGTGAAACAAAATGATTATCACTCTCCACTCCTGAGATATCAGCTATTGGAATGGAATGCAAAAGTATCCTTAATGTACTCACATGCTGTACACAAACAATTTGCAATTTGAAGCACAGATGGCTCAAGGCAATTTATGCTAAAACTATTAATCTGCTAAACTGTTATGATGATGATTTAACAAATTTATATTCAGATCAGATCATATGTAGAGGATTTTAGGAAGGTAGTGTAAGGTCAGGTGACATCACAGCCTCTCCTTGACAAATATCAACCCCGCCTTCTCGTGGTGCATCCTGTTCCCACTAAAGGGGCTCTGACGACCGCCAATAGCGGTATAACTATACCATCGGGATCAGAGGAAATGCTATCCCACACTCACCAACCCACTAGGCCAGCATGGTGAGTTATGGCCAAACACCTCCAAAATGACTCTACAACTTAAATCTTGGCCCTCAGTCTCCGGCAGCTGGAATGTACCTGGCCAAGGCAGCGGCCAGTGCGACATGAAGGCAGAGAGTGCTAAGAATCCCCGGAGGACCGGACTAGGCTGCCATCTGATGCTGATCTTGGCTACGTATAATGGACGCTCCCTATCTTCTGATTCAAGGCTTCTTGAATTGGAAGAGGAACTACAAAGGATCAAGTAGGACATCGTCGGGCTAAGTGAGGTAAGGAGAAAAGGAGAAGATCTCATTGAACTGAAAAGTGGACATCTCTTCTACTATCGTGGGACAGATACTGGCAGAACTAGTGGTGTTGGATTTATAATAAACAAGAAACTGAAGGATGAAGAGGTAGAAGTTGAAAGTTCCTCTGACAGAGCTGCACGACTCGTTATCCAACTCTCTAGAAGATACCAGGCTCAGATTATTCAAACTTATGCACCCACCACAAGTCATCCTGAAGAAGAGATTGAAGAATTTTATGAGGAAATTCGTCATCTAAATAATAAAGGTAAGCAGCACTTGAAGATAATTATGGGAGATTTCAATGCAAAAATAGGGCAACGGCAACAGAATGAAACTTCAGTAGGTAAATTCGGTCACGGCAACAGAAACCAGCGTGGAAATACTCTCGTTGAGTTTGCAGAGGCAGAAGGATTTTTCATCTTGAACTCCTTTTTCAAGAAAAAGCCACACAGGAAATAGACATGGAGACATCCAATTGGGACAAGTGAAATTGATTTTATTATGTGTAACCAAAAAATTCGTCATAGAAGACTGCAGTGTGCTGAACAAGTTCAACACAGGTAGTGACCATAGATTGGTGAGATGTAAGATACACCTCAACACTAAACTCGAACGTGGCAAGCTCATAAGACAAACAAAATGTATTGACATAACCAACCTTAAAAAACACCATAATACTTTCAAGTTGGAACTGAAGAACAGATTCTCTGCTTTAGAAGGCCTAACATTGGAAGAAGTGGATATTTCTAAAGTTAACAGAAAAGTAACCAAAGCTCTTATGGAAACAGCAACAAAATTAGCTGGGTCTAAGAACAAGTTGCATGTGAACAAATTATCAGGAAAAACCAAAATGTTGATGCAACAAAGAAGAGAGATGAGGACAACTAATGAAGATGTGACTTCCAAAGTGGAATATATAGAGCTATGCAAGACAGTACGAAAAAGTATCACTGAAGATGTAAGGAAATTCAACTGTGAGCTAGTGAGGAAAGCAATTGAAAACAACCAAAGCCTAAAGATAGCAAAGGGACATCTCAGTAAGGGAAGAAAACAGATTATGGCACTGAGAAAAGAAGATGGTTCTGTAACAAGAAATAGAGGTGAAATTTTGACAAGAGTGAAAGATTTCTACTCCAAATTATATGAAAGGGATGATACATGTACTCCAGACATCATGAAAGGTACCAGTACCAGAGTTCTTCCAGTCCTCCCAGCAGAAGTTGCACATGCAATCAAGAACATGAAGTGGGGGAAAGCTCCAGGAGAAGATGGAATTACTGTAGACATCATACAAGAAGCAAGTGGAGAAATCGAAACAGTACTCGCCCAAATTTTCACTCGATGCCTTAATGAAGGGAAGATTCCTGAGGATTGGAACAACGCTACAATGATCCTGCTACATAAAAACGGTGACATTGAGGATCTCAGGAACTACAGACCTATCAGCCTCCTCTCAGTGGTTTATAAAATCTTCACTAAAGTTCTTTCACACCGCTTGAAGGTAACACTGGACATGGCTCAACCGAGAGAACAAGCTGGATTCAGGAGTGGCTACAGCACAATAGATCATATCCACGTACTGAGAGAACTAATTGAAAGAGCGAGGGAATATGAACTTTCATTGTGCATGGCTTTTATCGATTATGAAAAAGTCTTTGATTCGGTGAAACCATCAGCAGTTACAATAGCTCTGAAATCCTGCGATATTGAAGATGCATACATTACTATTATTAATAACATCTATGAAAATGCAAGTGCAAAGATTCGGCTGTTTGAAAATACAACACACATAAAAATTGGAAAGGGAGTGCGACAAGGTAATACCATATCTCCGAAGCTCTTTAATGCCCCAATGGAAAATGTCTTTCAATCACTGAACTGGGAAAACAAAGGGATAAAGATTAATGGAGATTATCTAACCCACCTTCGTTTTGCTGATGACGTAGTCATTTTTGCAACTACCCCACCAGAGCTGCAGAGTATGATCCAGGAACTTGCTGACAAGAGTGGGGAAGTGGGATTAAAAATGAACTTTCAGAAGACAAAAGTGATGTTTAATGCTTTTACAAGAAATGAAGATTTATCGATTGATGGAGAAGAACTGGAGATAACAGACACGTACGTTTATCTTGGACAGCAGATATCAAGTGAGGGTCACATTGATGAAGAAATTAATCGGCATACAAAACTTGCCTCGAGAGCTTTTGGAAGAAACAGTATAATTTTCAAGAGCAATATGCCATTATGTCTAAAAAGAAAAGTGTTTGATCAACGCATCCTTCCAGTGCTTACGTATGATGCAGAGACATGGACCTTAACTAAAAGAGACATACAATGGCTGCAGACAACTCAAAGCAGCATGGAGAGGTGCATGCTTGGTATAACCAGGAGAGATAAGAAGAGGAACTCGTGGATCTGAAAAATGACAAAAGTGGGAGACATCATGATCAGAGTTAAATCCCTGAAATGGAAATGGGCTGGACATACTGCCAGAAGGACAGACCATCAATGGACAGCCGAAATTTTCGATTGGATTCAAAGTAACAGGAAAAGACCCAGAAGAAGACCAAATGGGAGATGGGTGGATGAAATTCGAAAATATGCGGGAGTGACATGGAGGAGACTGGCACAAGACAGACAGTTGTGGAGGAAACTTAGGGAGACCTTTGTCTAGCAGTGGATTGATAATGGTTGACAATGATGATTATGATCTGACCCCAGGTCTTAAACAACTCTTAGAAAATAGGAAGCTAGGAGATTTGGGCTAGAGCGCCCAACAGGAATGTGGCACGGAAGTGAGGTAGAAAGGGGGACAAAGATGCCCTTATTTATTATCGGGGGGCCAGTACCCAGGGTCCGACAGCTTAACGTGCCCAACTGACGCACTGCAGATATTTAGAGGTTCAAGCGCTCGTACCTACCCGGGATCAAACCTAAGGTTCCTCCGTGGCAGTCATGAAAGTTGACCACTAGGCCATCTGCGGCCCAAATTTATATCCACAAGGTGCTGTCTGCAATTTATACGCCAAAGTGCAGTGAAAGCTGCAGCCACTGTATTATTATTATTTAACAATAATAAAATAAGAAATAAACCATGTTTGTACTACCACGATGTGCACAAGATATAGTGAAAGTTGAGAGAGAGAGTTTTGTAGAAACTTATAATCAAAGGTTTAAAATCATCTTAGAAATTTGAAGCTTATAATCAAAGGTTTAAAATCATATCAGAGAATGTCATTCATATTTTAAAACTACACGGCCTTTGTTATGATAGGGTGGCCCCCAATATGAGCAGAATTTACACAGGCCTTCCATAACCAGAACAATGCAAAGAAATCCGAAGAAATCATTGCTGTATACACAATGTAGATTTGAAAATTAGCTGCTCCAAATCTCACATCCAAGAAATAATGTAAAACTTCTTCAACGGAATAGAGAAAATTTATATTCTTTAATAGTCACAGGTAAGCTAGGCTGGCGACTACCTGCACCGTCCAAATGTGGACTTGGCAAGGATATGTGGAACTCTCTCGAAAAAATAGTAGTGAAGGCGTTGAATGGTATGTGTTCAACTTAATTGTTATTTGAAAGCAAAAAATATTAAACAAAGGCTCTGATTAGTCCTCTAAACTGTTTTAGTTGCAATGAAAACTTAAATTCCCAATTCAATCAGTATTGCATCAAAAACATATCTCACTTGGTCAAAAGTATTAAACTAGTGCATCATAGTAACTATTCTATCTGGTGATTCATTTCAAAAGTTAGCAAAATGAGTAGGATTCTACAGGGTTCTTAGGAAAGTCCGTTTACCCCCTCTAACTTTTAAACTGCGTATCGTACCGCCACGGAAGTAACGTGTAACCTATAAGGAAAGTAACCGTGCGCAATGGATTGGACGCACTTGTAGCACTCCTAGTGGCGAAATATGGAACTTAGCAAAACTAACTCAGAAACCAAGAGAAATTCGCAAAAAAGTCCAAATACAAAATGAAAGAGTGGTGTTTAATTAGTACAAAACAACACTTAGTTCAACAGAAACACTTACAGACAAGACAAGACATTAGTAAACTTTAAATTACACACAAAACAACACAGACGCAACACACAGTTCGTGCAGTACAGGTGCAACTAACCTGGCGAGTGGTCTACCGTACACATTGTTCGAAGTGTGCACCACCAGCGACAATGCACATCTGGACTCAGGACAGAAATGCATCTCGAACAGCGTGCAGTATCGCAGGGGTTACAGAATTACAGGCCCTGATGACGCGTTCCTTTAAATCTGCCATGCTGGAAGGTTCCGTAGAGTACACTTGATCATCCTTCAGGTATCCCCAAAAGAAAAAGTCCAACGGTGTTAGGTCGGGTGACCACGGTGGCCATTCTGTACAACCACTATACGCAATAATATTTTTGCCGAACAATAGAGATAAGAACGAGCGAACTGGAAAGGTTTCGTGAGAAGGACAGCTGTCATGTTGAAACCATATGCGTGGCAACATAGTCAAAGGAACATCGTCCGACCAATCGCTTACTGGACCACATAACAGCTGCAAGTAACGCTGACCTGTTAAATTTCCCTCAATGAACACAGGTCCAATTACGGATGTTTGCCACATTCCACACGACACATTAAGCGACCAGCGTACTTAATGGCACGCTTGTCTCGTCATGTGTGGATTTCTCACATCCCAGTAGTGGGAGTTCTGGTAATTGATGATTCCGCCCCTTGTAAATGTTGACCTATCAGTCCATAGGATGTTGTCCACAAACCACGGCTTTTCCTGTAAGATATTCAAGATGAAGTTACAAAAGTCATACCGCCTTTGAAGGTCTCCAGGCACGAGGTTTTGCACGACAGCATCAAGGTAGGGATATGCACTATGTTTGTTCAAGATTTGCCACACCCGTGATTTCAATAATCCACACAAACAGCTCACTGCGTTCATACTACTTTAGGGATTTGCAAGAACATAGCCCAAAACTTCCGCAGGATGTACTCACATACCGGCACCAATGGGACGACTGGAACGATGATGCTCAGTAACACTTCCTGTTTCTTGTAGGCACCGGACAACTTTGGCAATTGTCTGTGCTGCTGGATGCTGACAAGTGGGTAACCGTACTCTATACAACCTTGCAGCCTTTTTGCATTCTGCTGATATTCACCATACAGCAAGGCCACATCACAACACTCATCATTCGTGAAGATAGCCATCTACCTGCCAACCTCGTACTCTGATTCACTCTCAATTCCTACCCATAATTTACAGCCCTTCAGTAGTCTGACGGCATTGTATGTCAAACTTGAAATTAGCATAACTACGTGTTATATCACGTAACCACTTTTCTGTTGCTGTCGCGTGCTAGCAGCCGGACATCTGACGCTTTGTTCACATTTTCTTGTCTTTTCTCTAAGAAAAAGTTTCTGTTGAACCAAGTGCTGTTTTGTACTAATTAAATACCGCTCTTTCATTTTGTAATTGGACTTTTTTGCATATTTCTCTTGGTTTCTGAGTTAGTTTTGCTAAATTTTGTTACTAGGGGCACTGCAAGCATGTCCAATCGATTGTGCATGGTCACTTTCCTATAGGTACACGTTACTTCTGTGGCAGTACAATACACAGTTTAAAAATTAGAGGGGGTACACAGACTTTCCTAAGAACCCTATATAAGAAATGACACAGCTGAACTATATATATAAAAATGGAAAGATTTTCCTTCTCTCCTTCTAAAAGGACTACTTCACACCAGAAATCTGGTTGACTACCTACTGTAGTAGTTAGCATTTTCAAATATTCAATTGAAATATCAAAAACAGCGTGACTCACTAATTTACCTGAATTTTCATGCTTATTGCATAGATTAATGGAATATTTCACACAACTAGGTTATATATAGCAGTAAAAGCAACAAACTAGCTGCAACATATCCAACAGTTTTTTCTC
The DNA here is from genome assembly GCA_039090855.1 of Macrothele yani. Classification (NCBI taxonomy): domain Eukaryota; kingdom Metazoa; phylum Arthropoda; class Arachnida; order Araneae; family Macrothelidae; genus Macrothele; species Macrothele yani. The sequence goes on along the minus strand of CM077001.1, from coordinate 34,462,609 downwards.
TGCAGTAAAAGTCTGCAGTTGTTAACACCAAGTATTTTTATTTTCATTATTTTTTTTTTATTTTTTTGCTAACTTTCAAAATTTCAACTGGGGGAGGGAATGTTAAACTGGATTTGCATATTGTGAGTGATCAAAAAAAAAGTACTGTGTGTAAGAGTACTTCAGGTATAATAGCTTTCTGCACATTACTTACAGTTATATGTGGAAGATGTGTGTAACGTCTAAAATTTTCTTTTCTTTTGCAATGTTTATCTTTTTGAGATTTCCTGTTAAAATACCTATTGAAATGAAAGTACAAGAATCCCCATGAAACGTCCTCATTGCTTTCTCTAGTTTTAAATGCAATAAAAATAATTCGAACAGCGTATAGCTAAAGAACAAACTACTTGCACAACTTATAATGTCTTTGGGTTTTTCATTCTTCACACTCCAATGTCATTGAACATACCATGGAATTTAATACACACGACTTCTATAAGATAGAGAAATTAAGAAATAAAAGAATCACTTGGAATGCACCTCAGGCCATGATGGTGTTTTTTACCTAATCAACTGCATTCTAGCCAGAATAGGTACAAAAGTGCTTTGCACCCTATACAAGCTGTTTCTGTTTTGTTTTGTTTTATTTATTTTTTTGTGTCCTCCAAATTATGTTATTTAATAGTGGGGTTAAACATATTGGATTTATTCAATAACTTCAAAATGCAAAAACGCAACATAAACTAAATAGAAAGGAAATAATGGGGATTACACATCAACTTACTGGTCTAATGTAAATTAAATTAAAATTTCATTTTGCTTTTGCATGCTTTATTTTTCACAAAATTACCAAATGTCTTCCAACCAACATCATGGGCAATTTGGACAACCCAATAAGGTTCTTTCCTGAAGGGGGGGAGGGGGCAGAAACAAGAATTCCAGCAGAAGAAATTTAGTCGCAGAGCCCCTCTCACTGTTACCCCTGTTCTTATTAGAAAGTAGCCGACAAGGTTGTATTATCTTAAGAGCATTGTGGAGTCCCACAGTCCACAGAGAAATGTGGAACACAGCTTAACGTCTGAGTGTGACCTTTAGGCATTCAGCATTGTCACTATTTGTGATAAAAGAAAGAGTGCAATTTTTTTTTCTTTTCGTTTTCATGATTTTTTTCTTTCTCATTTACTAACACATTCGATTTTATCAACTCTAAATCTTAATGCACCACAAATTTTGGCACCCTAAGCATCTGCCTAGTTCACTTAGTACTTAAACTAGATCTGATTCCAGCTCATCTAATGTGGGATCTTGAATTATTAAGGGTATGCAAAAGTTTCTGCCATTTTAAGGATAAAGGAGACAGGAACACTCAGTAAACCAGCACACATTTATTCAACGAAATATTGACCATCAGCATCAATGCCCTTTTGCCATTTTTCAGGCAACAAATGAATGTCCCTGTGATAGAAGAACTTGGGTTTTGAGCTGAAGAATACAGTGATGAAATTTTCCACCTCTGGAACTGTGGTGAACTGCTGTTGGGCTAGGAAATGTTGCATAGAGTGAAACAGATGAAAGTCTGAGGGTGCAATGTCCGGGGAGTAAGCCGGGTGCAGTAAAACCTTGCAGTGTAACTGGTTCAAGGGTGGATTTCATGGTGGCACTGACATGTGGTCTGGCATTATTGTGTAACAGGATGACTGGGAGGTATCTTTACCTGTCCATGGGCATTTTTGCTTGACAGCGTTCAGGTTCATCAATTGATCGCTATATCATTGTGCAGCGATTGTTTTACCCAGTTTCAACAGTTCGAAGTACATCACTCCGTGCATATCCCACCACACACACAACAGCTCCTTTTCCCCGTGGATATCCTCTTTTGCAGTGGATGTTGATGGCTGGCCTGGGTCGACCCAGAATCGCTTGCATATGGGGTTGTTGCAATAGACCCATTTTTCATACCCTGTGACAACTTTCCACAAGAAATTATTCCCTTGAAACCTCTTCAGCAACAACATGAAGACGCCCAATTGTTGACCAATATTATGCTCCGTTAAAGTATGTGGAACCCACTTACCAATCTTCTGGATCTTCCCCGAAGCCAGCAGACACCCTACCACCGTCAACCGAGTCACTTTCAAACGTTTCGTCAGTTGCATGGTATCCTCTTGCCACAGCGATTCCAGCTCCTCGTCTGCGAGTTCCTGCGGTCTACTTGCATGTGACTTGTCTTCCAAGCTTAGATCACCTTTCTTAAACCTGGCAAACCATTCTCGACACGTTTGCTGACCCACAACGTTTCGCCTGTCATACCGAATCGTATGCTTCACTCGCAATTTTCCCTAAATTAAACATGAATAACAAACAATGCTGCACATGAACTTTATCGACCGCTGCCATGCTTGGCTTCATGTACAAACTGACAGCACGGGTCGCCGGCCAGTTAGACCCCTACAGCGCCCGCTAACTGGGACGGCGGAGACGTTTGCATACCCCTATATAATAAATACCTTATCTTCACCAACTTTCTGGTTTATTATACACTGCATTATTATTATTACAACTATTTGAAACAAGCTTTTTGTAAATTTCAATGGCAAATTTTTGAGCCAGTTTGTATTTGTACACTTACTCCAACTGAATTCTTCATGTCAGCAAGAGCACTGGCAAACTCACTGAAGTGCAATTCTGGACAGAATGGCAAAGGGTGAACCAGATCTCCTGATGTTCTTCCAGCTCTAACAGCTGCAACTTCCCACTCCTCTTTGTTTGTGATAACAGCAGCATGGTATTTCCCTGTTGCTGTGCCTTGAGCTCCTGTTAGAGTTGCCATATCTAACACAATTCCAGCCTTCAAATCTTTTTGTGCATATGCTACCTACAAAAGAGAATCAAGTGAAGAGTGATATGGTGAACATGTTATAATAAGTACTCGTATAGCATTTAATTACATCTAAAATTTAGTATGAAGTACAATACATATCAAGAATACATTTGAATATGTTGTTACATCTATACTGGGAAGAGGCAAATGCTGGGAGAAACATCCCTATCCTAACAACAAAGCTGTTACAGCTTAGGTCTTTTCAGATCCCTAAATAAAAGTACAAAGTGGTTTACAAACAAATGAAATAAGTGGGGCACCTGGGATTTACCTCACTACAATTTACATAATATACCAATGTTACATCAAGCTGACACCATCTGAAACCTTATACTTCACAGGGTTTCCACTCAAAAGAAGAGAAAAATTCTTCATTTTTCCAGATGGTTTTGAAAGTTTTTTCCTGAGCAGACTCAAATCACATTGTGATGAATTATGTTTTCTCCCATTCTGAAATTTTTTCACCAAGCACATTTCTGCAAATTTCTTAAGCATACATACATATCACTAAGCTGTTCTGACATTCAGAGGTTAGCTCCACAAAGAAATACAAACCACCAGATAAATTTTTAACTGAATAAACAAAGACATCGCTCTTTCCACGTTTTAGCAACACACAGTAACCGAAAAATTGTTATTCGGTCACGGCTGGAAAATCGAACCCCAGATCTCTCCATATCTAGCTGAGCGTATTAGCCTTACACCACGGTGGCCAACAATCCACGGCGCTATGTGTGTTTTTCTCTGTCAGCTTCTGACATCACACTTTGGATTTAAATGCTATAATAATATATAGCCAGTGCAGTTAATGCCCACCAGATGGAGACATTTCAGTAGCTGAGCCCATCTTACGGATTGATGTCAGAAGCTGACAAAAAAAACACATATAGCGCAGTGGATTGTTGGTCACCGTGGTGTAAGGCTAACGCGCTCGGCTAGATATCGAGAGATCTGGGGTTCGATTTCCCAGCGGTGACCGAATAACAATTTTTCAGTTGCTGTATGTTGCTAAAACGTGGAAAGAGCGATGTCTTTGTTTATTCATAGACATCGTCTATTTGGAGGATTTTCAATTTTTAACTGATTATTTATTTACTGTTGCCGTATCAAATTACTCCATTTACAAGGATCTTGACACACAACTCGGGTTTCGCTGACATCCATCATACAATGTACACAAGACCTTCTATACTTGATAGTCATAATATTTTTTACATTCAGATACTCCTGAATGTGATCCTCCCAAGACTTCCTTGGCCTTCCAGTGCCTTTCTTTCCTGCCACTTGGGCTGAAAATTTTTTCTTAGTAAGCATCTCATCACTCATTCTTTCAACATGGCTAAATCACCTAAGAATATTAATCCCCACCTTACTAACAACATTTTGCCTCACATTACACAACTTCACCACATCTTCATTTCTCACATGATCAGAGAGTGTCTTGCCACAAACTTCCCATAAGTAACTATGCAGCATACAAACAACTGCTATGTCTCTTCTTTTCACTACCATACATCAGAGTAGGAGCAATTACACTTTAATACACAACCATGTGGGATTCTCTTGAGAACCCATCATTCCTGTGAAAACCTTCTACAGCAGCAATGACTTTCAACGAAGAATTCACTCACCTACTAATTTCACCATCTAATTTGTTCTCTCTGCCAAACATGCTTCTTAAATACACAAACTAATTCACCTGATCAATCACTGTGCCATTTAGACTTATCTTGCATTCAGTACTAACAGTTCCTCACTCAAAAACCATGACTTTGGTTTTTCCCTTATTTATACTCAGTTTGAATTTCATACAAACTTCGTACACCTGGGACAACATACTCTGCAGCTCACTTTTGCTCTCTGCCAACAAGACAGTGTCATCAGCATGCAGCAATCTGCACACACTGATATTCCCCAGACATAAAACAGTATTGTCCATTTTGTCATCATGCATGCACACATCCATAAATATATTAAAAAGCCATGGTGACTGATTTTTTAAACAATCACACTTACTGAAACGTGGAAAATGCAAGTCAAGTGTGACATAGACAGTCGAATCATGCATATCCTTATGCAAATTAGCATCTGTAATGTCAGAATGCATAAATCACAGACTAGGATAAAAACAAAGGTTTTCCAGGAGCTCCTTTATTTTTCTGCATTTATTGCAACCCTTTGTTTCTTGAAGTCTTTGATTTGAATGATGCCTCAACTGCATGATTTACTGGAATCAATGGCATGGAGGCTATTGGCAGACTGGAAGCAAGTCAGACACAGTGTGTGGTAGCAGAAGCCGTTGGAGGACATGATTCCAGGATATGGGAAGTGCTCAAAGAAGGCAAGGTCAAGGCCGTTTGTGAACAACTACAGCAAGGGATGACAATTATCTTTTGTTAACAGCCCATTGGAACAGGCAGCAAAATGCTACTCGGCTCCAGTTAAAGCTTCTCGTGCCAACAGGATGCAGGTTGTCAACTCAAACCATTTACAATCGCCTTTACCAAGGTAGTCTTTATGGATGTAGACCATTGGACAGATGTATGTCCAATGGTCTACATCATAAAGACAAACTGAGCATGCCTGGGACAATAGACTGGGCCACAATGGTCCAGTCTATGTGTCTCAGGCACACTCAGTGGGTTTCGTACAGCCCGCTGAGCATGACTGGGACGCACTTGGTAGAAGCATTGCAGTTAGGCCTGCACTTCCATTGACTCCTTATGAACAGAAGACTGCCCTCATTGAGAAGTGGCAAAGATACTTCCAAAACCTCCTTGATACCCTCGTCAATTTCATGCTACACAAGTGGGCAGCAGTCTTAGCCATTTGAGGAGACCACACACCCTACTAAGGTCAATTACTGCCTTCAAAAAATAATTATTTCTTGTACAAATACAAATATTGTGGTATAGTATATCGCATCATGTACATTAAATAATCCCATAAAATTTTCCTAACTTGCTTTTTCTCACCCATATTACAGAATATTATACTGTATCATCATCATCATCACTAGGCCATTCTATGAGATTTAGAGGTTAGCTTCACGAAGAAATACAAACTACCAGATAATTTTTACTAACTGTTGCTGTATCAAACTTCTCCATTTACAGTGATCTTGACATACAGCTCAGGCTTCACTGCTTACACACCTCTTCTCTTTTGAGATCCCTCCTGTGCTTCCATCCTTCACTGTGACATCATCTGCTTCTGCCTCAGAATCTCCTTTGCTTTCCTGATCTAATAACTCACAGAAGTATTCACCCCATCTTTCACTTAGCTCATTGGGCTCCCATATCATTTCCCTGATCATATTCTTCACACAACTTACAACTTTGTTTCCCTTATTTTTCCTGAGTCTCATGTACTTTCAGAAAGTCTTCCTTTCTTTCCAAAAAGCCTATTCATTGCTTTCCACCTTCTCCTTTCTATCTTTTTCCTTACTCCGGCAAGCCAGCATAGCTGCTTCATGCTTCTTACAGCGATATTCATCCTCAGAAACTCTACCTTGCCACATCCCCAAATAAGCTTCCTTCTTTCTCTTTTCTGCCTCTTCAATCTCACTATTCCACCAAGCATAACCTCTATTGCTACCCACTATTGTGGTGCCACAGACCTCTTCAGCAGCAGTGACAACACAGTTCTTAAAACATTCCCACTTCTTTTCTACATCCCTCTCACAAGACTTCAGCTCCAACAGTCATTCTCTGAGTAAGTCAGAAAAATACTGATGCTCTTCAGGGAGTCTTTCAACCTTTTTTTTTTCCATCCCGGGCCTCTGCCTAATCTTTTCCTCCAACCAACATTCAGTTTCATTTGTGATACTACCAAGTAATGATTTAAACCAACATCTGCACCTATCATTATACTGTATCTTACATAAAAATAATATTTCGCATTCAACAACATAAGTTCCTCACAATTTTCTTTACAATATCTCTAGGTCCTCTAATTCTCTTAAGCAGTATATTTATGTAACTTGGTATTTTAGTGCTTCAATCACAATCAACTTTTCAGTATTATGTGAAACCAGTGTCTCATGCTTTCATTAAAGTATTGATACAAATTCATAAGTTCACTGCATAATCAGTGAGCAAGAAAACCAGCAAAAGTACAGTGCATAAATAAGAAAGGAACTCACACCATCACCAAGCACAAGTCGTCCTTCTGCATCTGTGTTGTTGATCTCTACAGTCCTGTAAGGGAGGAAGCCTGTGATTTACTGAGTTCAAATACAGAAGTAATAAGTAATCAAAACACATATTTAAAAGCAGTAACATATGTCCACATATTTCAAAGGTATTAACATACTTAAATTATTTAAGGAGAAGGAAAGAAAAACTCGCAGAGCTAGATGCATCAAAATCAGAACAAAAATAAACTGTGTGCTTCAATAAAATTCTCATCAGCTTCTCACAAATAAAATCAAAAAACGTTTTTCCACAACTTCTAAAGATTTTTTTTTTTTTTTTAAATGGCAGCATAATAAAGTCTGACCAGTATTCTCTTTTAAACTTACTGGGGATGAGGAAAGGAATTAGATGATCAATAGAGCTTTTACTCTCAAACCTACAAATGTATAATGAACATGATGAGCAAAAAACCCACTGACTATCTCCATTGATTGATCAAATTCACAAACTATATATCCTAGTGCAGTGGTGACAAACCTTTTTGAAAGCACAAGAGCAAATTGGCTTTATAATCTTCTAAAGAATCCTCTTCTCATGCCCATGGAAAATCGGGCAGCAAATTATTCACTTATTATTTACCTGTTGTTCACTTCACAAACAGAGGAAAAAATACAAGCAGAGTAAAGCCAATGTCAACTGTTTATTTCTGTTATTACCCAAATACTGATGTGTACACTGGGTCTACGGGGATTTGAAAATGTGTCACATGATGTCACATTTTTACAACTACCCAGCTGGAACCTAGCCAGCATGAGATCTCCTGTAAATACCTTTTACTACTCTCAATGGCATTCGCAAGGAGCAGGGGTAGTATAGCACGTCTCCCCTTCCACCTAGTCCAGAGAGAGGTGATCAGGCATGCTACTGTGGCCATTAAAACCTACATTCTTCCCTTGCAGACTCTATAAATGTCCCTCTGAATTACATTCAGGAAGAATCCATTAGCAATGCTTCTTAGGCAAACCTAGCAAACTCTTCTCCCTGACAGAGTGGATGCCCTAATTTAGGACACTCTTCCCTTAGGATGTGTTTAGCCTCTCCCATGCCTAAAATGTTGGCTTCTAATCATTTGTCTGAGATGGGTCCATGTTCGAATCCTGGGTGAGGCATGGATTTGTCTTATGGCACAGGCTTTCTGCCTTCTCTGGAGCTAGTGGTCCTAAATTGGGTGACTGCTTCTAACCAACGAAGTTGCTCATGGTGGTCACCTCCCTCCCAAGATGTGTTAAGCTTAAGCAAATATCCTTCCACAGCCACTACTGAAATTCTCTAAGCTACCTCTGCCATTCAAAACCTGAAAGTATCCTTTGGTAACAGCTGCTTCAATTGCTAGTAATGATAATCATTATACATAAATGAATATTTATTTATTATGGGTGGCACTGCATTCCATGTGCCATAGATTCCCCACCCCATGACCTAGAAACTTGAAAAATGAAACTTTACTCTGCAAATTGTCAACAAACAGCCTCAACAGTATCCTCTTCAGCAACTTTCCACCTGGACAGCGAACACTTTGTGAATCAATCTGAACCCAATATGTAGTTTCCACCGGTCAGAAAGCATACAGAAATGGTGATAATGCAAAAAAACTTGTAACAGAAAAACAGATGTACAACTGAGAGTTTACTTGAAAAGTGACCACTGGGAATGGAATGCACTTGCATTATTATTAATCACACTTCAAAACTTATAACCTGCATCCTTAAAAGTGTAACAATAAAGGCAACAAATGGATTCTCAGATAACTGGAGGAAATGTATGTCTTGTATGATTTGAACAGGACACTAATATTTTAAATGTTTTTCAATTACCTTTTATGAAAATGGTAAATAGCAAGCACTTCTCAGACCTGAAAAATTTAACAATAACAATCAAGGTCATTCCAGCACAAATCCATAACTCATTCACACTCAATGTTCACCTGTGTGGAGCCTATAAAGTTAACTTCCAATACTATGTGTAAAAGCCATAGTATTGGAAGTTAAACTATAGGCACCACACAGGTGAACAAAGCTGATTTGTCAGAGTACATCAAAATGCATCTGGAGTGATAATGGAAAGGACATTATCTGTACAGGGCAGTTACCTGAAAAGTAATATGTTTTTATCTTTCAGAAATGGTTTTAATATTTCTTTGATTACTATGAATTTCATCTCTGCAATATTCTAAAGCATTCTGATTTTTGTTTTTAAACCCAAACTTTTGAGCAATTCATTGCATTCTGATTTTTGTTTTTAAACCCAAACTTCTGAACAATTCATTGCCTTCTGGTTTTTGATTTAAACCTGAACTTCAAAAAATTTGTTTTACTCACCTTATAAGGTTATCTGTCATCCTTCATAATACATAATCTGTCACAATAATAAGGAATATCAATACAAATTCAAGAAACTGGGTAAGCCTAACTATTTCTTTTAACCGCCATGCAATAATCTAATTAGAATTCTTCCAATATAAAGTACTGCATTCAGAAGGTAATGCCTTTTTCTCAAGCAAAATATAATGTGGAGCATAAAATAAGATAGTATGAAATATATACTGCAATCTTCAATACTTCTGAATCATTTTAGAAGTTTTCAGCTGACTTATCTCCTCAAGCCCCAGGTTTTCCATTTCACCAACATAGTTTTGACTTTTGATAATCCCTTTCATAAGCCTCCACATTAGATTTTACACTACTGCTTAAGAATTTTAGTCCTCACTTTCTTTTTGAGGAACCACAAAGTATTATAATTGCAATTTTAACCATCTTGGCACAATTCCGAGTCTTCCTTAAACTTACCTTATACACTGCCGGACAATTGCTAAGGACGGATGACAATAGCAACGATAGCAACCATAAAATGGAAGGCAGGAAAATGTGGAAATTAGCATAAGAGCGGGATACAGTAAGACGTGTTGTGCGTATGCAAATTTTGGATTGCCGAACTTGTTCGTGACGTCATAGCGCTGATAAGAGATATAAAGGATTTGACGCGTATTGACCGTTGTTGTTCAAACGCAAAGTTAAAAGGGAAAGAATCAATTGACGAACTTGCAATTTTCAGTATGTCTTCCCGACATCACCTAGATGATTTTACGCATGGCCATATTATTGGCAAGATTGAAGAAGGGCGAAAAATAACAGATGTTGCCAGGGAGTTTGGCGTCAGCCACAGTGTTGTTTCAAGGCTTTGGAAATCCTTTCAAACAAATGGAGAGTGTGGCAAACGTCACGAGGGATGTCGTGTTCGCAGTACGACACCTGCAGAAGATCGGTACATAGTGCTATCAACAAAAAGACAGCGGCGCAGCTTAGCTAGTGAGGTAGCAAATCAGTTTATGGCTGCTACTGGCAAGCGGATCTCCCGAAAAACTCTCGCCAGACGTTTGCATGAAGGAGGACTATACGCCCGCCGTCCTGTTGTGTGCATCCCATTGTCCAGACGTCACCGTACCGCCCATTTGCAATGGTGCCATCAACATCGCAATTGGACTGATAACGACTGGTCTGCTGTCCTCTTCTCAGATGAGAGTAGATACAGTCTATCGTCTGATTGTCGACGACAACTGATCTGGCGTGATAGTGGTACTACATATTGTCCAGCAAACATACAGGAAAGGGACCGATATCCGACATGTAGTGTCATGGTATGGGCTGGCATCATGATCAATGGCCGTACATCCCTCTATGCGCTTCCAACTGGCACTATGACTGGCCAACGATACATTAATGATGTTCTGCTACCTCATGTTCGCATGTTCCGTGGTGCTGTCCGTGATAGATTCATTTTCATGGACGACAACACAACATGTCATCGAACAGTCGCTGTCCAGGAGTGTCTTGAGAGTGAGGATATTCAACGCCTCGTATGACCAGCATGTTCTCCAGATCTGAATCCCATTGAAAATGTGTGAGATGCTTTGGGGAGGAGTCTTGCTGGTCGCCAATGCCCTCCAATAAACAAGGACACCCTAATCCGTGCACTGACAGAGGAATGGGATAAATTACCCCAACAGCTGCTAGATAATATTGTGCAAAGCATGACACGACGTGTGGAATCGTGCATCGCCCTCCATGGTGGCCATATCCCGTATTGACATCTTACGCCGAAACGCCTGCGGACGGTAATTGCATTTTTTTCACGTTTACGTATTCTGCACAAAATGGCCTGTTTGTCCCTTGAACACATTCCAAAGCCTTCTGGATTTCAGAGCACAATAAATTGTCTTTCTTGTAATGTCCTGGCATTCTGACATTATTTTATTTCACTTGGCATCCAACCACACTTATTTTTTTATGCGCTATATAGCCGTTTATGATCCGTCCTTAGCAATTGTCCAGCAGTGTAGTATGTACATTGAGATTTTTGGTTTTGACATAACATATATATATATGGTTTTGCTTCACTTGAAATCCAGTCTCATTCCAGTAAAAGTGTTTTTTGCCTCTGCAAAAGTTAGATTATCTTGGACAATGTTATTACAACTTCCACTGAATAGAATACAAATTAAAAAAATCAGAGCTTCTTCTCTCAGAACATACTACTAGTGTTTTCACCTCATTTTTTCTGCATAACTTTATTAACTATCATGGGAGAGACATTTTTATTCTACTGCTACAAGCACTCTGTTAACAATAATACACTCCTGAATTCCTTACAATCACAATTTGAACACCGTATTAAGAAAGATCAACATTGTAACTGAGGATTTCCAGGATATTTCATGTATATGTTACCGCTAAAGCGCAGAAATCAGTTATTCTACAGATTATCTAGGTAATGTGCAGATTAACTAGGGTGATCCGTTAAAGTGCCGAAAGTTGTTTCATTGCTCAAATTACCTAGGTAATCTGCAAATTACCTAGATAATCTGCACATTACCTACTAGGCACTCATTAAAGTGAAAATAAGATCTTTGCTGGAACAACAGCAACGTTTCTGTACGCTTAAATTAACATAATGTTATTTATTTATTTTTCGATATATAAAGAATTAAGTTAAAACAATCAACAAATTAGTTGATAGAATCAATCATCAATCAATTAAAAAACTATAATAGAAAGAATCAAATGGTCTAAAATATTATTATAATTAAGGAAATGAATTTGCAAAACATATGATATAATTATGCTTACTTATTAGTGCAATCTAAAGAATGGTGACACTTTGAATTACATAGCAATTGGTTTTTGCGACAAGCACACCTATTTGTGGTACATTTAGATTTGCAGTCACATTTTCTGAAACCCTGCCCAGCACCAAGGGATTGTTTTATTGCTGTTTGACGTAAAGATATTTCTACAGCAGGGACATCTTCTTTCGTTAAAAATCTCTCTTAGCAAACACAACAGGCAGAAACGAATTTGAAAACAGAATTAGCTATGCAACGCACTGGCAGCCGACGCCAATTATGAGAAATAAAAACAACCGGCGATGACTAGACGCTGGCGAAACGAAACTAAAAGTGGAGGGAGAGGGGGAAGGTGTAGGGAAAAAAATGAGAGAAACAAACTTTTGAACTTTAACTATATGGAAGCTGTTAATGTGCACATTACCTAGGTAAAATGCGGAAAACTCTTGATTCCGCACGTTAACGGAGCAAATCAGTCAATCTGCAGATTAGCAAGGCAATGTGCACATTAACAGCTTTTGAGCTTTAGCGGTAACATATATGTCTACAGCTGAATCTGGAAACAAATATTAAATACATCAAAAATCTAAAATTGTTATACACTTTCCATTTATGTTGTGTGGGGGAAGTCAAATTTCAGTCATTTTCTAATACAATTTTTTTATTTAAAGTTTAACAACCACTGTGAGCAACTCAATAAGCAGTTGCCCATCCCTAATTTTGAGTCACTGGTTCCAGGGAAGGGAAAGAGCCAGTGCCATAAGACAAACGCAACATCCATGCTTCACCAGGATTCACACACGGACCCTTCTTGGACAAATGGTAATAAGCCAGCGCTTAGACCACTGTGCCATCAACAAATCTTTAACGTAAGGTACTGAGTCTTTAACCTCCAGATTTAAGTTCCTAGCTACCATTATTTTTCAAATATCATTTGTTACAACAAATGCAAATTTTGGAGGTTATACCTAAAAATTAGCATTTTCATTACAGTTTGAATTCCCCTCCCCACTAGAAACTTCTCCACAAGATAAGAATGCTACATACCTCCCAGAATAAAGTTTAATAATATCATCTGGTCTTGTTGCTTCTGGACCAACAGAGTTTTCTGCTAAGCAGAAAACAGCATGAAGATTTTCTCTGAAACCCTGTAGGATGCATACAAAAGCATTATGCAAAAACATGTACAAGCACGTCTGTGAAAAAATAAATTAAAATAATAATGTTCCAAATCCACAACAAACAAATATATAAAAACACACTATCCAGAAATACAACAATAAACAGACATTTAAGACGATGAAGATTACAAATATTAATCGATTAACATCCTACTAAACTGCACAATTAGTGCGTTGAGAATCATTTCCAAATGCACCACATGTCGTGAATGAACTAGAACAGCTGATGATCATATTGCTAGGCTGCTTTGACCCCTCTGATCCACCAGCTGCCACTGTGCACAGGATTGTACACTGATTGCTCAAAGTTTTCTACATGTTGCAGCATTCACATATCCTTGGTATTTTTCTGCGTGAAAAGCACGAGAGGATAGCTGTTTTGGAGATGCTCAACCAATAGCCCTTGCACCAACTATCATGCCAAGGTCAAAATCACTCAGATCATTTGTTCTGCCCATTCCAACCCCTGAATTAAACACTAACTGATACACAACAAGCTAGCCTGTTTTGCACAATACGGTGACATGTCATCTTACATGATGGAGTGAGTCATTTATGTGCCCAGGGCAAAGTGTATTTCAACCCTTTTCTTTTAGGCCCAGCAAACTATCAAGCATCATAGCACAGATTCTTGAAAGGACTGCCCAAGAATAATGGGCCCCAAAATCCAGGGGACATCTGAAACAAAGTAAGCACTCAAAACATGTAAAGCCAATCTCATCAATACTGCCTTGTCAGCCCCACATCCAGTGCCAATTGCTGATTTCACTTTGGTGAAAGATACCATTGACTTTACACTTGGAAACACATTACAGCAATTTATTTCATATGGTTTCTTACCTCTGGCAATCTGCTTCCACAAGCAGAATCTTACTTAGTAGAATTATTTGGCTATGTGTGGTGAAACACTGTCCCATTGAAGAATGGGGGCAGGAGCAAAAGTGGTGATCTGCTGGCAATATGAACTTCCAGTAAACTGTAAAACATTGATTGGTGCCTGATATTTACAACTAAATGAAGAAGCACCAGATTCAGTGTGTTGCTAAAAAAGAAAAGAAAACTGTTTCCATAGGAATGTTGAATGTGAACCAAATGACAGAGCATAAGTTTGTCTCATAGATAAGCATGACAACTGTCTGCACAACTCTAAATCGGCACCTCAACTGCCATAAACTCTGTGACACTCAGTCTCAAAATCAGTACCCATGCTTCAACAAACAATACTGAACTAGTATGAAAAAGTATCTAGAACAAACTTTTTGTGTGACTATTCATTCAGTATATTATTTCCAAAATTAAGCAGCTGAAGGGGTGCACTCAGTCCTTTATTCAAAAGAAATAATATTCTCAGTAGAAAAAAAAAAAAAAGCAATTCTGCAATTCTCTATAAAACTGATCTCTTAATTTTTACATATACGTGTCCTGCAAGAGGTTATTTTTCCAAATCATATATACAGCATGATGATTCATAATTATTGTCGGGGTTTCTGTGGCCTGACATGGCCAAACCGTAACCAACCAAATAAAACTGCCTACAGCATAAACAAGTTCACCGAGGAAATTTTTATGTGGTAACACGGTACCTGCTGAACTGACATCATACTCCAAAACAGTGACTGTTGAAGAAAAAAGCAATGTGTGTACTCTGGTTCTTCGAAGCAAAGTCAGTTATCACAACATAATGCCATTACAGTATGTAGTATCGCAGAGCTCCACCTTCCGATAATGCTATCTGGCGTTGGTTAAAGCAGTTTTAAAAGACATAGTGTGCAGCATCAAAAAGGAGCGGAAAGCAGAGCACTTTGCAGGGCAATGTTGATCACATCCAGGAAGCCTTTTCTCGAAGCCCACAGAAGTCTACAAGACAAGCTGCGTCGCAGTTAGGTATGCCACAAACGACTGTCTGGAGGATTCTGTATAACCGTCTACAACTCTGTGAGTACAAACTGTAGACTGTATAGGCTGCTAAGCAGAAAACAGCACAAGATAAGAATGACCCTGCTGTTTCCAATTTGCCCAAGTCATTTTATCCAAAGTTGAAGCTGATGAACATTACCTGCAGACATGGATATTTAGTGATGAAGCAATGTTTTTTGTCTCAGGGAGGGTACATCAGCATAACTGCAGAATATGGGGCTCCAAAAGCCCTCACGCCATTCGAGAAATCGAATGAGATAGTCAAAAGGTGAACGTCTGGTGCACTTTGTCATGTTTGGAAGTGCTCGGGCCACTTTTCTTTGTGGAGAAAAGAGTGACAGTGGTGACCTATCTGCACATGCTACAGCTATATCTGTTGCCTCAGTTGGAAGATCGGCTGCCCAATGTCGTGTTCCAGCAAGGTGGCACACTGCCACATTGGGCTGTTATTGTCCAAGAATTTCTTGGCCTGCATTTTCCTGGGCGCTGAGTTGGGCGGGGTGGACCCATTTTCATGGCCTACACATTCATCCAATATTACGCCAATGGATTTCTTCCTGTGGGGATACGTGAAAAACATTATTTACCAGACTCCTGTGACCTCCCTTGATGACCTGAAGACCACAATTGATGCTGCAATGGCAATAGTAGCGCTGAAAATGCTGGTGAACACTTGGTGGGAAATTATCGCTTGGATATCTTACGTGCCACAAAAGGTGCGCATGTCAAAGTGGTTTAGCAATCTGATGTATCGATTCTACAGGTAATAAAACTTTTAGTTGTCATCTATCATATTCTGTTTGCGGTTTTAGTTTGTTGTTTCCCCGTTTTCCAATTATATGCCACTGAAACCCAGACAATAATTATGAATCACCTAGTAGAATTGCTTGAATCTTAAAATTCTGGAATCAAGAAAATTTCTAAATCTCCTGCAATGCACATGTAGAAACCTCTTAAACAAATATAAATTTCATACTGTTTTTCTCAGAAAGTTTAGCTTTATGAGCAATGTGTATGACAAACTAGATGAACATCCAAATTAGAAACATACTCAAGCAATTTTGTAAAGATTTAAAAGACCCAGGAAAATGCTTTTGAAAAGGCATAAGATTAAAAATATAATAATAATAATAATAATAATAATAATAATAATAATAATAATACCCAAATAGTAACATGTCCCTGGCAGCTGGTAGGCTCGGTAATCAATGTGGTTTAATTACAGCTACACACACACAATCATCAACCATTATCAATCTACACTGCTGGATGAAAGTATTCCCAAATCTTTCTGCCCTAAGCCAGTCACTTCCATTCCAGTATA
The DNA here is from genome assembly GCA_039090855.1 of Macrothele yani. Lineage (NCBI taxonomy): Eukaryota > Metazoa > Arthropoda > Arachnida > Araneae > Macrothelidae > Macrothele > Macrothele yani. The sequence continues at coordinate 34,446,012 of CM077001.1, read as the reverse complement.
CTTTTGAATTTCATTCATCAATCTACCATGTGGTGTTCTTGTCGGTCTTTTCCTGCCCCTTGGTATCCAACCTAGTATTTCAATTATCCAACGGTGGTCAGTACTTCCCCCAATACGTCTAAGCCCATTGCCACTTGAGGGTCTTCACTTTGATCATGATGTCATCAACTTTGTTATTTTCTTAGTCCACATATATTTCTCTTCTTTGAGAGTCTACAGTCTCTGTATGTCATTCTTACTTCAGATCCATGTCTCCAATATATAACATTGTAATATTGGGTTGATGCATAAGTTCATGCCGTTTTATTTCATGAGTGTTTCCCAGGTCAGTAGTGACAGTGTAGATGGCCAGCTGTATATCAAAATGTAGCCAGTAACATCGTGTATCTAAATCAAATTGTCTTGTATGATTGTGCCTAATGGTTTTTTGGTTTTCATGTCCTGAATTATGGAGTGTCAAGTAGAGAGGAATGAACATTTTCAACATCTTCTCCTCTACGAGTTTAACAAAGGATCCACAGCCGCAGAGGCTACTCAACAAATTTGTGCTGTGTATAGGGAGGATCTATTGTTTCGAGGGCAGCCCGCAAATGGTTTGAGTGGTTCCGAGGTGGCAATTTTGACCTCAACGACTTTCCATGCTGAGGTCATACATCTCACTTTGATGAGGATCGTTTGAACCATCTCATACACTTGGATTCACGTCAAACCACACATGAATTGGCCACTGAGATGGGACTGATCAGGCCACAGTGGTGTAACACCTGGAATGTATGGCAAAGGTCCAGAAATCGGGGTCTTGGGTGCCTCACACTCTCACCGAGGACAACAAGAATCAGTGTGTTGCCATATGTGGTTCCTTGCTCGCCCGTTATCGAGAATGTTCTCAGCAACACAAACCCTTTCTGTCACGTATTGTTACTGGAGATGAAAAGTGGTGCCTGTACTTGAATTTCAGGCATCGGAGGGAATGGTTAAGCCCAAACAAGACATCCACACTACATCCAAAACATAACCTTCATCCTGCAAAGATCATGTCGTGTGTCTGGTGGGACATGGAAGGTATTATTCATTAGGAAATGCTGCCGAGAAATTGGACCATCAATGCTGCCCTCTATTGTGAGCAACTCCGCCGTGTGGAGGGAACAATTCAGCAAAAACGGCCACATCGGCGCCATGGTGTCGTTCTCCAACATGATAACGCACGCCCTCACAGTGCAAACATGACCAAAATGGCCACCCAGGACATAAAATGGGAAATCCTTCCACATCCGGCCTATTCACCAGATGTCGTCCCTTCAGACTATCACATGCTCCGATCTCTGTCAAATGCACTCCGTGGCAGAATGTTCAACAATGTGTTGATCTCTAGAATTTCCTTAAACATTTGTTCACTGCAAAATCTGCACGTTTTTTCAAGAATAGCGGCCTTGCAGAGCTATCCAGACATTGGGACACCATTGTAAACAATGGGGGCAGGGGAACACATAGTTGATTGATTCCGTTTTCCCTTCTGTCGTAATACATTCCTGTAGTGCGGGGAAACAAACGGCATGAACTTATGCATCAACCCAATAAATGAAGTGACAGTACCTCTGAATTCTTTATATTGTGGTGACTAGTTGGTTTTGTGTGTTTTTAGAGGTAAATTACATGTTTTAATTTCAGTTGTCAATTTTTTATTTGTCTTCCTGTTTCTTTCATACAACCTAGCCCACAACATTTTTTTTTTTTTTGATTGGAGGTTTAACGACCACTGTGAGCAACTCAATGGGCTATAAGCAGTCGCCCGTCCCTAATTTAGAGTCACTGGTTCCAGGGAAGGGATAGAGCCAGTGCCGTAAGACAAACACAACATCCATGCCTGACCGGGATTCGAACCCAGACCCCTTTCGGACGAATGATCAGAGGCCATCGCTTAGACCACTGCGCCACCGGGGCGGCCCCACAACATCAGTCAATGCTATACACAGCTTCCTCTTGTAGTATGATGCCTTCATGTTTTTTACAGGACGGAAAGAATTTCTTAATTTTGTTATAGAGGTTCGGAAACAAACCAGATACTACGTTCTTCACTAATTCATTTTATTTTTTCAGTCTTTTGTGGTACATAATTTTGCTAACAAAATTGAAATTTTCTTTTTTTGTTTTTCTTTTTATTCTGAAATATTATCTTTATGATTGGAGAGGGGAAGTTGTTTTCCAATATTTTTTCGGTTCTTTTTTACTGATATTCTTCAGCTCTTTGTTGAGTCCAGCAGATTGATTTTTTCCAAAAATTGGCTAGCTGTATTTAATTTTATGCTGTCTGGATGCTTATAATCCAACATCTTCTTGGTCTTTGTCAGTTTTCTTTTCTTTTTTTATATCTGTATCATGGATTTTTAAATTCTTTAAAGTTAAGATGAAGTCTAAGTAGTTTAGGTAATTTTCATTTTGCAGTTCAAGGGTGAGTTTTCCAGTGAGTTAAATGGTGAAAGAATGAAGAGGGAGAGATTGATCTTCACTGTTGATTATGAACAACAATGTCACCCATGTGTCTAACATAAAAACAGAATAATGAGAATTACCCTAATATCTTTGCTAGTATAAGCAACAATCTTACGTATAAGCAGAATGAGGGTAGCATCAGTTCAAAGGCTGGTCAAATGTTCAGCAAAATTGTACTACAATATAAGATGGTCTGGCTCCTATGGGACATGATATTGGCGAGTTTGAATTGTGAAGGTAAATGCAAAGGTAAATTTCTAAACTTTTGCAAAATCTGTGTGATTGCTGATTCATGAAAGTGGAAATACCTTGCCAATCAGGAACTGCAGACATGTTGCTTGCTTAATATGTTAATAAAGATAATGACATAGTACAAGTCCCTTTCTTAACAACAGAAATAGGTTCAGTCAAACACCATTGCTGATATGTTTACTTCTGATGTCAAATCTCTTCTACCCTTCTGTGCCATTCTTTGAAGATGTATGCTCTTTATCAAAAAACTTGAGGAACATCAAGATCTAGATGGTGAACTGGTCAAGGATTTACATGATTGCTTTAAAAGTCTACAACATTACAGTTCTTTTGTTTTCAATGTGTGTTTCTACAAACAAAATCCAGGTATACCAATGGGTTCTCCACTCTCTACCTTACTTGCTGAGATCTAGAAACAGAAATTAGAAAGCATATGCATTGCTCTCTATCTCTTTCAACCTACCATTTGGTTAAAATATGTAGATGATAATTCCATCATCTGGCTTCATCCTCAAATTTATTATTGACCCTCATAATACAATCAATTTGTTCTAGGTCGCCTAATATTAAATTTACTTTAATTGAGCAAATAAATAGTGCAGTAAAACCTGCTTGAGACGAAACCTGCCCCAAATGGATTTTTTTTTAAATCCCAAAATGAAAGATAGAAAATTGCATACTACAGGGATCATAGCATACTTCTGGAAAATTTTAGGTAGGAATTTTAGGAATTTTTAGAAAAATTTTAGGAATTTTTAGAAAAATTTTAGGAAAATTTTAGGAGTGTATTTCAATAAAAACTAGATGTATATTTGTATACATCTAGTAAAACAACTTTGTATACATTGTAAAGAGTTTGCTTCACACCCTTCAACCATATATACTGATAGACTGCGCATGACATCAAAATTTCTGGCTCCAACATAAAATCACATGACAACAGTCAAAAAGATGGGTTACACCTGCTGTGCTTATGGTTGCTCTGAGCGATATAGTAAAGAAAGTTCTATGATTTTTCATGGGTAAGAAACGAATTAAATACCTAAGTCAATAAAGTTCAATTACTTAACCAGAAACTTGCAGCTATTGATATAAAAATATAGTAACTTAAGAAAAAAAAAATGGAATGCATGTTCCAAATTCTTCGCAAATGTTCATCACATTATAAATCACAAAATGTAAACAACCCGATCATGCATGTATATAGCTCATAAGTAAACTTACCTGAAGAGTTTTCATTATATATGAGGCGCATTCACATAATACACAGAAAACACTGAAGTTCTGCAGCGTAAATTAGTAATCATAACAGCATTTTTACACGAAATTTGGAGTCTGATGATGACGTGCCCAATGTTTAAGCCATGGCGGCTTTGATGCAGCTATTGCCAATGTGCAGTCCATTAGTATATATGGTCGAAGTTCACACCCAAATTTTTTGCATAACGTCTAATGTCTAAAGTTTAAGTATGATTTACTTCTAATGTTCAGTTCTTATCTTTTCACGTGTTATTATCATATTCAAGTATATTTACCACATTCAAGTTTCACTTTGAACATTAATATGCTGTTGAACCAGAAGCAATTCACGATTTTCACAGTAAAGTTTTCAGGTTTCACATTAAATTATAATATCCTAAAAAGGTAATTGAAAACCAAGAACTATGTACAATTGTTCACTGAATTACTTTTTTCATATTATTGTTTTAACCTTTTCCTGATTAGCCTATCTTTTTCTGCTTCTACCACAACTAATTTACTTTCAGTTTTCTTTATTTCAGCTGAACCTTGTATGATCAAGTTAGAGGCAACTGCTATTTCAACAGTATTTTGTTTTTCTACAGCTTTTCTCATTCTTTCTGTTCCCTCTTGAATTATTGCTAGGGAGGCTTCTTTATCGTTTTTAAGTCTATTTATTTCTGCATCATTTTCTTTTATTTTGTCATCAAACTCAGCTTTTCTTTTTTTCTCTAGCTGCTTTTCCTTATTTTCCCTCTCTTTCTGCTTCCTTTCTTTTACCTTTTTTGATTCTTCTTCCTTCAGCTTATCAACATACTCTTTATAAAATTTATGTGAATCACAAACACTATTTAACAAATTTCTTGTTATGGGAACTTTACTTACACATCCATAGTGTTTAATGGCCCCTTTAACTATTCTTAATGATGTTATAGTTGAGTCTTTTAAGTTAGCCTTGTCCTTAATTAACAGAGCAGTGTTAACCGAAAATCCCCTTTCTGCATCAGCATTACCATGAGGTAAAACTAAAATTGACTTTATGAGTTTAGCAAGATTTGAGTATTTTTCTTTTCCGCTAGAGTCTTTAATACTAAATATATCACGCCAGTAATGATCAATCCGCACTGGAATATGCCCTTCCTCTGAAAATTTCACTAGTTCATCTAGAGTTGGCTTATCGCAATTTAAAAGTTTCCACTCTTCTCTTACTCTATCAATTTGTTCCTCAGAAAGATGCAAAACACTTGAAATTCTGGTTATTTCCGAAAGTCCTTCAGTGACTGAAAGTTGAGTTGACTCTTTCTTTGGTTCTTTTACCTTTAAAACTTCTATGTCTCTTAGCTTTTGATTGCAGAATGGCAAATTTGACTTTAAATATTTTGTGGTTGCAATTAGTGATGATCTTACATCTAAGAGAAATAATTTCTGCCTGGTCTCCTGAACATTCCTGAGGAGATTTTTTGTCTTCATACCAACTTCTAACTCCCCTAGTTTTTTCCATGAATTTTTGTTTTCAAAATCTACATTCTTTAGGTCTTCTCCAAATTTCCCTGCTATAACATCATCTTGGATAAACTGAGCCATAACATTCCTCATTAAAGAATTTAAATCAGAATATAACTGGTGTATTTTTGGTTCTTCACTCTGATAACATAATGAAAACTTTTCAAAATTTTGGTGTGAAAATGAAATTAATGCTAAATAGCAAGGAGTAAGCTCATTTTTCAGGAAACAGTGAATTCTTTTATACCTTGCCGAATTGCGCAGTTGTTTTTCAAATATTTTTTGAGATGGCAAGAAGTTTAAAAAATATTCTGTAGTATTTAGCCATTGATCCAAGAGCCTCTGGGCTACAGAACCAACGGTTAACCATCTGTTGCTGACATGACGCAAAAAGAAATTTGGCAGTGACCAATGTTATATCCTCGACAGATTTATAATCCTCTCGTCTTGCAGCACTACTCTTTAAAAAGTAATGCATATCAGTAGCAAATTCGTCAAAATCTATATTTAAGCTCGTCAAAAAAATTTTAAATGCATTACTAACAACATGCAGGTTGCAAAAACCTAGTTCCAAAGATTTCTGGCCTGTTTCTTGTTTTACAACTTCATTGAATTTGCGTAAAAAGCACTTATTTACATTTGGGCTGTCCATGGATACACAAATAATTCTGTTCAACGAAATATTGAAGGATGATAACACATCAAGAATTTCTTTTAGCAAAATATCTGCTGTTGCATGACCCAGAAAAACGCTTGTTAGGTATCGGCAAGAAACTGAATTTATTTCTGAAGACCAGTACCTGAGATACACATCCAACTGCAGTTTCACTTGTGTATTTGTAGTTTCATCAAATGCTATAGTAACCTTTCCTGGGCTACTAGATGCAATGTCTTTTTTCAAATCCTCTTCAAAATATTTTGACAATCCATGTGATATCACATAAGCAACTTTTTTTTCTTTAAGTTGCATTTTGGCTGCAATAGCAGAATCAGGAAACATTTCTTTGAAAAGTTCAACTGTTTCAGTGCATGAAACAAAAGACATATTGTCCTTAGCAACTTTCATGGCCCATAATGCTTCGGCTTTAGCCAACTGTAAATCATGACTCAGTACTTCACTAATATTTGTTTTGGGCTGAAGATCCCGTCCTCCAAAGGCTTTCAGGATGGACTTATTTTGAAATTTACTACCTGGCCTTGCGCCACTAAAATCCACTAACCAAATTTCTGCAAATGTTTTTTTCCTTTATGATGCGCTTTTACTTGTGAAAAGCCACTATTAGAAATGTTGAAAATTTCTGAACACAATATACACTTAGCAGAAAATATTGTTTCAGTTGCAGAACACCATTCTTTCAACTTCACTCCGTCCAATTCTTTGGCGAGCCACGCATCTTGAAATTTCGTTTTGGATTTAGGCATCTTAAACACTTGTATTACTAACCAGAAAATGAAAGGGAAGTACAAAAACACGTTCCAATATTGCAAAACCAGACAACTTCCCGAAATTTGGCTGCGAGGATGTCAGAAGATATGAAAAAAAAAAAAAAAAAGCAGGTCACCACTAGAGAACTGAACCTGCACACAGCACAGAGAACACCATAAAAGACGTAAAACCAGAAACTATCATACGCATCTCACGCAAGTTCAGTCAAAGCGAGTCGGAGCCGAGATATATTGCGCATCGAAGGTCGCTGTCGCCGACGCATGATCGAAGGTCAATGATCACGTGCTCTACTGCCTGCCAAGATAATACTCAGCTACCATCCCATCGTCATTACCGGAGGTTACGGAAGGAGACCACATGTTTCCTCTTTGCTTCCACCCACCTGCGGTTTACAATAACAAAACATCAGCAGAAAGAGGAGGTTCCACAAGGCATGTACAAAAATAAAGTACGATCTTCTGCGTGCCACGGAGTTCGTCTGCAAAGCGCAAACCAGGGGTGAAAATGACCCCTCCCCTTTTCCCTTAGATCTCTTGTTACTCTCGAAAACTGTTCGAAGGCAAAAAAATGGAACGCCCGCCCCGAAGCAAGTGCATCTCGATGGCGTCATTTTTCCTCTCCTTCAGCAGCACAGCATATAGGCTGTGTTTCTACAATAACAGGTCTTTTTACCTTACCGTAATGGTAAATTTATTGGCGTTAATAACGGTTGTGTTTTTAATAAAAATAAGCTTACGAAAATTTTAGGATGAATAGCAAATTTTAGGTCTAATTTTAGGAATTTAAGGAGGGTCACAAAATATTAGGAATTTTAGGAGGAATGCGATCCCTGATACTATTTAACCTGTCTAGAATGGAACCTGCCTGAAATGGAAACAGCACATGCATCTTGCAAAAATGGATAGTTCCCAGATGTATCTGCATGTCAGCAAGTAATTTAATTGAAGACAACACATTACATGATAAAGTGTAATTATGAATTCACATGGAACAAATTCCCTTGAGATTGAAGAAAACATAATTAAACAGAGATAGATCGCTTTTCAGTTGTTTACACAAACACACTGTAGAACATCAACTAATTGGCTTCTTCTTCAGCATATAGGGCAACTAAGGTTTAGGTATGTGACCAACATTGCTCTCTTTGTTGGATGAGAAGTCCAAAGTCTTCACAGCTGGTTGTTTTGAAAGGATTTCAAGGAGCTGCACTGACTGAATTTTCTTCACATTTACTCACTGAGATTATCATTCACTGCCTTTGTTTATTTGTGAGCTGCATTCATTCACCCAAAGAAGAATGTCCTCAATTTGGATACAAAAGTTAAAGTAATTGAAATGCATGAAAAAGGAAGTGTAAGTTTCATGTAAAACCTGTTAGTAGCATGACAAAAACTGAAATGCTTGCATTTCAATGGCTTCCATGGATGCGTCTGTATAAAACAAAAAATAGTTCAAGTCTCTTGAATTCCACCTTAGACAAGTTTCACTGCATCACATTCTTGGATGTTTATCTTTACATCACTTCCCGAGATGTTTATCTTTACATCACTTTCCTCGATGTTTATCTTTACATCACTTTCCTCGATGTTTATCTTTACATCACTTTCCTTGATGTTTATCTTTACATCACTTTCCTGAATGTTTACCTTTACATCACTTTCCTGAATGTTTACCTTTACACCATTTTCCTGGATATTTATCTTTACACACTTTCCTGGATGTAAAGGTAAACATAAACTCTGACTTTTCTCTTGACTTATCAGTCTACAGAAAATCATAGGGGAGTTGCTGCTTTAAAATCCCACATCCCTAAAGCTAACCTTATTTGTCGCAATCCTGCTTTACGAAAACATAATAACTTTATCAGTATTGGTCATGCACATAACTTTCGACCTTTCTTAATCCACAGGCTGATCCATAATTTTGAATCTCAAATAAAAAAGGTCACTAGCTTAGTCTCTGAAACTCATTTCTTCTGACATTTGTAGAAGCCATCCCTTTCGATCCTTCCTATTCTTGCAAGTTTTGCAGAATCTTTGAATCCTTTGGATACTTGCTACCAGTCAGACCACCTACCCAACTTCTCAAACCAATTCTTAATGATAGGGATTCAATTAAACCACTTGTTTCACTAGGTGTTTATTCCATCCCAGTCAACACTTTGCAAGGCTTAATTGATTTCACTGGAAGCACATACCTCAGTATTAATCAATGAAAACATATATCCAATGTTAAGAAAGGGAATCCTATTACATATTATCTTTATTAACATTCAGCAACATGTCCGCCGTTCCCAACTGGCAAAATACAAAATGTATTACCCAATTCCTGAATCAGCAATCACTCAGTTCTGTGCAAGTTTAGAAATTTACCTTTGCATTAAGCCTTGCAATTCACTCTCACCAAATCATATTCACATTATATATGGAAATACCTTCTTAAATCTGGCAATAACTGAATTAACACGCATTTACCAACTCATGTTGCCTTCATTCACTTTAAGGCTGACGAATTAGAAGATACTACCAAAACATTCTTCCATAAAATGTTTGTTACATAATTTTCATGCATGGAATTCTATTGTCATTAAGAATTTTTTTCACTTTTCATTTGTTTCTTATTATGTGAATCTGCTATCTTGTTTTTATGGATCTTCAACACATTTAATTAACTCAACCCATATCCATCGCATAACAAAATTGAATAAAGATACACTATATTATCAAAAGTATGCAGAACATCACAATGTTTTGGAACAAATGGCTTTATTATTGCCATTAGTAGTTACTCGGTCTACCTTTTGCTTGTATGACAGCGGCAACACATCGAGGCATACTATCAATCAATTTCCTGTAGGTCTCGACAGGAATGGCTCACCATTCATCCCGCAAAGCTGCTGCCAGAGTGGAGAACAAAGAATGTCATTGTGGTCAATTTCACATCCATCGCTCCAGTTCATCCCAGAGGTGTTCTATGGGATTAAGATCAGGACTCTGGACAGGTCAGTCTATTAATTCCATCTCATTTTCAAGAAACTAGTCCTACAAACACCATGCAGTGTAGCAGGATCATGTTGAAAGAGACAACAGTCATTTCCATAAGACTGCCACATTGTTGGTAGGGCAGAATTATACAGAATGTCGAGGTACACTTCAGACTTCATGGTTTGTGTTATAATAACCAACGAGCCAAGTCCTATCTACAAAAAATAACTCCATACCACGATGGAACCTCTACCGAATTTAACAGTTGGAAGAACACAGTCCGACAAAAATTGTTCACCGGACTGTCGCCAAATCCAAACACGCCTACAGATGGGAAGTGTGAAAGGAGTGACTCTTCACTCCAAAGAACAACTTTCCAGTCGTCCACAGTCCAAGAATGATGGAAGACACACCACTCCAAATGGTGCTTCATATTCACAGTAGTGATGTGTGGCCTTCCTGGACAATTTTTTGCTTTAGTTGCACCATCCTGCTTGCATCTCTTCACGACACCACTTACAGTCAATTTTGGTATGTTTAGATTAGCTGCAATACTCCGCATGGAAATGTTACTCAAACAACATCCTATGACCAACTCATGCTGGAACTCGGAAAGTTCACGTCCACATGGCATACCCACTTCAAAGTTACTGATAGCACGACAGAACATCTCAGCTTTATATATGTACCTCCCCACTCACAGCATACCTTCCTGTGCAACAATTCTTTGCATTTATGCAAATATTTGGTAGTGTCTGAATACTTTTGATAATACAGTGTAACTACAGTTTAAAACAGGCTGTTTCTTTAATATCACACTGCATATTCCACACATTGATTTAACTACAATTAGTATTCTTTTTTTTTTTTTTTTTTACAAAATATGAATCACATACCAATTTCACTGCTGCATAGAACGCTCCTAAAATTGCAGCAGCCCCACCACAGTCACGCTTCATTCCTCCCATAATATTCTGGCAAAGAATAAAAAAAAAAAGTGAATAAACTTGCCTAAAAACAAGTATATGTCATGGAATTAAACAGTAGCATATGGAAATATTATGTCTTAGCAATTTATGCTCTCAATAGCACATAACAAAATAATGGACTTTAATTAATTTCCATGCTAATTATGTTTTGACAAAAGAACTGTATGGAAAACTTTAAACCCAGCTTGGGTCACAGTCAAAATAATTGGCAGTGAAACACATAACACACAAAACATTAGAATAATAATAATTCTTGAAATCCTCATATCACGCATAAGTTACGTTAAAATTATAAGTGGTGCGATGTTTTAGTAGTGACTTCCATGGCTGATGAAGCTAGAAGTCACTACCGAAACGTCCCACCTCTTATAATTTTAACGTAACTTATGTGCGATATGCGGATTTCAAGAATTATTCTAATGCCCAGCTTGGGTTCTGATCACCTGTAAGCACCTAGAAGCAAGACTGGTTGCCAGATTTTCATTTTCATGTATATCATTGCCACCTAAAACAGAAGATTTCTAGATAATAGGGACAAAGTGAGGACAGTAGATATTGCAATTAGATGAGGAACAAATTTCAATTCTTTCAAGAATGCACAGTGCCCCTCTATTTACAAAAGGAGCAATTTTCATAGCATACTTCTGGAGAGAAACTACTGATGCATCCATGAGAGTCAGGAATGCAAAGAAGGAATTTGGTTTTCTCTCTCAAGGTAAAAAAAAAACTTTTTAACAACAAAGAATTCCTATGGGATCGCTACTTTCACTGCTCCTTGAAAAAATCTTCTTGCAACATGATGAAAATTCTATTACTGCAAAGTACCATCTCCAACCTAATGTTCAGCTATTATGTATAAGTTGATGTCATATTTGCAGTCTGGCCACACTGAAGGTGGGCTCAAGTAAAACAGAAGTACAAAGTCACAAAACTTGTCCCATTCATCAAATTTACTGTCCATGAAGAAATCAACAATGGTATTGATTTTCTGGATGCCTGCCTTACAAGAACTGGTAGCACCATTGAACATGCACTTTCCACAAACCACAATGGTTTAAACTGTGCTGATGGAAGATTTAGGCCAAATAGTGACATGAGTATCACACACACCACTAACAACACAGAAGGAATTCCACTACAAAACTGCACAAAGTAACCTTGCATGGTACTGTCACAACTTATGGTGCTCACAAAGTTCATCTGCTTAGATGAAAGTCGAATGGAGTTTTAAGCAACCCAGGCAATGATATGAGTTACTGTCCTTGATTAAATCCAGTAATCCAGTACTTTTGCTGAGTCTTTTAACCCAGTGCAGAGTTGCAAGAACGTAAAATCTTACTGATCATTGGCATGGATGTTTGCAACATGGCTTTCTGGAAAATGCATGATAAGAAAATCACCATGATATCAGAGCACTATACATCATTTCTAGAACAGCACATCCATGCATAGTAACTGTGACATCATGTATGGTGGCCTTTCCTCCTACATGAAAATGCACAGCAGCACAAAGCCCAAACTGTTTAAGTTTTGATTGAATGGAACAGTTGGGTGGAGCTGCCCCACCCATCATATTCACTGAGTATGGACCCATGTGATTTCAGTTGTTTTGACCATCCAAAAAGGAAAGTATCTGGTACTAACTGCAACATACCGCTGCTACCAACATAATTTCCTTAACATCCCACACCTTTGGTGCCCACAAGTTGTCTGCTCATAATTCACTTATTACTTGAGCAAATATCGGTTGCAATAGTTCGGCTTCACTCACCATTGAAATGACAAAATCAAAATCACAGCAGCTGATCACCAATTCCCAAGTTTTGATAAGCTCATTAAAAACATCTGAGTTTAGACCACCACAACTCTTCAGCTGTTAAATACACTGCCGGAAAGTGAAAAAAGAACACCAAGAAGGAATTGACGGACGATGATGAAATTTACATATGTTAATAGCGTCGAGTTTACGTAGGTGTGATGTTAATTTCGAGACCAACCGGTGAGCGCTTACGCCACAGCACAGCATAATATGCAAATTATCGTCGGTGGTATTTAAGGAGTATGGCGAAGTGAATGTAATCAGTCGTCGGCGTATGGACATGTGCGAAGACCCTGAAGAAGCTGCAATGCCTAGACATGGAAGACCTGTACGATTTCGGCAGTTATCGAACTTTGAGCGAGGTCGTCTAGTTGGACTCCGCGAGTTGCGGAGCAAATTGGACTCGAAGTATCGGTGGTGGTACGATGGTGGCGTAGATGGTCCGAGGAACATTCCCACACGAGAAGACGTGGAACCGGGAGTCACAGACGGACTGATGAGCGGACCGATCGACGCATAAGAAGAGCGGCGTTGTCAAGCAGAACATCCACTGCAACGAAAATCCGAGCTGCCATTGCAACTGAGGTGACTGTGCGAACAATCCGCAACCGTCTACTGGATGCAGGACTACATGCACGTGTGCCTCTGGCATGTGTACCTATGACTCCAGCCCACCGTCAGGAACGGCTGCAGTGGTGTCGTCAACGTCTGCACTGGAGAACGCAATGGCGATCTGTCGTGTTCAGCGATGAAAGCAGATTCTGCTTGGGAGCCTCCGAGGGCCGTATGCATGTTCGCAGACACACAGGGGAGTGTCTCCACCCTTCTTGCATCCGCCAGCGACACACAGGGCCATACACCTGGTCTCCTGGTGTGGGGAGCGATCAGCTATCACTCCCGTACACAATTAGTGTTTGTACCGGGTACGTTAAACAGCACCTCCTACATCAACAACATCATTCAGCCCGTTGTTGTGCCATTTGTAAGGTCGGTCCATCGTGGTGTTTTCCAGCAAGATAACGCACGCCCACACACGGCACGTGCAACGTAACATGCACTTCAGGGTGTGAGATAACTTCCACGGCCTGCACGTTCACCGGATTTGTCCCCCATTGAGCACGTGTGGGATTTTATGGCACAACGACTTCTCCGGTCTCCACGGCCAGCCACGACCATCCCCGATTTACGCGTCCAGGTTGAGGATGCTTGGAACTCAATACCGCAAACTTACATCCAACATCTGTACAACAGACTCCATGCCAGAATTGCACAGTGTGACACAGTTCATGGCGGTTCAACCTCGTACTAACCATGTTACATGGAAATGTTATTTTTCAGTTTACCAGCAAATACAGCTGTATTTTGCCATAATGTTTTGATCACATTATCCTCTGTATTCCGTTATTATGCTGTATAAATTTCATTGGTATCAGAAGTCTCCTTCTTGGTGTTCTTTTTTCACTTTCCGCCAGTGTACCAGTTACTATTCACAAAAGGCATCCCTTTTCTTGAGAATTCTACTTACAAACCCCATTAAATTTTCTTGTCTTATGGGTACGGTGTTGGAATAAAATGTAACCCTACCATCATGCAATATATTATTTCCTTAGACAGGAACAAGTTTGAAAACCTTACTGTTCTAGGAATGTACAAGGTCCCAATTATTATTTCTGGTAGTATCCCATAGTAGCACATATAGCATTTCTAAATGTCTGGCTGAGCATAAAAGAGGATGTACCAAACTCTTCCTTGACATTAATTACCGACTCTCACAAATACATCAGCAATTCCTCTTTAGAAGTATACTACAAAAACTGCTCCTTTGGTCAACAGAGGGGGACTACTACATATTCATGAAAGTATTGAAATTTGTACTTCTCTAATTGCCATACTGACAATCCTCATTTCATCCTTATTATTTTAAAATTGCTTCATTTAGTTGGCATGAAAATGCTAATCTGGCAACAGTCTTGCTCTGGATATTTACGGGTGTTCCAGACCAAAGCCACATTTAAAAGTATACCTCCTTTGTTTAAACATAACTAGCATGTAAATTCATTCTGGTCCATTAAGGTACACACATAATTTCAACATTACGTAACATTTTTATAATGATACAGCATGACATCCAAATATAATATGACTTTCCAGAAATCTGTTATAATCTGTTGTCACATATTCAAGTTTAAATGAGGAAGAGCTTTACCACACTACTGTGTTTGTTACAGAACACCAAATACTGATTTTGAAACTAAAATTACAATACAAACAATACATTTAATCACAAAGATTGTTCTTCAGAAAGAATCAAACATGGTTATATATTTCATGAGAGCAATAGACCTTTACAACAATAATCAACTGACACATACCTAATGTTATTATAAATACACCAGACTGTGAATACACAAGAAGCATATATAGCGTATTAAATCCATTTATTTTTGTAGGGTAGTAAGCACAAAGATTCACCAAGCTTTTGTCAAGAGGCTTTTTCAAGGCAATGGTAGACATAGAAATGCAGGGAATTGGAACACGTAAGGAACAAAGATGATTTTTGAAAATAACGTGGGTGACATCAAGAGCATATTACAGGGATCATAGCATACTTCTGGAAAATTTTAGGTAGGAATTTTAGGAATTTTAGGAATTTTTAGAAAAATTTTAGGAAAATTTTAGGAGTGTATTTCAATAAAAACTAGATGTATATTTGTATACATCTAGTAAAACAACTTTGTATACATTGTAAAGAGTTTGCTTCACACCCTTCAACCATATATACTGATAGACTGCATGCATGACATCAAAATTTCTGGCTCCAACATAAAATCACATGACAACAGTCAAAAAGATGGGTTACACCTGCTGTGCTTATGGTTGCTCTGAGCGATATAGTAAAGAAAGTTCGATGATTTTTCATGGGTAAGAAACGAATTAAATACCTAAGTCAATAAAGTTCAATTACTTAACCAGAAACTTGCAGCTATTGATATAAAAATATAGTAACTTAAGAAAAAAAATGGAATGCATGTTCCAAATTCTTCGCAAATGTTCATCACATTATAAATCACAAAATGTAAACAACCCGATCATGCATGTATATAGCTCATAAGTAAACTTACCTGAAGAGTTTTCATTATATATGAGGCGCATTCACATAATACACCGAAAACACTGAAGTTCTGCAGCGTAAATTAGTAATCATAACAGCATTTTTACACGAAATTTGGAGTCTGATGATGACGTGCCCAATGTTTGAGCCATGGCGGCTTTGATGCAGCTATTGCCAATGTGCAGTCCATTAGTATATATGGTCGAAGTTAACACCCAAATTTTTTTGCATAACGTCTAATGTCTAAAGTTTAAGTATGATTTACTTCTAATGTTCAGTTCTTATCTTTTCATGTGTTATTATCATATTCAAGTATATTTACCACATTCAAGTTTCACTTTGAACATTAATATGCTGTTGAACCAGAAGCAATTCACGATTTTCACAGTAAAGTTTTCAGGTTTCACATTAAATTATAATATCCTAAAAAGGTAATTGAAAACCAAGAACTATGTACAATTGTTCACTGAATTACTTTTTTCATATTATTGTTTTTAACCTTTTCCTGATTAGCCTATCTTTTTCTGCTTCTACCACAACTAATTTACTTTCAGTTTTCTTTATTTCAGCTGAACCTTGTATGATCAAGTTAGAGGCAACTGCTATTTCAACAGTATTTTGTTTTCCTACAGCTTTTCTCATTCTTTCTGTTCCCTCTTGAATTATTGCTAGGGAGGCTTCTTTATCGTTTTTAAGTCTATTTATTTCTGCATCATTTTCTTTTATTTTGTCATCAAACTCAGCTTTTCTTTTTTTCTCTAGCTGCTTTTCCTTATTTTCCCTCTCTTTCTGCTTCCTTTCTTTTACCTTTTTTGATTCTTCTTCCTTCAGCTTATCAACATACTCTTTATAAAATTTATGTGAATCACAAACACTATTTAACAAATTTCTTGTTATGGGAACTTTACTTACACATCCATAGTGTTTAATGGCCTCTTTAACTATTCTTAATGATGTTATAGTTGAGTCTTTTAAGTTAGCCTTGTCCTTCCTTAACAGAGCAGTGTTAACCGAAAATCCCCTTTCTGCATCAGCATTACCATGAGGTAAAACTAAAATTGACTTGATGAGTTTAGCAAGATTTGAGTATTTTTCTTTTCCGCTAGAGTCTTTAATACTAAATATATTACGCCAGTAATGATCAATCCGCACTGGAATATGCCCTTCCTCTGAAAATTTCACTAGTTCATCTAGAGTTGGCTTATCGCAATTTAAAAGTTTCCACTCTTCTCTTACTCTATCAATTTGTTCCTCAGAAAGATGCAAAACACTTGAAATTCTGGTTATTTCCGAAAGTCCTTCAGTGACTGAAAGTTGAGTTGACTCTTTCTTTGGTTCTTTTACCTCTAAAACTTCTATGTCTCTTAGCTTTTGATTGCAGAATGGCAAATTTGACTTTAAATATTTTGTGGTTGCAATTAGTGATGATCTTACATCTAAGAGAAATAATTTCTGCCTGGTCTCCTGAACATTCCTGAGGAGATTTTTGTCTTCATACCAACTTCTAACTCCCCTAGTTTTTTCCATGAATTTTTGTTTTCAAAATCTACATTCTTTAGGTTTTCTCCAAATTTCCCTGCTATAACATCATCTTGGATAAACTGAGCCATAACATTCCTCATTAAAGTATTTAAATCAGAATATAACTGGTGTATTTTTGGTTCTTCACTCTGATAACATAATGAAAACTTTTCAAAATTTTGGTGTGAAAATGAAATTAATGCTAAATAGCAAGGAGTAAGCTCATTTTTCAGGAAACAGTGAATTCTTTATACCTTGCCGAATTGCGCAGTTGTTTTTCAAATATTTTTTGAGATGGCAAGAAGTTTAAAAAATATTCTGTAATATTTAGCCATTGATCCAAGAGCCTCTGGGCTACAGAACCAACGGTTAACCATCTGTTGCTGACATGACGCAAAAGAAATTTGGCAGTGACCAATGTTATATCCTCGACAGATTTATAATCCTCTCGTCTTGCAGCACTACTCTTTAAAAAGTAATGCATATCAGTAGCAAATTCGTCAAAATCTATATTTAAGCTTGTCAAAAAAATTTTAAATGCATTACTAACAACATGCAGGTTGCAAAAACCTAGTTCCAAAGATTTCTGGCCTGTTTCTTGTTTTACAACTTCATTGAATTTGCGTAAAAGCACTTATTTACATTTGGGCTGTCCATGGATACACAAATAATTCTGTTCAACGAAATATTGAAGGATGATAACACATCAAGAATTTCTTTTAGCAAAATATCTGCTGTTGCATGACCCAGAAAAAACGCTTGTTAGGTATCGGCAAGAAACTGAATTTATTTCTGAAGACCAGTACCTGAGATACACATCCAACTGCCGTTTCACTTGTGTGTTTGTAGTTTCATCAAATGCTATAGTAACCTTTCCTGGGCTACTAGATGCAATGTCTTTTTTCAAATCCTCTTCAAAATATTTTGACAATCCATGTGATATCACATAAGCAACTTTTTTTTCTTTAAGTTGCATTTTGGCTGCAATAGCAGAATCAGGAAACATTTCTTTGAAAAGTTCAACTGTTTCAGTGCATGAAACAAAAGACATATTGTCCTTAGCAACTTTCATGGCCCATAATGCTTCGGCTTTAGCCAACTGTAAATCATGACTCAGTACTTCACTAATATTTGTTTTGGGCTGAAGATCCCGTCCTCCAAAGGCTTTCAGGATGGACTTATTTTGAAATTTACTTTGAAATTTCTGCAAATGTTTTTTTCCTTTATGATGCGCTTTTACTTGTGAAAAGCCACTATTAGAAATGTTGAAAATTTCTGAACACAATATACACTTAGCAGAAAATATTGTTTCAGTTGCAGAACACCATTCTTTCAACTTCACTCCGTCCAATTCTTTGGCGAGCCACGCATCTTGAAACTTCGTTTTGGATTTAGGCATCTTAAACACTTGTATTACTAACCAGAAAATGAAAGGGAAGTACAAAAACACGTTCCAATATTGCAAAACCAGACAACTTCCCGAAATTTGGCTGCAAGGATGTCAGAAGATATGAAAAAAAAAAAAAAAAAAAAAAGCAGGTCACCACTAGAGAACTGAACCTGCACACAGCACAGAGAACACCATAAAAGACGTAAAACCAGAAACTATCATACGCATCTCACGCAAGTTCAGTCAAAGCGAGTCGGAGCCGAGATATATTGCGCATCGAAGGTCGCTGTCGCCGACGCATGATCGAAGGTCAATGATCACGTGCTCTACTGCCTGCCAAGATAATACTCAGCTACCATCCCATCGTCATTACCGGAGGTTACGGAAGGAGACCACATGTTTCCTCTTTGCTTCCACCCACCTGCGGTTTACAATAACAAAACATCAGCAGAAAGAGGAGGTTCCACAAGGCATGTACAAAAATAAAAGTACGATCTTCTGCGTGCCACGGAGTTCGTCTGCAAAGTGCAAACCAGGGGTGAAAATGACCCTCCCCTTTTCCTTAGATATCTTGTTACTCTCGAAACTGTTCGAAGGCAAAAAAATGGAACGAACGCCCCGAAGCAAGTGCATCTCGATGGCGTCATTTTTCCCTCCTTCAGCAGCACAGCATATAGGCTGTGTTTCTACAATAACAGGTCTTTTTACCTTACCGTAATGGTAAATTTATTGGCGTTAATAACGGTTGTGTTTTTAATAAAAATAAGCTTACGAAAATTTTAGGATGAATAGCAAATTTTAGGTCTAATTTTAGGAATTTAAGGAGGGTCACAAAATATTAGGAATTTTAGGAATTTTAGGAGGAATGCGATCCCTGATATTACATGATTTTTATCATGCAATTATATGGTGCATCGTGATATGTTTTCATCCTTTAATAATGCATGCCAAACCATTGGTAGTTCAGTAGAAACCATATCATTGCATGTTAGTTTGTTACTTTTGGTAGTATGCAAAATAATTGCATGATAAAACATGAATTTTTATCATGCAATTATACGGTACATCATGATGTCTTTTCATTTTTTAATAATGCATACCAAACCCATTGGTAGTTCAGTAGAAACTATATCATTGTTAGTTTGTTACTTTTGGTAGTATCTAAAAGTAATGAACTAGCATTGGTAGAATGCAAAAGTAACAAAGTAGCATTGGTAGTATTCAAAAGTAACAAACTAGCATTGGTAGTATCCGAAAGTAACAGACTAGCATTGGTAGTATCCAAAAGTAACAAACTAGCATGCAATAATATAGTTTCTACTGAACTACCAATGGTTTGACATGCATTATTAAAAGATGGAAAGACATCACAATGCCCCGTATAATTGCACGATAAAAATTTGTGTAATATGCTCAATGATGTCACCCACTTTATTTTCAAAAATCATCTTTGTTCCTTACATGTTCTGATTCCCTGTATTTTTATGTCTAACATTGCCTTGAAAAAGCCTCCCAGTGGAGTGCAAAAGCTTGGCGAATCTTTGTGCTTACTGCACTACAAAAATAACCAGATTTAATACCCTATATATATCTCTTGAGTATAACACACACCTTTTCTCTTTGGAAAGATGAAAACCATTTTTATTCTCAGGATGATAAGCCACAAAATTAATTAAAATTAATGAAGATTTTAGCGCAAAGAAAATTTGATCGTATGGGTTTAGGCACATTCTGGAGTCAATGTGAAAAATCAAAAGATACTGACAAAGTTCAAGCAAAGTAGTTCATGGTTTTTAAAAATTTTTAACTAGAAGTTTGAAGTTTTAACTCAAAGGAAAGTTTTATGACAGTCAGAGAAAATAAAAAAATATATATAGTTTAAAATTTTTGAGAACTTTAATATATAAACTATTTGAATTCATGTTTGCATAGAAATTTTCCAATACTGGTTTAGTAATATGAAAAACATGCTTTAGACCACACTGAAAAAATAAAAAGAGAGAGATAGTGTGTGTGAGTGTGTGTGCACGTAAGCATGGGAGACCAGATGCAGACAGTCATGCTATTAATGTAATGCTGCTGATCTGGTTTAAGAAATGTTTGCTCCTCTTCCAGCTAACTGGAACACATTGATGGCTCATTTTTGAATGGAACTTTGCCTTTGTTTCAGCAGCACCACTCTTTGTTCACATGCAGGAGCTTCAACTCCTTCCCTCATTGCCTCACTCATTCAAATTACATCAGACAGCCCCAACCCCACCAGGGACCAGGGCCTGTGCAATATCCTGTTGTAGTTACACCCCCACTCCCACCACTAACATCAGCAATGCTTTTTGCCCATCAGACAACATCCTCCTGTTTCATTGAAGTTTTCATTCTTTGTCACTGAACTCCAGAGGCCAGTTTCATCAGAAGCATGCATCGCGTCACTGACTATAAACAACACATTTGGAACAAAACTACATATGTCCCAAATTTCTAGACCTAAAGCATAATATAATTAAAGAAGTGATGTTTTTCTGGCCTTGGCACTTCGTAACAATAATACAGCTTCTAGTGATTTGCAATTAAATGAAACATGACATACGATGCCTGTCTTTTTTCTTGTAGTAGGAAATTCTATTCCAAATTATTCTTTTACTTTTAAATTTATTTGCCTGAACTGGAAAACTAAATTTTTTGCTCTTTCTTTCCTTTTTTTTTTTTTTTTTTTTTTTTTTGTACCTGCCTAGGCCAATAATTTACATTCCCCAGCATCTCAGGCAAGGTATTTTTCAAGACCTGTGACATTAAAAACACACACTGCACTTTACACCACAAAGTTGTCTTTTTTTTTTTTTTTTTTTTTTTTTTCAACAGATTCATCTATGAAAATTAAAGACAAAAATTGGAGACAACATACATCTTTGTAGCACACTCACAGCTAACCTCAAACTACCGGAACTCACGGAAACATTTTAAAGATATAGGCTTCCAATTTTCTTCCAAATGTTACCATCTCCCTGAAAATTTTAAACACTAGATAACATCATAAAAGAAATACAGGATTACGCCATACAATACAAATTTTGAAGAAGACAATCCGACTTTTGGCGTAAATAAGACAAAAATGATAAGTCAGATAATATCCAAAAACTTGAAAATTTTCATCGTCCTGGAGCGGGACTCGAACCCGCGTCTCCCAGAAAACGCACGGGTATGCTAACCACTACACCACCCAGAACGACCAAGTTTCAAGTTTCCGATCAATTTGAATATAACCATCATAGGATTCGCTATATGAATATAACTATAACAGGATCCTGTGATGGTTATATTCAAATTAATCGGAAACTTGAAACTTGGTCGTTCTGGGTGGTGTAGTGGTTAGCATACCCGGGCGTTTTCTGGGAGACGCGGGTTCGAGTCCCGCTACAGGACGATGAAAAATTTTTAAGTTTTCGGATATTATCCGACTTACCATTTTTGTCACATTTACGCCAAAAATCGGATAGTCATCTTCAAAATTTGTACTAGATAACATGTTTCTTGGAAAAGATTTTATAAAGACTATCATACACAAATTGTGGCTAGTTTTGAGAAACTTTTTGAAATCTAAGACAGAACGTTTTTTAACAACCTATTTCACTCCTACATGCCACACTACTGCTCTTCAAAGTTTCTAAGATAACTGCACCAACACTTGTTAAAAAAAAAAAAAAAAAAAAAGAGAAAAAAGCTACAATCACCTTAGTTACTATGTTTCATGTTCTTTTTCTTGTGAATCAGCTCAGTGACAACCATCAAAGAACTGCACTGATTTCCTATGTGGCAATGGAATGATACACTGAAACCAAAGAACACTACCACATATTTCATTGTGCTTGAATAATTCCAGAATGTATATGAACACAATTTATTACAAATTAAAAAGGTGTGATAGTTTTAACAGCCATCAAATAAAATAGCTTTGAACACAGTTTGCTTGAAGCAGGACATGGAATCAATTTCTACTTTCACACATACATTTTCTACGTGATATACTGCACAAAATTAAAGGTAAGCAGAAAATACAAGCTGAAATTACCTTTGATTTAATACACAGCCCTCCAGTGTCATACACAATACCTTTCCCAACCCACGCTATGTTTTCTTTTGCATCTGGAGGAGTGTGACTTAGAACAGCTAAAGCTGGAGGATGGGCTGCAGCTCGTCCAACAGAAAAAATTCCTAAAATTTAATTAACAAAAAGTTAAAGATCTCTAGATTTCCAAACAAATAACTATAAAGAAAGCTAAAGGCACACAAAAAAATTTCCATTTACGTATCTCTAACTAAAATCTAAAATAATACTTCCAAAGCAGTTATATTTAAACTAGCCTCTAGCCCGTCCTAGGACGTTTGTTTTTAAGCTTTAAATAAATATTAATATATAGGGGATGTTGCCCGTCCTATGACGGAGTGAAATTTTTAATTAAAGCATATTGAAAACAAATCAAATAAAAGCCAGATTTCTGCAAGGAAATGTAAGAAAAACTTATATAGTAACTCTGATTTGGATCCAAGTTTTGCCAGCTACCAGAATTTTTTAAACGAAAATTTAATTCCAATGTATAAGCGGCTCTTCTGGCAGGCAAGAACTCTTGTTCACCAGGGCAGACTTAAATATGCTTGGATCTGGAATGGTGGTTTGTATATAAAGGTGACAGAAGATGAACTAAAAAAAAGAATTTATACTGAGAATGATTTGTTTCAATATGGCCTTAAATTGACCTCACTGGCTTCAGTTGATTGAAATAAAACTGTGGGTTTGGTGATCAGGGTTGGCTTTACAGGGGGATTTAGAAATGGGTTTGGGGGTGAGCGTTAACTAACACTAATGACAGAGGATTGTCCCATTCTTAACAGATTAACCCATACAACTAACAACTAACTCAACCCCAACATATACCTTAGAAAAATTTAATCAGATTCTAATAAAGGAACCACATTCATCTCTAAAATTAATACATATAAATGCAGGATCATTAATAAACAAAATTACATTACTTGAAACTTTAATACAACAGATTAGAGTAAAATGAGATATTATCTGTATAACAGAAACATGGTTTCCAACTGAAGAATATAATTTACAAATTAATGATTATAACAATTTTAAATTAAATAGAACTTCTTTAAAAGGGGGAGGGGTTGCAATATACATACACAAAGATAATGAATACTTCTCTTTAGTACCTGAATTCACTATTAGCAATAAAAATATTGAAATACTGACAATCCAAAACCAATTTTACTTCATCAATGTATGCTATCGACCACCAAATGCTGAAATAACTGAATTTTTAAAGATACTGAGTGATCTCGCCAACTATGTTAACTTTGCAGGAAAAAAATATTTATGTTGGGAGACCTAAACATTGACATTTCTCAAGTTAATCCAATTACAAATAAATTTATGCATACTCTTCACTCAGCTGGAAAAAAAAATGCAATTCTATCCCCAACGCGTATTACTGCAACCTCTCAAACCATATTGGATTTATGTATAGTAAACTCACAAACTTCTACATTAACTTCTGTAGTTCTTGAATATCATTTAAGTGATCATCTTCCAATATTTATTATATATAAACATACTTTTCATCACCCTAAAATTAATAAAATTAACAAAAATTCCCAAATTAGGAAAACTAATACTTCAAACTTAGAATATTTTAAAAATAATCTTAGTCAGATAAATTGGGTTGAGTTGGATACCATAGATTCTCCAGTTATTGCATATGACTTGTTTATTTCAGTATTTAAGAAACTCTATGAAAAGGCATTTCCAGTGATTATATTGTCTAATACAAAAAATAAAAAATTTAGAAAACCATGGATAACAAACAATTTAATAAATCGTACAAAAAAATATAAATAAACTGTATGCTAAATTTCTAAAAACTAAACTACAAGCAGACTTTGAACATTTTAAAACATATAGAAATCATTTAAATTCTGCAATAAGATTAACAAATAAAAAAACTATTACATAAATATTTTTTCCCAAAATCAGCCCAGAAAAACCTGAAAGCACCTTAATTTTCTTCTGGGAAACTCTTCCAAAATGGCATGCCCAGACTTTTTAATTAATCAAAATAATAAGCAAACAGCAAACAAAAATGAAATTGCTACATTATTTAATGAACATTTTTATTTCAATCCCAAAAATTATAAATGAAAAATTAAAAAAAAAAAAATACTCCTTTTAAATCATATTTACAAAATACCACTTACAGACTATATATCTTACGGAAATAACTATATATCTTACGGAAATAACTATATATCTTATATATCTTACGGAAATAACGAAAACTGAACTACTAACTGAATTAACCCATATAAAATCAAATACTGGACCAGGCTATGATGAAATTCACCCACAAGTTATCAAACATGTAGCTGAAATTATTATTGAACCCCTATTATTTATATTTAATCTCATAATTAAAACACAAATTTCCCCATAGAAATTAAAAATTACTAAAATTTTTCCTAAACACAAATCTGGATCTAAAAACATAATAAATAACTATAGACCAATTGCAAACTTATCTACTTTTGCAAAGATTTTAGAAAATATATACCAGATTAATTTCATATTTGACCAAATTTAAAATTTTAAATCAGTATCAATATGGATTTCAACAAAATAAGTCAACAAAAATGGCAGTACTTAAAATTCAAAATAACATACAACAGAAGCTTGCAAATCATAGCTTAACATTAGCTATTTTTTAGACATAACAAAGGCATTTGATTCATTAAATCACGACATACTCTTAAAAAAGCTGATGCATATAGGGATAAGAGACACCTCATATACACTTCTTAAAAACTACTTAACAGATAGACCTCAATTTACAAATTGAGAAATACTCATTTCTAAAAAAAAGATAAACTCTGGAGTTCCTCAGGGTTCTATACTTTGGCCTTTGCTATTTAACATATACATAAATGATATTTTCAATGTAAATAAAGAAACTAATATAATTTTATATGCAGATGATACAACTATTCTAATTCATGGCAATCATATTGATGAAATGATCAATAAAGCAAATATACTGCTCGAAAAATATTCTAACTGGATGGCAGCAAATAAAATGCTAATAAATTTAGAAAAGACTAAAGCAGTAATATTTACTCGGCAATTATCTCCTCTACAAATAATTGAAAAATTGGTAATTGACAAAACAATAATTCAAATAACAGATAAATTTACTTACTTAGGAATTACACTTTACAAAGATTTAAAATGGACTAGACACATAGATACAATACTAACAAAAATATCTAAAAATATAGGAATAGTCAGTAATGTAATAAACAACCTAACTATTAAAACCTTAATGTTATTATATTATGCCTTGATTCATCCATATTTAAATTATTGCTTTTTGGCCTGGGGCCAGACAACGAATACTAACCTAAAAAAACTTCAAATACTACAAAACAAATACATTAGACTAATTGATCTCAAAATTAATAATAACAAGGATAATATTATACAAATAAATAATTTTAGGTACTCTAAGGTATACCCACAAAAATATAAAATATTAAATATTAAACAATTGTATAACTTCAACCTGGGAAAAATTATGTTTAAACGTATAAAATCAGATAATTGCAATCTAACTGAAATAATTAAAATAGCACCAATATTACATCTATATCACACAAGATCAAAAGTATCTTTACAAATATCAACACCAAGAACACAAATGGCACAGCAAAATATTACATATAGCGGTCCAATGTACTGGAATGCACTCCCAAACGAATTAACCAATATTAACAATTTCAATTTATTTAAACTAAAATCATATATACTTCAACAATAAGAAAATTGATTCTCAGTTTAAAATGTTATATGAGCATGCAGAGAATTTAACACTGTATAATTATATAATTGACTTGACTGTTATCAAATGATTACTGGGAAGCCTGAGCTAAGTCAGGACTCTTGAAAGAGGCCTTTTCTTAGGCTTCCCATACTGTTACAAACTTTAAGTTACTCTGTAAACTAACTTACTCAATGATTCTATTGTAACAGTTAAACAAATAAAAAAAAAAAAAAAAAAAAACTCATTCATGTTAGAACTGAAAATTATATGCTATTTATTTCCATTTTTCAAAAGACGTGTTCAATGACTTTCTCTGGCACACTTGTTATTCCGCTCACGGCTTGTTTTAAACTGTCCTATTCGATGGTTAGTTTGAAACTTCACACCGAAGCTTTTTCTACAAAATAATGTAACATCTGGTATTGCAAATCAGATAAGTTCTCGACATTGTGCTATTGTAGTGACATCTGCTTTTAGCTGCAATTTTGCTCACTTTGACATCTCAAGATTTAAGTTTTTATTACAGGTTGGAGCATTTAGATAGATCGACATTTTGCAAAAGAAAATGTATAATATAATCAGAATTAAACTCAGAAAGTTAGTTAAAGTAAAAAATAATTAAAGCGTACAAATTAATATTTGAATTATGCTAAATTAAATCAATATACAAACTCAACTTGCCGTGATATTAAGATTTTCATTTGAATTTTGTAGAACAAGTAAACAGAACTCTAGTCATTGATAATCCAATGTTTTTAAATTAGCATGCAATCACCTTGATATCTCAATGTGATGGTGTGCTAACTCAACTTGCTGTGATATTAAGAATTCAATTCAAATTTTGTAGACCAGAAAAACAGAACTCAAGTCATTAATAATCCAATGTTTTTAAATTAGCATGCGATCACCTTGACATCGCGAGAGTACACATGAATTGATCGATAAGTGATGAAGTAACAATGCAAACGTTGGTGTGACGTCAAGTGTTCCAGAGAGACTGATCTGGGTGTTTATATTATTAATTATTTGTTGTTCACTTATGCTGTTAAATTTTGGCTGACTGAGTAAATGCATACATTTTATAATGCCAAGAACCGCTGTGGTCACAAAGCACCATCAACAGCACGTCTGGAAAAAAAAAAAAATAAAAAAAATAGAAAGAACAACAGAGATTTAAGCAGAGTCAATTTTGGGCCATGGCCAAGTCACACTGAATCACATGGTAAGCCAGTTAAATTTACATAAGTATATAGCTTGACTATAAATTTGTGGAATTTACATTAAAAAAAAAGTTATTCAGATTTAAAATGCATGCAGAAAATATGGTAAGGCCCCTGATTTCAAGATACCATGTTTGTAAAAAGAGCTACCCAGTAAATTAAAAAAAAAAAAAAGCTACTTAGTCAATTAATTCTTCACTGGCACAATTGGAAAATAGATCTGTCATGCCTCCTTGGCTAGAAAATATCTTCACAAGTGCAACTACCATGAAAAAAATTCAAACTTCATCGTTGAAATTTCTTTCATTGATGCACGTCGATTCTACAATTTTGCTGACCAAACATGAAAATAAACTACAAAACACACCATCTGGAACTGAATCACATCTGTATGAAATTGAAACTCAGCATGAATCAGAGCAAAATATGCCTTTGTGGCAATGCCTCACAAATGAAATAGCTACCATAGGGAAATTACCACATCTTTTTTGCATATGGCAAGACTTTTTTCTTTTTTTTCAGAAATCCAGGCCTCAACTCATGCAAACCATCAACTTACCTATTTGACTGGTCATTGGATTTTCTCAATGAGAAAAAAAAATTTTTGCCTTAAAATTCGATAATGATCTGAGCACCCGAAACACAGTATATTACATTCATAAGAAACCATTCAGAAACCTGTACAAAATGTACATTCCTTTCATTAAGAACTTGTTCAAAGCTGCTGAAATGAATATTTCTGTTTGACAGAGACATCTTTAAAATTGACGTGACCAATTTGGAGTAGAAACTGTTGTGTGATGACGCCCTCTTATGATCATGCTGCAAGCATTCCTACAGAATTCAGCTTGATATAGTGATTGCAGATGGACAAACAGATGGCATCACGTCAGTGCCCACTGCTCTCATTCCTGTTGTTTCTTTTAATGCACTACCATAACAGAATGAATTGCTCTCGATTGAGAGCTGATGTGTTGAGCGAAAAAACATGTCGAAATAATTTACTACTGTGAAACGCATAGGCAGTAATACATACATACATATCACTAAGCTGTTCTCTGAGATTTAGAGATCAGCCCCACAAAGAAATACAAACCACCATATATTCTTTTAACCGATTATTTACTTACTGTTGCCGTATCAAACTTCTCCATTTACAGTGATCTTGACACACAACTTGGGCTTCACTGATATCCATCACACGAGTACACAAGACCTTCTATACTTCATACTCATAATCTTTTTCTCATGCAGACACTCCAGAATCTGACCCTCCCATGACTTTCTTTGCCTTCCTCTGCCTTTCTTTCCTGCCACTTGGGCTAAAAAAAATTTTTAGTAAGCATCATCTCATCACTCATTCTTTTAACATGGCCAAACTACTGAAGAATATTAGTCTCCACCTTGCTAACAACATTTTGCTTCACATTACACAACTGCAACATCTTCATTCTTTACACAATCAGAACATATCTTGCCACAAACCCCTCGCACGTAACGCATTTCGCAAGCACACAAACAACTCCCATGTTTCGTCTGTAGTATCCAGGTTTCACTGCCATAAATCAGAGTAGGAACAATTACACTTTCATACACAGCCATGCGAGACTCCCTTGAGAACCCATCATTCCTGTGAAAACCTCCTACGGCAACTATGACTTTCATTGAAGAATTGACTCGCCTACTAATTTCACCATCCAACTTGTTCTCTCTGTCAAACATGCATCCTAAATACACAAACTCACTCACCTGGTCAATCACAGTGCCATTTATACTTACATTACATTCAGTGCTAACAGTTCCTCACTCAAAAACCATAACTTTGGGTTTTCCCTTATTTATACTCAGTTTGAATTTCAAGCAAACTTCATACATCTGAGACAACATACCCCGCAACTCACTCACTTTAAAAAACGGGCGGTCTTAGTGAGAGATGGATTTTCCTCCTCAGGGTGCTCCATGGGCAACAATAGCACATAGAACAGCAACAAAGGGCCTCTGTGAATCTTGGAAAGGTACCAGCTAGTTCTGTGTGACATTGGCAAAAAGACCCCAACACACTGGGTTTTGTTCCAGAATTCTTAGGTTGAATGACCAACTGGAACTGTCAGCTGTAGGCTAATCCCCCATACTGGTGTCCTTTCCTGATTAAAAAGACACAAAGAAATAATTGATACTGTAGTAGAAACTAAAATTCAGATAAAAATTGCTAGTTGAGCAAAAATAATAGATGGAAGAGACTAACCATTTACCCATGTGATGCAATTAAAACAATAGAATATTCTTAAGCAGCTTGGAAAATGATTAACAGAGATAACAAAATCATGGGAATATCAAATTCAGAAATATCTGAATGAGAATACAATATTAAATTACGCACGTATTTCTCGATGTATCGAGATTTTAAAAAAACATGTTTTCCATACGTTATTTTTTCAGGTAGAACCATTTAATGGTGGTTTTAACTGCTGTAACTTTCACAGCGAATAATAATAACTTCCAACCAAGAAAATGCTTTCCACTCAAAGGAAATATAACATGTAAAAAGTTACAGCAGTTAAAACCACCATTAAATGGTTCTACCTGAAAAAATAACAGAGAATACAATAGTTCAAATTACCAAGAGTAACTAACAATAAAGCTTGAGGATTTCAATAACATCTTAAATCTACTGCACTAAATTATGGCAAAAATAAAAAATTGAATGTATATTAATCTTTGAGAAAGAACTGGATGAAGCATGTATAACATTCATGCACAAAGTCATCACACTGATTCATGTATCACAGAAGGCTTAGTATATTTCCAATTCCTAAGAAAATGCAACTGAAAGTTTACTTGCTAAATCTAAGAATAACTGCATTAATGATAGACATTTCCTTTCATTTCACGTTTCTTTAAAAATTTTGCACATTTCTGACACAATGACGATGGCACCTATTATGCATAGATTCACTTGCTACAACAATTGTGCACAGACAATTTCCAGAAATACCATATTAAGAAGACACTTAATACATAAGAACGTGTGTGTGTATGTTTATATTTGCGTTATATTCATTATATGCTGAGCTTTATACTCCATTATACATGTTGAGTATTGATAGCCTATAATATTACTTACAAATGTACCAAAACTTTACAAATGTGCAGGAGTTGGACAGAATAATGTGAACACCACACTCAGAGATGTGACCTTTAATGCAGCTGCATACATTGCAATACACAAAGGTATCCACCACTTTTTGGTTGTAATAGCTTTGTTTAGAACCTCAAGGTCCTGTTTAAGTGCATTTAAAGTGTCTTGTTGCAAAATTTCTTTCAGGGTAATGGCGAAATGAGCGACCTAACGGGCTTCAAAAGAGTGTTAATTGTTGGTGGCCGGCTAGTTGATGCCCCCTTAAAAACAGTCACCAGGGCAGTGGGAGTATCAACAGCTACTGTGTCTAGCGTCATGACAGCATACTGTGTTCGTGGTAAATCCTTGTCTATGAAACACCACAAGAGTGGCTGGAAAATGACCCTGACTGATCAGAGACAGGAGAGCATTAGAGAGGATTGTTACCCGTAATAAGACCATGGCGCCGAAAATTAGTGCGAAGCTCAATCTGCATCTCCAGACCTCAGCATCAACGAAAACGGTGCACAGGGAACCGCATAAATAAGATATTCATGGCAGAGCTGCTATTGCAAAACCTCTGGTGACCCAGGTGAATGCGCAACGGCGACGGCAATGATGTCAGGAGCATACAGCGTGGACTACTGATGCATGGAACCGTGTAATGTGGTTGGATAAATTCACATCCACAGGACATGTTTGCATGTGGATAACACCATCAGAAGCATACAACCGAGACTGTTTGTTCCTAACAGTGCAGCATGGTGGTGGTTCTGCCATGCTCTGGGTGGTCATATCGTGGTTTTCAGCAGGTCCCCTGATCACCTTGAAAGGATAGATGATTCACAGGGCGTATGAAACCATTTGGCCGACCAAGTCTATCCCGTGGCTCGGGCATTGTTTCCTGCAGGAAATGCCATCTATCAAGATGATAACGCCCCAATTCACAGAGCTCGTAATGTCCAATTATGGTTTGAGGAACATAAGGACGAACTTTCACACCTTCCTTGGCGACCCCAACCACCAGATTTAAACATCATTGAGCCAATGAGGTCTGTGTTGGAAAACAGAGTAAGGTCCCTTTATCATCCTCCTGAATCTCTCAAGGACCTGGAGCAGTTTCTGCATGAAGAATGGAGTAACATCCAACTAACCACAATCCAGGATTTGTATGCATCCATTCCACGGAGGATTCAGGTGATTTTGAACAACAAAAGGTGGTCCCACACCCTATTAGGTACGTAAAACCTTCTTTTCCTAGGTGTTCATATTATTCTGTCCAACTCCTGTAGCTGTTTGAAGCTTCTAGAGCAGCTATTTCATTTAATGGCTTTGAATTTTTGAAAACTAATTTAGTTGTGTATGATACTAAGAATCAATGCTTATTTCAACAGCTCTAAAATGTAACCAGTTTTAGTTACATGCTAAGCATAATCAATATTAGCATTCAATTTGTGATACTTCACAGCCTTTTTTTTTTCTTTTGCTGTTGTTTTCTTTTAGTTTGTTTGTTTGTTTCTGAATTTTAAATGCCAGTGGCTCCTAAAATAATTGAAATATGTTTTTCAAATTTTGCACATTTTCATTTCTCATTGTGGGAGAGCAGTCATGATGATCAAATGATGTGGTAATCATTCATTATAAAAATCATTCATTCATTTATCATGTTATTCAGATTATCAAGAGGAGTCTTGACAATCCAAATGATGTGGTAATCTGAACAAGGTCAACAGACAACTTCCTCCTCCACACATAATAGCATAGTATCTACTAGGTTTTTCCCCAACTTCCACCTGTCTGCAGTAGATGCCAGGTCATCTGTTGTGCCTTTCATGCTACTGTATACTCTGAAATTAGTTTCATTTGTTGGTTTTGAAATCACTTCAACATCAAGACATACCACTTTATCATTAAAAAAGATAAGTATGAAATCTTACGAACGTTGGAGCAAGATGATAGCGTAACTAAAATAATACTGGAATACTCTTTCAGAAAAGCACCAGTTTGTGATATTAAAAAGGAAGCAGACAGCATCTGATCCTTTTTCTCGCAGGCAGAACGTGCGTTCCAGGTAAACAAAAAACTTTAAAATCACCAGAAAATCCAAATGTAGAATGAGTATTATACAAGTGGTTTTTATAACAAATAGCTAGATATTGTATTGTGTTACAAAAGGAAATGATATGTTCTCTTGGAACAAACTGGCCTAGGTCTTCAACTTCAAAAGAAGATTTGAGGAGATCAGTGATAAAAATTCTTAATGATGACCAACTAAAAAAAAAAAAAAAAAAAATGAAACTTTTGGCAAGAGAACTTTTTTTTAATTTGAAGAGTGGATTATCCAACAAAAAGGATATGTGCCATGGATATTTGTTTGACGGGAAAATCGTTCAAAGGTTTATGGGGATAAAGTGATGAGGAGGCAAGCAATGAACATCTGCCCAGTCAACAAATGAGTCACACAACTGCACTTCAAGCATTAAACATGTGCTTGGTGTAGGCTGACAAAAACATCCCAATTCATGAGCTTTCACTGCTTTGCTGGCCTTCATGACATGACAGTAGTTTCTTTAAAAGTTAAACAATATTCACAGAAACAATTTTTTCCTCACTTATTTCCCCGGTAATAAATAAGGGTGTCTTCCTCCCCCTTTCTACTTCGCTTCCGTGTCGCTTTCCTATCGGGCACTTTAGCCCAAATCTCCTAGCTTCCTATTTCTAAGGGTTGTTTAAGACCTGGGGTCAGACATTCCCTTCCTAAAATCCTCTACATATGATCTGATCTTCACTATTTCCTCTTCCACTTACTGAAACTAAACTTTGTATTTAAAAATAAAATAAAAATAAAAATGCTACTTCATGAAACTGTGCTCGTACCATATATTTTATTTTTCATAATGTTTCAAGAAATTATGTTTTATGTAGTACATACTCATATACATAACACTGAAGTGCCAAAACTCGTAGGATAGAAGTATGAAAATTTTTAACTAGCGCTGCAGTTATATAAAGGCTTTGATGCATGCTACGATTTTTATCAGTTGCGAGCTGTGATCTCATGAGTCGGGTTGAACAACCGCCAGTAAGATTATGGCAAGCCGACATGAATTATCGAAGTTTGAACGAGGCATGGTAGTGGGAGCCAGATACATGGGACATTCAATTTCCGAAGTTGTGCGAACATTCACCATTCCTCAATCCATGGTATCAAGTGTATACCGAGAATACCTCATGGAAGGCATTACCACCCACCGTGGACAGTGTAGACTTGGCTGACCACAGCTGCTGAATGACCGTGTCCAGTGGCATCTGACCAGGATTGTCCATGCTAACAGACAAGCACACTGGCTCAAATAACATCCACATTCAATGCAGGAGGTACCAGAGACATATCCATCAGGTCAGTGCAGCGTAATTTTGCGCCCATGGGATATGGGAGCAGAAGACCCACCAGAATGCCTTTGTTAACACCTCAACATTGGACACAGCGCCTCACCTGGGCTCGTGAACACAGTAATTGGACCCTAGAAGACTGGCAACATGTGGCACAGTCCGATGAGTCACGCTACCAGTTGTTACAAGCTGATGGTAGGGTTTGGGTGTTGCTCAGATCCCATGAGGCCATGAACCCAAGCTGTCAACAAGGCACTGTGCAAGTTGGTGGTGGTTCAATACAAGTGTTGGGTGCCATTACGTGGCACGGTTTGGGTCCTCTGGTCCTCGTAAACACGTCATTAACCGGTAATTGCTTTGTTGCTCTGCTGGGTGACCATTTGCAACCCTTCATGGATTTCATATACCCCAAAATGATGGGATTTTCCAGGCAGACAATGCACCATGTCATCAGGCCCAAGTTGTCCCAAAATTGGTTCAAGAAGCATTCTGGACAGTTCCAAAGGATGGTGTGGCCACCACATTCACTCGACATTAATCCAATAGAGCACTATGGGATGTGGTGGACAGGTCCATTTGCACCCAAGATACTGCACCCGCAAATACCAGGGAACTGTAGGCAGCTATTCAGACTGAATGGCTCAACATCTCTCCAGAAGCCTTCCGGCCACGTCGAGTTGCTGCACTTTGCCGAGCTAGCAGAGGTCCTACACGATACTAGGTACATATCCTATGACTTTTGGCACTTCAGCGTATAATTAAAAATATGCACACTGCTTCAATACAGTACTATATCATTTTTTTGTGCTTAGTAACCTGAACATGCTGTACACATTAGTTCAGATGACTGCAACTACACAGTAGTGAAAATCTCTGAAATACATTACTTATATGATCCACTCATCTGAAGTGGTACTATACTGATACACTACTTCAGAATCAATTCTGCACAAAGCCTGAAAATTATGGTTTTAAAAACACCATAACTTTAAGTTTTATACAACTGTTTTAACCAGTTAAAACACTTACTGAATTTTCATCATTTGATTATTTTTAAATATACACAAATATCACTGTCTGTGAAATAAAGAAAATGGAAGTTATGTAACCTTTTGCCTCATCTTTTAGCCACCATGCATTTGATAACAGCCAATCACTGTCAGTTCGAATTAATGAATTCCTAATGTACATGAATTCTTAATGTGCATCCCAAAAAAGGTGTACTTTATCAGCAACAGTAAAGTCCCTACCCTCCCACCTAAAAAATCATGTTACCAAACTATTTTGAAATTTAAAAAAATGCTTACACCAAAATACTTTATACATTGCTGGACAATTGCTAAGGATGGATCATAAACGGCTATATAGCACATAAAAAAGTAAGTGTGGTTGGATTCCAAGTGAAATAAAATAATGTCAGAATGCCAGGACATTACAAGAAAGACAATTTATTGTGCTCTGAAATCCAGAAGGCTTTGGAACGTGTTCAAGGGACAAACAGGCCATTTTGTGCAGAATACGTAAACATGAAAAAAATGCTACTACCGTCCGCAGGCGTTCTGGCGTAAGATGTCAATACGGGATATGGCCACCATGGAGGGGGATGCAAGATTCCACACGTCGTGTCATGCTTTGCACAATATTATCAAGCAGCTGTTGGGGTAATTTATCCTATTCCTCTGTCAGTGCACGGATGAGGGTGTCCTTGTTTATTGGAGGGCATTGGCGACCAGCAAGACTCCTCCCCAAAGCATCCCACACATTTTCAATGGGATTCAGATCTGGAGAATGTGCTGGCCATACGAGGCGTTGAATATCCTCGCTCTCAAAACACTCCTGGACAGCGACTGTTCGTTGACATGTTGCGTTGTCGTCCATGAAAATGAATCTATCACCGACAGCACCACAGAACATGCGAACATGAGGTAGCAGAACATCATTAATGTATCGTTGGCCAGTCATAGTCCCAGTTGGAAGCACACAGAGGGACGTACGGCCATTGATCATGATGCCAGCCCATACCGTGACATTACATGTCGGATATCGGTCCCTTTCCTGTATGTTTGCTGGAAAATATGCAGTACCACTATCACGCCAGATCAGTTGTCGTCGACAATCAGATAGACTGTATCTACTCTCATCTGAGAAGAGGACAGCAGGCCAGTCGTTATCAGTCCAATTGCGATGTTGATGGCACCATTGCAAACGGGCGGTACGGTGACGTCTGGACAATGGGATGCACACAACAGGACGGCGGGCGTATAGTCCTCCTTCATGCAAACGTCTGGTGACAGTTTTTCGGGAGATCCGCTTGCCAGTAGCAGCCATAAACTGATTTGCTGCCTCACTAGCTGTGCTGCGCTGGTGTCTTTTTGTTGATAGCACTATGTACCGATCTTCTGCAGGTGTCGTACTGCGAACACGACCTCCCCCGTGACGTTTGCTACATTCTCCATTTGTTTGAAATGATTTCCAAAGCCTTGAATCAACACTGTGGCTGACGTCGAACTCCCTGGCAACATCTGTTATTTTTCGCCCTTCTTCAATCTTGCCAATAATATGGCCACGCGTAAAATCATCCAGGTGATGTCGCGAAGACATACTGAAAATTGCAAGTTCGTGATTCTTTCCCCGTTTCAACTTTGCGTTTGAACAACAACGGTCAATACGCGTCAAATCCTTTATATCTCTTATCAGCGCTATGACGTCACGAACAAGTTCGGCAATCCAAAATTTGCATACGCACAACACGTCTTACTGTATCCCGCACTTATGCTAATTTCCACATTTTCCTGCCTTCCATTTTATGGTTGCTATCGTTGCTATTGTCATCCGTCCTTAGCAATTGTCCGGCAGTATACAACTTATACGTGTATTAGACCATGGTTTTAACAATCTTAATTTAAAACCACTGGCATAATTCAATAAAAACTTGCATTTTTACTAATGTGGGATATGTACACAACAAAATATGAAAAAATTTATAAGCAAAACGGGGGGGGGGGGGATAAGAAACATTTAATGCCAATCAGGTCAACAGAGCATTAAAATCAATCCATGAAACAAAATATTCAAGAAAGAACAGTAATAGGTTCCTTAGAAGAAAGATGTTTTAAGAAGTTACCTCCAAATCCTAGTTTTTCTAATTCGCCACCCCGTATAATTTGTGGTTTAATACCTAAAACTTCACCAACAGATTTTATTTCCTAAAACAAAATGTCAAACATTAAAATTATCAATTAAGTGATTTAAGAAAAACACAACTATTAACAGATACATAACAACATATTTTTAAACAACTAAGATGCATGCAATGTCAACGGGTAAATTAGTTAATCCATTGCACTTTTTTCTTTTAACAATATGCAAACTA
The DNA here is from genome assembly GCA_039090855.1 of Macrothele yani. Taxonomy (NCBI): domain Eukaryota; kingdom Metazoa; phylum Arthropoda; class Arachnida; order Araneae; family Macrothelidae; genus Macrothele; species Macrothele yani. Next base: position 34,408,288 of record CM077001.1, on the reverse strand, counting down.
TGAGGACAATTTATGATACACACTCGCCTAACAGCATGTGGCTTACCTTTCGCACTCACAATAAGAACACATAATGGCATGGACTCTACCAGGTGTACAAAACATTGGGGGTATTGCAGCCCACGATTCCACAACAGCCATTTGTTAAGTGCCAACAGTTGTACTTAGTGGATTTCTGGCTTGAATACACTGCTCCACTTCCTAAATTGGGTACAAATCTGGAGATTGAGACGAACATTCAAGGGTTGCGAACTCACTAGAATGCCCTTTGACCAATCATTCACCAAAAAGGTACTGATAAAATGGAACATTGTCTTCTTGAAAGAGAGCATCAGTAGATTCATGGAGGAGAGATTTCTGTAAATGATCAAGCTTGCAACAAGGACCATTCTATCAGAATTAAAAATAACTGGGAAAACTTCCTTGCAACATTCTCCCAAGCTAAATGCAACCCATCTAAATATTCTGAAATTTCAGCAGAATCGAGTCAAAAATGGCAGCACAAGACAGCAACCCTACGTTGAGAGATTCAAAGACGACTTATGATAAAAACAATGTAAGTGCTTTAATGGCTGACAAGAGCCCAAGTGGCTGAAACCATACATACATACATATTACTAAGCTGTTCTCTTAGATTCAGAGGTTAGCACCACAAAGAAATACAAACTACCAGATATTTTTACTTACTGTTGTCGTATCAAACTTCTCCATTTACAGCGATCTTGACATACAATTCGGGCTTCACTGATATCCATTACAAGCCGTACACAAGATCTTTTATACTTCATACTCATAATCTTTTACTCATGCAGACAACTCCTGAATCTGATCCACCCATGTCTTCCTTGGCATTGCTCTGCCTTTCCTTCTTGCCACTTGGTTAAAAAGATTTTCTTAGTAAGCAGCTCATCACTCGTTCTTTCAACAACCACCGAAGCATATTGGTCTCCACTTTGCTAACAACATATTGCTTCGCATCACACAACTGCAACACATCTTCATTCCTCACACCATCAGATTGTGTCTTGCCACAAAACCACATAACTAACGCATTTCTCCAGCACACAAACGACTCCTATGTTTCTTCTGCAGTACCCAGGTTTCACTGCCATACATCAGAGTAGGAACAATTACACTTTCATACACAGCCATGCGGGACTCCCTAGAGAACCCATCATTCCTGTGAAAACCTCCCAGAGCAGCTATGACTTTCAATAAAGAATTCACTTGCCTACTAATTTCACCATCCAATTTGTTCTCTCTGTCAAACATGCTTCTTAAATACACAAACTCACTCACCTGGTCAATCACAGTGCCGTTTATACTTACATTACATTCAGTGCTACCAGTTCCTCTCTCAAACACCATAACTTTGGTTTTTCCCTTATTTATACTCAGTTTGAATTTCATGCAAACTTCGTACATCCGAGACAACATACTCTGCAAATCACTTTTGCTCTCTGCCAACAGGACAGTGTCATCAGCATACAGCAATCTGCATACACGGATATCACCAAGCCATAAACCACTATCATTTATTTTGGCATCACGCATGCATGCGCCCATAAATATATTAAACAGCCATGGTGACATTACACAACGTTGTCTAACTCCTGCACCAATAGAAAACCATTTTGATAAAACACCATTCACTCGTACACAAGCTCCACTACCTGCATACATGGCTTTTACTCTATTAAGTAGATTCCCAGTAACACCATATTCATTCAATACCTTCCACAAAAGTGTCCTACTGACTCGGTCGTAAGCTTTCTCTAAATCTATGAAGGTCGTAAGCTTTCTCTAAATCTATGAAGGCAACAAAAACTTTCTTACCAACAGCCATACTTTTCAATCATCGTGCGTAATGCAAAAATCTGGTTAGTGCAGCCTTTACCAGGCATAAAACCACTCTGAACATCCCACACTTTCTCTGAAGTAAGACCCATACTTTTTCAATAACAACCTTACCAAACACTTTCCCTGGCACACTTAGTAGGCTAATAACATGATAGTTCTTGCATTCAATCTGATCACCTTTTCCCTTATACAAGGGAACAATAGTAGCATCCTTCCAATACAGAGGGACCATTCCTAACTCCCAGCACAACTGGCAAATTTCAGTTGACCAGTCAATTACAGAGTCACTACCATATTTCAACATCTCTGCAGTTACGACATCAACTCCCGGAGCCTTACCATTCTGAAGAGATTTTAGAGCTTCACACACTTCTTCTCTTGAGATCCCTCTTGTGCTTCCATTCCTCACTGTGACATCACCTGCATCTGTCTCAGAATCATCTTTGCTTTCCTGATCTAATAACTCACAGAAATATTCACCCCATCTTTCACTTAACTCATTGGGCTCCCATGTCATTTCACTGATCTCATTCTTCACACAACTTACAACTTTGTTTCCCCTATTTTTCCTGAGTCTCATGTACTTCCAGAAAGACTTCCTATCTTTCCAAAATGCCAGTTCATGCCTTTCCACCTTCTCCTTCCTATCTTTTGCTTTACCCTTAGCAGCTTCACGCTTCTTTGAGCGATATTCATCCACAGAGACTCTACCTTGCAACATCCCCAAATAGCTTCCTTCTTTCTCTTTACTGCCTCTTCAACCTCACTATTCCACCAAGCATCACCTCTATTGTTACCCACTATTGTGGTGCCACAGACCTCTTTAGCAGCAGTGACAATGCAGTTCTTAAAACATTCCCACTTCTTTTCTACATCCCTCTCACCAGACTTCAGCTCCTTCAGTCGTTCTCTGAGTAAGTCAAAATAACGCTGATGTTCTTCAAGGAGCCTATCAACCTTTATTCTTTCTATCCTGGGTCTCCTCCTATTCCTTTTCCTCCAACCAACATTAAGTTTCACTCGTGACACTACCAAGTAACGATCAGAACCAACATCCGCACCTCTTATCACACGGGTGTGAACAACTAAGTGTTTCAGACGCTGATCGTAGACAACAAAATCTATCACACTCTTTTGACCAAGAGTACGATTTTCCCAAGTATATGTGTGGATATACTTGTGGTTGAAAAATGTATTAGATACACACAAACCATTTTCAATGCAGAGTTCAATTAATCTTTCACCATTATCATTCACACAAGGATCTTTAAACTTACCCAGAACATTGTCAGAAATTGCATTCTGCACACCTACTCTAGCATTGAAATCCCCTGCTATTATAACTTTTTCTTTAGCACCAAACTAGCTCAAAACATCTGTTAGCTCATTCCAGAAATCTTCCTTCTTATCAGAAGGTTCAGAGTTACAAGGAGCACACACTACAACAATTACAATTCTCTTAAGTTTCACTTTCAAACGAATCCAGAATTCTCTCACTAACGCAACTATAGTGAATCAAGTTGTTCATCTTTTCACTTAAAATCAAACCTACACCAGCCTGTCCTCTCACATTATCCAATACTCCAGACCACACACTCACTGTGTCATTCACTTCTTCTACCCCAATTTCCTTCTTTTTGGTTTCACTTACACACAGCACATCCAGTCTATACTTATTCATCTCTTCAATCACCTCATCCATCTTACCATTTATACCTCTAGTATTCCATACACCAATCTTACATTTACTCAGCCGAGATCTCTTTCTTATACGCCGCTGGCTGAAACCATGGTACCAATTATTACCTTTACTGGCATTTTGAAAGTGAAATCATTGTGATTCATAAAACGTTTCAAGCATATTGAAATGCCACTAGCAATTTCTGCTTTACTGTGTTTTCTTATGTAGTACGAGTGTTTAGAAGGTCAGCTTTGTACAAGTATACATGAGAATGAATCACACATAAATTTATTTTACTTGTTCCTAAAGAAGCAAGAACATATTTAAAAAAATTAACACAGCTGGGAAGCACATCCCACAAGTTACAAAAACCCTGACTTAACAAGAGAATAATTTTTATACAGAGTTATCATGGTAAATGTGGAATGATTTTAGATACTTATATCTTTAAAACTATTTAACCTGGAAAAGTTAAAAACCGTCATTTAAAAGCCCAGTTTATTATTTTCCCAGATAAATCATATTGACAACATTGTCGTGAACATCAGTTTCACAGAAGAAATTAAAAGAGCATCCATGCTGTCAGCTCTCAGTGCCGGGAGAACCCTAAAGGAGATTGCTGATTTCCAGAAACTGTTTTTTGTCTACAGGATCAAGAGAAAGATCGACAATGCACAGGACCTTGATGACATCCCTAGTAAGCGTAAGAAGCATGACCGTCACTCCCAACACCATCAGGATGCCTAAGTTTGTCACCAAAGTGCAAGAATGGTGGACAACGACCACAGGAAATCCATGAGCCTTATCAAAGGAGTAGGAAATCCTTGCCTTATCCACGGAGTTGGGTGTTGTCATGGAACCATCCACCACATCATCCACAAGGACGACCGCTACAGCTCTTATGTTCTTAAGAGAGGTCAATTCATGGACCAGGCCATGCAGGAAAGGCATCTGATGAAGGCAAAGGAACTGCTCAACAAAGTCAAGCACCCCAAGAAGAACAACATGCTGAAAATATTCTCAGATGAGAAAAATTTTGACCACAACCATAAGGTCAATAGGAGGAATGACAGGTGGTTGTGCAAGAAACTTGAGCACGTGATTAGGATTATGCACACAAATTTCCTGCCACCATCATGGTCTTCCGAGAGAAATATGTCATGCATCCTCATTACTTTGAGAAGGGTTTAAGGGTCAACGCAGAAGAGTACATTAAGGTGCTGAGAGATGTAGTGAAGACCTGGTTAGATGCCATTGCTGATGGGGGGCCTTACATTTTCCAACAAGACTCTACCCCAGCCCACAAGGCCAAAGCAACTCAGAAATGACTTGAAGAGGATGTGCCTACCACTGGTCTCCAGACATTACGCCTGACACCTACCCTGACTTGAATCCCTTAGATTACTATATGTGGGGGCATAGTTGAAAGATAGCCCAACAAGCATCCCCATAACACCCTGGACTCCCTCAGGCATGCCATCACCAATGTCATGACCCAGATGAACAAGGCCTGCGACCGATTCCGCTAATGGCAGGTTCATTGAATAATTACGAAGTGTGTTTATGTATCAACTATTGTACCCGATTTTGCTTCATCGTATTTTCACGTTTCAATTGTTTTATTACATACATAAATTTTCCACATTTGCCATGATAACCCTGTAATTTTTGTTTTACCTATACTTATTCTGTATAAACCTAATGAAAGAAATCAGACTTATACAAATGAGACTTATCAGACTTTTTTGCTAAAGTTCAAAAATGGGGGAATATCAGTCCCAGGAGTCCCATGAGAGTGATCTAGTTTGTTTGAAGGTCTATTTAAGTAAGTTGTAGTAGGTCTACTGGACACCAGAGCTCTTAATTTCTTGATATATGTGATCTGATGATATTCTTTATCTGAGATATAGTGCCTTGGATCCTATTCAAGAGGCCACATTGACTTGGGGCCTAAAATTTGCTTATGCAGAGAATCGCCCAAATAAATTTAGACTTATTCTTCAGATAGAGAATATCATCAAATCCTTACCTCCAAACGAGAGAGAAGTAACTGGTTATGTGGTGCTGAAATCCATTAGCAACAGGCCTCCTACTTCCGGATCAGTCTTTTGAGGAGAGCAGAAACTATTAAAACAACTTTGTAATGACCCGAATTTGGCATTAGTGGCTTCTGAAAAAACAAATCAAATCCTTATTTTAGATAAACTTACTAATCAAGAAAAAATGTGTGAAGCTATAGGAAAAATTCCACACTGTATCATAGCTAAGGAATCTACCAAGGCTGCAGTTGCAGCCTTTGGGCATCTAAGGAACCACCCACCACTTACTTCTTGGCAGATCATTTTCATCCTCCCAGTGGCTGTAGAGTACCTGACTTATTTGGGAAAAATTAAAACACACAAAGAGGGTCTCCCGGCCCATCCCCTTGTTTCAGGCTACATTATTTTGCATACGTACATTACATACATATCACTAAGCTGTTCTCTGAGATTCAGAGGTTAACGCCAAAAAGAAATACAAACTACCAGATATTTTTACTTACTGTTGTCGTATCAAACTTCTCCATTTACAGCTATCTTGACAGACAACTTGGGCTTCACTGATATCCATTACAAACCGTACACAAGATCTTTTATACTTCATACTCTTTTTCTCATGCAGACACTCCTGAATCTGATCCACTCATGTCTTCCTTGGCCTTCCTCTGCCTTTCCTTCCTGCCACTTGGGCTAAAAAGATTTTCTTAGTAAGCATTTCATCACTCATTCTTTCAACATGGCCAAAGCATATTGGTCTCCACCTCGCTAACAACATTTTGCTTCACATCACACAACTGCAACACATCTTCATTCCTCACACAATCAGACTGTGTCTTCCTACAAAACCTCGTAAGTAACGCATTTTTCCAGCACACAAACCACTCCTATGTTTCTTCTGCAGTACCCAGGTTTCACTGCCATACATCAGAGTAGGAACAATTACAGTTTCATACACAGCCATGCGGGACTCTCTTGAAAACCCATCATTTCTGTGAAAACCTCGCAGAGCAGCTATGACTTTCAATGAAGAATTCACCTGCCTACTAATTTCACCATTCAATTTGTTCTCTCAGTCAAACATGCTTCCTAAATACACAAACTCACTCACCTGGTCAATCACAGTGCCGTTTATACTTACATTACATTCAGTGCTATCTGTTCCTCTCTCGAGCACCATAACTTTGGTTTTTTCGTTATTTATACTCGGTTTGAATTTCATGCAAACTTCGTACATCCGAGACAACATACTCTGCAAATCACTTTTGCTCTATGCCAACAAGACAGTGTCATCAGCATACAGCAATCTGCATACACGGATATCACCAAGCCATAAACCACTATCATTTATTTTGGCATCACGCATGCATGCGTCCATAAATATATTAAACAGCCATGGTGACATTACACAACGTTGTCTAACTGCTGCACCAATAGAAAACCATTTTGATAAAAACACCATTCACTCGTACACAAGCTCTACTACCAGCATACATGGCTTTTACACTATTAAGTAGATTCCCAGTAACACCATATTCATTCAATGCCTTCCACAAAAGTGTCCTATTTACTTGGTCGTAAGCTTTCTCTAAATCTATGAAGGCAGCAAAAACTTTCTTACCAACAGCCAGATACTTTTCAATCATCGTGCGTAATGCAAAAATCTGGTTAGTGCAGCCTTTATCAGGCATAAAACCGCTCTGAACATCACACACTTTCTCTGATGTAAGACCTTGTACTTTTTCAATAACAACCTTACCAAACACTTTCCCTGGCACACTTAGTAGGGTAATACCAAAGCTTTTGCTAAGTACCTAAAACCTCGTTACTTCTAAGTACTCCATTTCCAGTTCAACTAAAGTGCTAGAAAGGATTCGAACTTTCTAATCTCAAAATTCTCCGTCCAAGTTAGTTTTTTGGACATGCAGGGATCATAGCATACTTCTGGAAAATTTTAGGTAGGAATTTTAGGAATTTTAGGAATTTTTAGAAAAATTTTAGGAAAATTTTAGGAGTGTATTTCAATAAAAACTAGATGTATATTTGTATACATCTAGTAAAACAACTTTGTATACATTGTAAAGAGTTTGCTTCACACCCTTCAACCATATATACTGATAGACTAGCATGACATCAAAATTTCTGGCTCCAACATAAAATCACATGACAACAGTCAAAAAGATGGGTTACACCTGCTGTGCTTATGGTTGCTCTGACCGATATAGTAAAGAAAGTTCTATGATTTTTCATGGGTAAGAAACGAATTAAATACCTAAGTCAATAAAGTTCAATTACTTAACCAGAAACTTGCAGCTATTGATATAAAAATATAGTAACTTAAGAAAAAAAAATGGAATGCATGTTCCAAATTCTTCGCAAATGTTCATCACATTATAAATCACAAAATGTAAACAACCCGATCATGCATGTATATAGCTCATAAGTAAACTTACCTGAAGAGTTTTCATTATATATGAGGCGCATTCACATAATACACCGAAAACACTGAAGTTCTGCAGCGTAAATTAGTAATCATAACAGCATTTTTACACGAAATTTGGAGTCTGATGATGATGTGCCCAATGTTTGAGCCATGGCAGCTTTGATGCAGCTATTGCCAATGTGCAGTCCATTAGTATATATGGTCGAAGTTAACACCCAAATTTTTTGCATAACGTCTAATGTCTAAAGTTTAAGTATGATTTACTTCTAATGTTCAGTTCTTATCTTTTCACGTGTTATTATCATATTCAAGTATATTTACCACATTCAAGTTTCACTTTGAACATTAATATGCTGTTTGTTGAACCAGAAGCAATTCACGATTTTCACAGTAAAGTTTTCAGGTTTCACATTAAATTATAATATCCTAAAAAGGTAATTGAAAACCAAGAACTATGTACAATTGTTCACTGAATTACTTTTTTCATATTATTGTTTTAACCTTTTCCTGATTAGCCTATCTTTTTCTGCTTCTACCACAACTAATTTACTTTCAGTTTTCTTTATTTCAGCTGAACCTTGTATGATCAAGTTAGAGGCAACTGCTATTTCAACAGTATTTTGTTTTTCTACAGCTTTTCTCATTCTTTCTGTTCCCTCTTGAATTATTGTTAGGCAGGCTTCTTTATCGTTTTTAAGTCTATTTATTTCTGCATCATTTTCTTTTATTTTGTCATCAAACTCAGCTTTTCTTTATTTTCCCTCTCTTTCTGCTTCCTTTCTTTTACCTTTTTTATTCTTCTTCCTTCAGCTTATCAACATACTCTTTATAAAATTTATGTGAATCACAAACACTATTTAACAAATTTCTTGTTATGGGAACTTTGCTTACACATCCATAGTGTTTAATGGCCCCTTTAACTATTCTTAATGATGTTATAGTTGAGTCTTTTAAGTTAGCCTTGTCCTTCCTTAACAGAGCAGTGTTAACCGAAAATCCCCTTTCTGCATCAGCATTACCATGAGGTAAAACTAAAATTGACTTTATGAGTTTAGCAAGATTTGAGTATTTTTCTTTTCCGCTAGAGTCTTTAATACTAAATATATTACGCCAGTAATGATCAATCCGCACTGGAATATGCCCTTCCTCTGAAAATTTCACTAGTTCATCTAGAGTTGGCTTATCGCAATTTAAAAGTTTCCACTCTTCTCTTACTCTATCAATTTGTTCCTCAGAAAGATGCAAAACACTTGAAATTCTGGTTATTTCCGAAAGTCCTTCAGTGACTGAAAGTTGAGTTGACTCTTTCTTTGGTTCTTTTACCTTTAAAACTTCTATGTCTCTTAGCTTTTGATTGCAGAATGGCAAATTTGACTTTAAGTATTTTGTGGTTGCAATTAGTGATGATCTTACATCTAAGAGAAATAATTTCTGCCTGGTCTCCTGAACATTCCTGAGGAGATTTTTGTCTTCATACCAACTTCTAACTCCCCTAGTTTTTTCCATGAATTTTTGTTTTCAAAATCTACATTCTTTAGGTCTTCTCCAAATTTCCCTGCTATAACATCATCTTGGATAAACTGAGCCATAACATTCCTCATTAAAGTATTTAAATCAGAATATAACTGGTGTATTTTTGGTTCTTCACTCTGATAACATAATAAAAACTTTTCAAAATTTTGGTGTGAAAATGAAATTAATGCTAAATAGCAAGGAGTAAGCTCATTTTTCAGGAAACAGTGAATTCTTTTATACCTTGCCGAATTGCGCAGTTGTTTTTCAAATATTTTTTGAGATGGCAAGAAGTTTAAAAAATATTCTGTAATATTTAGCCATTGATCCAAGAGCCTCTGGGCTACAGAACCAACGGTTAACCATCTGTTGCTGACATGACGCAAAAGAAATTTGGCAGTGACCAATGTTATATCCTCGACAGATTTATAATCCTCTCGTCTTGCAGCACTACTCTTTAAAAAAGTAATGCATATCAGTAGCAAATTCGTCAAAATCTATATTTAAGCTTGTCAAAAAAATTTTAAATGCATTACTAACAACATGCAGGTTGCAAAAACCTAGTTCCAAAGATTTCTGGCCTGTTTCTTGTTTTACAACTTCATTGAATTTGCGAAAAAAGCACTTATTTACATTTGGGCTGTCCATGGATACACAAATAATTCTGTTCAACGAAATATTGAAGGATGATAACACATCAAGAATTTCTTTTAGCAAAATATCTGCTGTTGCGTGACCCAGAAAAACGCTTGTTAGGTATCGGCAAGAAACTGAATTTATTTCTGAAGACCAGTACCTGAGATACACATCCAACTGCCGTTTCACTTGTGTATTTGTAGTTTCATCAAATGCTATAGTAACCTTTCCTGGGCTACTAGATGCAATGTCTTTTTTTCAAATCCTCTTCAAAATATTTTGACAATCCATGTGATATCACATAAGCAACTTTTTTTTCTTTTAAGTTGCATTTTGGCTGCAATAGCAGAATCAGGAAACATTTCTTTGAAAAGTTCAACTGTTTCAGTGCATGAAACAAAAGACATATTGTCCTTAGCAACTTTCATGGCCCATAATGCTTCGGCTTTAGCCAACTGTAAATCATGACTCAGTACTTCACTAATATTTGTTTTGGGCTGAAGATCCCGTCCTCCAAAGGCTTTCAGGATGGACTTATTTTGAAATTTACTTTGAAATTTCTGCAAATGTTTTTTTCCTTTATGATGCGCTTTTACTTGTGAAAAGCCACTATTAGAAATGTTGAAAATTTCTGAACACAATATACACTTAGCAGAAAATATTGTTTCAGTTGCAGAACACCATTCTTTCAACTTCACTCCGTCCAATTCTTTGGCGAGCCACGCATCTTGAAATTTCGTTTTGGATTTAGGCATCTTAAACACTTGTATTACTAACCAGAAAATGAAAGGAAGTACAAAAACACGTTCCAATATTGCAAAACCAGACAACTTCCCGAAATTTGGCTGCGAGGATGTCAGAAGATATGAAAAAAAAAAAAAAAAAAGCAGGTCACCACTAGAGAACTGAACCTGCACACAGCACAGAGAACACCATAAAAGACGTAAAACCAGAAACTATCATACGCATCTCACGCAAGTTCAGTCAAAGCGAGTCGGAGCCGAGATATATTGTGCATCGAAGGTCGCTGTCGCCGACGCATGATCGAAGGTCAATGATCACATGCTCTACTGCCTGCCAAGATAATACTCAGCTACCATCCCATCGTCATTACCGGAGGTTACGGAAGGAGACCACATGTTTCCTCTTTGCTTCCACCCACCTGCGGTTTACAATAACAAAACATCAGCAGAAAGAGGAGGTTCCACAAGGCATGTACAAAAATAAAGTACGATCTTCTGCGTGCCACGGAGTTCGTCTGCAAAGCGCAAACCAGGGGTGAAAATGACCCCTCCCCTTTCCCCTTAGATCTCTTGTTACTCTCGAAAACTGTTCGAAGGCAAAAAAATGGAACGCCCGCCCCGAAGCAAGTGCATCTCGATGGCGTCATTTTCCCCTCCTTCAGCAGCACAGCATATAGGCTGTGTTTCTACAATAACAGGTCTTTTTACCTTACCGTAATGGTAAATTTATTGGCGTTAATAACGGTTGTGTTTTTAATAAAAATAAGCTTACGAAAATTTTAGGATGAATAGCAAATTTTAGGTCTAATTTTAGGAATTTAAGGAGGGTCACAAAATATTAGGAATTTTAGGAATTTTAGGAGGAATGCGATCCCTGTATACACTTAGCAGAAAATATTGTTTCAGTTGCAGAACACCATTCTTTCAACTTCACTCCGTCCAATTCTTTGGCGAACCACGCATCTTGAAATTTCGTTTTGGATTTAGGCATCTTAAACACTTGTATTACTAACCAGAAAATGAAAGGGAAGTACAAAAACACGTTCCAATATTGCAAAACCAGACAACTTCCCGAAATTTGGCTACGAGGATGTCAGAAGATATGAAAAAAAAAAAAGCAGGTCACCACTAGAGAACTGAACCTGCACACAGCACAGAGAACACCATAAAAGACGTAAAACCAGAAACTATCATACGCATCTCACGCAAGTTCAGTCAAAGCAAGTCGGAGCCGAGATATATTGCGCATCGAAGGTCGCTGTCGCCAACGCATGATCGAAGGTCAATGATCACGTGCTCTACTGCCTGCCAAGATAATACTCAGCTACCATCCCATCGTCATTACCGGAGGTTACGGAAGGAGACCACATGTTTCCTCTTTGCTTCCACCCACCTGCGGTTTACAATAACAAAACATCAGCAGAAAGAGGAGGTTCCACAAGGCATGTACAAAAATAAAGTACGATCTTCTGCGAGCCATGGAGTTCGTCTGCAAAGCGCAAACCAGGGGTGAAAATGACCCCTCCCCTTTTCCCTTAGATCTCGTTACTCTCGAAAACTGTTCGAAGGAAAAAAATGGAACGCCCGCCCCGAAGCAAGTGCATCTCGATGGCGTCATTTTTCCCTCCCTTCAGCAGCACAGCATATAGGCTGTGTTTCTACAATAACAGAGTCTTTTTACCTTACCGTAATGGTAAATTTATTGGCGTTAATAACGGTTGTGTTTTTAATAAAAATAAGCTTACGAAAATTTTAGGATGAATAGCAAATTTTAGGTCTAATTTTAGGAATTTAAGGAGGGTCACAAAATATTAGGAATTTTAGGAATTTTAGGAGGAATGCGATCCCTGGACATGGTTTCACTTTTTCCAAGCATGCCTCGGGATACAGTGCACTCAACTATTGAAGCTAAACTTTATGGTTTAGGGTTGGACGTGTCTGATATTCAGCCATACTTAATGCATTGAAGTTCAATTAAAATCAAACATATTTTAAATTCAATGACATTGTTTATAAACAGACAGGTGGAGCACCGATGGGCTCACCCTGTTCCCCTGTACTAGAGGAGATACTTTTACAAGAACTTGAAGATATTGTTTTGAACTCTCACGCTGATATTCCATTATTTCACATGAAGTATGTGGACGACGTCCTGGTTTTTTGGCACCACTCTCTAGAAAAGCTTTTGTTATTTGCTGAACGTTTGTCAAATCAATTCCCTTGTATTAGGTTTACTTTCAAGGCTGAAGAAAACCATGCAATCCCCTTCCTGGATTTCCTTTTAGTCCGCAACCCTCATATCCAGTCTTTGACTTATTCTGCGTACAGGAAAAGTACGATCAACCCTAGTATTATTCCTAGCTCCTCGGCTTATCCTCTTAGTTATAAGCTTTCAGCCATCCACTTCATGGTAAAAAGAGCAATTACTGACTCATCAAGTCTAAAACTACATAAGGCGGAGATCTTGAAAATCAAAGGTATTACAAGAACAAATGGGTATGACGACGGCACTGTGGATCGCATCTTGAGAAACCAGCTCAATACCACTATCTCTACTCTTCAACGTGAGAGAGAGAGAGAGAGAGAGAGAGAATCCTAGGTTTGTAGGATCAATAAACTATTACTCTGGCCCCTTGTCAATTCTTAGGAATGTTTGTAGTCGATACAACTTGGCATTTGGAATTCAGACATCAAATGTCTTTTCAATTATCAAGAAAGACAAGAGACTCCATAGATCGCAATGAAAGGTTTGGAATTTACAGCACTCCCATGAAACCAGTGGACAGTAGTTCATCACAAAAACTATATATTGGCTCCACAAAACAATCTTTACAGCTTCACCTTTCAGAATACATTTATAGTGTGAAGACCTGGGCTATGAACTCTGACCTAGCTTGACTTACACACAGTGGGACCCACTATCCTGCCTGGAAAGAAGCCAGTTTCCTTTTCACTCCACTTTTCTTTTCACAGAAAGCTTGCATATCTGCTCCCACTTACAAGTCTGTTGTAATGACTTGTTACCTAGTGAAATACCACAACCATGGAAACTGCTGTTTCCAGAAGGTGATACACATCAGTTGGAATAACCTGCAAGTGTTTTTTAAACTTATGTTATAACTTACCTTATGTATATCATGTTGATTCATTGTGTGTAATGTTGACAAACTTCCTCCTGTAACCTGATTTCCGCTAGAGTGCAGGGCAAGCACCCTTCAAAATTGGACCTATGTCATAGAAGTTCATAGACAGTGTATTTATAGAACACACTGGCGCATATTAATGTAGTCTGAGGATGGGACATAGTGATCCCGAAAGATCTATTTTTATCTGTAAATATTTTAACTTTTAGTAAAGTTTACCTGACTTGTAAAGGATTTTCTCTTTTTTAGAAGTTTTTAATCATGTAGTGATGGTTTTAACTATTAAGGGTTCTAGGGATGACTGTTTTTTTTGGGAGGGGGGGGGTCTGCAGGCCCAAAATAAATGTTCTGGCTTCTGGGGATGCTGTTTTTGTCTGCAGGACAAAAAAAAAAAAAAAAAAAAAACACATCTGTGACGTGTGTCTCCTGTTGCTGCGATTCTACTAGAGGGAGAAAGGACAAATATTCTGAAATGGTTTGGTCATGTTGAAAGAATCAGTGATGAGATGCTTACTAAGAGAATTTTTTTCAGCCCAAGTGGCAAGAAAGAAAGGTACAGGAAGGCCAATGAAATCACAGGAGGACCAGTTTCAGAAATGACTGCCTGCATGAGAAACAGATAATGAGTGTGAAGTACAAAAGGTGTTATGTGACATGTGTGATGCAAGTCAGTGAAGATAGAGTAGTGTGCAGAGATTGCTGTAAATGGGGATGTTCGATGCATCAACAGTAAGTAAAATCTAGTTCCACCCATTTTAAATTTTAATCTGGCAGATGAGATTTCTTTTAGGTGCTAACCTCTGAATCTCAGTGAACACCTTAGTGATATGTACTACAATAAGTGAAACTTGTGATAGCTTCTCCAAGCCATGAGCATATCATCTCAATATCAGCAAGGCATTTTAAACTGCCATCACATCTTACATAAAACCATACTGATACCTGAATTGGGTAATCCACCAAGTGTGTGTGTCAAAATAGCAATGCAAACCTTGTCAGTTATCTGCTTGGCTTTTCTACAGTCGAATACCTACACAGCAGGAAACTGGATTCTACAAAGCAAATATAACTTTTTATATAATTACCCTAATTTATTACTTGCCTACAGTGTTTGCTTCCTTACACAAATCTGCCAGACTTTTCCATTTCTCGGGGTTTCCCAAATGGTTGGATTGTTCAGAAAATTGCATTGAAGAATTTTAAAAATTGGCACACAAAAACATTTTCAAAGTATTTTTTATTTTAATTAAATATTTTTTGTTTGTGATGCAATGTTATGAAGTAAGTTTGTAATGCATTGTTACATAAATTAAGTAAGTCTGTCATTCAAAGGATAGAAAATTATTATTTTCAATGCACAAGATAAAAAATCTTCAGTGTCGTGAAAGCTACAGTTTTGGACCTCATCTGTTGAACAAAATTAAATATATTGTTCACCAATTCTCAATGGTTAAAAAAAAAGAAAAAATTAGTGCCTACTTGAAAAATTTACAATAGCAGCACATCTGATCTTTGCAATTTGCCCACAGCCCTTATCAATTATTTTCATACATGGATAATGATAACAGTATTTGGACTCAAAATGTACACCCTGATTCATAAAGAAGTATACAGTTTCCAGATGCCGTAAAACACTAACAGTTGAAGATACGGAACCACAACCGCGAACCGTTAGGTAGATGTACTCATAAAGTTTGTGTCCTGCTACTGAGGGAAGTGACATAGGCGATAGCGTGCGTGTCACGTGACTAGTCAGTCAAAATGGCAGCGTCTGCAGTGGAGAAGGCATTTTGTATTCTTGAATTGAGCAAAATGGAATCTGCAACTGTTGTGCAACTGCGTTTTCGATCACGATTCGGAAAAGAACCTCCAACCAGAAAATCTATCTACGATTAGCATAAAAAATTTGAAACTACAGGCTGTTTGTGCAAACTTAAAAGTCCTGGATGACCGTGTGTATCGGAAGAAGACGTCGATAGTGTTTGCACCGCAATTCAACGAAGCCCGGGAAAATCAACTCGGAGGTCGAGTTGTGAAGTGCAGATTTCACAGCCCTCTCTCTGGAGAATTTTGAGAAAGAAGCTGAAAATGATTCCATACAAAGTGCAGATGTTGCAAAATCTCACTGACCTTGACAAGACAAAGCGCTTTGAATTTTGTGCCGAAATGCAGCACCATTTTGAAAATGACGATTATGCCAATCACTTAGTTTTCACCGATGAAGCTACATTTCACGTAAGTGGTCAGGTAAACAAGCACAATGTTTGCTTTTGGGGAACGGAGAATTCCACATTTACAGTGCAACACATGCAAGATTCCAGTAAGGTAAATGTGTTCTGTGCTGTGTCCAAAAAGAAAGTGTACGGCCCCTTCTTTTTTCATGAGAAAACTTTCATGGGAGGCTCTTTTCTGGATATGCTAAGTCTTTGGTTGATGCCACAGTTGCAGGATGACAGTGACAACTTTATTCTCCAATTGGATGGTGCACCACTGCATTGGTTAGGCGACGTGCAAGATTATCTCGATGAACATTTTCCTCACCGATGGATTGGACGAGCCGCAGACTACAACATGCCACTGACCCAATGGACACCCAGAAGTCCTGACTTAACACCTTGTGACTTTTTCCTGTGGGGGTACGTAAAGGACAAGGTATTTGCCCCTCCCCTTCCTGTTGATCTAGCGTAGCTGAAACAGCGTATCACAGCCACTATTCACTGCACTTGATTCAGATATTTTACCTCGCATTTGGGCGGAAATGTATTACCAGCTCGATGCGTGTCGTGTGACTAAGGGTGCACACATAGAACATCTGCGACTGTCTCTAAAAAAACTTGAATCATTCCCCTACGATTCTGTTACAGGTAACATAAAATATCTTACATTGTTCTTGTTTTATAGTGCGTTGAAACAGTATATTTATTTATGAATCACCCTGTATATTAACACAAAAAGAGTAATTGGATTTTAAAAAAATTAGGAAAGAAAATCTGATTGAAATAACTTCAGACATTCAAGTAATAAAAATCTAAAAAAAATTATTTAATTACATTTCAGAAATTTACGTGAATATTCAGGAAGAGCAATTTAACAATTACTGCTCTTAATCACTTTATACTTGTGTGTGCACAACTGTGTTTTCTAATTACACATAAATAAAACCTGAACATATGGGAATACAGTAAACACCACATCTGATGCACAAACCCAACTTTCAACTATCAAATAAAACATAAGAATCTACAAAACGAAAACTTTGCTTCAAAAACTGATGCCCTAATTAATCTTAGATTTTTGGGTTTTTCAAATTGTGCATTTAAATGAAATATTCATTTAATGACCATGTTTAGCATTTTTAAAAACTTATCCATACTTAAGACTTTTTTCAACTGCACACACACAAATTTCTTCACAACCTATCCATAATTCTTTATTAAGGTTGAAAGAGTCCTGTGTTCTAATTGAATTGGTAATCACTGCTGGATATTGTTGGATTGGATTTTCTGAGCAGAAATTAATTTAAATGTGAGTAGCACTATTTTAAGGCATTTTTTGGCCATGTACACCTGTTTTTTCACACGGAGATTATTTTCATTTCTTTAGTAGATAATCTGCATCCTCTTGTAAAAAGACCCATCTTTGTTACATAAAATGATGAGTTTGGGCTGTTGGCAATAGGAAATTATAGCTTAATTTAGATGGTAAAGTATACAAGGTGGTTTTTCCAAAAGCCTGACTGTATTTTTAGAAAATTAAAAAACAACTACACCAGTTACAGATATAAGATTTGCTGTGTTTGAAAGGTACATATCTCAAATTTGTGTGTGTGTGTGTGTGTGTGTGTGTGTGTGTGTGTGTGTGTGTGTGTGTGTGTGTGTGTGTGTGTGTGTGTGTGTGTGTGTGTGTGTGTGTGTGTGTGTGTGTGTGTGTGTGTGTGTGTGTGTGTGTGTGTGTGTGTGTGTGTGTGTGTGTGTGTGTGTGTGTGTGTGTGTGTGTGTGTGTGTGTGTGTGTGTGTGTGTGTGTGTGTGTGTGTGTGTGTGTGTGTGTGTGTGTGTGTGTGTGTGTGTGTGTGTGTGTGTGTGTGTGTGTGTGTGTGTGTGATACAAACTAACATACTTCTGCAAGTGTCCCACATAGTTGCACTGAGGATATCCCACCTGTACTCATTTCTTACCATGTCTGTTGTAATAAATCCATATCATCACCAGTTATGGTGTTCACGATCCATTCCTTTAGATCCTTTAAATGACTCATCTTTGTTTTTCATAAATCCCCATTAAAAAATCCAATGAAGTTGTATCGGATGAACAGGCTGGCCACAAAATTGAGCCATCTCTGCCAATATAGCATCCTGCACAGTATCAAAGTAGTTGTAAACACTTGTTCCCAATGGAGAAGAACTGTTTTGTTGAAAGATCACATCTTGCTGAAGACAGACTTGTGGCACAGCAAAAGTTTGCAGCATATCTACGTAAGTGCACATTTGCATTCATAGATATTTTCACATAGAAAAAAGGACTAACAATGCAGTTGCGCATAACCCCACACCAGACATTTGCTTCTGGGCTATCACACATGAGTTTGCAAGACCTGTGGGTTTTCTGAACCCCATAGGTGTGTGTTATGTCTATTAAACTGCTCCTGATAAGTGAAATGTTGACTCATCCCTAAAAAACACATACTCAAGAAAGTGTTTGTCATTATCTGGGTCATCCCTTAAGCTACAGGCAAATTCAAAACAGGGAGATTTATCATTCTCCTCCAAACGTTGAACAATCTGGTTTTTGTATACATATAACTGCAGTCCTTTATGCAACATTTGTATTACTGTTGTGTGTGGCTATCTCAACTCAGCAGCAGCCAGTCAGGTTGACTTCCTCGGGGTTCTGGAGAAATGCTTTCTGTACTCATTTCACATTGTCTTGCGAAATGTTGGATGTTCATTTCTTGGCTTGTCTAACATACTCCCAGTTTCTAGAAATGTATCTTTCTTATAGCATCGGGAAGACTTCTGTCGACAAGTAGATGAAAATGTCTTTATGTTTGAATTATTGATGTCATTTGAAAAAAAAAAAAAAGCATGCAACACAGATTGCTTTTTTCTACATATTTGACATTGTAGCTTGTAGCAAAAACAACTAGCGCCATCTACGTGCAATGACAGACAAAAAAACCTCAGATGTTTACCTTTCAAATGCTACAAATGTTATTTCTGAAAGCAGTTATTTTTTTAAATAATTTTCTAAAAATAGAGAAAGACTTCCTGTACCATTCTGTACATTTTTTCCATATCTGAGAAGCCAAATAACAGCTGTGAATAATACTGTGAGACTGAACACATATTACTGTACACCAATTCTGAGATGGAGGCAGCAATGTTTGCATTAATTGTGAAGTTTCTGCTTTATTTTTATTTTATTTGGAGGTTTAATGACCATGCTGAGTAACTCAATTAGCTATATCCAGCCACTCCCTAATTTAGGGCCACTGGCCCTAGGGAAGGGAGACAGCCAGAGCCATAAGAAAAACACAATACCCATGCTTCCTCGGGATTCAAACTCGGGCCAATATCAGACAAATGGTAAGAAGCAGTGATTAGACCACTGCATTACTGAAGCAGCAAAGTTTCTGCTTCATACTCAACATGCAAAACAATCACTCAAGGGAAATTCAATAGAATATGAATGTTTTAATTCATTATTGTGGAGAAACTGGCACCTTAAAAGATGGACAAATACAATTCACTTAGTACCAACCTTTAAGAAAAGCAGCAAGTCAAGATTCTGGTGTAAATAGGTCAAAAATAAGTACTGTAGGAATCCAGACTGAGACTTTACATTCTAAACATACACTTAGTAAAATTTCATTGCACATACCAACAAGAAACCTACAGATGAAGTCATGCTATTTTGACACCACTACTAAGTGTCTGTATACACTGAAGAGCAATTGAATGAGAGACAGCTGGCGTTATGCAAATGTGGCGCTGTGGGCGGAACCTGTAAATGAAAACGACATGACATATGCAGCGATCCGACAATATAAGGAGTGATGCGACGGGAATCAGTTAGAGTCGGACGCAGTATGGGTAAGACGAAGGATCTAAGCGCATTTGATCGTGGGCTAATTGTCAGGGCCCGAAGAATGGGTCACTCCATCTCGGAAGTCGTGCAAGCACTGGGATTTTCACGAGCCACTGTGGCACGGGTGCACTGTGAGTACATCGAATCCGGTAAAACCATCCCTGCAAAGGCCAACTGCCGTGGACAACGGCGTGTGGATGAGCGGGGTCATTGTCGGCTAGCTCGCATTGTAACATCGGCGGGCCACAGGGCAAGAAATCACTTGGCAATTTAACGCTAGTGCACAAAAACGTGTAAGCAGCCACACCATCCAGAATCATCTCCTCGCTATGGGGTACAGAAGCCATGGTCCCATGAGGGTACCGCTGCTGACCGCACATCACAGGGTGCAAAGATTAACATGGGCGTGGGAATATCGCCACTGGAACCTAGACATGTGGAAAAATGTTGCCTGGACTGACGAGTCGAGATTCACGTTGGTACATGCGGATGGCAGGATACGAGTATGGCGCAAACCACATGAAGTGATGGATCCTTCTTGCCAGCAGGGCACTCTTCAAGCTGGTGGGGTTGGCATTCTCGTCTGGGGACTGTTTAAGTGGACTGAAATGGGACTCCTGGTACGTGTGACATCGTTCCCTCACAGGTCAACGTTACAGGGATATCCTGGATGACCATTTGCTCCCGTTTGTGCGTCTTCAACATCCCACTGGGAACTTCATCCTGCAACAAGAAAATGCACCGTGCCATCACTCCCGAATTGTATCCGAATGGTTGGATGAACACTCCACCGACGTGACCTCGCTTTCTTGGCCAGCTAGGTCACCTGACCTCAATCCCATCGAGCACATCTGCGATGCCATCGAGAGAGATGTTCGAGGCTCTGACGCCCCTCCATCAAATCTTCGTGAACTGTGGGAGCTTGTTCAGGGGTCGTGGATCCGTATGGCTTCCCAACGCTTCTGGTGTCTTGTCGAGTCCATGCTGAGACAAATCGCCGCCGTCATCAGGGCAAAAGGTGGTGCTACATGTTACTAGACAGGTATCTCTAATTCAATTGCTCTTCAGTGTATGTCAGGATTATTACACAACTTTAAACAATAAATCATAAAACTGCAATATGAATGTGGAATTGTAATAACCTCAAGGAAAGCATCTGTATGCATTTCATTGCAAGGAGTATCAACAATACGTGAGGTCAACTGGATTGCTTCACCTGCAGTCGACAGGCACAGTAAGTCAGAGTCTGTTAAAGGTGAAAAATTTTCTGGTGCAGAACTGGCGATAATGAACTCCACACGCACAATGTACTCCTTTCCAACACACTTTCCTTTCTGAGAATACAAGGGAAAAGCTCTGGCCACCGCACAAGCTGAAGCAAAAATTTCTCGCCGCTCAGTAACAATCTGAGAAAGAAAAATTATATTTTAAATTTGAATGTCACATGAAAATTAATTTTGTTTTTAAAAAACTACACTCTTTCAAAATCAAAACATTTTTGGGAAACACACATTCCCAACTTCTAAATTTAAACTACTTTCATTAGGATATTTAAAACTAAATTTAATCATATGCACATACCCTAGAATTTCATTTCTTTGTTTAGTCCACAAAATATATGAAAAAAAAAAAAAAATTGAGACCTGTGGAGAGGGGCTGAATTTCAGGTCTTGAAGACCTGAAATTCTGTGGTTCTGTTCCTTACCATCCTTCCTATGCTTATAAGTTACAGATTCTTTTTAGAAGTTTTGGTTACCATCTTGCCATTAAATCTACCCCAAACATCTTGAAACTTCTACAAAGGGATAGGGACAAAGTTGAAAGCCTGAACCTCCCAGAAGTTTACTGCATTCCTATCTCTTCTTCTACTGGGGATAACTTATACATTGGAAGCACATACAGGAGCATTAGCCATTGAATTTTAGAACATAAAAAAGATGTTTCGAAAGCCAATCCTAATACTGCCTTGTCTATTTTGACAATGGAAGACACATCTGCAGTTCCCCACTGGAACGAAGCAAAACGAATTGCTTCTTTTGACAATCGTTTTGCCCTCCGTTACCGTGAAAGCCTGGAAATTATTTTCAACTCAAAGACTTGCAATTCTGAATCTCCTCTCTACATTCCGATGATGATCTGGAGATCAATTCTAAGTTTTGGCAACAAAAATAGGAAAAATTCGAATGTAGAAACTGGCAAGAATCTTAGTCCTCCATTGGCGTGATGAAGACCTAAGATAAGGTCGAACGCTTCCAATTTACAAACTTTTTGTAAAAGTTTTCATTTAACGTAACTAGCGTGATCAAGTTACCTTTATTTGTTAATATTGTTACGTGTTTTGCCCATCATCATCGTGCTATACCAGCGTCATCGGCATGGTGGATGACATCCAACACGCCGACCACATTTCCTTTTATCTTTTCGATGAAAAAGAAATGTCTCGCAAGCCCCGAAACGAGCTACATAGGCGTCATCGGCATGGCAGGTGACACCCAACTTATTCGACGAAAAAGAAATGACTCACAAGTGTCGACATATGAGCTAGAGGCGTCATAGGTGTGGCGGATGACACCCGACAAGCAAACTATACAGCGAAAAAAGAAATTCCTCGTGAGCACCGGCGTGCGAGCTATAGAGGCGTCATAGGCGTGACGGATGATACCCGACACGCGAGCTATTCAGTGATTTCGTAATGTCTGGTATCACAGGACAGTCGAGTGGAAAGGGTTTTACATTTGCACTGGAATTTTCATAAGCAAAAAGCCACATGTACTCAATGTAAAGAGTTTTCAAAAGGCGCTGCACACGGCACTCTGAAATGGCTGTACGGGGAATCACGTATCAAACAGCATACGAGGAGAAGCTCCGCCTCCGTTGGCGGGGGAAGTCAGAACATCGAAGGCGTATAGGGACAACCTGTAATGCGGGTTTATTCGACCAAAAGACAGTCAAAAATAGAAAATTTCGTGCCCGAGATTTTCCGTAGTTTTTCAGGTGGCTTCCGTAAAACTGTAAGATGGAGTAAAAATCCGTACGAACTACGGAAATTCCGTAAAAGTTGGAATCTCTGCAGAGGTCCAGTTTTTATGTTCCCGGCAGCAGGTGAGCCGTAATGTCTGATAACGAGCAGAACAGCAGCACATGAGTAGGGCGGCGTCTCCCGTAGCCCATGGTATGCATCATGCACTGTGCCGCTCACTTGCCGATGCTGTCTGGGCTTCCACCATTTAATCTGGATGTTATTGGCACCACCATTGCCAAGTGGTAGGTCTGCATTAGCCTGGATAATATACATCGACCTCAGTCATCAATGACGTGTGGTCAGCCACCGCTTTCTCTCTGGGCGCTGGTACATTCGCTGATGGTGTGCTCACAGTACACCCTTGGTACAGTTGCCCTCAGGAACCCCCAGGTTCTTACCACTTGGGCGATAGAATGACTCACCTGTCTTGCTCAACAATGCACCCACAATCAAAGTCGCCCAGATCACCGTGTTTATCCACATTCATCAACTGGGATACACTGTTGGGAAGACTTGCTGTCTGCCTATTTATCACCCGCATTTCGGTACGGGTCTGTTCCACTCTACACATGGAGCACCCATATCAACTACCCATTACGCAAACCTCTAATATTTTGTCTACAGAATGTACACTGAAGTACCAGAAAAACTGGTACACCAGTCTAATACTTGGTAGGTCTTTCACGGGAGCGCAGGACTGCAGAAATACTATGCGGCATGGACTCCACTAGCTTCTGGAAATATGCTTTAGGCAATGCACACCATACTTCCTGCAGAGTGTTCCACAATTTGGGAGTATTCCAAGGTCTCAGATTCCTGTGTTCGATAGCGCGTTGCATGGCATTCCAAATGTGTTCTATCACGTTCAGATCTGGGGACTTGGGTGGGAATGCAACACCCCAAACTCAGATGAATGCTCCTCTAACCAAAATGTGGCATCCCGAAACTTGTGTGGAGGTGTATTGTCCTGTTGGAACAGGCCCAACCCATCAGCATGAATGCAGGACATGGACGGGTGTACCTCGTCAGAAAGGATGTGCACATAGCGTTGGCCGGTCACAGACATTTGTAGACGTACCAGGGGTCCCAGTGAAGTCCAGCTAAACACACCCCATACCATTACGGACCCTTCACCCCCCACCGGTACAGTTCCCTGTTGACAGGCGGGATCCGTGGCTTCATGGGGTTTGCGCCACACACGAATCCTTCCATCTGCCCGATACAGTGGGAAACGCGACTCGTTAGACCAGGCTACTTGTTTCCAGTCATCAAGTGTCCAGTGGAGGTGTTACCGTGCCCAAGTGAGGTGCATAGCTCTGTGTCGTGCACCCATCAAGGGGACTTAAGTTGGGCGTTGGTTCCCAAAGCCAATATCGTGCAGGGTACGTTGCCCAGTCCGGACGCTGATGCTTGTTGAGGCTCCAGCATTGAATTCCGACGATACCTGCAAGAGTGTTGCACGCCTAGCGCATGAAACGATTCTTGACAGCCGACAATGGTCACGTTCACCCAATGTCTTTTACGGCCACAATGGTATCGTAGGTTGGAGGTTTTGCCGGAATTTGTGTAGTCATGGTACACCCTTGCAACGGTCGTCCGTGAAAATCCGAACTT
Source organism: Macrothele yani (assembly GCA_039090855.1). Taxonomy (NCBI): domain Eukaryota; kingdom Metazoa; phylum Arthropoda; class Arachnida; order Araneae; family Macrothelidae; genus Macrothele; species Macrothele yani. Next base: position 34,383,514 of record CM077001.1, on the reverse strand, counting down.
CGTTTCTACCTCCGAAATACTATGGCCCATCTCATGAGCGCCAACTACGACACCTCGTTGAAAATCGCTTAAATAGTTATTACTTGTCATTCTCATGCCGAAAACAGCTCTGACAGCTGGCAAGGATGTCTATCGCTTTATACACGCACTGGCGGACGCAACCGAGTATGCGCATATGTGACATTACAATGTATTTTGCATAAGCTCATCTGTACCAGTTTTTCTGGCACTTCAGTGTACATCTCCTTGACGGGTACATTTTTTTTTCTTGACGATAACACAAAAGAATTCCCATCTGTAATAATTAATTATATATTTCTAAAATGATATAAAGTATTTTTTGCATTGCTGTAAAACCCCGAAAACTCGATGCCCCCCCTTCCACACACACAAGGACATTTTATATTTTCTTATTTGTACTGTGTGAGCTATCTGGTTGGAGGATGATTCCATACTTCATTATCTGAGTAACCTTGAAGAACTGGTTTTACTCCTTGACTCGCCCCTGGGTTGCGGGCGATTTTTGACGGCTGATCAGGTGTTCACATTCCTTTCTACTTTTGGAATGGTATAAGCTGTCTGCCCATTTTTGTTCTTTTTGCGAATTGTTGTGTTGTCTGAAGACAGGCTGTTTTACGTAGTGTGTGGCTATCTGTGCATAGTGAAAACGTCTTGCGAGAAAAGAAGGAAACAGAATAATGTTTCGATAGGGATGAAATTAGATGCATTAAAAAGATTAGATAAAGCAGAAAGTATAAATAAAATTGTGATGGATTTAGGCGTTGGTCGGACTACAATTCTCTGCTGGAAAATGAAGAGAGCAGAAATAGAGTTGTGGTGTGTTAAAAGAGTATGCAGTGAAACTATAAAAGAAAGGAAAAGTATGAAAGGTGCTCAATGTGAAAAAGTGAGTGAGGCACTGCATTTATGGTTTCAACAGCAAAGCGGACAAAGAATGCCCATAAGTGGGCTCATTTTGCAGGAAAATGCCCTCGAATTTTACAAAACGTTTTGAGAAGGAGAGGATGCACTTTTCTTCTAGCACTGGCTGGCTGGCACGACAGGTGGAAAAAGTGCTATGGAGTGAGACAGCTGAGCATTTCTGGAGAGAAACTTTCCGCTGACACTGAAAATGTTTGTACACTCAAGGACTATTTTCACAAATTGATTGACAAAGAGGGTCTCTCTAGAGAAAGTTACAACTGCGATGAAACCGGTCTCAATTTTCGGATGTTGCCTTCGAAAACACTTGCATCTAGGGATGAGAAATCTGCTCCACGATGTAAAAAAAGTAAAGGGAGTTACTATTCTGGCATGCAGCAATGCAACAGGAGAACACAAACCGAAATCGACACTCATAGGTAAGGCGAAGAATCACTGCGTATTTAAAAATATAAAAAAGTACACAAATAAGAATGGCACTTTCATTGACCTGCCTGTTTGGTACAGAAACATTTAGAGACTGATTTTATCAACAGTTTGCTCCTTCAGTGGGAATGTTTCTGAAATCCAAAAATCTGCAACAGAAAGCGTTTCTCATCCTAAACAACGTCCCATCACACCCTGATGTCTAACAATTGCAAGACGGAGACATTAAAGCCATTTTTCTCGCTGCAAATGTTACTTCTCTATGCTAGCCAATGGATCAGGGCATTCTCAAAACTTTGAAGAAAACATTCCAGTGTAAACTTCTTTCATCACTAGTGTTAGCTATCGATGAAGGCCTTAATATGATCAACAAGTTACAGAAACCTGACTTGTTGGACGCAGTGAGGTGGATTGTTGAATCTTGGAATGCGATTTAGCCAATAAGCTTTGTTTGTTCCTGGAAAAAGTTGCTTGACGATTAAGGAAATGAATTCTAAGAGAATCCAGAGGAGACTGAAAATTTTGAGCTAGTGGACTTAATAAGGAGGATTCCAGGCTGTGAGGAAACTACTGATGGTGATGTTGATGAGTGGATGAGGCAGGATGAAAATGATCAGCTTCTGGGAGATGAAGAAATAGTTGCACTGATAAAAGATGAAGAATCGGAAGGTGAGGAAATGGAAAATGAAGGAAAAGTTAAAAAGATGATGCACAGTGAAGGATTGAAGGCAGTTGAAGATACTGTGCGTTATTTCAGGGAGCAAGCTGGTTCTGCAATGGATATTTTATTCCTCTGTCGCTTACATGATGAAGAAGCACAAAGGATTGTCTGTGTGACAGACAATCCAGCATCCCCAGATTTTTATACAAAAGCAACTAGTTTCGTCATCTGAAGGTAAAAATATTTGTACATATGTTTCTTTTTGTAGCACTTACTGTATTTTTTGTTAAATTATAAATTTTCTTTTGCTCTGTAAAATTTGTATAATATACTAATTTGTAGCAAAGTATACTATGAGTCTTGCATAATTCACTCCAGAGTCAGGAAAACTCTACATCTGTTCAGTCCACATTGAGTCAAGTTATTGGGGTTCTACTGTACTTACACAAGTGTTATCACAGAGGCACAAACAACTAATGTTAAAAATTATAAGTGAAAAAACTTCATTTCCATAAGCCAAAATCACAAGAAAATACAATAATGTAAAAAAGTAGAAATTTTCTTTCCAAAATGTGCATGCATTACATTGTAATGCTGGCATCACAGGAAATCTCAATGTATCAATATTGTATCAGAAAACAAATCATACCTGTTTTTTATATGTTGATTGCTTTATAACTACGGGAACTTCCATATCCCTTTTTTATTACCACGCGCCCCAGGTATTGTGGTGGTCGTGTAATACTTATTTCATTGTCTAAATGGATAAACAGTGAGGTTGAGTTCTCCTAAGTTTAAGGAACCCAATCTCAAAGTTTATGGACCTCATGTTGTGTTTCATACAGGTTCATTACAAGGTTTTCGTAAAAATCCCATAACGCCGCATATTATTGACTTAGAAAAATATGCACAGCCTAGAAATGTTAGCAACACCAGATTTAAGTAATTAACATGTTTATTTGCTTCATAGCCCTTTGGTATGAATGTTGATTGCTTCATAGCCAATGTTGATTACTTCATAGCCCTTTGGTATTAAATTTTTATTTTCCTAAAGAATTTTTTTTTTTTTTATTTAAGATTTTTGCTGTGGGTATTGGGCATTTTACTTGGCATTCTGATTCATGCAACTTGGTTATTTGGGTTCAGTCTCAGGATTTGCAACTGTAAATTGCTTATTGAGCAATTTTTGCTTCCTTTTTTCCTAAATTTGTTGCTTGCTTTCTTTTTCAATATTGTATGTTGTTTTTTTTTTTTTTTTTTTTTTTTGGTGTTTCCTGGTTATTTTTTTGTCTGGCAGGATTAAGGTTTCACTTTTTCTGTGACACGTTTAAAGATATCCCTTCAGTATCCTTTTTTGGTTGGATTTTTCTTGATTTTTAAATACTAATTTCTTAACTGGAGTTGTGTTTTTTGAGGAGCTCAGCTCACATTCTTTTTCTGTTTTTTGAGTGTTTATCTTTGCTGTTGTGCGGTCGAGCAACGTGTTTTAGTTTGCTGGGTTTGGGTTTTTATTAGAAATCTCTTTCATTTTGACAATTTTACCCCTAAATTTAATTGGTCCTTATACAAACTAAAATAGCAGAAACCCACAATTATCTGGTCTCAGTAGATTAATTTTCCTATTGCTTGCCCTTGACAAAGCCAACAAGGAGTCAGTCATTAATATGCTTCCCTGCATTCTTCTGTTCATTAAATTTACATCACTTGAGGCTCGGATGCTTCGGGCGGTTGGAAAGTGGCGATTGTTGTTCTAATTCTCGTTCACCAATTTTTTGTTTTTCTTTGTTCAAAATTTGCTTTTATGTTTCACATTTTTATATTATTTGATTTTTCTTCTATGTAGCCTCTGGCGCTTTGGAATTTCAAATTTGTTCTTGGTCTTTTGTTTTTTCCCTTTAAATGCTTTTGCTTTATTTATCATCATCATCATTGTCAACCATTGTCAATCCACTGCTGGACAAAGGTCTCCCCAAGTTTCATACACAACGGTCTGTCTTGTGCCAGTCTCCTCCATGTTACTCCCACATACTTTCGAATTTCATCCACCCATCTCCCATGTGGTCTTCTTCTGGGTCTTTTCCTGTCCCTTGGAATCCAATCTAAAATTTCGGCTGTCCATCGATGGTCTGTTTTTCTGGCAGTATGTCCAGCCCATTGCCATTTCAGGGATTTAACTCTGATCATGATGTCTTCCACTCTTGTCATTTTTTGGATCCACGAGTTCCTCTTCTTATCTCTCCTGGTTACACCAAGCATGCACATCTCCATGCTTCTGTGAGTTGTCTGCAGCCTTTGTATGTCTCTTTTAGTTAAGGTCCACGTCTCTGCACCATACGTAAGCACTGGAAGGATGCATTGATTAAACACTTTTCTTTTAAGACATAATGGCATATTGCTCTTGAAAATTATGCTGTTTCTTCCAAAAGCTCTCCAGGAAAGTTTTGTACGCCGATTCATTTCTTCATCAATGTGACCCTCACTTGATATCTGCTGTCCAAGATAAATGTACGTGTCTGTTATCTCTAGCTTTTCTCCATCAATCGATAAATCTTCATTTCTTGTAAAAGCATTGAACATCACTTTTGTCTTCTGAAAGTTCATTTTTAATCCCACTTCTTTACTCTTGTCAGCAAGTTCCTGGATCATACTCTGCAGCTCTGATGGGGTAGTTGCAAAAATGACTACGTCATCAGCAAAACGAAGGTGGGTTAGATAATCTCCATTAATCTTTATCCTTTTGTTTTCCCAGTTCAGTGATTGAAAGACATTTTCCAATATGGCATTAAAGAGCTTCGGAGATATGGTGTCACCTTGTCTCACTCCCTTTCCAATTTTTATGTACGTTGTATTTTCAAACAGCCAAATCTTTGCACTTGCGTTTTCATAGATGTTATTAATAATATTAATGCATGCATCTTCAATACCGCAGGTTTTCAGAGCCATTGTAACTGCTGATGGTTTCACCGAATCAAAGGCTTTTTCATAATCGATAAAAGCCATGCACAATGGAAGTTCATATTCCCTCGCTCTTCCAATTAGTTCTCTCAGTACGTGGATATCATCTATTGTGCTGTAGCTACTCCTGAATCCAGCTTGTTCTCTCGGTTGATCCATGTCCAGTGGCCTTCAAGCGGTGTGAAAGATCTTTACTGAAGATTTTATAAACCACTGATAGGAAGCTGATAGGTCTGTAGTTCCTGAGATCCTCAATGTCACCTTTTTTATGTAGCAGGATCATTGTAGCGTTGTTCCAATCCTCAGGAATCTTCCCTTCATTAAGGCATCGAGCGAAAATTTGGGCGAGTACTGTTTCGATTTCTCCACTTGCTTCTTGTATGATGTCTACAGTAATTCCATCTTCTCCTGGAGTTTTTCCCCGCTTCATGTTCTTGATTGCATGTGTAACTTCTGCTGGGAGGACTGGAAGAACTCTGGTACTGGTACCTTTCATTATGTCTGGAGTACATGTATCATCCCTTTCATATAATTTGGAGTAGAAATCTTTCACTCATGTCAAAATTTTGCCTCTATTTCTTGTTACAGAACCATCTTCTTTTCTCAGTGCCATAATCTGTTTTCTTCCCTAACTGAGATGTCCCTTTGCTATCTTTAGGCTTTGGTTGTTTTCAATTGCTTTCCTCACTAGTTCACAGTTGAATTTCCTTATATCTTCAGTGATCTTTTTTCATACTGTCTTGCTGAGCTCATATATTCCACTTTGGAAGTCACATCATCTTTAGTTGTCCTCATCTCTCTTTTTTTTTTTTTGCATCAACATTTTGGTTTTTCCTGATAATTTGCTCACATGCAACTTGTTCTTAGACCCAGCTAATTTTGTTGCTGTTTCCATAAGAGCTTTGGTTACTTTTCTGTTAACTTCAGAAATATCCACTTCTTCCGATGTTAGGCCTTCTAAAGCAGAGAATCTGTTCTTCAGTTCCAACTTGAAGGTATTATGGTGTTTATATATATATATATATATATATATATATATATATATATATATATATAAATCTTACCTTACAGCTGGTGGGTTGTTGATGTTTGGGATCCCTCGTTTGTCAGGGTGGACCTCCTGGTACTTCTAACTATTTTCTCGAAATGTTCGATTCTGCCTCATCTGTTACCACTTTCAATTCATAGAAAACTAACTAACTACCGTCGACTCTGGACTTCAATTACCCTACCTCGACTGGATATGACTATCTCTTTGGCTGACTATGACTACATTATAAGACTAATATTATATATATATATATCTTGGGTCACGTTATTTCTGTGTATATATTCTGGGTCCCTTTCATTTCCCATGTGGTAGGGGCATGCCCTCAGCCCTCCAGGGGTTTTCTGCCTGGGGCCTGGATTGGTCAGCTGAGTTCACCAGTGCTTGACCCTAGTGATTATTGGTTGGCCCATGAGCCACTCAGCTACCTGCTAGTAACAGCTAGCATTTCCATACTTTAAATGGGACATATATTCATGGACCTGGTGAATAGCAAAAGATTACGGTGGCGTACCTATGACACAGTGGCGACTTCCTTGTGATACTGCAGTGTAATTTACGACTTTTGCTGGTGCCTACTTCCACAAGAGATGAGTCATAAAATGTAAACTTGACTATTCATCTGACTGGGATTCGGACTTTGCTATGTGCATTCTTAGATACCAGGGAGTTTAGTCCACCAGCAACGCTAGCATTGGGGATGGACATTTCATAAACTTCGTGAATACCATGCTTCTTCACACGAGAGTGAAAAGACAAGAAATTCCTTCGTCATTCCTGTGGGTGTCTGAGGGAAATGCCATAAATTGACCACCTGGGATTAATGCTCCAATGGGGAAAATGGAGATCTGAGACAGGAAAGGAAGCATAGAAAAATACAATTTAGATTAAATTAAAAAAAAAAATTATGCCTGATACTTATAATTAATTAAGCCACAAAACAATGTGGCCCAAAATACGAAGTAGTTCTGCAGCAACATTTTCATAAAACTGTCATGTGTCATTAAATCAGAAAACATGCCCTACTACCATCATTCATCATGAAGGAAAGCCTCGATAGATATATATCCTGTTACAAAGAAAACCAGTCATGATTTTTTTGCTACAAAGGAAACCAGTTGTGTTTATTCTTGAAAAGCCTCTAGGTAAACGATGCTGAGCATTCTTCCATTTCGAGCCAACTGTGGGGCAGCCAACATACAGCGGGCCACGAGAAACGCATGGGTTTTGCTGGCCAAGTCCAACAACTTTTAATGACTGACCCTGTGACTATTGACACACCTTGCAAAACTGAGATGAACAAGAAACTATAAGCATTTCAACTTAAACACAAGGTCAAATAGGATGACTGGAATGTGTGAAAGAAAAACATGGTCTCCTGCAGCATGCCAGTCATGATGTTAGCTCGAGGACATTTGACAAGAGTTTTTTGACAGTCAGTTCTGTCCCACTACAGAGTGTTGATGGATCCAGATTCTTGCAAAGCATAATGAATGCACCAATCTTGGGCTAAAAAAAAAAAAAAGCATACTAAGGCTCACGTGGACGACAGGTTCATGATCATTATATACATCCCCTCCCCCTTTCTCTTCTTTTCAAGGGAGACTGTTTCAGAAATTCTCAGTTCATGCTCATTTCTACACGAATTTGACATTTTTATCTTGTTAAACTTCAGAAAGTTTTTATTTTTAACTTTGGACATTTTTTTTAAATTTTTAACCTCTTTTTTAAATACACTGGCGTGCAAAAATTTAGGACGAGATGGTTTTTCAAATGTAACATCATGCAGAAGTGCTCCACATCAACTCAAATCATACCATAAGATCTCCAAAATGTAAGAATATGGGACAAATGAGCAAAACCGTCCAAACAAGGAATCCAAAGGATACAAAGGCACTTTATTGAAAAGGTAGCTTCGAGCACAACTGGACAGAACACAGAAACGTCCATGTGACAGGCGGCTGCCAAGAAAAATCCAGTCTTTAGTAGGTGATATAATCACCCCTGACTGCGTTGCAGGATTTACAACGTCTGTTGATGCTGAGGACGAGGTTGTCAAGGAGCTGTTGAGTCATCGCGGCCCATTCCTTTTGTAGCGCCAATTGCAGCTGCGGAATCTTTGCTGGTGGCTGGCGGCATGCTGCCAAGCGTCTCCCGAGAAGGTCCCAGACATGTTCGATTGCATTTAGGTCCAAGGACATTGCGGGCAAATACATGCGTTGAATATCTTCACTCTCCAACAGCTCTGCAAATGCCACTGTACGATGAGGTGTAGCGTTGTCGTCCATGAAAAGGAACTCAGGACCCACAGCACCTCTAAACAGACGCACGTGAGGCAGGAGAACCACGGTACAATAGCGGACACCAGGGACTGAACATCCTTGGAAGATGTGGAGGTCAGTACGGCTACCAAGCATGATACCGCCCCAAACAAGAACTCCGCCACCTCCAAACCGGTCCCTTTCGATGATGTTGGAGGTGTGATTGCGTGTTCCCTGCTCTATCCAGATGTGTATACGTCCAGAATCGCTCGTCAGACTAAATCAGCTCTCATCTGTAAAGAGAACTCGACCTCATTGCTGGTGTGTCCAGTTCTCTTGTTCCTGGCACCACAGAAACTGCCGTCTCTGATGAGCAGGCATTAATGACATGCACCGTACTGGTTGTTGTGCAAATAGACCACCTTTGTGCAGCCTCCTGGCCATGGTAAAACGCGATAATGGACGTCCAGTTGTCTGTTGCATGTGCCTTGCGATTTCTCCTGCTGTCTGCCGTCTGTCTCTTCTCGCCTGTAGGACAATATACCGGTCATCCGTCGCCATAATTGCTCATGGACGACCGCTGCTAAACTCTCGGGCAGCTGTTCCTGTCGTTTGAAATGCTCGTGAAACGATGCTGTGAGCGATCCTGAACTCCTCGGCCACACTAGTCACACTTCGACCTTCTTCCAACTTCCCAATGACGCAACCTTGGGTAAAGTCATCCAGAATTCGTCTACTGGATTGCCTGTTGGCCATATCACACGGTGGCAGCAACTAAACATCGTTCAAACCGATGTACACTGTGCAATAGCTTTCACCGAATTTCTGAGCTTACACCACCCGTGTGCTTTATACCCTTCCAACATTTCCCCTTCCCCCTACGTCATGCTGCATATATGCGCATGCCCTACCGTACCGGACCCTAGTGTATCTCCTGAGTGGTCTTTCGGTCGGTTCTGCCTGCTCGTTCTGCTTTATGCTAATTTCTTCTCTTCATCCTTAATTTTTGCATACCAGTGTAGTTTTTGGAGCTTCCTATAGCTGAACTATTTATAGTGCATAGTAACTGTAAATACAGAGAGAGAGCTGTGGCTTAAAATATAAACATACCAGCCAGCAACTGTGGCACGTGCCATAGGCTGAATGTAAACTGGGCTGCAGTTACATGGCACGTGCCACAGGCTGAATGTAAACTGGGCTGCAGTTACAGTTGAGGAACGGCACAGTGGGACACTGTCCTGGTACTTATCCCTGAAGGTATGACACAGCTCTTGCATTCTCTTTTCCTTTTGCAATCATCCTGTACAAAATTCAAAGCATGTCATATCCAAAAACACAAAATACCACTAAAAAATGCCCCAAAATGAAATGACAGTGGTCAGTCTTCTGCAGATTCCCTAACTTTGTATTTAACAGTGAGATTGTTCTTGTAATGCCTGCTGTTGTGGGAGTTCCTTAAAAGATGCTGGTCAGGAAGTATTTCTCTAAGGAACAAAAGCATTTGTGGCCCAATTTTTCAGAAGATTCCATCTGATGCTTTATTGTGTGATGTCATTTGTTCATAGCAGCCCCTTCCACACTGCCTTTGGACACCCTGAGGACAACCAAAAAGGCTTTACTGCATACTGCCACTGATTGTCATGGGATTCGAATATGGGAAGAGGGCAATTCAACAAGGGAACACTGTGACCAACAAAAGGTGTGTGTGTGTGTGTGTGTGTGTGTGTGTGTGTGTGTGTGTGTGTGTGTGTGTGTGTGTGTGTGTGTGTGTGTGTGTGTGTGTGTGTTGGGAACCAAAACAGTCATCATTACAGACAGGTCGGAAGTCACTGTTATTTCATCAAGTGTTACTGAGAAATCACTCACCATTACAACCAATGGCAAAAGTAACAGTCCCAAATTCACTGATAAGAATGTCACCACCATTACCCATGTCTCAGCCATGCTTGGAGTCCAAAGTCATGGTTATGTCATAGTTTCGGTTGCCATGCCACCATATGTAAACAATTTGTCTCCTTTTCTGTTGAATCATCATAGAGATCACTAGTAAGGTGAGCTCACTGTTTTAACAAGTAAGATGGTGACTCACAGTTCCAGCTTCTTTACAGCTCCATCATCGCTGTTGTAAACAGTGATTTTGCCACTGTTACAAGTAAAATGGTGACTCACAGTTCCAGCTTCTTTACAGGTCCATCATCACTGTTGTAAACAGTGATTTTGCCACTGTTACAAGTAAAATGGTGACTCACAGTTCCAGCTTCTTTACAGGTCCATCACTGCTGTCAAACAATTCTGCCACCATTACTTCTGCAGAACTGTCAGCATTGTTGCTGAGACAGGAAAATCACTTTTAAGCCCACCTCTAGTTATTATTACAAACTTCTGTTCTGTGTGAGAGTGGGATGCATGGGCTTGGAGTGATTATCAGGAAACATGTCAGATACTTGTTTTGTTCACAGAGAAAAGGGAATTCCATTTCCCTAAATTTACAGCTCCTTGATCAGTTAGTTATATCCAGTTTTCTTCAATTTAGCCCTCAGCATAAAAGGGGGGGGGGTGATAGGTCAGCTCAACCCACGGTTGTAAGCATCACATCATTATAATCATAAAAGAAATCTTATTCAAGGGAAATTGTTATCCGTTTTAAGAAAACCTTGAACAGATAATGTCCCCAAGAGTGATAGACAGCGAGACCAGAATGATCCAGAACTGTGTAGAACTGCACTTCATGCTGTTGATAATAATAAAAATGATTGTAATGCCAACTATTGACATACAGTAAGTGAAGAGATACTCCCACATCTTGTAGTTTATGCATTAAAGCCATCACTAATTTTTATTTTATCCCTTTATTCCCAACATTGCCCAGATCATGGCACCACTAACTGTGACACCTTAACAGTGATCTTGCAGTAACATTGGCATGATTTCCAACCCATCTCTAATAAGTATATCTACATGCACAGTTTAAAAGAAAAAATACAGGATATTCATACAAATTAAATGTAACTAAATAGCGGAAACACAAATACAAAAAGTACTGAAACAACTTTCATACCACAATGGACTCCTCCATTCCTGAACAGCAACTTTTCACAAGTTTAGTTATCGAATGTGCCCTGGAAGGTGTGTTGTGCCTTGAACATTTGGGAGGAAGTGCAGCCACGATGGCTGTATTGAGAAACAAAGGGCAGGTGTCAGTAGGAGATGGCTGCAAATGTTCCACAGCAAATTTAAATAACTGTTGAAGAAGAAAAAAAAAAAAAAAAGATATGAGGCTGCATTAAGGGAATCTACAGTTTCAGCAAGTGTACATGACAAACACCACTGTAAATGAAAAAAACAGCAATATGCAAAATTAATTTTACAACACATTTTTTCAGGAAATAACTACACTTATTAGAATGCAGATGAAGGAATGTAAAAAGAAATACTGAAGTTATGTCTCATCCCTTAACTAATTGAAGCAACAGTCCTTTTTATTTCAGCAAGATGTTGATAAGATGAGCATGTAATGTTTACATTTGATTTTTAGAAGTCCTGATAGAAGTCTAAAAAAAATAGGTTGTTATATTTGGGAAATTTAAAGAAATGAAATTATTTATTTCTCCTTATTCAAAACAAGAAATCGGGGGTCATGCTACTAATCACATTCTTTGCAATTTGCGAAGAAAAAATCGTTTTGGCAATGGAAAAGAAGTTTTGGCAAAAATATTGGTGATTACCCTTTTTTAATGACATCCGAGCTTTTTTGTTCGGACATCATTAAAAAATGTCAAATTTTGCTTCAGCAATGCCAAAGATATTTTAAAAATTAATATAGAATCTTTTAAATGCAATCACATTTGTGGATTTCTTAACTTCTGATGTGAACCATCAACCAATATTGCCCAACTTATATGAAAATAATTATAGATGAAAGTTCTATATAAGTAATAAAGTGAAATTTTTCAACATCTGTATTAGCTTTTACATTGGATCTTTTAAAACCAAGCCACAGAATAAATGTAATACCCAATTTTTCAATTCATTTGAAATTTATTCTGTCAATAATTCTTTGTTTAAAAATTTTATAGGTGGTAATAAATTCGAAATTGAAAATTAATGTCTATATTTCTTTCTATTAGGATTCAGGATTTATAACATAATATTTTGCTACTTAATTGTAAAGAATCACTGCTGTTTTTATACTATTATACCATTTATGTTTTTATGGTTTTTATATTTCATATGGAGAGAGGAAAAACAATTGGTGACTTCAGATTACATTTGGCAAACAAAAATTGAATTTAGTAATTGGGTTGGTGAAAACTTTAAAAAAGCCAGAGAAACTGCTGAGAAATGATTTTCTAAGCTTTACAAGCGTCTTTCAACCGTGAAATTTTTTAAATGTATTACATGCCACCATACACAAGTGACCTTAATAATAATGTGACCTATAAATAAAATGTTTAATAGTGTACTGAACATGCAAGAGATCATCCACACCAGAGTCGCAGAATATAGACGTACATGCGTACGCTATACGTGGATAGTTTCCAAATTATTAGCAGATTTTGCAGATAGTTTTGGCTTGTAGATTAAAAAAAATAAAAATTTTATTTACAGCAATTAAAACACTTACTCAAGGCTTTACTCAGATTAAAACACATGCACTCATGTGATTTGCTTTCTGCTCAGCTGTGAATTGATGGGGTACCCAAACTTCTCTCTTGTGTACTTTCCCAAGTTGACGCAGGTGGTGATAATGCTCGTGGTGGGTAGTCCCTAGCTATTTGGCCAACTCCCGCATGGTTACATATGGGTCTGTCTCCACTAAGGTCTTCAAGCATGTCCATGTCTACTGTTGCAGGTCTTCCGGCTTTGGGACGGTCGGTCTGACAGGTCAGAATTTCCCTCTAGAAACCATTCGAACCAACGACAGCACTGACCAGCCCTTGCGAAACTGCTGAAATTTCTACTAGCCAATGTGGCTAGTGGAATAAAAATTTTACTAGCCAAATGACAAAATCTACTGGCCATATGAAATTAAAAAAATAATAATTCAGTAACTTCTCTACTTATGTTTCTATGAAATTAAATGGGTACGTGTTTTTTTTTCTTTTCTTTTTTATCTTTCTAATCTAATGAGAGACACTTCCCCCATTAACTTCATAAAAACAGATGCAGAGCAGTTACTGCACAGGATCATTAGATTGACTGCAAATACTGCATTGCTTTTGTTCCAAAATGATTGATTTTGTGATCATTTATTTTCAGGGCTGTAATATCATTATTCTTACTTTTTTAATTTACACATACATAATTTATTTTTGAGATGCCATTGAATTTAGATGCCTGATTTATTTTAATAATATTTAAAACAATGGAACAAAAGCTAGGATATATATACATAAAGTGGCATTAATAATGTTGATACAGTTTACCACTAGTATGTACTGTGCCTGATCTTTCCATCAAAGGTATCTGCCCACCACAATTGAATAGCATTTTGAGGATCAAAATCTTCAATTGAAGTGCCATTGCATCTAATCATCATTAAATTGTTTAAAGTGTCACTATTCAGACATGCCCAATTACTGGTTTTTATGAGGTTCATCGGTGATGCTTCATGTCAATATGCTTGTGTGACGCTGCCGCCAAAGAGCTGCGCCGCAGCAATTTTCTTTTGCTCCCGATACTTTCTCATGCATTCTGCCGCAGACATTGTGGTGTTTATCGAAAGCTGACAAGTTGCTCTTCCGCATAGACTATGTTCGATGCATTTCTGCTTGGCTTTTCGACAAGTATATGCCGACACTGTGAATTTTTTTTTAAATTTTACAACTGCGTTTCACAACCAACACTATTTGATTTCATTTCTAATGTCTTAAATCGACAGATCTCGAAGTTGGCTTTTGTTTTTGAGACCAATTTTGACATCATATCTCTTTGCAGTGATGAGTTATACTGATTAGAAGTTTGCGTTGCGCAGCACAAAGCCCCCTCCCCCGCTCATCGCTGCGCGCTGACCCAAGGTCACTAACAAGTCTTTATTCCCTTAGCTATCGAATGAGACTAGGTTGATTTGGTTCGCGTTGATAATATAGAAATTATTAGACCAAACTTGATGCCCATTTTTTCGTAACACTCAACTTTCTGTACTGGCCACCTAGTACTGGTCTGATTTTAAAGACGTATTCACGTCAAAAAAAAAAAAAAAAAAAAAAAAAAACCTGCCACATACTTCCTATTGTTCCTAAGCTGTGGTGAATTTCCGAGACCCAACGAGTGGAACACGCGGCCTCATAATAGCATCGTCGACGCAACAAGTTGCTCTTCCGTGTAGACTATGTTGACTATGTTGCTCTTCCACGTAAACCCGATAGGAAACCTGTTTAAACATCATGTCTGCATCGTGAAGGGACTCCGGATGGGATTGCTCACGAAGCTACAATATCCACGATTACTCGCCTGGCAAGTGAATTTCCGATGAGCAATCCCCTGATGTAGCGTCTGGAACGAGACACTGTGAGAAACTACATTTGAGATGTGCGCGTACATGAGGATCAGCCGATATTCACGTGTCTCAGATTGGGAAAACCAGTTTGAACAACAGTGCTTGGTTGGTCATGTATAATGTTTTGCAATTGTGGGACACTACTTGGTAATCGCACATACGGTCACTTATGCGACGTCTCCCATTCGATCAATGAGAAGCATTGTTAGAAAAGGTGTGTCCTTCCACTGTGATTTCTTGTACACTTTACTTCTGAAGTTCTCTTTTTGTTGTCAGTTAGTATGTGCGTGGTTTGAGTTGATAATTAGCTCAACTTAGCTATTAAAAATAACAGTTAAAATGGATTTTGGTTATTGTCATTCTATTAATGATTATTTTGGATACCTTTTTTTGTTAGAAGATGCTTTAAACATTATCAAAAACTTCTGAGATTTCTACTAATACACATTATATTGGGTTGTAGGAAAAGTCGTGACGTATTTTGGCACCCGATGGCAGTTGGGCAGTTTTGGAAGTACTAGTGGCATGGGCAGCTCTGTTATCGCTATGGCATTCGACAGGTGCCAGTTCTAGCTGTAGTCTAAAAGGAATAGTGAGCGATTTGGTTCATTTGCGGAGATTTGACACAGCAAGTTGAAGATGGAAGACCAAACACAAACTGTGCATTTTCACCATATTTCACTGTTTTACTTCCGTAAAGGGAAGAACGCGTGTCAAGCTTGTGAAAAGTTGCGTAAAGTGTACAGTGATAATGCTCTACAAGAACGTCGGGGCCAGCGGTGGTTCTCAAAATTCCGTGCTGGTGATTTTGACCATAACGATGCTCCTCGGTTGGGGAGGCCCACCGAGTTCGATGACGACCACATCAGGGCATTGATCGAGTCAAACCCAAGTTACACGACACGAGAGATTGCAGACACATTGCATATCCATCATTCAAGCGTTCACGACCACCTGAAGAAGCTGGGATACGTAAGCAAGCTCGATGTGTGGGTTCCTCGTGAACTCAAAGAAGCTCAATTGATGGTGCGTATAAACATCTGCGATATGCTCATTAAACGTGAGGAAAACGATCCTTTTTCGAAGCGACTGATAACTGGTGATGAAAAGTGGATTGTGTACAACAATGTGCTGCGCAAACGGTCTTGGTCCCGATGTGCTGCTTCTCCTCAAACGACATCCTAAGCAGACATTCATCAGCGGAAGGTTCTGGTCTTAGTGTGGTGGGATTTTAAAGGTGTCGTGTTTTTCGAGCTCCTACCACGGAATCAAACAATCAATCGGAATGTGTATTGTCGGCAATTGGACAGTTTGAACGAATCCATCATCCAGAAACATCCAGAGCTTGTTCATCGTAAAGGTGTTGTGTTCCATCACGATAACGCGAGACCACACACAAGTTTGATCACCCGCCAAAAATTATTGGAGCTTGGGTGGGATGTGTTGCCCCACCCAGCATACTCGCCTGACCTTGTGCCGTCAGACTTCCACTTGTTTTGCTCTCTTCAACAGTCCTTGCGTGGTATAAGGTTCAATTCAGATGAGGCTGTAAATCAGCACCTTGTCCAGTTTTTCGTCACAAAAGATAGGTCCTTCCATGAACGAGGCATTCTGCAGCTCACTGAAAGATGGCAAAAGGTTATCGAACAAAACGGGCATTATATCATTGATTGATCTTTGTTCTTTCTATCAATAAATTACCTTTGCAAAACATGGCTAAAATACGTCATGATTTTTCCGACAACTCAATATTAAAAAATGTGGTGTAGTTCACAATCTTGGGCAAGGCCAGTTAAGTGATATTAAAGGTGTGAAAAAGGATGTTATGTTCGATGGGGAAACAAATTTCCAATGTTGAAAACAGGATAACATTTGATGGCATGCCATTTATTTCCACTGATCACTGTACATTAGTGTCATCAAGGTTGTTCATTGAACAAAAGTAAGTTGAAAACAATCCAAGATCATGACTACTCGTGTAGTGAAAACTAAGATAAAAAAAAATAATAATAATTGTACAGCAGAAATCCAACTGAAAGAAAGTTTAAATGGATTTTTCCCCAGCCGATTTCATGCTTGTCTTTCATGAGAATTCCATTAATAACAATGTTCAAAATCACACACATTTTAGGCACTCATGATAAATTTTTATGAAGCTGTTTTCATCCACCAATGGAGGTGTTCAGATATCTGCCTAAGTGCGAAATGCTGATGACAAACCTGGTAAATAAAGCACAATTAAAGAAATATTGATGAATCATGCTGTAAGCCATGCAATAACAAGCATCTTTCTGGTATAAACAACACTGAGAAATTGTTGAATCAGAATTCCTAACAGTAATCATATATTCGGAGCTAAAACACTGAATAAGGCTCTAAAATTGTCAACAAACGACCACTTTCTCGTCAGCGTAAAAAAATCACAGTGGAAGGAGGTACCTTTTCTAACAACACTTCTTATTGGTCAAATGGGAGACGTCACATAATGCAATACAATACAATACAATACAATTATTTATTGCACACATTTAAAACTTACAGTTATATGAAAATGCAATACACCAGGAGGAATCTAAACACATTGGTTGTAAGGCGATTCCCCCTATCAGATGTAAGAAAAAGAATAAAACATGGCATATATGAAAGCAAGTAAGATGGTTATAACAGAAGCACCACTGTTAGCAGCATGCTTGGAACTACACTTTAATGATAGGGTTGAGATTCGTTATGGAGATCAGGGTGATTTACAATGTAATTTCACAGAGACAAGGAAAACTTTTTGATATTTTCCAGGGATCTGATGCTCTCTGGGAGATTATTCCAGGCTTTATACAGTATGCTATTTAAACCATAATTAATTCTAACACACGACTGACATAATTTGTTGTTAGCAACAGATCTGGTGAAGATAGAATAATCCAGATATTTGATGTCAGATTGCGAAATAGGCAGTTTAAGATGCATTGTTTTAAAAAACATACCTAGTTTCAAGGTAAAAATTTCATGAATTTTTAGAATATTTAGTTTTAGAAATAATGGTTTTGAATGAGACATGTAATTTGTGTTCAGCATATAGTGAACAGATTTCTTCTGTAATTTGAGCAAGCATAACTTATTGTTTCCACTTGGAACCATATATGCGATTACCAAGTAGTATCCCACAATTGCAAAACATTATACATGACCTGCTTGGTCGCGCGATGGCAATTACATCGCGAGTATTTACATCATAGTGGTGATGAATCGTAGTTTCGTCAGTCGAAACACCGTAACATGGATGTTAAATTCACACCGGTTTTTTGTGATGTATCGATACATTGCCGAGTCCTAGTGGGGGTAAAGTTGGACAAAATTCTTGCTCACTTGGGAAAAAAAATCTACTCGCCATCATTGGCTACTATACTAAAAAAATTACTAGCCACTGCAAAATATCTGGTCGCCATTTGGCAACCGACATTCGTGAGGCCTGGCACTGACTATGTGATATAGCATTGGAGTACGCACTGGTAATGTTCCTTCCAGCACTTGCAGGGGTGCTACTATGATAAAACTCGTACAGCATGCAATGGCAGATGTGCTCCTTCCCCTCTTCCACGTTGGCTGGCACTTACACTCTTCGCCTTCTGACTGCTAACTGCCACTGACTTAAGCCATCTACCTGCTGATGTCATGCCTGTGTGTTGCGCAATCTCAGTGGCCAATGTGCACCATGGCCAGGGCTTTGACTTCGGGTACCTCGTCATTGGACATTAATTACTTTCTTTCCAAACCAATAAAATAGTTCTGGCAGCACTGCACACCCAGGAGTGAATGCCACCTACAGGGTCTTGGAGGGATCACAAGGAGGATGCAACTGACATATAACATCTGCTGCACCTAATTGGTGACAGCAATTTCAATGATATTTCCGTGGAACGAAAATATCTATTTCAGCAGCTTTTAAACCAATTCTTAGTGAAAGGAATACAACATTTCGTAAGCTTTCAGAATGGTTTCTTAGGAACGTAATACTGCCTTTCGGGTACTTGGATCACAAACAAATTTAAAAGAAAAATTATCATTGAAAATTTTAAATGACCAATCAACAGATAAGTCGTGTGGCATTAAGTCAAGGCTCAAATTTTTGAAGAAAGAAGTATTGTCTTATATACTGAAAAACATGGTACTTTGTTTCTTACGTTGCCTTTGAAATGTTGGCAAAAAATAGCACAGTATATGCATAATTTTTGTGTGTATCTGTATTCTGGTATGCATAGTTTTGGACAACATGGCTGATTGGGCATGTTACAATTTTGAAATTTTTCTGGCCCTGGCACATGTGAAGTAAGAATCAGAGTTTGATTCTCACTTCACATGCACAACATTGATTTCGTATGGGGTGCCTATAAGGGTATTTATTTGTTACTGTTTTTATTGAATGTGATACACCAGAAGACAAAGCTGAAATTTTCTGAAATGGAAACCCATTTTGAAATGCAACTAGTAATGAAAGTGTATAATACACCGATAAGCCATTACATTATGACCACCTACCTAATAAGTTGTAGGACCTCCTTTAGCCCACAAAACAGTGGTCACTCAGCAAGGCATTGATTTGATGAGATGGTGATAGATATCCTGGGGTATCTGGTACCATAATGTCAACAGCAGGTCCTCCAGTTCCCATACATTTTGGGGTGATGGTGATTAAGCGTGAACCCGCTTTTAAAAGTCAAACCACAAATGCTGTATTGGGTTCGTGTCAGATGAATTTTGAGACCACTGGAGCATTAATAGAAAGTCACCAGTATGTTCCTCAAACCACTCATGGACGATTCTGGCAGTGTGGCTTGGCGCATTATCCTGTTGGTAATGGCCATCACCAGCAGGGAACAAGCACAGTTGCCATTAATGGGTAAACTTGGTCAGCAATGATGTTCAGATTCCTGACAGCAGTCAAGGATTATGCTATTGGGATAATGGGGCCTAAATCGTCCCAAGAAAACATCGCCTACAGCATAACACCATCACCGCCGGACTGTTTCCGCCCAACAATGCATCCAGGTGCCATAGCCTCCATTGGTTATCAGAGCTGGGCCATCTACGTGATGCACCAGGAATCTTGATTTGTCAGACTAGGTGATCTTGGGCCCATTTCACGCGTTGTTGACGATGACTTGCAGTGAGCATGGAGACGCGGCTGGGTCTTCGGCGACGCAGGCCCATACCCAGAAGGCTTTGCGTTGCGACACATTGCCCTGATCACCACTGTTGTAGCTGCGGGTGATTTGTCACACTGTGGCCCTGCGGCCGCTGTGAACAATGTGCGACAGTCTCCCCTCCCCTCTGGCATCAATGAACTGCGGACGACATACGACTGGATGACAGTTCATCGTTTGGCCATCTGAGGACCACTTTTGATACGTACTCACTACAGCAGCACGTGAACAACCCACAAGCCGTTCCATTTCCGAGATCGTAGTTCTGAGGCGTCGTGTTATCACAATTTATCCTTTATCAAACTCCGATAAATCAGCAGCTTTTTCCCATTCTGACTCTGAAAATTCTACTAACCAAAAGCCTGTCCCTAGGTTGTATATATACTGCCCTGTGGACTTCACCTGCACCACCATTCAGTCTCCAGGCGTGCTCATTTCTCTAGGCTGGGGGGTGGTCATAATGTAATGGCTCATCGGTGTATGTTCCCTAGTTTTTTTTTTTTGGGGGGGGGGGGTTTGCAGAGTTACTGAACAAATATAAGTAGCAGCATACAGTGTACTCTGGAACTGTATTGGTGTACACAGGAGAAACTGATAAGACAGTTTAGGGCATGCATAGCAATACATTAAAGCACCAATATAAAATGTTACCAGCACAACAGGATTTGACAGGCATATTCAAAACACTGGGAATTTAAATTAAAGGTTAATTGGGGTAGAGAAATTTAAGACACCAAGTTTTGTGGTGCGAATTATCACTATTTTTTTTGTGTGTGAATTTTAGGATTTTTTCTGTAATTTTGTGAATATTAAATATATCTGAGAATTTCAGATTTTTTCTATTTTTGCAAAATGTCTATTATAATTTTTAGATTATTTTTCACATTTAAATAATTTTATTACTGTCTTCATTAGAATTTATGCAAAAAATATACCCCAAAGTAATCCTACTCCAAAGTCCAAACCAGAACTTTAACCTTGAATTACCTCTCCAGATTGTTCATTACAAAGAGACTTATCAAACAAGCTTCATGGGTAATTTCTGGTCACGTGCACTCTGCCGAAGAATGCACTTGTAGTATTCCATGATTTCCGCTACTGCTGAATGACCTTGGTGACTTGCAGCACTAGTAAACCGGATGTCATCAATTATATTGACAATTTTAGCTAGGAAAAGCAGCTCTGCAGCTCACAGAAAAGTCATACATGAGACTGATGATGAAAGAAAAAAGCTGAACTTTTTCACCGAGTTAAAAATCAGAACGTGCAGTGAGAAAGTAGGAATATAATGCAGCATGAGCAAGACAGAATTGTTCACTGAAGTTTATTTATGTAAATATTAAAATAGAGCACATCAAAATATAACATTACTGACACTTAACAATAAGAATACGGGACAGAGAAAAATCGTGGGGAACAAAAAAATATGATTACAGGCGAAATATTCGCCCCTTCCGACTTTCGTTTTCAGAAATTTTTACTTCATTTTCATGCTGAAATACAAATATTTATGAAATAAAATGGTATTTAACAACAATTCAGGGTAGAAGGAACATCACAAGGGAAAAAATTATGATTACGAGAGAAATCTTCACTTCAACTTCCGTTTGCGAAGGTTTTGAAAGCTGGAATTCCGTCTTCAGACGGAAAACCATCCCCATCAATCCCTCAAAAATTTCTGTTCAGTTATGCATCTATCTCAAGAACCACTGGAATGATCATGGAAACGGTGGAATTCCTCGAATTCTCGGAAGAATCTCGTGCCTGGAGATTACAGGGAAATCTTTGCGCCGTCTAACTTCGGAACATATTCACCCAATTTTTCAAGCTGAAATAAAATATTTACGGAATAAAAGTATATTTAACAACAATACTGGACAAAGGAACATCGCGAAAAAAAAAAAGAAATTATGATTATGGGGGAAGTCTTTACTCTGTTTAGCTTCCGTTTTTGTAAGTTTTGAAAGATCAAAAACTATATCCTGCCGAAAAAAAGGCATCCCCAACTACTATATTCCCCAAAATTTCTCTTCAGTTTTGCATCGAACTTGAGTATGACCCAAATGATGACAAAAAAAAAAAAAAAAAAAAAAATAGGAATTCCACGAATCCGAGGAAGAATCTAGTGTATGAAAAGTGTTTGAATTTCGCAGATGTTTAAGCTTAGAAAAATTGTGTGCTTTCGTATGAGTATTTAGTTTATAAAGTTTCTAGATATTGTTTGTTAATTTTGAGAATGAGCCAAGCGAGTAAAATGAGTGCATCTGAAAGATGCAAGCAGTACAGCAAAGGAACGCTTCATGTGAATAGAAACCTACTGTTCCATTAGTATTGCAACATACCAGTGGATTTTTCCAGAAAGGACAGTAATAAAAAGCATTTAGCAAGCAAGCTGCATAAAAAAAAATTGTGCCCAAACAGTCAACCAAAAACAATGCAGAAATGTGTTGATGTATTAATTGAAAAAAGAACTAAACAAGAACAGCATCGCTCAACAGAATTTTCGAAATTAACTGGTGCCTTTTGTACAGCTAACATTCCACTTCCCAAATTGGATAACCCTACATTAAAGATTACTTGGTAAATTCATTGAAAGATATTGGTGTTATTCCAAATGCAAATTGGATGCAGAAATGTTATTTACCAAAAATATATGATATTCACAAGCAACACATAAAATATTTTTTTAATCAGTACATTTTCACATGGCACCTGACTTTTTTAATTATATTATGATAATTTTGTTTTAAAAAAATACAGATTTCAAGCTTTTGTCTCTTTAATAAACCATCTGTTTGGATTTTTCTCTTTGCATTTTCAACAACCCTATGATGATCCCTTTGCCTTGACCTTCAAGCAAAGAATTTTATCCAGCAAAATCTCTTAATCATTGGTATTTCAGTGCAAAATCAGACACACGTATGCATGTGGTGTTGAAGTTGTAGGATAGTGGTTCAAAGAAGACTGGAAGGCTGAACAATGTGTATTTGGGTAAGCGTAACTTCAAAGAAAATAAATGGTCTACATATTTTGCAAGAACCATAAAATTTAAGTGGCATAAGTGTTTGTGAGTGTATTTATACATTAGTGTTTTTATTGTATGTGGTACACCCCCAAAAGACAAAGCTGAACTTTCTGAAATAAAAACCAATTTCAAAATGCAGCTATTAATAAAAGTGTATAATATGCTCTCTAGTTTTGGTAGTGACTTTTGCATTGAATTATTGAACAACGTCTAAGAAATAGTATCTTAATTTTGATTCCTGAAGGTTGCAGCTCTGTATGTGTAGTTTTTGTTTAGATCAAAACAGTATAAACTACATTAGTAATCCAAATTTCTTGGTGTAGAATAGAAAATCAGTTTCTATGCCAAGAAATTCGGATTACTAGAATAGTTATACTGTTTTGAATACAGTTGGTGTACAGTTCCTGTTTATTAGTTTTGTTTAGATCGAATGTGGAAGCTCCTTGTGCCTCCTGAAAACATCTGCTGGCTAGTGAAAAAAGAAGCTGGCATCTGAAAATTTTGGGGTTTTGACTGCCCCTGATATTATGTATATACAGGGATATAGAAAATCAAAAATTTTAGGCACCAGTTCCTTTTTTTTTAAGGAGCCAACACAGTTTTTCAAGATATATGAGGAGAAAAACAAGAATAGATTTAAAAAAAAAAAAAAAAAAAAAAAACACATACATAATTGTGGCCAACAGTCCAAATTAATATATTATTTATTAGATATATTGTTTGTCTTTTTTTGTGTGCAAAATCCCCAACTAGAACTACAGAACATATTATACACTTGTATTAGTAGTTGCACTTTAAAACAGGTTTTCATTTCAGAAAGCTCAGCTTTGTCTTCTGGTGAATAACATTCAATAAAACCACTAATGAATAATAGTACTTATAACCATTCCAAGAAAATTCAATGCCATAGCTGCAGACATCTTTGTTGATTACTCTGCATCTGTGCAAGTACGTCTTTGGCTGTCCTGCAGAATTTCAGCCCTATTCACTACTTCCGATATTGTTGCGGAATGCATAACTCTGAAGGCGACGGTGCCAAAAAATAAAAAAAATAGATATTGGCATCTTCATAATTCTTATTTTACAGTAAGTAGTCTACAAAAAATATGAAAACAACAACAAAAAAAAAAAACTCATAACATACTTGTCACTTTATTAAAGAGATGGAATCTTCATAGCACAAATACAAATTTTGAAAACTCAGGTGCCAGACTGAAAATTTTCAGGTGCAATGGCAACTGGACACCTGGATTTGTCTACCCCTGCATATACACTCGCGGACAATGAAATTAGTGCACCTAGAAGAGAACATGCTACAACCGCAAAACTTTGCCAATGGCTAGAGTGCGTGCTGGTATGCAAATGGTCCACGTTTGGTGCGATTGCGCATGCCACACACCCTGTGGTGGCACTGCAAGCACAAACTGGCATGTAGTTGATTGCCCAATAGAAGCAAAAAGCACCGGCCGATGCAAGCAAGAGTACAGAGTGACAAGAATGCCGGGTAGATGCCAGAGACATCAATTTACACAACTTATGAACTTTGAGAGAGGCCGGATCATCTGGTGAAAACAGGAGGGTGGTCGGCGTGCTGTATAGCCAGCCATGTGGATTGTTTTGACCATACTGACCGACTGTGTTGGAAGCGGTGGACACGTGACGGCACTTGCACACAGCGGAGCGGCTCCAGATGGACCACCGGAAGAGAAGATTGATCAATCGGGCACCAGGCACGAATGGACGGACCAGAAGGACCACCAGTAGAGAGGATCAACGGATCGTACGCCAGGCATAAACGGATCCTACGGAGACCTGGTCCACTATACAGGCAGATGTAGCGGCTCCTGTGTGCCCATGAACCATTCCCCAACACCTCACGGAAGCGAATCTGCGATCCCAGTGCCCTTTACATGTGATGCCATTAACACCAGAACATCGCCGGCTCTGTGTGCAGTGGTGCCAAGACAGAGTGACGTGGAACGCCACAGACCGGCGATGCATGGTGTTTAGCGATGAGTGCCACTTCACTTTGGGGACAAATGATCATCGTGTCCGGGTGTGGATGTTCCCGGGTCAACAGCACAATCCCAGCCTTGCTATCGAGTGCCCCCCACACACATTATTGCCTACGATAGCCGATCAGCTCTAGTAGTGGTACATGGATCACTGATGGGCCAGCAGTATGTGGATGAGATCCTACGGCGCCCCATGTGCTCCCATTTCTGGCCGGGATTTCAGGTGCACTATACCAGTAGGATAATGCTTGTCCGCACATGGCTTGAGTTGCCCAGGACTGCCTATGTCATGTCCAGACATCCTGCCCGCTCCACGGACATGTCCCCTATTGAGCATGTGTGGGACCAGTTGAAATGCCGGCTGCCGCCATGCTGCACTATACGGGATTTGGAGCAAACCGTCCAACACGTGTGGGCCAGTCTGCCACAGGACAACATCAGACATCTGTTCGCCTCCATGCCGGATCGTATTGCAGCATGTATCACAGCACAGGCGGTGCAACATGCTATTGAAGATGACCGGTCTGCGTGCCACAGATCCCTCTGTTTTTGACATTATGTGTATCATTTATCTGTATCATTACATCCATAAAATTTCAATTCAATCTGATGCTTCCTTCTTGATGCGTAAATTTCATTGTCCACGAGAGTATATAAATTTATTGAAATGCCACTTTAAGATTAACATTGTGTCAGGAAAGATATTTGGATTCTAAACAATGTTACCTGGTGTGTTTCTAGTCACATTGTTTTTTCATGAAAGTTTGGTAATGCCCTAACACAAGCAACTTTGAAATCCACCAGTAGATGCAGCAAAGTCTTACGTGTGTAGATCACGGACTGAGTCAGCAACTTTTTCGCTGACACCCATGAAGCTGGGACTCGCAAAGGGCAAACCTGCAAATTGTGTTTCTAACAGTAACCTAGGAAACATGGCCAGGATTGTCAAGGGGCAGCATACAAATTGAAATCTAACTTACTAAATAGACAGTCTAAAGCATCTGCATGCTGTTATAGTGCAATGAAGTGATTTGTCTATATACCTTTGTACCAAGTGCAGCAGAGGAAAACAAGTGAAAGCCTAAATGAGAAAAACAAGTTAGTAAAATCATGCAATGCATTGATTATGATACGCTTTCCAACATACCAAAAATTATTACTCAAGTTATGAGGATAATGGCTGTGGAATAAATCTCGCTCCTGTGTCCTGACCTTTGACCCCATTTCGATGATATTCAACAGAACCGGTTCAGTACACCTCAAGAATAACATACTAAAGTTTTGTCGCAATAGAAGCAGTTTTACGCAAGCTATGAGAATAATGGCTATGGAATAAATCTTGCTTTTGTGCAATGACCTTTGACCCCATTTCGTTGATATTCAACAGAACCAGTTCACTATACCTCCGGAACAACATAACGTTTTGTCGCAATCGAAACATTTTTTGGTAAGTTATGATGCACAAGGGCAATGGAATGGATCCCACTTCAGTGTCCTGACCTTTGACCCCATTTCGCTTATTTTCAATAGGGTTCGTCCCCAGTGGCTCCCTACCACATACTAAAATTTCATCGAAATCGAACCATTTTTACGCAAGTTATGACGCATAAGGGCAATGGAATAAATCCCGCTCTTATGTCCTGCCTGACCTTTGACCCCATTTTGCCCATTTTCAATAGGATTCGTGCCCAGGTGGTTCTCTACCACATACTAAAATTTCATCGAAATCGAACCATATTTACGCATGTTATGACGCATAAAGGCAATGGAATGGATTCCGTTTTTATGCCCTGACCTTTGACCCCATTTCGCCCATTTTCAATAGGGTTCGTCCCCAGGTGGTTCCTTACCAAATACTAAAATTTCATCGAAATCGAACCATTTTTACACAAGTTATGACGCATAAGGGCACTGGAATAAATACCGCTTTTATGCCCTGCCTGACCTTTGACCCCATTCGCCCATTTTCAATAGGTTTCGTTCCCAGGTGGTTCCTTACCACATACCAAAAATTCATCGAAATCGAACCATTTTTACGCAAGTTATGACGCATAAGGGCAATGGAATAAATCCCGCTCTTATGCCCTGCCTGACCTTTGACCCCAATTTGCCAATTTTCAATAGGGTTTGTGCCCAGGTAGTTCCCTACCACATACTGAAATTTCATCGAAATCGAACCATATTTACGCATGTTATGACGCATAAAGGCAATGAAATGGATCCCGCTCTTATGGAGTGACCTTTGACCCCACTTCACCCATTTTCAATAGGGCTTGTGCCCTGGTGGTCCCCTACCACATACTAAAATTTCATCGAAATCAAACCATATTTACGCATGTTATGACGCATAAAGGCAATGAAATGGATCCCACTTTTATGTCCTGACTTTTGACCCCATTCCACCCATTTTCAACAGGTTTCGTTCCCAGGTGGTTCCTTACCACATACCAAAATTTCATCGAAATCGAACCATTTTTACGCAAGTTATGACGCATAAGGGCAATGGAATAAATCCCGCTCTTATGCCCTGCCTGACCTTTGACCCCAATTTGCCAATTTTCAATAGGGTTCGTGCCCAGGTAGTTCCCTACCACATACTGAAATTTCATCGAAATCGAACCATATTTACGCATGTCATGACGCATAAAGGCAATGAAATGGATCCCGCTCTTATGGCGTGACCTTTGACCCCACTTCACCCATTTTCAATAGGGTTCGTCCCCTGGTGGTCCCCTACCACATACTAAAATTTCATCAAAATCAAACCATTTTTACGCGAGTTATCGTGCCGACAGACAGACGGACGGAAAAAGCTGGAGCATATACGCTTCTTCAACCTACGGTTGGAAAGCTTAAACAAGGGGTCAGCGTATGCAAATGAGCTGACACTAAGAACCAGAGTAGCAGAATGTAGACGTATGCATGTACGTAGATAGTATCCAAATCATTAGCAGGTTTTGCAGAGAGTTTTTGCTTATAAAATAAAAAAAAATAATGTTATTTACAGCATAATACACTTAATTCTATTTTCATTTGAAGAACTTTCAATTATTTTTCACATCTTTCTTCTGAGTTCTTTTGTTTTTACAGACATTTCTGGACTCTAGATTTTATCAAGGTCTGTAACTCAATGTATGGGAACTGTATCAAAACTTTTGTTTACACAGAAAGAATTAAATTTCTTTTGCCAGGTTCCTCTTGCAGTTGCCAGTTATTAAATTAAAATCATTTCCTTATGTACTTTGTAAATCTAGTATTTTTGAATTAATTTGGTGAAAATGCTAGTTATAGTTTTTAAAGGTTCACTGATGGAACTGTTTTTCTAGATATAAAAATGTTGGTCTCTTGTTTTTATGAGGTTCATAGTTCAATATTTTAACACATTCAATTGCAATGTACTAATTTTGTCCTAATTGGATTATGTACTGTTCTAATAATTATTTGTTGTTTTATTAATTTTTCTTTAAATTATCTTATTTTATTGTTATCGTGGTTCGCGGGTTTGCAGCAAGTTTTCTGTTTCAATGGATGTGTACGCAGATACATTTTATTTTCATACAACTCTGCCAAGGGCTATCTCCCGAACTAATGGGATACAAAAATCTAATATCACTCAAGCTTAGAATAAGCATTATCTGTAACATATTGTTGGAATGGGCACTGGGCTAACACGAAAAGTTATTAAATGTTATTATCTCGACAGCACGTAAAATAGCGCAGGAACTACTGAAAATAAAAAATAAAATGCTACTTCTGAACTTAAGTTTTTAAAATGTGATAACAGCACTTAGTAGGAAGCTCAGAACATGTAACACACAAGCAGGACTAGTTGGAATCACCAGGGACAATCTTAGTAATTTGCATAAGATCTAGTCTCCTGATTTGCATAAATAAATAAATTGATGGAAACACTTAGGTTAAGAACTATGAGATCATGCCACTTAGAACTCTAGTGGAAGGATGACTAAGAAGTTTAAGTGTATGTAAGACATTAGCTCTTGTACATTGTGTAGGGCACAGAAGCAGGACACCAGCCCAAAACAATATGGGGGGGGGGGGAGCAAAAGCGACCCACCCAATTCTGAGTAAAAACACTATATTTTTGTAAGAGGGCAACACGTTACTATGGGAAAAGAGAATTAATGTACAAGGGTATGAAGAATCATGTCATCGTACTACAACAGAGTGCTCTTTGTCAATTTAGTAAGTCAGATTTCAATTTCTATGCTGCCCTCTTGACAATCGTGGCTGTGTTTCTTAGGTTAATGTTACAAACACAATTTGCAGATGATCAAATTGTGTTTGTAACAATTGTCCTAATTAGAATCTGTACTGAATGATGGGACCCTTAAGGGTCTCAGCACTGATGGCTGTTAACATGGAAAGCTACTGGCACAACCCACGGATCCATGCCAGGAGACTTCACTGCATCTACCAGTGGATTTTAAAGTTGCTTGTTATGGGACATTACCAAAAGTTCATTATTAAAAAAAAAAAAAAAAAGTAAGTTTGTTGAAATAATTAGAACATAAAAGGGTGGTGGAGTATTTAAAGTGAGCCAATGGTTTCAGTTAGTTACCACACAGACTACTCAATAAATCAGCTGCAAATGAAGCAATAATTGTGCTTGTCACTATGGCTCAACCTCTGACAGCCGAAACATACCGTTATTCAGCTAGTTAATTTATTAAGTCACATGAAAAAAAACAACTGAAAATGCAAAACTCTAGGTATGAGTTACCGATGAGATTATATTGCTTTTAACAGAATTTATTTTTAAAAATGAAAAAATGTATGCAGTTTGAGAACTTACATGTGAAAATAAATTAAATTAATTACCTCTTCTGTGACCCTAGGTTCAAGTTTGACTTTCACTTTTTCAAAAGGTAATTTGGCAAGCAACCTAGGCTGACCGATGATGAGGACAGGATGTGTTTTGGGATCACAAGGAGCTAAGCAGCCACTATATTTTAATGTTATCTGTGGCATCTGAAAAAGAAAAAAATATATTTATTCAGTTCTCAATATGTAATCCAGCAAACTGACAATAATTGCTCTATAGAAAAGCAAGGAAGTTTAGAATTTCATGCAATTAAATTGGATAGCAAGATTTTTGACATAAAACATGAAAAATTGTGTCCAAATGAAAGACCACCAAATATGACTGAGAAATGTGAACAATTATGATCTACAACAAAAACTTCTCATATTTACAACTTATTACAATTCATATAAAATTCCACATCAAACTGTTGCTTTTTTTATCTAATCCACTCTTTAAAAAAAAAACTGCAGCATTGCTTAAAACTGAACCTGTTCACAAGGGTTTCATGCGACAAAATATTTTGTCTTTATCTCCACAAAACAAATATTACAGGTGCTAATAATTTAGAAAACTGAATACAGATTAACCTCAGAGCATCATTTCCTTGTTTATCAGTTTTGGGCAAGCCTTGATTTCATTATTTTTTAGCAGTAAGCAACACTTGCTGGTGGCCCTATTTTTTACTAGCAAATTGCATTATCTACTAGCAAAAGTTTATTAACATTATACAAAAGAAACTTTAACATGTCCCCCTCCATTAGTCAATCATGACAAATTTTGATTTCACCCATGTAACTGTCACACTGTAATGCTGAAAAAATTACAAATATTTAGATCCATCTTTAGTTAATATCCATTTAATGTAATGGTTTAACTGTTGCAACTTTTTACATGTTACCTTTCTTTTGTGTCAAATGCATTTCTCGATTGGAAATTATTATAATTACTGCAATAAATTAGATCGGTGAAGTTCGTTACATACCTTTTTGGTTGTTACAGTTGTTGGTCTTGTCGTCGTCGTGTTATTCTTCACCCGATTCTTGAGTTTAAACATTCTAAAAACAGTTGTTACATTCTTCACGGAGGCGCACGTACTCCTTAGTTGCAAAGTTTAAAAAGAGAGATTATGCTATGGAGGAGCTTTCTTCAAGACTATTTTGGACCAGAATACTTTTAAGTCTGGAAATTCAAAAGGTCGACAGAGGTGAGAGGGTTCGGAAATCCATTATACCAACTCAATTCCTCCAAGAATGGTAGTCATGACGAAAAGAAACACAAAGGACTAAAATGAATGATGAAACGTTAAAATACCTTAAGACCGGGTGTACAAGAATGAGTCATTCGAAAATCTCCGCACTAGAAAACGCAAATCACCAAAAACGTCGCTAGACCTCTTGGCTGCATTGTTCGATGCATTTCGGCAAACTTGGTTGCCATCTTCTAGGACTTTGAGTCGTCCGTTCCTTCCGCAGTCCACACTGACTATGCCATGTACTCAGATCACGAATCTCTGCCTTTACTTCTTATGACATGTCATCGATCTATTGTGTTGCCGCTCTCTGGTTTTGAGGACTCAATAATCTTTTTGTGTATTTCTAGGTCTGGTTGGGTGCACTGGTTCTGCTCTGTCTGCCTTCCTGTCTTTTATTTTCTTCTTACAAGTTGATATTATTTTTACAGAGTGCCAATGACAGGAGAATATAATTTTTTTAATTATGTTATGCTCCAGGTCCAGAAATTAGTGCCATATGTAGTTTTTCTCCAAGTGTTTACAGTTAGCAGGGGAGGGGGCAGCCTTTGTGAATGTCGGTAGCCAATTGCCAAATGGCGACCAGATATTTTGCAGTGGCTAGTAAATTTTTTAATATAGTAGCCAATAGGTGTTTTTCTCCAAGTGAGCAACTATTTTGTCCACAACTCCCCCCTCGTGAATGAATATCGAGTTCAGTTTTCTCACCCATGTTCCTGCAGCGCTTCGAAAATGAATGGAAGTGAAGGTGGGGTTCGAGAAATATTTAATCTGCTGACGGATCAGTCCGGAGCGACCAAAGGGTCAAGGTTACCAAAGCAACCTTTGCCATGCAATATGTATCTTTGTCATGCCAACCTTCACCACAGTATACCTTGCACAAAGTATTATGTTATTTACAGGTAAAAGGATTATCTTTCAATCACTGTTTGGCTGCATATATGCTGAACAAAAAGAAACAAACTGTTATGGCAATGTTTTTAAGATGATGCAGCTGCTAACTGTGGTGAGCAGATACCTCTGATGGAAAGATCAGACACAGTACATATCAGTGGCGGCGGAACCGCCAGGGCCCGGGCCCAGTCAATAATTTCAACAATTTTAGCCAAGATTTTTATTCTTATTATTTTTTTATTTGGCATATGTGCGATTATTGTGATATGCCTTAGAAAGTTCCTCTAGGTAAGTGCTTGGGTGGTCCTAATTCCCAACGAAGCTCCTTAGGCTAGGTGTTTCTTCTGTTTATTCCAGGAAGCAGGAAGGTAGAGGGTACACCACGATTTGAAATTTCGGGCCTGGTCAACGAACTTCACTTTCCGCCGCCCCTGGTACATATCAGCGGTAAACTGATCAACATTATTAGTGCCTCTTTATGTATATATATATATCCTAGATTTTGTCCCTTTGTTTTAAATATTATTAAAGAAATTAGACATCTAACTTCAATGGCCTCTCGAAAATAAATTATGTATGTGCAAATTAAGATAGTAAGAGTAATAATATTACAGCACTGAAAATAAATTATCAAAAAATCAATCATTTTGGAACAAAAGCATATGCAATATTTTCAGTCAATCTAATGATCCTATGCAGTAACTGTTCTGCATATGTTTTTATGAAGTTAATGGGGGAGGAGTCTCTCATTAGAAAGAAAATAAAAAAAAACATTCACCCATTTAATTCCATAGAAACGTAAGTAGAGAAGTTACTGAATTATTATTTTCTTTTAACTTTGCATGGCCAGTAGACTTTGTCATTTGGCTAGCAAAATTTTTATTCCTCTAGGAGCAAGCGAGGTAAGAAGCTCCCGCCCATGAACACACTGCGGTATTGCTGAAACAAAGGCTAAATGTCATTTAAAAACGAGCCTACATTATGCGTTCCAGTTAGACAGGAGAAGAGCATACATACACTACCAACACCGATATTAGTTTATCTGAACAGCAGCTTATTTCTTCAGCTACGGTTGATCAAGTTGTGTGAGCAATGGATATCTAACGGGGGGGGGTGTTATTGTTTTCTTTAAATCCCACAATGGAAGTTTAACTTCTAGTAAGAAAATATGTAAAATTCCCAATCAGTCAGCAGTATTTACAAATTAGTCTTCTGCATGGCTAAGTGATGTAATTTCAAAATTGAAATCTACATCGTTGGTAAAACGGTAACTCTAACAGGCAGGTACTATGATAAAGAGCAAAAATTCAAGAATTGTGCATAAATTATTTAATTAATAATTGCTACTATTTAAACTGTTGTATATTCAAACTATGATTATTTGATTTTTCTTCAAAACAAGGATATATTTTAAAAATCCATGAACATGTCAGCATTACTAAATTTTTCCAATACAAATTTCAGCATCAGTGCCTTTCTTAAAACTTGAGATGCATGTGCATTGAACATTTGGAATACAGAACCTTAAAATGTCAATGAAAAAGATGAATAAAAAGTTTTTCATATTTCCTTAACTTAAAAGAAATGAAGCTTCTAATTGGTTAACTTAAAAGATTAATTTTGCTCTGGGCATCCAGCTTTTACTACCTGGGCAGGTAAATAATTTCTGCACATGCCCAGTTTGGCATGTAACTTTTCAGATATTTTTTCAGCCCTGGTTTACCCTTCACCCACATGTTTAGAGTATAAAATGTAAGACAAATAAAGGAATGGCTTCAGAATGAGCCCCATTCTTTTTGCACATTTTCAATATGTGGTCTAAGGGAACTTTCTTTCAAGAGACTAAGCCAAACATAGCATATATCAGCAATTGTGGCTATGCATGTATACTACATGTATAGCACCCCCCCCAATAGGAATCCCTGGGTGCACCACTGCACCTGAAGGTCCTGCTCCATCCTTTACATACCCACGAAACTTCAAAGATAAACTCGAAGTTTCTGTCTGCCAAATCCTGACTCTGCTGGAACTCAGATGTCCCACTGGGCACACTTACTTCCTTGTGCAAGGAAGAGATGGGTGCATCAACTATGGCTCTTGAAAATTACCTTACAAGAGACTGTTGAAGTTTTTAACATGAAAGAAGGGATGGCGATAATGCTAACTGGCAGAAAAGTACAAATAGTTATAAATTTCAATAAATTAGCTTTCATTTTAAGGATATTTGATATTTTTCTAAATTAACTTTTTTTTTTTTTTTTTTTGAATTAAGCTCATGTTGAAAACTGGCTTCCCGGTGTCTTAAATTAAATACTTAAATTTTTAATATGGGTTTTCTCTTTTAAGAAATATTTATTTTAAATTGCAAATTTTCAGAGAAAACTCATATCCTTCATCAAGCAGTCACTTGTTGTCACTCTTTCTCCGTCACTATCATGGTTACGGTTAACTTTATGATGGCTATGGGTTTTTTTCACCAAATCTTGCTAAATGTTAGGCAGGGGAAAAAGCCTCTGCAGTCATTGATGATGGAATTCTTATTTTTCTCAATTTTTATAACTTCTTTTAATTTCTTTTTTTTAAGTTGCTTTGGAAAGTGATGACTTTAAGGGAATTCCAGTCCATGTTGTGACCAGTTTCTTTAACATGCCTATCTAAACCTATCTTGTTGGATCAATTTTTTATAGCTGCTTTATGTTCTGCTATTCAAATTTACCATGGCTCTTGAAAATATCTTGACTATATGTTAAATAGGAGAGAGAGGTCTACGACCTCTCTCTCCTATGAAAGTCCACAACCACATTTTATTTCATAAACCACTCTTTTCCCTTTTAAATATCTTCATCTGAACTACCTTTGCAAAAAAAATTTTTGACTTTGTTCTCTAAACTTGGAACTAGTCTTATATTATTTTTCTTACTAATTACACTGAACAACAAAAATAAACTTTTTATTTGTTACAAAGACTGCATATGCCAAATCATACAGTATTTGTCATGCTAATTACAAATCTGCTTGCTAAATTGTGCTATTCAGCATAGTTCTCAAGTAACCTGTTGTTTCAATGTACAATAAGCCTTCATTTTGGCATGTATATTTCGCTACAAGCAATTAATTACACTTGCCTTAAAAGGTTGTTATTTTAGATTTTCTTCTATACTTTGGTTGTACTACATCCTTTTTTAGAGCCCAACAGTAATCAGCTAGCATTTTAGGGCTTCATTTTCCTTTATAATGGTTTTCTATGGTACATATGTCCTGATGAAAATGTTCTCTGTGCTCATTGCTTACAGTTGACTAAGTTCTGTGGAAAAAAGTCCAGATGCGAGTGAAGGAAATGTATTTTAAGGGACATATTGCATCCCATGGCCTTAATAGTTTTCTAGAAGCTCAGTAACAAGTTCTTCATAATTTTCTGCTTTCTGGTTACCTAAAAAGTTCAGTACCACATCTTTAAAGGACTTCCATGCAGCAGCTTCAGTCTCATTCAAAGTGCCTTTAAATGCAAGATCACGCATAAGTTCCCTTATTTGTAGACCAATAAAAATGCCTTGTTTAATTTTGGCTTCAGATATTTTGGGGAACTTGATCTTTAGAAAACAAAAGGCTTCTCCATCTTTATTCAATGCCTTTGCAATATTTTTTATCAAACCCAGTTTGATGTGAAGTGGTGGTAAGTACACATTCTGAGGACTTACTAAAGGCTCAGCAACAACATTTTTATTACCTGGAATTAAGGACTCTCTTTTAGGCCAGGTCTTTTTAATGTATTAAGAATTTCTGTCCCTACTGTTCCATTCACAGAGGAAGCAGCAGCTAAGAAGGTAGTGTAGAACACGCTAAGTTACGTATAAAAGTTTAATGCATTTTATACGTAACTTAGCGTGTTCTACACTACCTTCTTCTTAATGTGTTTGTTAGTTACGTGCATTGCCTACCACTCATTTATCAAGCAGCAGTATTTTGTGTATCCAAGTTGTTGACCAAGGAGTAAAGCTATCACTTTAAGATCACAACAAATATTCTACGAGTGTTTTTTTGTATACTATACTTTGAAGCAACAGTTTCGTATTTGCATATGTTTCTTTCATGTATGCAGCATATGCAACAGGTACTGACGGATACATGTTTGTTATGAAGGACAGTTTTTAAGCTTATTTTTGACGAATTTGTGAAAAATCTGCATTCTTCAGCTTTATGTTGCTGTCCTAATGCTTCAAATAATAAGTCTATATCATTGCAGTACACAAGATCACCATTCTTCAAAAGTAAGTGTTCAAACTCTTGCTGTCGTCGACAAAACTGCATACTTTTGTACTTGGTTGTAAAAGATTTCATCCCAGAGTTTAAGATGGCTCAAAAAATGCTGTAGCAAAAATGCTAAAATGAAAGAAAAAGTTGTAGCAAAATGCTAAAGAAATTTAGCCACTTTTATCGAAGAGCTGACACGCTACGAATCGTTGTAGTGGACGAACTGATGCGCGACGAATCGTCGTAGTGGATGAACTGAAGCGCGACGAATCATCGTTGTCGATGAATTGGCGCTGCACCGTCCAACCGAACAATGGATGTCATATCCATCATATGACGGAATACTTTTACCCACGAATTAGCGGCAGAATTTTAATTTCTCCCCTGAACTACAGGAGTTCAAATTTTCAGAAATTTCAGAACACAATCCATTCTGGGATATTTAAGTGCCTGGTGCCATTTTGCGGCGGGACGCTAATTTTCTCTCACGTTTTAGATTAATTCATCGCATTTTGCGAAAATAGCGATCGTAGCGTAACCTCTGTAATTCATCCCTTCAATTTTGAAGCCAATATTTCGGCCTGACTTTTTGCTAAATGAAAGTCACAAACCAGATTATTTAATTCTTCCCGACTTATAAGGTGAGGCACAGAATCTTCCGAGAAATCAGGGTCTTGTTGTACTTCAATATTTTCTTCGCTGTGAGGATTTATTTTATTAGTATCACTATCATCTAAACTCCATGACGGTGGAGGTATAGGAACAGGAAGATCTGGACCATGAGAAACAGGTCTTATGGTCGAAGGAATACTGGGATACTGAATCGTGTCTTTGGTCTTAGCTGTAATTCCAGATATCTTAGTGATGCAGAAGTAACAGTCTGTTGAGTGGTCTTTCGGTTCTCTCCAAACCATTGGTACCGCAAATGACATTTGACATGATACCTTCAACCAGCCAGTCAACACAGTTACACATGAATTACAACAAATGTGAGGTGCCCAAGATTTATCTTCATCACCCATTTGGCACTGGAAATAAAGCTCATACGATTTTCTAATCAATGGCGTGAAATATTGGCATTGAGACTTTAAGGTAAATTGTCCACAAATGTAGCAGAAACTGTTTGGATGGTTCACACAAGTATGAGGTATTATTTTACATACACTTTGCACAATCCACACTACGTTTTAAAACCACGAGAAAATGCACGTCCTTCAATACCAATTAAATGCATTCGAATGACACAAATTCTGCTTTGTTCCCCCTTCTCAGAAAGAATTGCACAAGAGGAAGTAATGGCACCAGTATGTCTACTCTAGAGACACAACTATCCTGACGGCAGACAGATGTCTCCGTTAAAAAACATAGGGAAATTCCTTTAAGTAACACAACATTCAGCCCAATAGAGAGTTCCATTACAAGAACTTGGAGCCCAGTGGAGCAATTGTGACTTCACATTTGGTTTCAGCACCCGTAAATACATACAAAACAGTTAAAGTTTTCTTTGTAACAAAACCATTGTTGTTCAGTGTTATCTTTAAAGATTGGAATAAACCTTTTTGATAAGTAAATTATCTAATGGATTTTATTTTGTACGGAATTTTCCATTTTTAAAATAGACTGGGTGACGAGTGATGACTGCCTGATGCAGTAAAAGCAGAATTGGAAGAATGGCTAGAAATCGGAACAGGAAACAAAAATAAAAAACTTGTGAAAAAAATTGAATCTTCAAGAATTTTTTTTTTTTTTTTTTTTAAGGAATGCAATTCAAGTAAGAACAATGAAGCAACAGTTCTTAGTCATGTAAAGGACAGTACTGCTACAGGTGTAAACCAAGAACTATTACATGTGTGATAAATAAAGGTAGTAATTTCAATCTGCCCAGGGGAAAAATACAGAAGAAAAAATTGTAATTGAATTGGAAAGTATCTGCAGCACTTTAGGAAAAGACCAAATTAAAGCTCCTCAGAAATTATTACCACAATAGCCTACAAAATTTCTGAAACAAGAAAAGCCTCAAAAGAAATCTGAAAACCCCCAATTAAGAGAACTTAAAAGATTTCAGAAAAAATGAAAGTGCAGTTGTTTTGAAAACAGACAAAAGTCAATTGATAACTATTATGGATAAGAAGAAGAAAAATGGAAGAACTAAAAAAAAAAAAACAATAAACGAAGGAGTAAAAGAAAACCCATTAGCAGCTTCGATTAAAAAAGTCTCAAAACTTATTTTAATTTAAGAAAAAGAAAAACCAGCTTCCAGAAAATTATAAACAGTTCTTTAAATTACAGTTCAGATTACATCAGTTCTATGGAATAGTCAAATTACATAAAGAACACCAACCAATTAGACTAATAATTGACTCACAAAGCACAATTTTTTCATATCTAAACTATTTTCTGAAGTCACACTTTCAGAAACTGTTAAAAGAACCACCTTCCTTGATTAAAAATTCAATGGAACTAAAAGGAAATTCAGAACTTCTTACATTAGATTCTCCTGTTATAGGTAGTTTAGATAGTTTCTATGTATAGGCTTACTCAGGGGTCACGCTGGCTCTTTTAAAGTTTTCGCCAATTTATTCGCCAAATTCAATTTTTTATTGCCAAAGTATTATAACAGTACAAAAAGATAATCGCCAAAGCTCTTTTTCCATCACCAAAACGATTATTTTTTGGCAAATTGCGAAGATGGTAATCAGCAGCGCGACCCCTGGACCTACTCACATCAACATAGATCAACTTGAGTTTGTGGCTAAAGACCTGGCAGACCCCCAAGATTAGAATATTTTTGAGAAGTCTGCAACACAGAAAGGAAAACCTAAAAACTGTCTGCAAGGTAAAGGAATGCCTAAATGTCAATTTTGCCATGAAATTTATTTTTGACAAAAAACACGAGTGGCGGAGTCTTTTATGAAAAGATTCTGTTTGTGATAAAACTTTCTGCATGCTGTCTCCAGGTCTCTGTGTATGGTGGCATAAGGAGAAAACTCATTGACAACTTTAAAATCTCAATATACAAAAACTTTACTCTAAAATCCTTAAAATTACTGTAGTTCCTACTAATATGAAATATGATACAGCAAAAACGAATTGGGTGAACATACAACTGAATTGATACAAATTGGAGGAAAAAAAATTAGACAAATGGGATAAAATAAAAAATAATACAGCAGACATTGTCCCTGAAGATGGTAATGCGTACATTACCGAAATGCATACAAAAAGAATATTGGAAGGACATCATTCCTTATGCTTAGGTCACCGTGATTTGGCATTTCGGGAGGTTTTTGTGTTATTTAGTATCTTTTTCCACTTCATTCTAAGGCAGTATTGTAATGTTTCAGCTGTGTTTTTACGTCGTACATGACAAGAGTTCGACCGTTTTTTTATTCGAGAATTTTTGTGTTTTAAGTCGGTGCTTGTGTGGGTTAATTCATATTCTTTTTTGTGAAGTTTGGTGACATACTAGGTTGAGAATAAAATTTCAGTGTGGTGTATGCCTACAGGGAATCCCGTCATATCGAACACATGGAACCTAGGAACAACATAATCACTCAACGAATGGCGCTACAGTGAAAGGTGTGTTCTCCCAATTCGTTTTTGGTGTATTATTTTTTATTTTATCCCAATTTGTTCCAATTCGTTTAATTTTTTTTCCAGTTCGTATCAATTCGGTTGTATGTTCACCCAATTCGATTTTGCTGTATCATATTTAATTTTAGTAGGAACTACTGTAATTTTAAGTATTTTAGAGTAAAGTTTTGATATATTGAGATTTTAAAGTTCTCAATGAGTTTCCTCCTTATGCCATACACAGAGACCTGGAGACAAAATGCAGAAAGTTTTATCACAAACGAGAATCTTTTCATAAAGGACTGTGTTTTCCGTCAAAAATGACATTTCAGCATGTTATTGGAAACTTAGAATATCATATAGGTGAAGCTCACGTACTTGGGTTATCACTAATGATATCTAAAAAGTTTTCCTGTGTTAATAAAATTTATTGTTCCGCACAGCGCAAAATAAAGTTTTAAAAAATAAGTCAATTTGAGATTTTGATAATAGTGCAAATTAGTATTTAGTTGCAATAGTCAAACTATGTTAGCTTTTCCTGACAAGAAATGCAGAAGAAACTAGAGTTATTTCCTGGACAGGCATGTGCAAACCACAAGACATAAAATTCTATGGAACTCGACTAAAATTCTTACCTATGAACAATATTTTCTTAAGAGAAAACTCGCAGAAAGTAGGGAAATAACAAGAAGAGGTACGACTATGAATGATTTTAGGGGACGGACACTTGTGAGTGAATGGCAACACTGTGTGTTGTCATCGTCCTGAAAAAGGATAGGGTTTCCTAACCAAAAATTTTACAAAATTTAACATAATTTTGTATTTATTCCTGAATAAAACCCATAATAACTTTCTAAGTTTCTAGTTTCATAGAAGGAATAGCCATGACTTCGCTTATTTCTAAGAGTTATTTTATTTCATTCAGAATTTAAACATCATTCCTTAAATTGGATTTTTAAAACTAATGGTAAAAAAATATAAGGAATAATCTGAAATCCATATTTTTTAAATTTTGCATTTAGTTAATTGATTAAACTTTAACTCCTTCCTTTGAGGGATGTTTATGTTGTACTAGAGGCCACACCAGGTGATTATTTAGATGACTGTGTTAGGGGATTGGTATCACATCAACTTTGGAAACAACAGCAATTTTACCACATTTAACTTGATTTGTAAAACCGGGGTCCATACAAGATTTTTGTTTGAAACCCAATTTGTGAATTGACCACAGTTTTAAGAAAAATGTAGTGAATTTGTGAAAATGTGATGGTGCTAGCAGTTTCATTAACATAATTAAACCCTATGAAATTAAAGTGAGAAAAACGGCAGTCGTTCTAGTAAAGCAAAAACTTTTCACCTCATCAATCTGAGATGAAAATATCTGGAAAAAAACAATAATTCAAAAAAAAAAAAAAAAAGATGCGACAGTCAGCTTTTGGAATATTGCGTAATACGGCCTTGGAAACAAAACAGGGGGCATTAAAAATGCTTAAAAATATGGTTTCAGAAAAAAATATATCTGAGATAAAGCTATCTGGAAGGGAAAAGATAAATAAATAAAATAAAATACAACCATCAACTTCCGAAATGTCGCATGGCCACGGAAATGGAAGGGACTGTTGCAAAAGCTTAACAAATACGGATTTCGTAAAAAAAAAAAAAGAGAGAGATCAGCATTAATCTAACTGAAATGAAGCGATCTGGAAGCCAAAACTACAAACATCTGCTTCTGGCATGCCTCATAATGCGACCATGGAAAATGGAAGACGGACAATAAAAATGTTAAAAAATATGGTTTTTGAAAGAAAAAGTAGGAAGAAGAAAAAAAAAAAAAAAAACACCTATCAATCTAACTAAAGTGAAGCTATCTAGAAGCAAAAAGAAAAAAAAAGTTGCGACGTCAACTTACACAATGCTGGCAGCCGCAGAAATGGAGAAAACGCTTTAAAAAATGTCACCAGTAAAAAAAAATCAAAAAAAATAACCCTAATTTAACTTTTTGTTGGATAAAAGTTTTTGCCTCAGGCCTCCCCCCCCCCCCCAACAAAAAAAAGGAAAAATTGTGACCATTTGCTCCCAAAACGCTACACCAAACGTGTGTGGTGTGTTAAAAGTGCACAAAAATATCGCTTCCTAAACTCAAACTGAAAAAAGCAATTATATCTCATCAAGTTGAAGTTATCTGTTTGAAAAATATGGAAGAATGAAAACTAAAATAAAATGTGGGAAAAAAAAGGTTGCCCACGTGATCTATCAAGGTTAGCGTCTGGAACGGAAGCCAACGTTAAAAACGAGCATAAAAATTTCTTTCTTTGTTTTAAAATTTAAAGAAATGCTAAAAACAATTCATGTTAAGAAAATAGAAAAACATTCTAAACACCTTTCCGAGAATCTGCGACGGGCCTCACCATTTCGCGCTGTTTCTGCTCCCACGAGCAGACCTAATAATGTTTCACAACAAAGGTAGAAACAGATTTAGAATTTTTGAAATGCTTATCTTCTATTTGCAGAACAACTACTTTTAATTGGAGAAGTTTTTCATTCAAAAATCTGAACTTGCTACGGGCTTCCCACTCTTGGCTACTTATTACGTGGGAAAACTTGAAAAGCCAATACAACCCACATATTTTTGCCTATATAGTAAGTACATGGATGACATTTTATTTAGAATAGATAGCTCAGAAAAAGATTTTCCAAAAAAATTCTAGCTTCATTCAGTCAATTAGTGATTACCTCAAGTTCACATTAGAACTTCAAAAAGAAAGAAAAATTTACTTTTTAGACACAACAACCTATTATAAAGATTGAAAATTCCTTACAAAATTTTATAAAAAGAAAACCATTGAATACAAATAAATTATTGGATTTCAATTCCTATCATCCATACTCTATTAAAAAAAATGTGGGAAGTCAGTTTTTAGAAAAAAATAAAGTAGTATCTACAGCAGAGATGAAAACAGCGCACAAAGAAGAACTTCAAGACAGGGTGAAAATCATCTAAATACGTGGCGTCAGTTGAATAAATAAATC
This sequence comes from Macrothele yani, assembly GCA_039090855.1. Lineage (NCBI taxonomy): Eukaryota > Metazoa > Arthropoda > Arachnida > Araneae > Macrothelidae > Macrothele > Macrothele yani. The sequence goes on along the minus strand of CM077001.1, from coordinate 34,340,662 downwards.
CATCGCTCTTTCCACGTTAAGCAATGCACACAGCAACCGAAAATTTTTTATTTGGCCGCCGTCGGGGAATCGAATCCCGAATCTCTCGATATCTAGCCGAGCATGTTAGCCTTACACCACAGTGGCCAACAGGAATCAATCCCCGAATCTCTCTTGATTTTCACCTTGGATCTCGCCCTTTGGATTATTGCTATAATTATATAGCCAGTGCCGTTAATGTCCACCAGATGGAGACTTTTCAGTAGCCGAGCCCATCTTACGAATTGATGTTTTATTTCCGAGTCAGTTTTCTTACTACTCAGAGGTTCCCTTCTCTTTGCTCCCCCTTTAACCCTTTTTATAACCACTTCTGGTTATAGGTATCTCCTAATTCTTTCCATCTATTTCTATCCTGAGTCTGTTGATGCCAAAGAATTCCAACTGTTTTCCTTATATAATCTGACCATCTTCTTTCAGGTCTACCAGCTGATCTTTTACCTTCATATGGCCGCTACTCCAGTATAACTTTTGTCCATTTATTGTCTTTTAGCCTTGCAATGTGTCATGCCTATTTCTTTCAAAGTATATTTTCTCCAATATCTAAATTTTTTGTTTTAGTTCTTATTTCTTCATTTTTGATTTTATCTTTGAGTCTCATATTTAGCATACATCTTTCCAGTCTTCTTTCTGTTTTTTGCATTTTATCTATTATTTTTTTTTATTGGCCAGGTCTCTGCTCCATATAATAGGCAATACACATTGGTTAAAGAGTCTTGCTCTATTCTCAGTCTTTATTTTACTGTTTAAAAAGCTCTTCAATTTTCCAAAACCTGGCCATCCCATTCTTATTCTTCTTTTCACTACTTCTATGACTCCCTGTTTCTTCATTGTTATCAATTTTCCTAAGAATACATACTCATCTATTATTTCAATTTCTTTATTGTTTACCTTAATAATATTGTTTTTTTAATTGTATCCTTTTACAGTTTACCATTATTTTGGTTTTCTCAGAGTTAATGTTTAATCCAATTTCTGTTGATTTACGTAGTTATTAAATCTTCTATCGTTTCTTTTAAATCTTCCATATTGTTTGCAATAATAAGAATGTCATCAGCAAATCTTAGGTTATTTAATTTTAGTCCATTAATGTTGACTTTTTTACTGGACCATTCTAAATTATGCATCATATATTCCAGTGTTAATGTGAAGAGTTTAGGAGAAATTGTGTCTCCTTGCCTTATTCCTTGCTTAATATACAATTTTTCACTTATTTCATTGAGAATGATATTTGCTGTAGCATTTTCATAAATATATTTTATTATGTCAATAAATTGTTTTTTTACTAAGGGCTTCTATTATTGACAATGTTTTCATATAATCAAAAGCTTTTTTTTTTTAAATATATGAAATCTATATAAAGTGGAAGGTTGTATTCACTGCATTTTTCAACAAGCAAGTTTATTGACTGAATATGAACCATTGTACTGAGATTTTTTTCTGAAACCAGCTTGTTCAGGGGGTTGTATTGAATCAAGTCTTGTTTCTAAGATATTAGTTATAATTCTAGTGAAAAGCTTATAAATGTGGGATAGCAAGCTAATAAGTCTATAATTTTCTAGTTTTAATTTACTGCCATTTTCATGCAGTAAAAAGATGTTTACATTATTCCACATTTGAGGTGTTTCTTTTTTCTCAATGCATTTGTTGAAGTGGATTTTCAATTCTTGTTTTAGAGTATCCCCACCTTCTTTAATCATCTCTATTATTAGACCATTCTCTCTGGCAGCTTTATTGTTCATTTGTTTTCATGTTTTATCTACTTCAAAAATTTCTAATGGAGGTATCATCATCATCATCATTGTCAACCATTATCAATCCACTGCTGGACGAAGGTCTCCCCAAGTTTCCTCCACAACGGTCTGTCTTGTGCCAGTCTCCTCCATGTCACTCCCGCATATTTACGAATTTCATCCACCCATCTCCCATGTGGTCTTTTTCTGGGTCTTTTCCTGTCCCTTGGAATCCAATCTAAAATCTCGGCTGTCCATCTATGGTCTGTCCTTCTGGCAGTATGTCCAGCCCATTGCCATTTCAGGGATTTAACTCTGATCATGATGTCTTCCACTCTCGTCATTTTTCGGATCCACGAGTTCCTCTTCTTATCTCTCCTGGTTATACCAAGCATGCACCTCTCCATGCTTCTTTGAGTTGTCTGCAGCCTTTGTATGTCTCTTTTAGTTAAGGTCCACGTCTCTGCACCATACGTAAGCACTGGAAGGATGCATTGATCAAACACTTTTCTTTTAAGACATAATGGCATATTGCTCTTGAAAATTATGCTGTTTCTTCCAAAAGCTCTCCAGGCAAGTTTTGTACGCCGATTAATTTCTTCATCAATGTGACCCTCACTTGATATCTGCTGTCCAAGATAAACGTACGTATCTGTTATCTCCAGTTTTTCTCCATCAATCGATAAATCTTCATTTCTTGTAAAAGCATTGAACATCACTTTTGTCTTCTGAAAGTTCATTTTTAATCCCACTTCTTTACTCTTGTCAGCAAGTTCCTGGATCATACTCTGCAGCTCTGATGGGGTAGTTGCAAAAATGACTACGTCATCAGCAAAACGAAGGTGGGTTAGATAATCTCCATTAATCTTTATCCCTTTGTTTTCCCAGTTCAGTGATTGAAAGACATTTTCCAATGTGGCATTAAAAAGCTTCGGAGATATGGTGTCACCTTGTCTCACTCCCTTTCCAATTTTTATGTGTGTTGTATTTTCAAACAGCCGAATCTTTGCACTTGCATTTTCATAGATGTTATTAATAATATTAATGTATGCATCTTCAATACCGCAGGATTTCAGAGCCGTGGTAACTGCTGATGGTTTCACCGAATCAAAGGCTTTTTCATAATCGATAAAAGCCATGCACAATGGAAGTTCATATTCCCTCGCTCTTTCAATTAGTTCTCTCAGTACGTGGATATGATCTATTGTGCTGTAGCCACTCCTGAATCCAGCTTGTTCTCTCGGTTGAGCCATGTCCAGTGTTACCTTCAAGCGGTGTGAAAGAACTTTAGTGAAGATTTTATAAACCACTGATAGGAGGCTGATAGGTCTGTAGTTCCTGAGATCCTCAATGTCACCTTTTTTATGTAGCAGGATCATTGTAGCATTGTTCCAATCCTCAGGAATCTTCCCTTCATTAAGGCATCGAGTAAAAATTTGGGCGAGTACTGTTTCAATTTCTCCACTTGCTTCTTGTATGATGTCTATAGTAATTCCATCTTCTCCTGGAGCTTTCCCCCGCTTCATGTTCTTGATTGCATGAGCAACTTCTGCTGGGAGGACTGGAAGAACTCTGGTACCTTTCATGATGTCTGGAGTGCATATATCATCCCTTTCATATAGTTTGGAGTAGAAATCTTTCACTCTTGTCAAAATTTCGCCTCTATTTCTTGTTATAGAACCATCTTCTTTTCTCAGAGCCATAATCTGTTTTCTTCCCTTACTGAGATGTCCCTTTGCTATCTTTAGGCTTTGGTTGTTTTCAATTGCTTTCCTCACTAGCTCACAGTTGAATTTCCTTACGTCTTCAGTGATACTTTTTCGTGCTGTCTTGCATAGCTCTATATATTCCACTTTGGAAGTCACATCTTCTTTAGTTGTCCTCATCTCTCTTCTTTTTTGCATCAACATTTTTGGTTTTTCCTGATAATTTGTTTACATGCAACTTGTTCTTAGACCCAGCTAATTTTGTTGCTGTTTCCATAAGAGCTTTGGTTACTTTTCTGTTAACTTCAGAAATATCCACTTCTTCCGATGTTAGGCCTTCTAAAGCAGAGAATCTGTTCTTCAGTTCCAACTTGAAAGTATTATGGTGTTTTTTAAGGTTGGTTATGTCAATACATTTTGTTTGTCTTATGAGCTTGCCACGTTCCAGTTTAGTGTTGAGGTGCATCTTACATCTCACCAATCTATGGTCACTACCTGTGTTGAACTTGTTTAGCACACTGCAGTCTTCGATGACGAATTTTTTGTTACACATAATAAAATCAATTTCACTTGTCGTCCCAATTGGATGTCTCCATGTCCATTTCCTGTGTGGCTTTTTCTTGAAAAAGGAATTCAAGATGAAAAATCCTTCTGCCTCTGCAAACTCAACGAGAGTATTTCCACGCTGGTTTCTGTTGCCGTGACCGAATTTACCTACTGAAGTTTCATTCTGTTGCCGGTGCCCTATTTTTGCATTGAAATCTCCCATAATTATCTTCAAGTGCTGCTTACCTTTATTATTTAGATGACGAATTTCCTCATAAAATTCTTCAATTTCTTCTTCAGGATGACTTGTGGTGGGTGCATAAGTTTGAATAATCTGAGCCTGGTATCTTCTCGATAGTTGGATAACGAGTCGTGCAGCTCTGTCAGAGGAACTTTCAACTTCTACCACTTTATCCTTCAGTTTCTTGTTTATTATAAATCCAACACCACTAGTTCTGCCAGTATCTGTCCCACGATAATAGAAGAGATGTCCACTTTTCAGTTCAATGAGATCTTCTCCTTTTCTCCTTACCTCACTCAGCCCGACGATGTCCCACTTGATCCTTTGTAGTTCCTCTTCCAATTCAAGAAGCCTTGAATCAGAAGATAGGGAGCGTCCGTTGTACGTTGCCAAGGTCAGCATCAAATGGCAGCCTAGTCCGGTCCTCCGGGGATTCTTAGCACCCTCTGCCTTCATGTCGCACTGGCCGCTGCCTTGACCAGGTACATTCCAGCTGCCGGAGACTGAGGGCCAAGATTTAAGTTGTAGAGTCATTTTGGAGGTGTTTGGCCATAACTCACCACGCTGGCCAAGCGGGTTGGTGAGTGTGGGATAGCATTTCCTCTGATCCCGATGGTATAGTTATACCGCTATTTGCGGTCGTCAGAGCCCCTTTAGTGGGAACAGGATGCACCACGAGAAGGCGGGGTTGACATTTGTCAAGGAGAGGCTTTTGTTGATTCTGAAATGTTCTTCCTATCTTTACTTTTGTACATGTTCATAAAGAAATTTTTTGCTACTTCCGTGATTTCTTGTTTGTTAAATAATTTTCTTCCATTTTTGTCTTCAAGAGCTATAATATTCTCCTTCCAGATGACAGATTATTTCGTGGAATTCAAAGGTTTCTATTTTCATCAATAATTTTTTGGATCATTTCATCTTCTCTTTTCTGTTCTTCTTTTACATTTATCCTTATTTATTACTGTTATTTCAATGGTTCCTCTTTTCCCTTCTGCAATCAATTGCTTTCTCTCTGCTTTATTTAGTATAACTAATGGAGTGTTTTGAGAAATTAAAAATGAAAATTGATGACCTTGAAAACTACATTGCAAATTACATAATTATGTGATATCTCAAATATATCTCGTGTAAAAGCTCTCAAATGGGCCCAATTGAGGGAGCTTTGACCTCTTAGGTCTACATTTATTGTCATTCATGGACATGAAAAATACAAAAATGACTTTTTTGTAAATTTCAAAGTCCTATAACTATAGAAGTATTGTATGTAGGAAGCTAAAATTTTGCACTGATTAGTTTCTCTATTAAAGCTTACAAGTTCACAAAGTTCCATGAAAATAAGAAGGGTTTAGCTCAAAAATGTTACTTTTTTTATGCTGATCTGACATAGATAACCCATAGGTGAGTTCATGACTGATAGATGCAATTTATGAAATGAAGCAAAAGGTGATTTCAAATTTCTTTCTGAGGGGTGATTTATCAGATGCATTAAAAAGTACTAAGATCATGCTGAAAGTAATGCCTCCTCCTTAATGACTTTTGAAATATTGAAGTGATTTTAGTGAAACTGCACTGACATGTACTATGATATGTTACCAACGTGAGAATTTTTTTTTCTTCCAGAATTGGAAACAAAGATCACGAATGACAGAGAAAAGCGGCAAGCCGTAATTGAATTCCTGGAGAAAGACGGATGTGAGGTTACAGAAATCCACAGGAGACTCCTGGCGACGCATGGAGCTGCCACAATTTATATCGGTAATGTCCGAAGATGGATGAAGAGGTTTCGAGAGAAAGAAGGCCCAGTGTCGGACAAACAACGGAGTGGAAGACCCTCAACCGCAGTGACAGATGCCAACAGGCAATGAGCGAAAGATATAAACACAGCTGATCGTCATGTCACCATCCACGAGCAACAATAAACAGTGCTCACTATGTGTAGACATTGAAGACGCTCAAGGAAGCTATCAGAAGGAAAAGACATGACATTCCACTTAATAGTGTTGTTTTACACCATGATAACGCACGTCCCCACACCTAAACTGAGACTTCACAGACTATTGCCAAAATGGGGTGGACGGTGATGCCCCAACCCCCATACAGTCCTGATTTGGCTCCCTCATACTTTTTCCTGTTTGCTCCTTTAAAAAACACCCTTCAACATCATCATTGTCAACCATTATCAATCCACTGCTGGACAAAGGTCTCCCCAAGTTTCCTCCACAACGGTCCGTCTTGTGCCAGTTTCAATGATGCGACAGACGTCAAACTGGCTGTGAGCTCATGGGTGAAATGACAGCCTCAGGAATTTTTCCAAAATGGATTTTACCAATGGGTTCAAAGATGGCAGAAATGTATAGAAAGTGACGGAGAATTTTTTGAATAGGCTAGCATTATTAACAATATGTCCAAGTACTATTTTATCATGGAAGACTGCAGGGTGCTGAACAAGTTCAACACAGGTAGTGACCATAGAATGGTAAGATGTAAGATGCACCTCAATGCTAAACTCGAGCATGGCAAGCTCATAAAACAGAGTGTATTGACATGCCCAACCTTAAAAAACATCATAATGCCTTCAAATTGAAACTGAGGAACAGATTCTCTGCTCTAGAAGGTCTAATGTCAGAAGAAGTGGACATCTCTGAAGTTAACAGAAAACTAACCAAGGCTCTATTGAAACAGAAAAAAAAAAAATAGCTGGTACTAACAACAAGTTGCATAGGAACAAATTATCAGGAAAACCCAAAATTCTGATGCAAAAGAAGAGAGATGAGGACAACTAAAGGATAATGTGACTTTCAAAGTGGAATATATAGAGCTATGCAAGACAGTATGAAAAAGTATCATGAAGACATAAGGAAATTCACCTGTGAACTAGTGAGGAAAGCAACTGAAAACAATCAAAGCCTAAAGAGAACAAAGGGACATCTGAGTAAGGGAATAAAACAGATTATGGCTATGAAAAAAGAAGATGGTTCTATAACAAGAACCATCTTCTTGAAACAAGAAACAGAGCCAAAATTTTGACAAGAGTGAAAGATTTCTACTCAAAACTATATGAAAGGGATTATATATACACTCCAGACATTACGAAAGGTACCAGTACCAGTTCTTTCAGTCCTCCCAGCAGAAGTTGCACATGCAATCAAGAACATGAAATGGGGAAAAGCTCCAAGAGAAGATGGAATTATCATAGACATCATACAAAAAGCAAGTGGCAAAATTGAAACAGCACTCGCCCAAGTTTTCACTCAGTTCCTTAATGAAGGGAAGATTCCTGATGATTGGAACAATGCTACAATGATCCTGCTACATAAAAAAGGAACATTGAAGGTCTTAGGAACTACATGCCTATCAGTTCCCTATCAGTGGTTTATAAAATCTTCACTAAAGTTCTTTCACACCGCTTGAAGGTGACACTGGACATGGCTCGACCGAGAGAACAAGCTGGATTCAGGAGTGGCTGCAGTATGCATGGCTTTTACCGATTATGAAAAGGCCCATTATGCATGGCTTTTGGCTTTTATCGATTATGAAAAGACCCATTATGCATGGCTTTTATCGATTATGAAAAGGCCTTTGATTCGGTGGAACCATTAGCAGTTACAATGGCTTTGAAATCCTGTGGTATTGAAGATGCATATATTAATATTATTAATAACATGTATGAAAACTCAAGTGCAAAGATTCGGCTATTTGAGAATACAGCACCTATAAAAATAGGGAAGGGAGTGAGACAAGGCCACATTATATCTCCCAAACTCTTTAATGCCACTTTGGAAAATGTCTTTCAATCACTGAACTGGGAAAACAAAAGGGATGAAGATTACCTAACTCACCTTCGTTCTGCTGATGACGTAGTCATTTTAGCAACTACCCCATCAGAGCTGCAGAGTATGATCCAGGAACTTGCTGACAAGAGTAAAGAAGTGGGATTAAAAATGAACTTTCAGAAGACAAAAGTGATGTACAATGCTTTTACAAGGAATGAAGATTTATCGATTGATGGGGAAAATCTGGAGATAACCAATTCCTATATTTATCTTGGACAGCAGATATCAAGTGGTCACATTGATGAGGAAATTAATTGGCATATGAAACTTGCCTGGAGAGCTTTTGGAAGAAGCAGTATAATTTTCAAGAGCAATATGCCATTATGTCTTAAAAGAAAAGTGTTTGATCAATGCTTCCTTCCCGTGCTTACGTATGGTGCAGAGACATGGACCTTAACTAAAAGAGACATACAAAGGCTGCAGACAATGCAAAGAAGTATGCAAAGGTGCATGCTTAGTGTAACCAGGAGAGATAAGAAGAGGAACTCAGGGATCAGAAAAATGACAAGAGTGGAAGACATCATGATCAGAAAAATGACAAGAGTGGAAGACATCATGATCAGAGTAAAATCCCTGAAATGGCAATGGGCTGGGCATATTGCCAGAAGGACAAACCATCGATGGACAGCCGAAATTTTAGATTGGATTCCAAGGGACTGGAAAAGACCTAGAAGACCACATGGGAGATGGGTGGATAAAATTCGAAAGTATGCAGGGGTGACATGGAGGAGACGGGCACAAGACAGACCGTTGTGGAGGAAACTTGGGCAGACCTTCGTCCAGCAGTGGATTGATAATGGTCGACGATGATGACTATTTTGCCACCAAGTTTCACATTTTTGCTGCTACAAATAAAAATCTTGTGAGGGTCGAAGCATTAATTTCAGGATGCCCTCTGTACTTTGTTCCTTATATTGTTTCTGAAATGTTTAAAAATATAGTATGGTATGTATTCGGGCCTGTATTTTTTTGCATAATGTGCCCAATTTTGAAATTTTTCTGGCCCTGTACTATACTACTTTTTAAAACATTTCAGAAACAAAGTACTTTTACTGCACTTCATAAATTGTCCCCAGCAATGTAATTTGAACTCACCTATATTTCACTACATTTCATTATCATGCAGTAAATGGAGACAGAGAGAGAGAGAGAGAACGAACCACATCATTGCAAGGTTTTCTGCTACAATGAAAATCCGTCTGTAACTTAACATCTCTGAAAAATGCCTGTGCGTTATCATCTACCATCTGCTCTATATCATCGTTAACCTCTTGTGGAAAATACATTTCAAAGACAAGCATTTTATCATGGCCCATAATTCTATTTTGTGATCTCCTCAGTTTAGTTCACAAAATCACCTTAAAATAATGGATCTATAACATTCAAAATTGGTGCAATGACATACAAGAATATGCACTACTTACAGAAAATAATACTGCTAGTTTATATTTGCATGTTGGAACACAAACTATTTAAAAATATCGCATACATTTTCACGTATAAATGAAAAACTTTGTTTCCTAAAGAAACCAGTTATATGCAGAAGTTTCAACTCACATATCCGGAAAAGAAAACAATCCAATACCTAATCAGTTACTACAGACGCATGATGGATCACTGGATTGCTCACTTACATTAGTGGTCGCATTGCCAATGAAAAAGAACATTAGTATGTATTTTTTTATTCTCATCGTGTGATAACTGTAAAGTTGGCGCGGATGAACGCATGTAAGATAGCAGTTTTTAACAGAAGTTATTTCTGCATATAGAAATCGCATTATTTACTAAATAGTGAACATTTCATGCTAAACAAAAGTGAAGCATAATGTCTAGATTCTATATGACTACAATCGGACAACTGGGTATAAGGAAAGACCCAATTTCCAACACACTAACCCCACATAATTGCCCTAGCCATATTAAGTTCCATATTTATTGGTTTAACTATTCCTTCATAAAACTACCTTCTTTTACTTTAAAAACAAGGAATAAACAGATCCATATAACGCAATTTAAAGTATAATAAGTTTACAGCTTCTTTGCACTTAGCTAAGATAAGTAAACATCAACCTGTTCCTGAATTATACTGTAATGGTCTTACACATCTCCGTCCCACAGTGACATAACTGGATGATAACTGTAGCTATTTCAAGAAAATCATTACTTATTTCAACGACGAATGCGTAAATTTTATAAGTAATTGAATCATTTTACAGCTATACTTATAATATACCTTTCAGATCTGTCCAGCAGTCACTTTATTTCTAAGGTGGTTTTGAATTCTGGTGACGATTATATAAATACGATATTACCACTCAGCCATTTCTAAAGCGAAATGACATATGTTGAAAGTCTTCACGGTATAAGGAACAGCAATAAAAAATAAAAACTTTCTTCGCGCAGTACTTTTATCAAACACACATGCCGGTTAAACTTCACAACTGTCAAGACGACTGAAGTGCGGCTCACTTTCGTTCGTGTAATCGTGTTCACGTGTGATCGATGTTATGCCTGCCAGTATGTCAAATGTAAATTATGGATTTCGTAAATGTATGCCCATGGAAATTCGGAATAATGTAGACTAAGGCGGTTAGAAATAACTTCAGAATAACAATGCACCAAAATAATTGAAAAATAAGTGTTTCTTTAATTTTCAGAACGGGCAGGCAAACAATATTGAAACATTTATACAGCAGGAAAAAAGGAGAATAAAAATGCTAAGAGATCTCATTCAAGCTTATTAGCTAATATAAACCATTAATGAACATCCCAGAGCCGCCCTGGTGGCGCAGTGGTCTAAGGCGTTGGCCTCTGATCATTCGTCCGTAAGGGTCCGGGTTCGAAACCCGGCAGGCATGGATGTTGTGTTTGTCTTACGGTACTGGCTCTCTCCCTTCCCTGGAACCAGTGACCCTAAATTAGGGACGGGCGACTGCTTATAGCCCATTGAGTTGCTCACGGTGGTCGTTAAACCTACAATAAAAAAAAAAAAAAAAAAAAAAAGAAACCCAGTAGGTAATTAATTTGGAGTTGATTATAATTTCTAGAATTCTTAGCGAACAAGGGAAAGAAAGTTTGCTCCCCTACAAAATTTGTTCTGTACTCTGATATATTATGAAAAAAAAAAAAAAAAAAAAAAGATAGCCGCCCCGCCCCGGTGGCGCAGTGGTCTAAGCGATGGCCTCTGATCATTCGTACGAACGGGGTCCGGGTTCGAATCCCGGTGAGGCATGGATGTTGTGTTTGTCTTACGGCACTGACTCTCTCCTTTCCCTGGAACCAGTGACCCTAAATTAGGGACGGGCGACTGCTTATAGCCCATTGAGTTGCTCACGGCGGTCGTTAAACCTTCAATCAAAAAAAAAAAAAAAAAAAAAAAAAAAAGATATGTGATCTTGATCAAATAAATAAAGATTAGAATATCTGAATTCAGTCTGTATATTTATTTGATGTGGTCCCCAATTTGTTGCAGTTCAGATTAGATCATATGTAGAGGATTTTAGGAGGAGTGTCTGCCCCCAGGTCTTAAACAACTCTTAGAAATAGGAAGCTAGGAGATTTGGGCTAGAGTGCCCGATAGGAAAGTGACACGGAAGCGAGGTAGAAAGGGGGAGGAAGACGCCCTTATTTATTACCGGGGGCCAGTACCCGGTGTGCGACGGCTTAACTTGCCCATTCGACACACGGCGGGTATTTAGTGGTTCGAACATGCCCAGGATCGATCCTGAGGTTATCTCCTAGGCAGTCGTGAACGCTGACCATTAGGCTACCCGCGGCTCTTGTTGTAGTTTAATTTTTTCGTATAACGTTTTATAGAGCCTTTGCACCGATGTCATTTTTGACGTCACGGTTACTTCCGGGTGGTTACGAGAAAGTTCGGCTGCTAAGGTTCCCATGGGATTAACACGGGGAAGCGATTTCTGGTCCCTCTGTCACTCTATTTTTTGAAGTTTTAAAAATGTTTAAAGTTGTTGGGCGTATGGGTGTTTCTCAAAGTACGAGTAAGGTAGTGGAATTTCCTTTTATCGCTTTCCAACGGCAGAAAAGCGCCTTAATATGTGGAAAATAGCCGTAAAACAGAAGTCATTGTTTCCCAGGCCGTATGACATGGAGGAGACTGGCACAAGACAGACCGTTGTGGAGGAAACTTGGGGAGACCTTCGTCCAGCAGTGGATTGATAATGGTTGACAATGATGATGATGATGATGACATGATCTGCAGTACACACTTCATTCAGTGGCGTATATTCGAGGCTAGCTTTAAGCAAGCTGCGAAGCCCAGAGAATGCACAAATAAAATTGAATTAAATACACACAAATAAAAGTCAATTATCAACGGTATTAAAATATGTCGATGCTTTCGCTGCGAAAAAAAACGCGTGCGGATTCGCTTCTTTGACTCAGTCTGGCGAACGAAAACCAACGGCGTAACGCAAGCAGTTCTGATCAGAAAACCTTGCGTACGATCGCCTGCTGGCGTTTCCATGACAACATGAATTAGCTGGTAGAGGGGAATGGGGCCAATGCCTTGGGAAACGGTTCGCTCAGAATAGCGAAGGCTTAGACTATCATCTCAGGCATTCGCATACTTTTGGCCATAAGAGTGTTTCGCGAGAGTTGTTTCAGTTTTTGTGAAGTATCAATGATTAAAATCAGATCCATTATATCTTAAATTCGTGGTTTTGTTGGATTCGAACTGTTTTGATAAATTTTGTGAAAGCTTCCCTGAACATTCACTGTCTCGCTTTGGTCAGAACTTAAAGAACTCTATGCTTCAAATTTTGATATAGCTCGACTAAAAAATGAACTGAAGGTGTTTTATTCCCTTGATGAATACAAAAACAAATCAGTAAGAGACATTATGTGTTACATAAAGTTGAATAAATTGGACATACTTTTTAGTGAGGTGTACAAATTAGCAGACCTCATATTAAGCTTTCCATCAACAACTGCCGAAAGAAGTTTGAAGTTTTTCTGCATTAAAAAGAATCAAGATATATTTTAGAGCCACACAAGGACATGCACATTCGATAAACTTGGCTGTTTTGTCAGTAGAGAGAAACGTTCTTTTTAAATATTTTTTTTTTTGATTGGAGGTTTAACGACCACCGTGAGCAACTCAATGGGCTATAAGCAGTCGCCCGTCCCTAATTTAGCGTCACTGGTTCCAGGGAAGGGAGAGAGCCAGTACCGTAAGACAAACACAACATCCATGCCTCACCGGGATTCGAACCCGGACCCCTTACGGACGAAATCAGATGCCAGTGCCTTAGACCACTGCGCCACCGGGGCGGCCTTTTTAAATATGAAAAATTACTCGGAAGAAACATTTTATGAAAACGTAACACCAACGGCAGAAAAACGCCTTTCACACAAAAGGAAAGAAGAAGAGTTCACACAAAAGGAAAGAAGAATGGAGTTCATGCACAATAATAAAGTATTCAGAAGAACAATGGAGTTCATGTACAAATAAGTGTTCAAATCCTAATCCTCATTATTATTCGGTATCATGTTAGCAATGGCATGTACCACGGTGTATGATAGTCAGGTGGTACTAATCTGGAAACAATTATCGCCCGTTAATGTCCCTTGTCACCAGACGGCGCGACAAACGTGTGGGCCGATGACTCACCCAAGGTATGGCCCAAACACCTCCTGCCCTCCGACATCTGACGTCACTACAGGAAGACCGAGGATTGTCTACTGAAAGGTAATACCCCACGCATGGAAATTGAAGCTATTCTCTCTGCCCTTAAATTAGTGGCAAAGAGGTCATACTTCAAGTTTGACAATAAAATATACCAACAGCTTGAAGGAGCCCCCATGGGTTCCCCACTCTCCCCGGTACTGGCTGAGATCCTGTTGCAACATCTTGAAAACCAGGTATTGGTGAATTCTGTTGTTAAGCCTCTGTTTATGATACGATATGCTGATGATGTGCTGGTTTTTTGGCCACATACGCTTGTCCTTCTGGATCAATTCACAGCCTGTTTGTCTTCTCAGTACCCAACAACTAATTATACAAAAGAACTGGAACACTCGGGGAATCTACCTTACCTAGACTTCCTCTTAACTAGGGACCCGCAAACGCAGAAAATTAAGTTTTCTGTGTATAGAAAACCTACATTCAATACATGTATTATACCCTTTTCGTCTGCCCACCCAACGCAATACAAAACTGCGGCTGTGCGTTTCCTAATTAGACGTGCTCATACACATTTTTTTTTTTTTTTTTTTTTTTTTTTTTTTTTTTTTGATTGGAGGTTTAACGACCACCGTGAGCAACTCAATGGGCTATAAGCAGTCGCCCGTCCCTAATTTAGGGCCACTGGTTCCAGGGAAGGGAGAGAGCCAGTTCCGTAAGACAAACACAACATCCATGCCTGACCGGGATTCGAACCCGGACCCCTTACGGACGAATGATCAGAGGCCAACGCCTTAGACCACTGCGCCACCGGGGCGGCTCATACACATTCATCGTCCTGTAGAGCAAGAAAACAGGAACTCTCAACTGTATTATCCATTGCTCGTACATTTGGATATTCAGAACAAATTTTTCAAGAACTACTAAAGAGAGATGGACGACTGAAATTCACAACGTTATCCATGGTGACACGACAGAATAGATTTGTAGGTAGTCTAGAGTGCAACCCTAACACCATACCTATTCTCAAAAAAGCTTGCAAGAGACACCAATTAAAGTTTGGAATTAATAAGAGAAATATCTTTTCTCTGATCAGAAGTGACCGAGATAGGACCTCCACCCTGCAACAACATAGTGTTTACAGCCTCCCCTAATCCACTCTGACCCTGACATGGCTCCAAAAAAATATATTGGCTCTACACTTAGGACCTTGGCTGTCAGACTGAGCAATTCAGATACGCCCTCAGATCAGGAACAAAAAGCTCTGCACTCACTACTGCTGTAAATCATGAGGGATATTCCCCAGATTGGAATGGTGCAAAGATATTGAATTCCAACGTCGGCAGGTCTACTATATTCATGTCCGAGTTTGTTCATCTTATAATACAGTGACTTTTGTTGTAATGAGGATCTGCCGACCTATAGCAAGCAATTGAGCGTTTCTTGAATAAATGAACTTTATGCTTTTCTAATTTGGCACAGACTATGTCTGAATGAAATCCTTCAAAATAAAGCCCAAGACCTTATATTCGAAGTTGGTTAATTTAATAAAAAAAAAAATTTAGTGGTCTCCACCTGACATTCTCATACATTAAAGTAAATACATGCCTGATTTCTTTTTTTTTTTTTTTTTTTTTGATTGGAGGTTTAACGACCACCGTGAGCAACTCAATGGGCTATAAGCAGTCGCCCGTCCCTAATTTAGGGTCACTGGCTCCAGGGAAGGGAGAGAGCCAGTGCCGTAAGACAAACACAACATCCATGCCTGACCGGGATTCGAACCCGGACCCCTTACGGACGAATGATCAGAGGCCAACGCCTTAGACCACTGCGCCACATGCCTGATTTCACCCAAATCATATGAACACACGGTTTAGTCATAAAATCACTAAATATAAAACATGCTAACTGGAATCCTTCCCCTCCCCCTTTTTTTTTTGTTGATAAAAGTATGGTTTGTACGCGTCCTGAAAATGTCCTAAAATTCTGTTACATGTCCGGGAATTTCATCCATTCCAGCCTTTTTGTCCTTGCTTGATGTTTTATAGTTGAAGATTTTTCTACTGACATAACTTATGTCTGACAAATTTTCCTCCCCACCCTGTGTTAAACGTCTGTGTGTGTGTGTGTGGAGGGGGGGTCTTGTCTGTTAGGAGGACTGAAGCTGCGTTATATTAGCATCTTTTGGCGTCGTACTTATGTCATCACTTTGTCTGTCCGACCTGGGAAGACCATATCTCTGCAATTATTAGTTCGATTTGTAAAATTCTTTTTGTATTGCGAAGCTTAAAATGTGAGAATGATGATCTATTTGTTCCGGGTTATTTTTCTGGTGCACAACTTCGCAACTAGGGGGCACAAATGAAGATCATATCGAATTTAAAATGCATTTTATTTCATACATTTGCTTCTAAATATCCAATCGCAAAAAAATATTTTTCATTTTGATGGCATTTATATCGAAGACTATTTTAGTTACAGTCCCGTTTTCAAATAATACACAAATTTTCCAATAGGTGGCGACACAGTAAATCGTGACTTTCCCAACATCTCCGTTTCTAATAGTCCGATTTGAAAAATTCTTTTTGCGTTAGATACAGCTTTTGAGGAGAAATGTTTTGCTAGTAATTTCCTATTTTGGGGAAGAAATGGTTTGGCCGCCAGGGGCGTAAGTGTTTATTTTTGCTTTTGATGTATCTGCAATAAAATCTGAGCCCGAAACTTGATTGAAAAAATTCCTCCGTGGACCGATACCGGCCAGCTCCAAAACCTTTTTGAGAATACCTCCTGCTTAAACAGTGCATAATTTTCCACCAGGGGCATATACGTATGTCTTATTTTTGTCTATATCTGTTTCTAGGAGTAAAATTTGAAAAATTCTTTCTTTGTTGGAGAACATTTTCGGTGCGAAATGTTTCTCATATAATTTCAAATATTTCTTAACGCACAAGTGCGCCACTAGAGGGAGTAAGTTTCAGTTTACAGTAATGTCTACGGGACTAGTGGCGTAGGAACGCTTTTGATTCAGGGGGTACAAGCTCATGAACCTTACATCTCAAGGATTAAGCCATCTATGGATGAACCCCTCCGAATTTTTTTTGGGGGGGTAGTATATTAGAGTTTTTATAAAATACGTATACTGATCAAGAATTCATCCGAATTAACATTGTTATAATCATATTATTGTTAATTATTACCATTATTATTTTTATTGCTGACAAACAGTTCACATTATTAATTTCTTATCAGAAAATGAATGGAGAAGTTTTTTTTTTGTGTGTTCTCTCTTTTAAATTTTTGTACTTTTTTTCCATTAAAATATTGAGCAGGGACAAGTCAAAATCAGGATGAATTTCTGTCAGCAGGGTTTAGAAAGGAGGGATTTCTCAGCAAATGTTATATAACTCTTTACAAGAACGAATTAAATTTCTTATCATTTTTGTTTACGTTAATAAAGTAAAACCGCAGTAAGATAAATAATGCTCTACTCGCGAAGATATACCATTGGAGCATTATGAAGTCTATATTAGAAACTTTGAACGATGCATAGGCTGACAATTGATGTAAAAAGCACATTGGTCTGGTGCAAAGCTAAATGATGGTGGAGATATCGAGAAAATGGAGTTCTATGAGTGGTATGTGAAATCCGTAATGCACTTGTTGTATTGGTACAGATCTTAAGACAGAAAACAATTTCAGTGCCGGGGCTGTGGGCGCTGAAATGTCCACTTGGGAATAATTTTTTTTTTAAAGTGCAGAAAGGACGACCTGATTAAGATGCATGGAATTTTAAGAGAAAAGAAACACTGATCATAAGTATGTTTATCAATCCCTAGCCCTACCATATGCTGTTTGAAGTTTATAACAAAAACCTCGCGCTCGTCGTTTCCCCGCAGAACTAATTTGCTGGAGTTTTCCAGATGGTTGGCCAGTTTTTTGTGGATGAAAAGACTCCCACTACAAGCTTCGGATAAAAAAAAAATGACCCGTGATATTTCTTTGAAAAAAAAATAGAATAAAGAAAAAAGCAGCATATAAATTTTTCAGTTCACATTTTTCAGTTGCCACTGGTGGAAGTAGGTGATGTTTTATAAGTAGCTGATTTTTTTGTGGGTTATTTTGACCTATACGGAAATTTGCTAATGAATGCTTTACATAAAAAGTTGCGATAGAATTAGATTGCTTTCCAATATCAGAAACTTAAATCTAGTTGTTTCTTAATATTTTCTGAGCAAGCTAATCCCTTTTCATCTTCTATAATTAGTTTTCTATTCATGCACAGCTAAATTGCCTTGATCACTTATGAATGTAGTTGTACACAGCCCTTGGATTTAAGGTTTTCCCGTTATTCTCTTTCATTTCATGTTGAAAATTTTTGTGCATGCTTTGTTTGCTGACGAGTACAAATTAAAAATTTAGCTACAGCATAAATATCATGTTGAAATTTTCTTCCCTAAATAAAATGTAACACAATTACTTGCTCCTATGATTATGTGTTAAGAAATAACAGCCCCTTCGGCAGGGGCGGCTCCTGCTATGGGACTATGGGGCTGCAGCCCCCACCCAAAGCAGTTTTTTTTTCATGCCGTACCAAGAGAGAAAAGTTTTGTGAACACCGCTGTAAGTTTTCCCAGCATAATGCCACGACTGCAGTTTTCTGAACTCAACTGGAAGTTTTTCCCTGCATAACACCAGGGGAAGCGGGAAGAACGTTACTGATTGCGCTTCTCGCAGCCCTGTCGGCTATTGAAACCAACTCATGTGGGAAACTCTGCCTATTCCCACATCAGTTCGTTTCCTTTTAATAAAACTTCCCTGGGGACTGCATTCATGGCAGCTCTCGCTAGCAGGGTTGCTCGCGAATGCAGTCTCTCGTTGGGGGTGGGAATGCATCGCTGGGCCTGTGTGCTTTGTTGATTAATACGGTTCTTGTGCTTCCGAATAAGACATAAAATAGGTGAATGAATTAAAAATAACGACGAATGTTGAAATAAAGTATTAAATAAAGTAAGTTTGAATGTATTACTCAACCTGGGTTTTTTTCTTCCAATTTTTGGTTTGTTCCTGCTTTTATTCAACGTAATAATTCTAACAACATTGTTCCTCCCATCTAATAACAAATACTCAGTTGCCGGGACTTTTGCAAAAAAATTTTACTTATATTTTCTCTTCTGGTCAAAATGGACATGTGAACAAGTTGCGATTCAAAATAGAGTTCAGTATTGGATAAATTGAAAAAAAAAAAAAAAAGAGCGATACTAATTTCTGCAGCGAAAAAATTGCACAAAATTGATTTCTTCACTTACCAAGCACAGCAAAATTTTCGCTTTTAAACTCACGTTAATTTTTATTCACCAAAAAACATTGAAGTCACTCCACTGGATACATTTTATTTTTCTGCCGCATCCCCCCTCCCTCCCAAAAATCAGCTGCGCATTTCAATTGAGGTAGTGTACTTAATTACTTTGAAAAGAACATTTAATCAGATATCATTGTTTAGAAAATTTACGAAGTTGGTAAATTTTGGAAAACAAATTTTTCTACACTAAACTGCTATCATGATGGCTTCAGAATTAAAACTGGACTGAATATGTTTGCAATTCGTTTTTATTAAAGATAATGCCGGTGTGTGAGTATCGCAATAACAACTCATCGCGGAATTCTGGCAGACTCTGCAAAATTCCACAAAATGTTTTTCATCACCGTCCAAGTTGCAGTGGTCGGTATCAAGTCGAAGTTTCAAAGGGAGAAGAAAAAAGAAGAAAAAATATCTATTGTCATATTTCTAGGGGTCACAACAATGAGATACTTGAGAACGCGTACATGACCTTGAGTGTTTCTCTGCTACCACCGGCACACGCATTAATTTTTTCTAATTTTTTACCCTTATATATATATATATATCATCATCATCATTGTCAACCATTATCAATCCACTGCTGGACGAAGGTCTCCCCAAGTTTCCTCCACAACGGTCTGTCTTGTGCCAGTCTCCTCCATGTCACTCCCGCATACCTTCGAATTTCATCCACCCATCTTCCATGTGGTCTTCTTCTGGGTCTTTTCCTGTCCCTTGGAATCCAATCTAAAATTTCGGCTGTCCATCGATGGTCTGTTCTTCTGGCAGTATGTCCAGCCCATTGCCATTTCAGGGATTTAACTCTGATCATGATGTCTTCCACTCTTGTCATTTTTCGGATCCACGTGTTCCTCTTATTATCTCTCCTGGTTACACCAAGCATGCACCTCTCCATGCTTTTTTGAGTTGTCTGCAGCCTTTGTATATATATATATATATATATATATCATCATCATCATCATCATTGTCAACCATTATCAATCTACTGCTGGACGAAGGTCTCCCCAAGTTTCCTCCACAACGGTTTGTCTTGTGCCAGTCTCCTCCATGTCACCCCTGCATACTTTCGAATTCCATCCACCCATCTCCCATGTGGCCTTCTTCTGGGTCTTTTCCTGTCTCTTGGAATCCAATCTAAAATTTCGGCTGTCCATCGATGATCTGCCCTTCTGGCAGTATGTCCAGCCCATTGCCATTTCAGGGATTTAACTCTGATCATGATGTCTTCCACTCTTGTCATTTTTCGGATCCACGAGTTCCTCTTCTTATCTCTCCTGGTTACACCAAGCATGTACCTCTCCATGCTTCTTTGAGTTGTCTGCAGCCTTTGTATGTCTCTTTTAGTTAAGGTCCACGTCTCTGCACCATACGTAAGCACTGGAAGGATGCATTGATCAAACACTTTTCTTTTAAGACTTAATGGCATATTGCTCTTGAAAATAATGCTGTTTCTTCCAAAAGCTCTCCAGGCAAGTTTTGTACGCCGATTAATTTCTTCATCAATGTGACCCTCACTTGATATCTGCTGTCCAAGATAAACGTATGTGTCTGTTATCTCCAGCTTTTCTCCATCAATCGATAAATCTTCATTTCTTGTAAAAGCATTGAACATCACTTTTGTCTTCTGAAAGTTCATTTTTAATCCCACTTCTTTACTCTTGTCAGCAAGTTCCTGGATCATACTCTGCAGCTCTGATGGGGTAGTTGCAAAAATGACTACGTCATCAGCAAAACGAAGGTGGGTTAGATAATCTCCATTAATCTTTATCCCCTTGTTTTCCCAGCTCAGCGACTGAAAAACACCCTCTAATGTGGCATTAAAGAGCTTCGGAGATATGGTGTCACCTTGTCTCACTCCCTTTCCAATTTTTACGTGTGTTGTATTTTCAAACAGCCTAATCTTTGCACTTGCATTTTCATAGATGTTATTAATAATATTAATGTATGCATCTTCAATACCGCAGGTTTTCAGAGCCATTGTAACTGCTGATGGTTTCACCGATCAAAGGCTTTTTCATAATCGATAAAAGCCATGCACAATGGAAGTTCATATTCCCTCGCTCTTTCAATTAGTTCTCTCAGCACGTGGATATGATCTATTGTGCTGTAGCCACTCCTGAATCCAGCTTGTTCTCTCGGTTGAGCCATGTCCAGTGTTACCTTCAAGCGGTGTGAAAGAACTTTAGTGAAGATTTTATAAACTACTGATAGGAGGCTGATAGGTCTGTAGTTTCCGAGATCCTCAATGTCACCTTTCTTATGTAGCAGGATCATTGTAGCGGTGTTCCAATCCTCAGGAATATTTCCTTCATTAAGGCATCGAGTGAAAATTTGGGCGAGTACTGTTTCGATTTCTCCACTTGCTTCTTGTATGATGTCTACAGTAATTCCATCTTCTCCTGGAGCTTTTCCTCGCTTCATGTTCTTGATTGCATGTGCAACTTCTGCTGGAAGGACTGGAGGAACTCTGGTACTGGTATCTTTCATGATGTCTGGAGTGCATGTATCATCCCTTTCATATAATTTGGAGAAGAAATCTTTCACTCTTGTCAAAATTTCGCCTCTATTTCTTGTTACAGAACCATCTTCTTTTCTCAGTGCCATAATCTGTTTTCTTCCTTTACTGAGATGTCCCTTTGCTATCTTTAGGCTTTGGTTGTTTTCAATTGCTTTCCTCACTAGTTCACAGTTGAATTTCCTTACGTCTTCAGTGATACTTTTTCTTACTGTCTTGCATAGCTCTATATATTCCACTTTGGAAGTCACATCTTCTTTAGTTGTCCTCATCTCTTTTCTTTTTTGCATCAACATTTTGGTTTTTCCTGATAATTTGTTCACATGCAACTTGTTCTTAGACCCAGCTAATTTTGTTGCTGTTTCCATAAGAGCTTTGGTTACTTTTCTGTTAACTTCAGAGATGTCCACTTCTTCCGATGTTAGGCCTTCTAAAGCAGAGAACCTGTTCTTCAGTTCTAACTTGAAGGTATTATGGTGTTTTTTAAGGTTGGTTATGTCAATAGATTTTGTTTGTCTTATGAGCTTGTCACGTTCAAGTTTAGTGTTGAGGTGCATCTTACATCTCACCAATCTATGGTCACTACCTGTGTTGAACTTGTTTAGCACACTGCAGTCTTCTATGACGAATTTTTTGTTACACATAATAAAATCAATTTCACTTGTCGTCCCATTTCGATGTCTCCATGTCCATTTCCTGTGTGGCTTTTTCTTGAAGAAGGAGTTCAAGATGAAAAACCCTTCTGCCTCAGCAAACTCAACGAGAGTATTTCCACGCTGGTTTCTGTTGCCATGACCGAATTTACCTACTGAAGTTTCCTTCTGTTGCCGTTGCCCTATTTTTGCATTGAAATCTCCCATAATTATTTTCAAGTGCTGCTTACCTTTATTATTTAGATGACAAATTTCCTCATAAAATTCTTCAATTTCTTCTTCAGGATGACTTGTGATGGGTGCATAAGTTTGAATAATCTGAGCCTGGTATCTTTTCGAGATTTGGATAACAAGTCGTGCAGCTCTGTCAGAGGAACTTTCAACTTCTACAACTTTATCCTTCAGTTTCTTGTTTATTATAAATCCAACACCACTAGTTCTGCCAGTATCTGTCCCACGATAGTTGAAGAGATGTCCACTTTTCAGTTCGATGAGATCTTCTCCTTTTCTCCTTACCTCACTTAGCCCCACGATGTCCCACTTGATCCTTTGTAGTTCCTCTTCCAATTCAAGAAGCCTTGAATCAGAAGATAGGGAGCGTCCATTGTAAGTAGCCAAGGTCAGCATCAGATGGCAGCCTAGTCCGGTCCTCCGGGGATTCTTAGCACCCTCTGCCTTCATGTCGCACTGGCCGCTGCCTTGGCCCTGGTACATTCCAGCTGCCGGAGACTGAGGGCCAAGATTTAAGTTGTGGAATCATTTTGGAGGTGTTTGGCCATAACTCACCACGCTGGCCAAGCGGGTTGGTGAGTGTGGGATAGCATTTCCTCTGATCCCGATGGTATAGTTATACGGCTATGGGCGGTCGTCAGAGCCCCTTTAGTGGGAACAGGATGCACCACGAGAAGGCGGGGTTGACATTTGTCAAGGAGAGGCTGTGATGTTACGCATCACCTGACCTTATATATATATATATATATATATATATATATATATATATATATATACGTACAGTATATGCATGTATATATTGTAACGTATACTCTATATTCACTTTCCTTTTGATTTTACTATCTCTGGTTATTTTATTTTACTATGTAAATTATCTTCCTACTGAACGGAATATTATTTCACCCGCTGAATGAGATCTGGCAATGAGTGTAAGTCATGACGTGGTGGTAGCTCGTATATAGGCGCGTTCATCGAGAAGTGTGGTTGTGTGTTGTTGCGTTGTAGTTGTGTTGTTGTGTTGGAGTTGAGGGTGGTTGGTGTTGTGTTGCGTTGCGTTGCAGTGTGTTGTTATGTAGTAGTGATATATGAGTGCCTTAGTTGACCAGGAGTCATCATAATAAACAAGTTGTTCTGTAAGTTCAGTCTTTTTCAATTCTTAGTTTTGTCAGACCTCTGTCTGGCTGTTAGGTTTATGACTTTGATTACTTAATATAAATAACCAGCGTTGAGACTTTGTTTAAGTTCATAATTAACGAGTAACAACACCCTTTTGGGAATTCATTATTTTGAAGCGTAGAGCATTATTCATTCATAATAATTAGCTTAGCAAAAAGATAAACAAAGCTAATTCATTATAATTGGCGCCCGAACTTTGCTCGAACACGAGATCCTGACTATTATTACCCATGGCTTCCTTACCTGAGACAACTGCAAATTTCCACCATCCGGCAAGTCTCGAGGGTAATGGTGTTTTTTTGGACAATTTGTACGAAGCCTGTGGCTCTGACTTGGATATGAATAATCTACACATACCCACGCATTCTTCACCATTTCGGAATGCACCAGCTTCTTATCACTCTGAGTCGCGGGTCGTAGCTGAGGGAATTCAATCCTCTCAGCGAAGCAGAATGCTTGCCCATTTCGTGCCGCATGCAGGAACAATTTATTTCAATGGTTTGGAGGGGTCTTTAAAGTTCCTCGAAGATCTGGAAGACCATTTTGATTTATATAATATTCCGGAAGACTGCAAGGTCCAAATTGCCGGAACTTGCTTGAGGGATACCGCCAAGACCTGGTATCGGCAGTGGCGAGGGTCGAACCCGGATTCTCATTATGAGAATTTCCGTGCAGAATTCTTGGAGGTCTTTCCTTTCGGCCTCAGTCGAGCTAGCCTTGCTCAACAGCTGTTTTCACGTCAACAAGGTCCCAATGATAGCCCTGTTGCATTTGCGTTGGAAACTACACGCCTATATAATCTATGGGATCCACATGCCAGTCATGTTGACATGTTGGATACCCTCGTACAGCAGCTCGACCCATTCTTACAAGATTTTCTTGAGGTTCGACACCCTACCACTATTCATGAATGCCTTCGCCTCATACGCACGTATGAAGAGCGACATGGCAAACATGCTTCAACTCACCATGCTCGGGCACCCCGCGAGGCTTATTCCGAAAACCCTCAGCGGCATAATAGACAAAACTTTCAGCGCGAGCATACACACGTGCCCACCCAAGCTTCATACGTTCCACCACACAGAAGAGTGGCGAACCAGCAACGAGTTTCGGAGCAAGCTACGGGGTATCGTCATAATGCACAGTATGCTCGACCCCGTTCCACTCAGCAGCATTCGGAACGTTATCATGCTCAGGGCAATAATAATTTTTCTGCCCGTGCTGAGGGCAGACGTAACGAAAATGAAAATCTCAACAGACACGCGG
Source organism: Macrothele yani (assembly GCA_039090855.1). Lineage (NCBI taxonomy): Eukaryota > Metazoa > Arthropoda > Arachnida > Araneae > Macrothelidae > Macrothele > Macrothele yani. The sequence goes on along the minus strand of CM077001.1, from coordinate 34,315,723 downwards.
AGTTCCCGACGCAGGGTGCACGCAATTTTCCTTATCGTGAAAATTTTCCCGATACCCGGCAGGGTCGAGGTTTCCGACCACATGATAACACCACCAGAATTCCCTTTAAACTTCCACAGGAAGTAGACGAAGGGTCGGTCCTGCTTCCTGATACCAAACATCCTGACCCTAAAACAGTATTAGTGACTGTTCAAACTCCTCAGTTGCCTGATGTATTCTTGACACTTGAAGACATTATTGTCGAGACAAAGTTCGACACTGGGTCTGAGATATCAGCCCTAAATACAAAGTTTTGCAATGATGTTTTTTCTGCAATACATGTTCAGCCTGCAACGCAGTATTTGCGAGGTGCAAATAACGAAATCTTCAGTATTTCAGGAACTGTCACATTATCTTTAGGGCTGGGAAAAGCTCGATTTACGCATTCTTTCCTGCTTATAGACGAGCTACCCGTGAAATGTCTCATGGGTATGGACTTTATTAACAAGTTTCAAATAACTTTGAATTTTGTACAACATGTGATTTCCTTTCCGGAACCTGTCGAAATGATTCCGACGGTTCCTGTAGATATTACGAGTTTATTGTTGAGTGACCAATTGAATGAGGGGCAACGAGACCAGCTTTCTCTCCTTTTACAGGAAAGCCCTGGTTTATTTTCGGATCAACCTGGTTTCACACAGGTGGTTTATCATGTTATTGACACTGATGGTTCGAAACCCATTGCGACGAAACCTTACCCTTGTGCTCCACATAAAAAACAGGAAATGCAACGTCAAATTGCGGAAATGATTAAGCAAGGCATAATCAGGGAATCAACAAGCGCCTGGGCGGCTCCTGCCTTCTTGGTTCCAAAGAAACAACCAAATGAATTTCGTTTCGTGACAGATTTTCGCAAACTCAACCAAGTCACAAAAACAATCAATTATCCCCTACCTGTCATGTCACATATTCTAAATGACTTGTCGTCAACCAAATGGATGTCAACTTTGGATTTGGCAAGTGGATATTGGCAGGTGGCAGTACATCCGGACTCGGTCGATAAAACAGGCTTTGTGACTCCTTTTGGGGCCTATGAATATTTACGTATGCCTTTTGGTTTAGCTTCTGCACCTGCTACTTTCCAAAAGCTTATGGACACGGTTCTCAGACCTGTCCTGGGTCCACATGTGCATGTCTATTTGGATGATATTATTATCACATCAGAGACTTTTGACGAGCACCTTTCTCTGCTCAAACAGGTGTTCCAACTTATATACAATGCTGGCTTGACGTTAAAACCTAGTAGATGCCAGATAGCGAGGGACGAGATTGTATATCTGGGGTTGAAAATTACTCCCCACGGCTTATTCACTGATAATGAAAAAATTAGGCCTATTGCTGACTTTCCTCGGCCTAAAACAGCAAAAGAACTATCCCGCTTTCTGGGAATGACCGGATGGTATCAGCAGTTCGTCCCCGCTTATGCTACAATATGTGAGCCATTGTATGCTTTAAAGCGTAAATACAAGAAGTTTATTTGGACACCTGAAGCTAACGCTGCATTCAAAACACTGAAGTCTGCATTGACTCAGCCTCCGGTGTTGGCTTTCCCGGATCATTCTAAAGAATTTGATATTTATACTGATGCATCCGGAGTTGGTCTTGGTTGCGTTTTGTCACAAGCTGGGCATCCAATAGCTTTTGTGTCTCGTACTTTAGCCAAAGCTGAACGCAATTATTCAGCTACGGAACGTGAATGTCTTGCTGTTGTGTATGCACTGAATAAATTTCAATGTTATCTTAACGAATTGACAGTTAACATAATTACGGATCATTCTGCCCTTCAGTATTTTAATTCTGCTAAACACCTATCTCAAAGACTTATGAAGTGGGCTCTGAAGTTACAAGAGAGCAATATCAAAATTTCGTATCAGCCAGGTCATAAGAATCAATTACCGGACGCATTATCTCGCGTTCCGATTAGTGGGGTCCCCACCGAAACTACTCCTGGATGTCAGCCTTTACTTCTGATAGCTGATATCACATCCAGAGAGCAGATAATGGCAGAATTAATAAATGATCCAGATTTTGGGGATATTTACAATTTTTTGCTTGCGGGTTCGCCCCTACCAAGTGATCCTTCTCTGGCTGGAAGGTCACAACATTTTGAAGTAATAGAGGGTCTTCTTTATTATACAAAGTCTCGGACTACTAGGGCAGAGTTTCGCCCATGTATTCCGCGAACCCTTAGAATGGCTCTTTTAAATGAATTTCATGACAAACCTCTTGCAAGCCATTTAGGTATTCGCAAGACCCGTTGTAAATTGCGGGATGTTGCCTATTGGCCTGGCATGTACCAAAGTGTGCTCGCATACGTTCAATCATGTCACTTGTGTCAGATTAATAATTACCGTAATGTAAGACCGGCCGGTCACTTGAAATCTAGTTCAAGTTCTCATGTATTTGATATTATTTCCATAGATTTATTGGGACCTTATCCATTATCTGTTAAAAATAAAGCTCGTTATGTTTTAGTACTAACTGATAATTTTTCTAAATGGGTTGAAGTTTTTCCCATTAAAGCCGCTACGGCTGAGATTATTTGTAATGTCTTAGTTAATGAAGTATTTTCTAGATATGGTGCACCTAATAAAGTAGTTTCGGATAATGGTCCTCAATTTATTTCTGACATTTTTGAAAGAATGTGTGCGAGACTACACATTAAACACAAATTCATTTCCCCATATCATCCCCAGAGTAATCCTGCAGAACGCGTTAACCGAACGCTAGTGAAAATGATTGCGACTTTCGTAATGGACCACCATGAAAGATGGGATGACCATTTAGAACTTTTGCGTTCGCCCTCCGCTCGTCTGTCCACGAGTCTACTAAAATTACTCCTGCAGAACTTTTTCTGGGTCGCAAAATTAAAACCCCTTTTGAAAATTTAACGGGGATTATCGACGAACTAAATCAGCGACCAACTCCGCAATCAGTACACATTATGGCAGAAAAAGCTCGTGTTGCAATGCTAGGAGCCCAAGCGGCTCAAGCACGATATTATAATTCTAGGCGTAGGGAACCAGATCTTGTCGTTGGAGATCTCACTCTCGTGGAAACGCACTTCCAGTCTTCTGTTTCGCATACTTTAGTGAAGAAATTTGCACCCAGCTACGAAGGTCCATATCGGGTGGCAAATGTCTTTGAAAATAATATTGTTCTGGAGAAACCGAACAACAATTTTCAATATGTACATGTTGATCAATGTCGCAAGTATCACGAACGGGATATCGAGTTCATTATCAATCCTACTCAACCTTCTGTTCCACAGACTCAAGAATCTATATCGCATGTTCAACCGCCAGAAATTGTGGACGACCCACCGAACATTTTTGACGAATCACCAGTGATTTTTCCTTCACCCTCCCCTCCAGACGAGTTTCTACAACCGCAACCTGATTCTCCCGTGAGACCAAGGCTCGAATCGAGTTCGTCGAATACTAGTATCGTTCCTTTCCCTCCAACCATTGCCAAGACTATTGTTGCGCCGTTTCCGGCTACCTCTGCACCAACGCGGGATACTTCTTCTTTGAATACCTCATCGGAAAGTATTCCTATTGGCAAATCCAAACATCGCCCTACACGACCGCTGCATTACAGCAGCGACTCAGAGGCGTCGGACATTTCGGATTTGTCAGTTATGAATCCAACATTTAATATTCCACACCGTCCAGCACCACCAAAAGCTGGGCGCAAACGTCACTTGTCTCCCCAATCTGCTTCGCCGCAACAGCGACGAAGGCAGAAATCTTTGCATCCGCCCGGGTTTCGCCCCTGGAACCTCCGTTCAGGGCAAACAGGGCCGATGCCTGCTACTACTATCATGCCCCGTGGGCGTAAACGAAAACAAGCGATGTGGCCGGAGACACGTCCCTCCAAAAAGATACTGGAAGGACACAACGGGCCCCAGCATCAAGGGACTTCGTATCCAAAGCCTGGGGGAGCCCGTTCCTATCAGCCGCAGCAGGGATTTCCGGACCGCCAGACTTCTGACGTTCCTGACCGTTCTTCTCAGCCGCAGGGATTTCCAGACCGCCAGACTCCTGACCGTTCCTATCAGCCGCAGCAGGGATTTCCAGACCGCCAGACTCCTGACCGTTCTTCTCAGCCGCAAGGGATTCCGGACCGCCAGACTTCTGACCGTTCTTCTCAGCCGCAGGGATTTCCAGACCGCCAGATTCCTGACCGACAACAGACCGATGTTCCATTACCGTCCCGGAAGAGATCCAAGCCACCTGATTTCCCCAGTCCCATTAGGCCTGGAAAACGTTTTCGCACTAGAATTTTTTATGCGTCCTCGAGATAAGTAAGTTCTCGTGGACAGGTTCTTTTCTCAGTTTATTGTTTTTCCTGCTCGACCAGTTGGCGTGTCAGAATTTCTTTTTTCGTGTGGGCCTATGCATTCTTTTTGTGTATATATGTGTGTTTTTTTTTATATTTCTTCTATGTCCATCTACTAATCCACTTTTTTATATATATCTATGTGCTTAGGGGTAAAATAATAAAATTGTTACTGTTAGGCAGCTCCAGGTAAATTTCGCTGCTGATACAGTTGTTCTGTATTTCAACGCATGAGGCAAACGTAATTTGAAATGAAAATAATAAAATTGTTACTGTTAGGCAGCTTCAGGCAATCTTCGCTGCTGATACAGTTGTTTTGTATTTCAACGCATGAGGCAAACGTAATTTGAAATGAAAATAATAAAATTGTTACTGTTAGGCAGCTTCAGGCAATCTTCGCTGCTGATACAGTTGTTTTGTATTTCAACGCATGAGGCAAACGTAATTTGAAATGAAAATAATAAAATTGTTACTGTTAGGCAGCTTCAGGCAATCTTCGCTGCTGATACAGTTGTTATGTATTTCCACGAATGAGGCGCACGTAATTTGAAATTAAAAAAGTGATTCCTGCTAGGCAGAATAAAAGGAAAGTATGCCGATGCAGGTTTGGTTTGTTCTACACTACAAATTTCACAGTCGAATACAGATTCGTAAATTGTTATGCCAAGTTGATAATGTAAATACGGCTACCACCAAACAACAAATCAAAAAAAGATCGAGAAACGTCAATCATCGAAATGTAAGACTTACACTCCAAAATTGATAGGTTTTTCGGAAAAAAAAAAAAAAAAAAAAAAAAAAAAAAAGAAGAAAAATTAAGGGGGAGATGATGTAACGTATACTCTATATTCACTTTCCTTTTGATTTTACTATCTCTGGTTATTTTATTTTACTATGTAAATTATCTTCCTACTGAACGGAATATTATTTCACCCGCTGAATGAGATCTGGCAATGAGTGTAAGTCATGACGTGGTGGTAGCTCGTATATAGGCGCGTTCATCGAGAAGTGTGGTTGTGTGTTGTTGCGTTGTAGTTGTGTTGTTGTGTTGGAGTTGAGGGTGGTTGGTGTTGTGTTGCGTTGCGTTGCAGTGTGTTGTTATGTAGTAGTGATATATGAGTGCCTTAGTTGACCAGGAGTCATCATAATAAACAAGTTGTTCTGTAAGTTCAGTCTTTTTCAATTCTTAGTTTTGTCAGACCTCTGTCTGGCTGTTAGGTTTATGACTTTGATTACTTAATATAAATAACCAGCGTTGAGACTTTGTTTAAGTTCATAATTAACGAGTAACAACACCCTTTTGGGAATTCATTATTTTGAAGCGTAGAGCATTATTCATTCATAATAATTAGCTTAGCAAAAAGATAAACAAAGCTAATTCATTATAATATAATTTGCAACCACTATCAATCCACTGCTTGATGAAAGTCTCCAAGTTTCTTCTTCCACAACAGTCTGCCTTGAGACAGTTTTTTTCATGCTTTCGAATTTCATGTACCCATCTTCCTCTTGCCATCTTCTGGATATTGTTTTTTCCCTTGCTATCCAGTTCAATATTTCAACTCTCCGTCGGTGGTTCTTTCTTCTAGCAATATGTCCATCCCATTGCAATTTCAGCAATTTTGACCATGTGTTCCACTCTTGTCATTTTCCCGATCCACGAGTTCCTATTTGTATCATTCCAGGTAACAACAAACATGCATATCTACATGCCTCTTTCAGTTGTCTGCAACGTCTGTCTGTGTATTTTAGTCGAGGTCCATGTCTGTGCTCCATGCGTAAGAACTGGAAAAATGCACTGATTAATCAGTTTCTTTTTAAGAAATAATGTATCCGACGAAGTTTTATAGGTCGATTATTTTCTTCATAAATGTGACAATGTGGCCATCGCTTAATATCTGTCGCCTAATTTAGGTATCGGTACCTTTACATTTTCCCCATCAATCGCTAAATATAAAATCTAAATATTAATTTCTTGTAAAAAAATTCACTTTCGATCAGTATATATATATATATTATTGTTATTGTTATTATTATTATTGTAATTATTATTAAACGGACAGCATCAGCACAGGCGCAGTAACTTAACTTTCGAAGTGGTATCGTGATATCTACAAAATTGAGATGCAGCCCCCCATCTCAGCTTACGACGAGCCGCCACTGCCCTTCGGTCCTTTGAAAAAAGTTCCAAAGATTTCATCTTTCCTTACCCTTAAATTTCCAATGTAAAGATTATTTCAAAATAATTAAATATAAATAGTATTATTTTATGTGTTGATTGTGTGGCACATGAAAGCATTTTAAGAATAATGCCACATACCCATGCAGTGTTTCTTTCAGGACTTTTTGACCAGGGTGGGGGTGGAACCCTAGACGGGGTAAGCTTTCTATTTATTATTATATATATATATATATACACTGGCAAAAAGTGAAAAAAGAACACCAAGAAGGAATTGGTGGACGATCATGAAATTTACATGTGTTAATGGGGTCGAGTTTACGTAGGTGTGATGTTAATTTCGGGACCAACCAGTGAGCGCTTACGCCACAGCACGGCATAATATGCAAATTATCGCCGGTGGTATTTAAACAGTACGGCGAAGTGAATGTAATCAGTCGTCGGCGTACGCACACGTGCGAAGACCCTGAAGAAGCTCCAGTACCTGGACATGGAAGACGTGTACGATTTCAGCAGTTATCGGACATTGAGCGAGGTCGTCCAGTCGGATTCCGCGAGGCCGGGTGGTCGCATCGTCGTATTGCGGAGCTAATTGGAAGGGAAGTATTGGTGGTGGTACGATGGTAGCGTAGATGGTATGAGGAACATTCCCACACGAGAAGACGTTGAACCGGGAGTCACAGACGGACTGATGAGCGGACCGATCTACGCATAAGAAGAGCGGCGTTGTCAAGCAGAACATCCACTGCGACGCAAATCCGAGCTGCCGTACCGTTGCACCTGAGGTGACTGTGCGAACAATCCGCAACCGTCTACTGGATGCAGGACTACGTGCACGTGTGCCTCTGGCATGTGTACCTCTGACTCCAGCCCACCGTCAGGAACAGCTGCAGTGGTGTCGCCAACGTCTGCACTGGAGAACGCAATGGCGATCTGTCGTGTTCAGCGATGAAAGCAGATTCTGCTTGGGAGCCTCCGATAGCCGTATGCGTGTTCGCAGACGCACAGGGGAGCGTCTCCACCCTTCTTGCATCCGCCAGCGACACACAGGGCCTATACCTGGTCTCCTGGTGTGGGGAGCGATCAGCTATTGTTCCCGTACTCAACTAGTGTTTGTACCGGGTACGTTAAACAGCACCTCCTACATCAACAACATCATTCAGCCCGTTGTTGTGCCATTTGTAAGGTCGGTTCATCGTGGTGTTTTCCAGCAAGATAACGCACGCCCACACACGGCACGTGCAACGCAACATGCACTTCAGAGTGTGAGACAACTTCCATGGCCTGCACGTTTACCGGATTTGTCACCATTGAGCACCTGTGAGATTTTAGGGACAACGACTTATCCGGTCTCCACGGCCAGCCACGACCATCCCCGATTTACGCGTCCAGGTTGAGGATGCTTGGAACTCAATACCCCAAACTTACATCCAACATCTGTACGACAGACTCCATACCAGAATTGCACAGTGTGACGCAGTTCATGGCGGTTCAACCTCGTACTAACCATATTACATGGAAATGTTATTTTTCAGTTTACCAGCAAATACAGCTGTATTTTGCCATAATGTTTTGATCACTTTATCCTCTGTATTCCGTTATTATGATGTATAAATTTCGTTGGTATCAGACGTCTCCTTCTTGGTGTTCTTTTTCACTTTCCGGCAGTATATATATATATATATATATATATGGGATGTAAGGTCAGGTGATGCGTAACATCACAGCCTCTCCTTGACAAATGTCAACCCCGCCTTCTCGTGGTACATCCTGTTCCCACTAAAGGGGCTCTGACGACCGCCAATAGCGGTATAACTATACCATCGGGATTACAGGAAATGCTATCCCACACTCACCAACCCGCTTGGCCAGCGTGGTGAGTTATGGCCAAATCCCTCCAAAATGACTCCACAACTTAAATCTTGGCCCTCAGTCTCCGGCAGCTGGAATGTACCTGGCCAAGGCAGCGGCCAGTGCGACATGAAGGCAGAGGGTGCTAAGAATCCCCGGAGGACCGGACTAGGCTGCCATCTGATGCTGACCTTGGCTACGTACAACGGACGCTCCCTATCTTCTGATTCAAGGCTTCTTGAATTGGAAGATTAACTACAAAGGATCAAGTGGGACATCGTCGGGCTAAGGGAGGTAAGGAGAAAAGGAGAAGATCTCATTGAACTGAAAAGTGGACATCTCTTCTACTATCGTGGGACAGATACTGGCAGAACTAGTGGTGTTGGATTTATAATAAACAAGAAACTGAAGGATAAAGTTGTAGAAGTTGAAAGTTCCTCTGACAGAGCTGCACGACTCGTTATTCAACTTTCGAGAAGATACCAGGCTCAGATTATTCAAACTTATGCACCCACCACAAGTCATGCTGAAGAAGAAATTGAAGAATTTTATGAGGAAATTCGTGATCTAAATAATAAAGGTAAGCAGCACTTGAAGATGATTATGGGAGATTTCAATGCAAAAATAGGGCAACGGCAACACAATGAAACTTCAGTAGGTAAATTCGGTCACGGCAACAGAAACCAGCGTGGAAATACTCTCGTTGAGTTTGCAGAGGCAGAAGGGTTTTTCATCTTAAACTCCTTTTTCAAGAAAAAGCCACACAGGAAATGGACATGGAGACATCCAAATGGGACGACAAGTGAAATTGATTTTATTATGTGTAACAAAAAATTCGTCATAGAAGACTGCAGTGTGCTAAACAAGTTCAACACAGGCAGTGACCATAGATTGGTGAGATGTAAGATGCAAATCAACACTAAACTCGAACGTAGCAAGCTCATAAGACAAACAAAATGTATTGACATAACCAACCTTAAAAAACACCATAATACCTTCAAATTGGAACTGAAGAACAGATTCTCTGCTTTAGAAGGCCTAACATCGGAAGAAGTGGATATTTCTGAAGTTAACAGAAAAGAAACCAAAGCTCTTATGGAAACAGCAACAAAATTAGCTGGGTCTAAGAACAAATTGCATGTGAACAAATTATCAGGAAAAACCAAAATGTTGATGCAAAAAAAGAAGAGTGATGAGGACAACTAAAAAAAGATGTGACTTCCAAAGTGGAATATATAGAGCTATGCAAGACAGTACGAAAAAGTATCACTGAAGACGTAAGGAAATTGAACTGTGAACTAGTAAGGAAAGCAATTGAAAACAACCAAAGCCTAAAGATAGCAAAGGGACATCTCAGTAAGGGAAGAAAACAGATTATGGCACTGAGAAAAGAAGATGGTTCTGTAACAAGAAATAGAGGCGAAATTTTGACAAGAGTGAAAGATTTCTACTCCAAATTATATGAAAGGGATGATACATGTACTCCAGACATCATGAAAGGTACCAGTACCAGAGTTCTTCCAGTCCTTCCAGCAGAAGTTGCACATGCAATCAAGAACATGAAGCGGGGAAAAGCTCCAGGAGAAGATGGAATTACTGTAGACATCATACAAGAAGCAAGTGGAGAAATCGAAACAGTACTCGCCCAAATTTTCACTCGATGCCTTAATGAAGGGAAAATTCCTGAGGATTGGAACAACGCTACAATGATCTTGCTACATAAAAAAGGTGACTTTGAGGATCTCAGGAACTACAGACCTATCAGCCTCCTATCAGTGGTTTATAAAATCTTCACTAAAGTTCTTTCACACCGCTTGAAGGTGACACTGGACATGGCTCAACCGAGAGAACAGGCTGGATTCAGGAGTGGCTACAGCACAATAGATCATATCCACGTACTGAGAGAACTAATTGAAAGAGCGAGGGAATATGAACTTCCATTGTGCATGGCTTTTATCGATTATGAAAAAGCCTTTGATTCGGTGAAACCATCAGCAGTTGCAATGGCTCTGAAATCCTGCGGTATTGAAGATGCATACATTAATATTATTAATAACATCTATGAAAATGCAAGTGCAAAGATTCGGCTGTTTGAAAATACAACACACATAAAAATTGGAAAAGGAGTGAGACAAGGTGACACCATATCTCCGAAGCTCTTTAATGCCACATTAAAAAATGTCTTTCAATCACTGAACTGGGAAAACAAAGGGATAAAGATTAACGGAGATTATCTAACCCACCTTCGTTTTGCTGATGACATAGTCATTTTTACAACTACCCCATCAGAGCTACAAAGTATGATCCAGGAACTTGCTGACAAGAGTAAAGAAGTGGGATTAAAAATGAACTTTCAGAAGACAAAAGTGATGTACAATGCTTTTACAAGAAATGAAGATTTTTCGATTGATGGAGAAAAGCTGGAGATAACAGACACGTACGTTTATCTTGGACAGCAGATATCAAGTGAGGGTCACATTGGTGAAGAAATTAATCGGCGTACAAAACTTGCCTGGAGAGCTTTTGGAAGAAACAGCATAATTTTCAAGAGCAATATGCCATTATGTCTTAAAAGAAAAGTGTTTGATCAATGCATCCTTCCAGTGCTTACGTATGGTGCAGAGACGTGGACCTTAGCTAAAAGAGACATACAAAGGCTGCAGACAACTCAAAGTAGCATGGAGAGGTGCATGCTTGGTGTAACCAGGAGAGATAAGAAGAGGAACACGTGGATCCGAAAAATGACAAGAGTGGAAGACATCATGATCAGAGTTAAATCCCTGAAATGGCAATGGGCTGGACATACTGCCAGAAGAACAGACCATCGATGGACAGCCGAAATTTTAGATTGGATTCCAAGGGACAGGAAAAGACCCAGAAGAAGACCACATGGAAGATGGGTGGACGAAATTCGAAAGTATGCATGGGTGACATGGAGGAGACTGGCACAAGACAGACCGTTGTTAAGGAAACTTGGGGAGACCTTCGTCCAGCAGTTGATTGATAATGGTTGACAATGATGATATATATATATAATTTTAAACTACTATATCTGCATGAATAGAAGTAATTATTGTATTTACTATATAAATAGTACAGGGGAGTATTCAGAAGGGCCTTTGCCCCCCCCAGTGTTTCGGTTTTTTTGGTTAAAATGCGACATGTTAAAAAAAATATTCCTTAATTTAACAAAACTGCATTAACTTATATTAGAAAAATGCTGTAATATTTAAATTTTTGTTAACTTTAATTTTGTTTTGGTAAATTTCCAAAACTTCCATTTTTCGTTGCTCCCCTCCCCCTCCTGAACAAATCCTATATATGCTCCTGATATAGTAATTACTTTTTCAAACATTTAAAGAACAAACTTTCTTCAGCTGAACGATAAGGAAGGGGGGGGTTGATTAAAGGTGTGGGTGTTTGTTTCGGCAGGCTTGAAATTTTTATCTATTAAAATGTATTCAACACACTTGATTCTGAATCGTGCTTCCCTGACTACGAGGTATAATTAGTTTACTTATTATATTTTGTAGAATGGCATGCGTCTTAATACACTTTTTAGCAAAATAAATAAAAATACTTGAACAAATGAAAAAAAAATTATAATTGTCTTGTTTTTTATTCTGTAATTTGCTTCAATAATTGAACTAAAGCCAAAGTAGAAAAATTAAAGTTTCTCAAAATCAGTGACAGTTTTGGTATTTGAGTTTATTATACGAATGTACGTGATTCTAAGTTTGTGATTAGCTGCAGCGGACATTTGTTTGTTGTTGGTTATAGGTTAAATTATATTTTAAGTAAGAGCTTTTGGATCGTATGTCCTGGAAAAAAATCCAAACGTCCTGGAATTTTGTGATTGAAAAATCGTATGAGTCATGTAGAAGTTAAATAATAGTGCCAAAGACTAATGCATATGTTCCAATGGGTCTTGTTCATTGGTGCATAAAAGCTTTCTCTGTGCCTGACGAGAATTGCATGCATACAAAACTTCGAGACTTCCTCTTTCTATCACCATGTACTGTGTTTTCCGTACAGGCTGCATTTGTTAGTGGACTAGGCTGACCTAGTTGGGTCAGCCTCATCCACTAAATAAAATTTTTGTGTATATTTATTCTATATTTTAAAACAAGAAAAGGTTTTCATATCCTTGTGAAACTTTGAAATGCTGTATCTCAGTAAAGCTAAGTTCCCTGTATGTTGTTCACTTTTCACAAAATTAGGAGGGTTGATAAAGTACCGTGTGCTGATTCAAGTCTATGAAGCTGTCACTTTTAAAGATGGGAATAAAGAAAATGACCCTACAATATTTTTTATACAAGACTAAAACAATTTGATTTTCTAAATCCTGAGCCAAAAAAATAATGAGTAAGTAGCTATACCCTATGTATTATAGTAATAATTCCATGATATGTGTGTGTCTTTCCATACCATCCAGAAGCCCCGTTGTGACTTTAAAGGCTGAAACTTTGCACTTCAGCATGACAAGAAATATGTTGTTGAACTGTGATGTCACAAGATAGCGCTGGGCATAAACAAATGTCTGTTCCTCCACGATTCCCAAAAGTTTCAACGTGAGTGGAGAAATGGGCTCATATTTTGCAGTTTTTTCATTTTTTTTGGTAACAATTTGAAGCTAATTCAACATGATGAAAACGCTATGATCCCCTCACATCCAGTAATTTTGTTATGAAACAAATCGATGGAATATATAGTCGGTTGGTATTATCCTGACATCGTACTAAGTTTTTTATTTGTTTTATATTCTACTAGTTGATTTAGCGTTAGTGCCAAGTGAAATATTCACTAATCTTTGCTTGTTTCAGACAACTGTTAACATCGCAGAAAAAAACCCCATAAAACGCTGTCTCGATTCTCTCAAAGTTGTGACGTACTAGAAAATGTATAACCAAAGTTCCACTGTATGTCTATTAAGTGTGCAATAATATTTTGGTAGTTCTTATGTATTAATATTTTGGTAGTTATTATATGTTAATATTATGTGTCTTATTTATTTGGTATTCTCCTTGTATTTCCTTGCACCCCTTATTATTATTTTGCCTTCCCATCTGAACAGTAAGAGCCTTTAAAGAATAAACATATGAATTTGTGGACGACATTGCATGTGATGGAAAGAAGTTTTCTGAAGTTGATAAAGGATGTCACTTAGAGATGGGATTGACTATTTGAAAGAAGTGTTTTGTAGTGGATTGAAATAAAAAAATTCCACTCAAGACATTTAATTTTAATGGTCTGAATTGCAACAGTAAGCAGATCTGAAGTTCAGGCTACAATTACTGTAGGTAAGCTTTGTTTTATTTTCTTGCAGGCATGTTTAGTGACCATAAAAAGTTTTACATTTGTATGGGCATCAATTCCTGTCAAGTTAAACTGTGTTGAAAGTGTTATAAAATGATTAGATAACAAGAAAGCATAGTTGAAATGTGTATATGGTGTTTGCATATGCTATTCATAGTTACAATTTCTGTTTGCCCCCTCCTGAAAACTAAACTATAGGCACCTGTGTTTGTGGTGAAAGGTATTGGAAGGAAAAATAATTTATTTAATTGGGTGTTTTCAGCAAAAAAAAAGTATTTGACAGCACCAGCAGTTTTTTATTAACTTCTAGAGACTTGGATAATGTTATACAAAATCATCAGTAACAGGTATTGGCAAAAGTGATTCCCCTGGTGGCGCAGTGGTCTAAGCGATGGCTTCTGATCATTCGTCCGAAAGGGGTCCGGGTTCAAATCACGGCGAGGCATGGATGTTGTGTTTGTCTTACGGCAGTGGCTCTCTCCCTTACCTGAAACCAGTGGCCCTAAATTAGGAACGGGCGACTGCTTATAGCCCGGAAATGCATTTTCATTAGAATTTTTAAAAACTCTCTGTATATATACATGGGATGTAAGGTCAGGTGATGCGTAACATCACAGCCTCTCCTTGACAAATGTCAACCCCGCCTTCTCGTGGTGCATCCTGTTCCCACTAAAGGGGCTCTGACGACCGCAAATAGCGGTATAACTATACCATCGGGATCAGAGGAAATGCTATCCACACTCACCAACCCGCTTGGCCAGCGTGGTGAGTTATGGCCAAACACCTCCAAAATGACTCTACAACTTAAATCTTGGCCCTCAGTCTCCGGCAGCTGGAATGTACCTGGCCAAGGCAGCGGCCAGTGCGACATGAAGGCAGAGGGTGCTAAGAATCCCCGGAGGACCGGACTAGGCTGCCATTTGATGCTGACCTTGGCTACCTACAACGGACGCTCCCTATCTTCTGATTCAAGGCTTCTTGAATTGGAAGAGGAACTACAAAGGATCAAGTGGGACATCGTCGGGCTGAGTGAGGTAAGGAGAAAAGGAGAAGATCTCATTGAACTGAAAAGTGGACATCTCTTCTATTATCGTGGGACAGATACTGGCAGAACTAGTGGTGTTGGATTTATAATAAAGAAGAAACTGAAGGATAAAGTGGTAGAAGTTGAAAGTTCCTCTGACAGAGCTGCACGACTCGTTATCCAACTATCGAGAAGATACCAGGCTCAGATTATTCAAACTTATGCACCCACCACAAGTCATCCTGAAGAAGAAATTGAAGAATTTTATGAGGAAATTCATCATCTAAATAATAAAGGTAAGCAGCACTTGAAGATAATTATGGGAGATTTCAATGCAAAAATAGGGCACCGGCAACAGAATGAAACTTCAGTAGGTAAATTCGGTCACGGCAACAGAAACCAGCGTGGAAATACTCTCGTTGAGTTTGCAGAGGCCGAAGGATTTTTCATCTTGAATTCCTTTTTCAAGAAAAAGCCACACAGGAAATAGACATGGAGACATCCAATTGGGACGACAAGTGAAATTGATTTTATTATGTGTAACAAAAAATTCGTCATCGAAGACTGCAGTGTGCTAAACAAGTTCAACACAGGTAGTGACCATAGATTGGTGAGATGTAAGATGCACCTCAACACTAAACTGGAACGTGGCAAGCTCATAAGACAAACAAAATGTATTGACATAACCAACCTTAAAAAACACCATAATACTTTCAAGTTGGAACTGAAGAACAGATTCTCTGCTTTAGAAGGCCTAACATCGGAAGAAGTGGATATTTCGGAAGTTAACAGAAAAGTAACCAAAGCTCTTATGGAAACAGCAACAAAATTAGCTGGGTCTAAGAACAAGTTGCATGTAAACAAATTATCAGGAAAAACCAAAATGTTGATGCAAAAAAGAAGAGAGATGAGGACAACTAAAGAAGATGTGACTTCCAAAGTGGAATATATAGAGCTATGCAAGACAGCACGAAAAAGTATCACTGAAGACGTAAGGAAATTCAACTGTGATCTAGTGAGAAAAGCAATTGAAAACAACCAAAGCCTAAAGATAGCAAAGGGACATCTCAGTAAGGGAAGAAAACAGATTATGGCTCTGAGAAAAGAAGATGGTTCTATAACAAGAAATAGAGGCGAAATTTTGACAAGAGTGAAAGATTTCTACTCCAAATTATATGAAAGGGATGATACATGTACTCCAGACATCATGAAAGGTACCAGAGTTCTTCCAGTCCTCCCAGCAGAAGTTGCTCATGCAATCAAGAACATGAAGCGGGGGAAAGCTCCAGGAGAAGATGGAATTACTATAGACATCATACAAGAAGCAAGTGGAGAAATTGAAACAGTGCTCGCCCAAATTTTCACTCGATGCCTTAATGAAGGGAAGATTCCTGAGGATTGGAACAATGCTACAATGATCCTTCTACATAAAAAAGGTGACATTGAGGATCTCAGGAACTACAGACCTATCAGCTTCCTATCAGTGGTTTATAAAATCTTCACTAAAGTTCTTTCACACCGCTTGAAGGTAACACTGGACATGGCTCAACCGAGAGAACAAGCTGGATTCAGGAGTGGCTACAGCACAATAGATCATATCCACGTACTGAGAGAACTAATTGAAAGAGCGAGGGAATATGAACTTCCATTGTGCATGGCTTTTATCGATTATGAAAAAGCCTTTGATTCGGTGAAACCATCAGCAGTTACCACGGCTCTGAAATCCTGCGGTATTGAAGATGCATACATTAATATTATTAATAACATCTATGAAAATGCAAGTGCAAAGATTCGGCATTTTGAAAATACAACACACATAAAAATTGGAAAGGGAGTGAGACAAGGTGACACCATATCTCCGAAGCTCTTTAATGCCACATTGGAAAATGTCTTTCAATCACTGAACTGGGAAAACAAATTGATAAAGATTAATGGAGATTATCTAACCCACCTTCTTTTTGCTGATGACGTAGTCATTTTTGCAACTACCCCATCAGAGCTGCAGAGTATGATCCAGGAACTTGCTGACAAGAGTAAAGAAGTGGGATTAAAAATGAACTTTCAGAAGACAAAAGTGATGTTCAATGCTTTTACAAGAAATGAAGATTTATCGACTGATGGAGAAAAACTGGAGATAACAGATACGTATGTTTATCTTGGACAGCAGATATCAAGTGAGGGTCACATTGATGAAGAAATTAATCGGCGTACAAAACTTGCCTGGAGAGCTTTTGGAAGAAACAGCATAATTTTCAAGAGCAATATGCCATTATGTCTTAAAAGAAAAGTGTTTGATCAATGCATCCTTCCAGTGCTTACGTATGGTGCAGAGACGTGGACCTTAACTAAAAGAGACATACAAAGGCTGCAGACAACTCAAAAAAGCATGGAGAGGTGCATGCTTGGCATAACCAGGAGAGATAAGAAGAGGAACTCGTGGATCCGAAAAATGACGAGAGTGGAAGACATCATGATCAGAGTTAAATCCCTGAAATGGCAATGGGCTGGACATACTGCCAGAAGGACAGACCATAGATGGACAGCCGAAATTTTAGATTGGATTCCAAGGGACAGGAAAAGACCCAGAAAAAGACCACATGGGAGATGGGTGGATGAAATTCGTAAATATGCGGGAGTGACATGGAGGAGACTGGCACAAGACAGACCGTTGTGGAGGAAACTTGGGGAGACCTTCGTCCAGCAGTGGATTGATAATGGTTGACAATGATGATGATGATGATATATACATATCGGTATATGTGTAGCGCTGCCTCGGATACAGATCCACAGCAGCGCTACACAAATACCGATATACTATATATAGCACTATCTATACATGTATCTTGGATAGGGATCCAAGCAGCTCTTGCCAATGTCGGTAGCCAGTGGCCAAATGGTGACCAGATATTTTGTAGTGGCTAGTAATTTTTTTAATATAGTAGCCAGCGATGGCCAGTACATTCTCCCCACCCCCAATTCAGCAACTATTTTGTTCAACTTTTACCCTCATTTGTGAATGAATATCAAGTTCAGTTTTCTTGACCATGTTCCAGCAGCTGCTTCGAAAATGAATGGAACTGGAAGTTGGCTTTTTCAGCAGTTTCGCAAGGGCTGGATCCAAGGCAGCGGTATGTGTGTGTGTGCAGACACACATGTTAAAGAAAGGAAACACTCTGCCTCATCGTTTTTTCCACAAAGTGCCCTTTCGAAGGATATGTAATGAAATCATGTAGCCCCATTGTGCTACACGATTTCATTACAATCATTCTTTAGCATTTATACCTCTGTTGCGAGGTGTAAGTATCACGTCATTCGCCAGCAGAGGATCTCTGTTGTCCAACATACCACACGTCTGGCAGGAAATCAATCTTTCACATACAAGTTCGATGTTCAAAAACAGAAATGTATTTACTAAAGAATCTATATTATTTGTCTTAAAATGTTACAAAAAACCATGATGTCAATGTAGAGAAATAAAAGATTTAAGAAAAGGAACTAGTAAACATTGGCAGCTGGCTATTCCAGTGTCTCACCTAACTTGTTTTGATGCCCAACAACCCCAAAATTGTTACTGACAGAGGACTTTTCTGCTGCAGGAGTTTTTAAGTGATACAAAACCATGATGTCAATGTAAAAAAAAATAAAGTTTTAAAACAATCTAAAAAAAATACAGATGTGGTCTAGTCAGAAAGCAGCTCTCCGCAATATGTGGCCAACAGCATTTCACTGTGTGCTCTCCCTGTAGAGAGGTAACACCTTCTCATAATCCTTCAGAACTAGGTAAATATGGAGAAATGCATCAGTTAGAAGGTATTAGCCATCAGAGACATAGGTTTTTGTACTTATAGTTTGGATAAAAATGCAAAGAAACATGGTGATAAAACTCACCTGAGCTCTTACCATGTAAACACACTTGCTTTTGATGATCAACAACCCAGAAATTGCTTCTAACAGGGGACTTTCCTGTCGCAGAAACTTAGTTTGTTTTTAAGTGATACAAAATCATGTTAATGTAAAAAAATAAAAGCTTTTTGTGTCCAAATTCACCTGATATGAACCCAATCGAACATTTGTGGTTTAAATTGGAAAAGGGGGTTTGTGCTAAATCACCACCACCCTGAAATCTACAGGAACCGGAGGACATGCTATTGACATTACGGTACCAGATACCCCAGGATACCTATCGCCACCTCATCGAATTGTGATGCCTCGCCGAGTGGCCGTTGTTTTGCGGGCTAAAGGGGGTCCTACAGCTTATTAGGTAGGTGGTCATAATGCAATGGCTCATCAGGGCGTTTAGTTTGTATACCAACATACAACATACTCACTGTAGTGTATAATTATGACTGTAAAGTCGGAGAAATTTAAATCTGTGTAAAC
Organism: Macrothele yani; assembly: GCA_039090855.1. Taxonomy (NCBI): domain Eukaryota; kingdom Metazoa; phylum Arthropoda; class Arachnida; order Araneae; family Macrothelidae; genus Macrothele; species Macrothele yani. Next base: position 34,296,593 of record CM077001.1, on the reverse strand, counting down.
CACTGCAGTTGCAGCATCTTTATTTCTCTGTATAAACTTGCACATGCATGCAGAATTAAAGGAATTAATTTTGTTTCACTGACATATAATAATAATTATTTTTGTAAAATAAAACTTTGCATGCTGAATACTTTTTTTTTTACTCTGGAACATGTATATTTGAAATGTCACTTTAATAACAATGATTCTACTTAATGTGAAGTGCTAACCAAGATAACAATAGAATAAGATAATTTAAAGAAAAATAAGACAGTAAATAATATTTAGAATATTACAGATTCCAACAAAAGTACATTAGGATTGAATGTGCGGCAATGTGGTGAAATGGCTAGATTCGTTTTTTACCTTCAACCAGAAATGAGGTGATTAGAATTCACATGGTTTCAACTTCCATCAGATTTATGTTATCGGGTGTGTGTACCATATTTTCCATGGACTTTTTATTAGTTTTACATATGTATGTATTATCTTGAAGTGGTGGCCGAAAATGGGTAAACAGAAAATTTAAAGCAAAAAGGAAATTTTGTGTAAAACAAAAAAGAAATTGATAATAACAATTTATTTATTTTTTAATCTACAAGCAAAAGCTATCTGTGAAAGAAATCATAAGAGCAATAATACATGTGTGTAATAGTATTAAACTAGAATTCCTGGTGTTGCTTTTATGCACATGGTAATATACACAGACACACACAAAGCAAATTAATACAAGTTGCAGAAAATCAACGAGCATCTTAGAAACCAAAGGAATACATGAAAAGCAGCAGAAAATATGCGAACTTTTTCAAACAACAGGGCCACTGACAAATAAAATGTAAGTCATTTTGGCTCATTTCACGAAAGAAATCACAAAAGCAATAATACATGTGTATAATAGTATCAAACTAGAATTCCTGGTGTTGCTTTCATGCACATTCTTCACAAAATAGAACATCAATGTCTATGTATAAAAAAAAGCAAGCAATATTATTTACTATAAGCTATACAAACATTTTTCCAAAAACAAGGCCAAAAATTTTCTACACAAAATTACCATAGAGAAATTATATGAAATACCTAAGACTCACTGTTGACCAAAAAATTATTTGGAACAAACATATCAAGAAAGTTTTAATACTGAAAAACTAATAGTGTTAAAAATGTAGTGATCCTACTTCTAAGACAGACAAGTAAATGCAGTTGAAATACAAAATGAGATTAAGAAAAATGCCTATTTTGTTCCAGTTATTACATATGGGGCAGTTATAACGGCCAACTGCATTCAAAGACACAAACTCCTTCTAAAACTTTTCATAACAGAGTAATTAACATAATCTTCCAAAACAAAGGGACCACATTATTTGAAATTATTAAAAACATATCAAAACAATCGATGAAGTTATCTTGAATCTTGACAAAAATTATGAAAAAATAAAGATGCACACTAATGAATCAATAACAGAAGCAGTAAATTATTCTGCTCTCATACAACAAAAATATACAAAACCCTAGCATATTATAAAAATTCTTAAAGATAAAATCAATAAAAGTAATAAGCTACAAGATAAACAAAAACACAACAGTTTACAAAACAATAAAGCGCTGCTAAACCAACCAATCGCACCAAATCTTGGTTTTAATTGGCCAGATAATGGGAACCGAGACCAGCATAAAAAGCTGAAAGCACAAGCAAAACCAGTATTCTCATCCCTTAGAACCTGGGCTAGTAGTTGTTATATCATCATCATTGTCAACCATTATCAATCCACTGCTGGACGAAGGTCTCCCCAAGTTTCCTCCACAACGATTTGTCTTGTGCCAGTCTCCTCCATGTCACTCCCGTATTCTTTCGAATTTCATCCACCCATCTTCCATGTGGTCTTCTTCTGGGTCTTTTCCTGTCATTTGGAATCCAATCTAAAATTTCGGCTGTCCATCGATGGTCTGTCCTTCTGGCAGTATGTCCAACCCATTGCCATTTCAGGGATTTAACTCTGATCATGATGTCTTCCACTCTTGTCATTTTTCGGATCCACGAGTTCCTCCTCTTATCTCTCCTGGTTACACCAAGCATGCACATCTCCATGCTTTTTGAGTTGTCTGCAGCCTTTGTGTGTCTCTTTTAGTTAAGGTCCACGTCTCTGCACCATATGTAAGCACTGGAAGGATGCATTGATCAAACACTTTTCTTTTAAGACATAATGGCATATTGCTCTTGAAGATTATGCTGTTTTTTCCAAAAGCTCTCCAGGCAAGTTTTGTACGCCGATTAATTTCTTCATCAATGTGACCCTCACTTGATATCTGCTGTCCAAGATAAACGTACGTGTCTGTTATCTCCAGCTTTTCTCCATCAATCGATAAATCTTCATTTCGTGTAAAAGCATTGAACATCACTTTTGTCTTCTGAAAGTTCACTTTTAATCCCACTTCTTTACTCTTGTCAGCAAGTTCCTGGATCATACTCTGCAGCTCTGATGGGGTAGTTGCAAAAATGACTATGTCATCAGCAAAACGAAGGTGGGTTAGATAATCTCCATTGATCTTTATCCCTTTGTTTTCCCAGTTCAGTGATTGAAAGACATTTTCCAATATGGCATTAAAGAGCTTGGGAGATATGGGGTCACCTTGTCTCACTCCTTTTCCAATTTTTATGTGTCTTGTATTTTCAAACAGCCTAATCTTTGCACTTGCATTTTCATAGATGTTATTAATAATATTAATGTATGCATCTTCAATACCGCAGGATTTCAGAGCCATTGTAACTGCTAATGGTTTCACCGAATCAAAGGCTCTTTCATAATCGATAAAAGCCATGCACAATGGAAGTTCATATTCCCTTGCTCTTTCAATTAGTTCTCTCAGTACGTGGATATGATCTATTGTGCTGCAGCCACTCCTGAATCCAGCTTGTTCTCTCGGTTCAGCCATGTCCAGTGTCACCTTCAAGCGGTGTGAAAAAACTTTACTGACGATTTTACAAACCACTGATAGGAGGCTGATAGGTCTGTAGTTCCTGAGATCCTCAATGTCACCTTTTTTATGTAGCAAGATCATAGTAGCGTTGTTCCAATCCTCAGGAATCTTCCCTTCATTAAGGCATCGAGTGAAAATTTGGGCGAGTACTGTTTCGATTTCTCCACTTGCTTCTTGTATGATGTCTACAGTAATTCCATCTTCTCCTGGAGATTTTCCCCGCTTCATGTTCTTGATTGCATGTTCAACTTCTGCTGGGAGGACTGGAAGAACTCTGGTACTGGTACCTTTCATGATGTCTGGAGTACATGTATCATTCCTTTCATATAATTTGGAGTAGAAAGCTTTTACTCTTGTCAAAATATCGCCTCTATTTCTTGTTACAGAACCATCTTCTTTTCTCAGTGCCATAATCTGTTTTCCTCCCTTACTGAGATGTCCCTTTGCTATCTTTAGGCTTTGGTTGTTTCAATTGCTTTCCTTAGTAGTTCACAGTTGAATTTCCTTACTTCTTCAGTGATACTTTTTCGTACTGTCTTGCATAGCTCTATATATTCCACTTTGGAAGTCACATCTTCTTTAGTTGTCCTCATCTCTCTTCTTTTTCGCATCAACATTTTGGTTTTTCCTGATAATTTCTTCATATGCAACTTGTTCTTAGACCCAGCTAATTTTGTTGCTGTTTCCATAAGAGCTTAGGTTATTTTTCTGTTAACTTCAGAAATATCCACTTCTTCCGATGTTAGGCCTTCTAAAGCAGAGAATATGTTCTTCAGTTCCAACTTGAAGGTTTTATGGTGTTTTTTAAGGTTGGTTATGTCAATACATTTTGTTTGTCTTATGAGCTTGCTACGTTCGAGTTTAGTGTTGAGGTGCATCTTACATCTCACCAATCTATGGTCACTACCTGTGTTGAACTTGTTTAGCACACTGCAGTCTTCTATGTTAAATTTTTATTACACATAATAAAATCAATTTCACTTGTCGTCCCATTTGGATGTCTCCATGTCCATTTCCTGTGTGGTTTTTTCTTGAAAAAGGAGTTCAAGATGAAAAACCCTTCTGCCTCTGCAAACTCTACGAGAGTATTTCCACGCTGGTTTCTGTTGCCGTGACCGAATTTACCTACTGAAGTTTCATTCTGTTGCCGTTGCCCTATTTTTGCATTGAAATCTCCCATAATTATATTTAAGTGCTGCTTACCTTTATTATTTAGATGACGAATTTCCTCATAAAATTCTTCGATTTCTTTTTCAGGATGACTTGTGGTGGGTGCATAAGTTTGAATAATCTGAGCCTGGTATCTTCTCGAGAGTTGGATAACGAGTCGTGCAGTTCTGTCAGAGGAACTTTCAACTTCTACAACTTTATCCTTCAGTTTCTTGTTTATTATAAATCCAACACCACTAGTTTTGCCAGTATCTGTCCCACGATAGTAGAAGAGATGTCCACTTTTCAGTTCAATGAGATCTTCTCCTTTTCTCCTTACCTCACTTAGCCCGACGATGTCCCACTTGATCCTTTGTAGTTCCTCTTCCAATTCAAGAAGCCTTGAATCAGAAGATAGGGAGCGTCCATTATACGTAGCCAAGATCAGCATCAGATGGTAGCCTAGTCCGGTCCTCCGAGGATTCTTAGCACCCTCTGCCTGCATGTCGCACTGGCCGCTTACTTGGCCAGGTACATTCCAGCTGCCGGAGACTGAGGGCCAAGATTTAAGTTGTGGAGTCATTTTGGAGGGATTTGGCCATAACTCACCACGCTGGCCAAGCGGGTTGGTGAGTGTGGGATAGCATTTCCTGTAATCTCGATATTATAGTTATACCGCTATTGGCGGTCGTCAGAGCCCCTTTAGTGGGAACAGGATGTACCACGAGAAGGCGGGGTTGACATTTGTCAAGGAGAGGCTGTGATGTTACGCGTCACCTGACCTTACATCCCAGTTGTTATATGCAAATTTATATATACATAATTGCATGTTTGTTTGTATGTCTGCTATACAAATCTACAGTTTTCAATTTAGAACCACCAAATTTGGTATGCCATCTCATGGATGCCCTTTTCCTTTTATCGCTGCCCGCCATTTTTCCTTTATAGCTTTCCTATCATTATTTTTGACAGGACTCAAAAAATTCGCATTCAGGCAACGAAACCTTTTAGCAATATGATTTATTTTGTTTTTTGTTTTGAAACTTTAAATGCAAAATTTGTAGGCATTGTTTGTAAATAAGAAAAAGTGATGGTGAAATGCAACTTTCAAAATCATGCAAATTTAATTTGCAAGAAAACAGTATTTAAAATTTGTCATTTGAATATCCAGTTTTAAAAAATACGTGTAGGCCTACTAAAAATTACTCAGTTTTTTTAACAATTAAATTTGTTTTAACAAAAAACAAACAAACAAGCTACCAGGTATACACAGTTTAAAGATGAAATTCAAATTGGGAGGGATTTTTTACTATAAAATATATGCACTTGGGGGAGTCTTATTTTTCTTGGCCCAGGGCATTGAATTGTTTACACATGCCTCTGTGCATTTACCCACTTGATTTCCATAATTTTTTGACTCAATTTTGCAAGTACAGCCAGTTTGTGTGATCTTGATGTACAAATTGGAATATTACATTACCCAACCCCAAATTATTAATGCGACAAGAGTAAATTAGTTGGCAAAGCAATCTGTGCTTGTTCTTGATTTTGGATGTAACATTGTTATAACGATCCAGTCTTGAAATGGTAGGAATGAATGGATTTCAAAAGGTAAAGATCATAATAGTGTGCAGGGTTTGTACATATTGACAGAAATAAAATTCCAGGTGAACTGTAGGGCATAAATATTCATCACATAATTCTGCATATTATGTGAAGGATATTTCTTCCACACAATTTACCTGACTGACTTGAAATTTACTTAACAACGCTACAAGAAAGCAAAATCTGCTACAACTCACAAGTGGTCGGAGAATATTTCGATACTTAACTATCAGATACTTGGGACTTGATCATCCGGGTTGGTGTAACGGATAGCATGCGCGAACAAAAATCGGGACCCTTGGGTTCAACTCTCGCTCCAAGGCGATTTAATCTTAAAGTTTTGTGATGTGATTAATGTTACGTGTGTAACAATAAATACAGGCAATACATTCCAGGAGTTCAACAACAAATAACAGGAGCATATATTTTTGGTAAAGAACAGTTTTGTTTTATAATTTGCAAAATGGGATATTTACTATGCATTTGGAATTCTTACCACCAGGGGGATCGCTTTTGCCAATACTTGTTACTAATGATTTTGTATAACATTAGCAAACTCTCTAGAAGTTAATAAAAAACTGCCGGTGCTGTCAATTAATTTTTTTTTTTTTTTGAAAACACCCAATTAAAAAAAAATATTTTTCCTTCCAATACCTTTCACCACAAACACAGGTGCCCATAGTTTAGTTTTCAGGAGGGGAAAAACAGAAATTGTAACTATGAATAGCATATGCAAACACCATATACACATTTCAACTATGCTTTCTTGTTATCTAATCATGTTTATAACACTTTCAACACAGTTTAACTTGACAGGAATTGATACCCATACAAATGTAAAACTTCTTACGGTCACTAAACATGCCTGCAAGAAAATAAAACAAAGCTTACCTACAGTATTTGTAGCCTAAACTTCAGATCTGCTTACTATTGCAATTCAGACCATTAAAATTAAATGTCTTGAGTGGGATTTTTTATATGAATCCACTACAAAACACTTCTTTCAAATAGTCAATCCCATCTCTAAGTGACATCCTTTATCAACTTCAGGAAAATTCTTTCCATCACATGCAATGTCGTCCACAAATACATATGTTTATTCTTTAAAGGCTCCCGCTGTTCAGATGGAAAGGCAAAATAATAATAAGGGGTGCAAGGAAATACAAGGAGAATACCAAATAGATAAAACACATAATATTAACATATAAGAACTACCAAAATATTAATACATAAGAACTACCAAAATGTTGTTGCACACTTAATAGACATACAGTGGAACTTTGGCTATACATTTTCCAGTACGTCACAACTTTGAGAGAATCAAGACAGCGTTTTATGGGTCTTTTTTTTTTTTTTTTTTTTTGCGATGTTAACATTGTCTGAAACAAGCAAAGATTAGTGAATATTTCACTTGGCACTAATGCTAAATCAACTAGTAGAATATAAAACAAATAAAAAACTTAGTACAATGTCAGGATAATACCAACCGACTATATATTCCGTCGATGTGTTTCATAACAAAATTACTGGATGTGAGGGGATCATAGCATTTTCACCATGTTGAATTAGCTTCAAATTGTTACAAAAAAATAAAATGAAAAAACTGCAAAATATGAGCCCATTTCTCCACTCACGTTGAAACTTTATGGAAATCGTGGAGGAACAGACATTTTTTATGCCTAGCGCTATCTTGTGACATCAGAGTTCAACAACATATTTCTTGTCATGCTGAAGTGCAAAGTTTTAGCCTTTAAAGTCACAAGGGGGCTTCTGGATGGTCTGGAAAGACACACACACATTTCATGGAATTATTACTATAATACAGAGGGCATGGCTACTTACTCATTATTTTTTGGCTCAGGATTTAGAAAATCAAATTGTTTTAGTCTTGTATAAAAAAAAATGTAGGGTCATTTTCTTTATTCCCATCTTTAAAAGTGACAGCTTCATAGCCTTGAATCAGCACTTGGTACTTTATCAGCCCTCCTAATTTTGTGAAAAGTGAACAACATACAAGGAACTTAGTTTTACTGAGATACAGCATTTCAAAGTTTCCAGGATATAAAAACCTTTTCTTGTTTTAAAATATAGAATAAATATACACAAAAATTTTATTTAGTGGATGAGGCTGACCCAACTAGGTCAGCCTAGTCCACTAACAAATGCAGCCTGTACGGAAAACACAGTACATGGTGATAGAAAGAGGAAGTCTCGAAGTTTTGTATGCATGCAATTCTCGTCAGGCACAGAGAAAGCTTTTATGCACCAATGAACAAGACCCATTGGAAATATGCATTAGTCTTTGGCACTATTATTTAACTTCTACATGACTCATACGATTTTTCAATCACAAAATTCCAGGACGTTTGGATTTTTTTCCAGGACATACGATCCAAAAGCTCTTACTTAAAATATAATTTAACCTATAACCAACAACAAACAAATGTCCGCTGCAGCTAATCACAAACTTAGAATCACGTACATTCGTATAATAAACTCAAATACCAAAACTGTCACTGATTTTGAGAAACTGTAATTTTTCTACTTTGGCTTTAGTTCAATTATTGAAGCAAATTACAGAATAAAAAACAACAGCATAAAACATAAAACTAAAAAATACATGGATACAGTGTTTCTTTCAGGCATCCGGGAAGGGGGGGGTTAGCCCCCGAGAGACATCTGACCAAGGCAAATGTTAATAAATTCAAAGTATAATGAAATAGGAAGTTCCGTTTCTTTTGATGCTACAAATTTTTCTCCAATTATTATTTTTTTAATATTTGTTCGAGTATTTTAGTTTATTTTGCTAAAAAGTGTATTAAGACGCATGCCATTCTACAAAATGTAATAAGTAAACTAATCAAACCTCATAGACAGGGAAGCACGATTCAGAATCAGAAGTGTGTTGATTACATTTTAATAGATAAAAATTTCAAGCCTGCCGAAACAAACACCCACACCCTGAATCGACCCCCCCCTATCGTTTAGCTGAAGAAAGTTTGTTCTTTAAATGTTTGAAGAAGTAATTATTATATCTGGAGCATATATAGTATTTTGTTCAGGAGGGAGGAGGGGAGCAACGAAAAATGGAAGTTTTTGAAATTTACCAGAACAAAATTAAAGTTAACAAAAATTAGAATATTACAGCATTTTTATAATATACGTTGATGCATTTTTGTTAAATTAAGGAATTTTTTCTAATATAAGTCGCGTTTTAACCAAAAACATACTCCTCTGTACTATATATATAATAATTACTTCTATACATGCAGATATAGTAGTTAAAAATTTTATGATATACAGGGTGTACACAAATTAGTTGGGCAATTTCGTAAATGAATAATGTGCGAAATATTAATTGTAAGTTACCGGTTCAAATGCAGATGAGTCTTAGTGTATCCTAAGTTTGCGGATAGGTGGCACTCGGTGTGTCATGTTCACGTTTCAGTGAGCTGTAGGTCGCGGTTGTTCATCATTCGTTCTGTGTTCGCGTAATGATGGAGACGTATACTGGCGGTGAAAAAGCGAAATGATGTTTGTGGTTCCATGAAACGCATTGCGATGTGCAAGTACAATGAAATTTCCGTCGAGAATACCACAAAAGTGCCCCGAAAAGAGACATCAGTTTGGATTAGTCGCGGAGGTGTTATTCCATGGCCAGCACGATCACCAGATCTTTCACACCTAGATTTCAGTGTATGGGGTTTTGTTAAAGACCAGGTTTACCGTCCGCCGCTTCCGAAATCTATTCCTGAATTGAAATCACGAATCAGCACTGTTAAGTGCATGACATACATTATTGGCCATTTACATGCTTACATTTCAAAATGTAAATTTTATGGATACTCTTTAACTGTGTCAATATATTTTAACAAATATTAGTGAAATTTATATTTTTGTTCAGGGTACCTAAAATCTCCCAAAGGCATCGCATGTTATAAAAACTTCGCACGAGTTTACCCGTAAATCGGTACGGAACTTCATATAACAGCCTCGACGCAAAACCTAATGTTCTGAAAACGATAACAAACAAACAAAAAGGGCGGGATGCGTGGTCCAAATTCATATTTTACATACTACAAAATATATGCTTGTTCACAAGAATACCATGACTGGTATTCTCCACACGGCATGTTTCCGTTTGTTTCTCGGAAATCTATAAAAGGAAAACTGATTTTTCACAGTCTGGTGATTACAGTAAGCTGCAAAACATAAAAGCACATCAAATAAATCCAATTTCACCTTAAAATATCAATTGTACAGGACTATCGACAGCCGCAAACGAAGAAACTAATGTTAACTAAGATGTAAACAACCTGTGCCACGACTTCGACGACGTATATCTGGTTCAAATTGTCACCACAAATCGAACAACTTAAGCTGTTCGCAGTATCCATCCAAATATAAATATTAACCAGATAAAAGTTTTAAAGAAAACTACTTATTTATTCTCTCAAACTTACCACTTCGCTGCCTCGCAGTAGCCATTATCCGCCATTATCTGCGCCAAACAAATAATGCCGTTACGGTGCCGGTCGCCGATTGGTGGGTACCGGTTTTATTGCTGCCAATGAGATAACTCGATGCATGTGGATATCGCCGTAGCGAGACGCTAGTTTGAATTTGACGAACGACCGTAACCATAGTTAGCATGGAGATTATTGTAGCGTTACTTCCATGAGGTTGTTCGTTGTTCTGGATATCATATAAGGAACTAGATTGGCTGCCCGCTATTTGTGTAACACTCTTACGACGTGGCATCAACGAGCCACATTGAGCGGGTCAGTTTGAGAGAGTGTTCTGCGATGTCTATGTGTGTTACGAGATATCAAAAATGGTGAAAGCTTGTTCTGCACTAAATTGCAGTGCCCGAGACAATGAAAACAGCAAACAAAGTGGGATTTCATTTCACAGGTGAGTGCTTGTAGTTAATTTTACGAATTTAAAGATTTCTGTCCAATATTAAGTTGACCCAATGGCAGTGTGTAAGATTCATCTGAGTGGAATATACCACCTGTTAATTTGTAATAGCATTAAAGTCTAGTTAATTAATATTAATTACAGTTTGTAATGAATATTGCAATAGTTCGAACAAAATATTGACAGTTATTTTATTAAATGCAAGACATGCCACTTCACACAAGTAAAAAATCTTTCCATCACGATGAATGCTCAATACAATATGCCCATAAAAGTGGTCTTTCAACCCATATGCTTCTTCACACAGGTGAAAAACTTCAGGATTTGATGGATGCTCAAAACAATTTGCTCAGAAAGGTCATCTTTCATGGTATATGCTTCTTCACCCAAGTGAAAAGCATCACCAATGTGCTCAAATATATCTACGAGGAGCATATTTCTGTTGAAATTGTGTAGGTATAGAACGTTTTAAATGAACTTCTGCGGCAAATAAATTGTGTAATCTAGACAAACTGGAAGTTGTTCTGTTTTTATGCTACTACAGGAGACTGGAAAAAAGTAAGTACCTGTTATTTATTTTTAGCGACGTAGTGTAAATCCGTATGGGGCAAAAGCGAACACGCGAAGTGTTTATTAACATTACAATAAGTTTGAAAATTTATAACATTGAAGCTTCCAAAAGTATTCATGAAGGCACCCTTCCCTCTTATTTGACTGATGGCACGACGTATCGCGAGTAAGCAGTTTTCTGTGAATGTTTTGCTGTTAGATCGTTGCCCTCAAACAGTACTGAGTAATAATTCTTCTCATATATTTTTTTAACTATTCAGAATATTATTTATATCTGAAAATTATTATTTCTACAGTAAATGAAAGTGGTTTTTAAGCATATCACTAAGGAATAAAATTTTCTGTTTGTACGAGTCGTAACGCTGCTGTGTTTCTCAGTGATGGAAATGCCGTGAATCGTTGCTGCCTGACCCGCTGATCATGGCACCATGCTTTACATGCGTCAGCAGCTCCTCGGCCAATCTAGTCTCTTATATGATATCTGTGGTTTTCAACAAATTTTATTTAAGAAAAAAGGCTGTTACATCATTCGCGCCCATCAAAAACATAAAAATACACATGACGTTAATAATGATATGTACACATGACAGAGGGTAAAACTACCCAGATTAAAATAATAAAAACACGAATGCAGGCAAGCATTCTATGAGTATCGTAATGGTACAGGAATCTGGGGTCACGTGCAGCCCCATAATACGTGAATTACAACTAGAGAAACACAGGAAGCATATTTAGCATATGAGAGCAAATAACAAAATGATTTCGGGAGTGTGTGCTAGAACAGAGAATGTAAGTAAATACAACGATGTATGTAATAAACAAAAACAATACTCAAAGCACAAGATACAACATCGCAAAGTTGGTGACACAACAAGAACTTTGATCAGAAAATACAGAGATGCTAACGGAGATAATATCGTCACAGAACACGACTCACCTAATAAGACATAATGACATACTACAGAATAAAAATATGTTCTTACGCAAAATCACATATAATATGCAATGTAAGAAAAAAGGAAATTTGTACAACATGTTGCCACACAAATAAAGTTAATTAACAGTACACACAATGTTACTCGACATTGGCGAGGAAAAAAAAAGCAAACTGAAGAAAACAGTAAAGACACAATGCACACTAGGTACGGTGAGTGAAAAAAACAAAACATAGAGAACAGTGGATACAACCTGGCGGAAACAAAAATCAAAAGCTTGATGAGTCAACGTCTCGTGAACAGTATACCACCTTTAAAAAGTCATGTTGTTTTCAACATATTGAAAGAAAGAAAAGGATGACGTAGGTCTACACTCTGTACTTAAAATAGAAGAAACACGACTAATAAAATGAATAGAACACTCAGAGTGGTTAATATCGTTAAAGTACATATGTAACACAATTATCACTCAGGGAAGCTATGCAAATGAAATCTACCAGAGAGGTGCAGACCCTAGGTTATGAAAGAGGTACAATTTCATCATGCTGATACAGAGAACAAGAAAGAATACACTGGAAAAATGTACAGCACATTTGCAGAGTAATACGATAATAACGTATTCGCCTATAACACGGATAAAACTATAATAACTATGTATAAGTACGTACAAACAAATACGATATTTACAGAAAACAGCAGGCAAGTAACATTAATCATAAATGGGGTCACAATAGGAAGAAAAAAAACCACGTACTGTGGTGCGAAACTCAAGTGTGTACAACACAATACAATATTAACATGTTACCATAATTATGCATACGTAGGTTGCCACAGCGTGGCTACACACACAAAAAAAAAATAAAAACATAGAGCACTCTTGGCACGGTGAAACAAATATCTAACGAAAGACACACTGGACTTAGTGCAACCAAACACAAAAAAAAAAAAAAAAAAAAAAAAAACCCACACAACGTATACTCAAATGGCGAGACGGACAGAATTCCCATCCATCGTAAACCATCCTGAGTGCTCGGCCCAGGTGGTGTGAAATGTTGTGAGAGAATTTGACGAAATGGCAGTGTTATATTCAAGTCGAAGGCGTGCAACTATTCGGCCTCGAAAGCAAGATAGCAAACGACTTCCGGCCTGCAGAATTGAAAGTGGCTGCGATGCAGAACGTTGTGATTGATGAAACATATGAATGATATGTTTGACAAGTACAAATAGAAAACAGCAGGTATCTGGTAGACGTGTGGGCGGATGCTTCGTTAATAGAAGCCATGGATATGCTTGGAATGGAAGATCTTGAGAAACGATGCTGAGGCCAGCCAGGCGGAAAGCAGAATTGAGAAGAGGTAGCAGGATAGGGCAGTGGCAATAGGTGTGGTAAACATCACCGACATTACCACAGAAAGAGCAGAGTGGAGAAGAGACCAAAGACATACGGAAAAGAAGATGGGGAACAGCGAGACGACGGTGAAGGAAACGCCAGTGAAGATTGCGCTCGAGCGGAGAGGAGAGATGAGAAGAGGAAGCTGACCAGACGGTCATGGAAAGCGAGGGAGAGAAGTCAGAGACGGGTTGTGGAAGATCCGAAGGTGAACGGAGAAAACGATAGAGGGAGGCAGTGGTGAAGGAAAGCACAGGGGCGACAGAGTCAAAGAGAGGAAGAAAGAAAGGAATAGGAAGACTGGGTCCAGAAACAACACGGAGTCCGTCGGCAGTAACCAAAGCAGGGTATAGAGAGAGGAGGGAAGTGCGAAGGAGAGCATACTCCTCATCGAGAGAAGGAGTAGGAGTAGGAAAAAGGTAAGTAATGGGTTTCCAAGAGAGGTTAGCAGTAATCAGGGCGTTGACTGTTAAGATGCCAGAACGAACATAGAGTGGGAGGAGAAAGAAAGGTTGGTTAGGAGGGTGGATCAGTGAAGAAAAGAAGAGCGGTTCGACAAGGAGATCAAGAGTGGTGGCAGGAGGAGCCCGGGAAAGAGGAAGGGACCGGAAAAACGTAAGAGCTTCAGAGATAGTAGACGGAATGTTAGAGGAAGGAAGGGTGTAATAATCCATCCCGAGGAAAAGAAGAAAAGTGAAGGACGGATCATAGACAGAAAGAAGTGCATCAAAAGATATCACAAGAGAAGGAGAGGGAGAGGTAAGCAGACGTAGAAAAGTGGTAATACGGTACGCTCTATAGTATTGATGAATATCAATGAGCCGGATGCCACCATGCGACTCAGGAAGATACAATGTCTGGGCCGCCGACCAATGTTTGGACTGCCAGATGACGGAGGTGAACTGACTATTGATGTCAGTAAGACGAGAGGCCAAGAAAACTGTTGAATTCCAGGAATATGTACATAGTGAGAGCAGGTAACGCTGGACAATATGTGCACGTTGAAAATAAGATGTAAATGGAAAGACGAAACGCCAATACGCAGCTCGGCGCCGAAGCTTTGGGAAAAGGTTGGTCCATGTTGCTTGTCCAGCGGTAAACGGATGACCAGCATAGGTGCCGAGAATCTTCTGGGTCGAGGATGACCACACCGCTCCCCAAGGGGAGTCAGTGCGGCCAATCCAAGACCCACACCAAGTTTTCTATCTGAAGATGTTTGCCCAGGTATTAAATCACGTAGTATATAATGGTTACCAGTCTGTAAACAAGGTTGTAATGTACTGGTAATTAAGTTAAATAATTATTAAAGCCATCCAGCATCCAGACAGAAGATATTACACGTGGCCCACTGAGATAAATATGCTGTTGGATGATTTGAATCATGAAAGTACTATCAGTATGAAAAAAAATACGTACAGTTCTTGTACAAAAAATCCATCCTATCTTTCTTAGAGGAACAAATCAATAACACTTTCATTAAAATTTGGTATGTTACTAATCACATATTTTTTGCATTGAATACATGGCTAATGCACTCATTTTATCCTCACTCATGGTACTTTTTAAAAACATTTTTATACTCTTCAAAGTTGAGAGGTAATTTTGACCAAAATTACCTCTCAACTTGAAACATTAAAAAATTAATATTTTTAACGCTGTTAAAGTGACAGTAGGAAATAAATATAAGCATAGTCTTAATTTGTATTTTTCAAAGAAGGTACCTTTCAAAAAGGAAAAGAAAACACTTCATATTTCCCAGTCTTCGCATCTTTCTTGGTGATATATACATCTATCTTGCATACAAAGTAATTGGATCTAGATTTAAAACATTGCTGCATTTTGAAAATGAAACTTCATTAATAATTGCTCCATGACAAACAACAAATTTAATGGCATCTATTTCTGTACATATGTTTGACATGAATTCAACGATTTTGAAACAACTTTCAAATACACTGACCGAAAAAAAAATCCCAACACCAAGAAGGGGTTGTGTCAGATAAACGACAGTTGGTAGGCGGTGAGATTACATCTGTAAGATGACGTCTATGAAAATTTCGCGCTCGGCGCGTATGTGTGGCGCTAGTAGCGCCCCCGCAACATGCAAAGCAGGTTTGCTGTAAATACGCTCTGTAACGTTCGTGAGCGTTAGTTATCGTTGAGATTCAACGTAGGGTGTTGATGTTAGTCAAGAATGCCTTTAAGAAGACGAAGAAGCCATTATCAACAGCTCACGGAGTTTGAACGAGGTCGTGTAATAGGGCTACGAGAAGGTGGATTTTCTTTCCGCAATATTGCAGAACGACTTGGCAGGAATGTAGCCACTGTGCTTGATTGTTGGCAACGGTGGTCAAGGGAAAGTACTGCCTCAAGAAGACCGGGTTCCGGCCGGCCGGCCACGTGGCACTACTGAGAGGGAAGACCGCCGTGTACAGCATATGGCCGTGGCGCATCGTACCGCGTCTGCGGCAGCAATTCGAGCTGCAGTTGCCACCACAGTGATACAACGAACTGTTACAAAGCGGTTACTTGAAGGACAGATCCGAGCCAGACGCCCTGCAGCGTGCATTCCTCTTATTCCAAACCACTGCCGTTTGCGACGTCAGTGGTGTCAAGCTAGAGCTCATTGGAGGACGGAGTGGAAATCTGTTGTGTTTTCTGATGAAAGCCGGTTCTGCCTGGGTGCCAGTGATGGTCGTGTGTTGGTTAGAAGGATGCCAGGTGAGCGCCTGCAACCAACCTGTCTGCGGCCGAGACACACTGGACCTACACCTGGAGTTATGGTCTGGGGAGCAATTTCCTATGACAGCAGGAGCACTCTCGTGGTTATCCCACGCACCCTGACGGCACAGTTGTACGTCGGTCTGGTGATTCAACCTGTTGTGCTACCATTCATGAACAGTATTCCAGGGGTGTTTTCCAACAGGATAACGCTCGCCCGCATACCGCTGTTGTAACCCAACATGCTCTACACAGTGTCGACATGTTGCCGTGGCCTGCTAGATCACCAGATCTTTCACCAATCGAGCACGTATGGGACATCATTGGACGACAACTCCAGCGTCACCCCAACCAGCATTAACCGTCCCTGTATTGACCGACCAAGTGCAACAGGCATGGAACTCCATCCCACAAACTGACATCCAGCACCTGTACGACACAATGCATGAACGTTTGCGTGCTTGCATTCAACATTCTGGCGGTTACACCGGCTATTAATGTACCAGCATTTCACATTTAAAATGGCCCTTCTCGCGCTTACATTAAGCTGTGATCTTGAAACCTTAATCGATTAAATATGCTACCTATACAAATGTATTGCCGCCATTTCATTCCCCTACAACTATTTTTTCGTGGTGTTGGGATTTTTTTTCCGTCAGTGTATATCATTACAAGAAACAATATATTCAGACAATGTTAATGGTCTTGATAATTCCATACCACTTTAGGAGCAAACAGCCAATTTGAATCACTCTTCAATAATATAATTATTCTAATAAAATTAACTGAAATTAACAGAATATACAAACTAAAACACTATTCACTATGCTTAAACAAATATCGAGCGTAAGCATCTATTAGGTGTGCAACTTAATTCTCGGCCACAGGCACGACACGTTGACAACAAATTATAGCAAATTGAATACGTACCTAATCAGGGAAATAATCCCCGTCGTGTTGGACACATTTGAGCCATCGGTCAGGGAGCTGCCGAATGCCACTGCGGAAAAAAGAGGGCTGTTTCGAGTTGATAAAGTCATCAATACTTGTGTGGACCTCCTCGACAAAAGTGAAGTGCGTATCACTCAGGTGATGTTGCAGGGAACGAAAGAGGTGATAATCCGACGGAGCGAAGTCTGGAGAAAACGCCGGTTGGGACAAAATCTCCTATCCCAGGTAGGTGATCGTGTTTAAAGTCGTTTTCGCGGTGTGAGGACGTGCGTTATTCTGAAGCAACAGGACCGACCTTCTGGCCTTGCCGGTGTGTGGCCTTTTCGACTCCAGTGCGTCACCCACATTAATGAGCTGCTGTAGGGGCGGCTTTTGCTATGGGGCTGTGGGGCTGCAGCCCCCACTCCCTACCCAAAGCAGTTTTATTTTCATGCCGTACCAAGAGAGAAGTTTTCCCTGCATAACACCACTAGGAGCGGAAGGAATGATGGCGGACCTACGCTGCTTGCAACCCCGACGGGTATTGAAACCAACTCATGTGGGAAACTCTTTCTATTCCCACATCAGTTCGTTTCCTTTGAATAAAACTTCCCCGGGGACTGCATTGACGGCAGCCTCGATAGCGCGGTTGCTCGCGAATGCAGTCTCTCGTTGGGTAGGAATGCATCGCAGGGCTTGTGTGCTTTGTTGATTAATACGGTTCTTGTGCTTCCGAATAAAAAATAAAATAGGGTAATGAATTAAAAAAATGACCAATGTTGAAATAAAGTATTAAATAAGGTATGTTTGAATGTATTACTCAATCTGTTTTTTTTTTCCTTCCAATTTTTTGTTTGTTTCTGCTTTTATTCAACGTAATAATTCTAACACCATCGAACAGTAGAATATTTGTGTTTGCTAATGACAAATACTCAGTTGCCGGGACTTTTGCAAAAAAGTTTTACTTATATTTTCTCTTCTGGTCAAAATGGGCATGTGAACAAATTGCGATTAAGAATAGAATTCAGCATTGTACAAATTGAAAAAAAAAAGAGGAGAGAGAGATTAATTTCTGCAGCGAAATATGTGATTAATAACATGCCAATTTTTAATGAAAGTGTTATTGATTTGTTCCTGTAAGAAAGATAGGGTGGATTTTTTGTACAAGAACTGTACGTATTTTTTTCATACTGATAGTACTTTCATGATTCAAATCATCCAACAGCATATTTATCTCAGTGGGCCACGTGTAACATCTCCTCTCTGGATGCTGGATGGTTTTAATAATTATTTAACTTAATTACCAGTACATTACAACCTTGTTTACAGACTGGTAACCATTATATACTACGTGATTTAATACCTGGGCAAACATCTTCAGATAGAACACTTTATTGCGGTACATTACTAAGGTTAAAGATCGTTCTATCAACTAGACTATATTTCACACAAAATATAAAATGGCAAAGAAACTGTATTATAAAAGAGCTAATGAAACACACATACCATTGAAGCTCCTGTAGGCTGGAAATCTCGAGGAATTGCACCAATTCATTTGAAGCCCAGATGCGTAGTTCTTCATTCTTGGGAAATTTAAACACTGACGCCTTAGGACCTGTGTGGTAATTGCTATGGCAATTTGGTACACAACAACGTGAAAGCATATTAGAACTGAATTTTTTTTTAACACTGTGAAATAAATTACAAAGAGTGGAATAATATGAATCAGTCAGCACCAAGAACAACGAACAACCTCGTGGAGTAACGCTACAATAATCACACACGCTAACTTCACTTACCAAGCACAACGAAGTTTTCGCTTTTAAACTCACGTAAATTTTTATTCACCAAAAATCATTGAAGTCACTCCACTGGGTACATTTTTTTCAGCTGCATCCCCCTCCCAAAAATAAGCGGCGCATTTCAATTGAGGTAGTGCATTGTACTTAATCACTTTGAAAAGAACATTTAATCAGATATCATTGTTTAGAAAATTTACGAAGTTGGTAAATTTTGGAAAACAAATTTTTCTACACTTAATTGTTATCATGGCTTCAAAATTAAAACTGGACTGAATATGTTTGCAATCCGTTTTTATTAAAGAGAATGAAGGAATGTGAGTATCGCAATAACAACTCATCGCGAAATTCTGGCAGACCCTTCAAAATTCCACAAAATGTTTTTCATCGCCATCCAAGTTGCAGTGGTCGGTATCAAGTCGAAGTTTCAAAGGGAGTGTATAAGAAGAAAAAATATTTATTGTCATATTTCTAGGTGTCACAATGAGACACTTGAGAACGCGTACATGACCTTGAGTTTGTGTCTCCTCTGCCACTGCCACACGCATTAATGTTTTTACATTTTTTGTCTTTATATACTTGTATATATATATGTACGTATATGCATGTATTTTTTTTTTTTTAAGGTTAACACCATAATACTTTCAAGTTGGAACTGAAGAACAGATTCTCTGCTTTAGAAGGCCTAACATCGGAAGAAGTCGATATTTCGGAAGTTAACAGAAAAGTAACCAAAGCTCTTATGGAAACAGCAACAAAATTAGCTGGGTCTAAGAACAAGTTGCATGTAAACAAATTATCAGGAAAAACCAAAATGTTGATGCAAAAAAGAAGACAGATGAGGACAACTAAAGAAGATGTGACTTCCAAAGTGGAATATATAGAGCTATGCAAGACAGCACGAAAAAGTATCACTGAAGACGTAAGGAAATTCAACTGTGAGCTAGTGAGGAAAGCAATTGAAAACAACCAAAGCCTAAAGATAGCAAAGGGACATCTCAGTAAGGGAAGAAAACAGATTATGGCTCTGAGAAAAGAAGATGGTTCTATAACAAGAAATAGAGGCGAAATTTTGACAAGAGTGAAAGATTTCTACTCCAAATTATATGAAAGGGATGATACATGTACTCCAGACATCATGAAAGGTACCAGAGTTCTTCCAGTCCTCCCAGCAGAAGTTGCTCATGCAATCAAGAACATGAAGCGGGGGAAAGCTCCAGGAGAAGATGGAATTACTATAGACATCGTACAAGAAGCAAGTGGAGAAATCGAAACAGTACTCGCCCAAATTTTCACTCGATGCCTTAATGAAGGGAAGATTCCTGAGGATTGGAACAATGCTACAATGATCCTGCTACATAAAAAAGGTGACATTGAGGATCTCAGGAACTACAGACCTATCAGCCTCCTATCAGTGGTTTATAAAATCTTCACTAAAGTTCTTTCACACCGCTTGAAGGTAACACTGGACATGGCTCAACCGAGAGAACAAGCTGGATTCAGGAGTGGCTACAGCACAATAGATCATATCCATGTACTGAGAGAACTAATTGAAAGAGCGAGGGAATATGAACTTCCATTGTGCATGGCTTTTATCGATTATGAAAAAGCCTTTGATTCGGTGAAACCATCAGCAGTTACCACGGCTCTGAAATCCTGCGGTATTGAAGATGCATACATTAATATTATTAATAACATCTATGAAAATGCAAGTGCAAAGATTCGGCTGTTTGAAAATACAACACACATAAAAATTGGAAAGGGAGTGAGACAAGGTGACACCATATCTCCGAAGCTCTTTAATGCCACATTGGAAAATGTCTTTCAATCACTGAACTGGGAAAACAAAGGGATAAAGATTAATGGAGATTATCTAACCCACCTTCGTTTTGCTGATGACGTAGTCATTTTTGCAACTACCCCATCAGAGCTGCAGAGTATGATCCAGGAACTTGCTGACAAGAGTAAAGAAGTGGGATTAAAAATGAACTTTCAGAAGACAAAAGTGATGTTCAATGCTTTTACAAGAAATGAAGATTTATCGATTGATGGAGAAAAACTGGAGATAACAGATACGTATGTTTATCTTGGACAGCAGATATCAAGTGAGGGTCACATTGATGAAGAAATTAATCGGCGTACAAAGCTTGCCTGGAGAGCTTTTGGAAGAAACAGCATAATTTTCAAGAGCAATATGCCATTATGTCTTAAAAGAAAAGTGTTTGATCAATGCATCCTTCCAGTGCTTACGTATGGCGCAGAGACGTGGACCTTAACTAAAAGAGACATACAAAGGCTGCAGACAACTCAACGAGGCATGGAGAGGTGCATGCTTGGTATAACCAGGAGAGATAAGAAGAGGAACTCGTGGATCCGAAAAATGACGAGAGTGGAAGACATCATGATCAGAGTTAAATCCCTGAAATGGCAATGGGCTGGACATACTGCCAGAAGGACAGACCATAGATGGACAGCCGAAATTTTAGATTGGATTCCAAGGGACAGGAAAAGACCCAGAAAAAGACCACATGGGAGATGGGTGGATGAAATTCGTAAATATGCGGGAGTGACATGGAGGAGACTGGCACAAGACAGACCGTTGTGGAGGAAACTTGGGGAGACCTTCGTCCAGCAGTGGATTGATAATGGTTGACGACGATGATGATGATGATATGCATGTATGGGATGTAAGGTCAGGTGATGCGTAACATCACAGCCTCTCCTTGACAAATGTCAACCCCGCCTTCTCGTGGTACATCCTGTTCCCGCTAAAGGGGCTCTGACGACCGTAAATAGCGGTATAACTATACCATGGGGATTAGAGGAAATGCTATCCCACACTCACCAACCCGCTTGACCAGCGTGGTGAGTTATGGCCAAACCCCTCCAAAATGACTCCACAACTTAAATCTTGGCCCTCAGTCTCCGGCAGCTGGAATGTACCTGGCCAAGTAAGCGGCCAGTGCGACATGCAGGCAGAGGGTGCTAAGAATCCCCGGAGGACCGGACTAGGCTGCCATCTGATGCTGATCTTGGCTACGTATAATGGACGCTCCCTATCTTCTGATTCAAGGCTTCTTGAATTGGAAGAGGAACTACAAAGGATCAAGTGGGACATCGTAGGGCTAAGTGAGGTAAGGAGAAAAGGAGAAGATCTCATTGAACTGAAAAGTGGACATCTCTTCTACTATCGTGGGACAGATACTGGCAAAACTAGCGGTGTTGGATTTATAATAAACAAAAAACTGAAGGATAAAGTTGTAAAAGTTGAAAGTTCCTCTGACAGAGCTGCACGACTCGTTATCCAACTCTCGAGAAGATACCAGGCTGAGATTATTCAAACTTATGCACCCACCACAAGTCATCCTGAAGAAGACATTGAAGAATTTTATGAGGAAATTCGTCATTTAAATAATAAAGGTAAGCAGCACTTGAAGATAATTATGGAAGATTTCAATGAAAAAATAGGGCAACGGCAACAGAATGAAACTTCAGTAGGAAAATTCGGTCACGGCAACAGAAACCAGCGTGAAAATACTCTCGTTGAGTTTGCAGAGGCAGAAGGGTTTTTCATCCTGAACTCCTTTTACAAGAAAAAGCCGCACAGGAAATGGACATGGAGACATCCAAATGGGACGACAAGTGAAATTGATTTTATTATGTGTAACCAAAAATTCGTCATAGAAGACTGCAGTGTGCTAAACAAGTTCAACACAGGTAGTGACCATAGATTGGTGAGATGTAAGATGCACCTCAACAATAAACTCGACCGTGGCAAGCTCATAAGACAAACAAAATGTATTGACATAACCAACCTTAAAAACACCATCATACCTTCAAGTTGAAACTGAAGAACATATTCTCTGCTTTAGAAGGCCTAACATTGGAAGAAGTGGATATTTCTGAAGTTAACAGAAAAGTAACCAAAGCTCTTATGGAAACAGCAACAAAATTAGCTGGGTCTAAGAAAAAGTTGCATGTGAACAAATTATGAGGAAAACCCAAAATGTTGATGCAAAAAAAAAAAAAAAAAAAAAAAAAAAAGAGAGATGAGGACAACTAAAGAAGATGTGACTTCCAAAGTGGAATATATAGAGCTATGCAAGACAGTACGAAAAAGTATCACTGAAGACGCAAGGATATTCAACTGTGAACTAGTGAGAAAAGCAATTGAAAACAACCAAAGCCTAAAGATAGCAAAGGGACATCTCAGTAAGGGAAGAAAACAGATTATGGCACTGAGAAAAGAAGATGGTTCTGTATCAAGAAATAGAGGCGAAATTTTGACAAGAGTGAAAGATTTCTACTCCAAGTTATATGAAAGGGATGATGCATGTACTCCAGACATCATGGAAGGTACCAGTACCAGAGTTCTTCCAGTCCTCCCAGCAGAAGTTGAACATGCAAGCAAGAACATGAAGCGGGGAAAAGCTCCAGGAGAAGATGGAATTACTGTAGACATCATACAAGAAGCAAGTGGAGAAATCGAAACCGTACTCGCCCAAATTTTTACTCGATGCCTTAATGAAGGGAAGATTCCTGAGGATTGGAACACCGCTACAATGATCCTGCTACATAAAAAAGGTGACATTGAGGACCTCAGGAACTACAGACCTATCAGCCTCCTATCAGTGGTTTATAAAATCTTCACTAAAGTTCTTTCACACCGTTTGAAGGTAACACTGGACATGACTCAACCGAGAGAACAAGCTAGATTCAGGAGTGGCTACAGCACAATAGATCATATCCATGTACTGAGAGAACTAATTGAAAGAGCGAGGGAATATGAACTTCCATTGTGCATGGCTTTTATCGATTATGAAAAAGCCTTTGATTCGGTGAAACCATCAGCAGTTACAATGGCTCTGAAATCCTGCGGTATTGAAGATGCATACATTAATATTATTAATAACATCTATGAAAATGCAAGTGCAAAGATTCGGCTCTTTGAAAATACAACACACATAAAAATTGGAAAGGAAGTGAGACAAGGTGACACCATATCTCCGAAGCTCTTTAATGCCATATTGGAAAATGTCTTTCAATCACTGAACTGGGAAAACAAAGGGATAAAGATTAATGGAGATTATCTAACCCACCTTCGTTTTGCTGATGACATAGTCATTTTTGCAACTACCCCATTAGAGCTGCAGTGTGTGATCCAGGAACTTGCTGACAAGAGTAAAGAAGTGGGATTAAAAATGAACTTTCAGAAGACAAAAGTGATGTTCAATGCTTTTACACGAAATGAATATTAATCGATTGATGGAAAAAAGCTGGAGATAACAGACACGTACGTTTATCTTGGACAGCAGATATCAAGTGAGGGTCACATTGATGAAGAAATTAATCCGTGTACAAAACTTGCCTGGAGAGCTTTTGGAAGAAACAGCATAATTTTCAAGAGCAATATGCCATTATATCTTAAAAGAAAAGTGTTTAATAATTGCATCCTTCTGTGCTTACGTATGGTGCAGAGACATGGACCTTAACTAAAAGAGACATACAAAAGCTGCAGATAACTCAAAGCAGCATGGAGAGGTGCATGCTTGGTGTAACCAGGAGAGATAAGAACAGGAACTCGTGGATCCGAAAAATGACAAGAGTGGAAGACATCATGATCAGAGTTAAATCACTGAAATGGCAATGGGCTGGGCATACTGCCAGAAGGACAGACCATCGATGGACAGCCGAAATTTTAGATTGGATTCCAAGGGACAGGAAAAGACCCAGAAGAAGACCACATGGGAGATGGGTGGATGAAATTCGAAAGTATGCAGGGGTGACATGGAGGAGACGGGCACAAGACAGACCGTTGTGGAGGAAACTTGGGGAGACCTTCGTCCAGCAGTGGATTGATAATGGTTGACAATAATGATATGCATGTATATAAAATTTTCAACCACTATCAATCCACTGCTGAATGAGAGTCTCCAAGTTTCTTCTTCCACAACAGCCTGCCTTGAACCAGTTTCTTTCATGCTTTCGAATTTCATGCACCAGTCTAACTCTTGTCATTTTCTGGGTATTGTTTTTTCCCTCGCTATCCAGTTCAATATTTCAACTCTCCGTCAATGGCTCTTTCTTCTAGCAATATGTCCATCTCATTGCAATTTCAGGAATTCTGATCATAACGTCTTCCACTCATGTCATTTTCCCAATCCACGATTTTCTACACTGCCCGAAAGTGAAAAAAGAACACCAAGAAAGAGACGTCTGATTCCAACGAAATTTATACAGCATAATAACGGAATACATAGGATGACGTGATCAAAACATTATGGCAAAATACAGCTGTATTTGCTGGTAAACTGAAAAATAACATTTCCATGTAATATGGTTAGTACGAGGTTGAACCGCCATGAACTGCGTCACACTGTACAATTCTGGCATGGAGTCTGTCGTACAGATGTTGGATGTAAGTTTGGGGTATTGAGTTCCAAGCATCCTCAACCCGGACGCGTAAATCGGGGATGGTCGTGGCTAGCCGTGGATACCGGATAAGTCGTTGTCCCATAAAATCCCACACGTGCTCAATGGGGGACAAATCCGTTGAACGTGCAGGCCATGGAAGTTGTCTCACACCCGGAAGTGCATGTTGCGTTGCTCGTGCCGCGTGTGGGGGTGCATTATCTTGCTGGAAAACACCACGATGGACCGACCTTACTGAAAAATAACATTTCCATGTAACATGGTTAGTACGTGGTTGAACCGCCATGAACTGCGTCACACTGTGCAATTCTGGCATGGAGTGGGCTGAATGATGTTGTTGATGTAGAAGGTGCTGTTTAACGTACCCGGTACAAACACTAGTTGTGTACGGGAGTGATAGCTGATCGCTCCCCACACCAGGAGACCAGGTGTAGGCCCTGTGTGTCGCTGGCGGATGCAAGAAGGGTGGAGACGCTCCCCTGTGCGTCTGCGAACACGCATACGGCCATCGGAGGCTGCCAAGCAGAATCTGCTTTCATCGCTGAACACGACAGATCGCCATTGCGTTCTCCAGTGCAGACGTTGGCGACACCACTGCAGCCGTTCCTGACGGTGGGCTGGAGTCAGAGGTACACATGCCAGAGGCACACGTGCACGTAGTCCTGCATCCAGTAGACGGTTGCGGATTGTTCGCACAGTCACCTCAGGTGCAACGGTACGGCAGCTCGGATTTGCGTCGCAGTGGATGTTCTGCTTGACAACGCCGCTCTTCTTATGCGTAGATCGGTCCGCTCATCAGTCCGTCTGTGACTCCCGGTTCCACGTCTTCTCGTGTGGAAATGTTCCTCTGGCCATCTACGTCACCATCGTACCACCACCGATACTTCCCGTCCAATTCGCTCCGCAATACGACGATACGACCACCCGGACTCACGGAGTCCGACTAGACTTCTTCGCTCAAAGTTCGATAACTGCTGAAATCGTACACGTCTTCCATGTCCAGGCATTGCAGTTTCTTCAAGGTCTTCGCACGTGTCCGTACGCCGACGACTGATTACATTCACTTAGCCGTACTCCTTAAATACCACCGACGATAATTTGCATATTATGCTGTGCTGTGGCGTAAGCGCTCACCGGTTGGTCCCTAAATTAACATCACACCAACTTACACTCGACGCTATTAACATATGTAAATTTCATGATCGTCCGCCAATTCCTTCTTGGTGTTCTTTTTTCACTTTCCGCCAACGTATTTGTATCTTTCCTGGTAACAGCAAACATGCATCTCTACATGCTTCTTTCAGTTGTCTGCAACATCTGTATGTCTATTTTAGTTGAGGTCCATGTCTGTGCTCCATGCGTAAGAACTGGAAGGATGCACTGATTAATCAGTTTCTTTTTAAGAAATAATGTATCTGACCAAGTTTTATAGTTCGATTATTTTCTTCATAAATGTGGCAATGTGGCCGTCGATTAATATCTGCTGCCTAATTTAGGTATCGGTACCTCTACATTTTCCCTATCAATTGCTAAATATGAAATCTAAATATTCATTTCTTGTAAAAAAAAAGCACTTTCGATCAATATATACACTGCTGGCCACCCAAAATGCAACACCAAGAAAGAAGCATCTGATGGGCCTGAAATTCGCAGCATACGTCTCCCGCGAGAGGACATGCAAACGATTAGCATTGCAGGACATATGCAAATCATGTTCGCCCGGCACGCCACCGAGAAGCACTATAAGAAGGGTGCACAGAAGGCGAGATGTAAGCAGTGGAAGTGTGTTGTGCTACCGGATCTGTGCGTGGGAAGCTTCCTGATGCCTCGTCACAGAACACGGCAGTCATTCCAGCACGTTTCGGAGCTCAACAGAGGACGAATAGTGGCTTATCGCGACAGCGGTTTATAGTACCGAGACATCAGCGCTCGTGTGGGACGACATCCAGCCACAGTGAGGTGAGTAGAGATCCAGTGGGTGCAGGAGGGACGGACGGACCGACGTGAGCGATTGCCGCAGCCGCGGCACACCACCGAACGAGAGGACCGGCATATTGTGCGGCGGGCATTGACGGCTCGCACCGCCACATCCCGAATGTTAGCGCAGGAATTAGGGTGTGTTGCGCAACAGCCTTTATCAGCACGTACCGTTCGACGTCTTCTGCAGGAGGGGCCTTGTCGTACGGCACCCATAGCTTCGATTACTATTGACGCTACACCACCGGTGACTAAGGCGGCAGTGGGCCGTTGAACGCCGCATCTGGACTGCGGAATGGCACGACATTGTCTTCTCCGACGAATCCCGCTTCTGCCTGCAACACCACGATGGTCGGATCCGTGTGTGGCAGCACCGCCGAGAGATACTGCATGACGCCTGCTTTATGCATCACCATACCGGCCGTCGCCTGGCGTTATGGTTTGGAGCGCAATTGGATATGACACCCGTACCCCTCTGGTGCGCATCGCCGGCACACTCAACACCCACAGCTACATCTCCGACGTTTTTGAGCCTGTAGTCATCCCTTAGTTGCAGGACCTGAGAGCGGCCACGTTTCAACAGACAATGCGCGACCGCACGTGGCATGTATCGTGCAACAATTCTTCACGGTCCACCAGGTGTCATTGCTGCCGTGGCTCTCCAGTTCTCCCGATATGTCGCCCATCGAACACGTCTGGTCGCTGATCGGCAACCGAGTGTCCCGGCAAGCACCACCCGCGGCTACGCCTGATGAATTGTGGCAACATGTGGAAGCAGCCTGGACCGACATACCCCAAGCCCTCATCCAAAACCTTTTTCGTTCGATGCTGCGGCCGTTATTGCCAGCCATGTGGGCAACACAAACTATTGATGTCTGCGTGTTCCCCAAGTCGCACGGGCCTGTAAGCTCAATCGTTTCATCTTCGTATCTGTTGTTATGTGTTCAGTAAATCTGGTTTTGCTATCTCGTGTCCTTCTTGGTGTTGCATTTTGGGTGGCCAGCAGAGTATATATATATATACATTATTATTATTATTATCATTATTATTAAACGGACAGCATCAGCACAGGCTCAGCAACGTAGCTTATTCGAAGTGATATCTACAAAATTGATATGCAGCCCCCCATCTCAGCTTATCACGAGCCGCCACTGAGCTGCTGACAATAACGCTCAGGATTGACCGTTTCACCAGGTTTGAATAACGCATAGTGTACGACACCGCGCTGATCCCACCATATGCACAGCACCAACTTCTTCGCATGGGTATTCGGTTTGGCGGTAGGCTGACCCGGATAAACCCACGATTTTCGCAGCTTAAGATTATCGTTGAGGATCCACTTCTCAACACAGGTCAAAATCTTGTGGAGGAAATCCTTCTTGAATCTGGAGAGCAAGGACACAGAAACATCGTAGCGCCTAGACTTGTTCGCAGCTCCGAGTTGGTGGGGCACCCAACGGCCCTCCTTGTAAATCCGTCCAAGTTTGTGCAGGCGCCGTG
Source organism: Macrothele yani (assembly GCA_039090855.1). Lineage (NCBI taxonomy): Eukaryota > Metazoa > Arthropoda > Arachnida > Araneae > Macrothelidae > Macrothele > Macrothele yani. Next base: position 34,267,710 of record CM077001.1, on the reverse strand, counting down.
CAATGGCTTGCCGTTTTACCCAGAGTTCCTGGGCGAGCTCTGACTGTGTGCGACAGGGATCCGCGTCCAACAGTTGCTTGAGTTCCTCGTCGTCAACTTTCTGTGGCCGTCCCGGACGTTCTGCATCACGGAGATCAAAATTTCCCTGCTTAAACAACTGGAACCACTTCTTATACGTACTGTAGGACACAGCAACTTAACCCAAAGCAGCACAGATCATTTTTTTAGCTGAAACGCGCACAGGAGGCAGTGCCTCAAATGTTGCTTCTCGAACGACATTGCTTTCATCGTCAACTTTCGTCCCGTCTATCACTACAGCTGTGAGCGGTTACGGTTGCCTGGAAAGCTGTTGAATGGCGTTGCAACCAGCCATTATCGTACACAGCTATTTGCATTTGCCGACGTTCGAGCGCTTGCGGTTACGGGCCGAGAATTAAATTGCACACCTAAAAAGTACGGGAGATCACCGTCGCGTTAGATAGCACCAGTCCACTAAGTAGGGAAGTCACGGCAAGGTCTTCCTGTGATGACGTCCAGAACTAGTGCCGCGGCCTTGTTTCAGGGAGCGTTGGACTACTCGACACAACCTTTACTTTCTTATGAGAGAAAGGGGCAGAAGTATTCGTGTTTTAAGAATATTTTTTTGTTTAGAATTGAAAGAAACAAAACCTGAAACACTTCCTAAACACGCACTTTTGTGCTTGCCAGGCGGGATGTCGTCAATTATAGCGATGTACACCATATGCATATTTATGTTTTATAATCCCACTGATTAGTAGACATTTATTGCATTTCATGTTTCCATACATTTATGTAAGATAATTTCATTTTTCACATGTAGAACAGCAAGTTTAAAGCGGCGGTCGATAGTTTTTTCCATCGTAAAATAGCTTTTCCTTTTAATTAAAAAAAACAAAACAAAAAAAACCGAAATGTTTACCTATGCACGATTGCTATGGTTTTATGCAGACCGCCACTGATACATTTAAAAATGGCGGCGCGCATGAGTAATGATGTTGAAGTCGCGAGATCATTCTTTGTTCATTTCTAAACATTTCATTCAACGGTGTTCCGGATTGTGATAAAAAATGAATAATCAATCGTACGAGAATGTGAAGAACAATCAAAAGTTTTACCTTAATTAAATCCAATTTAATTCTATGTACAATTCCCAGAAGAAATATCCAGTTGTAATATAAAAGCACATGAAGAATATGCAGGTAAATTTAGACACACTAAAGTCAATTCTTTGAATCAACGAAGTTCAGTTTTCATCTCTACAAAAATCCACTTTTTATTTTCACAGACACACTTTATCACCTTCTCATGGGAGAGAGAACAGCTCAGAGACAAAGTCCAAGCAATCGTTCTCGAAAGCAGGAAGTTCATTACGGAATACATAGGAGGAGGCTATGGTTCTGCTCTGAACTGTGACTTGTGTTGAGTTGACCAAAGTTGTTTAGGGCAGAGATTCATGACGTCATATCCAACAATCCCCCACTTGTTCTAACAAGTTTATAGGTTGAGAACTTTCCTGTGTTTTACAAAGGCTGGTTTAGGAAGGGGTTTGGTCATAATGTCTGCAATCATGGAATTTGAAGACAGTAGACTATTTCGATTATATCATGATGCTGAAGATCTCTTATATAATGTAGTCGAGTGGCGATGTGCTTAAATCTAGAGTTGCCTTTTTCAGATTGAGCAATTTTGATTGTTGATTGGTTGTCTTCGTAGAAGATTACGGGAAGATTTTGTTTCAAGTCGAAATCCTCACATAATTGCAACACACGAGAAAATTCTTGTGCAACTTCTGACAACGACACGTACTCTGCTTCCGAGGACGAAAGAGACACGCAGTTTTGCTTTCTAGATTTCCAGGATACACAAATGTTTCCAAGAAATACTAAGAATCCAGAAGTCGATTTTCTGTCTGACTTGTTTTGTGCCCAGTCTGCATCGGAATACACTTTAAGAAATGGAGGTTCGGTTGAAAATAATTTTAATTTTAAAACTTTTGTGCTCTTTAGATACCTAATAAGTCTTTTGACTGCATTCCAGTCTCTTTGTGTCGGTTTGGCACACTTTCTACTTAAGATGTGCGTGGCAGCAGTGATATCAGGTCTTGTGAAGTTAGAAATAAATAATAGAGATCCAATTGCTTGTCTATACTTGTGGTTATTATCAAATAATTCTTGTTCATCATTTAGCTGATAATAAGTGGTTTCCATCGGAGTGTTTGTAGGTTTAACGTCTTTAAGTACGAATTTTTCAACTAATTCATTAATTTTATTTTGTTGATTCAGAAAATATTCTCCATTTGAATTTCGATTAACTTCAATTCCAAGATAATGTTTCACTTGGCCTAAATTGGTTAAGTCATAGTTCTGCTTCAGATCTTCAACAACTTTATCAATTTGTAGTGGATTTTGCGAACTAATAAAAATATCATCAACATATAGAATCAAATACATTGTGTTATCTTTTTCAAATTTTGTGAAAAAACATGAGTCTGCCCTGAGTAAAACCCATATTTTTCAAAGTAGTTTCTATGGATTCGTTCCATGATCTTGCAGCTTGTTTAAGGCCATAAATTGCCCTGTTGAGTTTGCATACTTTATTATCATTGCTTCTTCCTTCGAAACTTTCAGGCTTCTCCATATAAATATCTTCATTAATGTTGGCATTTAAGAACGATGATTTTATATCCACATGGTGAATAAACATCATCTTATGTGCAGCAGCTGCGAAAAATACCCTTATAGTGGTTTATTTCACAAGTGCATGTACCTCATCATAGTCAGTGCCGTGTCTCTGATTATACCCTTTAGCAACAAGCCTAGCCTTATACATATTTAATTATCTGACCATGCTCATTGCATTTTGTCTTGAAGATCCATTTACATCCAATAGGGATTTTTCCTTTCGGTAGTTCTGTTAATGACCACGTGTCATTGTTCCTCAGTGATTTGAGCTCCTCTTGCACAGCTGTTTTCCATTTTTCCTGTTGAACCTTTGGTAAATTTTGAGTGTCTTTTAAAGACTTGGGTTCTGGTTGTTTAACTACACTGCTGGCCACCCAAAATGCAGCACGAAGAAGGACACGAGATAGCAAAGCCAGATTTACTGGACACATAACAACATATACAAAGATGAAACGATTGAGCTTACAGGCCCGTGCGACTTCCGGAACACGCAGACATCAATAGGTCGTGTGGCCCCCATGGCTGGTGATAACGGCCTCTACTCGCGACAGTATTTCTCATATACCCATGGGTGTTGATTCGTAAGACCCATGGGTATATGAGAAATACTGTCTCCTTCTTCATTAGGTTTTCGTACACTACGTTCAATCGAACGAAATAGGCTTCGGCTGTGGGCTTGGGGTATGTCGGTCCAGGTTGCTTCCACACGTTGCCGCAGTTCATCACGCGTAGCCGCGGGTGGTGCTTGCCGGGCCACTCGGTTGTCGATCAGCGACCAGACGTGTTCGATTGGCGACATATCGAGAGAACAGGTGCACCACGGCAGCAGTGACACCAACTGAGCCGTGAAGAATACTTGCACGATGCGTGCAACCTGCGGGCGCGCATTGTCCTGTTGAAACGTGGTCGCTGGCAGGTCCTGCAGGTAAGGGAGGACTACAGGCTCCAAAGCGTCGGAGATGTAGCGGTGGCTGTTGAGTGTACCGGCGATGCGTACCAGAGAGGTGCGGGTGTCATATCCAATTGCGCCCCAAAACCATAACGCTAGGCGACGGACCGGTATGGCGATGCATAATGCAGGCGTCACAGTCTCTCGCCTCGGTGCCGCCACACACGGACCCGACCATCGTGGTGTTGCAGGCAGAAGCGGGATTCGTCGGAGAAGACAATATAGTGCCATTACGTAGTCCAGGTGCGGCGTTCAACGGCCCATTGCCGCCGCTGGTGTAACGTCAATGGTAATCGGAGCAATGGGCGCCGTGCGACAAGTCCCCGCTCCTGCAGACGACGTCGAACGGTACGTGATGACATAGGTTGTTGCGCAACACACCCCAATTCCTGCGCTAACGTTCGTGATGTGGCGGTGCGAGCCGTCAATGTTCGCCGCACAACATGCCGGTCCTCTCGTTCGGTGGTGTGCCGCGGCTGCTGCAATCACTCACGTCGGTCTGTCCGTCCATTCTTTACCCACCGAATCCATACTCGCCTCACTGTGGCTGAATGTCGTCCCACACGGGCGCCGATGTCTCGGTACGTTAAACCGCTGTCGCGATAAACCACTATTCGTCCTCTGTCGAACTCCGAAATGTACTGGAATGACTGCAGTATTTTGCGATGAGGCATCAGGAAGCTTCCCACGCACAGGTCCGGTAGCACAACACACTTCCACTACTTACACCCCGCCTTTTGTTTACCCTTCTTATAGTGCTCGGTGGCGTGCCGGGCGCACATGACTTGCATACGCCCTGCAATGCTAATCGTTTGCACGTCCTCTCGCGGGCGACGCATGCTGCGAATTTCAGGTCAATCGGATGCTTCCTTCTTGGTGTTGCATTTTGGGTGGCCAGCAGTGTATTTGTATAAATTCTTGTGGAAAATTATTTGTAGTTTCTTTAGTAAATGATTCTGCTGCACATAAAGACAGTCTTTGCACCGGTGTCCCGTTCGTAGACCTTTGCGACCTTCTTAGTGGTTGAATGTTTGAGTTTGACTCAGTTTCATTACTTTCATGCTTTAGTTGGGGATTTGCTTGTAGGATTATTTCTACTGTAGTTTCTTGATTCCTAACACCCATGGGGTATATGAGAAATACTGTCTCCTTCTTCATTAGGTTTCTGTACACTAAGTTCAAACTCCAAGAATCTGGCAGATCTTGAGATTATGACCTTTTTGTTGCTTGAATAGATCCTACTATGGTAATCATAGCCCACAAAGATGTCTTCAATTGCTCTTTGATCGAGCTTATGTCTTCTTTGCTTGTGTACGTACGCAAATGCTTAGCATCCGAATACTTTCAGATGACTCAAGTTAGGCTTTACATTATTCCACATTTCATATGGAGTCTTTTCATTTGCTTTTGTTGGCAATCGGTTTTGTAGATATGTTGCAGTTAATACTGCTTCACCCCAGGAAGGCTTTGACAAGTTTGCATTAAGTATCATTGCTCTTGATATATACATTAATGTCCTATTTTTTTCTTTCCACTACACTATTTTGAGGAGTAGAGTAAGGTACTGATTTTTGATGATGTATTCCTTGACTTGTCAAGAAGCTTTGAGTTTGATGATTGCAGTATTCTTTTCCATTATCAGTTCTAATGGCTTTGATCTTTTTTTTTTAACTTATTTTGAGTTGAGGCAATAAATTCTTTGAGTTTATTGTATACTTCATCTTTACTTAATAATAAGTAGACCATCGAATATCTACTAAAATTATCTATGAAAGTTAAGAAATATTTACTTCCACCAAAACTTTCAGTTTCCATAGGACCGCATAAGTCAGAATGAATCAACTCTAAGGGTTCTTTAGCTCTAAAATTTGCCTGTTTTGGATAAGGCTTATCAATTGATTTTGCTTTGATGCAAGTTGTGCACTGGAGGTCATGTGAGCAATTGTTTATAATAAATCCTTTTGACAGGTCATGAGCTGCCATTAGTTTAATATTATCAAAATTTCTGTGACCTAATCTCAAATGCCATTTGAACAGACATTTTTCATTTTGGTATAGCTGACTTTGTATTTTTGAAACACAGCAATATTGATTATCTGCACTATTTGGTGCTACTAATAATTTACATAAACTCTCATCTCCTGCTATGCCCTGAGCTATTACATTATCATTCTGCATTATAGTACAAATATTTTCCTTGAAAGATACAGTACAATTCTTACTAGTTAGCGTTTTAACTGATAACAATTTACCAACAAGTTCTGGGAATGTGTAGCACATTTTCAAGTGTCACCCTTTCTTCATGTTGAAGAGTTTTAACATTCAGCATTCTTTTACTAATTCCTGCTGTAAGTAACTTCATACCATTTGCAATCACAACTGAGTTTTCAGAACTTTCTGTTAATTATGTGAAAAAATTTACATTTCCAACCATGTGACTTGTTGCCCCTGAGTCAATGATCCAATCGGAGTCATGTATAATCTCTTCTATTTTTAAAATATAATTCCTATCTATTTTTGGATTTTTGTGAACCATAGGAAAACATTCATTGTTATAAATTTGTATTTGTTGACAATTAGCTTTTGTATCCTTCATTTCCAAAATATTTTGGAGATCCTGTGATGATTTTGAGTCATATGGAAGTATGTTTCGTTGTTGAACAACCGCCTGACGTGTACAAACATTTAGTTTGTGCTTTTGGTAATTGGTTTGCTTCTTTGTAGAATGTTGTTGCTCTTTGTTTTTATTTTTAAGATGCCAGCATTCATTTTTATTATGACTTGATTTATGACAATATGTGCAATATTTCTTCAACACATTACTTGAGGTATTATTACAGTTGCTGTAATAGCTCTTTTTGGAAGAGTTTCCTTTTAATGCAAATGTTTCTTGTTTTGCCTGTGATGTGTGAGATTTTCTTATATACTAATCTATTAGTTTGTTACTAACATATTCTATGGTAAGCTCATCTTCAGATATACTTTCAAGTGATGTAATTGAGTGTTGATTATGATTCAGGCAGACTGCATAAAAGAATTGCACTCAGGTGCAAATCCTAAATAGATTCACCAACATATTTTAATTTTTCTGCTAATTCCATGACTTCCTTAATGTGCTCCTGCATAGTAATATTCCCAATGAATTTTATAGAATGCAGGTTCCTTAATAGAAACAATTTGCTAGAAAGATTCTGTCTCTCATGAACTGATTTTAACTTGTTCCAAGTGTCTTGTGCAGTGTTTTGATGTAAAACATGAATGATCTGCGAGTCTCCACTGTGTAGGCAAATGAGAGCTTTTGCTAAATTATCTTTCTTCACACATCCTTGGTCTGGATTTTTTGGTTTTATTCCAAACACTATCATCTACACCATCTCTTACTAACAGTTGGGTAAATTTAAATTTCCACATTGCAAAGTTGTTATTGTTTAGTTTTTCTATCTGTACACTTCCACGATATTGTGCCATTTTGAACTTTATTTTGATCACTTTGCTATTCTTAAAAAAAAATTCTCTTCATTTACCAGGTGATGAATCACATTGGTATACAATTATTTTGCTACAATATTTCCAGTGAATTTCAGTCTCATAATCATTGTTGAAGTCGCGAGATCATTCTTTGTTCATTTTGAAACATTTCATTCGACGATGTTCCGTATTGTGATAAAAAACAAATAATCAATCGTACAAGGATATGAAGAAAAATCAAAGGTTTTACCTTAATTAAATCGAATTTAATTCTATGTGCAATTCCCAGAAGAAATATCCAGTTGTAATATTAAAGCACACAAAGAATATAAATGTAAATTTAGACACACTGAAGTCGATTCTTTGAATCAACAAAGTTCAGTTTTCATCTCTACAAAAATCCACTTTTTATTTTCACATACACACTTTATCACCTTCTCATGAGAGAGAGAACAACTCAGAGACAAAGTCCAAGCAATCGTTCTCGAAAGCAGGAAGTTCATTACGCAATACATACGAGGAGGTTATGGTTCTGCTCTGAACTGTAACTTGAGTTGTGTTGATCAAAGTTGTGTAGGGCAAAGATTCATGACGTCATGTCCAACAAATATAAACAAGTTACACTGCCAGAGTTCTGTTGATATCAAAGGGCAAATCATCAGTGATCGTCTTTCATCTCCTGAAACTTTAAAAGTTGACATCAGTGGCAGCTTTTCAGGTGAAGTGCCTCTTCACCTATTTTACTCAAAATAAAGTTTTATTCAGTATTTTTTTTATAATATATTCTTTTTTGCCTTTATTCAGTTCCAAAATGCTCAAAATTTTTAATATATATTAATTCACATGGCGCGCTTAATACGGAAAGCAAATCCTTATACGCAAAACAGTGCAAGTGAAGAGCCGAAATGAGAATGTTTAGAAGTCTGCAGTTTTCCGCCGAGTTGCCATGGTAACCGTGACGTCACCCTCCCCAATCTGCTCGCTCAAGTGAAGTGTTTCAGCTTCACGCGCCTTACCTCTGCATCTTTCAGTTTTTGAGCGTAAAGTCGTGAGAGATCACGGTGGAGTGGGCGAACTACCAGGGTACCATGCAATCTGCTCGGGCTTTTTCCTTGTGGTGCTGTGGGACATTATTCATTATTTTCCGAAAGGACTTTGTTCTTTCGTGCTTTGTGATTATTTGTTGAAAGCTTTAACTGATGTTTTAGGTTTGTGTACAATTTAACTGATAGTGATAGTTTTTAGTATGCATCCTGTGGACGACATTGCTTGCAATTTATTGCAAACTCCATTTACTCTGGGGAAAGATGAAGATAAAAGAGACATTTTGCTTCAAGGACGACCAACGGATTCACTGACAATTGTTGCCAAGAACGAAATCAAGAAGAGCGGTAAATCTAACAATATTAATTTAAAAAATTGTTGGTTTACTGAATATAAATGGATTTGCAGCACTTGTGTTAATTTTTTTTTTTTTGGCCCTGCTTACTTTTTAGTAACAAACATTCGGCGTGGAATAAAGACGGATTCTCAGATTTATTAAGCGTAACACGGTCACTTCATAAACATCGTGATTCTAGCGAACACCTGAAATGCGGAATAATGTTAAGGAATTTTGAAAAAATTCAAAACACCATTGCCGATGCCCTGAGGAAGAATGCTAGGCTTTTGAAAACGCATTTTAACGAAAACGTTCCTTTAAATAGACTTTTCCTGCAGACAGTGATTGATGCAGTATTAGTCTATACTGTATTTGAGCAAACAAGGACTAGCATTCCATGGCCATGACGGAAGCATGGGCTCGATTAATCGTGGAAATTTCATTGAATTACTTTCATTGTTGATATGAAAAAGTTCTTTAGAAATTGAAAATCAATACGAAAGGATAAAAAACTACTCAAAATGAATTAATTGAATGTATTTCTTAATATATAAACGATCACGTCAAAATTTAAATAATTTTTGATTGTTGATTCAGAAGGTGTATTGGTTGAGAGATTTTTGGGTTTCCATGATGTGAATGAAGATAGAACGTCAGGAACTTTATACAAAATGCTAGACAAAATTTTGGAACAGTCTGATTACCAACACAAATAAATAGGACAATATTACGATGGGGCAAGTATAATGTCTGGACACTTAAATGGGCTACAGAAAAAAAGTCAAGTATGAAGCTTCTCAAGCTGTTTTTGTTCAATGCTTAGTTCATCGTTTGAATCTTGTATTACACCAGAGTGTCGAATACTTTTTGCAAGCCTCAGAGGAATTGCCTCGTTTGTTCACCATTCTGCGAAGCGGTCTTATACACTTATATCAACAACCGCAAGATGCAGACCAACCATAACAGAAGCTCGATGGTCCTCCACTTCAAAATTAGAAGTGCAGTTGTTGAAGATTGGGATAAATGGAAGGAAGTGTCCGGATTTCTGACGAATAGCGAATAATCAGACAAAAATCAATTCATCTTGTCAAGGGGTTTTTGAATGGTATGAACACTTTCGAATTTACATTTTTGGCTCCACCGATCTATTATTCGAACTTTTGAAGAAAAGATAACTAAACATAAACTACCGTGTAACTCAAATTTAAAAAAAAAAAAAAAAAAAAAAACTCGTGAAATTTTGAGCCATAAAAGGAACGATGAGTTATTTGAAACACAGTTTGGAAAAGCTAGCAAAATCACAGAAATAAGCACGGGAATATGCTGCTCTTACACAGGAAACAATTTTTCAAAATTATAAACAATTGTATTTTGATTTTTGAAATTTTGGAATACATTCTTATGGAAATGGATATAAGATTTCAAGACTGTAAGATACTTCAGTTTGTCTACTTGCTGACACAGCCAAATTCGAATAATTTAATGCATGCTTTCCCACTCGTGCTCTTGAAAATCTACATTTTTACGGAAACATATTTACTAAACACCAGTGTCTTAAAAATGAACTGAGTCTTGTACATGCCGATGAAAAATTAAGGAATGTATTGACTCAAGAACTCGTTCGAGTGTTTCACGGAGACAAAGACATTTTTACGGAAGATTATAAACTGGTTTTCCTCAGTTTAACAATTCCATCTACAAGTGTGCCAGTGGAAAGAAGTTTTCTTAAAAGAATACAAACTTACTCAAGAAACACTAGTTCCCAAGATAAACTTGCTTCTCTGGCAAATATTTCTATTCAGGAAGACATTTTCTTGACGCTCACGAAGAAACAACCATCTAACCATCTTATGACGACAAATTTGCAGCTTTAAAAGGAAGAAAAATTTATTTAATATACAAAAAATAAGTAAGTCCTTATTAAGGGATTTTCATTGTAGACAGTATATATATTTTCATACTGCTCTTGTACCTCTTCACCTATTTTTCCAACCACGAGCCGCCACTGGTTGACATACGTTCTTTACATGTCGAATAATCTGTCCGATAGTTGTATACAAAACGCTTTAGCTCAGTATCAGAAACGTAATAATTGAACTGATCCTAGTCCGACACAGAGCTGCACTATAAATTTTAGTCTCCTTCTAAAATAAAAAGAGTTTACATGCTTTAACTTCTGTAGAAAAAATTTAACGTCTCTGGAATTTCAATACCACACAAATACACAATGTGATTAATGAAAAATACTTAGGATAAACACAGATTTAGCACTGATGAAATCATAAACGCTATGTATTCCTATGATGATTAGGGTAAACAATTGGCCCACAACTCCTGCACGCCCCCTGGTGAGCTATGACACTAACGACCCATATTTCTAATTGTTAACTCTATGGGGAGTTGTATCACCTGACTATCATACACCGTGGCCTGTACTTAAAATTTAGAAAAAAAGTTGCTTCTATTACTTAACAATTAAAAAAAAAACAGTACTGGGGAGAAGGGGGAGGGGTGAGATAGCCCAGGTCTCGGACCCAAGCTACGCCACTGACTTCATTTCAGGTATCGTAAATCTGCATATTTTACTCCGTGAATAGTCGTATTTTTATCGGTACATTTTCTTGCTCACTCTTATATATTAATTTCAAGTTTTTACGTAAATCCTTGTTATTCTGTTTAAAATGCTCTGAATGCACGACAGATTAAATTTGCTGTTGAATCTGAAATTACTCAGCTTGCGTGAACTTTCAAGATTTTGTACTCCCTCAAGGGGGGGGTTGTCCGGACCTGAGGACCACCCCTTTGGCTACGCCTATGGAAACAGATGCTTTTTTTCCCGAACCGAAATTTAAGGATACACGTCCACATAGAATTAGAGGGTGCTGTCATACACTATTGTGTCGTCCGTTTTCCCGGATTTGTTTATTCCCCTTCTCTTTTTTTTTTTTGGCGATAAGTCGGTATTTTCTTTTTTTAACTGCAATACACACTGGAACGAGTCAAAAATGTAACAACTTACCTTAGACCCGATAAAAAAATTTTCGTTTTCAGTCTTCAGAATTAATACATTTCTAACCCACCCATTGGTAAAGTATTTATATGCATCAAGGCTTTCATAAGCTTTTAGAGCTTTTCCGGTATAACACGAAGAATTGCCTATTAAATAGTTATAACTATCGTGATAGTTCAGATCAGGGAGGTCCGTACGCAGCAACACAAACTTCCAGACGATAAAAATATCTTTCAGGTATGTCCTGTATTATTGCCTCCTTTGCTAGTCTCAGAGAAAAAAAAAAAGGTTCCGGTGGCTTCCATTATTCCACTACTCGGGCCTGTTGCCGGAGAAGGATTCTTCAACAGGAAAGATTCCTAATTGCCACCATCAATTTGAAAGGGAGAAACCCTTCCACATTTGACGCCAGCTGAAAGTTTCCCCGGTGGGCCGCCATGTTGGAAAGATCACTGAACTTCATTTGCAGAAAATCTGAGGCGGACATGTGGAGCCCCACACCATGACCAAAATCACCGGAAGCGCGACACCAAGAAAAAAGGAGTAAAATTATGAGACAGGGGTAAGATGTTTACATAAATTTTTGAATGTGCAAGGGATGACCGAGTAATTAATGAAGCACGTGTTGCTGACAGATTATTGAATGAGACAGAACAACTAACTAGGCTCAGACAGTGAGCAGATTACTAATGAGGGATTTAGACGAGTCTAAAATACACGATGATATGATGAGAGCAGCTGAGGTCAGCAATATTCTGAAACAGCTGATAAACTTATTTTGAGAGAAAAAAAGATTCCACATGAATATTAAGTTATTATAATTTTTTATTCCCAGATATGTAGTTACTAGTTAAATTTTACATTTCATTGTACTGTCACCTTAGCAAGCAGAGATTATGATTTCCAAAAGCAATATATATTTGATTATTCACTGATGCCACGTGTCATCATTGATTATTCACTGACTTACACATGTTGTGTTTATTCACTGACGCCATACATTTGGAGGATTTCACTTTGGATCTCGCCCTTTGGATTCAACTGCTATAATTAATATATAGCCAGTGCTGTTAATGCCCACCAGATGGAGAACATCTCAGTTGCTGAGCTCATCTTACGGATTTATGATGTCAGAAGCTGACAGAAAAACACACATAGCGCTGTTGATTGTTGGCCGCCGTAATGTAAGGCTAACGTGCCCAGCTGGATATAGAGATATCTGGGATTTGGATCCCCAGCAGTGACCGGAAAACAATTTTTCAGTTGCTATGCGTTGATAACACGTGGAAAGAGCGATGTCTTTGTTTATTCACTGACGCCACATATTTGGTGGATTTTCACTATATATTTGATTTTTTCATATAAATCTTGTTACTATACAGGGTGATTCATAAAGAAGTACACAGTTTCAATGTTTCAATGCACTATACACTGAAGAGCAATTGAATTAGCGATGAGAATTAGTAACAGTCGGACGCAGTATGGGTAAGACGAAGGATCTAAGCACATTTGATCGTGGGCAAATTGTCGGGGCCTGACGAATGGGTCAATCTATTTTGGAAGTTGTGCAGGCACAGGGATTTTCACGAGTTACTGTGTCATGGGTGCACTGTGAGTACATCGAATCCAGTAAAACCATCCCTGCAAGGGCTAACTGCCATGGAGAACAGCGTGTGGATGAGCGGGGTCATCGTTGGCTAGCTCGCATTGTAACCGGATAGACGGGCCAAAGTGCAAGAAAGCACTTGGCAATTTAATATTGGTGCACAAAAACGTGTAAGCAGCCACACCATCCAGAACCATCTCCTCGCTATGGGGTACAGAAGCCATTGTCCCACCGCTGCTGACCGCACATCACAGGGTGCAAAGATTAGCATGGATGCGGGAACATCGCCACTGGACCCTAGACGTGTGGGAAAATGTTGCCTGGACTGATGAGTCGAGATTCATGTTGGTACATGCGGATAGCAGGATACGATAATGGCACAAGCCACATGAAGCGACGGATCCTTCTTGCCAGCAGGGTACTCTTCAAGTTGGTGGGGGGTGGCATTCTCGTCTGGGGACTTTTTACATGGACTGAAATGGGACTCCTAGTACGTGTGAAATCATCCCTCACAGGTTAACGTTACCGGGATATCCTGAACGGCCATTTGCTCCCGTTTGTGCATCTTCGACATCCCACTGGGGACCTCATCCTGCAACAAGACAATGCACCGTGCCAGCACTCCCGAATTGTATCCGAATGGTTGAATGAACACTCCACCGACGTAACTTCGCTTCCTTGGCCAGCTCACCTGGCCTCAATCCCATCGAGCACATCTGGGATGACATCGAGACAGATGTTTGAGGCTCTGACCCCCTCCATCAAATCTTCGTGAACTGTGGGAGCTTGTTCAGGGGCCGTGGATCCGTATGGCTCTTCAATGCTTCCAGTGTCTTGTAGAATCCATGCCGAGACAAATCGGCGCCGTCATCAGGGCTACATGTTACTAGACAGGTATCCCTAATTCAATTGCTCTTCAGTGTAAAACAAGAACAATGTAAGATATTTCATGTTACCTGTAACATAATTGTAGGGGAATGTTTAAAGTTTTTTTAGAGACGGCAACAGATGTTTTATGTGTGCACCCTTAGTCACACGACACACAACAAGCCGGTAATCCATTTCCGCCCAAACACGAGGTAAGATACCTGAATCAAGTGCAGTGATAGTGGCTGTGATACGCTGTTTCAGCTCCACTAGATCAATAGGAAGGGGAGGGGTGAACACCGTGTCCTTTACGTACCCCCCAGGAAAAAGTCACAAGGTGTTAAGTCAGGACTTCGGGGTGGCCATTGGCATGTTGTAGTCCGCGACTCGTCCAATCAATCAGTGAGAAAGATGTTCATCGAGCCAATCTCGCATGTCGCCTAACCAGTGCGGTGGTGCACATTCCAATTGGAGAAAAAGTTGTCACTGTCGTCCTGCAACTGTGGCATCAACCAAAGACTTAATATATCCAGAAAAGAGTCTCCTGTGAAAGTTTTCTCAGGAAAAAAGAAGAGGCAGTACACTTTCTTTTTGGACACAGCACAGAACACAGTTACCTTAGGGGAATCTCGCATGTGTTGCACTGTAAATCTGGGATTCTTTGTTCCCCAAAAGCGAATATTGTGCTTGTTTACCTGACCACTCATGTGAAATGTAGCTTCATCGGTTAAAATGAAGTGATCGGCAAAATAGTAATTTTCAAAACGGTGCTGCATATTGGCACAAAATTCAAAGCGCTTTGTCTTGTCAAGGTCAGTGAGATTTTGCAACATCTGCACTTTGTATGGAATCATTTTCAGTTTCTTTCTCAAAATTCTCCAGACAGTGGGCTGTGAAATCTGCACTTCACAACTCGCCCTCCGCGTTGATTTTCCCGGGCTTCGTTGAATTGTAGTGCAAACACTATCGACGACTTCTTCCGACACATGCAGTCGTCCAGGACTTTTTAAGTTTGCACAAACAGCAGGTAGTTTCAAATTTTTTATGCCAATTGTAAATAGATTTTCTGGTTGGAGGTTCTTTTCCGAATCGTGATCGAAAACGCAGTTGCACAACAGTTACAGAATCCGTTTTGCTCAATTCAAGAACACAAAATGCCTTCTCCACTGCAGACGCTGCCATTTTGACTGACTAGTCACGTGACATGCACGCTATCGCCTACATCACTTCCCTCAGTAGTGGGACACAAATTTTATGAGTACATCTACCTAACGGTTCACAGTTGTGGTCCGTGTTTGGAGTGTTGCACAACCAATTGGCTGAAAAAGAAATGAAAATTATGCATTGTTTAGTGTCTGTGCAAACTGTAAAAGCTGCTGTGTGCCATATCTTAAAACAACAACAACAACAACAAAAAAAAAAAAAAAACATCACATGAATGCACAAACCTAATGTTCTAAAACAATCTGCTTTGGATTCTTAAGATTTTGCAGATACATTCAGCATCAGAGTTAAATTGAATAGTAACCCTAAAAGGTAGTGTTTGATGTTATCAGAATAAATACAGGCAAAGCTACTTTTCAAAAACTTAAAACTTGCGTGTGTGTGCAGTAAATTATGTTTAAGGTTCAAAGACTCCATTAGCTATCACTATAGTGCATGTCAGACTGACTGAGGGTGGATCTGAGCTTGGAGTATAGTGCACCTCAGCCTGACTAAGGGTGGATCTGAGCTTGGGGTATTGAATTATTGCAGACAACCTTTCACACAACCACATACATGGTCACGTTGCCATAATAACTTACTGAAATCTTGTTGTCGCTATAAGTGTATGGTATGTATGCTGCATGAGGTTTATCCGACTTACATGATACATCCGTGAAACTACAAAAACATACAATTTTAGTGTGCACATGATGACCACATGTTCTTTTCTATTGTTCAAATTCATGTATGCTCATGAGTCATGATACAAATTTTACAAAAATACCTTCATGCCTACACAGTGTATAACAGATGTATGTATTTCCACTGGTAACCCATTTTCCATGCATATCAAATCCACAAAAGAATTTCATGACTGAAGACTACAGGAAATTTTTTTGCTCCACCTGTTTTTGGAACAACTTTTGCCTAGTTTCAACCTGAAATGCACATACTTATGAAATAAAAAATATTTAACAACAATATTGGACAGAGGCAATGTCACAAGAAAAAAAATAAATTATTATTATTATGGGGAAAATCTTTACTCTGCTTTGAAAGACAGAATACCATTTCCAGATGGATGACCTCCTCCATTTTCTCGTCAATTCAGTTTTGCATTGATCTCAAGAATAACCCAAATAATGATTTAAAAATCAAAACAAAAAAACAACAACAGAGTTCTGTGATTCAATGGAAGAATTTCAGGCCTGTTGAAACATATTCACAATTTTGCTATATGTAAAAATATCTGTTTATTGTACACAGCATGCAAGTTATGTTCTATGAACAGTCAAAGATATGTACAAGTGAAGGAACACATTTGTCTGTGTACAATAATTTAAAAGTTTTTCTATACAGGGATGAGTAGCAGATACACTAAATTTCTCGATGAAGCAGAATCTTTTATTAAGTCCTACAACAAAGTAACCTTGGCTCCGTTTCCTCCGTGGAACAGAATTTCATGTGCTAATAGGATGCATAACGTCCTATTCTAATCTGACTGATCAGAATCTTGAGCTAAAAAAGAAAAGTATTCACAGTTAAAAAAAATGTATAATAAGGGCACCAATTTTCAAAGTAACATATTACTTATACATGAGACTGATGAAGAATAAAAAAAAGCTGAACTTTTTAACCGGGTAAAAAATCAGAACATGCAGGTAGAAAGTTTGAATATAATATAGCATAAACAAGACAGACTGTTAACTGTAATTTGTTTATGTAAATATTAAACTGGAGCACATCATTGTATTCACAATATAAAATCACTAAATTCAAAACAAAACAAATTTGTTTTAACAGACATTGCTTCAAACAGCTTTTTTTATTTTTCTTATTGTACTTACTAGACCACCAGTTTAAATTTCCTTCACGAGCAAGCCTTGCTTTCTTCTCAGCAAGTTCCACCGCCATGTTTGTCTTTTGTTGACCCTGCAGCTACACAGCATCCACTGCTTAATTTTTTTATCTGCTGATATCTTTCTCTTCTTCCCATTTCTTTATTATTGCTTTTATTTCTTTTTTTTTATGCCTTCAGGCGACAGTAATTTCCTCCATCACGCTAAAAGAACTTTCAGCTTAAGCACCATGAATACATGATACCAAAGCTTTCACTATTTCAGATAAACGTGGCAACTTTGCGAATACGTGGCAACTTCTCGAACATCATGCATCAATTCTTACAAATTTTCCAACTTCATCACTTCCATTTGCGAACATTTTCCCTTCCTTTATCATGCATAAATGCGAACATCTATGAGGGGAATAACATTTAACAACAGCACAGGATAGTGCGAACATTGGGGGAGAAAAAATTACACTTACAGGAGAAATTTTCGCTTCGCCCGACATCCGTTTTCAGAAAAAAATCCCATTTTCAAGCTGAAATACAAATATTTGTATAATAAAATGATATTTAACAACAATACCGGGCCGATGGAACATCGCCGGGGAAAAAATTACGATTACAGGAGAAATCTTTGCTCCGTCTACCTTCCGTTTTAGAAAGTTTTGAAAGATGGAATTCCGTCTTCAAACAGGAAACGACTCCCCTGCCACACTAATCTCAGAAAATTTCTCATTTAGGTGCACAGCAATCCATAGAATGACTTAAATGATAACGGAAAAGGCAAAATTCCTCAAACTGGCAGAAGAATATCATGCCTGAAGATCACAGGAAAATTTTCGGGCCACCTAGCTTCTGTTTTTTGGGGAAATTTATGCAACAAAATGACATTTAACAACAATACTGGGCACAAGCAACAATGAAAAAAGAAAGAAATTACGATTACGGGGAAACATATACTCTGTTTCACTTTCGTTTTCAATACTTCTGAAAGACGAAATATCATCCCTAGACAGAAAACACCCCACCTCCCTTCCCATTAATCCTCCAAAAGTTTCTTTTCAGTTATGACCCAAATGATGACAAAAAAAAAAAAAAAAAGAAAAAAAAAAGTGGAATTCCACAAATGAATCTCATGCATGATTACTACCTAAAATTTATTCGGTATAAATTTAAACAATGCACGATTCTAATGGCCAAATAAGGATATCTGAACTTTTCATCAGTATTCCTGGATTTTATTAGTTCTGTTTTTTGGGTTGCTAGTTAACCTGCTGTCTTACAAGGTATGGTCAAAAAGTACCCAGACTGGATTTATTAAAAAAACAATAAAAAAAAAAAAAAAAAAAAAACCCTACAAGACTTACACATCTGAAACTTAATTGCATTCGAAGTAGTCTCCTTCTGAAGCTGCACACTTAGCCTAGTGCTGTTTCCACTGCTCAAAGCCTTTTATGATGTCATCTGAAAACAGTTGCTTCATTGCATTCTGCTGTATCTCCACAATATATTGAAATCATTTCCCTTTCAAGTGGCATTTAATTTTGGGGAAGAGAAAAAAGTC
The DNA here is from genome assembly GCA_039090855.1 of Macrothele yani. Classification (NCBI taxonomy): domain Eukaryota; kingdom Metazoa; phylum Arthropoda; class Arachnida; order Araneae; family Macrothelidae; genus Macrothele; species Macrothele yani. Next base: position 34,249,111 of record CM077001.1, on the reverse strand, counting down.
ATAGAGAGTGAGTTCTGGCAAATAGGGTGGCAGTTGGGCCAGTGCAATGCAGTGCTTAGCAAGAAACTGCTGCACAAGTTAAGATGCATGGGCAAGGGCATTGTCATGGTGGAGCTGCCACTTGGCCATTTGCAATGAATCGCATCCCTTAAATGCCACAAAAATTGACAGTAGTATTCCTCATTGATTTTCTGGTGGCCTGACACAGCATATTCACGATACACAATTCCCTCATGATTGGAAGAGAGAAGGAGGGGGGGGGGCAGCATATCTTGACATTGCATTGCAGCAGCTCTGTTGCACTTTTTTGGGTCTGGGAGGGTTTGGGGTCTTCCACTGTGAACATATAGGTGCAAACTGGAATTTTAGTTAAGTGGACAGTAAGTCCAAAAAAGCTAGTGCCCACAAAACAAAACAACAACAAAAACAACAACTTGCAGGTAAGTTAACAAATCTTAGTAGCCAAAAAGAAGCCTCCAGCAGAATAAAATAAAAGAGGGGGGGGATTAATGGGAACTTTACTATTATTTACATAGATGGCTTTATCTGCACGCAAAAGCCACTCACTGCACAAAATAAGAACCATTTTGCAATTTTTTTCTTTCTGGGTTTACTCATTTCCAAAACATCGACAGTATCGGCGAAAATTTACCATGTATCAGTGAAAACCTCAATATTTCGACGTATTTGCTAATAAACAGATGAATTCGTAATTTTCCATCTGCAGCAGTAAATGGGCACATCGGTGGGTAAAATCTCTGCTCAATATAATGGTGATTACTCACCAAATCAAATCGAGTAACCAATAATACCTGTTAAAACGGTCAATGTATTGGTGGAAACCTCAGTGTTTTTTTGCTATATCAGTTCCTGTAGCATCGAGGAAAAGAGCTCGATTTCGTCGATGAAACATCTAACAAAACAGCCAATTCACGACATAAAAATATGGTATTCCCTTCCTCTCTACAAGAATGCAACAAAAAAGAAATTCATTTACTTTATGCAGAAAATATTCTTTATCAGTTTCATACAGCAGTAATGAAGCCTTGATGTTTTTACGATTTATCGGCTTCCGAAACATCGAGGTTTAAGCCCTTTTAAGTGTCACATTAAATGTGTTTGTATATGCCAGAAATGCTAAGCCATTTTCTTAGAAATTGCAAGCTTCAAGAAGAGCTTCCATTTTACTAGAAATTGCAATCTTCGCTGAGTTTTGCGATTGTGTTGGTTTGTTTGGGAAAAAAGAAATGAATAATGTGAGGAGTTTCTAGTAATAATACACATTTTGTTCTCCTGTGTGACAAAGTCCGCAAAAAAAATAAACATGCCATTTTCACTGGCCCACAAGTTGCGCATTATCGCACTTTGAACGGTGCTCGAGAAGTGATTTTCAACAGTGTAACGTTCTGTAATCACCCCCAATGCCATGTGAACAGCCCTGCCTCAACTGTAGTAAGAAAAGTTTTGGCTAAAATTCACCTTCCTCCCGTCAAGTGGTGAAAGTCGAACGACTATAGCGAACACAAACTTACGATATGATTATTACAGACTGTATATTCTCACGATTTTTTCAATAATATTGCTGTTTCACGGTATGATTCGTGAAGATTTCATTCCAAAACAATATGATTAATACATTATGTTATCATTCATGCAGATATCTGCTGTTTGATTCGGGAACTACTCGGGTCAAAATCGAGTGCTGATCATTCAGCCCACCACGCTTTTAGCACAACAAGCGCAGACCTGTGAATCAATAGCGACCCCACTAAAAGGGTTCTGCAATATGGAGGTTTAAGCATGGATTATCGGTGGCAAAACTTTGATGTTCAAAAACATCGAGGTTGTTTGCCATCCCTAGTTAGGACCGGTTTCACTTTCTTTTACCTTTACTTTTGAATTATTATACTTTTGTAAATTGGCACTAAAATAACAAATGGCCAAACTGGAGACAACTAAAATAAATTTAATGGCCAAAGTTGCCATCTGGCGAGTGCTAATTTGCACCTATATGTGAACACTGGGCCTTAGTTTTGAGGTAATACCCATAAACCTACGAATCATCGGTTATGATAGTTTTTAAAAAGTTTTTATCATTTTTGATGCAGTTTTGGCATTGATTAATTACAAAACCAGTAAAACGTCCTTAACATCTGTGATTTTTGGTTAGTCATCAGTAACTCCGTAATCCTGGGAAAAAATCGATAATAACTACGGAGACTCTGTAATGGTTGGCATCTCTGCGTTAAGCCCACCAAAAGTTAGTTAAATGTAATAAATACCCTTGCTGGGTAATCTTGTTCACAATGATGCTGAGTAAACAGAAATGTAATACAGTTTATATGCTGTCTGATGCTCTCTGCCATATGGTCAGTGCAAATCCATAAATGCAAAAATAAGAAAGAAGAAAAAAAAAAAAAAAAAAGATCAGTCAATCCTAGATTTACTGCCACCATTTGAAATTTTTAATTATTTTTATTTTTTAAGTAATCCAAATTATGACAATTATAGTTCATTGAAAATCATAATTAGCTTTGAATTAAAAACATGTGAATTAGATTTCCCACTGTAGTCAGAAGTGTCAGTTTTCATCTCGGAAGCTTCGGTATACATTAAATGTGGAAGTTTAACTTGCACAGTAGGAAGACAAAGTTAACATTTAAATTATAGGGAAATGAATGCTAAATCATTTTACAAAACAATTCTATGTACCTTAGTCTCTTTTAAGAAACTTGTTTCTTTTCATTTGCGTTTTAGATTTAAGCCTAGTTGTTTCCAGGGCACAATCACATTTAACAAGTGTGTTTCAAATATCACAATCCTGCAAGGCAAGTTTGCTTTAAAATAATCTTCTTAATGTTAAAAGCCACTGATTTGCATCTTTGATTGAATCAGTGCCGTTAACATTAAGGTTCGCTACAAATGAATCATGATCGGAAACGGTGAGAAAAGAATTTTCAAATTTTCAGACAGCTTGCAAGTGGTGGTACATCGACTGCATTTTGTGTTGGGAATGGTATATGCTGGCGGTTGGTGGATACCAAAGGTATGGTGGTATATCAAGAAATCAATCTCACTTAGCAAGTGCGTTTCAAATATCACAGTCCTGCAAGTTTGCTTTAAAGAATCTTCTTAATGTTTAAAGCCACTGATTCACATCTTTGATTGAATCAGTGCCTTTAACATTAAGGTTTGCCACAAATGAATCATGGTAAAAAAGGTGAGAAAAGAATTCTCAGACAGCCTGTAAGTGGTGACATGTTGAGTGCATTTTGTGTAGGGAAAGGTATATGCTGGACGTTGGTGGATGCCAAGGGTATGGTGGTATATTGAGGGATCAAGGGAAGTTTACATAGAACATGTCTGTTCAGACTCAAGGGGTGGCAGTAAATCAAGGGGCAGTACATTGAGAGTTGAATTTATATATATATCCAAATACCACTCTTTAGAACTTGATAGTTTCTGCAGAACTGCAGCAGCAGACTAACCTGACTGGGCATCTTCCTTTTCTGATGCAGAACCTGATGCTCGGCTAGCTCTTTCCTCATCATCTGAGTCATCAGCCCTTCGTTTATTTCCTGTAAAAATAATCAATAATAATAAAAAGGGCTATATGAAGGAACAATATAATATGATAATAACTTCTGGGCAGACAGGAATAAAAATCCCAGAAATAAGCAATAGCTACACTGCAGCCACTTATTTCATTCACCAGACAGGAAATCTAAAAACATAAGTGACTGCAACAAGAAATTATATTAATTACTCTTTTTACAAATACAGTTTTGACATTCTGTTCCAAGAAACACAAATTTTAACAGGAACATTTTATGCACTTCATTCCACACATGGAAAGTTGCTGCAACTTTTTCTTTGTATATATTCTCTAAATTGTATGCCAGTGAAGTACAATTATGTTCTGCAGTGTTCTGTATGAACGGTCAGTGAAATGGGTGACCTGCCAGACTTCCAAAGAGGTCAAATCATGGGATCTCATTTAGCAGCAGCATTTGTAAAAATAAAAAATTTGTTTGGTGTTTCAAGAGCAACAGTCTCCACGGTTATGATTGCACACACAAAACATGGCAAGACTTCAACAGTGAAAAAGAATAATGGGCAAAAACAGAGACTGAGTCAGAGGTACCATCAAATACTGAGAAGAAATTGTGCCTAAACAACACATAACTACTGCAGCAAAAGTGACAGCAGAACTCAATATCTACCTGGCATACCTTGTTTGCACAAAAACCATCTGAAGAGAACTTCACAAAGCCAACATCCATGGAAGTGCTGCAATTGCTAAAACTTTAATCACAGAAACCAATGTTATACTGCAAAAAAGGTGGTGTCATGAGCATACAGCTAATGATGGAAACATGTAATATGGTTCAATGAATCCCCATTTACATTATTCCTAACAGTAGGGGGCAAAAGTTGGGTTTATGTATGGAGAACCCCAAAGAAAGCATACAATTCAGAATGTCTGGTTCCATCTGTCACACATGGAGGTGGCTCTGTGATGATTTGGGCAGCCATGTCTTGGCAGTCTGCTGTACCCAATAGTACCCTACATGGTCAAGTTACTCTCAAGCAAGTATTTGGACATTCCATTGAGTTGTCGGAAAAGTCATGACTTATTTTAGCCATGTTTTGCAAAGGCCATTTATTGATAGAAAGAACAAAGATTAATCAATGATACAATGCACATTTTGTTCGATAACCTTTTGCTATCTTTCAGTGAGCTGCAGAATGCCTCCTCATTCATAGAAGGACCTGTCTTTCATGGCAAAAAACCGTACAAGGTGCTGATTTACAGCCTCATCTGAATTGAACATTATACCACGCAAGGACAGTTGGAGAGAGCGAAACAAGTGTACGTCTGACGGCACAAGGTCAGGCAAGTATGCTGGGTGTGGCAACACATCCCATCCAAGCTCCAATAATTTTTGGCGGGTGATCAAACTTGTGTGAGGTCTCGCGTTGTCGTGATGGAACACAACACCTTTACGATGAACGAGCTCTTGACGTTGGATTCGTTCAAACTGTCCAATTGCCGACAGTACACATTCGAATTGATTGTTTGGTTCCATGGTAGGAGCTCAAAACACACGCACCTTTAAAACCCCACCACACTGAGACTAGAACCTTCCGCTGATGAATGTCTGCTTTGGATGTCGTTTGAGGTGAAACAGCACGTCGGGACCAAGACCGTTTGCGCAGCACATTGTTGTACACAATCCACTTTTCGTCACCAGTTATCAGTCGCTTCGAAAAAGGATAGTTTTCCTCATGTTCAATGAGCATATTGCAGATGTTTATACACACCATCAATTGAGCTTCTTTGAGTTCATGAGGAACCCACACATCGAGCTTGCTTACGTATCCCAGCTTCTTCAGGTGGTCGTCAACGCTTGAATGATGGAGGTGCAATGTGTCTGCAATCTCTCGTGTCGTGTAACGTGGGTTTGACTCGATCAATGCCTTGATTTGGTCGTCATCGACCTTGGTGGGCCTCCCGGACCGAGGAGCATCGTTGAGGTCAAAATCACCAGCACTGAATTTTGCGAACTACCGCTGGCACTAACGTTCTTGTAGAGTATTATCACTGTACACTTTACGCAACTTTTCACAAGCTTGATGCGCGTTCTTCCCTTCACGGAAGTAAAACAGTAAAATATGGCGAAAATGCACAGTTTGGTCTTCCATCTTCAACTTGATGACAAATCTCCACAAATCAACCAAATCACTCACTGTTCTTTTAAGACTGCAGCTAGAACTGGCACGTGTCGAATGCCATTGCGATAACAGAGCTGTGCATGCCTCTAGTACTTCCAAAACCGCCCAACCGCCAAAATACATCATGACTTTTCTCACAACCCAATACATGATCAGACACATCCTATGGTTCAAATGTTGTTTCCCAACAATGATGTCCTTTTTAAAGATGATAATACACCCATACATGCAGCCAGAATAGTTCAGTCTTGGTTTCAGGAGCACCAAGATAAACTTCAACATCTGACACCCTATTTGCCAGCTCAGTCACCTGATTTGAACATCATCAAACCAGTGTGTGCAGTTTTGAAGAGCAGAGTGAGAAATAGATTCCCTTCTCCAACATTTCTGAAGCAATTGGCTGATGTTTTGATTGAAGAGCGGTAGAAACATCACACTGAAGACTATTCAGAAGCTATATTAAAGGCAAATAGTGGTCCAACATTTTATAAATAAAAACATATCACATATTTTTCAGGTGTTCGTACTATTTTGACCAATCCCAGCATTTTCTACTGTCAACAATACTGCCTTTGAAGGGCATGCAGGGTATGCAATTAAGCCACAAACAAGACATTTGCATTCACTGAACCAACATTTAAGCAACAATGAAATTGCACACACAGCAATTAAGTGTCTGGCATATGACTAATGCCAGGCACTGGCCATTTGTCATCACCATCATGAACTACAGGAATGTCTGAAGATTCCTTCAGAATCTACTACTAAGTTCAATGGTTATCCAATTTAATACAGACTCAAAAGAATTTCCAGCATATATTTCAACAGCGGAACAGAAACTGGTGTGTGGCTATGATATTTCAATCTTGAAAATCTGCATAGTTACATATAATTCAGAATTATTATCAATATATTCTCATTCATGTGCACCTATTCAGCATCAAGGCATGTATATAGCACAGACCACAATTTTAAAACGTTCTCATTTGTAATAAATTTTGTGTCTCACTCTCTTTCAGTCCACTGTAAGAGCTGCCTGTGCCATATTACTTCTTCAGTCACTTAGTGCAGAATCAATGAAGAAATATCTTCACAGATTGTCCATCATTCCATCATCTCAAGACTGTGGAAATAATTACAAATAAGTGAAACCACTGTTTTTATTATTTAAAAAAAAAAAAAAAATATTGGAGGTTTAACGATTACTGTGAGCAACTCAGCGGGCTAAAAGCAGTCACCCGTCCCTAGTTTAGGGTCACTGGTTCCAGGGAAGGGCGAGAGCCAGTGCCGTAAGACAAACACTACATCTATTCATTACTTTATTCCCAGGAGTCTTGCCTCAGCATCTTCAAATTAATGGACTTGTTCTCAAATTCCAGCTACTTCCCTTTCCGAGGACAAACTTACAAACAGTTAAATGGCGCTCTGATGGAATCATCCCTTTCAGCTGTCCTCACAGAAGCAATACTTCGTCCAATTGAGCAATATATATTTACCAACATCACCCCAAGACCTACCACCTGAATAAGATATGCGGACGATGTATTCTTCATATGGCCTCGTGGAAAGGAGACCATCCTGCTTTTCCAAGATAAAATATATGATATTCACCCTACTATCAATTTCACTATGGAGTTCGAACACAATGGCGGCTTGCCTTATCTGGATGCTTTACTGAGTAAATTACCTGAAAATCGCCTTTGCACACAAGTCTATTATAAACCCACATCCGTACCTAACCTGATGCTCTGCAACTCATTCTGCCCCGTTGACTACAAGACAGCTTTATTCCATTCTCGAATCCGAAGAGCCTTTGCAGTCTCCTCAGATGTTCCTTCTAGGCAATGCGAATTGAGAAACATTACCGAGTTGGCCACTGCGGCCGGATACACCCCGCACCCGGTATAACGCTACATCAAGAAAACCCGAACCAGTCGTACTAATCTTTCTATGCTGAAGCTACGCTACCTGGGCTCAATCCCCTATATACCAAATGTTTCCCATCAGCTCAAGAACACGCTCAAAAAGATGAACCTCGGTGTTGGCATCAGATCTCCGACATCTTTATATACCATGCTTGAGGGAAACACTGAGAAATCCCCACCTTCCAATGAAGCAGGTGTTTATGCGATTCCTTTACTATATCCGGACGGCTCCAAGCGATACTACATTGGAATGACTAAACGTTCATTTAGAATTAGAGTCAATGAACATAAAAGGGACATAAAGAATGGCAAAGTAACCACGACCCTATCCAGAGAAGTTAAGTTCAAGTCCGCTGCTCCTATGTGGGATGACGTAAAGAAAGTAGCTTCCTACTCCACCCCAAAATCTACTGCCATTCGCAAAACTTTGGAGATAATAACCAACAGCGAGTTGTGCAATGATAGCGTCTCACTGGAGTTGCCAAGCGTTTGGAACCAGTTCTTCAAATAGTGATTGCCTCTTGGTTTTCCTTCCACGATTCTGCGTACTAAATGAGCATAACGCCTTGTGTCTTTGAATACCTGATTACGTTTGCATCTCTTTGTTATTGTCAACTCAAGCACCCCGTTCAAATTGTTGAATTGTTCTATTATTCAGTTTACTGTCTACATTCCTTGAAAAAGCCATCTGGTTGATGTGCAAAAGCTTGGAAACTGATTTCTGTTCAACGCCAAGAAATTTTGGATCACTAGTATAGTTATACTATTTAGAACTTATGCAATTTAAAATGCAGTTCTGCTTGTCAAATCATGTTTCTCTATCTGATAGAATAATCACATATGCAATAAAGAGTACTTTAATTATAAAACTGTAGTTAAAGTTACAAGTTCAATATCTGAATTTTGCACATAATCATCTCTTGGTTTAAACTGCAAAACTGAAGTGAAACATGCTCATGATTTCAATTTTGCACTTAATTTTTCTCATGGTATACTTGAATGATTGTTATCTGTATATGGCCCTTTCCATCTCAATTCAGGCAGGGAATGTCAGGTGACCATCACCAATTTTTTTGAAAAAATATATATATGATACCCCTACCCAGGTTATTAATCACCTTAAAAGGATTTTCCCCCACAGTTACAGGAGTTTAAAATTTGCCTTTTTTTTTTTTTTTTTTTTTTTTTGCCGATTTTATCACTTCTCAGAAAACATGCATTTGCTTAATTTAAAATATCTCGACAACTATAAGTCCTAGAGAGCTGATTCTTTTTTTGTTTTAAATGTCTTTAAAAGTTCTTTAATTTGATGTGTATGAAAAGTACCGCTGTTAGCCATGAGCTATTCTGAAATTGTGTTAAAATTAAAAAAAATATTTGTCCATGTGCATACTTCACAAATTTTTTTTCACTAGTATTTTCTGTACTGAACCTTTGCTAGTAAGCCTGATCTGAAGTGCCCTCAAAGTGTTTTTAAAGCAATTTTTTTTGTCTTACCCTGAGTTATACCTAGGGCTAGTTATAAACCCTTAAAATACAAAAAAATTCAAATTTAGCCCTACCTTACAGCAAATTTTCTTAAAAAAGTCAATTTCAAAAAATCTGGGAAAGTAGTCCAATTGATGCTTGATTGAACCCTGAAATCAGACAGCATTTTTTTTGTTGATTTTTAAAAATTTTTAATAACTTTTTTTTATTTAATAAAGCTATGCTACATTAATGATCAGTTTAGAAGAAGCACATTCCTAAAAACAAAAATTCCTTTTCAGTTAAAAAATATGTAAGTAGTCCATTTGGTGGGTGTTTTATCCCTAAAATTTCACGTGGCAATTTTTTTGGTAACTAATGGGTTTAAAATTTCTTAAATTGTTAGCTTTTTTGTGAAAATTAATTTCATTCCACTACAATATACAGTATTAGAAGTAATCTGGGCCTGTTAATAAAAAAAATAAAACTTTAATGCTTGGGACTATAAGCATATGAAATGTAGCTGCCACATGATTAAGTGAGCGAACTTACAAATTATAAGAGGGAGAACAATTCTTCAGTTCTTCTCATCTCTTCATCCGCAAACTTGTGCAGACGCCCCCAGTTGCCCGATAGGAGTAGGTGGCTTCACCTTCAGCAGAACATCTCTTATCTTGATAGGGCAGGTGATAGTTTTCACATCTGTGGACCACTTGAAGCCATTTGCAGGCCCATGAGGCTCCATAAATGCCACAGAGCTGTCGCTGAGCTCATGAGAAACTTCAGTCACTCTTGCCATCCACCATTGTTGATCATATGTACATGAGATGAAATCCCCAATGTTGAATTCATTGATAGAATAGTTTGACCTTACTGTGCCTTTGTTTGGCTCGTCTATACAGTGACTGATTTTTTTAAGTGAATGTTTTACAGTACGCTTTTCTCAACTGACCATAGATGAGTAGATTGAATGCCAACTACCTGTTTAACATTTCTCCACTCTCTCCTCTTCTTCATTATTCTGAATTCCTCAACATATTCCTTTTCAAGAACCATGTTACTGTTTTCAAAATAACTTGTACTTTAGATGCAAAGTCTTGGCCATTTCTGATGGCTTCAAGAAGTTTTCTTTGCAAATTATATCAGGGTTCATACCCTTTTATGTGGAAAAAATAAATAAATAAGGACTTCCTAAGGACCTACACTCCACTTGATATTTTGTGTCATTGGAGTATCACCAGGTGTGTGTGTGTGTGTGTGTGTGTGTGTGTGTGTGTGTATAAATACATATGCAGGCGATTAAACAGCACTAGTGGCCATTTACCAGGCATTTTGCCCCAAATATAAACTACTTTACCTGCAAAAAACAAAATTAAATACACGCAAAAAAAAAAAAAAAAAAAAAAAGCACAAGCAGGAGACAGCGACAATGAAGCAAGGTGAGTTAAGTAGAGCAGTATACTATACTCGGTGCAAAGCTAACCTGATTACACTATCAAGGTTGTGAAACCAATTCACTGATATGAAATCTCTTGTTTATCAGTATTTCTCAGCGCACTAATGGGATGCCTTGTGTCGCGGACCCTTCCCCTTAAGGGTGACTGAAGGCGATACAAAAGGAAACTTCCTGCGTTCCATCACGATGTCCCCCTCCACCCCCCACACCTTCTCAACCTTGCCGACCACCAGACAAACGATTTCTGAATAAGTATTTTAAAACAGTAACGACGAAGAAAGGAGTGAGCACATTACAATGACTGCCAAGACATTATCTCCCTGCCTCCGGCTAACAATTCTTCTGACCCAGTTGCAGTAAATATCTGTCTGCCACTCGGGTTTAATAAATTCTTTTAGTTAACACATCATCTGTTATTCTTTCAGATATAGCAATAACATTTTAAACTAATTTAGCAGTCTTTACAGCAGTATACAGGGGTTGTACAGAATAATGTGAAAACACACTCAGAGACATGACTTTTAATGAAGTTGCGTACGTCACAATATGCAAAGGTATCCACCACTTTTTGGTTTTAATAGCTTTGTTTAGAACCTCAAGGTCCTGTTTAAGTGCATTTAAAGTGTCTTGTTGCAAAATTTCTTTCAGTGTGACGACAAAATGAACGACAGAACGGAATTCAAAAGAGGGCTAATTGTTGGTGGCCAGCTAGTTGGTGCTTTCATGACAGCAGTCGCCAGGGTAGTGTGGGTATCAAGAGCTAGTGTGTCTAGCGTCATGACAGCATACCGCGTTAATGGCAAAACCTCATCTGCGAAACACACGAGAAACCACAAAATGACCCTGAGCATTGTCACCTGTAATAAGAAAACCACGGCGGCAAAAATTAGTGCGGAGCTTAATCTGCATCTGGACGTGTTTACGTGTGGAGAACACTGTCAAAAGTGCATAACACAGAATGTCTGTTCCCAACAGTGCAGCATGGTGGTGGTTCTGTCATACTCTGGGTGGTTATGTAGTGGTTTTCAGCAGGTCCCTTGATTACTTTGAAAGGACGGGTAACTGGCAGGGCGTATGAAACCATTTTGGTCGACCCAGTCCATCCAATGGCTCAGGCACTGCTTCCTGCAGGGGATACCATCTACAAAGATGATAATGCCAAATTCACAGAGCTTGGAATGTTCAATTATGGTTTGAGGAGCATGAGAACAAACTTTTACATCTTCCTTGGCTTCCCCAATCACCAGACTTAAACATCATCGAGCCACTGTGGTCTGTGTTGGAAAACAGAGTAAAATTCTGAAGCCACCTAGAGTAACAATTACAGCCTCTACATGGTGTGGCACTGAATGGAAGAGGTTTCTGATATCGTCCTGGGGAATAGCCTACCAAGGTGTTTCTATGTGAGACCAGAGTTCATTTGTGGTGATTGGCAGAGGCACTTGATGGGCTGCTCAGCTACCATGTCCAAGACATGTTTGATCGGGGACTTCTGTGAGTCTGAGCCTCATCTGACCACTGACACCATATTTAAATCACTGTACTGGCATTTTGTCCCTTATAAGTGGCAATTCTGTGGTAGGAAAGTACAGCTTCTCTCATACCAACAATTTTTCCTGGCTCAAAGTCTGTCAGGTGTTCGTAATGCGAACTTCTTCGGCAACGGAGCATAGTGAGACACAAGGAGACCCTTTCAATTCAATGTAAAATTCATAGTGAGACCCTTTCAATTCAATGTAAAATTCATAGTGAGACCCTTTCAATTCAATGTTGGCTCTTCACTGATTGCAACATCTCATTTGAGTCAGCTCTTTATACCCAAGACCAGACAGTTCAAAGGGTGCTACTCTGAAAATGCATGCACATTTTCACTGACATTTTAATCATTTGCATGTCCCAACCTGTTGCACATATCACATATATTTCATGCTAATACCAGCAGTCCTTTGTGGTGTTGCAGTATTCATGGCGATAATATTGATCTTTGGTATACAAGACTTAGGGGAATTTTGAAACCAAATTTTTCTGAAAAAAAAAACAACCCCAACCGAAACAAGTTAGTAAAATCATGCAATGCATTGATTAGGATACGCTTTCCAACATACCAGAAATCATTACTCAAGTTATGAGGATAATGGCTGTAGAATAAATCTCGCTCCTATGTCCTGACCTTTGACGCCATTTCACCCATTTTCAATAGCATTCATCCCCAGGTGGTCCCCTAACACATACTAAAATTTCATCGAAATTGAACCATTTTTATGCAAGTTATGACACATAAGGGCAATGGAATGCCCCGCTCCTATATCCTGACCTTTGACCTCATTTTTCCCATTTTCAATAGGGTTCGTTCTCAGGTGGCCCCCTACCACATACTAAAATTTAATCGAAATCGAATTATTTTTACACGAGTTATCGTGCGGACAGACGGACAAAGCTGGAGCATATACGCTTCAACCGTAAAAAATGGCGTAAAGAAAGCGTAAAAAATGCTTCTTCTATTCTGAAAAATAAAGTAAGTACTTATTGGAATTTTTTGGCAAAAAAAAAAAAAAAAAAAAATAAATAAATAAATAAAAAATAAGGACTTCTAAACACCCTTAAAAAAGGAGCATTCTTTAATGATTTATAAGGACTGCGAGTATCCTGCTAGCATTTTTTTTTTTTTGTTGTCACCTACCTTTTGGTTTTGCAAAGTTTTAAAATGTACAATACAAGATTATAAGTAAGAAGTACAGAAGGTCTCGTGTACATCGTGTGATGGATGTCACTGATGCTTGAGCTCTGTGGCCAAGATCACTGTAAATGGAGATGTTTGATACTTCAACATATTACATATCACTGTACATCACTAAGCTGTTCTCCAAAATTCAAAGGTTAGCTCCACAAAGAAATACAAACTACCAGATAAATTTTTATAGATATTTTCAGATTTTTGATGTACTGCAACAGTAAGTAAATAATCAGTTAAGACATTTATCTGGCAGATTATCTTTCTTTGAGGAGCTAACCTCTGAATCTCAGAGAACAGTTTAGTGATGTGTATATATGTTTCAAATGTACAAATTATGAATATTGAAATATACTTACTAGAGGAATCTGACTTTTCACCATCAGAATCAGACTGATTGCCACCCTTTTCTGCTTCAGAATCTGAATGGCCAGCATTTCTTTCATTATCTGAACTTCCCTTTTCATGAGCAGACTTTTCTGATCCAGAGTGTGATGGTGCTGGGGATGCGGATCTGGATCGTGCTGGGGATGCGGATCTGGATCGTGCTGGAGATGCAGATCTGGATCGCGCTGGGGATGCGGATCTGGATCGCGCTGGGGATGCGGATCTGGATCGCGCTGGGGATGCGGATCTGGATCGCGCTGGGGATGCGGATCTGGATCGCGCTGGAGATGCGGATCTGGATCGTGCTGGAGATGCGGATCCAGATCGTGCTGGAGATGCGGATCCAGATCGTGCAGGAGACGCAGATCTGGACCGAGCAGGAGATGCAGATCTGGACCGAGCAGGAGACGCAGATCTAGATCGCACTGGAGACCCCGTTGGAGAATAGGCACCACCACCACCTTCTTCAGATTCACTGTCTGAAGCAATTCTCCTTTTCTTTTTCTTTGGAGTTACTTCATCAGACTCATCATTTTTCTCATCAGCTGATTTTTCTGATCCAGAACGGGATGCTGCTGGAGATGCCGATCGAGATCTTTTAGGGGAAGCACGTGGAGAATCACCTCCAGAATCACTGTCCGAAGCAATTCTTCTCTTCTTTTTGGGAGTTTCTTCATCTTCACTATTGCTTCTGCTAAAAGGGCCAAACAAGAAAACCAAATTTATTACAAATTTACAGCCACACACATAGACATGTAAGTAAAAATTAACGCTGACAGCCAAATGCAACACAAACAAAGGCAATTTTTTAAAATCAAAGTTAATTTTTTTAAAACTGGGGTGAATTAAACTTGACAAATAAAATGACTGCATTCAAATTTAATTTGGAGAGACCTGAATAATGATAAGAATAAAACAGCATCACTTTGTGTCATGGAAATCAACTTTAAATTCAAACGGGTAGGCACAATTTGTGGAAACACGACAGTATCACAGTAAGATCTCAATTTAGGAGACCTTAATGCAGTGAACTTTAAATTTAATGGGCAAATCCTGCTAAATCTGTGTTTCCTACCATCCTAATTTAAATACATAATGGATTTGAAATTTAATATGTGAAATCTGTGTGTTATTTCACAATCTGTATAAACCTGGGATTTACTATGGAAAAATTGCTGAACTCCTTGTTTCCCACCCTCCTATTTATATGCACAATGAACCTTTATTCATACAACCAGAAAAAGTCCATAAAATAGTAAAGCTGTCTAAATGAAGATTTGTCATCCTCTAAATTATCAAAATTGGTCACTGTTAGAGCAGATCTTTTTTTTTTTAAACACTACTGCTCAGATGGGAGAAACAAAAATTACACCAAAATAGAAGAAATAAATTACTGTGCCAAGCTTTTTTTTTCAATGGACTACAATTACAGCAAGCAGTTGCTCTTTTAATGGTTACAAAAAATAAGGCACAATTTAATAATGCTCATGCTTTACACCACACAGAAGGTAAAAAGCCTAAAAAGATCTGGTTGCTATGTGTTACTCAGTTTATGGCCCAAATAATATGAGAAATATTAACTAGGGTAGATCAATTGTAGACTGCTTAGAAACTGACCACTGTATTCATATGACTTGATCTAAATTCTGAAAGTCTGATTCATAAGCCAGATAAGATTATTTAACACACCTCTCTGATGATTTCAAATTTAGTTATTTCTTTGTTATGGTATACAGGGTGCCCACTAAAGTCCTTTCTCAGCCCCGTAACTTTCGAACGTAACAGTGTGTGACATCGCGAACAAACAAACCAGCGTTGTACGCGCTCTATTCTTAGCATTTATGTGCGCAAGGTGTCTTTTCGTACTAAATCGATGCTGCTCTACAACTTTGTAATTGACTATTTTCCCCGTATTTGGTATAGTTTTCGAGATTGGCACGCTAACTCCTGACTTTGCCGCTAGGAGGCGCTGTAAGCGGTCTCATCGAATAGCGCATAGCCACTTTACTATACCTAGACACCGTTTTTATGGCTATAGCTGTCGGCGTTCGAAAGTTACGGGGCTGAGAAAGGACTTTACTGGGCACCCTATATACAAATAACTGTAAGAAGGAATAACAAATAGTTTTTTTTTAATAATTAGTTTCTCTGCTATAACTTTGTGCATAACAATTTTTATGAAAATCTTTGTCATAAAATTCCCTTTTTGTGTAATTTTTTTACAGCTGAGATGTTTTTTATATACAATATAGCATGGATTATATGTTTCTCTATTATACATAAGTAAAAATTATCTGGTAGTTTGCATTTCTTTTTGGAGCTAACCTCTGAATCACAGAGAACAGCTTAGTGATATGTATGTATGTACATTTTATTATTTATATATTGAATTCCTGCATTCCTGGCAGACCTAGATATGTGCTAACATTAATTTATTTCCGTTATACATTATTTGCCAAAGACTGAGTTTTGTTTATACATTTTCATTTTCTAGCTAAAAGGAAAAAAATCCCTTTTTGAGCCTTTGGAGAGCAAGGAGAATCACCTGCTTTTTTTACTGTAAACTTCCCCTTCTTTTTTCCCCTTTAATTGCTGCTACATTCATCTAGTGAGGACAAAGTCTGTGGAATACTTTGATCAGTATGAATTAGTAAAAAAAAAAGAAAACTGGCATTTTGAAAGCTATGAACTTTGCAGCCTTGGCTTGGCAAAAGGTTTTAGTACAGATGAAAAATGAACTGTTTCACCACAATGGATTCCGTTCAAATGAAGGTTCTTTGAAACTGAAAAATTCAGAACCAGTGATAATACTAGTTGAAATTCAATTGAATTTAAGCACAAGAACTTTCGAGGATTATACCAGCTGTGATTCTGAACTTGCAATGTCATTACTTTTGATGATGAACTGATTGAAATACAAGATGGTGAGAACAGCAGTGACAATGTTGACAAAGGAAGAGTTATCATTCTCCCAACAAAAAACTTTGCCCAAGCTCTTGCTACCTAAGAAATGAGTGCCACTGAAGTTTTCGAGTCAAGACTGAAAATCAAGTCACACTCACCACGAGGAGTTGGGCCTTATCGGTCAATGCGGCAAGGAATTTTGCAAAAATATTAAAAACATACCAAGTTATAAATACTTTGTTGAAGATTAAAACTTTTCTTTTGGTTGTTTCTATATTGATTCAGATAACACTGGAAATATTACTTCATATTTTTTAATAAACATTAACAAATGCATATTTTTCTCATCCCTTGTAGACTATTCTTGCTATACCCATCACAGGGGAAAGCATTTTTTCTTTTACAGAGCAAAATTCTAACTGAAAATCATTTCTTACCTGTGCATGCCAGAAATAGTGCCATTTCGGGGATCTGCACAGTTGCTTTTACAATTTTTTTGTACAATAAGCGGTAATACCGCATTTTAAACTTTGATTTCACAAAAAATTGATGTTCCCTCCATTTATTAGTCATTACTGTCAGGGACAGAAATTAAGTTCAAAATCAGAACTTCAATTCCAAGGTAAAGCTATTTTGACAGGCAAAGTAGTTTTCTCTGCACAGTGAGTCGGAAGTGACCATTTTGAACTTTCATTTCATTAAGAAAATGCCTTCTCTGTTCTTTGATACCGCAAGAGGTGACCTCCAAACAATCGGCACTGCCGTAGCCTCTGTGCCACGAAAGCAATTTTACGAGACATGGAAACTGTGCTGATTTCATCAGACAGATTACACAAATTTGAAGTTTAATTTTGCTTAAACAAAGGGTAGGGAGGTTTCGTAAAACAAAAAAACACCAAGGCACTTTTTGCGCCTACAAAAATAATAACAAATGAACATTACCCCCCCCCAAATGAGAGAAAGAGAGAGAAAGAGGGGGGGATGAGAATGTGCATTTCCACAGATTCCAAAAAATGTTGGCCAGTGGACAGACGTCTAACAAACTTCTAGAAATGCAACTAAGTCCAGAAAAAAACTTTTTCTGACTGGAAGACAATAACATAATCCAGAAAATGTCGCAGGTATGCATTTACGTTGAATTTTTTAAAAAAAATTTCAATACTTTCAAGACATTTGGTGCACCTTTACAATTTTAGTGATCACAGAGTTTTAAAAAAATTAAATGGCAGTCATGGTAAGATGCAATGAAGATATTTCTAATTGGTCATGATACAAAGAAGTACAAAAAAATATCTCATTCAGTGTACAATGAAATTTTTGCAAAGCGTTAAAAAAATTCACCAAGCTCAACTGACACAGATTTTAAAATGGTAATTGAAAACCAATGTCCAAGGGCTTGCCTTGCACATTAGTTTTCAAAAACCTGATATGACATTATTTTTCAATTAATCTGAGTCAGATTACGCATCAATGAAATACTATAAAGCACATTATTTTCAGAAATCGTTTGTATGAAAGTGAAAGGCAATTAAATTATGGAATAATATTCCATTAGTGGTTAGTGCATCAAACATTTGCTTTCTACATTAAATACTACATTTTTAAAATGAAGAGGTTCATATTTTCTGTAGTAATATAATTAAAATCTGAAGTTTTGCTTTGGGTCCCTGGAAAAAGTGTAATCTATGCTCACGTTCTTTGCATTCAAAATCTATTTTCATGAATGACTAAAGGAACAATGTGATTCTACGTACAGTTGTTGCTTTAGCCAGTGGATGCTGTTTAATGTCATCACAGACATTAAATGGCATCCACGGGCTAAGTAATGTTATCATCCATTTAATGCTTTCAGAGATCACATACATTCAAATATGAGGGTGGTTTTACATAGATTTTGACTTTTATATTGTATCATTCCATATTCTGTACTGATTGTGACAAAAACTGTAGAGTAAATATGTGTGAGCCTTCCCTTCATGCTACTAGTGGTGGTGTCCATGTGACGCGTGCCAGGTGCACTGTGGGAAGTATGGAGTCAGTAGAGGTGCCAGTGGATGTGGAACCATGTTGTATTATTAAATTTCTTAAGGAGGAGGAGGAGGAGGAGGCAAAGTCTCAATTTTGCGAAGATTGCCATCACAGTATGGGAATAAGACGTTGTCAACGGCAAGTGTCTACAACTGATGCAAGCTATGGATTTTTAAAGTTGTTAACAAAGTTTGCCATAACCCTGTATACTTCACAAGACAGAAAATCTGTATCAACTATAATGTCAGACAGAAGACCAATTGTGAGGTTGATGCAGTTCTTTCATGTTATGCTGGAGGAATGGTGGCACTTAGACATTGAATGTGGCATCTCTATGGTGGTATTAGTTAGGCAGCATATAAGGCAAAACAACAGGCTCTGGTGATAGTGCTGCTGCAGTCGACTTTCTGACACCAGTTGTGGTGCTACTGTATGCAGACGCATAAGGGCACTGCACCACAGCAGGTGGTAATTGTCATGTCCCATCTAAAGAATGCAACACACTATTATTTAACACTCACTATGACATCAATACGTTCAAGCAAGCATAATGGGATCTGGTATCTAACCAAGGAAGGCTCTACGCTAGCCAAGATTTCCCAGCACATGAAGGCAGTATATGGAAAAGCCTGCAATACAACGTTTAAATGGTGGAAATTTTTTTGAGATGGGCGTCAAAGGACAACAGAATTTTCACAACCTGGGCAATGTTATCACAAATCATGCAAGCGACCACTTCAGTGGTGGACAATGCAGTGAGGAAAACCACAGTGACTTTTTGATAACCACAGTTCAGGACTTACATATTAGCATTAGATCACTTAGCACAGGAGCATCCACGATCCTCTTGGGTATTGAAAGCTGTATGAACTATTGTGGTGGAACAAAAGGCAGAGCTTATTAGTGTCATGCTGGAACACCTTCAACACTACCACAAAGTGGGAAATTAGTTTCAGCTGTGAATTATCCCTCACAACAAAAAGCAAGGGCCTGCCAGTGGAAGCATATTGCATCACCACCACCACCATAGAAAGCCCAACAAGATCATACTCACTTCTTTTCTTTGATTAAAAGGCTACATTGCTCATTGACTGGCTGCGACACAGTGTGATGACGCTCAGGGAGATGTGACACTCTGCACAGACCACACCATCAAAAACAAGCATCCAGGTAAGCTGACATGTGGCATTGTGGTGTTGCATGCCAAGACCACACCTGTCATCTCTCAGCGAAGCACAGAAACCCTAGAAGGGCGTTCATTTGTAAGTCCTTACTCATCTCCTCTACATTCCTGACCTATCACGTGCGACTTTCGTATCTTCAGACTCTACCCAAACATTCCTGGAGGGCTGACGACAAATGTCAGGTGATGATGACTGAGAAGCTGTCAAGGAATGGTTCATCCATGAGCCTTCCTCCTCTTATGTGGAAGGTATCCCACAACTTGTGCAGCGAAAGGGTACATCTGAATGCAGGAGACAAGCACATATGGAGGAGTACAGCAACCCTGTCCTTTGTACTTAACTGTATTACCCTGAGGTGGAACCTAATAAGTATTGAAAAGGGCAGCATCAGTCCATGTTTCATTTGAATGATCTTTATACTTTGTGAATGAATGCAAGAAGCAGGGTTGTTTCTATTTTGCATTATTTAATCCCCCAGAACATATAAATCTAGTATCACAAACTTTCAGCCACTGGGAGACACATTTACAACTACATACAGTTCATAAGTACAGACTGGAGAGTGGGGTGATGAAATGGACACACACACACACACACACACACACACACACACACACACACCTAGTTTCTGTATTAAGTACTAACCTTTCTCCTTTGGATTTCTTTCCCCTGTCACTATCAGAATCGTCACTGGATGATATTGTAGCCTTGGATACAACACGACTTCTTTGTTTAGCAGTCAACCCATCATCCTTAACAGGTTTCTCCTTCTGGTTCTTACGCTTCCCTTCTTTCTTATTCCGCCGCTTCTGCCGTCTGTCGGAATCGTCCACTTCATCATCAGAATCTTGAGTACTTTTCTGTGGTCGTCTGAAATGAATGAAATTATGATGACAAAATAACATGCATACTTTTGCACAAAATATTTGGAAGTTTCACATACATTCTGCAACAACCAGGCAGATGAGTAAGGTATCACAACAGATTAGATCTCATAAATCCCTCCAATCTGAGAGGGATTTGTGAAGTCCACTTAAATGCAAATGTGAAAGGATGGAAGACTGATACCCCATACATGTGACAACAGTCCTATCTAGATGACACTATATAAATTAAGATGGGCTAGTAGTATCAAGATTTTTCTTCCCGGTCATTTCACTACAGCTTTCAATAAGTGTTAACCCACGTTTCAGTCTAAAAGACTGCATCTGTAATAAGTTAGGAAGCACAGAGTTTAAATAGTCTGGCTCTGTTGCTGACTTAACTCATTCTACAGCATTTCTTAAAACAATAAGTTTTACTTTGTGTTAGTTTGTTTATTTAGGGGTTTAACGACCACCAGGAACAACTTGATGGGCTACAAGCAGTCACCTGTTCCTAATTTAGGGTTGTTGGTTCCAGGAAAGGGAGAGAGCCAGTGCTGTACAACAAAGACAACATCCATGCATCACTGGGATAATCAACAGGATAATCAACAGTGATGAATGGATCCTGCACAGCTGGAAGATATACAGTATGAAATATATCTGCCAACCAACAGAAACAAAAATAAAAAAAATATGGAGCAAAACTCAATTTACGAGTACATTCAACAGTTTGCCATAATGCGGCAACCCTTTAGGGCATGCCAACAGAGGATTAGGAAAAAGTTGGTTTTGGTCCTCAACAATGCTCTGTGTGGATCTAACACTGGCAACCCTGGGAACACATGACAAAGAGTTTTGCATACATACACCACACTGCACCATAACATGGAGGTTGGGGGCACAGAAAAAAATCTACCTGTCAATCAGCTACTCACTTTCTCCGGCAATTGAAAGCTCATGGTGCTGAAATCAACTGGCACAAAATTTAAAATTTATTTTAAAATAAGTGAATATATATATATATATATATATATATATGGGATGTAAGGTCAGGTGATGCGTAACATCACAGCCTCTCCTTGACAAATGTCAACCCCGCCTTCTCGTGGTGCATCCTGTTCCCACTAAAGGGGCTCTGAGGACCGCCAATAGCGGTATAACTATACCATCGGGATCAGAGGAAATGCTATCCCACACTCACCAACCCGCTTGGCCAGCGTGGTGAGTTATGGCCAAACACCTCCAAAATGACTCTACAACTTAAATCTTGGCCCTCAGTCTCCGGCAGCTGGAATGTACCTGGCCAAGGCAGCGGCCAGTGCGACATGAAGGCAGAGGGTGCTAAGAATACCCAGAGGACCGGACTAGGCTGCCATTTGATGCTGACCTTGGCTACCTATAACGGACGCTCCCTATCTTCTGATTCAAGGCTTCTTGAATTGGAAGAGGAACTACAAAGGATCAAGTGGGACATCGTCGGGCTAAGTGAGGTAAGGAGAAAAGGAGAAGATCTCATTGAACTGAAAAGTGGACATCTCTTCTATTATCGTGGGACAGATACTGGCAGAACTAGTGGTGTTGGATTTATAATAAACAAGAAACTGAAGGATAAAGTTGTAGAAGTTGAAAGTTCCTCTGACAGAGCTGCACGACTCGTTATCCAACTATCGAGAAGATACCAGGCTCAGATTATTCAAACTTATGCACCCACCACAAGTCATCCTGAAGAAGAAATTGAAGAATTTTATGAGGAAATTCGTCATCTAAATAATAAAGGTAAGCAGCACTTGAAGATAATTATGGGAGATTTCAATGCAAAAATAGGGCAATGGCAACAGAATGAAACTTCAGTAGGTAAATTCGGTCACGGCAACAGAAACCAGCGTGGAAATACTCTCGTTGAGTTTGCAGAGGCAGAAGGATTTTTCATCTTGAACTCCTTTTTCAAGAAAAAGCCACACAGGAAATGGACATGGAGACATCCAATTGGGACGACAAGTGAAATTGATTTTATTATGTGTAACAAAAAATTCGTCATCGAAGACTGCAGTGTGCTGAACAAGTTCAACACAGGTAGTGACCATAGATTGGTGAGATGTAAGATGCACCTCAACACTAAACTGGAACGTGGCAAGCTCATAAGACAAACAAAATGTATTGACATAACCAACCTTAAAAAACACCATAATACTTTCAAGTTGGAACTGAAGAACAGATTCTCTGCTTTAGAAGGCCTAACATCGGAAGAAGTGGATATTTCGGAAGTTAACAGAAAAGTAACCAAAGCTCTAATGGAAACAGCAACAAAATTAGCTGGGTCTAAGAACAAGTTGCATGTGAACAAATTATCAGGAAAAACCAAAATGTTGATGCAAAAAAGAAGAGAGATGAGGACAACTAAAGAAGATGTGACTTCCAAAGTGGAATATATAGAGCTATGCAAGACAACACGAAAAAATATCACTGAAGACGTAAGGAAATTCAACTGTGAGCTAGTGAGGAAAGCAATTGAAAACAACCAAAGCCTTAAGATAGCAAAGGGACATCTCAGTAAGGGAAGAAAACAGATTATGGCTCTGAGAAAAGAAGATGGTTCTATAACAAGAAATAGAGGTGAAATTTTGACAAGAGTGAAAGATTTCTACTCCAAATTATATGAAAGGGATGATACATGTACTCCAGACATCATGAAAGGTACCAGAGTTCTTCCAGTCCTCCCAGCAGAAGTTGCTCATGCAATCAAGAACATGAAGCGGGGGAAAGCTCCAGGAGAAGATGGAATTACTATAGACATCATACAAGAAGCAAGTGGAGAAATTGAAACAGTACTCGCTTCAAATTTTCACTCGATGCCTTAATGAAGGGAAGATTCCTGAGGATTGGAACAACGCTACAATGATCCTGCTACATAAAAAAGGTGACATTGAGGATCTCAGGAACTACAGACCTATCAGCCTCCTATCAGTGGTTTATAAAATCTTCACTAAAGTTCTTTCACACCGCTTGAAGGTAACACTGGACATGGCTCAACCGAGAGAACAAGCTGGATTCAGGAGTGGCTACAGCACAATAGATCATATCCACGTACTGAGAGAACAAATTGAAAGAGCGAGGGGAATATGAACTTCCATTGTGCATGGCTTTTATCGATTATGAAAAAGCCTTTGATTCGGTGAAACCATCAGCAGTTACCACGGCTCTGAAATCCTGCGGTATTGAAGATGCATACAATAATATTATTAATAACATCTATGAAAATGCAAGTGCAAAGAAGATTCGGCTGTTTGAAAATACAACACACATAAAAATTGGAAAGGGAGTGAGACAAGGTGACACCATATCTCCGAAGCTCTTTAATGCCACATTGGAAAATGTCTTTCAATCACTGAACTGGGAAAACAAAGGGATAAAGATTAATGGAGATTATCTAACCCACCTTCGTTTTGCTGATGACGTAGTCATTTTTGCAACTACCCCATCAGAGCTGCAGAGTATGATCCAGGAACTTGCTGACAAGAGTAAAGAAGTGGGATTAAAAATGAACTTTCAGAAGACAAAAGTGATGTTCAATACTTTTACAAGAAATGAAGATTTATCGATTGATGGAGAAAAGCTGGAGATAACAGACACGTACGTTCATCTTGGACAGCAGATATCAAGTGAGGGTCACATTGATGAAGAAATTAATCGGCGTACAAAACTTGCCTGGAGAGCTTTTGGAAGAAACAGCATAATTTTCAAGAGCAATATGCCATTATGTCTTAAAAGAAAAGTGTTTGATCAATGCATCCTTCCAGTGCTTACGTATGGTGCAGAGACGTGGACCTTAACTAAAAGAGACATACAAAGGCTGCAGACAACTCAAAGCAGCATGGAGAGGTGCATGCTTGGTATAACCAGGAGAGATAAGAAGAGGAACTCGTGGATCCGAAAAATGACGCAGAGTGGAAGACATCATGATCAGAGTTAAATCCCTGAAATGGCAATGGGCTGGACATACTGCCAGAAGGACAGACCATAGATGGACAGCCGAAATTTTAGATTGGATTCCAAGGGACAGGAAAAGACCCAGAAAAAGACCACATGGGAGATGGGTGGATGAAATTCGTAAATATGCAGGAGTGACATGGAGGAGACTGGCACAAGACAGACCGTTGTGGAGGAAACTTGGGGAGACCTTCGTCCAGCAGTGGATTGATAATGGTTGACAATGATGATGATGATGATGATATATATATATATATATATATATATATATTGGATGTAAGGTTAGGTGATGCGTAACATCACAGCCTCTCCTTGACAAATGTCAACCCCGCCTTCTCGTGGTACATCCTGTTCCCACTAAAGGGGCTCTGACGACCGCCAATAGCGGTATAACTATACCATCGGGATTAGAGGAAATGCTATCCCACACTCACCAACCCGCTTGGCCAGCGTGGTGAGTTATGGCCAAACACCTCCAAAATGACTCCACAACTTAAATCTTGGCCCTCAGTCTCCGGCAGTTGGAATGTACCTGGCCAAGGCAGCGGCCAGTGCGACATGAAGGCAGAGGGTGCTAAGAATACCCAGAGGACCGGACTAGGCTGCCATTTGATGCTGACCTTGGCTACCTATAACGGACGCTCCCTATCTTCTGATTCAAGGCTTCTTGAATTGGAAGAGGAACTACAAAGGATCAAGTGGGACATCGTCGGGCTAAGTGAGGTAAGGAGAAAAGGAGAAGATCTCATTGAACTGAAAAGTGGACATCTCTTCTATTATCGTGGGACAGATACTGGCAGAACTAGTGGTGTTGGATTTATAATAAACAAGAAACTGAAGGATAAAGTTGTAGAAGTTGAAAGTTCCTCTGACAGAGCTGCACGACTCGTTATCCAACTATCGAGAAGATACCAGGCTCAGATTATTCAAACTTATGCACCCACCACAAGTCATCCTGAAGAAGAAATTGAAGAATTTTATGAGGAAATTCGTCATCTAAATAATAAAGGTAAGCAGCACTTGAAAATAATTATGGGAGATTTCAATGCAAAAATAGGGCAACGGCAACAGAATGAAACTTCAGTAGGTAAATTCGGTCACGGCAACAGAAACCAGCGTGGAAATACTCTCATTGAGTTTGCAGAGGCAGAAGGGTTTTTCATCTTGAACTCCTTCTTCAAGAAAAAGCCACACAGGAAATGGACATGGAGACATCCAAATGGGACAACAAGTGAAATTGATTTTATTATGTGTAACAAAAAAATTCGTCATAGAAGACTGCAGTGTGCTAAACAAGTTCAACACAGGTAGTGACCATAGATTGGTGAGATGTAAGATGCACCTCAACACTAAACTTGAACGTGGCAAGCTCATAAGACAAACAAAATCTATTGACATAACCAACCTTAAAAAACACCATAATACCTTCAAGTTGGAACTGAAGAACAGATTCTCTGCTTTAGAAGGCCTAACATCGGAAGAAGTGGATATTTCGGAAGTTAACAGAAAAGTAACCAAAGCTCTTATGGAAACAGCAACAAAATTAGCTGGGTCTAAGAACAAGTTGCATGTGAACAAATTATCAGGAAAAACCAAAATGTTGATGCAAAAAGAAGAGAGATGAGGACAACTAAAGAAGATGTGACTTCCAAAGTGGAATATATAGAGCTATGCAAGACAACACGAAAAAATATCACTGAAGACGTAAGGAAATTCAACTGTGAGCTAGTGAGGAAAGCAATTGAAAACAACCAAAGCCTTAAGATAGCAAAGGGACATCTCAGTAAGGGAAGAAAACAGATTATGGCTCTGAGAAAAGAAGATGGTTCTATAACAAGAAATAGAGGTGAAATTTTGACAAGAGTGAAAGATTTCTACTCCAAATTATATGAAAGGGATGATACATGTACTCCAGACATCATGAAAGGTACCAGAGTTCTTCCAGTCCTCCCAGCAGAAGTTGCTCATGCAATCAAGAACATGAAGCGGGGGAAAGCTCCAGGAGAAGATGGAATTACTATAGACATCATACAAGAAGCAAGTGGAGAAATTGAAACAGTACTCGCCCAAATTTTCACTCGATGCCTTAATGAAGGGGAAGATTCCTGAGGATTGGAACAACGCTACAATGATCCTGCTACATAAAAAAGGTGACATTGAGGATCTCAGGAACTACAGACCTATCAGCCTCCTATCAGTGGTTTATAAAATCTTCACTAAAGTTCTTTCACACCGCTTGAAGGTAACACTGGACATGGCTCAACCGAGAGAACAAGCTGGATTCAGGAGTGGCTACAGCACAATAGATCATATCCACGTACTGAGAGAACTAATTGAAAGAGCGAGGGAATATGAACTTCCATTGTGCATGGCTTTTATCGATTATGAAAAAGCCTTTGATTCGGTGAAACCATCAGCAGTTACCACGGCTCTGAAATCCTGCGGTATTGAAGATGCATACAATAATATTATTAATAACATCTATGAAAATGCAAGTGCAAAGAAGATTCGGCTGTTTGAAAATACAACACACATAAAAATTGGAAAGGGAGTGAGACAAGGTGACACCATATCTCCGAAGCTCTTTAATGCCACATTGGAAAATGTCTTTCAATCACTGAACTGGGAAAACAAAGGGATAAAGATTAATGGAGATTATCTAACCCACCTTCGTTTTGCTGATGACGTAGTCATTTTGCAACTACCCCATCAGAGCTGCAGAGTATGATCCAGGAACTTGCTGACAAGAGTAAAGAAGTGGGATTAAAAATGAACTTTCAGAAGACAAAAGTGATGTTCAATACTTTTACAAGAAATGAAGATTTATCGATTGATGGAGAAAAGCTGGAGATAACAGACACGTACGTTCATCTTGGACAGCAGATATCAGAGTGAGGTCACATTGATGAAGAAATTAATCGGCGTACAAAACTTGCCTGGAGAGCTTTTGGAAGAAACAGCATAATTTTCAAGAGCAATATGCCATTATGTCTTAAAGAAAAGTGTTTGATCAATGCATCCTTCCAGTGCTTACGTATGGTGCAGAGACGTGGACCTTAACTAAAAGAGACATACAAAGGCTGCAGACAACTCAAAGCAGCATGGAGAGGTGCATGCTTGGTATAACCAGGAGAGATAAGAAGAGGAACTCGTGGATCCGAAAAATGACGAGAGTGGAAGACATCATGATCAGAGTTAAATCCCTGAAATGGCAATGGGCTGGACATACTGCCAGAAGGACAGACCATAGATGGACAGCCGAAATTTTAGATTGGATTCCAAGGGACAGGAAAAGACCCAGAAAAAGACCACATGGGAGATGGGTGGATGAAATTCGTAAATATGCGGGAGTGACATGGAGGAGACTGGCACAAGACAGACCGTTGTGGAGGAAACTTGGGGAGACCTTCGTCCAGCAGTGGATTGATAATGGTTGACAATGATGATGATGATGATGATATATATATATATTGGATGTAAGGTTAGTGATGCGTAACATCACAGCCTCTCCTTGACAAATGTCAACCCCGCCTTCTCGTGGTACATCCTGTTCCCACTAAAGGGGCTCTGACGACCGCCAATAGCGGTATAACTATACCATCGGGATTAGAGGAAATGCTATCCCACACTCACCAACCCGCTTGGCCAGCGTGGTGAGTTATGGCCAAACACCTCCAAAATGACTCCACAACCTAAATCTTGGCCCTCAGTCTCCGGCAGTTGGAATGTACCTGGCCAAGGCAGCGGCCAGTGCGACATGAAGGCAGAGGGTGCTAAGAATACCCAGAGGACCGGACTAGGCTGCCATTTGATGCTGACCTTGGCTACCTATAACGGACGCTCCCTATCTTCTGATTCAAGGCTTCTGAATTGGAAGAGGAACTACAAAGGATCAAGTGGGACATCGTCGGGCTAAGTGAGGTAAGGAGAAAGGAGAAGATCTCATTGAACTGAAAAGTGGACATCTCTTCTATTATCGTGGGACAGATACTGGCAGAACTAGTGGTGTTGGATTTATAATAAACAAGAAACTGAAGGATAAAGTTGTAGAAGTTGAAAGTTCCTCTGACAGAGCTGCACGACTCGTTATCCAACTATCGAGGAAGATACCAGGCTCAGATTATTCAAACTTATGCACCCACCACAAGTCATCCTGAAGAAGAAATTGAAGAATTTTATGAGGAAATTCGTCATCTAAATAATAAAGGTAAGCAGCACTTGAAAATAATTATGGGAGATTTCAATGCAAAAATAGGGCAACGGCAACAGAATGAAACTTCAGTAGGTAAATTCGGTCACGGCAACAGAAACCAGCGTGGAAATACTCTCGTTGAGTTTGCAGAGGCAGAAGGGTTTTTCATCTTGAACTCCTTCTTCAAGAAAAAGCCACACAGGAAATGGACATGGAGACATCCAAATGGGACAACAAGTGAAATTGATTTTATTATGTGTAACAAAAAATTCGTCATAGAAGACTGCAGTGTGCTAAACAAGTTCAACACAGGTAGTGACCATAGATTGGTGAGATGTAAGATGCACCTCAACACTAAACTTGAACGTGGCAAGCTCATAAGACAAACAAAATCTATTGACATAACCAACCTTAAAAAACACCATAATACCTTCAAGTTGGAACTGAAGAACAGATTCTCTGCTTTAGAAGGCCTAACATCGGAAGAAGTGGATATTTCGGAAGTTAACAGAAAAGTAACCAAAGCTCTTATGGAAACAGCAACAAAATTAGCTGGGTCTAAGAACAAGTTGCATGTGAACAAATTATCAGGAAAAACCAAAATGTTGATGCAAAAAAGAAGAGAGATGAGGACAACTAAAGAAGATGTGACTTCCAAAGTGGAATATATAGAGCTATGCAAGACAACACGAAAAAATATCACTGAAGACGTAAGGAAATTCAACTGTGAGCTAGTGAGGAAAGCAATTGAAAACAACCAAAGCCTTAAGATAGCAAAGGGACATCTCAGTAAGGGAAGAAAACAGATTATGGCTCTGAGAAAAGAAGATGGTTCTATAACAAGAAATAGAGGTGAAATTTTGACAAGAGTGAAAGATTTCTACTCCAAATTATATGAAAGGGATGATACATGTACTCCAGACATCATGAAAGGTACCAGAGTTCTTCCAGTCCTCCCAGCAGAAGTTGCTCATGCAATCAAGAACATGAAGCGGGGGAAAGCTCCAGGAGAAGATGGAATTACTATAGACATCATACAAGAAGCAAGTGGAGAAATTGAAACAGTACTGGCCAAATTTTCACTCGATGCCTTAATGAAGGAAGATTCCTGAGGATTGGAACAACGCTACAATGATCCTGCTACATAAAAAAGGTGACATTGAGGATCTCAGGAACTACAGACCTATCAGCCTCCTATCAGTGGTTTATAAAATCTTCACTAAAGTTCTTTCACACCGCTTGAAGGTAACACTGGACATGGCTCAACCGAGAGAACAAGCTGGATTCAGGAGTGGCTACAGCACAATAGATCATATCCACGTACTGAGAGAACTAATTGAAAGAGCGAGGGAATATGAACTTCCATTGTGCATGGCTTTTATCGATTATGAAAAAAGCCTTTGATTCGGTGAAACCATCAGCAGTTACCACGGCTCTGAAATCCTGCGGTATTGAAGATGCATACAATAATATTATTAATAACATCTATGAAAATGCAAGTGCAAAGAAGATTCGGCTGTTTGAAAATACAACACACATAAAAATTGGAAAGGGAGTGAGACAAGGTGACACCATATCTCCGAAGCTCTTTAATGCCACATTGGAAAATGTCTTTCAATCACTGAACTGGGAAAACAAAGGGATAAAGATTAATGGAGATTATCTAACCCACCTTCGTTTTGCTGATGACGTAGTCATTTTTGCAACTACCCCATCAGAGCTGCAGAGTATGATCCAGGAACTTGCTGACAAGAGTAAAGAAGTGGGATTAAAAATGAACTTTCAGAAGACAAAAGTGATGTTCAATACTTTTACAAGAAATGAAGATTTATCGATTGATGGAGAAAAGCTGGAGATAACAGACACGTACGTTCATCTTGGACAGCAGATATCAAGTGAGGGTCACATTGATGAAGAAATTAATCGGCGTACAAAACTTGCCTGGAGAGCTTTTGGAAGAAACAGCATAATTTTCAAGAGCAATATGCCATTATGTCTTAAAAGAAAAGTGTTTGATCAATGCATCCTTCCAGTGCTTACGTATGGTGCAGAGACGTGGACCTTAACTAAAAGAGACATACAAAGGCTGCAGACAACTCAAAGCAGCATGGAGAGGTGCATGCTTGGTATAACCAGGAGAGATAAGAAGAGGAACTCGTGGATCCGAAAAATGACGAGAGTGGAAGACATCATGATCAGAGTTAAATCCCTGAAATGGCAATGGGCTGGACATACTGCCAGAAGGACAGACCATAGATGGACAGCCGAAATTTTAGATTGGATTCCAAGGGACAGGAAAAGACCCAGAAAAAGACCACATGGGAGATGGGTGGATGAAATTCGTAAATATGTGGGAGTGACATGGAGGAGACTGGCACAAGACAGACCGTTGTGGAGGAAACTTGGGGAGACCTTCGTCCAGCAGTGGATTGATAATGGTTGACAATGATGATGATGATGATATATATATATATATATATATATATATATATATATATATATATATATATGACAAGAGTGGAAGACATCATGATCAGAGTTAAATCCCTGAAATGGCAATGGGCTGGACATACTGCCAGAAGGACAGATCATCGATGGACAGCCGAAATTTTAGATTGGATTCCAAGGGACAGGGAAAAGACCCAGAAGAAGACCACATGGGAGATGGGTGGATGAAATTCGAAAGTATGCAGGGGTGACATGGAGGAGACTGGCACAAGACAGACCGTTGTGGAGGAAAACTGGGGAGACCTTCGTCCAGCAGTGGATTGATAATGGTTGACAATGATGATGATGATGATATATATATATTGGATGTAAGGTTAGGTGATGCGTAACATCACAGCCTCTCCTTGACAAATGTCAACCCCGCCTTCTCGTGGTACATCCTGTTCCCACTAAAGGGGCTCTGACGACCGCCAATAGCGGTATAACTACCATCGGGATTAGAGGAAATGCTATCCCACACTCACCAACCCGCTTGGCCAGCGTGGTGAGTTATGGCCAAACACCTCCAAAATGACTCCACAACTTAAATCTTGGCCCTCAGTCTCCGGCAGCTGGAATGTACCTGGCCAAGGCAGCGGCCAGTGCGACATGAAGGCAGAGGGTGCTAAGAATCCCCGGAGGACCGGACTAGGCTGCCATCTGATGCTGACCTTGGCGACGTACAACGGACGCTCCCTATCTTCTGATTCAAGGCTTCTTGAATTGGAAGAGGAACTACAAAGGATCAAGTGGGACATCGTCGGGCTAAGTGAGGTAAGGAGAAAAGGAGAAGATCTCATTGAACTGAAAAGTGGACATCTCTTCTACTATCGTGGGACAGATACTGGCAGAACTAGTGGTGTTGGATTTATAATAAACAAGAAACTGAAGGATAAAGTGGTAGAAGTTGAAAGTTCCTCTGACAGAGCTGCACGACTCGTTATCCAACTATCGAGAAGATACCAGGCTCAGATTATTCAAACTTATGCACCCACCACAAGTCATGCTGAAGAAGAAATTGAAGAATTTTATGAGGAAATTCGTGATCTAAATAATAAAGGTAAGCAGCACTTGAAGATAATTATGGGAGATTTCAATGCAAAAATAGGGCAACGGCAACAGAATGAAACTTCAGTAGGTAAATTCGGTCACGGCAACAGAAACCAGCGTGGAAATACTCTCTTAGAGTTTGCAGAGGCAGAAGGGTTTTTCATCTTGAACTCCTTTTTCAAGAAAAAGCCACACAGGAAATGGACATGGAGACATCCAAATGGGACGACAAGTGAAATTGATTTTATTATGTGTAACAAAAAATTCGTCATAGAAGACTGCAGTGTGCTAAACAAGTTCAACACAGGCAGTGACCATAGATTGGTGAGATGTAAGATGCACCTCAACACTAAACTCGAACGTAGCAAGCTCATAAGACAAACAAAATGTATTGACATAACCAACCTTAAAAAACACCATAATACCTTCAAATTGGAACTGAAGAACAGATTCTCTGCTTTAGAAGGCCTAACATAGGAAGAAGTGGATATTTCTGAAGCTAACAGAAAAGTAACCAAAGCTCTTATGGAAACAGCAACAAAATTAGCTGGGTCTAAGAACAAATTTGCATGTGAACAAATTATCAGGAAAAACCAAAATGTTGATGCAAAAAAGAAGAGTGATGAGGACAACTAAAGAAGATGTGACTTCCAAAGTGGAATATATAGAGCTATGCAAGACAGTACGAAAAATTATCACTGAAGACGTAAGGAAATTCAACTGTGAACTAGTAAGGAAAGCAATTGAAAACAACCAAAGCCTAAAGATAGCAAAGGGACATCTCAGTAAGAGGAAAAAACAGATTATGGCACTGAGAAAAGAAGATGGTTCTGTAACAAGAAATAGAGGCGAAATTTTGACAAGAGTGAAAGATTTCTACTCCAAATTATATGAAAGGGATGATACATGTACTCCAGACATCATGAAAGGTACCAGTACCAGAGTTCTTCCAGTCCTTCCAGCAGAAGTTGCACATGCAATCAAGAACATGAAGCGAGGGAAAAGCTCCAGGAGAAGATGGAATTACTGTAGACATCATACAAGAAGCAAGTGGAGAAATCGAATCAGTACTCGCCCAAATTTTCACTCGATGCCTTAATGAAGGGAAAATTCCTGAGGATTGGAACAACGCTACAATGATCTTGCTACATATAAAAGGTGACATTGAGGATCTCAGGAACTACAGACCTATCAGCCTCCTATCAGTGGTTTATGAAATCTT
The DNA here is from genome assembly GCA_039090855.1 of Macrothele yani. Classification (NCBI taxonomy): domain Eukaryota; kingdom Metazoa; phylum Arthropoda; class Arachnida; order Araneae; family Macrothelidae; genus Macrothele; species Macrothele yani. Next base: position 34,215,489 of record CM077001.1, on the reverse strand, counting down.
CACTAAAGTTCTTTCACACCGCTTGAAGGTGACACTGGACATGGCTCAACCGAGAGAACAAGCTGGATTCAGGAGTGGCTACAGCACAATAGATCATATCCACGTACTGAGAGAACTAATTGAAAGAGCGAGGGAATATGAACTTCCATTGTGCATGGCTTTTATCGATTATGAAAAAGCCTTTGATTCGGTGAAACCATCAGCAGTTGCAATGGCTCTGAAATCCTGCGGTATTGAAGATGCATACATTAATATTATTAATAACATCTATGAAAATGCAAGTGCAAAGATTCGGCTGTTTGAAAATACAACACACATAAAAATTGGAAAAGGAGTGAGACAAGGTGACACCATATCTCTGAAGCTCTTTAATGCCACATTGGAAAATGTCTTTCAATCACTGAACTGGGAAAACAAAGGGATAAAGATTAATGGAGATTAATTATCTAACCCACCTTCGTTTTGCTGATGACATAGTCATTTTTGCAACTACCCCATCAGAGCTACAGAGTATGATCCAGGAACTTGCTGACAAGAGTAAAGAAGTGGGATTAAAAATGAACTTTCAGAAGACAAAAGTGATGTTCAATGCTTTTACAAGAAATGAAGATTTATCGATTGATGGAGAAAAGCTGGAGATAACAGACACGTACGTTTATCTTGGACAGCAGATATCAAGTGAGGGTCACATTGGTGAAGAAATTAATCGGCGTACAAAACTTGCCTGGAGAGCTTTTGGAAGAAACAGCATAATTTTCAAGAGCAATATGCCATTATGTCTTAAAAGAAAAGTGTTTGATCAATGCATCCTTCCAGTGCTTACGTATGGTGCAGAGACGTGGACCTTAGCTAAAAGAGACATACAAAGGCTGCAGACAACTCAAAGCAGCATGGAGAGGTGCATGCTTGGTGTAACCAGGAGAGATAAGAAGAGGAACACGTGGATCCGAAAAATGACAAGAGTGGAAGACATCATGATCAGAGTTAAATCCCTGAAATGGCAATGGGCTGGACATACTGCCAGAAGAACAGACCATCAATGGACAGCCGAAATTTTAGATTGGATTCCAAGGGACAGGAAAAGACCCAGAAGAAGACCACATGGAAGATGGGTGGATGAAATTCGAAAGTATGCGGGAGTGACATGGAGGAGACTGGCACAAGACAGACCGTTGTGGAGGAAACTTGGGGAGACCTTCGTCCAGCAGTGGATTGATAATGGTTGACAATGATGATGATGATGATGATATATATATATACAGTGGTCAAGATACATCAAAATAAAGTTCTATTTTATATGCTGCCAAAATGTGTTCTGAACTTTTGAAGTTATGCATTCAACATTTTTAATACTATGCTCATATGTCATGATTAACTTGCTTTTTAATAATCAACACATTTTTGAGAAATTTAAAAGCACATTTTAGTTTGGTGAATTTTGGTGATTGTAAGAAACTTGATGTTCTCTTGTATTTTTTGTAAAATTACACAGAACTTTTTTTGGTCTGGTAATACACTAACAGATGCGCTCATAAATGCTGCATGCAAGAAAATGTGTGAAGGCCTGCTTCAAAAGATATTTTTTTTGGAAAGCTTTGTTGTCACATGACCGTAACTGATCCTGAGTGTAAAATGGGACACAGAAGTTTGCCCAACAGTCAAACACACTTGCACATTGGTAGGCGAAAGATGGCAAGTGATACTGCATTTATTCGACACTACATTCGTTACGAATTTCATAAAGGAAAAAGCGCTGCAAAAGCACGTGCATCAATCTGTTCTGGGGGAGAATATTGTATCAAAAAGCGTGTGTGAGTTTCGGTTTAGACGGTTTAAAGCAGGTGATATTGATGTTAGCGATCGAGAACGTAGCGGCGCCCCGCAGAAGGTTGCACATGAAGAACTGCAAGCATTGCTGGATAAAAATTTGTCTCAAATGCAAAAAGAACTAGCTGAAGAACTGGGAGTAACTCAACAAACCATTTCCAATCGTTTAGGCAAAATGGGAAAGATTCAGAAGGAAGGAAAATGGGTGCCACATGACCTGAGCCAGAGAGAGGAACAAGGATAAGCATGTCATGAAGTGTTTGAATCTGTTGAATAAACAACAAAGAAAGTATTTCCTGTGGAAAATTGTTACAGGTGATGAAAAGTGGATATGGTATGACAATCCCAAACACAAAAAACACTGGGCAGAATCCAGTGAAGCAACGACTTTGACACCGAAATGCAATATTCGCTCCAAGAAAATTTTGCTGTGCATCTGGTGGGATATGAAGGATGTACTCTATTATGAACTATTGAAACAGGGTAAAATTGTTACTGCTGATTGCTACAAGCGACAATTGCTGCAATTGAACCAGAAAATCTGTCGGAAACGTTCGTTCACAGGCAAAGGATTGTGTCCCATGAAATTACTGCATGTCAACGCTTGGACGCATGTTGCGAAATCAGTCAAGGAAACGTTATTGACGCTTGGATGGGAAGTTTTGGAGCACCCGCCATATAGTCACGACATAGCCCCTTCAGACTATCATTTGTTCCAATTGATGCAACATGGTTTGTCTGCTGTACTGTTCCGGACATGTGACAAAGTGAAGAAATGGGTTGACAACTTCATCACGTCACACGACGGAGTATTCATGGCTGGAATTCGTCAGCTGCCCGACCGATGGTGGAAGGTGATAGATAATGATCGCATATTTTGATTCGTAAAGGTATTGTTGTTTTCTCTCAAATTACATGCTGCGTTGTCTGAAAACATTTTAAAACTTATTTGTACACCTAATACCAAGGGTTCAAAATTTTGCTAGAATCATAGGTCTTTATTTTATATTTCACAAATTGGCACAAAGCTTACAATGCATTTAGAATTCGCATGAAGTTCTACGGGTCCTATAATTATACTGTTACAGCGTGTCCTTCAGTAAGACAATACATCTTTGATCAAGCGGCAAAATTTTCTCAGTATAAAACTGATGTGAATCAATTTGGAATCTAGCAATGGTAATAATACAGAACAAGACTTTCTACTGCATTACAGATGCAAGGATATACAATAACAGTAGAACTATAAGACCCATACAACTTCGGAAGAGCTCTAAGATATATTCTATTCCATACAAGCTAGTAAACTCATACCCCTCCCCTGGAGTGCTCACTGCATTGGTCACTTTCTATCATAAATTTATACAAACACCATGTAGTGATGTATCCAACAGGAAGATTTGTTGCATATAATAAAAATGAAGGATGTATCTACATACACAACCATTAAAATAGATTAATTGCTGCAAACCTGTGAGGCACGAATCACTCTAAATAATAAAATGAGATAATTTAAAGACAAATTAATAAAACAAATAATTATTAAAGATTCAATAATAACAAAAGAAGTATGTGTTATGATTGAATGTGCAGCAATAGCTAGATTCATATTATGTCTTCTACCACAAACAAGGCAGTTAGATGAAATTTGATTTCACTTATGCATGGTTTTTCATTAGTAATCACTTCTTGCTATACGAAGAAAGCATTTTTTCTTTTGCTTGGAAAGAAGTTAAAAATTGGAACTGTCACCATCTTTTGTTATCTGTAAAGTTGTTTCCTCTGCAACTTACAGGCTGGAAGTGCAGTTTTTAAAACTTTAATTTTACTTTAAACAAAAGAAAAAATGCTTGTTCTGTTCCTTGATACAGGAAAAAGGAACTAAGAAATGGTAAAACATGCATCTATATGAAATTAAATTTAAAAAATTGGTACTGTCCTTGCCCACTCTGCTATGAAAACAATTTTATGTGCACCAATACCAATCATGGACAGATCAAATAGCAATTTTGAAATTTAATTACTCTTAAAGGGGGAGAAGAGCAAAAACGCTTGATCTGTTGATTAATTTTGAAGAGACTGTTAGTAATCCAAAAACATGCCTTTTCATTTGGAAAAATTCTTAAAAAATACAAAGTTGCTCTTTTGCAGTATGAGCACAAAAACATATATATTAAAAATTAGAAACATTATAAGAAAAATATTAAAACTGAGGAATATTTCTTAGGAAAGAAAATAAAGCGTGACTTTGTTAGAAAAATTCAAAAAGAGGAAAACAATAGAACATTTGATTATTACCACACAACTGGCCACTGGGAGGTCAAAGATATCAATCCTCTTCAGTGTGGGGAGTGCGTGCTAGAGCAACAGCCATCTTGGACTTGCAGGACATATGCTGTTATGACTCCAACCGTACACAACTGCAACACCTCAAACCAAGATCATTGGAAATATGGCACTCAGACATCTTGCACTGCGGCACCACGAGATAATGACACATCTCTACATTCCATGGAAGGAAGGGATGTTATTGTGAGAAGATTTTGCAGTGAGCTGGAGAGTGACACAAGCAATCCAAACTTTTTGGCCAATTGTTTTTCATTGCAGATAAAATTCCACGACTATAAACAAAAATATGAAAATCAAGAACTTTCCAGACCTGGAAAAAAAAAAGGAAAACCAAATTCCGGGCCCTGGATGTCGTATGAACCCTGTTTGCAGTGTAACATTGCAAAAGAGCATAATGTGATCAAAGTTATTTAAGACACAATTTATTTCACTTTCCACATATCATTTATATATATATATATATCATCATCATACGTGTATATATATTGTGATGGCTCAAAATCAAACAAAAAAAGAACACAAGAGCAGGGTTTTTAACAAACCACTACAGGCAGAACACAAAAAATTAAATATCACTGGATTACAGCAAGTTACCTCTTCTTTTTCTTTTTCTTCTCAGATTTTTCATCACCTTCACCATCTTCTCTCCTTTTTTTCTTTTTGGGCTCACCGTCTGACCCACTACTGTCAGTGATAATATCATCTTGGACTCTTTTACTAGAACCCTAAATTGAGAAGGGCAGGACACGAATTACACACAATTATCTGCACTTCCATTATAAAACTGCTTTAAAGAGCATACTCGCAAAAGAAACATTTATTTTCTATGGAATACATAATAAAGTAGTAAAATGATCAATTTGAGAAGTTGTAAGATAATAAGAGAGGATTATAAGTACATAGTACTGGTGCATACTGTTTCTCACGTTATGTTATATATACATCATCGGGTCAACACTCTATACGGTATCTAGTCAAAATTCACTAACACTCATGATAAAAAATATAAAAGATTGTCAACATAAATCCAATGGTTAGTGAATAAATCATAATTAAAAGTCGTAACTCGCATTATACATTGTGCATATTGTTGAAGGATGGCTTTCTGAGTTTATAATCTTGCTTAGCTGTCATCTCATAGTCTGTCACCATGCAAAGTCACAAAAACGAACTTTGTAGTTATACTTAAGCCTAATGTGCAGAAACTAAGGCAACAATGAAGTTATAAGTGAGGAAAATTGAAGACCGGGATATTGAAAACAGGATTATCTGTACTAAACCAATCTCTTAAATATCATTACAGCCAGCAGGTTACTTTTGAAGTTGACAATAACACAATAATACTAACCAATGCCGAATGAACAAAGAAACATTTTTAAAAAACACTAAAAATGAAGCGGGATGAGCTTGACAAAGAAAATCATCGAAGTTGGATAAATTCTATTAAAATTTTCTGAATTAGGGTTAAAATATATTAAAACTTCAATTCTATTAGGTTGAATCCTGATATATCCTCAAGAGCATATTGAAACATGATAAAAACCTGTGCCGAAGTATGTTGAGTAACGACAATCACATATATTGAACAAGGAGGGGTTGACCACGACAACACACTCGTTTATTTCCGACCGGTTTCGACTATTGAATTGGAAAAAAAATTATTGTTGGCCAAAATAATGCTGTTAATTTCTCCTTTAGGGGAGTCCTGTTCTTTGATTTCTTGCAGAGTCTACAGGGGTGTTAGGCTTTAATGATACCTCATTGAGACTAGCAAGAAGTACATCTTGTTTTATTATGGTTGTGCCCTTTTTACTGACATCTGTTTCATTTTTTAAATGACAAATTCATAAATATTGTAAAATGCTTTTAAATACTGAAATAAAGCTTCTTCAAAGTAGTTTGGTGTTACATGCTTTGCTGTTATAGGTTGGACTGGTTCTTCATTTTTAGGTAGCTTAATTTTGCCAAGTATCTTAGGTACTGCTGCACCTACAAGGTGGGTATCATTTCTTTCTTATCTGCTTCATCATGGAAGATTTTGTGGAAAAACATCATTGGTGACTTTAAAGGTTTCCCTAGTTTTAAAACAACAATGTGTAACATTGTGAGGATTGGACAGAAGTGTGTTTAGATACTTTCTCCAATATGGAAGAGGATGATATGATGGAGTTGACTAGCTCGTAAGAACTTAATGTTGATAATCTGATGTACATGACCCAGAAACAGAAGGAAGAAGAGAAGGAAAGTGAATGCTCCAAGTGAAAGATTTGAATAAGAAAATACAGTCAACTCCACTTGTAGTGAACCTCTGCGGACTAAGCATATTTCATTCACTATGTCCAAGGTTCACTAAAACTGAAGTGTCTTCCCTTATCCTGAATTGAGTGGAATTGTGAGCAAGAAAATAAAATATGTACATATGTATCTAAAAAAAATAATATTTTTATGTACACAGTGTACATTCATTAAATAAAGGAAACAAAATTAATTTTATATTACCTTAATTAACATGAAAATAGTCTTATGTGCTTGCTGCAAATAGTTTTAATAAATATTTTCTCTATGTCCTTTTCTAGAGTTTGTGCTTTTGCTACACTCAATTCTGCACTTTCCATGCATTCTAGGCCTACAAGATTGTTCTCAACACATTCTTTCAAGTTTTTACAAGAAGGCTTGTTTCGAAATAAGTTACAATTTCATGTTACAAGTACATTCTTTTCTTTGCAAGTTTTATTTTTTAGGTTCACTATAAACAAAATTTTTAATGTACATTCCCGATGTTGCGGGTCGGGACCAATGATTTAGGTTCACTCTAGCCGAATGTTCACTATATCCAGAGTTGACTGAATATTGGCATCACTACTTCAGCAGCTGCATAACATTGTGCAACACTCTTCATATGAAGACCCAAGTTTTGAGAGAAGCCTGCACTTCAAGTGGGATGTCTTCACTACATCTTTACCAATTAAAAGGAAATCTGTGTTCAAGAACAAAAGCATGCAGACCAGGAGGATACAACACCTCATACCACCACAGTCTGTCTCTTCTGTTACAACTGCTTCTAAACCATGATCATCAATGTCAAACCTCTCCCTGGAAGTGAGCCTGGATAACCTTCAGCAATATCACTTTTACAATTAATAATGCTACTTGCTGCTAACTTCACTATTAAAGAAGTTTCTCCCATTGATGCAACCTTGCCTGATATAGATGATTTTGAACCAGATGACTCTGCACCCACTTCTTCAGATATGTAAACAACTACCACAAGCTCTTCTCCCGTATCTCAGAGTCAGACTGACTAGGTATCTTGGCTAGTATTGATTTAGTTTAATAAAAATAATGTTTCTGGTCAGTGTGTGTTCATATTTATGATGTATTTTTATGATTTTAATGAGGTTAAAACCTATTTGAGACAATATATTTTACATTGATGCACACAAAACCTCCTTTTCACCAACTGTTTATGCATTTGACATATGTGATTTCAATTTATGCGAGGTTTCTGCAGAACACAGCCCATGCATAAATTTAGGACTTACCGAATATATACAGTGCTAATACATATATATATATAGGGATGTAAGGTCAGGTGATGCATAACATCACAGCCTCTCCTTGACAAATGTCAACCCCGCCTTCTCGTGGTGCATCTTGTTCCCACTAAAGGGGCTCTGACGACCGCCAATAGCGGTATAACTATACCATCGGGATTAGAGGAAATGCTATCCCACACTCGCCAACCCGCTTGGCCAGCGTGGTGAGTTATGGCCAAACCCCTCCAAAATGATTCCACAACTTAAGTCTTGGTCCTCAGTCTCCGGCAGCTGGAATGTACCTGGCCAAGGCAGCGGTCAGTGTGACATGAAGGCAGAGGGTGCTAAGAATACCCAGAGGACCGGACTAGGCTGCCATCTGATGCTGACCTTGGCTACGTACAACGGACGCTCCCTATCTTCTGATTCAAGGCTTCTTGAATTGGAAGAGGAACTACAAAGGATCAAGTGGGACATCGTGGGGCTAAGTGAAGTAAGGAGAAAAGGAGAAGATCTCATTTAACTGAAAAGTGGACATCTCTCTTCTACTATCGTGGGACAGATACTGGCAGAACTAGTGGTGTTGGATTTATAATAAACAAAAAACTGAAGGATAAAGTTGTAGAAGTTGAAAGTTCCTCTGACAGAGCTGCACGACTCGTTATCCATCTCTCGAAAAGATACCTGGCTCAGATTATTCAAACATATGCACCCACCACCAGTCATCCTGAAGAAGAAATTGAAGAATTTTATGAGGAAATTCGTCATCTAAATAATAAAGGTAAGCAGCACTTGAAGATAATTATGGGAGATTTCAATGCAAAAATAGGACAACGGCAACAGAATGAAACTTCAGTAGGTAAATTCGGTCACGGCAACAGAAACCAGCGTGGAAATACTCTCGTTGAGTTTGCAGAGGCAGAAGGGTTTTTCATCTTGAACTCCTTCAAGAAAAAGCCACACAAGAAATGGACATGAAGACATCCAAATGGGACGACAAGTGAAATTGATTTTATTATGTGTAACAAAAAATTCGTCATAGAAGACTGCAGTGTGTTAAACAAGTTCAAAACAGGTAGTGACCATAGATTAGTGAGATGTAAGATGCACCTCAACACTAAACTTGAACGTGGCAAGCTCATAAGACAAACAAAATCTATTGACATAACCAACCTTAAAAAACACCATAATACCTTCAAGTTGGAACTGAAGAACAGGTTCTCTGCTTTAGAAGGCCTAACATCGGAAGAAGTGGATATTTCTGAAGCTAACAGAAAAGTAACCAAAGCTCTTATGGAAACAGCAACAAAATTAGCTGGGTCTAAGAACAAGTTGCATGTGAACAAATTATCAGGAAAAACCAAAATGTTGATGCAAAAAAGAAGAAAGATGAGGACAACTAAAGAAGATGTGACTTCCAAAGTGGAATATATAGAGCTATGCAAGACAGTAAGAAAAAGTATCATTGAAGACGTAAGAAAATTCAACTGTGAACTAGTGAGGAAAGCAATTGAAAACAACCAAAGCCTAAACAGAGCAAAGGGACATCTCAGTAAGGGAAGAAAACAGATTATGGCACTGAGAAAAGAAGATGGTTCTGTAACAAGAAATAGAGGCAAAATTTCGATAAGAGTGAAAGATTTCTACTCCAAATTATATGAAAGGGATGATACATGCACTCCAGACATCATGAAAGGTACCAGTACCAGAGTTCTTCCAGTCCTTCCAGCAGAAGTTGCACATGCAATCAAGAACATGAAACGGGGGAAAGCTCCAGGAGAAGATGGAATTACTGTAGACATCATACAAGAAGCAAGTGGAGAAATCGAAACAGTACTCGCCCAAATTTTCCCTCGATGCCTTAATGTAGGGAAGATTCCTGAGGATTGGAACAACGCTACAATGATCCTGCTACATAAAAAAGGTGACATTGAGGATCTCAGGAACTACAGACCTATCAGCCTCCTATCAGTGGTTTATAAAATCTTCACTAAAGTTCTTTCACACCGCTTGAAGGTAACACTGGACATGGCTCAACCGAGAGAACAAGCTGGATTCAGGAGTGGCTACAGCACAATAGATCATATCCATGTACTGAGAGAACTAATTGAAAGAGCGAGGGAATATGAACTTCTATTGTGCATGGCTTTTATCGATTATGAAAAAGCCTTTAATTCGGTGAAACCATCAGCAGTTACAATGGCCCTGAAATCCTGCGGCATTGAAGATGCATACATTAATAATATTAATAACATCTATGAAAATGCAAGTGCAAAGATTCGGCTGTTTGAAAATACAACACACATAAAAATTGGAAAGGGAGTGAGACAAGGTGACACCATATCTCCGAAGCTCTTTAATGCCACATTGGAGGGTGTCTTTCAGTCGCTGAGCTGGGAAAACAAGGGGATAAAGATTAATGGAGATTATCTAACCCACCTTCGTTTTGCTGATGACGTAGTCATTTTTGCAACTACCCCATCAGAGCTGCAGAGTATGATCTAGGAACTTGCTGACAAGAGTAAAGAAGTGGGATTAAAAATGAACTTTCAGAAGACAAAAGTGATGTTCAATGCTTTTACAAGAAATGAAGATTTATCGATTGATGGAGAAAAGCTGGAGATAACAGACATGTACGTTTATCTTGGACAGCAGATATCAAGTGAGGGTCACATTAATGAAGAAATGAATCGGCGTACAAAACTTGCCTGGAGAGCTTTTGGAAGAAACAGCATAATTTTCAAGAGCAATATGCCATTATGTCTAAAAAGAAAAGTGTTTGATCAATGCATCCTTCCAGTGCTTACGTATGGTGCAGAGACGTGGACCTTAGCTAAAAGAGACATACAAAGGCTGCAGACAACTCAAAAAAGCATGGAGAGGTGCATGCTTGGTGTAACCAGGAGAGATAAGAAGAGGAACTCGTGGATCCGAAAAATGACAAGAGTGGAAGACATCATGATCAGAGTTAAATCCCTGAAATGGCAATGGGCTGGACATACTGCCAGAAGGTCAGATCATCAATGGACAGCCGAAATTTTAGATTGGATTCTAAAGGACAGGAAAAGACCCAGAGGAAGACCACATGGAAGATGGGTGGATGAAATTCGGAAAGTATGCAGGGGTGACATGGAGGAGACTGGCACAAGACAGACCATTGCAGAGGAAACTTGGGGAGACCTTCGTCCAGCAGTGGATTAATAATGGTTGATGATGATATATATATATATGTATTCAGTAAGTCCTAGATTTATGTACTTTAATATATTAATATATATAGTGCTGCATTTACCACAAGCCTGACATCTATCTACTGGTGTATCAAATTAGTTATGCTACTATCTCTAGTGGAAAGTGAATAATTCTTTGCCCATTAAAGCGCTTATTTCATTTTGAAAAAAGAATTTCTACCAAAAACTTTTGGTTTATGTTGCACATACGAGGGGATACTGAAAAGTTCTCGGCCTAACCCACTTCCTGTAATTGTAGCATTATTTTGTCACTGAAGCTTGAAAGAGTGTTCTTTTGTACTGTAAAGTGCCAATTTTCAGACTAATACCTCTTTTTTTCTTCAGACGTTCGATGTCCAGAACTAACTCATGTCAATGCAAAGTGTTGAATTTTTGAATGTGGAACTCCAGACTGTCATGAAATTTCTGTTCCTGCAGAAGAAAACTGCAAAGGAAATCTAGGAGTGTATGTAAGTGACAAGTGCCCTTCTTATTTTCCACTGTGAAGAATTGGTGTTCCAATTTTCAGCATGGAGACTTTGAGACTGAAGATGCAGCAGCAAGATCTGGGAGGCCTTCAACAGTGACAACACCCAAAATTTGGTGTATCATGTTCATGCCTTGATTTTGTCAGATTGGCGAATCTCGGCAAAAACAACATCTGAGACACTGGAGATATCCAGGGAACGTGTTGGGTTCATAATTCATGAGCACTTGGATATGCAGAAGATGTCAGTGAAGTGGGTGCCCAAATGTTTGAATGCCGATGAGAAACGAAAACGAGTTGACACTTCGAAATCATTTTGAGCGAGCTGGTGATAATATTTTGCAACGACTTGTCACTGTTGATGAAACACTACGATCCAGAGATGAAACAACAGTCACTGCAGTGGCAGCAATCAGGTTTTTCATGGTCAAAGAAATTCAAGACCCAAAGGTCTGCAGAAAAGGTCATGGCAACATTTTTTTGGGATCTGGAAGGCGTTTTACTGACTGACTATCTCCCAAAGAGCCAAACAATAAATGCTGAATACTATTCCAACTTGCTGTGCCGATTAAAGGAGGTGTTGAAGGAAAAAAGGAGAGGAAAACTGCAGAAAGGTGTTCTTTTTGCAGGACAATGCACCGGCTCACAAGGCTGGCAAAACAATGGATGTTTTGAGGAATCTGGGGTTTAAGTGCATAGACCATCCACCCTACTCACCAGACCTTGCTCTATCGGACTATTTCCTGTTCCCAAACCTTAAAAAAAGTTTGAAAGGGAAGCATTTTTCTAATGGTTTGGAGGTGACATCAGCAGCAGAGCAGTATTTGAGTGATCAGACTTCAGAATTTTTTTTTGGAAGAGTTAAAAGAAACTCCAGAAACGCTGTGCCGAGGGTGCTGAACTTCATGGTGAATATGTGGAATAGCCTGTAAGTTTCATGGCTCTAGCCCATTTCCTTCTTGGTGAGGCTGAGATCTTATCAGCATCCCCACGTATATGGTTAATATGTGCTTTACACATAATATGTCCTTTTATGCAGAACCAGCACTTAAAGGACATCATATACAACAATAGTCAGATGAATCACATGAAAACATATACTACAGACAGATTAAGCAAAACACCTACCTTCTTCCTAGACTTCTCATCAGGCAAATCTTGAAACATCATTTTGCTTTTACTCTTCTGTACAAACTCCTGCCTTTTCATGATGAGTTCTTGCTCCTGTCTCATACGCTCCTCTTGTTCCTTCATCTGGAAAAGAAGCATTATTCATAAGCATAAAGCATCTTACTATGGAAATATTTTAACAAGACATGGACAAGAATAATACACATATCAGAAATCAGCACAGTTGGTTTCTTTTTATTAAGACAGAAGTGAGACAAAAACCAAATGAGGGAAGGAACCAACAGCATTTCCTATGGCTGTGTGTAAAAATCCTACACAAAAATTCCTGATTTTTTCATCCTCTGTCAGAAACATCCCTTTCTATTTACACTGCAATATGATTTTTTAATCACCTACACAATACAAGGTTTGTTTGTTGGTTTCACTATTTTCTGTCATAAGCTTTAAGTCTGAATAATGCAACACAAAAATCAAAAAGAACCATATAAGAAAAAGAAAATGCATGTGTGTATGTGCACACTCATTAATTAACATACTGCCAGATCTCTTTGCATAAAGTTGATGGTGTTGGAAGGATGCTTTAGCTTAGAAGAATGGATAAGTACAATTAACCACAATTTTTATTAAAAATGAATTAAGTTTAAAAAAAATATGTTTGGTTACGAAACAAATTGAAGTCAAGGAAGGGCCACAAGGATTAATCATTATGCTTGAAAATCAGCCATATCTCATTTTCTTTAAAAATGTTTCCTGACTACCCAATATTTAGAAAGACATGAAGTCACGGAAAGGTCACAAAACTCAAGAGTCGTAAGTCATGGTTCTAGGGTGTATGGAAATGTTCTGTGGTTTACCACACTTACATTTTTTTTTTTGACAAAGTTTTGCTTTTTTTTTAAATTTGTTCATTTCTTGTTTATATTCATTTTATTATTTTCCTAACCATACTCTACATTTTTAACTTTTGAAATTGAATTTTGCTTACAAAGAAAGGAAAGAGGGGCAAGCATTTGAGCTAAATTGACTGATTGAAGGAGACTATAAAGAATATTGAAAACATATATTTCAGTAGGAAAAATTCTTTAAAACATACGGTCACTCTTTTTTGTGCCATTTCCTAAAAAATTGCAAATTATCCTATTTTTACAGTCTTTTCTTCAATGAATAAACCGAACTCAAAATTTTGCCCCCTTCCCTTTGTTTGTAAGCAAAATTAAAATTCAAAAACTGTGCTTATCTGACTATGATGAAATTGTTACCATTTTTATGACCCATAAAATTGTTTTCAAAACAGTACCGATTTTTGGAATTTAATTTCACTCAAAATACATGTGTTTTTCCATTTCTTAGTCCCTTTAGCTTCATCAAGAAACCGAGTAGCATTATTAAAGTTCAAAACTATCTGCTCATTGGGCAGAGAAAATGACTTCAACGTTAGATAACAAAAGACAGTGAAGAAGAGTTCAGATTTTGAAGTTTAATTTCTTTTAAAATAAAAGGAAAATCACTTGCCTTTTTTGTTTTTTAGTCAGAAGTGACTGTGGAATGAGAAAGCATGAACTTTAAGTGAAATTGAATTTCAAAAACTAGTATTATCTTTCACTTTGTCGTGAAAATAAACTAATGAATCACGAAAATGGCGCTGCTTCCGCCGTGGACAGAAAAAGTACTGATTTCGAGATTTCATTTTGCTTTAAAATATAAAGAAAATACTTGCTAGCTATGATAAGCAGTCACAGACTAATGCTATCAATTTTGACTCTTCCTAACTCAAATACAGAGTGTGAGAGACAATTCAGCCAAGTTAAAAAAAAAAAAAAAAAATTAGAACCCAGTTTACATCAATGGCCGATGACAAGCTGGAAATTTTTTAATAACAAAATTGCATTTTTGGAGCCAGAAGTCCTTCAAGATCACTCAAAATAAATTTCTTGTGAAAGTGAAATTATGCCCATCTCTTTCACTGAAATAGCACAGAGTTTCTTAACAAATTTATTTTATTGTTACAATGATTCTTTTACAGAAATATATGACAATATCTAACACTTGTACAATTTCCTGAAATTGCACATACAAGCATCTTGATAATAATTTATAACTCTGTTTATATGTAGCACATGTGAGATACTCAGAAAATTTCCCTAGTTTTGACCATGCTGTTGTGACAGAACCCAGGACAATGAAGTTCTAAGCAACTGAAACTAAGCAGTCACAGCTTAGGAATCTAAACAAATTTCAGATTTGTCCTAGCTGAAGCAATCCAAACAGACAAAAACTACCATTTTTAATCCAAGAAATGAATAAAGGTCAGAAATAACCTTTTTGCAAAGACATAACAGGGCAAACAGTGAACTAAAAGTAACTTAGTACCACAATCTGATTGCTGAAAATCATGTACTTTTGAATTTCTCATGATTTGTGAAGAATATTTCTTTCTTAATTTCTGAGAAGATATCAGATCCAGAAAGTTCACACTGTAGAATTAATATTGGTTCCTCATGAAGAAATTAATTCTACAGTAACAACCTCCTGGTCTTCTTATCAAAGACCTGTACGACTCGTTTGTATACCATCCAAGAGTATAGTTGTTTTATTTTCAATAAAACTTTTTACAAACACCAAACTGGTCTTTGCATGGGTTCACCTTTCTCTCCTGTTCTTGCAGAGATTTACAGGCAACAAACTGAAGAAACCATGATTCCACACCACCTACTTCAACCTTTCTTATGGTTGAGGAATGTTGATGGCATTTTCATTAGCTGGGCTCAATCCTGAGTCTGAACTAAAGAAAACCTGATTAACACAATAACTGAAAAATTTCGATCTATAAAACGCACCAAAAATAGCAAAGAAAATAACAAAATAAACTACCTGGATGTTTTCCTTTGCAAAAATTTTGATATCTCCATCTCATGTTCTGTTTCTTGTAAACACTCTGCTGCCACAAACTTATATAATGCCCTTCCAGTCATCTACCTTGCATATCTACAAGTTTGCAGTGTTAAAGTATTTCATCCACAGGGCTCATCTCATATGCAACAACCAATCTTTTCTTCAAGAAGAATTTTCAAAAATATCTGCAATAGCAACTTCACATGGTTCCTCCTCTTACAGTCAACAACCTCATAAAGAAATATGAAAATAAATTGAAAATTACAGGCCTTCATCCTTAAAAGAAGAATAGCCTAAAATTCTCTGGATCTGTTCCATACCATCCTTCCTCTGCTTGTAAAGCTACAAAATCTATTTAGATCTGGTTACCATTCTTGACATGTAACGTTATGAAGCTATTACTAAGTGAAAGGGACCAAGTCAGAAATCTTGATCTTCCAGTTGTTTACTTCATTCCTATCTCTTCTTCACCAGTAGATAGTTCTGCAATTTCCCACTGGAATGAAACAAAACGTACTGCTCCTTTTGAGAATCAGTTTGCTCTCCATTACCATGAAAGCTTAGAAATCCCTTTTTCACCAAAGACTTGCAATTCAGAGTCTCCACTTTACATCCCTATATGATCTGGAAATCTATTCTACATTCTGGGAACAATAATTACAACATTTAAACTTGGAATCTGGAAACCAGTCTCAGTCCTCCATTTAGTGTGATAAAGACCTAAGCAAATGTTGAAAGCTCCTAACCTATAAGCATTCTAAAAGTTATAATCTTCTAACGTAACAAAGTGTGATCTACTTTACTTTCAATTAATAAAATAATGACCAAATACATCACACAACTTCAAAATCAAACAAGCCATTCACAAAAGAAAGCAGTTTTTACCTGTTGCTCTATTATTTTTTGTTTCAGAGCTTCTCTTTCTTGTTCCTGTTTTCGCCTGAATTCCTTCTCTTCTAAATCAATTCTTCTGGCTCGTGCTACATGGTACTGAGCTTGACTCAAAAGATCCTGACATTGTCTGTAAAAAATAATGACATCTGCATCAAAATTGTTTTTTGTTGTGATGTGCAATAAATTTGATGAATATTAAATAAAATGGACATCTCACTATATCACTAACATGAAGCCAAAATGTGTGTGTTAGTTTTACTCCATTTCATCCAATTTACTATTACAGAATGAGCTTTTGAATCCTTTCAGCAATAATTTACAAAAGAAACATTTAGAATTGAATCCTGAGTCATATTTTTGCACCAAGTTAGCATGCATTGAGCTCATGGTTTAAATTCTTCTAAGACACCCATTAATCTATAATTTGAATCAGAAATGTTCTCATTATGTTTTCCCAAAGAAGATACTTTGCTTTTCATTTTTCACAGTTTCTTGAGTCAGTCTCTCTCTCACACCTTTGCCCCCCCCCAGAAGAATATGATTATAAAAAAACAACAACAACAAAAAAAAAACCCGCCTGAATCTGCAGCAATTACGTTTTTACTAACAACCACACTTAAATTTGTTTGACAGTCATTCATGCTTCATATTTGATCAAACTAACTTCTATGATTGTAAGTTTGGAAAATGATCTTTCCCCACAAACTATTGTTGCAAGCAGTAGAAATCTGAAAAGTGAGGGGAGGAGTGCACCTTATTATCACTATCAATCGATCCAAATCATACCTGTCCTTAATACCCTTATAGAATTTATGTACTTCCTTGTCTTGTTTCAGAGAGTGGTTTTTTGGTTAATGTTGGGGAGCTCTTCAAAATTTTCCACAGTAAGTTGACATTTATAGGAAAGCATAGATTTCTTGAACAATGCTGAAAATAGTTTACTATTTCCAAAGAAACTTTTTCAGCATCATTCACAACCAGTTTTAAGACACGAGCAACTCAAAGTACATAAATGGCCTGGGCTTTAAGGTCAAAAGAATTTTTCTTTTTTTGAAGTCCATTGTGTTTTATCTTCATATTAGCTCCACTGTCATAGCCCTTGCCATGCATGTTGTGATCTAATATCTTCATGATTTAAAAAATGCAAAAAATGTTTTATGATTTCAAGTTGTTTTGTATTGGATTATACACTATCTACCAACAAGTAATTGGACACCCTGCAATCGACGATATCTGCAGTCCTGATACACGTCACGGCCGCTGCCGTTAAATATCGTGTGGGGAATCAACAACGCAACCAGTTGAATGCAAGATGCCACGCAGTTTGGAGCTCTCTGATTTCGAGAAAGGTGTAATCGTCAGGTATCACAGAAATGGCCGATCCATACGTGACATATCCAGCGAGTTGAAGTACCCAAAATCGACAGTGGCCTACTTGATTGGAAAGTGGAAGATGAGAGGTGACTGTCGGAATGTGCCCCGACCCGGCAGACCCACAAAACTGGGAGTTAGAGACCAACGGGTGCTGGCCAGAGAAATTCGGAAGAACCGCACCAAATCGATGGGCCACATCCGTGAGGAGTTTCAACAGGCATCCGGGAGTGTTCTTTCGATGAATACCATCCGTAAGGAAGCTCATCTGCTCGGTTATCACGGATGTGCTGCCGCCCACAAGCCTTTGATCACCAAGTCCAATAGTGCTGCTCGGCTAACGTGGTGCAAAGAACGTCGACAGTGGACCTTTGAACAGTGGAAACAGGTTCTCTGGAGCGACGAATCAAGGTTTACCCTCTACCGTTCAGATGGCAGGGTCTGAGTTTGGCGTCTGCCTGGAGAACGCTTCCTGCCGGAATGTATTGTGCCAACTGTGAAGTTCGGCGGCGGTGGAATTATGCTATGGGGGTGTTTCTCCTGGTATGGCACGGGACCCTTGGTCGCAATTCCTGGTAGACTCAACGCCGAGACCTACTGCACCATTTTGGATGACCATGCGCTTCCTATGTTGTGGCAGTTTTACGGGGTGGACTCATGTTACTTTCAGGATGACAATGCCACCTGTCATGTTGCGAGGTCCACCATGGCTTGGTATGGTGACAATGGGGCTAATCGAATGGACTGGCCTGCGCAGACCCCGGACCTTTACCCTGTCGAGCACCTCTGGGACGAGTTGGAGTGTCGACTTAAGGGGTGCCCCCACCGTCCGAAATCGGTGAAGGAACTGACCTGTCTTCTCCAAGCCGAGTGGAAGAAAATACCGCTAGCCGTCGTACAACTCCTGGTTGAGAGTATGCCCCGGAGGGTCGCAGCTGTAATCGCCGCTCGTGGAGGCTCCACCAACTATTGAAGGTGAATAAACTTCGTTTTCCTTTGCTATAACAGGTGTCAAATTACTTGTTGGTAGATAGTGTATAATCACAATTATTTTTACTAAAAAGTAAAGGTGGCATGTAGCATTGCGATTTCTCATGGTAAAACGTTTTCCCAACTTCTCCCACATCTCCGATACTAATTCACTTAGCTTAAAATTTGACTAGGGGTTTTTGTTGCTCCCTGGATGGTGAGCAATTCTTGAACTCGCTGTCGGGGCATCCATGGTGCAGTTGCTGAGGTTTCAGTAATCGATAGGAAGTGAATGAATGTATGTTGAAAATAGAGTACCAAGAAGTGAGACCATAAATAAAAAAAAAAAAAAATCTGACGACAGTGGTTCAGTTTCTTAGAGAGGAAATCTGTCAATATGTAGAAATCCACAGACGAATACATTCAATCTATGCTGAAGAATGTATAAGGAGAATGACAGTGGCAGATTGGCTCTGTGTTTTGAAACTGAGATCAGTGAACAGCAGTCATGCCAAGCTTAAATGAAAACATTATGAAGAAAAATAGCATTTAAGAACAAACACAGGAGTGTGGTAATGTTGCGAGGGAAAAATAAATGATGAGAGTACAAGAGAAATTATTCACTCCTTCTGACTTTTGGGTTTAGAAATCTTTTACCCATTTTCAAACTGAAATACAAATATTTATGGAACAAAATGGTATCGAACAACAATAATACTGTGCAGAAAGGACACCTCAAGAAAAAAAAAATATGATTATGAGACAAACCTTCACTTTGTTTACCTTCCATTTTGAAAGATGGAACTCCGTCCTCTGTCAGAGAGAGAGAGAGAGAGAAAAAAAAAAAAAAATACACCACTCCTTCCTATGCACACACCTCCCCTAATCCCTACCAAATCTTTGTTCAGTTGTGCATCAATCTCATGAATAAGAATCTCATGCTTGAAGATTATAGGGAAATTTTCACACCATCTAACCTACGATTTTGGAAATTGTTGTGCACAGTTTCAGCTGAAATATGAACATTTATACAATAAAATGATATTTGAAAATAATAATGGACAGAGGCAACATTGCAAGAAAAAAAAAATTACGATTACAGGAAAAATCTTCACTTCATTTAACTTTGGTTTTTGCAAGTTTTGAAAAACAAAATACTGTCCCTAGAAAAAAAACAACTTTTCCCTCACTAATCCCCCTAAAAGTTCTTTTCAGTTTCACATCAACCTTAAGAACGACCCAAATGAGGACACCAAAAAGCAGGAAGGATTCTGCGAATCAGCAGAAGGCTGTCGTATATGACTTATGGCAAAACTGAATTTTAATCATAGTTCTGAAGAAGCACACTAAAAGTTCTGCCCATGGTTCCAATCACCAAATTTGCAAAAATGAATTTCTCTATTCAGGCTTTCATAAGTAGACATTAAAAAAATGTATCGTCATTGGTGTACTGTACTTGTGGCCAGGAAGCCAATTGGTTTATTTGTGAGATGGCTTAAACACTGTCAGCGTCACAAAAATTTGAACATGCATGGATCATCATCCTCATAGTTAACACAATCAGTGCATGAAGAATTTCTCAAATTCATGAATCTATGACAAAGATGAAGAGATACCATATTGACAGATGGATGAATATACTAAAAAGTATCGTTTAACAAGAACCTCCAGTGTCAACCAGTACCTCTTAACTGAAAATTTCTTAGATTGAACAGAGCTAAATGTTACTACATTACAAAGCATATTTTGTTTATCATCGTACCTTCCTTCTGCAGCAGCTTGAGCCAAGTCATATTTCATCTTGTCCCCATGAACACTAAGGTACTGGAAATACCTAAAAGCAAAATTTAAATTAATAAGTGTTGAAATAAAAATAATTACTCTTATTATAAAAAACTGCTGCATACATTGTTCATGTCATGTGAAAAATAAGGTGCTGCATATGATGAAAGACATAAAAATCAGTTTGGAATATGAAAAATACCTTCTTACATTTCCTGTGTTACAAAAACTGAAAGAAAAATAACTCAACTTCAAAATTGAACATGAATATATACAGTTAACCCAGATACGTTACTTGCTTTCTGTTTATTTTTAATGATTCATAATGAGAAATCTGACTGAATAGTAGCCCTTATGGCAGTACAGGATATAGAACTCGAAGAGCAGTAAACATAAAATACTGGACATACTGAACATTTGGGATTTCACTGTGCCTCCACTTTGTTCCTTTATTTAGAAGAACCTGCTTTGAAAACAGCACATGATATTTTCACCAAAAAATATTCTTTAGAAAATGTAAATTACAGCCTTAAGTTTTGCAGTAAGAACTTTGTCACAATCTTTCAAAGCTACAAAAGAAAAACAATTTAAAACCTTTGAAATTCTATTGCAGACATGCCAGCCTTCAAAATCTGAAAATCAGGAGATTTTTACAGCTCATAAAATCACATGAGTGCTATTTTTTATTGACATTTTTAAGATGTAGGAACAGTTTTCCAGAAGTAGTATTATTGGTTCACTAAAAGTTATGGAAAAAAAAAAAAAAAAAAAAAAACCCACAAAAATCACCACCCATTTCCCCTACTGAAATTGGTTTTCAGGTTCGTCGATTCTGCAAGATGATGAAAATGTAAAATGGCCTACATGCTGTTGGTTTTTATGAATAAAAATAACAGTCAACTGTTTTTCTTCTTTTCTAGGTAGTGCATGAAGGCAACAAAAAGCATCATTCTAACATCGCCTTTCGTTACAAGTGGTGAGGCCCCCTGTAACTATTCCCTTTTGTCGTTAAGTGAATTCGCTGCAACTCAACTGTTTATTATCACTTAGAATGCATGAGGCTTTGTTGAGGCGAAGGGCTGAAAGAAAGAACTGCAAGGAGATGGCAAGGCAATCCCCATCTGTCAATCAATTACTGACCCTTCCCAGCATTCTTGTGCCAGAGAGGGGAGCTCTTTGCTGTAGGCATTGTTTGACAATCAGACTGGGGAAAAAAATTTTAAGCAAATGTTTTCCAATTTTTACTATAAGTGAGTGAAATTTTTGTAGTGAACGAGATGTTACAGCATAAACTTAAGTTTTAATTTTATTCAGAATCCATTGAAAACTTTAGAAGTTACCCATTATTTTTTTTTCCAATTTTTATAACTACACATCCATTAACTTACTTTTTTATTAAAAAAAATATATAACTCTGCAGTTTTTCCCTTTAAAGCTTTTTTCTATCTTTCTATGCCACAGTTTGATGAAGCATTTATTTACTATTTTGGAGAAACATGGAGTTTATTATTATTTGTTTAACTTCTGAAAAAGATTTATATATACACTATATTGACAAAAGTCACCGGGCACCCCTTCAAATTCAAATGAACGGATCAGCTCCATTGTTAAGATGTGTGGTACAGCTGCAAGCAGTATAAAAACAAGCCTGCAGCTGACCGCGATCATATCGCACTGTCAGGTTGAGTGAAAATGTCACGGCGAGAGAGAACTGACTTTAAGAAAGGAAAGATTGTTGGGTGTTATATTAGTGGGTTGTCCATAACAGAAACCGAGAGGTATTTAAACATACCCAAGTCAACTGTTTTGGATGTACTGAATAAGTGGAAGACACATGGTGTGCCTGAAGCAGCAAAACATACCAGCAGACCAAAGAAAATCAGTAATAGAGGATGTCAAAGCATCAGGAGAGTCGTTGGAGCTAATTGATGGAGTACTGCATAAGACCTCAGTGTACAGGTGAGTAAAAACGCTGGAACCTCACTATGCACATGTACTACTCGCAGAGAACTTAATTCATGGGTTACCGTGGTCATGAGGCTGCTCACAAGCCTTTCATCTCCACTTAGAATGCTATTCATCGTTTAGCATGGTGTAAAGAACATTTATCGTGGACCATAGATCAATGGAAACGGGACCTATGGACTGATGAATCCAGATACACGATCCATCAGTTTGATGGCCGTGTGTGGGCATGGTGGCAGCCGAGGGAATGCTATTTACCACAGTGCATGTACCGTTCCTACGGTCAAGTTTGGAGCTGGCAGTGTACTCGTGTGGGGATGTTTTTCGTGGTATGGTCACGGCTCATTGGTTATCGTGGACAAGCCTGTTAACCAGCACATCTACCTCGATATCTGGGGGAACTATGCCCTACCAACTGTGGCAATACTATAGAACTGAGCCTTGTTGGTAGCAGCAGGATATTGCACTGAGCCATTAAGCAAGGACTGTTACGGAGTGGTTTGACGATAATTACGTATCGTGTGTGGACTGGCCAGCACAGAGCCCTGATCTTAATCCCATAGAGTACCTATGGGATGAATTAGAGTGCCACATAAGAAGTCTGGAACCAAGGCCTACTACTAAGCAACAGTTAGCAGCAGCATTATGTACTGAATGGAAGCGCATACCTATCGCTGTGTTCCGAAATCTTGTCGAAAGCATGTATTGAAGGGTTAGTGCATGCATTACGGCCAAAGGTGGACCGACACTTTACTAATGTATGTCAATAATTGCTATGTTGTGTTTCTCTTCTAGGTGTCTGATGACTTTTGTCAAGATAGTGTATATAGCATTCAGGAGTTGATCCAGGATTTTAAAGATGATACCCATATTTGTGAAATTTTGCCAAAAAAAAAAAAAAAAAAACCCTCAACAGTATATAAATAAAGGTTCAAAGTAGTGTTAATTCATAGGTAGGATGGAATCAGGTCAGCTTTCCTCTTAGCTGTATTTTTAAAGTTATTTTACTGCTAAAAATTGGTATCATAGTTCTTTTATTATTCAAAAATGTTTTAAATCTTTCTTTTTAGGCTATTAACTTGTGGTTTGACAGTATTTTACATGGTTTAATTTGTGAATGTTGTTATTTTAGTCTTAAAAGTAAAGTTAAAAATTTACTAGCAGAGAGATCGACTTCTGAGTTCATATATAGCGTATATGTTTTACATACAATATGTAAGTTAAAACCTAAAGTATAAAACTTAAAAAAAGGAGTGGGATTAAAGACGAATTCAAAGAAAACAAAACTGATGTACAATGCTTTTACAAAAATAGAAGATTTAGACATTGATAGAGAAAATTTAAAAGTAGCTGATGCCTGCCTACACTTACGTTGGACAAGAGACATCAAAAGGAGGGTGCATCAAGGAAGAAACAGTACAATTTTCTAGAGCATATTTATCATTACTAGATGAAACCCGTCAGAATCGACGGCAAGTTTTTTTTTTTTTTTTAAATAATTAACTGATACGAAACAACAAATGTAAACTTTATTTGATTGACAAATTCATTCAATCACTTCAGTAAAGACAACAGTCCAGGTTCGTGATTTTTTTTTGTGTGACTGAAGATTTAACGACCACTGTGAGCAACTCAATGGGCTATAAGCAGTCGCCCGTCCCTAATTTAGGGTCACTGGTTCCAGGGAAGGGAGAGAGCCAATGGCGCAAGACAAACACAACATCCATGACTCACCGAGATTCGAACCCTGACCTTCACAAATGAATGATTATAAGCCAACGTTTGAGCTATGAGTAGTCGCCCGTCCCTAATTTAGAATCACTGGTTTCAGGGAAGGGAGACAGCCAGTGCCATAAGACAAACACAACATTCATGCCTCACCGGGATTCGAACCTGGTAGACGAAACCCGTCGGAATCGACGAATAGTTTTTTCCCCGGGAAGACACAACCTGTCAGGAACGATGATAGGTTTTTTTCTTTTTTTTTTAAATAATAAACTCACATGAAACGTTTATTTACATTTTGACATAATGGAAAACGTCTCACCTACGTGAATAACTGGATCGAATTATGCCACATCGGGATTCGAACACGGTAGACAAAACCCGTCGGAATCAATGATAAGTTTTTTTTTTTTATGCATTACCAACATGAATAACCTGGATCGAATGAATGTTAAAATTGTATAGATACATTACACAGTTCAATGGCACAACGCAATCAGATCTTCGAGTGTTCGCTGTTCTGACAAGAACTTTCAAACAAATTCCTGCTAGCGTTGTTTTGCACAATGGTTTGCTGAGAAAACAGACTTCGGACTTTCCGAGTCCTTCCATACTTCCGCCTTCAACAGTGCGTGAGTCAACCGCACGCTTTTCCCATAGGCTTTACATGGGAACTTTGCCGCCCCATAACGCCCGAACCGTTGCCCCAAACTCATTTTTCTCTTCGACTAGCACATCTACATGATAAGACCGTTATTTTGATACCTCAACCATATGTTTATGTTCAGCCGTTCTCTCACAACTGGTCTTACAGTAAAAAACCTTATAGGATTAACATATAGATGTCTTAAAAGCAGTATTCTTGCTTAAACATCAGAGACATGGATCTTAACTAAAAAGACAATGAGACTGCACACAACTCAAAGAAGTATGGACAGATGCATGCTTGGAGGAAAAGAAACTCATGAATCAGTGGAGAACAGGAATCCTACTCTTTTAGTCCCACAAAAAAATGAAAAAAGCATCAAGCATTCTCCAAAAATTTTTAAGGGCCTTATCACTTTTGTATTTCTTACCAACTGCACGAGACTGAACTAAACAAACTGAAATATGCCAATGAATTTCCCAATATTTTCCCACATAAGTTTGTGGATGTAATAAATCAGAATTTATGCAATTTAGAAGACAGCTGTGAGCTGGTGAAATCAGTTTTTGACATAGAGCTACATCTTTCTTCGTGCTGGGTGGGCAGTAACATTGGGAGCACAGATTCAATGAAAGCATGTCACACTTTGAATGCTTATATCTTTGAAACTAATAATCGTACAGCAATAAATAATACATCATTAGATAGTTTATGGAGTCCCATTTATAACCAAAACAAGTTTCAACTCTCCACCCCTTAACCCTTTGATACAGTAGCATTAGAAAGTTAAGCTAAATTTGGCGTGATTTTGTTTCGCCACACGCCGTTTTAAGGTTGATAACTAGTGAATAGAAAATAACAGTGATGACCTCAGTCCCGCATTGCATAGCTGACGGTAAGAGCTAATGGATGCATGTGATAAACCGATATAAAGTGGATTAAATTTTTTTTTTATTTTTTAGATAAAAAAAATTGGTGATGAAAATTCCGAAACGCTGCGAAAATCCAGGGAAAATTACTATAAGAATCGATGAAAGTTGAAGTAACAGCTAGAAAAGAACAAGAGGAATCCGAAAAGCCCGCTAAGTCATCAGCCAAAAGTTCACAGGAATGTAGGGAGCATCAAAAGTCTGTGCACCAGGATGTATTTCACCCCAGTTTGACTCTAGAGACACAACCTTCCACTTTAACATCACAAATTCAGCCTGAACAGTAAGAACTGATGGAGATTGATGCCATTGATCTAAAGTTTCAAATTTTCACACTGAGCCTGGAATACCAATGTACATCGTCCGTCTTCATAACTTTGCTGGATAATGAATGTATTATGCCTCAAACTCTTATACTGCCGATGCATTCAGAATCTGGACAAGAACAAGAGCAACAGCAAGGAGAGTACACTAGGCCCGAGACGTATCGCCAAATTTATAAACAAGACAATGAAGTAGTTTGAAAAATTGTTTCTGTAGAACGATTTCTTCAGAAACAATTTTAGCAATAACTACTGACCATGATTGATACTACACTTTCTACTTCTACTAACATAAATTTATAATCAGCATAAGTTCCTATGAATTATACATAGTATAAGTTGCTTTTAAGTAAATAAAGTATAACATTTCTTTTATCTTATTTCCTAAAGATTTTATATCTGAAAAAAAAATAATAATAATAATAATGAAAGGGGCATAGTAGCAACTGTGCTGCAACCTACAACGTAGGGCTATGTTAGCTGTCCTTCGCCGAATATTTAAGGACATAGAACTAGTGAGATAATGCCATAAAATAGAGACAGTTGACATAGTTCTACGTTGTAGGTTGCGGCACAGTTGCTACTGTGCACCTTTGTTAGAATTTTTCATCTGGGAGAATAATCACATATGCAATAAAATGCATGTAAATTGCAAAGCTGTAGTTATGCATTCAAGATTTGAATTTTGCTCATAATCATATCATGAAAGTTGTTGAAGAAATTCGTGCCAATAACACTAACTGTTAAAATGCTGTCGTTGAACGATATAACATGAAATTCAAATTTAACGATGGAAATAACTTTTATTTACACTGAAGAAAAAGTTGAAACTCAAAATCTCATCACTGGATCTTTTGTGCTGGCTTCCAGCACATCCTCAGGTGAATGCTAAAAGAGATAGTTTAAAAATTTGAAAGAGTCCACCATGGATTTTTCTTTATCAAAATTTTCTTCAGTTTAAATAAAAGTAATTTTCATCGTTAAATTTGAATTTCATGTTATATCGTGCAACGACGGCATTCTAACAGTTAGTAATCATATCATTATTTAAATTGTAACACCATAGTCAAAATTATGTGTTCAAGATTTTTGTTTTGTACTTAAGTTTTTCACGGAATAACTTATTTGCATATACAGTCAAGCCTTGATGTACTGCCACCATTTGTTAAACAACATTGGGGAATTTAAATTTGACAATTATTTTTAAGTAACTAAAATTTTGTTAATTGTGGTGCATTGAAAATTATAATTGGTATTAAGTTAAAAAATATATTAATTAAAAAAATGTAGTTATGCTGTTGTGTACTTATTGTGCATTATAGTTCAAAGTGTTTTCCATCTAGGAAGCTTCTGGTATATGCACTAAATGCAGAAGTTTACTTTGCATAGTGGTAAAGTTAACATTTTAATTATAAGGAAATGAATAAAAAATTACTTTACTATAAAACTTTATCAAATGGAAATTAATGGCATCACACAAAATCATTTTACATACCTCACCTATTTTCACTTGTGTTTTACATTTTAATCCAATTACTTTCAGATCACAATCTAATTTAACAAGTGTGTGCGAAATATCGCCATCCTGCAAACTTGCTTAAAAGAATCTTCTTAATGTTCAACGACACTGATTAATATAATTGATTCAGTGTCTTTCCAATCAAGGTTCACCACAATTGAATCATTGTCTGAAAAAACAGGAAGAGAATTCTCCTACAGTTTGCAAGTGGTGGTAAATCAAGTACACTTTGTGTTGGGAAAGGCAGGTTGGCTTAATAACATACATTGGCAGTTGGTGGATGTCTTTTGGCATACCAAGGGATGTTTTGTATAGAGCACGCCTGTTCAGACCAAGGGGTGGCATTATGCAAGGGTGGTGGTAAATCCGAGGCATGGTACATTGAGGGTTGACTGTACAAAAGGGAGAAAATACAAAAGTGAAATATCAGTATCTAGAGATGGTGACGGGCTTCTTGGGTGGAATCTACTGGATGTGTTTAATTTAGCCCATGGCTCCACATTTTTTTCAGCAAATAACTGATCTCATACTGCCCTGTGCTCTCCCATTGGCTTTTAGCTAAGCTGCAATCACATGATGCCATCATCAACATAGTCAACTGGCAGCAAAAGTTCTAGGCAAATACACTGTAATTTCTGGATTTTGTACAGTCAGTTAAGAAAAACACACACTTTTGGTAAAAAATATGGACTTTTAAGGACCGTGGGAGCCCTGGAGAAAGTGACAAGGGTTGGACACATGACTAGAACTAACCATCACTGTGCAACTACAATACTAGACTGAACACCGAGAAACAGGGAAAGACCCAAAAGAAATCCATATGGAAGATGAATGGACAAAATTTGAAATCATGCTGGAATAACATGGAAGAGAATTGCTCAAGGCAGAGTTGTGAAAGAAACTTAGGGAGACTTCATCCAACAGTAGTCTGAGAATAGTTTATGATGGCTAATTGTGCCCACATTTTAGCAATTTCCTAAGAGATTCATTGGGAAGTTATTATGTGGTTACGAACATCATAATGCAGGTGGAAGGACCATAGTTTTGATAATGGTATACTGAAACTTTGGTATTATATTGGCTAATAACTGGGAGGGGGTTCATTCCTTGGTAGCACACAAACAAATCGCTTCAAAGTACTTTTTTCTACAATTATCCAGCCAATGCAAATTTTGAATATAAGCTTGTCAATTACACACAAACAAACAAACAAAAACAGTACAACAGTTCTGAATATAAGCTTATCAATACAAACAAAAAAAGCAGTAAAATAAAAATAAAATGAATGCCAACCTTTGGGCCAATCCGAGCTCATGCACAGCAGACAGTACAGCCTTTAAGTTACTTTTTTCGTCCTTCAGAGTCTGAGTTGCTAGCTTCTGCAGGACCAATGCTATATTATAAAGGAGCACTGTATCGTGAGGAGCCACACGTCGAGCCTGTAAAATAATGAAAACATGCCCACAAATTAAGTTGTTTACGCACACTAAATAAAATACAATTTTGTATGGAACAGTTAGTATTCTTTAAGAAAAATACACATGAGAATTATTCAAAATAAGTTCACAAAATTTATTACTGGTGCATGATACAAGTATAACAACCACAGCGGAATAGCAACATTTGCATAAAAATAGCTGCTGTTCTCAATACATAAAGGAGTGCACAATTTGGTTTCTATGTGTGTGTGAGAAACACTGTCACTGAAGTTAAAAATAAACTTATTATTCATGGAAGCTATGGAACCCCCCCCCCTCACATGCACACATTACACCCAGTGAATCACTTCTTTCTTAATGCCCATTTTGGTCATCTTACCATAGAAATAATTGAAAAGGATTAAGAACTCAACATTCCATATATAGCCAGTATCAAATAAATCTGTTTTATGCTGTGAAAAATGTTTGGCTCATTTACCAGATTCTTAGAAGAGAAACAATAAAAATCCCCAAACATATTCACTAAAATTTCTTCCCTCACAATAAAGCCAGTTTTTCAAAGCACAGTGAACTCAACTTTTAAATAACTCTTGTGTTTGTAACCTTGGACAAAGTAATCTCATAACAGTTTTAGTTTTGGATGATGACAACATTTGGAATCTGAAATAAAGAGAAAATGCATGCTTGGCATCACAAAGAAACTAACTGAACACTAGCAAGTTCACTGAATGAATCAAATGTCTTAGTTATTAATTTTCACTGTTGACAAGAAGACTCACATAAGACATATTTACAACCTTCATAGTACATATACACTGAAGTGCCAGAAAAACTGGTACACCGGTCAAATACTTGGTAGGTCCCCCACGGTAGCGCAGCACTGCAGAAATACGACGGGGCATGGACTCCACTAGCTTCTGGAAATATGCTGTAGGCAATGCACACTATACTTCCTGCAGAGCGTTCCACAATTCGGGTGTATTCCGAGGTCACGGATTTCTTTGTTCGATAGCGTGTTGCATGGCATCCCAAATGTGTTCTATCACATTCAGATCTGGGGACTCGGGTGGGAATGGCAACACCCCAAACTCAGATGAATGCTCCTCTAATCATAATGTGGCGTCCCGACACTTGTGTAGAGGTGCATTTGTCCTGTTGGAACAGGCCCAACCCATCAGCATGAATGCAGGACATGAACGGGTGTACCTCGTCAGAAAGGATGTGCACATAGCGCTGGGTGGTCACAGACGTTTGTAGACTTGTAGACGTACCACGGGTCCCAGTGAAGTCCAGCTAAACACACCCCATACCATTACGAATCCCCCACCAGCCTGTACAGTTCCCTGTTGACAGGCGGGATACATGGCTTCATGGGGTATTCGCCACACACGAATTCTTCCATCTGCCTGATACATTTGGAAACGTGACTCGTCAGACCAGGTTACTTGTTTCCAGTCATAAAGTGTCCAGTGGCGGTGTTGACGTGCCCAAGCAAGGAGCATAGCTCTGTGTCGTGCACCCATCCAGGGGACTCAAGTTGCGCGTTGGCTTCCAATGCCAATATCGCGCAGGGTACGTTGCACAGTCCGGACGCTGATGCTTGTTGAGACTCCAGCATTGAATTCCGATGATACTTGCGAGAGTGTTGCACACCTATCGCGTGAAACGATTCTTGACAGCCGACGACGGTCACATTCACCAAATGTCTTTTTACGGCCACACTGGCATCGTAGGTTGGAGGTTTTGCCGGAATTCTTGTGGTCATGGTACGCCCTAGCAATGGTCGTCCGTGAAAATCCGAACTTCGTTTCTACCTCCGAAATACTATGGCCCATCTCACGAGCGCCAACTATGACACCACGTTGAAAATCGCTTAAATAGTTATTACTTGTCATTCTCATGCCGAAAACAGCTCCGACAGCTAGCAAGGATGTCTATTGCTTTATATACGCACTGGCGGATGCAACCGAGTACGCACATAGGTGATGTTGGTATGTATTTTGCATAAGCTCGTCTGTAGCAGTTCGCTGAATCCTAAAAAATAATGATAGGGTGTCTACCAAATTTGGGAAATGCAATTTCATGACCAATTAACAATTTTCATGACCATTTTAAAAAGCTATTTAGCTCTCTCTCTCTCTCTCTGTCTCTCTCTCTCGATATACATAGCCCTATATATATAGGGCTATATATATGCTTCTATGCTTTAAAAATGCTTCTTACACACACCACACAACACAACAAGAAGCATTTTTAACGGGATTGTTCGTTTCTGTCTTTCCTTTAAAGTTATATAAAATATATATATATATATATATATATATATATATATAACATCATCATCATCATCATTGTCAACCATTATCAATCCACTGCTGGACGAAGGTCTCCCCAAGTTTCCTCCACAACGGTCTGTCTTGTGCCAGTCTCCTCCATGTCACCCCTGCATACTTTCGAATTTCATCCACCCATCTCCCATGTGGTCTTCTTCTGGGTCTTTTCCTGTCCCTTGGAATCCAATCTAAAATTTCGGCTGTCCATCGATGATCTGTCCTTCTGGCAGTATGTCCAGCCCATTGCCATTTCAGGGATTTAACTCTGATCATGATGTCTTCCACTCTTGTCATTTTTCGGATCCAGGAAATTCTATCCCACACTCACCAACCCGCTTGGCCAGCGTGGTGAGTTATGGCCAAACCCCTCCAAAATGACTCCACAACTTAAATCTTGGCCCTCAGTCTCCGGCAGCTGGAATGTACCTGGCCAAGGCAGCGGCCAGTGCGACATGAAGGCAGAGGGTGCTAAGAATCCCCGGAGGACCGGACTAGGCTGCCATCTGATGCTGACCTTGGCAACGTACAATGGACGCTCCCTATCTTCTGATTCAAGGCTTCTTGAATTGGAAGAGGAACTGCAAAGGATCAAGTGGGACATCGTGGGGCTAAGTGAGGTAAGGAGAAAAGGAGAAGATCTCATCGAACTGAAAAGTGGACATCTCTTCTACTATCGTGGGACAGATACTGGCAGAACTAGTGGTGTTGGATTTATAATAAACAAGAAACTGAAGGATAAAGTGGTAGAAGTTGAAAGTTCCTCTGACAGAGCTGCACGACTCGTTATCCAACTATCGAGAAGATACCAGGCTCAGATTATTCAAACTTATGCACCCACCACAAGTCATCCTGAAGAAGAAATTGAAGAATTTTATGAGGAAATTTGTCATCTAAATAATAAAGGTAAGCAGCACTTGAAAATAATTATGGGAGATTTCAATGCAAAAATAGGGCAACGGCAACAGAATGAAACTTCAGTAGGTAAATTCGGTCACGGCAACAGAAACCAGCGTGGAAATACTCTCGTTGAGTTTGCAGAGGCAGAAGGGTTTTTCATCTTGAACTCCTTCTTCAAGAAAAAGCCACACAGGAAATGGACATGGAGACATCCAAATGGGACAACAAGTGAAATTGATTTTATTATGTGTAACAAAAAATTCGTCATAGAAGACTGCAGTGTGCTAAACAAGTTCAACACAGGTAGTGACCATAGATTGGTGAGATGTAAGATGCACCTCAACACTAAACTTGAACGTGGCAAGCTCATAAGACAAACAAAATCTATTGACATAACCAACCTTAAAAAACACCATAATACCTTCAAGTTGGAACTGAAGAACAGGTTCTCTGCTTTAGAAGGCCTTCGTCCAGCAGTGGATTGATAATGGTTGACAATGATGATGATGATGATGATATGCTTCTATGCTTTAAAAATGCTTCTTACACACACCACACAACACAACAAGAAGCATTTTTAACGGGATTGTTCGTTTCTGTCTTTCCTTTAAAGTTATATAAAATATATATATATATATATATAACATCATCATCATCATCATTGTCAACCATTATCAATCCACTGCTGGACGAAGGTCTCCCCAAGTTTCCTCCACAACGGTCTGTCTTGTGCCAGTCTCCTCCATGTCACCCCTGCATACTTTCGAATTTCATCCACCCATCTCCCATGTGGTCTTCTTCTGGGTCTTTTCCTGTCCCTTGGAATCCAATCTAAAATTTCGGCTGTCCATCGATGATCTGTCCTTCTGGCAGTATGTCCAGCCCATTGCCATTTCAGGGATTTAACTCTGATCATGATGTCTTCCACTCTTGTCATTTTTCGGATCCACGAGTTCCTCTTCTTATCTCTCCTGGTTACACGAAGCATGCACCTCTCCATGCTTCTTTGAGTTGTCTGCAGTCTTTGCATATCTCTTTTAGTTAAGTTCCACGTCTCTGCACCATACGTAAGCACTGGAAGGATGCATTGATCAAACACTTTTCTTTTAAGACATAATGGCATATTGCTCTTGAAAATTATGCTGTTTCTTCCAAAAGCTCTCCAGGCAAGTTTTGTACGCCGATTAATTTCTTCATCAATGTGACCCTCACTTGATATCTGCTGTCCAAGATAAACGTACGTGTCTGTTATCTCCAGCTTTTCTCCATCAATCAATAAATCTTCATTTCTTCTAAAAGCATTGAACATCACTTTTGTCTTCTGAAAGTTCATTTTTAATCCCACTTCTTTACTCTTGTCAGCAAGTTCCTGGATCATACTCTGCAGCTCTGATGGGGTAGTTGCAAAAATGACTACGTCATCAGCAAAACGAAGGTGGGTTAGATAATCTCCATTAATCTTTATCCCTTTGTTTTCCCAGCTCAGCGATTGAAAAACATTTTCCAATGTGGCATTAAAGAGCTTCAGAGATATGGTGTCACCTTGTCTCACTCCTTTTCAATTTTTATGTGTGTTGTATTTTCAAACAGCCGAATCTTTGCACTTGCATTTTCATAGATGTTATTAATAATATTAATGTATGCATCTTCAATACCGCAGGTTTTCAGAGCCATTGTAACTGCTGATGGTTTCACCGAATCAAAGGCTTTTTCATAATCGATAAAAGCCATGCACAATGGAAGTTCATATTCCCTCGCTCTTTCAATTAGTTTTCTCAGTACGTGGATATGATCTATTGTGCTGTAGCCACTCCTGAATCCAGCTTGTTCTCTCGGTTGAGCCATGTCCAGTGTTACCTTCAAGCGGTGTGAAAGAACTTTAGTGAAGATTTTATAAACTACTGATAGGAGGCTGATAGGTCTGTAGTTTCCGAGATCCTCAATGTCACCTTTCTTATGTAGCAGGATCATTGTAGCGGTGTTCCAATCCTCAGGAATCTTTCCTTCATTAAGGCATCGAGTGAAAATTTGGGCGAGTACTGTTTCAATTTCTCCACTTGCTTCTTGTATGATGTCTACAGTAATTCCATCTTCTCCTGGAGCTTTTCCCCGCTTCATGTTCTTGATTGCATGTGCAACTTCTGCTGGAAGGACTGGAAGAACTCTGGTACTGGTACCTTTCATGATGTCTGGAGTACATGTATCATCCCTTTCATATAATTTGAAGTAGAAATCTTTCACTCTTGTCAAAATTTCGCCTCTATTTCTTGTTACAGAACCATCTTCTTTTCTCAGTGCCATAATCTGTTTTCTTCCTTTACTGAGATGTCCCTTTGCTATCTTTAGGCTTTGGTTGTTTTCAATTGCTTTCCTCACTAGTTCACAGTTGAATTTTCTTACGTCTTCAGTGATACTTTTTCTTACTGTCTTGCATAGCTCTATATATTCCACTTTGGAAGTCACATCTTCTTTAGTTGTCCTCATCTCTCTTCTTTTTTGCATCAACATTTTCGTTTTTCCTGATAATTTGTTTACATGCAATTTGTTCTTAGACCCAGCTAATTTTGTTGCTGTTTCCATAAGAGCTTTGGTTACTTTTCTGTTAACTTCAGAGATGTCCACTTCTTCCGATGTTAGGCCTTCTAAAGCAGAGAACCTGTTCTTCAGTTCCAACTTGAAGGTATTATGGTGTTTTTTAAGGTTGGTTATGTCAATACATTTTGTTTGTCTTATGAGCTTGCCACGTTCAAGTTTGGTGTTGAGGTGCATCTTACATCTCACCAATCTATGGTCACTACCTGTGTTGAACTTGTTTAGCACACTGCAGTCTTCTATGACGAATTTTTTGTTACACATAATAAAATCAATTTCACTTGTCGTCCCATTTGGATGTCTCCATGTCCATTTCCTGTGTGGCTTTTTCTTGAAGAAGGAGTTCAAGATGAAAAACCCTTCTGCCTCTGCAAACTCAACAAGAGTATTTCCACGCTGGTTTCTGTTGCCGTGACCGAATTTACCTACTGAAGTTTTATTCTGTTGCCGTTGCCCTATTTTTGCATTGAAATCTCCCATAATTATTTTCAAGTGCTGCTTACCTTTATTATTTAGATGACAAATTTCCTCATAAAATTCTTCAATTTCTTCTTCAGGATGACTTGTGGTGGGTGCATAAGTTTGAATAATCTGAGCCTGGTATCTTTTCGAGAGTTGGATAACAAGTCGTGCAGCTCTGTCAGAGGAACTTTCAACTTCTACAACTTTATCCTTCAGTTTCTTGTTTATTATAAATCCAACACCACTAGTTCAGCCAGTATCTGTCCCACGATAGTAGAAGAGATGTCCACTTTTCAGTTCGATGAGATCTTCTCCTTTTCTCCTTACCTCACTTAGCCCCACAATGTCCCACTTGATCCTTTGTAGTTCCTCTTCCAATTCAAGAAGCCTTGAATCAGAAGATAGGGAGCGTCCGTTATACGTAGCCAAGGTCAGCATCAGATGGCAGCCTAGTCCGGTCCTCCGGGGATTCTTAGCACCCTCTGCCTTCATGTCGCACTGGCCGCTGCCTTGGCCAGGTACATTCCAGCTGCCGGAGACTGAGGGCCAAGATTTAAGTTGTGGAGTCATTTTGGAGGGGTTTGGCCATAACTCACCACGCTGGCCAAGCGGGTTGGTGAGTGTGGGATGGCATTTCCTCTAATCCCGATGGTATAGTTATACCGCTATTGGCGGTCGTCAGAGCCCCTTTAGTGGGAACAGGATGTACCACGAGAAGGCGGGGTTGACATTTGTCAAGGAGAGGCTGTGATGATAGGGCTATATATATGCTTCTAAAATGCTTCTATGCTTTAAAAATGCTTCTTGTTGTGTTCTATGTGTGGTGTGTGTGTGTGTGCGTGTGTGTGCGTGTGTGTGCATGCATGCATGCATGCACACACCATAACATTTTTAACGGGATTGTTCGTTTCTGTCGTTCCTTTAAAATTATATAAAATATATATATATATACATACACAGTAAGTATAATTAAAGAGGGAGGACACTTCACCCCCTTTTTTTCTTCATACCCCAAAGCAAAATTTGTGACTTTTTCATGACTTCAGAATAGTAGACACCCTGAATGGTAATTGAATTCACAATTTTAGCAGAAAACATGAAAGGTAACAAATCTTATGGTTGAATATGTATGCCTTTTGAAAACACTACAAAGTGGTAATGTTATGCCTAAAGTAAATCACAAAATGTGTGGATAAAATCAGTTTCTACTGTTCAAGTATTTTTCTTTTAATATGTCCAATGTAGGTGGGGAAATCATTGCTAAATACAAATATATATTTCAGTACATAGTTAAAAATTAAAACATAATCTTTGTTACATTTATAACTTTCCAATGCAAGAATTTCTTCTTCAAACAGACTTGTATACCTGAGATATTATGCAAAGTGACAACCCTAAAAATACATCATAAAAAAGGGGGATCAAATGCACTAAACATTTCAAATGTACACAATCCTCAACTACAATAATTTTAGTGGCATTTACCATAATGGGATGCAAAATATATACATACATACATATCACTAAACTGTTCTATGATATTCAAAGGTTAGCTCCTCAATTTTCCCTGCTTTGCTAAATGTTATTGATAATTTGATATTAAGCACCCCCACATTATCAATAATGACTACAACTTAATTATAAAATGTGATACCTGTTCTTGTGGAATTTGCAGAACCATACAATTTTCATCCCCTGAAAATGTTGCAGGTTTGACTTCAGCTCCAGGATGATACAATTTTAAGTTTTCTGAAGATACAGCTACTAGGAAAACAGTGGATGACATTTGCACATTACTTCCATATATTTGTGAGGAATTATCAGGCTATAAAGAAAGTATCTGGAAAATAGAGAAGCATGTATTTTAAGCTTAAAAAATTGTACAAAACACTTAACCTAATCATCTAGGTAGTACCCATTGGAACTGATGACCTCACTCCACTGATCTACAAGTTGAAATATCATACTGCGACAGAAGTTTGGCGAGCAGGAATGGAAGAAGTCATCCATGCAACATTTCACATCACTGTCATTAGAAAAGAAATTGACAAAGACTGGAGGAGTTGAAAGCCGGACAGGGCAAGGTCCAGAGAATAAGGTAGGTGCGACAACATTTTCCATTCCAGCTCATGCAATTTTTGCTGGGTCTACAAAGTGACATGTGAATGAGTGTTATCCTGGTGAAAAACAACTCCATGGCAATTAATCAATGCTAGGCATTTTCTTTGAAGTGCAGCATGGAGACAGTCCAACTGTTGGATGTAAGCATCCGCTGTGATGGTATAGTTTCGCAGTAAGAATTTGTAGTGAATCACACCGCGACAATCCCACCAGCAACTCAGCATCACCTTCCATCCATGAAGGGGTGGCTTAGCGACCTTCTGGGGGGGTTGTCCCAGCTTGGTCCACGCTCTTTGTTGTGTAACATTTACGTATGTCACACATTTTTCACCATCCATGACCAACCGATGCAAAAGTTCTCCCATTTCTCTCTCTCACGCACAGCAACAGCAATGGAGTAGTGTTGCATCCAATTCTGGCCACACAAAGCATGGGGTAACCATTTGCACAGCTTACACAAATATCCCAACTTACCAAGTCAGGTGTTGATGGTCGTATAAGAGGTCTTCAGTTCCTCTGCCAGTTCCCATAGTGTTGCATCAGGCTTGGTCGATAGCATGTATTCCAGTGTATTATCTTCAACCTTACTGATGTCTGCCACTTCTGGGCACGTCAGATAGATCCAGTACACCAGTGTCGAATTTCCTGTATCAGACATAGCAAATACTCTGTCTGATAATATCGTCACCAAATGCGTTTTGCAATTTTCCAAGTGCTTCCGCAACTTTCACGCCCTTCAAATATTCACAGAGCAATATTGCACGTACACCTTACTTCGATATTGCTATCGTATTGTCGCCATGGGAAATTAATCTTCACCACAACAGCGTATGTTCTGTCCTTAGAATCTATTCTTTCGCACACAACACTCTGGGATGTTTACCTTACCACAGGCTCACATTACCTTGCATTACACACAGGGCTCGATTTCGACCGGTAGTTAGTAGCAAATTTCTAGCAGTCAAACGCATTTTGCTAGCGATAAAAAGTGGTTCTAGCAAAAGTTGCTAGTGGAAAAATTTTGATTGTTTTAGTGTGAACTGTAAAGCGCCACTGCATTGCGCATGTGGAATATTTTAGACACATACAAAAAGGAATAACTGCTTTCTGGAAACAAATGTTTCTTGAAAAGTACAAACATTATAAAAACATTTTGGCACTAGTAGAAATACGTAGTATATTTCCCTTACCTGCTTCTGCATGTGAGGTTGGATTGGGTTGGGTTGTGATGTACTACAGAGGTGAAAACATGTGTCAAGATGACAAATCTGTAGCGAGACATTCTGTTCGAGTAGCTCAGTTGGGAAAACGACTTACTCTGGAGTAAAGGGGACACGAGTTCGATGCCCATCGCGGACAAATTTGTGTTTTTACAGGGTCCAGTTTCATGAAGAAAATCCAGGGTGATTGAAGGGGCAGTTTAAACTTACAAACATTGAATGCTCTCATGAGTATTGGGGTTGAAGGTCTGTCCG
Organism: Macrothele yani; assembly: GCA_039090855.1. Classification (NCBI taxonomy): domain Eukaryota; kingdom Metazoa; phylum Arthropoda; class Arachnida; order Araneae; family Macrothelidae; genus Macrothele; species Macrothele yani. The sequence continues at coordinate 34,176,595 of CM077001.1, read as the reverse complement.
AAGACAAATTTGACCCGGGGCCTGCTGTTTTAAAGTGGTATGATGAAGAGACCAGAAACCCAGATCGTAAACCACATGGAAAATAGCTGAAGATTTTGAATAGTGTTTTTGAATTTTGTGAATAAAGTTAAATAAAAAAAAATGTTTTTTAAATATTTGTACTCAAATTAAATTGTTAGAATTAATCTGTCAGGTCACGAAAAGGTGAGTTATATCTAAATATTTGCAATCTTTTCAGCAATACAATGTCACCAGTTACAGGGATGAAATCAAAAATTGTCATGATTGACTAATGGAGGGGGACATGCTAAAGTTTCTTTTATATAATGTTAATAAACTTTCGCTAGTAGATAATGCAATTTGCTAGTAAAACATGAGGCCACTAGCAAGTGCTGTTAAAGCTAAAAAAAAAAAAAAAAATCAAGGCCCGATTACACATACCACATACAACTTTTTCCGGAAACATTCTTTACAACCTGGTATTTCTTGAGGAGATACATTTCCCCCATAGGTATCTATGATGCTCTCTGAAAACACTGGAACTTGTGGCCTATATGCATATTTGGATGAGAAATGGTCATTGATGCTACGAGGAAGCACAGAATTGCCTTCAACTAGCACAAATCTGAATGGTATTCAGATATCTAAGTTTCATCTGCTTAACTTCAGTTGGTTGGAACTCCATTGCCCTGGATGTTGTAACAGTAGCATGCTCCAACGGAAATCGGGAGATGTGGGTTCAACTTCCGTTTCAGGATGATCTAATTTTCAAGTTTCCTGAAGGATGGCTACAAAAGAAGCAATGAAAAATATGGCACCTTTGTTCTGATAATGACATGTCATGAAACATTTTGCAAATCTATCAAAGACCAAATACACCATCTACCAACAAGTAATTGGACACCCCTGCAATTGATGATATCTGCGGTCCTGATACACATCACAGCCGCTGCCGTTAAATATCATGTGGGAAACAAAAACGCAATCAGTTGCATGCAAGATGCCATGCAGTTCGGAGCTCTCTGATTTTGAGAAAGGTGTAATCGTCGGGTATCACAGAAATGGACGATCCATACGTGACCTATCCAGCGAGTTGAAGTACCCAAAATCGACAGTGGCCTACGTGATTGGCAAGTGGAAGATGAGAGGGGACTGTCGTAATGTGCCCCGACCCGGCAGACCCACAAAACTGGGAGTTAGAGACCAACGGGTGCTGGCCAGAGAAATTCGGAAGAACCGCACCAAATCGATGGGCCACACCCGCGAGGAGTTTCAACAGGCATCCTGGAGTGTTCTTTCGATGACTACCATCCGTAAGGAAGCCTATTTGCTCGATTATCATGGACGTGCTGCCGCCCACAAGCCTTTGATCACCAAGTCCAATAGCGCTGCTAGGCTAACGTGGTGCAAAGAACGTCGACAGTGGACCGTTGAACAGTGGAAACAGGTTCTCTGGAGCGACAAATCAAGGTTCACCCTCTACCGTTCGGATGGCAGGGACTGCCTGGAGAACGCCTCCTGCCGGAATGTATTGTGCCAACTGTGATGTTCGGCGGCGGTGGAATTATGCTACGGGGGTGTTTCTCCTGGTATGGCACGGGACTCTTGGTCGAAATTCCTGGTAGACTCAACGCCGAGACCTACTGCACCATTTTGGATGACCATGCGCTTCCTATGTTGTGGCAGTTTTACGGGGTGGACCCAGGTTACTTTCAGGATGACAATGCCACCTGTCATGTTGCGAGGTCCACCATGGCTTGGTATGGTGACAATGGGGTTAATCGAATGGACTGGCCTGCGCATAGCCCGGACCTTAACCCTATTGAGCACCTCTGGGACGAGTTGGTGCGTCGACTTAAGGGGTGCCCCCACCGTCCAAAATTGGTGAAGGAACTGACCTGTCTTCTCTAAGCCGAGTGGAAGAAAATACCGCTAGCCATCCTACAACGCCTGGTTGAGAGTATGCCCCAGAGGGTTGCAGCTGTAATCGCGGCTCGTGGAGGCTCCACCAACTATTGAAGGTGAATAAACTTCGTTTTCCTTTGCTATCACAGGTGTCCAATTACTTGTTGGTAGATAGTGTACATTCACTGGGCAACTACCACCACTAAGACTGCAAAATCTTAGTCAGCAAAATCTAGTTCTTTTTCTCAATTGCTTCAATTCTTTTTGTTCCCTATTGTATCCTAAATTTCCTATTAATAATATACCACCAACTGTTTTCCTACCCCAATTAAAATTACAAATGTAATGGAGGAGTAGTGCAGCTTAAAATCTACATCATTCTAATTTCCAAAAACATACTGATTTATTTCAACTAATACTGTTTGCGAGTATGCTGAAATAAACCAGTAATTCCAATACAGGTTATAAACCATACTACTGAAATAATTTTACATACTCAGTGGCACCAAACGAAGTATGGTTCATAGCTTCTGATGAGTTAAAAAAAAAAATCAAAAAAAAATCGCACATGTCAACAACTGCAGCAAAATAAATAAATAAATCAAATAAAAAAATAGGAGGGAGAGGAGGTAGAAAAATAGTACCTTGAGAAGAATTTGCTTGCATTCCACCAATTTTCCACATTTGAAATATGCTCTGGCCAGGTACATTAGAATCTCCATGTTGTGATACCGGAAGAATTTTTTCAGGCAATTTTCATACTGTATATTAGAAATAAAGCAATACAAGTAATTAGGAAAAAAAAACTGATACAAAATATTCATCATCAAAACTATGGCAACATCTGGATGATATACTTATTTTGTCTCCAAATACGAACATCCAGAAATACACACAAAACTAATAAATTTACTAAAATCTCACTGTATTTTATATCTACTCTCAACACTTTATCACGTATTGAGGGTTAACAATTACTATAATTGTACCAGATGCTACTTATTCAATTATAAAATTGGCATGGGTGCAAAGCCATTGAGAGTGCATTGATCTGATAGCATCAAAAGAGTACATTTACCAAAGTTTGTGAATGACACTTACAACCACCACTTTCACACTTCCAGCAAAATGAGAGTAGCACAGTAAGAAAGCTAGATTTAAAATTCAAACAAGGATAATATTCCATTTGTACCATTTTCATTACAAATAATTTTACAATATTGTTTGTCTTGCCACAAGAGTCAAAGCATAAAGATCCTTCCCAGTTGCAATGTAGTAACATGCAAAGTTGAGCTTCCCATGCAAAACAGAAAGGTCAATCATGATTCATGCCAGCAGTTTTTAATGACTGATCCTGAATATAATTTACTGACCTTAGCATATGCCAGTTCGAAGGGAAATATAATTCATTGAAATTCAATAGTCACGCCAGCAGAAGTTAGGTGGAATGCAGAGAATAAAAACCCCTCTGAAACAACTTGTCAGTATGTGGCCTTAAGGAAGTATGACTTCATTAGGCCAAGTCTCATGTTGTTATATAATTTTGTTGCATCAACTTTCAAAATTAAACCATGTAATGGATATAAGCGCAGATTAGCACTCACCACATGCCAGATGGTGATTAACTGGCAAGGGGGTCACCAGTTTGGCCATTTGCCATTTTTAGTGCCAACTCACAAAGGTATAATAATTCAAAAGTAAAAGTAATAGCATGTGAAACCAGTCTTAACTAGGGATGGGCAAGAAATCTCAATGTTTTTGAACATCAAAGTTTTGCCACCGATAATGGATGTTTAAAACATGATGTTGCAGAAGCTGATACAAAAAAAAAAACCCCAGAGGTTTCACATCTGATGTCTGAAACCGGTAAAAAATATTTTCTACATAAAGTAAATTAATTTCTTTTTTGTTGCATTCTTGTAAAGAGGAAGGGAATATCATCTTTCTATGTCATGAATTGACTGTTTTAGTCAATGTTTAATCGGCAAAATCGAGTTCTTTTTCTCAATTCTACAGGAAACGATACATCGAAAAAAAAACACAGAGGTTTCCACTGATACATCGGGCGCTTTAACAAATATCATTGGTTACTCAAGATTTAAATTGGTGAATAAGCACCATTATATTGAGCAGAGATTTTACCCACTGATATGCCCATTTACTGTTGCAGATAAAAAAGTATGAATTATTCGGCTTATTAGCAAAAACATCGAGGTTTTCACCAATACATCAAAAATTTCCACCAACACTATTGATGTTTGGGGAATGAGTAACCACCAATGTGCCCCTCCCTAGTCCTAACTTATTTGAATTACAAATACGTACTAGTGCAGGTAAGCTGTTGTCAATAATTTTATTTCAGAAAATAAAATGAAATTATTGACAACTGCTTTAATCAACAATTACGTGTTTCCTCAGGGAAAAAAAAAAAAAAAAAAGATTTACAAAACAGTTTTTATTCTGAGCACTGAGTGGCTTCTTTTATGTTCTGATAAAGCTATCCATGTAAATAATAGCAGTTGCATTAAAGTTCCTATTAACACCCCCCCCCTTCCCTCTTTTTTTTATGTTGGAGACTTCTTTTTGGCCACTTAGATTCGTTAACTTACCAGCCACTGAGCTGAAATTCCAGTCTGCATCTATCTAACGAAAAATCAGGTGGCCAAAGACCATTGAGATATTCAGTACCATAGAACACAACATGGATGATTTAAACCGAAGTGTCGAGAAGAACTGTGTTTTCTAGATGCTCCATATCTAGGAAGATGATTTTTAATTTCTAAAATGGTGTTACAAATGCAGTCATTTTTGGGAGCAATTGCAAACTGCTCTTTCACAGAAACATTTGTTGGCCATGTAACTATATGAATATTTGGGGAAACTATTAGTGGTATGCAAAAGTTTCCACCATCCCCAATAGAGAGCGATGTAGGGGTCTAACCAGACGGCGGCCCATGCTGTCAATTCGTACATGAAGCCAAGCATGACGGTCGATTAAGTTCATTTGCGGCACTGTTTGTTATTCATGTTTAATTTAGGGAAAAGTGCGAGTGAAGCATACGGTTTAATATGTCAGGTGTATGGCGAAACGGTTATGGGTGAGCGGTCGTTTCGAGAATGGTTTGTCAGGTTTAAGAAAGGTGATCTCAGCTTGGAAGACAAGCCAAGTGCAAGTAGACCGCAGGAACTCGCAGACTAGGAGTTGGAATCACTGTTGCAAGAGGATGCCACACAATCGACCATGCAACTGGCAAAATGTTTAAAAGTGGCTCAATCGACAGTGGTACGGCGTCTACAGGCCTTGGGAAGATTGCTCAGTGGGTTCCGTATATTTTAACGGAGCATAATATTGGTAAACGATTGGGCATTTGCATGTCGTTGCTGAAGAGGTTTCAAGGGAAGAATTTCTTATGTGAAGGTTGTCACCGGGGATAAAAAAATGGGTCTATTGCAACAACCTTGTATGCAAGCGATCCTGGATCGACTGAGGCCACCCATCAACATCCACTGCAAAACAGGATATCCACAGAAAAAAAAGGTGCCATTGTGTGCGTGCTGGGATATATATGCATGGAGTGCTGTACTTCGAACTGTTGAAACCGGGCAAAACAATCACTGCACAACGATATAGCAATCAGTTGATGAAACTGAATGCCACAATCCTGCAAATATGCCTATGGACAGGTAAAGGACACCACCCAGTCATACTGTTACACGATAATGCCAGACCACATGCCAGGGCCGCCATGAAATCAACCCTTGAACGGTTACACTGGGAGGTTTTACCGCACCCGGCTTACTCCCCAGACATTGCGCCCTCAGAGTTTCATCTGTTTCGCTCTATGCAACATGCTCTAGCCCAACAGCGATTCACCACAGTTCCAGAGGTGGAAAATTTCGTCACTGCGTTCTTCAGCTCAAAACCCGATGCTTCTGACACAGGGGCATTCATTTGTTTCCTGAAAAATGGCAAAAGGTCATTGATGCTAACAGCCAATATTTCGTTCAATAAATATGTACTGGTTTCCTGATTGTTCCTGTCTCCTTTCTGCTTGAAACGGCGGAAACTTCTGCATACCCCTAATACATTTTGTAGCTTTCATCTACAAACTTAATCACAGTAAAATAATTTGAAGAAAAAATTATAAGACCACTATGAAGTTCTGCAGTTGTTTTTCCATTCTCACAACACAACTAAGAAGAATCTTTGTCTCTACTGTTATATTTCTAGTCCAGATTTTTTTTTTCTTGATAGGGTCATAGAGACCACACACACACACACACAGCAGGAAAACATTAAAATGTTACAGTGTGTGTGTGCGTGCATGCGCACAAAATCTAGGGTTCTTTGCCAGAACTGTTTCAAATACTACTTTGAAATCCCTGTATGGTTTTGATGAAAGTAACCATACAGCATTCAAAGATCTCTTACTTTTAGATTTACTCAGAATTTTAGAATTAAGAATACAGATTCAAGCAAATTCATCAACTGAATAACAACTGATACAACTATAATGGTATTGTTGCCAGACACAGAGGAAAAACACCAAATTTATTACAATAAATAATTACCCTGTGTGCAATGTAGAGGCACAGAGATCCAGAAGTGTTGTGGTTAGTCTTTGCAGCTCTGAATTCCACTTTCTGTTTCACTTATGTTGTTAGTTTCCAATAATACCTAGGCCGCCTTTTTAGGTGACAAGACAGAATCCTTCGAGAAACTAAAGAATTTACTTAGCAATTGTGCATCATAAGCTTAATACCTACCCATAGATGCCAACCCGTACAGATTTTCCGTAATATTACGAAATTATGGTTGGAATTATGGAAGTACGGACATGACAATGAAATTATGGAAAATCACCATTCGAGTTTTCTGCTTTGGAAACGGGCAAGAGATTCTTTCACAGATTTGCGGAACTTCGCTTTTTTGTCATCATTTTGATTATTCTCCAGATCGATGCTATACTGAATAGAATTTGACGGGGTATTAGTTACGGGTCTTTTTCTGTCAGGGGATTACCCAGGACAGTGAAGTTCCAAGCAACTGAGACTAAGCAACCTTTTAGTTTAGGAATCTGAAACTTCCTAACTTCACTGTCCTGGGTGGTGTAACAATTAGCATACTCAAACGAAAATCAGGAGATGCGGCTTCGATTCCTCCTCCAGGCCAATGAAATTTTTTAAGTTTTCTGATAGGTGCTACATGAATGACCAGTAAGTGTTACAAGCAAATTCAGAATTTATAATCTGTTTTGAATATCCTATCGATTACACATGTATTATGAAGAATATTTCTTTCCTTCATTGATTCCCCATTGATCTTAGCATTTCTTATTTGTGACTGACAACAATACTACTATGCTTATCTTAATCAAAACTTTTATTTTTTAATAAACACAGCACAGAAATAATAAACCAGATTAAATTAACGGTACAGCAATAAATCTAAACTAGTAGTTTTCAGCACACAGGTAAACAGCAGCACAAATTTTGTATTTCAGGTAACAGTCCTAACTGGAAGTTGCAGCCATTGCTTGCATATAGTACACGAGTACATCGAAGGTAAACTACTACTACTGCTAAGTAGTGGCAATTTACCTTCAACACACTAGTGGTGGTAGTTTTAAACACCCACTGAAGTTCAATAAAAAAAATTAAGGTAAGGGAGCTTTCAACTAAAAACATCAGTTTTTGTCAGCCTTGTGATTGATGGACGATGATAGTTTTAAACTACCACCACTAGTGTGTTGAATGTAATAGTGGTGGTAGTTTTAAACTACAATATACAATGTACTTGTGGCAACGTGCACAGCATTGTATTCAAAGAATTTCTCTTGCGGATGGCAATTACAAACCTTGAGGGGGGATGAAACTTGTTCAGGAGTGATTGCAAGTGGAGACTAAAATTCCTGAAATCTATTTTGCAGAACTAGGAACATGCAGAGCGACACGAGGTTATAATATATTTATATATATAAGGCATCTCTAAATATATTGTACAGATAGAGAGAGAGAGAGAGAGAGAGAGAGAGCGAGACGGACTTACCATCTGCACTGCAGCTACATATTGCTTCTGTTCCACATAAATGTGAGCAATGTTAAGCCATACATCACAGAAGTCTGCTGTAGCCTCTCTTACTTGTGCAAAGCAATCTCTGGCCTCCGAAACATACCCTTTATGAGCCAACACAGATCCTACATAGATTTAAAAATTGTCACTGGTTTCATTTACACAAAATAATTTGAACTCGATGAAGAAAAACTCATAACATGATAAAATTTGGACATCAACATATATACCTGTAAATAATAAATATTAAAAACTTAAAACCCACTGAAGTTCAATAAAAAAAATTAAGGTACGGGAGCTTTCAACTGATAACATCAGTTTTTGTCAGCCTTGTGATTGATGGACGATGATGATGGTAAGTGGTTGCCAGATCTGTAGTCTTATTATTCCTTTTTCAAAATTTATTTCCACATTAATGGCATGATAAAAAGAGAATCAGAATTACTATTTCACCTTAAAAATTTTTGAGGCTGAGAACAACAGAAAGACTGATTCTCCTTTTATCATTCCATTAATATGGAAATCAATTTTGAAAAAGAAATAATGAATGCGACTTTACAGATCTGGCATTAAATTATCATCGTCAATCTGTCACAAAGCTGATGAAGCCCAAAATTATCAGTTGAAAGCTTCCTTACTTTAATCTTCGTATGCAACTTAAGCATGTTTTAAAGTTTTAATACTTGTTAAAAACACATATATCTTTTAAAATTTCGCATTCTGAATAGTAATGATGATTAAAAATAAATATTTAATTGTATCAAAAATGTGCAGCTGATTTATTCACTAAAACTGTGTATGTTATGAAACTGCAGGATACATCACACATGGTATTATAAAAGCAGAAAGTACCTGAATGAGTTGCACTCATGCAGTCAAAACAACAAATATACTTTCCTAAAGCATTCAGATAATTTCTTTTAATAGGCCAAGATCCTGTCACAAATCTTTGTAATGCAGTGGGAAATAGTATTTTTAAACACTTAAAGAGAGCACATAATCCAGGGAAAATTTAGTAAAATCAAATGTAAAGGACTAAACTGACATATAATAATAATAATAATAATAATAATAATAAACATTTTCTTATGTGAAATACTTCCAATCTTGTAACAGTCACTGACAGCTGGATCTAATCAAAAGGCATGATTTTTACACTACTAAACTGGTAAACAAATGCAAAACCCACACAGCATATTTTAAGACACCCTGTTCTTACACTTTCCAACCATAGGTTGAAGAAGCGTATATGCTCCAGCCTTGTCCGTCCATCCGTGCGATAACATGCATAAAAATGGTTCGATTTCGATGAAATTTTAGTAAGTGGTAGTAGACAACCTGGGGACAAATCCTACTGCAAATGGGGTCAAAGGTCAGGACATAGGAGCGGGATCTATTCTATTGCCCTTATGCGCCATAACTTACGTAAAAATGCTTCGATTGCGACAAAACATTATCTTGTTGTTCTGGAGGTATACAGAACCAGTTCTGTTGAATATCATCGAAATGGGGTCAAAGGTCAGGGCACAGGAGTGAGATTTATTCCACAGCCATTATCCCCATAACTTGACTAAAAATGCTCTTTTTGCAACAAAACTTTAGTATGTTGTTCTGGAGGTATACCGAACCAATTCTGTTTAATATCATTGAAATGGGGTCAAAGGTCAGGACATGGGATTTATTCCTCACCACAGCCATTATCCTCATAACTTGAGTAATGATTTCTGGTATGTTGGAAAGCATATCATAATCAATGCATTGCATGATTTTACTAACTTGTTTGTATTAAAATCAGATAACAGTAATGATGATAAATTTAATTTTCAAGCACCATCTGGATAATCTGCACCTGTAGGATCCATTCTTGAACTTATTGTGCATATTCCTAGTAGTTTACCATTAATAATAGAATTAGGAAGGAAGGATCTAGCTGAATTGGTTCATTTTCTTTCACCCACATCTTTTGACTATATATACAGTATTGACTTCTATAACTTCTTCACTTAATTTTCTGACAATACAATTTGAGAACTTCCCACAGAACGTTTACTATTGCAGACCTGCCAACTTTCAGAAACAGAAATCCGTAAGAAAATTTAATCGATATATTCGATGAAAATTTTAATCGATATATTTGATTAAATTACTTGTCGGGCATATTGATTACATGTACTGCACATATCGATTTAAAAAACGATGTTACCCAAATGAACCATCAACTTTTAATTGAAGTGTCTACAGATGTTTAAATTTATCAGCACATTTATATCGATTAAAATAAATTCTATACATAATTTCTCATTACTATGCTATCATTATGATCTATAAAGTGACAAAAATGTACTTTTACAGAAGTTGGCATCTAAAGGGAAGGATATTCTATCCTTTCAATGGGATCGTGTCCCACGCAGTCATGAAACATACTAAAATATTTTCAAAAACGAACCATTTTCATGTTAGGTTTTTATCTTACGGAGACACGGACGATGAGACAGTCAAATAAAAAATAAAAATATTAAATAAGAGTGACTGAGAGACACTAACTGGTAAATTATGTTCAATTAAAAATGAAGTGAGCAAACATTTTGTACGAATCGCATCGAATTCATTATAACTTTAACAAAGGAAATTAATTTCGTTATTTTTTTCCCCACGCAGTCAACGTTATATTTATGCTTGTCACTAGAAATATGATTTGTAATATCATTCCTTCCACCATGCGAAATGTTGAAATTGCATCGGCACATAGCGTGAAACGCATATTTTCCTTTCTTGAAGATTTCGCAATACACGGGAATTCCACAGAATACGAATCACGGAATATTTTATAGTACTTTTTTCCCCCTTTTACGTTGCTGCTCATAGCGAATCACTAATACTAAATTTATTACCACTCGGGGAAAAAAAAATGTAAGTAAAAACTGCTATAGTAGAGGAAAAAATACCGATTACAGAGTTATCCGATTCGAGCTGGTCAGCTAGGAAAGCAGAGAGCAACTGAAAGGTTCTTTCATCTAGAAACAAAGGTTTAGGTTTTAGTTACGAATGTCATTCCCTTGAGTTCGTCCCCTCCCTCCCCATCATTCCTCACAGGCGGATCGATGCCTTGTCGTTTCCTAAATCCGATCCCTTTAGCGGCATCCGTTATACTTCCAAATGGCACTGATTTTATAGTTCTGTCTTCTCTTCCTGTCCTCCCCCTCCCTTCATCTTACCGAATAGAGCTTCTCTAGTCATTCCTTTTAAAAACAATCTGGGACCATCAACGTCTGAACCAACCCCTCTCCTGCAGTAAACTAACATAATGTGTTTTGCCGAAACAAAACCAACTGTCTTTTACAACAGGCGTAACCGGGAACGATACAGCCACTTCGTCGGTGAAATCCTCCCCATCTCGTCCCCTGCTCCCTTCGTGGCGGCATAAAACGTTTGAACCGGGATTTTAACTCCGATCTTATGTCTCTGCAAAAAAAAAAAAAAAAAAATGGCCTAACATGACAAAATGTAGAATACACGTATTCTGTTTTAGAAAATGAAAATCTCTAAATATCACACAATTCGGTTTGATAGAAGTTACAAAGCCAATGGCGTGTTTTTTTTTCAAACAGATAAAAAAAAAAAATCCACTTCCTCCCTAGATTAAACTCGTGCTGTCAAAATCCAGATATTTTAAAATTCAGAGTTGTTTACTAAAAGCCCAAAATTTCATACTTACAAAAACGTGTGGGTTTGCAAAAGCAACAGTGTTCTCCCCGATACTTTACTGTTTTCTTTAGGAATCCCTTAGTATGATTAATTGATATTTTGCGTGTTTTTGCTTTATTATAGAACATTTTTTGCACCCGTTAATTTCTAAATTAAAAAGCTGCCACACACGCGTCGTTTTATAATTAAAAATTCTATCCAAATTGGTCAATTTCCACGGAAGATATTGTGCTAAAATTCTGAAACGCGAGCGAACAAATCTCGCGCATGTGCTACTGCACTGTCCCCGTGAATGCTCATAGCAACCATTTTCAATAGGATAGGTCCACTATGGGTGCTGAACAGCATGCCCAAACTTCATCACAATCATGCTTTGATTTTACGCAAGTCATCAAGCAAAAGGGCGGAAGAATAGATGAATTAGTATGTACCCCAACATATTAATTTCATTGAATCAAGCCAAGACATTTTTATGAACGTTACCAAGCGAGGAACAAAGCACGGTTGGAAAGCGAAAGTGTAGAAAACTTACTGACTAATGGACCAGCAAAATAAATAATTGCTGGAGCAGCACTGGCTCGAATGAACATTGGACTTACTTTTTTTTTTAACTTCATCTTATAGTAGCATTCTTTCGTTAGGTCAAATTTACTGCCAGAGAAGAAGTTACGAAACCATGCATGCCCCAATGCATTTTTAATTTCACAAAACTGGCAGTTTTTGCTTAATTTCGTCATGTTGGGTATCGATCTGGGCTTAAAAATTCTACAGATTTAAAATCCGTTTGAATTTTTTTCTACGATAACTACATTCTGAGATAGCATTTCGAACTGGGAGGAATAAAGATAAAAGATACCTGCTCCAACGCGGACACACCCCACGCTGGCCTTCTGTGAAGTTGCGACTCGGGAGATGAACAATGCATGATCTGAAAAGAGGGGGGGGGGCAGCGTGCACAAGAGAGAAAGAGAACCAAACGGAAGGTTAAATAAGCCTAGCTGGTTGGTGTTCTAGTGTTTAAAAAAGGCAAAACAATAACCTAAAACGTGGGAAAACTGCAGCAAAATGTTCCCAAATAAACACATGTAACTAAAAACTTATTCGTAACTTACATCGGCACTTTACTTTGAATGGATTAAGTTTAAAAAAAAGTTTTAATAGTGGGTGCAAAATCATCAGAAAAAGAAAAAAAAATCTCGGAGAATCGCCAAATTCGTAAAATTAACATTTTGCCCGTAAAACAAGTCACATTTCCGTAAATTTTACGGTTAAACCGTAAAACCTGGCAGGCCTGCTATTGTGTGACATCTTAAAAGTACATTTATTTCACAAGTTCTTGATCTTATTAACAAGACTTTTGGTCATTCACATCAGTGTTCAAAGATGTCACTAAGACATACACAGTCTTGTCAGAATAATATGACCACCGCCAGAATCACAGTGTACCCGCAAAGCGCGTCACAGAGTGCATGTGACAAGGTCGATCACACAGAGCGCCAGGACAGATGAGCCATAGTGTGTTACATGAGCACAATGGGAGGAGGTAGTGATTTGATGGACGTTCAAAAAAGAATGATCATCGGCTACCGTGCCAAGGGTGAAAGCATCTCAGAAACAGCAGATTTTGTGAGCTGTTCGCGAGGTGCTGTAGTAAGGTTGCACCAAGAATGGGCCGCTGGCACACCGAGTACCTTCTGACGCAATAACTATGAAGCACCATCGACCTCAGAGAACAATGTCCCCTCTGTCGACTGGTAAAGGGCAATTGATGCGCAACAGTGCAGCGATTGACCACACAAATTAATGCTGGGGTACCCAGGTACGTGTCCCCCAATAACAGTAGAGCGAACCCTGTTACACCTGGATCTCCAGAGTCGACGCTGAGTCAGGGCACCCATGGTAACCCAGGTCCATCGGAAACGACGCCTGCAGTTTGCACAGGACTACCGTCATTGTACAGTGGAACAGCAAAAAAAGAGCTGCCTTCTTTGATGAATCGAGGTTTCTACTCCCCAGAAGTGATGGGCGGTGACGGACATGGCGTCAGACACACAAGAACTAACACCCAGAGAAGCTTGTTGGTCAAGATCAGGCCGGCAATGTCAGTGTGCATGTCTGGGGTAAGTTTTCCTGGTATGACCCGGGGCCGCTGGTATCACTGGATGGGTCTCTGAACGCCAATGGCTACCTGTCCATCCTCACTGACCACATGCATCCCTTCATGGTGGAAGTTTAAGCTGGTGGTGATGGTATCTACAAACAGGACAATGTGACATTCCACGTCGCTAAGGGTGTGTGTGACTGTTTTCAGGAACACGACAGCAATGTCTCCATTCTCCCTTGGCCGGCAAAATCACCTGACCTCAATCCTATAGAGCTTTTGTGGGACTATTTGGATCAACAGGCCGACCCACAACCCCGCCATCTGCGGGACATCTGTGCTCTTGTGCAGTCCGAATGGGCAAGTGTGCCTCGGGCAGCCTTCCAGGGCCTCATTGTGTCCATGCCATGCCATCTCGCTGCTGTCATTCAGGCCAAGGGTGGTTATTCCCATTATTAGGTAGGTGGTCATATTATTCTGATACAACTGTGTATCTTGTAATCAGACATGCTACATAACCTTTTGCTAAAATCAGTGAGTTCTCTGTCCTGCATTCATCGTCTGTGCAGGCTTGTTTGCGATTGCTAGGTTAACTTGTATTCAAAAACACTATTCATCTGATTCACCACATTATGGTTAATTTGGAAATTTTTATAATTTCGTCCGTTATTTGCATTATTTCTCTTAATTTCACCTTGGTGCTTTTAAAGAATCTACTTACAGTCAGAGTTTTGCAAATTACACTTCAGTTACTCTCTGTACTCCCCCCCCCCCATCTGCCTATTTTTACCTTAAATTTTGTCTAAATCATTTGTTGTATGGTTTAGTTGTGATTGCTCATATACTGATCAATTACAAATTAATAATAAAAAATTCTATAAAAACAAAAATTTCTTTATTAATGAGTTACACTGAGCAATAACTGAATTATGACCACCTACCTAATACCTCGTAGGTTCTCCTTTTGCCCTCAGTACAGCAGCTATACAATGAGGTACTGACTCACTAAGATGCCCAAAGTAGCTGGGAGGTATGGTCAATCAAGCTGTGTGTAACGTGGCTTCAATGCAGGTATGGAGCTGATTGGTGTATCCAGACACCTGATATGCCGTTCCATAGTGCTCTTTGGGATTAATGTCAGGGGAGTTCAGATGCCAATTAGTATGCGGGAAGTCTGAACTGTGTTCCCCAAACCATTCCTGCACAACATTGGACCTGTGGCTCGGTGCAATGCCATCTTGGAAGACACTGTCGCCACTCTGGAAAACGTGCGACATTACTGGGTGTACAAAGCCAGCAAGCAATTCACAATAGTGAGCACCAGTCATATGTTGTTCCACATGCAGCAGGTGTACAAGTTTCTGCCAGGTAAACATGCCCCACACCATACAATGGCCTCTACTGGCTTGCACTGTGGAGACCATGCAGGATGGATTGAGTGTCTCACGTTGTTTGCACCAATTCTGTACATGATCCACGGAGTGGAGTGAAAAATACAACTTGTCAGACCAGCACACTTTTTTCCAGTCATTCGACATCCAACTTGCATGATCATTGCACCAGGTGAGTCTTTTGCGCAGATGAACTACGGTTAGGAGAGGTCGTCTTCTGTTACAGCACGTATGTGTGACACGTGGTTATAACAGATACTGTTCCGGGTTGACCTCTGTTGTATTGGGTAGTCAACTGTTAAACAGTACTGCGTCTGTCAGCCTGTACGAGTCATTGTACACAGTGCTCACCTCTCACGTCAATCTTTCGCTGTCCTGTGCAGTTTTGCCTCTGGGTCATTGTTTGACCATTTTCACATCAGTCCTGATACACTTTAACTATGGCAGCTTACGAACAAACCACCAGTTCAGTCATTTGGGAAATTGAGGCACCCACTCTCCAAGCTCCCACAAGCTATCCTTTCTTAAAGCCTGATAAACCCTTCCATTTACCCATCACGCTCTGAATTTTACTACCTACTGCTCCACACACACACCTAATATAATGCATCAGTCAACTAATCACGCCCTCTTTGAAATCACATTGTCAATCGGCCACATCCACTTTTGATAGGGGTAGTCATAATTTAGTAATCACTAGGTTTATTTCAATTTCTTTCAGTGTTGTGTTATTCCTCATTCCCATTTTAATGATTTTTTAAAAATTATTTTGCTTTAATTTTGTGAGAACAAATTCCAAATGATCAGATCAACATCTTGCACTACATATAAATATTAGCATATTAGGAAGCACATGTCAACTGACAGCTTGGGAATGAACACTGCAGGAAACAAGTGTCAGAAAGATGAACCAACACTTGGGCAATTGTATTTGCTGCATTAGTGTCAGGTATTATGGTAGGTAAAAAAAAAAAAAAAAAGACTTTTCAGATCATCTGTTTCCAAAAAGGAAACAGATGTTCAATCTGTGAAAGTATGCCAATGAAACTTCCTGTTATACAGATTTCACAGCAGAATTAAACCTTATACAAGATAAAACCAACATTTTCCCAAGCTATAGTACTGTCTGCATAATGTAAACAGCAGCAATTCAAATAGAAATCGGGATATCTTTGCTTCCCAACTAAGGAGGATACAATTCTCACATTTTTTTCAAGTGAATTACAGTTGCTGAATACACTAAGTTCCCATGAAATCAGATAAAAACTACAGGATTTTCTTTATAGTTACTGAATGTACATGGTAAAAAGACAAGGTAAGGCAGCTGGATGGAAACAATGGATGATGTAATGATAATTTTCATACTGATCAAAGTACATAAGTTCATGAATCTTAACTTCATTTTACAAAAACAAAAGAAACTTAAGAGTAAATACTGTTCAATTTAATGAACTCATGTGAGAAAGTTTGCAGAAAAGAAAAATTAGAATATATATTTTGACTCCTTAAAGTAAGACAATTGATATTCTATGAAGCCAGATTAATTAGAACTGTTTTTCTTTTTGTTCTATGTGCATCAAATATGTGATAATGAATATAGCTGAAGAATTTTGCTCATCAAAGAAAGAAAAAAAAAGTACATAAAAGTATGATTTTTTTTTACAGAAATGGGAGAGAAGTAAGTCACAGTATTGCTCAAGTGTTCAGACACGCTATTAAGAAAGAAAGACATTGGCATTTAAAGAGCATTGCACATTATTAAAAGAAATTAAATTTTCAAAAGATTACACTGTAAGTCTTTCTTACCTACACCATTAGCAGCCCAGATGTTACGTGGATCATGACGTAGAACTTGTTTGTACATAGTTAGAGCTCTATCTTGGTGGCGCTTCTCTTTTTCCTTATCTTTAGTTGGTTGATGTAGTGTCTGGAGCCAAACATTACCCAAGGCCACTAAAGAGTATGTATCATTTGCAGTTGCAGGATGTTTCAAGATACGCTCGAACTTCTTTTGTCCAGGACCCCATTCTTGTTTGGCAAGATGCAGATTGCCAATTAAAGACCAAGCATCAGGATGATCCTTAAGATAAACATTTGTTTTATGGCATTTTTCTTTGATATAAAATCAATATAATGCATGGATTTCTAACATGTACAATTCATAATTTCCAGTTTTGTCAAATGAAAGAAAGGGATACATAAATTTTCAGCTCACCATGCAAACTTTAAAATGGGCATTTACCTAACAGGCATTAGGAATTTAATAGCAAATCAAGTATTTTCAACTATTTTTATTCAATTGACCAGACATCAACAAATTTTCGATTTATTGTGCTTTAATCCTTGAATCAAATTTAAAGGATATTATGTTAAACATTCTCAAGTCAATGGGCCCAGAAGAAAAAAATTACAATAAAGAGTGAAGCTAAGGGATAATGGAGGAACAGTGGCTATATGTAAAGACTGACACTAGTATATATTAAAGAAATACCAAATTTTTTAAGTTTTACAATAAAAGTTCATAAATCGTTAATTCAATATAACTGGTGCACCCTTCCCCCTTTAAAAGCATGAAAACTAAACTCATATAATTCTAAGCTTATAAAATTTAAAATCAAAATTTCTTCACATTAATAAATAAATAAATAAATAAATAAATAAATAAAAAAGCTCTTTTCAGCACACAGAAATACAAATTTGCAGATATTACAGAAAAGTTATAATACAATTATATTTACTCTTACTAAAACCAAATTTACAGAATACTAATTTAGAAATAATTCTACCTGTTATTTTAAAACTTCAATAATTATATATACATATGGCCCTTTTCAGGGCATTTCCTGTATACAATGCTAAATAAACTACATTAAATATGTAAACTTAATAATTAGCCAATCCAGACATTAAGTAATAATGGACCTGTCCATTATTACTTAATTCTTATTCTTAGCATAAGCCTAGAGCAATGCATATCCTTTCTTTTGTCCCTCCAACCCTCTTATCTGGACAATTTATTAATTTCTCCTTTCAGTGGCAGTGGTCTATGTTGTCACGTCATTTACCATCTGGCAGAGCCCTTCCACAAGTTAGCTTTCACGTAACTAAATTTTTTTAGAGATTTGATTGATTTTGTCATTTTTATATTACAGAAATTTTTTGCTGGTATAGTCTAAGGTATCAGAAAAACAAAATGAAACAAAAACTATAAATTTATTAAGTTTTGTCTACCTTACAGGGGTTTTCACTGTTGGTATAATGAAGCATACATTTATAAATGCATAAACTAAGGAACAAATACAAAATTACACATGCTAAAAGATATGAAAACTAAACTGAATTAAAAAAAAAAATATATCCAACAGAATATAAATAGAAGCTGAAAGCAGGGCTTAAAAAACATCTGAAAAGTTACATGCCCAGCCGGGCATGTGCAGAAAATATTTGCTTGCCCAGAAGCAAAATTTACATGCTCAGAAAAATTTATCTTTTAAGATAACAAAACAGAAGCCTTATTTTTTTAAAGTTAAAAATTATGATAAACTTTTTATACATCTTTTGCATCGCCATTTTAAAGTGACTGTATTCAAAATGCCCTTTGCATATACCTCAAGTTTTAAGAAAGGTAATCGACGGCATTTGAGAAATTTAGTGATGATGCCATGCTCAAGAATTTTTAATATACGTCCTGTGTTTTGCAAAAAAATTAAATAATCATAGTTAACTGTATAGCAGTTTACGTAGTTTTTAACAACAATTTTGAATGTAAAAATGATTTACCTTTTTCTCTTGTGTAAAAACTGAAGTGATTTTGCATCATAAAATATTCCAAGAATTGTTGTTTAGAAAAAAGGCAATCCTTATGTCTTTGACTACTGTTGTATGCATTTATAGTTATCAAATGTATATCACCACCTGACACCCCACACTCCTTTAAAAAATTGCTGGTGGTATTGGCAATTTTAGTATGGTTTTTGCAAACAGTGCATCACATAATAATAGAATAATAGCTATACACTATACTCACTACTGTTTCACACGTTATATACGTTCTATGCGTTGTGTGCATATTTGCAGAAAAATCATCTTGGCATTTGTATATCATATGACTAGGAATATTATTATAAGTTTCAATTATTATATCATCAAGGACTCACCTTGTATCGGTATTCCAAATTAGTAAACTTCATCTTGTGTCTTGAAATAAAATATATGTATCTAGCGTGCCATTAGCCACGTAGAATCGTCGTATTGCAAATAGGCCCAATTGAAATTTGCGACCAGGGTTTCAAATTCAAATAAAACACGACTATGGATATCATACAAAGAGAGTGTGAAAAGAATTATATACAATGCAATTAAAAACCATTTACCATCAACAGGTATCGTCAATCTTTAAAAGAAGGAATGGATATAATCAATGACATTACAGACCTCAAATGACATTACAAACAGACCTGACATTACAGACCTCAAATGACATTACAAACAGACCTCATTTGAGGTCTGTTTGTAATGTCATTGATTATATCCATTCCTTCTTTTAAAGATTGACGATACCTGTTGATGGTAAATGGTTTTTAATTGCATTGTATATAATTCTTTTCACACTCTCTTTGTATGATATCCATAGTCGTGTTTTATTTGAATTTGAAACCCTGGTCGCAAATTTCAATTGGGCCTATTTGCAATACGACGATTCTACGTGGCTAATGGCACGCTAGATACATATATTTTATTTCAAGACACAAGATGAAGTTTACTTACTAATTTGGAATACCGATACAAGGTGAGTCCTTGATGATATAATAATTGAAACTTATAATAATATTCCTAGTCATATGATATACAAATGCCAAGATGATTTTGCTGCAAATATGCACACAACGCATAGAACATATATAACGTGTGAAACAGTAGTGAGTATAGTGTATAGCTATTATTCTATTATATAATACTACGTATTTTATTTTTGGTTATTTTACTAACCAAAATCAAATTACATCACATAATAGTCTTATCATTTGACTTTAGCCAATTAAATGTTTTTATCAAGATTCCTCAACTGTGCGACAGTTTTTTTCTTTTCTTTTCTTTTTGTACACTTTATAGTAGTCCACTTGCTTAAGTTTTCATTTTGCCAATGATGTAGACTCCGATTCCGAAATTATGTCACTTAATGCAAAAGACGAATTTGTAATTACCGCTGACAGATCGGGAATTTCGGATAATTGCTTACTATGAGATATACTCTCATTGCTGGATTTTTTTCCAAAAAAAAAAAAAAAAAATAAATAACCCCCCGCCCCCCACCGTAATTCATTACTAAATACAACTTATATCGGCAGCTAACATGAACTACTGTTCTCTAAGATAAACTAAGTTATTGGCGTCTATAATTTTTGCCTTTCTCCCGGTTAAGTGGAACGCATTGTGCAGGCTCATTCTTAAATGAAACTTGGCTTTTGTTTCAGTAATACTGCTGTCAGTTCATGTGTGTGTGTGTGTGTGGGTGGGCGGGCAAGCTCGCAGGCGAAAGCTTCCACCCCCTCACTTGCGCAAGTTATAGCAGAGATCTAACCCCACCCGGGGATGTGCAATAAATATTCTGTTGTCACTCTCTCCCAAAGGTGCTCCCTCTCCCCATAAAGCACAGCTTTTTTGCCCATCAGTCTATGTCCTCCTGTTTCATGGCAGTTTACGCATTTTGTCACTAAACACCATAGGCTAGTTTCATCCGAGGCATGCATCCTGTCGTTAATTGTAAACCACATCTCGAGCAAAACTACTTACGGCCCCAATTTCTGGACGTGGCACTCATTCAAGGGTGGATCCAGGATTTTCGTGAGGGGCGGGGGCAGTGTCAGGAATAACAGGTGACCTTTCTGATATTTTTCCTCAAAATGAAAAAGTGTTCTTAGTATGCCTATAAATTCTTCCAATTAATTAAGGACAGTAATATACTTTTAAGTAATACTTTCTTTCACGAAAAAATATTCAATTTGTTATTAAAACCTAACAAATCAAAGGTTTTCCTTGGTCCTGAGGGGAGGGCATGGCTCCCCTCTGGATCCACTCCAGCACTCATTCCATAACAATAATACAACTTCTGGTAATTTGCAGTAAAATGAAAAACAGGCGACGATAGTCTTTTTTCTAAAGCAGAAAATTCCCCATTCCAATTTTATTTTCCCTCTTTAAATTTAGTTGCCCAACTGGGTATCTAGAGTTCATTTTTACTAGCCCAGGCCAATAATTTACATGCCCTGGGCATCTCGGGCACAGTATTTTTCAAGCCTTGCTGAAAGTAAATAAAAACTAAAGCCACTTTGCTACATACAAAGTTTATCTGCATTCATTTGTACCCCAACAACACGTTGCTTATATGCAGCATGTGAATACTTTGGTGGTCCAGTGGTATGAGACAAATAAATAGTCACACCACCAAAATGAAAATGATGGTGGTCTGATGGACCAGTAAGTTTTTCTGGTAACATCATTGAACCTGAATGCAACCACATTTGGATAAGGCATTGAATAATTTTGGGTCATTTTTAATACTCTGAAACTACAACTGCAAAAACGGTCATTTGTCATCCAAAACACAATCTGCATCTGTTGCTGATGGACCAATAGAATCTATGACATCAAGGATATTCATTTGCACTGCAGTACGATTATCAGACATGGCCTGTTGTCTTAAAGTTTCCCTAAACTTTCAACACTAATATACTACACTGTTTCAAGCATACACTTTTGCATGTGCAATTATGGAACCTCTCAATGACTTGAAGGCAGATCCTGAAAAAATTAGGAAAAAAATAAAAATAGTGTGTTCTAGGGCCAGAATTAAAATGGGATAAAAAAAAATGATAAGTGCAGGACTGCAAGCATCATTTCTCTCAGTTTGTTGAGCAAATAACTGAACAACTGAAAGCTAGGAATCATGACATCAATATAAGTTTAATTGCAGTGACTAGGATCTTAACTTTGCCTGAATGTACACTGAAACATGTGCAGTGAACTTGGGGAAGAAAAAACTAAAAAAACTTCAATGCACTGATTGATAACCACAGACACAGAAAATGCCACACCACGAAGACGTGAACACAGCACCATGCAAATTGCAGGGTGGGTGCATACGTATAAGTTATGTAAATGATTGTATTTGCAGGCCAATCGCACGAACAGCGCAATTATTAAATTCAAGCTTGAACAGCGTGATTATAGAAGTTTATTTAGCAATTATTGAAATTCAAGTTTGCCTGAAGTATAAAAAAAGTATATATATGATTCTGCTGTGATGGTATTTGAAATGACCTGTTAAGCACCTTTCCTAGATTTCCATATCTTAGGCAAGAATGCAAACTAACAGCAATGCTTTTATTCATAAAGATCTAATTAAAGTATATAAGGACAGTACTTAATAATTTGTATAAAAGAAAAAGAAATAAGCACATCATTTTACCTGATTAACTTGAAGTGCTTCTTTAAACCAATCAGATGCTTCATAGATCTGTCCTCTGTCACGAGCCATGCACCCTAGTCGAAGGTAACCTTGAAAAATGGGGAAATAGAAACATTACATTGTTTTTAATGGCACAGCATCTGTCAACAAACATGCAGAACCAGACATCTTAAGTCAGCCATTTTTCTAAGAATTGTAACAAAACATGCTGTTGGTAAAAATATGTATATATATATATCTAAAAAATACAAAATCAAACTTAATTAAGAATGCTCTGTTTCTGTACATCTTCAGAGGACACCATTTTGAAACCACAGCAACTAGCCATTTAAAATTTGTTAGCCACAAAAATATTTCCAAATTCGAACTGAAGTTTTTAAAAACAATTTAGATTATCAACTTACTTCCAATAAAAAAAAAAAAAAAAAAAACTAAAATACAGAGCAGAAATAAGAACAAAGAGACAGAGGATTTACCAGTTGTCTCGACAGTCATATAACCTGTATACTAATATTAAGAAATAATATACAGATGACATAATTGATAATATAATGAATAGAATACATGTATGCTTGGAAAAAAACAGGAAAGCTAACCAATATAGACATCTAAAGAAACTGGCAATATTGATATCAAGGAAACAGGACCAACAACATCAGGATAATATCAACCATACCTATGTAAACCTATTGCAATTGGAACTTAATCAGCTGCAAATAAATGCACTTAATAAAGGTAGTAAATTTGCATTTAATGAAAACCTCGGAAAAACAGAGCAATTTATTCCGAAGATCAAAGAGATTATAAACTTCCAAAAAAAAGCTCAAGAACCCCTGAGATTTAAAATAAATAGAGCTGCAACCAAGATCATAAATGAAAAAAACCATAGAGAAACCTAATTTGATAAAATATGAAAGACAAGCACTTATGGAATTACGAAATAACCCATCGATCGTAATAACAACATCTGATAAAACTTATCAATTAATTACCATGGATAAGATAGAATATGATGAAAAATGCAAAAAAACTATACAGGATTTAGGCGTTGAAATCATAGACAAAGACCCAACAGAAAAAATAAAACGTACATTGATGACTTTCAAAAATCACAGTTTCCTTCCTGATATGATTAAAAAGAAAGCATATCCTCCCATGGGAGCTACAACCCCGAATATCTATGGTAAAATAAAGACTCATAAACCTGGAAACCCACTTAAGACAAATTGTTGCGAAAAATAAGTCACCTACGATAAATCTTGAGCGAGCACTATATAATTTTTTAACTCCTATCTACAAACAATATGAATATACTGTGAACAGTCCCACAGAGGTAATTACATTAATAAAGGATAATGAAATCAATTGGAATAGGAAAATAAGACTTACCAGCCTTGATGTGATATCCCTCTTCCCAAATACCCCTAACTCTGGATGCAATTGACCTCATTGTTGAAAGGTTGTGTGAAAATAAAATACCAACACAGCAAATTGAAGACATAAGAAGAGCACTTCTTTTTATTGATCAAAACAATTATTTCAGTTATGAAAGCAAAATATATCGACAATTATCGGGAGCACCGATGGGATCGCCGATTTCGGGTTTGTTGGCAGAGGTGATTTTGCAGAACATCAAAAAATCTATGAGACTGAAAACAGATATACCACAACCATCGATGTTTTGCAGGTACGTGGATGACATCCTTATGGTATGGCAGCATGATGATAACCAGCTACAGATGTACATAGATGAATATAATAACTATTACGAAACAATTAATGTTACCGTGGAGCGTGAAAAGGATGGAGCTTTACCATACTTAGACATATTACTATCTCATAAATAAAATAACATTGAATTCCAAGTATATAGAAAACCTGACAACATCATTAATATCATTCCTGAGAACTCTCACCACCCAGCATCTTACAAATTTGCAGCTTTCCGATCATATATTAATAGAGCGTTTACTCATACATCTAACGCCCAACTATTAAAAACGAATTAAATTGGATAAAGAACATGGCAATAAACTTCGGATATGTGAAAAAAATAAATAACCTTATTAATAGATGCAACCCTAGAAATAAACAACAAAGGAGTACACAGACTCAACAGGTAATAAAATTTTGTGGATCATTACCATATATACCGGAGATCATAACTATTATGAAGAAAACATGTAAGAAATTTGACCTAGATTTTGGTGCACAAACGAGAGATATAACGAAATCTCTTAGTAACTATCACAGAAAGACCCCAATCTTACAAAAAGCGGGTGTCTACACTATACCAATAATAAATAATCAAAATAAAATTGTCAACCAATATATAGAATATGAAGTACCAAAAATGCTATCCAAAGATGGATGAAATCCAAGAAAAAATGGAACTCTTGAACAGTTGAAATTCAAAATACAGTAATTTCCATCGTATAATCCACAGATTATCACTTTAAAAAGTTATAAATGTTAAACAGATAATGTTTTTATACAAATAAAGTTTTCGCAAATATGCATTAACAACAGAAGACACCATGCAGTATGAAGAAAATAGTCCGCATACATTTGGAAAACTTTTATTTTTCACTAATTAATATTTTGACAAAAAATATAGCAAAGGTGGTATTATATTTCCTCTCATGCATTATCACATGCTGTGGAAAGCTCAGTGTCACACATGTTCATGGGTGCTGCATGCCTAACTATGAAACGGTGGTAATATGGTAATACTGAAAACACTCATTTTATTTTTGCACTTTATGTACTTAAAGTGCAAAAATAAAATGAGTGTAACACATGAACACTTAAGAAATAACAGTTATTTTTTAAATAAGACCCCCCCCATAACTTTGGACTGCTAGGGCATCCAGTGAACTGAGACTTTTCTGTAGAAAATTACGCTTCATCACAGGTGCAAATTATACAGAGATTCTTTTTTCTGAACTTCACAGTCTGCAGAGTATGTGCCTCGATATGTATTGCATGGATAAAAATATGGGGAAGCTGCATTACTGAAGTGGCTGAATGACCGTCAGAATTCTGCCCACTGGACAATTATCTTCAGTTTTACAGTTTTAGAAGTAGTAGTTCTGATTATCATCAACAAAGTAGCCATGCTTCAAAAATGCGGCATCATCATATTGAACAGCAGTTTTGTAGGTTGACGCAAAATTACCTACAATTTGCAAGGGACACGACATTACCAAGCAATGATACTCCTTTGGGTACTAAAGCACTCATCCTGGGGGTGCATATATTAAAGTAAATTACTCAACAGACATCTTACCAAAAGTTCTGATTGACAGAGAAAATGCAATCAGAGGGAGAAAATAATTTCAATTTATGGGCTTGGCAAGTTGAGGTGACAGACTGAAAGCAATTCAAATTCCCCCATAAATGAATGCATCGAAGTCCATTGTGGATGGAATTTATGGCATCAAACTGATCACTTCACACTTGAACAGCCTACAGACTTTTAGTTGCTAAAAATAGAGATACATTAGAGCTTAACAAATAAGTCACATATTACAAATTTCCAGTTCTTCCACAGTACCAATCCACACCTTTCAGATGATCCACAAGGCTGTAAATTATGCAGATAAGTTACTGCGTGTCCAAACTCCCTCTGCTACACCTCCTCATGAACTTGCTATAAGTGCAGCAGTAACAGGATAAAAAAATTAATATGTCAAAGAATGTACTTTGCAGTGAAATGAAAATGGTGATCAAAATAATGAATCAAAATTGTTTGACTAAAGAAATCATCAGTATGGCCAAACAAGGAGATGTGATGGCATTCTTGCCCAGGGTTAATTTGGCACCTAGCAACACTCGACTCCCATTTGTTCTCAACAAAAAGCAGTTTCTCAGTCAATTCGGCACCTAACAGCCACATTAACAGACAAAAAGCTTTTTTTCTTTTTTTTGGATTTAGCAACAGGTGACTAAAAATGGGAAAACACATTTTAAGTGAAATCAAATATAAAAATCAGTACTGCATTGTTCATTCTGTTGTGAAAACAATTTTATGGGTTATGGAAATGGCCCAGATTTCATCTGAGAAAGAGTAAGGACTGATAATGAAATTTAATTTTGTTTTAAAAAGGAGAAGAGGGCAAAAACGCTTGCTCTACTGACTGGTTTTGAAGAAGACACTATTAGAAATACAGAAATGTTCATTTCATTAGGAAAAATTCTTTAAAAAAATATGAAAAGTCACTCTTTTTCATTATTATTACCAAAGATTTTAAAAATAAGGAACATCAGAAAAATTTGAAATACCAAAAAATTATGAAACATTCTCAAATTCCTCCAGATTTCTGATGGTTCAATCTTTTTTTTTTTTTTTTGCCAGTACATGTCCAAAATACATTAAAGAAATGTAATGATATTAAAAATATCTAATTAGGCAATCCCAAAATAATGTTTAAAATTTTTTGAAACAAGAAAACAAAACTTTACCCAGATGTTGCACAACATTATTTGCCTAAGATTTTTGATTTCTGTAGGGATTACAGAGAATACTTAGTTCTTAAAGCGTCTGGTCTTTTCGGAAGCAATTCTAAGGAACGTAATGAAGTTTATCAAATTACATTTGTTGCTTCTCACCCTATTGGGAGAAGAGCGAGTGTATGTCAGCTAGAGAAAATAAAATAAAATAAAAAAGTTTACTTCCCACGCAATATATAATGAAAAAAAATTCATGCTTATGATTTGTCATGTAATTGACATTAAAATTTTGTTAGATCTTTCGGCTGAACATCAGCTTTGTTCACACTGGTTGCAAGCATTCACGTGGTGGACCTGCTACCAGTAAGAACAAGACTGATGTTCAGTTGAAAGACCTAATGAATTTTAATTTTAATTACATAATAAATCATAAACATGAAATTTTCCTTCATTATTATACTCATTATATCATGTGAAATGCCCTTTCTGCTGATCCCACCTGCTAATTGAGCAAATGGAAGACCTAGAAAAATCCCAAAGTACAGTCATTTTCCAGGAGAAAGAAGAAACAAGGAGAAAAAGGGTCCATTTAAGGAATTCTTAAATTACAGGACCACAAACCCTGCAACTTCCCGTCTTCCAAAGTTAGTGTAAAACAAACCTCTAGCAACAAGAGCTGCAAACCAAATCCCATATGCTACTATATTGTGTGTATGAACAAATATAAGAAAACAGATTAAAAGAACATTTGAATTAGTACCATTACGCTTTGGTTTTCCAACATACTTACAGTCAACATAATTGGGATGCTCCCTTAAAATATTCTTGTAAAGTCTTTCAGCTTTGTCAAATAAACTCAAAGATTCATACAGCCTCGCTAAATTGTAGTTAGTGGTTACTGAAATGGCACCATAGTACTGCTCATCGTGTTGAGATTCCGACGTGGATCTGTCAAGTGATGCTTCATAGTATTTCTGGAAAACAACAAAGGTCATATCTTAGAGTAAATCCTTTACATACAGAATCAGACTTCAAAACAGTTTTACAAATGAAAAAAGGGGCTTTTCATACAATATCAACTAGGTATTTGACCATAAAATTTTATTATGTAAATTTCAAAGAAAACCAAAATGGTTGTCATGTTCTCTTGCCCATTTAACACACAGAATGATAGAGCAATTCCAGAATTTTTTCTTTTTCCCTAAAATCAGTTTTAACTTGAAGAATTTTCATGTATTCATATCTTCTGAGTTCTTTTTGTATCAATATAATAACTAAGGAACCTGGCAACAAAATTTACATACTTTCTGTGCAAACAAATTCTTGGATACAGCTTCTGATCATTGACAACAGGCATTTATAAAGATCTGATCAGAGGCAAGAAACATTTGAATGAGGTATGAAGAATATTTGAAAATTCTTTGACTCTACTAAAACAGCACATGTGCTAGAATAATAATAACAATGTTTCGCACAATAAAATGTTTATTATACATCGACTATAGTTTCGCAGAGCGTTTGGCTCGGCTTCCCAGGACGAATGGAGCGTAAACATTTAAATCATTGTGACATTCCTTTACTACTAATTTTTCCAATAAACTTGTGTTGCATTTGTGTGCCAGTAATGTGTTTTCTTCAACTCATATCCCATAAAAAATTCCTGCCGGAACATGCATGTGCCACAGGCAACAGGTTTTGGCTTATCAGAACATGTACATCAGTCATATCTGCATTTCATTTATTTGCTTCTGCAATGTTTAATCGTAGTGGTGTTTTGGTTTTTGTTGCTGAATTATGAAGAGTTGATTAGTTCTGTTATTTCTGGATGGGTTGCATCAGTGTTTAAGCTGCGGTCGCTATTTTCGCGAAATGCGATGAGTTAATCTAAAATGCGAGAAAAAAATGAGTGCCTGTTGCAAAATTGTGCCCGCCGTTTAAATATTAACCCACCAGCGGATTCTACTCCGGCTATTCTATTTTTGTGGAAACTAAAGTTTCCAAAATTCTGGCAGCGATTTGTACTACGCTAATGTTATTTTCTTAATCCTTAAGGAATAATAGGTTCCTACTGTGTCCCTAAAGCACCTTTTGAATCACTCCCCACCCCTACATACACTCTAGAGCGCTCCATAAAGGGTGGGGTAGGCTGGCAGGGTAAGGTAGAGGCTAGAGGGATTAGAACCCTTCCCCCATTCAAGTCAACTGCGATGCCCTGACTGCAATGTCTACGGCTTCTTTCCCACCCTCAAGGCCATAAACAACCTCTGCATTCGTGACAGGAGTGACCTTTCAAACTTCTATAGAGAAGGAACACATATTAGGAAAGATAAGTGCAAGCTAGGGGTTGTTCTCGCCACTCAAGATGCTGTCCATCATACAACGTGCCGCATTACAATGGATAAATTCATTATTAAGAAACGCAAAGATTGCGAAGACAGTGCCTATAAAACAACTGAAAAAGAATGTGAGTTTAAAATTAAAAAAAAAAGTAAAACTGCTACTCAATCTAATATACCTTCCAAGCAACTTGTGCGATAATGGTGCTCCCTTAACAAATGGGTGCAAGTTAACTGGAGGGATAAAATACCATATTTAAACTGCGAACTGTGCATTGCAGCAAGAAAAAGCTATGTCCTAGCAAGTGATAAATTAAGTGAAAATTTCCAATTATTTTCATATATTTGTTTTTGCGCATGGCTGCTAACTAATCAAAAATTTCCTACGTGGAAGGAGTTCGATTGAAGCATCAAACATTTAGGGCGATTAAAACATCAATCAATTTAGGTTGATCGAAACATCAAAACAATAATATGTGTCAACTTTCCATCGCGCATGACAGAGACAACGCGTATGCGTAACTACAGAAGAAAAAAAAAGTTTTTAATTTCAGTTGTTGCCGAAACCACGGCTTCCTAGCTGGAGAAAAAACCTCAGGAAATAGTTGCTTGTATCATGAAAGAAATACGGGATTATGCCATATAATACAAATGCGCCAAAATCGGATTTGCGCCAAAATCAGATTGTCATCTTTGGAATTTGTTGCTTGTAAACAATTGCTAAGGGCGCGCTCTTCACCTTCAGATACTGGAAGCGGAAACACACAAGACCGAAATAAGAAAATAAAAATAAACAAAGAATTCCGGCGGCCTCGATCCCCAGAAAATGTAAACACACGCAACAGTCTGTCAGGCAAGTAAAGTTTCACCACGTGGTTTGTCATCACATATTTTACAAGCTAGAGGGGGATGGATTACGAGGGGAGGACGTACCAGAAACGGTTGTCGAGTATAATTAACAATCGCAAGGGGTAGGAGGTAATTTTTTTTTTTCGTTCTCTTTTCCGGCAGTACTGAAAAAGTTAACGCTATTTTTTTTAAATATTTATTTTTATGTATTGTAATTAACCTTGAGTGTTAGCAATTACGAAATTCCCTATTCGAAAAACATTTAACACTGCTATGTTAACGATTCAAAACAGACAGTTCTGTCTTCTGCAAAAATAGCATGAATTCCATGAAAGCTGAAGGACCGATTGCGAAATAAGTTCTTGCCCGCGATCGGCAGAAATGACATGGAAGAGGTAGGAGCGGGAGGAGGGAGGTCCCAGAGCAAAACAACAAGGAAGCACATTCAAAATCACACATCCGGTGAAGTAGCCGTTACCCTTCGTACTTTGCCCACCCCTCTTCTATAAGAAGTGAGGAAGTGCGAACGCAGAGGAATGTTTTCACCACAAGCTTTTTTTTTTTAACATTTGCAAGTACCTGTAAATTAATGTGTGAAATACACATATACTCACACTACAATAATTGTAGGACTAATATTATTTTCATAGCACATTTTTTTTGCCGATTCGCGATATGAACCATGTGTACTTTGTCTTTGTTTGATATTAAAAAATAAATATTTAGAAGGCTGAAATGGTAATATTTTATTATATTGTAATTAAAATAATAGTTGGTTTGAGGAATATGCTGCTACTATTAATAAAAATTTAAATTTAACTGGTTTTAGAAATACTTGGATTGAGAAGGGTTATTGATGCTCAAAGACTTTTTTTTTTTATTATTTATTTACACTTGTATACCTTTTTTTATATATATAATAGTCTTTTTTTAATAAATTTTAACCTAAAATACGGGTAGATGGGGTACACAGTAAGTTCAATCGCAAAAGCAGCTTATAATGTCGTAACCCGGGTTTTCGGTACATGTCTCGACACAATTAAATTTTTATTAATAGTAACAGTATTGGCATTTTACTTATTCAATTCATACTGGTCATTAATCAAATCATTCATGCAAAGACAATGGTAACTCACAAAATCAAATTTCAGATTTGGATTTTATGCTTATTTAATCATGATTTTAGAAAGAAAAAAAAAAAATCCTTATCCTGTTAGGAGCTGTATATCAACTTACACTGCCCAATACAGTTTTCTTTTAAACATGTTAGTATCTTCCAAGCTAATTAGTTTTCCATTGCTGTCCAAGGCATTGTTGGAGTGAACAATTAATTTGATATTGCAATTTTTTGAGAGACAAAAGCCGCTAACTTTCTTTAGCATTTTGCTACAACTTTTTTCCCCATTTTAGCATTTTTGCTACAGCATTTTTTGAGCCAGCTTAAACCCTGGGTTGCATGACTGGAAATGGAACAACTTTCTTATGGTTTGAAATTAATCACTATATTTGCATATAACCGTGTGCGATGAACAGGTGCCACACGACTGATTATTTTTATTATTTTTTGATCTCTCTCTCTATCACGCGCACGCACACACACAAACACACACACACTATTTTAGTTATAAAATATTTAGTAAAAATGCTAAGAGAAATCTGGCAGAAACACAGAAAAATTACTTTGGCTTCTTGCAGGTTTCCAAGCCGAAAGTGTAGAGCACCAACATTATTCAAAATTTCAGGAGGTACATCAGCTTCTACTTTTTCCTTAAGAATCTCAGTTGCAGTTCCATATGCTGACAATGCCCCCTGTATGTCTGACTGCTCAAGAATTTGTGCTAATTCAATCCACGCTTCAACATCATCAGCAAATTCTTCTGTTACTTTTTTTAAATGAGCCTTCATAAAAAAAAAAAAAAAAAAAAACACGGAAAGAAAACTTAAAAACTGAACACAAACTACTTAAATAGCAATTATACATAATACTACTGCACTATGTACAAGTAATAACAAAATACACATTAACATCACCAAAATCACATGACTGAGAATGATAATGCTGCACTCCATAAAAATAGAAACTGTCTTGAACATACTCCAGGAATGTTTACATTTCTTTTTTAAATAATTGAACCACTGCTTTCTACAATTCAGAAGTAGAAAGGAAATCTAGTGAATTATGACAAAGTGAGAGCAGGATGGAGTTTTACTTTGTGAAAAAATGCAGGATTGGAGAGTTACATATGAAGAGTTGAGAAAGAAATCAACAACTGGGAAACACTAATACAGTCAGTCAGTATATAATCACAGACACCACTTAAGCCGACTGATCAAGAAGATGAAACATATGAATTTGTACAATCCCCATCAATTGCAACATGGTAAGGACTTCAGAAAAACACACATGATAACCTTAGCATGACACTAACTAAAGTAAAGGAAGAATCGGGATCCTATTTCCAATATCAGAGTTTCCAACTTTTCAAAATAAAAAAACCGGGACGTCAACATGCCTTCAGCGGTGCACGTATTTGCAATTTATAAATAATAAAATTATATATAATAGGTTTCTTTATTATTTTGTTACAGTTAATTACTTAATACAAATAAAGAAATATTTGAAAAACAATAGGATTTAAGTAAAAAATAAGATTACAAACCTTGTTAATGAGTTTCATTTTTAGAGAGTGAGACACTATTTTTACCAGAGAGACACCATTTTTTCTCCCCACCACAACAGAAGTGTTATCACAGGATAAGGGAAGACAGTTTATCCACGGAATATCATGATGCTGAAGTTTCCAGGCATGGCAAAGAGAGTAGCGTGCACTCACTATCAAAGTATGTTACCATAATTGGATAAAGTTGATCGTCAGCATCATTACTGACATCAGTTGCGACAGAAAACACTATCCACTTTTAATAGCACAGAGGACAATTTTTTTAATGATATTCTGCCATTTCTTGAATAACATGTGAAGTTTTTTGTTCTGCTACACGCATATCCTTTTACTCCCTTCTGGGGAGTTAGGAAACGTAGCTGACAACATTCGGAAAATGTGATCAGCTGCCGCTAGTGGTATGTTGTGCTCCAACAAAAATCTGGTAAACAAAACTTCTGCATGAATTGTTTTAAAATCATTCGGCACTGAAACAAAATGATCCATGTTGCACACACTTTTTGTGCTATCATGATTTTTTACATGCTTGTTAGTTCCAACATGTGCAATGAGTCTCCATGACCAGTGTGAGAAACAGAGAAATCAGTGTTACACAAAGTGCAATATGCACAAAACTCACCCTTACGTGATGGTTTTACAAAGTCAAATCCTTCGGAATATTTCTTCAAAAATCTTCGGTCCCGGCGTTTAGACCCGGAGCTGTGAACAAAAATAATAACTTGCAACATAACTTTGTTTTGTTTGAAAGATCAAAGTACGGAATTGGTGTTCAACTTGAGCGCCGTGGATGTGACGTCATAAACCAGTACTTCAACTTCCCAAGCATCTGACTATGACCTGACTCGATCAAGCAAGCGGAACGCTTCGCGGTCTCGCTATCATTGCAGAGCACATGACCTTGGCGCTTGAAGTGCCATGGATTAACAAAAGAACATTTTTTTTTTTTTGTTTCCATTCGGTACCGATTCTCACAGCCAGCGTTGACGCTGGAGAAAAATTATGGCTGATAACGTTAATGACGAAAAAAAAAACCCCATACGTAATAAATAAATAAAAGTAAAAAAATAAGAAAATAACAAAACCGGACGTTTTGTAAAAAAATCGGATTCCTGGAAAACATTTTCAAAATTGGACAGAATCCATGCAAACCGTGACACTTGGCAGCTATGCCAATATCAAGGACATATATAGATAAATTTATTTTTTACATATTTCTTTCACAATGAACTATTTTTCATGGAATTGAGTTTACAAAGGCAGCAGCTGGTATTAACCACAAAATTGAACACTTCTATAATGACTTTTCATACATCTGCAGAAGTTTTTATTATTATTCTCTTTTAATCAATGTAGCTTTTCATTCATTCACACTACAGGTCAAAGACAGGCCACTGACTACCAGTTCATTACACTGTTAGTGAGAAGTGGAAGACCATTGATGGCTGTGACATGTTTTAGCGAGCCAGTGGTTCCCAGGCCCATTTGGTTCGTTTCGTCCTTCACAAAGTACGGCCTTAAGGTTCAGGAATCCATTTGCCAAGAAATCCGAATATTTATTCAAGGTATATATATATATATAACTGTACATTATTTACATGCTTTATGGGTTATATCCCATACAACGAAAAAAACATTATGGTGTATCACCGTGACATCTCATTCTCCTCGCCTCCCTTCCTCCGCAAACACCCCAACGTTTTCGGGGGTTGCATTGTTGACACCTCGTAACGAATGTTCTTTAAGTTCCGCCTCCGAGCATGTAAGAAGGCGTACCGAATATCACCATGTACTTGACGACAACCAACGACTATCTTACGAGTTCAAACAAAATGGCGTCGTTGAGGACCAATGTCCCCAAAATGTCCAGCAGTGAGTTTGCAAGGATAAATTGTTCGTTCTCGTACAAGATATCTCACACGGCTGTCACTTGAACACATACATATACACACGAAAAAGACACAAAAATCATATATAAGTATTTAAAGGGGCCTCTCGTTCGCAGAGATTTTCACAATGGCAGTGAAGGAGGGAAACACTGCAATGGTGAAGACAATGATCAAACACAACTGACCAACAAGATCATCACAGCATCCCCTGCAGATTATTCACTAAGAATATCTATCATCCTCCACAGTCACCTTTAAGTGAATATCATCATCATTGTCAACCATTATCAGTCCACTGCTGGACGAAGGTCTCCCCAAATTTCCTCCACAACGGTCGGTCTTGTGCCAGTCTCCTCCATGTCACTCCCACATACTTTCGAATTTCATCCACCCATCTCCCATGTGGTCTTCTTGGTCTTTTCCTGTCCCCTGAAAACCAATCTAAAATTATATATATATATAGAAAATGGTTCCAACATTTTTCAGAACCGAGTCATACAGAAACAGTTTTGCTGGAAAAACAACCCACGGTGACATGACAGCACCACACTACTATTTGCGTTCTGGAAGTGTTGGAAAAAGCCAACCAAGAACTGGCAAAAAAAGGGCTATCTGTTTGCACCGTTACAGTGCCACTGCCCACACCGCCATTCTAGCCATTGCACCATTCTGGAGGTCACACATGTTAGGCTCCATACCTATCCAGTTTAGAGTTCTCTACTGGTGGCCTGTGACAGTTGGCTCCGTAGTGACAGTATCCCAGATACTGCCACAGAATATGAGGCACAGCTAAAAACAGTGCCAGAAATTGAGTGGCAAGGGTTTTTGTAGGAAATGTTCCTGGAGGATAAGAAGTTGCATAGGGTGTCACAGGGGGAGTACTTTGAAAAAAATAATAATAAATGCAATGGTTGGAATTAAGTTTTAATCACCCACTGATCTGTATGTCAGAATTTTTCTAGTGACCCTTGTATTTCTCATAAATGTGAAGTTAAATAAAAGAAAAAAATATATATTGTATTTTTCACAATATAAGACACACCCTTATTTTTCGGAAAAACAAAACAAAATTGTATGTTAAAGATTTTTATTTAAAAAATTAATTTTATGTGCAAAAACAGTAGCTTATGAATCACCTACGGATTAAAAATAATGTTCAGAAATGGTACTCAGTCCATTTCAGCCAATGGAGTACATGTGCTGTGGGATTCATTGTCGATGTCAGTTAATGGCATTCGTTATTGGTTCAGTTGGTCGTTCCCACCATATGTGTATGACTGATTTATCAAAGCAAGATGGACTTGGTTGAAGCCTATCGGGATTCTGTGGCATTCTAACAATTCCTGAGAATGACAAATTGCTTTTTTTTTTTTTTTAAACCTCAGCACGTTGTTGGCAAATAGCAAAAAAGCAGGACTGTTGGACAGGGTGGCATCATTAATTGTTAACCACAGATAAAAGTACATTCCTCCAATTCAAGTGAACATTTCACAAATGGGTTTTTCCAAAAATTACTTCAAAACTACACTGAAGTACCAAAAGTCATGGGATAGCAGTATGCAAATTTTTAACTGGTGCTGCAGTCATATAAAGGCTACAACACACGCCACAATTTTTATCAGTTGCAAGGTATAATCTTGTGAATCAGGTTAACAACAGCCAGTAGGATTATGGCAAGCCAACATGAATTATCGGAGTTTGAACGAGGCATGGTAGAGGGAGCCAGACAGATGGGACATTCAATTTCCGATTTTGTGTGAACATTCAACATTCCTCGATCCACAATGTTACCTGTGTACCGAGAACACCCCATGGAAGGCATTACCACCCACCATGGACAGCGCAGTGGTCAACCACGGGTGCTGAATAACTGTGTGTGTGTGTGATTGTGATTGAAGGTTTAACGACCACTGTGAGCAAATCAATGGGCTATAAAGCAGTCGCCCGTTCCTAATTTAGGGCCACTGATTTCAGGGAAGGGAGAGAGCCAGTCCCATAAGACAAACATAACATCCATGCCTCACCGGCAGTGTTTTTAAGCTATCACTCGCATTTTAGCCAAATCATGACAAAGACAGTAATTTTGCGGCAAAAAGTTCCCACTGAATAGCCAAAAAGCGAATGTTCCCCGTCATTTGCCCAGCCGACCTGGTTTCATTCGATCATCCCGCCCACCCCTGCTTTGCCCTTACATTGTTTTTCATCCTCGTCATTTTTTCGTACCGTCAACGATGCTTCGTTCTGCTGACCTGGTTTTCTTCCATGTCATACTTTTTTCCGCAACCCCGACCTGGTTTCCTTCCCCATCATTTTTCTGTCATCCCATCCTCGCGTTGTTTTTCATCCCAGTCATCGCTGCTTCGCCCTAGTACCCTCTCCCGTCATTTTTTCTTTCTGTCAGCTGTTGCATACCATGTTGTCGTTTTCCCATTCCTGCTATCTTTTCTCCTATTGCAGAAAAGCATCGGTGAGGCTCGAGCGCACGTTCTGGTTCGGGTCGATCGGTGTGTCGTCGGTTGTGGCTTTGCTCAGTCCTAGTCTTTGTATATATCTTCACAAACCGCATGCATCAGCAAATGCAAGTATTTTTACATACCTGCATTGTTGATGCATATACTAAAATTAGAAGTGTGAAAGCCTATTTGTTAATGAATGAAATCAATGAATGAAATATGGGATTACACCATTATACAATACAAATTTGGAAGATGTGAATCCATTTATTGGTGTGAATATGGCATGGATGTTAAGATAATATCTGAAAACTTGGACAAAAAATATATCTACTTGGGCGCTATCCGGGAGACGTGGGCTCGATTCCCGCTCCAGGACGACAAAATTTTCAAGTTTTCAGATATTATCTGACTTAACATCCATGCCATATTTACACCAATAAATGTATTCACATCTTCCAAATTTGTATAGCCTATTTTTTATTATTCTTTCTATTTAACAACCTCTAAGCAAATGCATTGTGCTTTTATTTTCATACGTAAATATAGCAAAACATAGAACCGCACTTTTTGGCTAATCTGCATAGTTTTTTGCTACAACTCTTGCTGTCAAAATAGCTAAATTGCTAAAAGAGAAAAAAATTCCAGCTTAAACACTGCTCACCGGGATTCGAACCCGGACCCTCTCTGGTTTCTGTTGCCGTGACTGAATTTACCTACTGAAGTTTCATTCTGTTGCCGTTGCCCTATTTTTGCATTGAAATCTCCCATAATTATCTTCAAGTGCTGCTTATCTTTATTATTTAGATCACGAATTTCCTCATAAAATTCTTCAATTTCTTTTTCAGGATGACTTGTGGTGGGTGCATAAGTTTGAATAATCTGAGCTTTGTATCTTCTCGAGAGTTGGATAACGAGTCGTGCAGCTGTCTCACAAGAACTTTCAACTTCTACAACTTTATCCTTCAGTTTCTTGTTTATTATAAATCCAACACCACTAGTTCTGCCAGTATCTGTCCCACGATAGTAGAAGAGATGTCCACTTAGCAGTTCAATGAGATCATCTACTTTTCTCCTTACCTCACTTAGCCTGACGATGTCCCACTTGATCCTTTGTAGTTCCTCTTCCAATTCAAGAAGCCTTGAATCAGAAGATAGAGAGCGTCCAATATATGTAGCCAAGGTCAGCATCAGATGGCAGCCTAGTCCGGTCCTCCGGTGATTCTTAGCACCCTCTGCCTTCATGTCGCACTGGCCGCTGCCTTGACCAGGTACATTCCAGCTGCCGGAGACTGAGGGCCAAGATTTAAGTTGTGGAGTCATTTTGAAGGGGTTTGGCCATAAGTCACCACGCTGGCCAAGCGGGTTGGTGAGTGTGGGATAGCATTTCCTCTAATCCTGATGGTATAGTCATACCGCTATTGGCAGTCGTCAGAGCCCCTTTAGTGGGAACAGGATGTACCACGAGAAGGCGGGGTTGACATTTGTCAAGGAGAGGCTGTGATGTTACGCATCACCTGACCTTACATCCCATAATGATTATATAAAGTTCAAGTTTCCGAAATATATATATTGGGAGTTCAATTGAATATCCCAATAAGATTGAATGCGGATATTTTTCACAATCATTCATCCTGTGGCACATTCAAGAATAATGAAATGTTGAACTTACCTTGGCCTGATCTCTCTTGGACTGGCTGGTTGAATGTGCATATAGAGACCCCAAAATTTTCATTGTTTCATAATTACCTGGCTGGGCTTTTAATACTTTTTCAAAACACTGGGCTGCCTGCAAAACAAGTAAGGATAATGCACTTAAAAATGAAATATATATATAAACATTATTTTTTGTTTGGAATGCAGTTCTATAGCACATTAGACAAGAGTGATAAATTTGATACAAATGTTTACATTTCAATGGAAGACAGATTTAGAGCATTTTATTTTATGAACAAAGACCCAATGAACTAGACTTCCTTTGTACCAGACATGCACTTAATAGGGTGCTGACTGATAAATATAATTATATATCACAGAAATTCAAAAGGCAAATATGGAAGTTGAGTGAATTTCTTTTAAAAAACAGTCACTGTATTCTTGGCATGCAGAACTCAGAAACAATGCATGGAAATATTTCAGCTGTGATGGATGATTTCCTTGGCAGCCTAGTCCGGTCCTCCGGTGATTCTTAGCACCCTCTGCCTTCATGTCGCACTGAAGGCAGAGGGTGCTAAGAATCACCGGAGTCAAGGGTGCTAAGAATCACCGGAGTCCACCAGTCAAGCGTGAATGGAGGTTCAGAAATGTATTGAGAAAAAACGAAGATGCACAACAAATTACCAGGCTAAGTTTTTAACTCATGCAAAGCCTAATGGTTATAAGTATTCAAAATAAAATAAAAATTCCATCGCATTACTATGTCAAACAAGTCTCTGAATAATTCTTCAAGCTTGTTCTGCCACAACTACGTTTCTTTCATTAAAAAATATAGTCCAAGAAAACAAAATCTCTGAACATGTAAGACATTCTCCTACCGAGAAACTTTAAATACTAAATTTACCTAGCAAAGGACCACCCTTCTCATATTCTGGGAAAAACACAAAAATCAAATATACAATCCTGGAGTGCCAACAGGGTGAGGTTTGATCAATGACACTGAATTCAGCTATCTCCTACAATTCCTTATATGCAGCACCAGTGTGTGTCTTTCATAATTGAAATAACTGTCAGAATTTTACAAAGTTTTCAACATTTATGCAACATTCAAACAATTCTTCAAACACATTTGAATGTTGAACTTCATTATGTGGTTATAATCCTTATTGTACATATATGTCAACCACTAGTTGACATATTGTGTACTGTTCCTCACGTTATATGAATGTCAAAGTGCTTGCAGGAAACTTTCGTCTTTGTTTAACATAGGGTTATTGTCATTGAATGCAATAGAATATTATCGTATAAAGGTAAAAAACATTATATAAATGAAGACTGTTACTCACTTTTTGGTTTTATGGAGTATTTTCGGAAACTTGAACTTTATTCGACAGTCTTGAATTTGTCGATAATCACTTTATGTTGTTACTTTGTGACGATATTCATCTTGTTAAGTGGCAAAATGTGGGCAACAATTCTTCTTCCATAAATAATTGGGGTTCCATAAATCATGCATTTGAAGGGACAATGCATGCCTTCAATACTTTGTGCGTGGAAAGCTCTGGTTTGGGAGAAGAATTGTTGCCCACATTTTGCAACTTAACAAGATGAATCTTGTCACGAAGTAACTACATAAAGTGATTATCGACACATTCAAGACTTTGTCGAATAAAGTTCAAGTTTCCGAAAATACTCCATAAAACCAAAAAGTGAGTAACGGTCTTCATTTATCATTTATATAATGCTTTTTACCTTTATATGATAATATTCTATTGCATTCAATGACAATAACCCTATGTTAAACAAAGACGAAAGTTTCCTGCGAGCACTTTGACATTCATATAACATGAGAAACAGTACACAATATGTCAACTAGTGGTTGACAAATATGTACAATAAAAATTTATCCAATAATCATGCACTACAAGCAACATAGTTCAAAGCTGTCACACTATATCTAACTGACCACACATCACACATTTGACAACTCATGCATCGTTTTACCAAAATTAGTAAACTTTTTACAAGGTAAGGTATTCTTCAAAATGCTACACCATTGAGCAACTTCAACCAAATACTAACCCTTTGAATACTTTTAAGAAGAAGAAAAAAAATAGCAAAAGTGTTTTCATAATCAATACTCTAGAAAGTTTGCAGATGAAAAACTGGTTCATTTATAGCAAATGGACACCAGTTATATTTTTGTTCATTTGTACAACATGTAATGCTAGACGGTGCCACATCTCCTGTGCCAACAAGCACCCATAATGGTGCTGTGAGACATTAGCTTTATTTTTTTCAGGAATTGATCCTTAAAAAGGCTTTTCCCATGTTTTTCGGTTGTGTTGGCAGAACAAAAGGTATTTGTTCAACAGAAAAAGCAACTATTTGTTTCTGACACAAGATAAATTCCATGCCAGGTAATGAATATAATTATTGCCTCCAAGGATTCAATGGTGAATGACATAAACTAATACTTTGTATAGGTGTTTGGATGAAAGCCTTGTGTCTTCTGGACAAATACCCCAGGAAAGTGCTTTCCTAAGTTCTGCCTGGAGGTTCCATAAATCATGCTTTTGAAGGGACAATGCATGCCTTCAATACTTTGTGTGTGGGAAGCTCTGGTTTGGGAATTTACAAAATTGTTGAGATGATCAACCATCAAACGTGTGTACCCCACCTGTTACAACACACCATATGCAGCCCATTCATACACCATTACAACAGATTCAGAGGATACACACTTCAGAATGAGAATTGCAGGAGATTGTGAATTTCCTGGAAACCCCTTCCTACCACTTTCATATGTGCCCTGGATCAGCAGGCCACATTTTTTCTCCTTCCATGCTTACCAATCTGCGCTTTAACAACTTGCTGATTTTTTCAATTTGTGGATCCATGAAATCTACCAGTTATCTTTAGTTCCAAAATCATTCACAAACTGTCACAGGCAATGTGGCACAAGTTTTAGCAGAACTCTCTCATATGGTCTG
Source organism: Macrothele yani (assembly GCA_039090855.1). Taxonomy (NCBI): domain Eukaryota; kingdom Metazoa; phylum Arthropoda; class Arachnida; order Araneae; family Macrothelidae; genus Macrothele; species Macrothele yani. The sequence continues at coordinate 34,134,646 of CM077001.1, read as the reverse complement.
TTTGATGAAGGTGGTCTCAGTGAAATAGAATACAAGAGTCATCACAGCATTAATGGAAAGGTGAGTTCCATCAAACCATATTCCTGCTTGATATTTCCCAACACATGGATCTTACTGCATCTGAAACACCATGATCAAAGGCAAGCGGCTTGCTGAAGTTTCATTTCATGGCATTTGGATCATCATCTGGCCGCAGCCAACAATTCACTCTTCTCACATCAGCAAATGCAGTGGCATAAACCTACAGGTTTCATGTACCAGGCAAAGTACAACATTGACCTCAATGTACATGAGGTTAATGGAGAAAGCCTTCATGGAACTGCCGAATCACACTCATTGGCTGAAAGAGAGACTGCTTATCACAAGGTGTCACTTTTTAGAGTTGTCTCTGGTAAGGAAGTACTAGCAGACGCTTGCTATAAATGATACATCCACAGAGGTCAGGGGTTCAACTCATTTTTGCATAATACACAAGAACAAACTCTGTAACAAGCATGCAAATTTTTTTTAACATGCTTGGACAAAGACTATGTATGTACCAACCCATCTGCAGTCCATAAGCAAGAGTACAGAGGGATAATTCTCAGAATTATTCCAAGTGCTGTACTCAGATTAATTATTTGAAAAATCTTGCATCAATGCACTCATATTATTTTTATGTCTTAGCATAGAAAATACCTTTAAAAACCAATATCCAAAACAAACTTGAAGTAGCTCTTGTTTGGTGCATTATGAAAATGACAAACAAAAATTTGCTCACATGCATTCTAAAAATTCTAAAAACACAAATTTCATAGTTGAGTTTCAACTACAAGAAACATAATATTTTACATCAATATAATCACAATTTAAAACGTCGAAAAAAAAATTCACTTTATTCTGCTGTAGACAAGAATCTACAGCCACAAATTTTGTCATACAAGATCTGATCAAATAATATCTGACCCAGGGGCAAGGGGGCACTCTTAAGCAACCTATTGTGTTAGTGTCCTAGTTCTCTTTAAAATAGGCACTTCCTGACACTACACATTGTTTCAGCAATCTACTGGTTATAACAGTTTTTAAAGTCACTATTAGGAATTGCCAATAGGTGATGCGTCACATTCTTCTTGATTTTCCTCTGCGTTCAAATCTTCTCCCTCTCAAAGGAATTTTCAACTTTGGAAACAGCCAAAAGTTGCAAGGAGGGTATGGGGGCTTGCCTCACTTGTGGGATCTGGTATTTGGCCAAAAAAGTCTCAATGAGGTGAGATGAATGGGTAAGGGCATGGTCAAGGTGCAGCTGCCAGCCACCTTGCTGTCATAGCGCAGGTCCCTTTCGCTGCACTGCATTTTGTAGGCAACAGACAACTACCTAGTACTACTCCTTGTTTATGGTTTGTTCTTCTGGGGTGTATTCATGATGAACCATGCCTTAATAGTAAAGGAAGAAAAGAAAAAAAAAAAAAAAAAAAAGACCCCAGGTAGGTTTAGTTCTGATTGAGCCGTCAGTTTGGAACATAGGATTATGGCTTGCAGATCGGAGAGTTGAAATGAGCTAGTCGAGTAATGATCGGTATGTTGCCGTATCGCTTTCTGGCCAGTTGCAGGAAGGCTACTGAAATCTTTGGTGTGTATAATACAAGATTATTGAGTATGAACATATCCAGGTCATCGAAGGAGGTGCCAGGATTGATGTAAAAGGACATGAGTAATGTTTTTGTATTGTTGATGATCACTTTTGCTGCACACATATCACCATAGGTATCGTCATAATTGAATATTTCATTGAACTCGTTGTTGTCTTTCTTCAGAATGTGTGGTGTGGCCAATGTTGCTGCACAGTTCTTCTCGTATATCACCATGCTGCCGACTCTCGCACCGGATCTGCTGTATTGGATTTTTGTGTGTTGGCAGCTGCTTTCAGGCGCTCTTGATACTATCTAGTTCATTGGGCTGCAGTCTTCTTGGGCTTCTTACATTCCTCATCACTTGCTCTTGCCTCTCATTTTGTTTTTCTCCATTTTTGCTTGTGTTCATTCTGCGGCATAGTCGAAAATGTTAACCAGTTCACATGAAAACAATTTTTAAAAATTTTAGTTTCAAATCACTATGATATTTTTTTACATATTTGAATAGACCTCGCCTAGAGCTCTAAAACGATACCACGCACGGTCATTCTGCAATCACAGTTGTCCAGATAAATAGCGAGATTCACAAGAAAACTATTTTTAAAATGTTCAGTTCAAACCACTGTGAAATGTAGATTAAGATAATACAACGTAGTTGTCACAAATGTTTATTTTCTCAAGCTGACCATGGTTTCGCTGGGTATTGACCTAGCTTCATATATCAGAAGTCTTCGCAACTTGTTAATGACATGGCATCCACGCCATTTCTATCAAACGCGTGGAAGCATCTAACCAAAACACGTGACTGTCAACACCCTTTATGATGTCATATACAATTTGAATATTTATGTGTCATTCATCCTGATGAAGCTAGGTCAATACCCAGCGAAACCATGGTCGGCTTGAGAAAATAAACATTTGTGACAACTACACTGTATTATCTTAATCTATATATAATCGTCACAACACTGTAGTCTTTGAGATAAAGAATCTTCAGTTTAACGGACTTCCAGACTACACCGGTGCGTAAGTATAGGTCTGTGCATCTTAAACGAAAGCCATTTTAACATCCTATTGGCTACTTCAAATTCAACTTTCAACATATGTGAAATATAGGAATGTTGTGCAACTAATGTTCCTGAGAAGATATGACCACTTTGAAAAGTACGATCAATCGTTTTTCAAAACTGAGAATAAAGAAGTTCAGATTGCTGAACCATTTGAATTTCTTACAACGATGCAAAAGACATCGCATCTTACCGAACTTTATATCCTTGAAATGTAACTTAATACCTACTCAGAACGTAGCAAGAGCAGTGAGCAATGCTTCTTTTGCGATTCTTAGAGCTGTTATTAAGGACACTCAGAAGGACATTGCAAAGGTGGAACATGAACTTTATGATATACATCTTTGGTTAGCTAACAAATTAGCAGATTTTGATACTTTATAGACATGAACACTTCAGTTTGTAGTATCAACATGTCATTGAATCACAGAATTTCCCTCGAAAGAAAATTCCAAAATTTGATAGCAGGTAATAAGAATAAGCAGGCTTATACCAATAGTAATAATAACAGAATACTGTATCCAGATAATGAAGTGTTTGTCAACTTGTCCAGTCATAGTCTCACTGAAATTGAGAAGAGGACTTTACGACATAATTCTAATTTTGCTATCTCAAGAACGATACCGGTATCAGACATAGTTGCTTCAGTTGAGGAATCTCTAATACAAAGCAGTCTCAACTTTGAAGAAAAAGAAATAGTTAGACATTGTATCAATCAGCCAAGTGATAACCGCAAATCACGCTACATTACCTAGACCAAATTTAACCACCAAAGAAATTAATGCGCTTAAAGAATTGCGCTCAAATTCAAATTTAATCATTACTAGAGCTGACAAAGGAGGCCAGGTGGTTGTGTTAGACAAAAACCATTATGATAACAAAGTCAAAAATCTTATTTTGGATGGACCTTACAAAGAAATAAAAAATGATCCTTCAGATAAACAATTGAAAGAAATACAGAAATTGATCAAAAACACTCTGAGCCAAAACATAAAAAAAAACTTAAACCTTCATACGCCCCTTGTGCGAGATTCTATGCTCTCCCTAAAAATACATAAATCTGGAATTCCTTTCCAGCCTATAGTAAGTAATATCGGCACAGCAGCATATAAGTTATCGAAGTTCTTATCTTCAAAATTATCTACCTTGGCCACTCCAAATGAAACATCAGTGAAAAATTCCATTGAGTTTACCAATCGACTTAAACTACACACATACGTAGATCAACTAATGCTATCCTTTGATGTGGTATCTATGTTCACCAATGTTCCAGTAAAAGGAGCTCTGGAGTCCCTAAAATCAAGTCTTGTAGAGCATCATTACAACCAACCTGAAGTTGAGGAAATAACAAGACTAGTGGACATTTGCATAAAACAGAACAGATTTACTTTCCGTGGAACGTTTTATGAACAGACGGAAGGTCTAGCCATGGGCAGCCCTCTGTCACCTATATTATGTGAGATCTACATGCGTCGATTTGAAGAAAAACTTTTCAAACTCGTGAAATTTGACTTATGGATACGATATGTAGACGATACTTTCGTTCTATGGAAGGGGAAACATTCTGAAATTCCGGAATTAGTCAAATTTATAAATTCCATTGATCCTCACATTCAATTCAGCTACGAGACTGAAAACAACGGATGCCTATCATTCCTTGACGTCCTGGTAACTCGCCTAAATCAATCGCTTGCAACCACAATTTATTGGAAGCCTTTCGCTATTTTTTCCCCTCCACATGCCAAGTCTAATCACCCTTATCAACAAAAACTCAGCGCCTTTTACAGTTGCGTATATCGCACGATTCATATGTGTTCAGATAAGGACAGTTTGGAAAAAGAACTGTATTTCCTTAAACGTGTTGCAGTACAGCGAGGATACAACCCTTCCATTATAGACAAGGCTCTAACAAAATTCCGGAAACCGAAGCCCATCTCCACATTAACTCCTGTGATGTGCCCATTGCGAGAGAATTTTGCCATTATTCCATTTTCCCGTGACATTGCCTTCAAAATTACAAAAATTCTCAAAACCTTTAATTTTAAGGTGATTTTTAAACCCATAAACAAAATGAGATTTTTAGGATCAAAGGACTATGTTGAAGACAAAAACTCGTGGGGAATTTACCAAATTCCATGTGAATGTGGCGCTTCGTACATAGGACAGACCCGTAGAGCCTTGCGTTTTCGATTGAAGGAGCACAAGACCTACATTCGGAATTGTGACCTAAAGAAGTCATCGGACCATAAATTTCTCTTTGAAGAGCAAAACTTATTGACAAACCAGATTCAACCACCAAACTTAATATTTTGGAAGCTTTCCATATATATCAGAAGTCTTCGCAACTTGTTAATGACATGGCATCCACGCCATTTCTATCAAACGCGTGGAAGCATCTAACCAAAACACGTGACTGTTAACACCTTTTATGATGTCATATACAATTTGAATATTTACGTGCCATTCGTCCTGATGAAGCTAGGTCAATACCCAGCAAAACCATGGTCGGCTTGAGAAAATAAACATTTGGGACAACTACGTTGTATTATCTTAATCTATATATAATCGTCACAAGACTGTAGTCTTTGAGATAAAGAATCCACTGTGAAATGTTCTTCATATATTTGAATAGATCTCGTCATGAGCTTTAAAACGATACCACACACAATCGTATCGTGCTCATGGTTGCCAAGATAAACTAAGTCAACCGCGGGGCACACCCAGGAACTCCATGCTATTTATGAATAAGCTAACACAATTAGTGTATGGCACATATTTTTAACTCTATAACAACTTCAATTGGAATCTATTTTTATAAGTGGTTGGCCGTATGCCACCTCATACTATCTGTGAAATTAGACATAAGTCTTACGTCAAAATAAATAAATATTGTCAACATGCCTCTGACTTTGCTGCTGACCTTCGATGCCCTTTTTTTGGCCTTGGAGACCCTGGACTCTACCACTGAGATGATTGTGCTAATAATTGTTTCAGTGGATGTGTGGCCCAGTTTGTGGCAAAATTTGATGCAGATTCTCTGCTTAATTTGCTCAGTCATTGCAACACAAGACAGGAATGCAGCGGCCATGGAGTTTCGATCACAAACCTTCACTGCCAGAACTAAATAAGCCAGCTGGGCAAAAATTCACACATGAGCACTGAAGTCAAAGGTGGTGGTATCACTCCCAGCACTGCCCACAGTCTAGTTTTTGAGGGGGGGTATATGATAGGATACCTTTTGATCAGAACTCGTAAACATATAATTTAACTTCTTGAATTTTGAAAATAGTACTTTCAACATTATATTATTTTATATATCACTGTAAAAAGAAAAAGAAAATAGTTCATACATTTTCTGTATCACCTCTGTATATATACATCTGACCCAATCCATAGTGTGGCAAAATAAATGAAGGAGAAGCAAACTGTGTGGCCTGGTAATAGTACTGAAATGCTTGATCATAGTCATTTTGAATATGAAAAGACCTTGCTAGTTGGTAACAGCTTTCTGCTCTCATGGCTTCATTCTCAGTATTGTGGAAAGCATGTAGAGCTAAATGTTGAACCTTGTCATAATCCTTAAAAGAGAGAAATAAGAAAATGAAACAAAATTTATCAAATAATTGACTCAATTTATTTAATTTTTTTTAATATAAAAATTCGCAATTGATAAATAACAATAATAATTGCACATATTTTAATACATCGCAATAGTCAACAGCACTATCATTTCCCCTTGTATAAGGGTAAAGGTGATCAGACTGACTGCAAGAACTATTGTGGTATTAGCCTACTTAGTGTGCGAGGGAAAGTGTTTGGTAAGATCATTATTGAAAAAGTATGGGGTCTTACATCAGAGAAAGTCTGGGATGTTCAGAGTGGTTTTATGCCTGGAATAGGCTGCACTAACCAAATTTTTGCATTACGTATGATGATTGAAAAGTATCTGGCTGTTGGTAAGAAAGTTTTTGCTGCCTTCATAGATTTAGAGAAAGCTTACGACCGAGTAAATAGGACACTTCTGTGGAAGGTATTGAATGAATATTGGTGCTACTGGGAATCTACTTAATAGTGTAAAAGCCATGTATGTTGGCAGTAGAGCTTGTGTACAAGTGAATGGTGTTTTATCAAATGGTTTTCTATTGATGAAGGAGACAGATAAGATTGTGTAATGCCATCATGACTGTTTAAAAAATTTACGGATGCATGCACGCATGATGCCAAAATAGATAGTACTGGTTTATGTCTTGGTGATATCCATATGTGCAAGATTGCTGTATGCTGATGACACAGTCCTGTTGGCAGACAGCAAAAGTGAGTTGCAGAGTATGTTGTCCCAGATGTACAAAGTTTGCATGAAATTCAAACAGGGTATAAATAAGGGAAAACCCAAAGTTATGGTTTTTGAGAGAGGAACTGGTAGTACTGAAAGTCTAAATGGCACAGTGATTGACCAGGTGAGTGAGTTTGTGTATTTAGGAAGCATGTTTGATAGAGAGAACAAATTGGATGGTGAAATTAGTAGGCGAGTAAATTCTTCATTGAAAGCCATGGCTGCTTTGGGATGTTTTCACAGGAATTATGGGTTCTCAAGAGAGTCCCGCATGGCTGTGTATGAAATTGTAATTGTTCCTACTCTGATGTATGGCAGTGAAACATGGGTACTATAGAAGAAACATAGGAGTCGTTTGTGTGCTGGAGAAGTGCATTACTTAAGGGGAGTTTGTGGCAAGACACATTCTGATTGTGTGAGGAATGAAGATGTGTTGCAGTTGTGTGAAGTGAAGCAAAATGTTGTTAGCAAGGTGGAGAGTAATATGCTTCAGTAGTTTGGCCATGTTGAAAGAATGAGTATTAAGATGCTTACTAAGAAAATCATTTTAGCCCAAGTGGCAGGAAGGAAAATCAGAGGAAGTCATGAGAGGATCAGATTCAGGAGTGTCTGCACGTGAGAAAGATTATGAGTATGAAGTATAGAAGATCTTGTGTACAGCGTGTGATGGATGTCAGTGAAGCCCAGGTTGTGAGTCATGATCGCTGTAAATGGAGAAGTTTGATAGTAGATGGAGAAGTTTGTTAGGATAGGTGTGGTACCATTTTATTTATTTATTATTTTTTTTTTTTTTGGAGGTTTAACGACCACCGTGAGCAACTCAATGGGCTATAAGCAGTCGCCCGTCCCTAATTTAGGGTCACTGGTTCTAGGGAAGAGAGAGAGAGAGCCAGTGCCGTAAGACAAACACAACATCCATGCCTCACCGGGATTTGAACCCGGACCCCGTTCTGACGAATGATCAGAGGCCATCGCTAGACCACTGCGCCACCGGGGTGGCCCATTTGATTTAGTTGGACTGCAGACCACTGGAAAACTGCTGTGCCTTGGACTCGCAAGTACTGGTCTACCAGTCCGATAGTCATTCCAGAGTGTGGAGGGTGGTGGGAGAAAGGTACCTTCGAGACTGTATCGTCTCGAAAATGAAGTTTGGTGGAGGTAGTGTGATTGTGTGAAGCTGGTTTTTCGTGGTTTGGCATGGGCCCATTAGTTGTTTTGGATAAAACCATGAATGCTGAGCTCCATTTAGATCATCTGGACAATTATGCACGGCCAACATTGTGGCAGTACTTTGAGGATGGCTCAAATTCTTTCAGCAGGACAATGTACTATGTCTTACAGCTTGGATTGTTACTGATTAGTTTAAGGACACATAAAAAAAGTTGAACCTGCCAAACCAGAATTCTGATCTGAACACTCTAGGGAATTTCTGGGGCGAACTGAATCGTTGGGTAAATGGAAGGAGAGATCACCCAACAATGATGAATTGGTTACAGTTTTAAAGGGAGAGGGGAAGAAAAAAAAAAAAAAAAAAAAAGGCACACTTTACAAAAACTGGTGAAGCATATTCCATGAAGACTAGAAGCTATCATAAGGGCCAAAGGTGTATCAGCACACAACAATAAACTTTCTGTAAATATTAATAAAAATTATTTATAGTCATGCTGGTGTCTGGATATTAATGTATAAATTAACATACCTTTTTAAAGAAGAAATGGTTGGCAAGGTGATTAAGGACCATCGGATTAGTCAGATCTATGGTATATGCTCTTGAGAGCATCTGTACTCCATTGCGAATGGCATCAGGATTCTTCAGATTTAACTCCAGGACAGCTAAGCCCACAAGTGCACCAACACACTGTGAATCCAACTGAAGAGCCCGCTCAAACGCTAACCTGCAATAGGCAAGGAAGCAGTTTGATTATCTTTCACTCACTATGAAAAACAATAAGGAATAACAGCAACATTGCAATAAGACTAAATATCATGGCAGACCTGCCAACCTCTCAGAACCAAAAAATGTAACATGATGCATGCTGATAATTTTTGAAGCCTATTTCAGCTATATAAATTCTTGATGTGAGAATGTAGGAATTTTTTCCCTACATTAAAATTTTATTGAGAAACTAATTAAATCTAATCAACAAACACTTTTATGTTGTTAATTAATATATATATATATATAAAAAAAAAAAAAAAAAAAAAAACGATTATGGGAGAAATCCCCACTCCGCCTAACTCCCGTTTTCGGAAATTTTGTAAGGCGGAAAACTTGCATCTTAGGAGGTCTGCAAGATGGTGTAATAAGGTTCTGGGGATGTCGATTTTGTCTGCAAGACTAAAATAAATCTGCGATGTGCATTGGCCGCCGGCGCGATCTGCCACGAGGATTAGTAGAAAATGAACCTGCGATGTACAACGGCCAATGCTGCGATTTTTCTACGGGGGTGGGTACAAAATAAATCTGCAGTGTACGTTGGCCATCACCGCAATTCTGCTACGGGGATGAGTACAAAATAAACCTGCAATGTACGTCGCCACGATTCTTCAACAGAGATGAGTACAAAATAAATCTGTGATGTACATCACCCATCGCCGCTATTCTGCTATGGGCAAGAGTACAAAATAAACTTACAGTGTACATCGGCCATTGTTGCGATTCTACAGGGATGAGTACAAAATAAGCTTGCGATGTACATCGCCGCGATTCTACGGGGATGAGCACAAAATAAGCTTGCGATGTACGTCGTCGTGATTCTACGGGGATGAGTACAAAATAAATCTGCGATGTACGTCGGCCGGATGCGGTTCTGCTACAGGGATGCATACAAAATAATTCTGCAACATACATCGTCTTTCGTGAGAAAAAACATTACGATTACGGAAGAAATCCTCACTATGCCTAACTTCCGTTTTCGGAAATTTTGAGAGGGCGGAAAACATGCATCTATGATAGGGAGTCTGCAAGATGGTTTAATGCGGTTCTGGGGATGTTTTTGTATGCAGGACTAATATAAATCTGCGACACACATCACCCGTCGCCGCGATTCTGCTACAAGGATTCTGTTTGAAAAGGGAAAAAATAGGGGAAAACAAGATTATTTAAAAGAATTTGCATTTTTGAACTTCACTTTTAGTTGGTAAAGTTCGATGAACACTTACTTCACTTTTAGTTGGTAAAGTTCGATGAACACTTACCGCACGTGGGGCTTGGCTTTCAATTCATATTTTCGTTATGTGGATGCGGCACGGGGTTGTTGTTTTTTTTTCCATTTGGCCACGGTTCACTTCTTTTTTTTTTTTCCGTTGGAATTATTTTGCCTCATCACCAAATGAGTTTTTCCTTTGCTGCATCCTCATTTACTTCAATATTTATTCTTAACCCGAGTACTTTCGGTACTACTACTATACCGTCTTCGAGGGGACATTTTGCTCCAACTAGCACGGACCGTGTCAGCTGGGCATTTCGGTGGTTCTCGCGGGCTGCTTCTGTCATCTGCTATCGCTTCTTCTTGGGCATTGTGGCGCCATCTCTTGTTGGTCAGTGATCTCCTTTTTCGAACTTTTTCTTTTTTTGCTCAATTTTAATTAAATTTCTCCAGCTGTTTCTCAAATTATTAGGGTCATTGTGGTTGCAAACTTTTGTCCTATTTTTTTCAATCATTACCGACTCTGCTATTCTGAGGTGTTTTTCGGATTTACAGCTTTTAATGATTTTTATATTTTCGAATTTTGGATATTTTTGGTTATCCAGACAGTATTGAATCAGTGCTGTTTTTTCTTCTTTTTTCTGCCAGTTTTTTATGTGTTGTTTTAATCTGTGTTTAAGCTTATTTTTGGTACTTCCTATATAAGCCATTGGAGGATTTTCAGTAATAGGAATTGAATAAATACCTGCTTTTTCTAACATTCTTATTTTATCATTATTTTTTGTTACTATATTTTTGATGGTATTTACTTTTCCTCCAATTTGAATGTTATGCTTTTTACAAATATTATTAATTTCATTGGTAGTGCCTTTAATGTAAGGAAAACCATTTAAATATTTGATTTCTTTTTATTTACTACAGCAATATTTTTTTTTATTTTCTTTATTACTTCTGTGTCCCATTTTTTTATTAAATGTTTAGGATAACCAAAGCTGCTTGCAATTTTTTTTATGAATTTGATTTCTTCATTGATGAACTGACTATTTTCAGAATGCGTATATGCTCTTTTAATTAAGGTTTTTATACTATTGCATTTTTGAGGATATGGATGTGCTGAATTGTATGGGATTAGGACCGGAACAAATGAACTTTTCCGATAAACTCTGTATAGTAACTTATCTGTGGATTTGATAACATGTACATCCAAAAAGGCTATTGCATTATTTTTTTCCATTTCAACCGTGAGTTCTATAGTTGGATATAATGCGCTGTAACGTTTTGTTATTTTTTTTAATTCTTCTTCGTTCAGTTTTGATAGAATGAAAATGTCATCTACGTATCGACAGTACACTTCTGGTTTTTCTTCCATATGATGTAGGACATTTTCTTCAATTTCGTTCATCACAACCTCAGCATATAGAGTTGATAATGGTGAGCCCATTGGGCCTCCTGAATTTTGTTTGAATATTTTGTTCTTGTATGTAAAAATATTATTTTCATATAAATAAACTAAAACTTTTTTGAATTCTTGAATTTGTGTGTTATTTAAAATTTTAAGATTTTGCAACTTCTTAATGATGATTTCAATAGCTTCTGGAACTGGAGTGCTTGGATATAATGCTTTAACATAACGAAAATATGAATTGAAAGCCAAGCCCCACGTGCGGTAAGTGTTCATCGAACTTTACCAACTAAAAGTGAAGTAAGTGTTCATCGAACTTTACCAACTAAAAGTGAAGTTCAAAAATGCAAATGCATTAATGCACGTTAAAATATAACCTCCAATATCGGAAGTAAATTGAAATATTTAAAAGAAATCGTATTAGCGTACTGCAGCATGATTTATTGTACTAAATATGATAAAATCGTAACAGTTGGAAGGTCTGTCATGGAAATGACATATGTGATATACTTCCCTTAAATCCCCCGGGCTGTGCTTTTAGCTGGAAATTCCCAAGACAGCAAAGCATCAGTTTTGATGAATTATACTGATGTGTTGCGAAGCCTATAGAGAGTTACATTAAAGACAGTCACTAAGCTACTTGTACGAAGGTCATGCCGAAAGTTTATAGCTGTTCAAAGAAAAAAAAAAAAAAAATATATATATATATATATTGAATAATTCCTTACAACTTTTCAAAATAATCTCCATGAACAGTTATATACTTTTGCTTTCAATAAAAACCATTTTGCAGGCTCTATGTGGCCATGGCAGTGCAGAAAGTTTTTAGCTGCTGCTGAAAGCATTGTCTACTGACAATGAAACAGCTGTAGTTAGGAAGCACATGTTTGTATTGGCCAATAGCGGGTGCTGTGGCCACCTGCTCAAACCAGGTTTCGCTCACGTGGCAGGAGAATGGAACACAGTTGACCTCATTTGGTCCACTATAACGGAGTGATCGAAATGTGATTTTCATGCAATGATTTAAAAAAGGTTCAGGTGCACAGTAGTGTTTTGAATTGCTATCAAATATCTTTCCACAGCCTGCTCCTTTTCTTGCCACAGTTAAAATTCTCTGGAAGATGACCTTTCGATGTGGTCAGCCCCATACTGCTGTAACAACTGAAAACATCGACGCTGTAAGAGGATCTTTGATAAGAAAAGCTTTCTGTCAAAGATCCTGATCCTCATGTGACATATCATGAAATAGAGATGGCCCTGAGCATTGAATCAACTGCTGCACAAACAATCATTCATGATCATTTGCATGTCAGGAAGTGATGTGACTGTTGGGTGCCTCATTCACTCATGGACCAACAGAAGACAAGTCGAGTTGAATGGAGCCTATTCATACTGTCTAAATTCAGAGAAGGATGTAGTAAAGTCACCTACAACATCATAATTGGTAATGAATCATAGATTTTTACCACTATCACCTACAAACAAAGGAACAATCAAGGGTCCGGTGCTTCAAGGTGACGCACCTCCAACCAAAGTCTGATGAATCTGCAGTGGCGGAAAGAAAATGGTAGCATCCTTCTTCTGTAAAATAGGAAATGTCATTATTATTTTTCTTGAAAAGCATCCAAGATTGAAAAATGAGCAGCTTCTTTTGCACTATGACAATGCATTGGCTCCTACTGCAGCCAAGACAGTTGAATTTTTGGCAACAGAAGGTGTGCGGGTTTTGTTTCACCCAGTTTATTCTCTTGACTTGGCACCTTGTGACTTCCTGTTTCCAAAAGCCAAGGAAACCCTGCACTGCCGTCGATTTTTGTCTGATGAAGAGGCCCTAACTGCTTATTTTGAGGCAACTGCCAGTCTGCCAAAACAAAGCCGGGAAAAGGCACTTACACAATGATTTTATTGAATGTAAAAGTGTATAGCTGTTTAGCTGTTCATGGATATTATTTTGAAAAGTTGTACAAAATTATTTGTAAATAAATAAACGTTTCTTTAAATAGCTAAAACTTTCAGCATGCTCCTCGTATAACTAGTATAATTAAGTGATATTTCTATGTTCTCATTCAGGAAGAAACTAAGAGTCTCTTCACAGAACAGTAGAATCCTAAAATTTAAGTTTTACCACCAGCACTGAAGAGAACAGTTGCATTAGCTTTTTGCCATGTTTTACTCCACAAGAATGACTATTCTATTTCAAGGTGAGTTCATCATAAACACACTAGTGGGGGTGGGGATTCTTTCAGCCTATTCTCAAAATTATAACTGTTACTTTTCTTCTCACTCTCTCTCTCACACACACACACAAAATGATCTACGCTTATATTAAATTAAAAATGAAAAAATGAAACAGAGCTAAATGAACTGTTAAAAAAGGGACAGAATTCGAGAGTAAAAAAAGAAAAGGATAATATTTGATGCAGCAGTGGGCTTTTCTAAGACCAGATTCTACAGAGTTGGTCGATTTTTCTGGTAACCTTAAGTGGAAGAAATTTATGCTGTTACAGTTTTCTTGATGGATGGAGAATTTTATGCTATGGAATTTACTAGAAATCAGGAATACACCCAGCTTTCATTGCATAGAGCCTACACTTTAACCATTTGGTCAGTGTAAAATTTAGTTAACCGAGAAATGTTAAGTTATTACACATATTTTAAACTATAACATCAGCTTAAAAGTCAATTGAGCTTTCATTTATCCTCAGTGCTAAATTTGAAGAATCTTTAATCTTTTCCCCCCTTGAGTTTGTCAAAGGTGGGGGCTTTCACAATCAAGCCTTGAAGAGTTCGGTCATGTGACAGTCCAATATAGGATAGGCCAACTGGAAGCTCCCTGCTTCTGATGTCCAGTGGCATGCCCTGGAATTTGTGAATGGTTACAGCATAGGCAATGCAGAGAGGTAGTTGCATCCTGGCATAGGTGGTGCATCCTTCACACAAACCCACTACATAGATATGATAGGTACTGTTCTTCCGATGAAGTGTGGGGTAAGTGTATTTGTCCAACTTGATGAGAACTGCAAACACTGCTGTGGTGGCTTCATTCTTGGCTTGTAATTAATTAATGTTACAGATACAAGGGCTCTATTTATGAGACTCTTTTGATCCAAAGTTTTGAACAAAGCATGAATTTAGCTCCAACCCCAAATAACATAGATTTTGGTGCAACATTTCTTTTGGGGGCCTCCTCCCTCCCTCCCACATGTCAGAAATGTTATACTTTTAAACTATTTGTTAAGACCTTTAAAATGATGTACGACACAAACCCCTAAGAAAGAAATATTTTTTTTAACATCTTCCCATCTATCATGTAAGGCTATAAACAACAGGAACTAGTCCAAAGGTCTGAACGAAGTATGGCTTTGGTAATGACAACAAGGTACAACCCCAAATCAAGCAAACTTAAGTGCATTCATTTATGATTTAGGTGCAAAAGTCAAAAGTGTTATACATTAAAATTCCACTCATTGCAACCTTTGAATGATGTATGACACAACCCTCTAAATAAGGAAATTTTGAGTAGCCTTACCGTTATCAGATAAAGCAGCAAACATGAGCAGAAACATTCATACAGGCCAAACCATGTACCAAGTTTGATCCCAATCTGATAAGCACCTCACGAGTATGGCATAAGACAAGTAGACATAGAACATTTCTTCTCTGCTTGCCTTTCCACATGGTGCAAATGCCAAAAGTTTTATCTTTTAAATCTGATGTATGCCACCACCTTCTAAAAATATTTGTGTGCCCTTTCTTCCCCAACTATCAGATAAGGTTGCAGACAAAATTAGAACCAGCAGTCGTAGAGGCTTGATATGACTTTGTTTTATGAATGGCTAACTGATACTTTGCTTTACCTACAACTATGTACTAAATTTGAATCCTATGTGATTAGCAGCCTGTGCCAGACAAACAGAAATACAAAAGTTTAATAATAAGTCTCATCTGCTCACTATGCTCACAGTTTGAGAAATGAAAGAGGATTTTGTAGTTCTTTTATGCCATTGTAGTAGGAAAACATTTAAAATATTGGGGTAAACATTCCATATTCATCCTAAACTGTGGAGTCATATTGACTCCACAGTTGCTGATAATATCTTCATAATTTGGCAACAGAACACATAAGAACTACATTACGATAATTTTACTTCCGAAATTCTCCATCAATCAAGAAACCAATAACAGCATACATATCTAAGATGTACAAATTACTAAAAAGAAACCAACTAGATATGTGCATGGAAACCCCACTGCTACCTTGAACAATTCCTTTTCACCCTAACAGTGCTTATTCGTACAAATCACAGCTTCAAAATATTCATGTGCCATGCTGATGTAATTCACAGCAATCCCTCAAACCATCATCCAAGAAACATGCAACTGCTCATCACCTTGAACTAGTCAAATTTATTAAAATCTGAAGCCAAACAAAAGTTCAGTTAAAAGATTTATAGTAAATTTAAATATTATACACAGTACATACATATCACTAAGTAGTTCTCAGATATTAAAAGTTTAGTTCCTCAAATCAAGATCATCCACCAAATCAAAGTCACTGATGGTGTAACGTTCTACATATATTGATGTATCCAATGTCTCCATTTACAGTGATCTTGGCACACTGCTTGAGCTTTACTGGCATCCATCACATATTTCACACAAGACCATTTATGCTTATTAGTCACTATTTTTTCTTTACAGGCATTCCTGAATCTGGTCCTCCCACAATTCCTCAGCCTTCCTCTAAATTTCTTTAAAGACACTTGGGCTGAAAAAATTTCCTTAGTTACCACATTACTTATTCTCTGAATATAGCCAAACAACCTCAAAATATTTGTCTCCATCTTACTAGCCTTTTGCTTCACATTACACATCTATGTTTCAGATATGATATTTCTTGCATTCAGTACTAACGATTCTGTGTTCACCAACCATGACTTTTGTTTTCCCCTTATTTATACTGTTTGAGTTTCATACATATTTCATTCATCCTAGAAAACACGTGTTTGAATTTCTTACATACTTCAATTATTCTAGACAACACACCATCATAAACAGTTATCACGAAAATATATATTTCTGCTATCAGACTTAATTTGTTGTTATCACATGAACTGCCCTTATCCTACGAGTACCTGAAAGTGTAAAAGAATTCTTGAAATCGTCATCACATGCATAAGTTACGTTGAAAAATTATGAGCGGGACGTTTCGGTAGCGACTTCTACCTTCATCAGCCATGGAATGAGACACATGGTAAAAGCGTCAGTTGTTGCCAGATTTCAAAATCGCTTTCCAAATAATAGGGATGTTAAAAGGTGTGTCAGTATTGCAGGTGTTAGGGGTAAGGTAGATATTTCAATGCTTTCGCAGTATCTGACGGCATGCCGATTGCTGAAAGGGGCGATTCGCTTAACAGTGTGCCAATCGGGAGCCGCTGATGGTTAAAATTGAAAGGGAGGTGGAAGGGCTACCTTTCTTAACATCAGCGATATGCTCCATCAAACGCAGGTTTATGCTGTGGTAAGTACTACCAATATAGTGGGTAACGCCTGTGGAAGTGTTGATAGGGATAGAGTAGACACCTTGTAAATCTAGGGGTTTATTGAGATTTCTGTCCTTAAGGATGAGTTTGAGAAGATGAGGAGGTGGTTTGACTGCAATCCTGTAGCCAAAAAACTTGAAAATAGAGCAAACTTTATGAATGAAGAACAGGCTAAAGGGCAAAGTGCCAACAAACTGATGGGTGGTGGAAGGTTCAGGCAGTAAACTAGATCTATTCTGTGATTCAAATCTCTTGATTAGTCTATGTAATAAGAGGGGTGGAAAGCCATGCAATTTGCCAATGTTGATGATGTTCTGATATTTTAGTTGAAGAGCAGAATGGCTGTTGCAAATAAGGTTGGCCCGGTGAATATGACTTCAGAGCAGACAGTTTGTATTTTCCAAAAATGCGAGAATGGTAAGGGGTGATATTATGGGTGGCAGATGGTTTCCTGTAAACAGAGAGGCCAAGTGAGAAGTCTGGGTTGATGTTAACATCCAGAAAACTAATATTATTGTCGATCTGTTCTTGAGAGGAAAATTTTATATGCTGGAATTTTGAAGTTATGGAGGACATGAGTTCAAACAGAGAGTATTTTTGGTGTGGCCAAATAATGAAGATGTCATCCACATACCTTAACCAAATGGTGGGTTTTAAGAGGGATGGGGTAACTATTAATGCTTCAATATTCTTCAAATAAATTTCAGCTAGTAGGGGGAAAGAGGAGAGCCTATAAGTACACCTTGTTTTTGTTGGTAATAGATACCATTGTATACAAAACAGGAATACTTTTCCAATGAATCAAAACAGTCATAAAGATCTTTGATCAGTTCTCCAGGAAGTTCTTGGTGCTCCATTAGTTTTTTGACCATGGCATGTAGGCATCAAAGAAAGGAACAGAAAAAAACAATGAATCCACGTCAAAGGTGTACAGGAAATCTTCACGATTGATGGAAGAAGGGAGTATCTGGATAAAGTCCTTTCGATACAACAGAATAAGGATGATTTCTTGTCAGAACTTTGCAACATTTGACCAATTGCCTTTCAAGATGACTGCAGGAGAAAAGGTGTTTTCAATTAATGGCCTAATGGGATGTCCAACTTTATGTAGCTTGATCTGTACAACCTGGGAGTACGAAAATAAGCTTGGGGGGGGGGGGGGGTGTATCTTAAGAAAGATTTCAGAGAAGATTCTTTTAGAAAGCTTACTAACAGCTTTACACAGTTTTTCAGTGTTGTCAGCCTTGAGTCTTATGCAATTGGTTTTTTCCAGGAAATCAGCCACTTTGTTGTCTAAAGAATTCTTATGGAGGAAGACATGACATCCTGCTTTGTCTGCTTTGCAAACTGCAAGATTATTACACTGGGTGAAATTTCTAAATTTCTTCAAAAAGGAGGAGGAGTATTTGAGCCTTGGGGTTTGAACCTCGGAAATTGCAATAGCCGATTTTGCACGAATGATCGGTTGATGTGCGGGATCTGTGTTTTGGATCACTGCTTCCAGTAATGAAGTAGTATGTGGTAAGCTAGGATTAGCAATAGGAGAAAATTTGGGTCCATTGGCAAGTAGTTTATCAATTTCAGCAGGAATAGGCATAGAAGACAGGTTCACATACCTTGGAAAGTTGGTATCGGCAATTTTCGTGGGAGCCGAACTTCGAGTGTTCTTTTGAGTGGAGGCTAGGTGTTGAAACTTGTTTTCAAGTCTTTTGGTTTCAGAACTGTGAGTCCTGGATATAGTTTCATGAATTTGGGTAAAAAAAATGTCCAGTAATGCTGGATGGGTGGTGAAAGAAAGAAATTGGTACCTGGTGTAACACTTGAATTCCAAAGTCGCGATGGAGGCACAGAGATCTTGGATAGCTGCGGAGAGGAGGCTGGTGGTGGTACGGTACAGAACTTTCTTGCATCTTCCATGAAAAGAGGGTTTATGCACCTGAAAAGCAATTGGAATAACAACCCTGGACCCCTTGGACTTAATGAGGAAGCGAAGTTGGCATAACAAAGAAACAACTTTGATACGGTCTTTACGGAAAATGATCCATTCTTCATTCCAGTCGAAAATCTGCCTAGAAGTTGCGTTAACTATAGGAATCATAGTGAGAAGAATTGGCAGGAAAACCCGTAACACACAAAACTGGAAGAATTCTTGAAATCGTCATCACACGCGTAAGGTACATTGAAAAATTATGAGCGGGACGTTTCGGTAGCGACTTCTACCATCATCAGCCATGGAATGAGACACGTGGTAAAACCGTCAGTTATTGCCAGATTTCAAAATCACTTTCCAAATAATAGGGATGTTAAAAGGTGCGTGTCAGTATTGCAGGTGTTAGGGGTAAGGTAGATTTCAATGCTTTTGAAAGTAACTTACGCGTGTGATGACGATTTCAAGAATTCTTTTAAAGTTTTGTGTGTTACGTGTTTTCCTGCCAATTCTTCTCACTATGATACCTGAAAGTGTCTTGTCATGCATGCTATGGGTGGAAAAATATAAATTATCTTAAATAAATAAACCATGATTTCTCTTTGCCAGGACATTTCTTAATCCAAAAAAAAAAAAAAAAAAAAAGAATACACATAATACATCATATTATGAAATTAAGGTACTCAAGGCAGCACAGCACATCAAGTGAACCACAAGAAGGTGCATGTGTTTGTGCATTTTGCTTTCTCTGACCAGGGAAATGCCACCTACAATGATCTTATGGCTTTTGGAGCTGTAATAACAAAAGTCTGCAGCAAATTCCAGTCTTTGGTATTTAGTCCAAAAAGCTCTGTGAACACATGAATTTACAGTACCTACATTGTATTACCACAGCAATAGCATTTGATTCTTGATTTTACATCATTTTTGAGAAAGAAAAAAAGGCAGTAACAGACATTCCAAATAAAAATTATATGTTATCTATGAACTGATCAAATCTCAAATTGTAAATATGATATCCAAACAATGGCATAAATACATAAAATTTCATACCTGGCTTTGTCAACTTTTCCCAGCTTATAAAAGCAGTGTCCCATTCCTAATCTTACAGCAGCCGGACAGTTAGGATTAGTTCTCAAGGCTTTTTTATAAAATACCAATGAACCACGATAATCCTTTTTGTTGAATGCAATGCAACCCTTTCCTAACAATGATGGGATGTTGTTTGGAGACTAAGATAAAAACAAAAATTTTAGCTGTACACACAAATGAGATGACTTTGTTTTAAACAAAGAACACATTCTGCAGGAACAAATAACAAAAATTTTCAAAACATTATGATAAATACAGCACACAAAATCTTGTCAAACTGAACTCATGAACTCATATTTTTCTCACACATTTTTTTGTAATAAATTCTAACTTAAAAAAAAAAAAAAAAAGACAAGCTGGTCTAGATACACACTGCACGTGAAAGAGCTACCGATAGGTTTACATGGTGTAAGGACCACAAGATTTACAAAAATCAGGCTTACACTAGACGTCACAGCATAGCATATAATTACAAGCAAGCAGCACTCACGTTTCAAAAATCAAAAGTCATTATGAAAAAAGAAAAAAAAATCTTTGGTATGAAAGAAAAACTGATAAATGGTATAAATCACTTGGTATGAAATTCTAAAGATATGGTCAGTGAGAAAGGCTGAGTTGATAATGTTACTAGGGTCATATTTGCAAAGGCAGGCATAACATGGATCGGAATTTCTTGCTGGGATACACCTACATATTTCATACTGCTTGTGCTGTCTCCCATACTATTTTCAAAAAGTGAACTTTGTTTCTTACACGTTCTAAAAAACTGTGATATGCAACTTACACAGTTTGTGTAGTTTGTAAAATACACAAAATATATTATATTTTATAGCATATAGTAAGCACTATCTGATGCCAACCTTTCTCTGCCCCCCACCCCATAATGTTTAAACAGATCTAAAAACTTTTTCTTGCTGAAAGAGGCCTAAATGGCTTTGCTTGTACATCAACATCTGTATTTTCTTTTTAGTAAAATTAAACGGTATTTTAAAATAAAATTGGAAGCTGTCTCGTGTTAAGATTTTTCTGCCAACATATATTTAATTACCTATCCACTAAACAATGCATGTTAAATTATATTTATGGTTGGCATGTTCTGAATAACATTCAAGAATACAACTTACCATGAATCTTTTTAAATCTTTGTTCTTAAAGACAATTACATAATCTCTCAGTAGGGGAAATCAAGAAGATACTTCTTGCACCTAAGCATCAAGTTTATGTGACAAACTTCATCTTATATTAATCTCTCATCTTAATAAAGACAACTAGAATACAACACAGAGCCTTCAAATAGCCCAAACTTTAATTAGACAATGTCACTTTCACAATTAACATTACTAGCCTGTAACCCATGCCATGCACGGTTGAAAGAACGAATTGCAATAAAATGCATAACTACAATAAACGGTTGAATTATTAACGGGCAGTGTATAAGATGGGTCACCAACAACAAAATTTTCATAATATTCCCATTAATTTTTCTAACTACTCATATATGAATTTAACGATGATGTTCCTCATTACTGTATAAACATGTGCTTACCCGTCGTTGACAGGCGTACATTGGAGTATTGAGGTATTTTTTCAGTGACCCAAAATTATATCTTGTCTAAGTAACTACACAAGTGTCTAGATAACTATACAATGGGGTTAAAAATGTGTTTTATTTTACCAGTTTGGTTTTAACATTTTTTTTTTGGTAGATATTGTATATAATCTACACTAATATATAAAGAAAGAAAGTTTGTTTGTGTGTCTGAGGTAATCTCTAAAACTACTGAACCAATTTGGATAATTATTTCACCACTGGGAAGGTTATTTCTTTCTGGTGGACATTAGCGCAGTTCACGATAATATACGCAAGTTTTTTTACTAATCTCGAAAACTACTGAACTGATTCAGATAATTACAACTATGTAGTTGATAGCGGAGGTAAAAATTAAAATTGGTGATATTTTCAAGTGGCCATCGGCCAGTGGGTGAACAAAATCTAGTGGCCACTATCCTTACAGCTATTCCGTGTTGTATACACATTTTATCACTGAACTGTATACCTTTCATTTATTCAGATATAGTTAAATTTAAGCTTAGTATTTACAAGGGCCCACTGTCAATTGTCCAGTGCAATTAAATGAATAAATATAATCTAAAAGTTATATTTTTCTTCAACCACATCAACCAAATTTTCTAGACAGTTTTTATTGGAAAGATAATTCAATCATTTTTATTTGGTCTCTCACTATGCTCACAAATAAAATCTCTCCACCATAAATTGATAGCAGTGGATGGGTCAAAAATTTCAAGCAGTACTTACTTTGGCTTATTTTATTTAATTTGCTGTATTTTCTGAAGTCATTCTTTGCATGAGCATTGTCTTGCCATCAAGAACATGGCCATAATGCTTGCATTCTGGCTGTATAGCATTTAAAAATGAATTTCATATCTTATAGTAGAATCATTTTGTGGTACAGCTGAGATTGGGAGAAATGTGATACCAACCTGGTCACTTTATTTTAGACTCCCAGTGATTCCTGACCACTAACAGAAAATATTCAGTAATTTCTTGGGTTGTTCTAATAAATATTACATTAAAAACATTGATAAACCCTCACACATGTTGAAAAAATAGTCATGACGAAATAAGAACACTTGCAGAGTATCCTGATTCCATCGGATTCTGTCCGGTTTTCGAACCCAGTTTCAGGATTTTTTTCTTTCTTTCTTTTTTTTTTTTTTTAACGTTTAATTTTGGTAGAATTTCAATTATTTGTCAGTTTTCCTGTTTGCCCACCACAGACCTTCCAAATGCCACAAATTCTCCGTAGTCACTACAAAAATCGTCGATCACTGCGGAGTATGAGAACCATCGAATATACTGCAGAAATAATAAATCTGGTTGTCGGGTCCCCCCGCCCCTCACAAAAGGGGTTTTTGGTAGAATTTTAATGATTTGCCATTTTCCCCTGTTTGCCCACTTCAGATCTTCCAAATGCTACGAATTCTCCATAGTCACTACGGAATATGGAAAGCATCAAATATACTACGAAAATAAAAAATCTCTGAACAAATGTTGAATAACGTAATTTTATAAAGTTTATTTTCATGTTTTCAAAATCAAACATTTTTGGGACTGTTTATCGGATATTTTTAATGTTGCGATGTTTGTTCGATATAATTTGGGCATCTGCATGATGTTCGTCGTCTGAAAATGATTGTTTTAGCACAGATGAAAATGTTCTATATTTTTCTAAATTTCGAATTTTTCTTACCCCAAGATGCACTTTTCTTTTTTTTCACTTTCTGGTTATATTCTTATTTGTTATATTTTTTCTGATTATGTTCCTCATTTTTAATATCTTCAGTAATAGTGAAAAAGAACAGCTTCACATTTTAAAAGTTTCTTCTAGTGAGTGCAGTTTTTGGTATTTCTAACAGCCTGTTCTTCAAAACCAATCAATACGGAAAGTATTTTTTCTTTTTGGCTTTTTTAAAGGTAAATTAAATTTCAAAATCGGTACGTATTCCGTCCGTGATGGAATCGGCCTTTTCCGTGACCTGTAAAATGACTATCACGGCAGAGTGAACAATACAGTATTGATTCTTTATATCTAATTTTGCTGAAAAACTTGTGTTTGCCCATTCCTTAGTAACATTTTACTGTATTAAGGGGCAGAAAAGAGTTTTTTTTATTATAATTATTTTGTTTAACGCAAACTTCACAGTCCAAAGGAAACACGACTCTGCGTGGAATGAAAGATGGTGCACGGCGGCAGAAAGTGAAGTCCCGATTTCCTACCTTTGATTTCTTTTTGCAAACAAAAGGGAAAATGCATGCCCATTTTGTTTTATGAGAAGCAAGAAGTGCCTAAGTAATGGAAAATCGTGCATTTTCAGAAAAACCGAACTTTAAAAAACGAGCTGCTTAAGACGAGTTGTGATGCCACAGTTCCATCTAAAGCCACAGGTGTCCATTCCTGATATGGTTACTTTGTGCCCCAACTTAAGTAGAAAAACAAACAGCCACCCCCGCTCTTGAAGAGTGAATCTATAAATAGATCGTACCCACTTATTTGCGGAGGAAAGGGCTGATTTTCACAGCGCGTAAGTTGGATGATTTGAAAATTTCCTACATAACAGGAGAGTTTAAAAAAATGCAACTAAATTCTTTAGCAATGAAAAACGGCAATTTTTTTAGTGTGGCGACTAAAGTAACTTTTTCTACTGGACATTTTATTTTATCCAGTCGCCATATGGCGAGTGGTGACCGCCAATTTTAATCTTTAAGTGGAAGGCTGAGTTCCAAGTTCAACCACCACAGAAAGGTAGATGGCACTGCAAGTACTGAAGCAAGAACAAACACCAGAATAACGAACGGCAGATTGAACAAAGAAAATGCCATGGTAACATACAAAAAAAAAAAAAAAAAAAAAAAATATGACAATAAAAATTGGCGATGACAAATCTGTGGGTCAGTAGCTTTCATTAAAAAAAAAATATGACAATAAAAATTGGCGATGACAAATCTGTGGGTCAGTAGCTTTCATTAAAAAAAAAAAAAAATCATGAAAATTACTCCAGTGGGTGGCGCTGGCAGATTGTAGAAAGAAACAGCCTTGTGTTTTAAATATATAGATAATATACTCAATCAAAAAGTTCTTGTGCTCATCATCCAGACCTTTTTTGCTAACAAAAATATATTTAACCTACAAATTCATTCAATAGCAGTCATTGTTTTTGAAAAGTTGTCTGGGTGAAGTTCTTTGGTAATTTTTATCATCCAGTTTTGAATTCTGTGAGTATCTCCCTACAGCCAGCCACATATGCTTCGGAAACACGGAAAACGGCCAGCCACATATGCTTCAGAAACACGGAAAATTAAAACTTTGTCTGATAATAATATGAATTCTAGATTTCTGCAAAACGACGAGCCACCTGTCCTGAGTTTGAGTTAAACTTTGTCAGAGAATGAAAACTGTGACTAACCTACTCAGGCTTTATTTAAAACAAAAATCTCTTCTAGACTTCCACTCTCTATCCTTGTCCTAATATCAGCCTTGTCCTCTTAACTGGGGAGTGGGGAAGAGATATCTGTTTCTATACAGGGAGTATACCAAATTTGGGAAATGCAAT
The DNA here is from genome assembly GCA_039090855.1 of Macrothele yani. Classification (NCBI taxonomy): domain Eukaryota; kingdom Metazoa; phylum Arthropoda; class Arachnida; order Araneae; family Macrothelidae; genus Macrothele; species Macrothele yani. The sequence continues at coordinate 34,109,390 of CM077001.1, read as the reverse complement.
TTCATGACCAATTTTAAAAGTTGCGCTTGCGAGTTTGTGTGTGCCTATCTATCCTATCCAAGGTAGTGGTATATGTGCTCGCACACACACACACACACACACACACACACACACACACACACACACACATTAAAGATGGGAAACACTCTGCCCCCCCCTTTTTCTATGGAAAACGTGCCTCTCCTCCTGTCTTTCTGCTAGTAACAAAAATCTGATTCATCATACTTTGACTGCACCTAAAAGTAAGTTGAAAAACTTAACACTGTGCTGAACGATTTCATTGCACACCTTTCTTCAACATTTCTAATTGAAAAATGTTGTGCTACTATAAGCAGAATAATAGAATTGCTAAATTGACCACAACATTTTCCACATATATTTCTATGTTAAAACGTTTAATTCTAGTTCCACTTGAAAAATTTTCATTTAATCTTCCTTTCCTCTGAGTTCCTTTATTTTTTTTTTTATTTTTTTACAGACATTTCTGACCTTTGGATTTTTGTCAAGACCTGTTCTCTATACATTGAGAACAGGCCTTGACAAAAATCCAGAGGTTGGAAACATCTGAAAAAAAAAACCAAAGGAAGATTAAATGAAGATTCTTCAAGTGGAACTAGAATTAAATAAATATATCTGGGTAAAGCCTTGAGTAACTGATTTAAATCTTTTTTAAATGTTTCTTACTTTGTGGAGAAGAGAACAAGTGTCCCTTTTTTTAACAGGTGGATTGCAATATGGAAACCTCATTTATGTTTTATGAGGTTGGTGCACCGAGAATATCTTAACAGTGTCACCAGAAAATGAACAATTACTACAAAAAAAAAAAAAAAAAAAAAAAAAAAAAATAAATCATGACTCCACAGTAAAATTTCATGACTCATAATTTTTATGACTACTAAACACCCTGCTGTAGTTTCAGAGACTCCAACCCTGATTGGAAATTTTCAGTAGTAAACACTAAAAAAATCCAGTTTCAAGCTTTTTTCAGTAGTGAAAACTACAAAAATTTGTAGTCCGTAGTATTGAATAAAATTGAATTATCTTTCTGTAGTACTGAATAAAATTGTACTACACACTTGGTAACAAACAGATAACAATATTGAAAACCTTCAACAAACACTCTCCAAAATGTTTAATGAATGCTAGAATCTAGAAAATATTAAAATAAACTTTTTTTTTTATTTCCATAGGATATCCAATGCCTTCTGTAATCCATAGCAGATCGACGATTTCCGTAGTGACTATCGGTAGTAGTTGGAGTCTGTAGTTTAGCTACACTATTTTGTTTGACTATTCATTTCCTCCAAAAACGTTTCGAGCGCCAAGCAAAAAAAAAAAAAAATCAGGCTGAGCTTTAATCTACTTATGTTGCTCAACAAAATTAACAGGGAGCTGCTGAGTGGAGGAAGGGGCAAAACTTTGACAGCATAGTATTTTCTATCAAGTACGGCAGTTCTTGAAGCTTTTCCTTCTCTGCAGAAATTTACTAATGCATAGTCTATGGCATTTGGTCCTGAAGTTCAGAATAAATAGCCCCCCCTCCCCGAGTCCCCACCCAGACCCAACTGTCAAAGAATTCTCTCTCAGTCCCCACCTAGATCTAGTTGTTAAAGAATTATCTTTACTAAGAAGTGTAATAAAAGTCTCACATGCTAAATCATACAAAATTAGTTAAAAAAAAAAAAAATCGAGGCACGAGCTTGTACCACAGTAAATATGCCACCCAAACCTCAGCTAGGCCAATCTGAGCACTGTACGTAGCCCCAGCTTTCACAACATTTTTTTTTTCTTTATCAATACTTCAATAGTTTTGAACAACAAAAAATAGCTGAATTTGAATGATGCTCTTCTGATTTTACTAAATGTCAATTGCCTTTAGCAAATTGGGAAAAGGACGGGGAAGGGGGTCCAATTCCACTGTGTGTGTGTACTGCTCTTTTTTTATGGTGATTGACCTCCAGGAAAGTAGATCCTTCCTTTTAGCAGCCTACTTTAAAACCCTAAATTTTTCTTTCTTCAGCATTTAATCCAAACCCACAGCTACAGTCTTTTCATTGCTCATCAATAACTTGATTTAATTTCCAAAAGTAGTGTTTAATTGACTGATAGGAGATAAGATTCTGATAAGTTGAAACAACTTTCAGGCACCAAACACATCAGTTTTTACAGCATACCTTCTGTTTTGTACATGTAGAAAGTGAGATCACCACTTATTAAACAGAAATTTATGCATCCACAGAATCATTCCAACTTAACTTTTAAAAAAATCTGTATCTGTAGGACCATTTATTAGTCCATTGCCCAGATCTGACAACCTTTAAGAACTGAAATCCGTAAAAACGCTCAGTGAACATTTAATCGACATGCTAGATTTACTAACATATTGATGAAATGTATTGAGCATATCGATTAAAAATTAATTCATTATGGGAATGATACATCGATTTAATATGCTACACAAGATGCTTGGCAGTATTTCACACTTATAATTATTAAAATGAAATCAATACAGAATTAAGTCAATAGTGTACAATCATTAGGCAACATATACGGAAAACAATTTCATTTGTAACTGCAAAATTATAGCTATCAGTGATATTGCAGTGATATTACTTTAAGTTACCAGTGGTTTTGAACTTTTTTTTTTTTTTGCAGCATGCTGAAATACCTCTAAAAAACTAAAAAAAGCAGTTTCCTATCTCTCTCACCCCACCCCCTTTTTTTCAGTTATCACCAATATTAATCCTACAAAGTTTATTTCCAAGTCATTCCAGATTGATTGAGAACAGAGAGGGTTGGAAAAAAGCAGAAATGGATGAAATTGTAATAAAGGGAATCAAAACATACAGGTCTTGTAGTCCTTCAGGCTAAATATTCTTTATTCAAATTTTTTTTAAAGCAACATATATAAACATATACAGGGGTTGGACAGAATTATGTGAACACCACACTAACAGACATGACTTTTAATGCAGCTATGTACATCGTAACATGCAAAGGTATCCACCATTTTTTGGTTGTAATAGCTTTGTTTAGAAACTCAAGTTCATGTTTAAGTGCATTGAAAGTGTCTTGCTGCAAAATTTCTTTCAGGGTAATGAAGAAATGAGTGACCTAACAAACTTCGTAAGAGGGCTAATTATTGGCGGCCAGCTAATTGGTGCCTCCATGACAACAGTTGCCAGGGTAGTGGGGATATCGAGAGCAACTGTGTCTAGCGTCATGACAGCATACTGTGTTCGTGGCAAAACTTCGTCTGCAAAACATAAAAGCGGCCAGAAAACGACCCTGACTGATAGAAACAGGAGAGCATTAAAGAGAATTGTTACCAGTAATAAAAAGACCATGGGGCCAAAAATTAGTGTGAAGCTCAATATGCATCTCCAGACTCCAGTATCAATGAAAATAGTGCACAGAGAACTGCATAAACAAGATATTCATAGCAGAGCTGCTATTGCAAAACCTCTGAGGACTCAGGTGAATGCACATTGACGACGGCAGTGGTGCCAGGAGCATACAGCGTTGACTGATGATTCATGGAAGTATGTAATGTGGTCGGATGAATACACATTCACACTATTCCCCACCGCAGGACATGTTTATGTGTGGAGAACAACATCAGAAGCGTACAAGCCAGAATGTCTGCTTCCAACAGTGCAGCATGGTGGTGGTTCTGTCATGCTGTGGATGGTCATATCGTGGTTTTCAGCAGGTCCCTTGATCACCTTGATAGGACGGATGACTGGCAGGGCATATGAAACAATTTTGGCTGACCAAGTCCATTCAATGACTCAGGCATTGTTTCCTGCTGGGGATGCCATCTATCAAGATGATAATGCCCCAGTTCACAAACCTCAGAATGTCCAATCATGGTTTGAGGAACATGAGGACGAACTTTTATACCTTCCTTGACCTCCTCAATTGCCAGACTTAAACATCATCGAGACACTGTGGTCTGTGTTAGAAAATAAAATAAGATCCTGTTATCCTCCTCCTGCATCTCTCAAGGACCTGGATCAGTTTCTGCATGACGTCCCACTAATCACCATCCAGGATTTGTATACATCCATTCTAAGGAGGATTCAGGTGGTTTTGAATGCCAAAGGTGGTCACACACCCTATTAGGTGCGTAAAACCATCTATTCCTAGATGTTCACATTCTGTCCAACCCCTATATATCACATATATGGCCCTAACCTGCCTGTAAAAAATCTGTAAATTATGTCATTCTGTAAAACAAGTACAATTTCTGTAAATTTTACAGGTAAACTAACTTGGCAGGTATGCAGTACCTCATATGCATAAAATTTAGTTCGTCTAATACTCAAAAACACATTAAAAATGCTATACGCTAGAATTCCAATTTAACATTTTTTCACACATTGTTTTTTCTTAAATCTCAACTTTCAATTCAATAAACAAATGTCAAAAATTTATATTTAATGGGCACTGATTCTATGCGTCCCACACAACATTTTAAAAACAACAGCTTCACAAATTATTATCAACCTAATTTGACAATGACTTTTGCTTTAAAGACTAGCTTACATTATCTGAGTCAATAACTAAACAAGCAAACAAGAATCTAAAAGAGGGGGGGCTTCAAACATATATAGCAAACTGCACAAGATACCTTTTTTGGCCATTTGGTTTATGTCATACATTCTTTTAAATCCTCCAGTTGCACTTTCCTTGTTTTTATTATAAAGGAAAATCTGTATACACTCAACACTCTTATCCTCACTGGCATCAGTTACTACAGCTATAGTGTTCTCCCTAGATTTTTTTTACTGCTGGGTTGTACTTTTAACACCTTCCCCGAATGAACAAAATGTTTTTCTTAACATTAATATACTGTACTTATTAAACATCTCTAACAGTGTGGTAGGTATTCATGTAACATAACCTGATAAACAACATTAGAAAATTGTACTAGACGATTAGAAAAAATGTGTACTAATAAATCATATTCAACGCAGATTTCATCAATATTGATGGTGTATATGGGAATAAATTTTCCACTCTTACTATTAGGTGAAAACATTCATTAAAAGAAATTTAGCTGGGTGGCAGAGAAAAATAGCTGGAATGGCTGCTCAGTAAAAAGGCTCTGGGAAGGACACTAAGATACTATACTGGTGTGCAAAAATTAAGGATGAAGAGGAGAAATAGAATAACAGCGGAACGAACAGGCAGAACGAACCGAAAGACCACTCAGGAGATACACTAGGGTCTGTTACGGCAGGGCATGCACATATGTGCAGACTGGTGGGCGGGCCGGGGTGGGGGGATGCAGACAACTGGACGTCTGTTGTCGCGTTTTACCGTGGCCAGGAGGCTGAACAAAGGTGGTCTATTTGCACAACGACCAGTACGGTGTGTGCCGTTAACGCCTACTCATCGGAGACGGCGGTTTCTGTGGTGCCAGGAACACAAGAACTGGACACATCAGCAATGGAGTTGAGTTCTCTTTACGGATGAGAGCCGATTTAGTCTGACAAGCGATTCTGGAGGTATACACATCTGGAAAGAGCAGGGAACACGCAATCACACCTCCAACATCATCTAAAGGGACCGGTTTGGAGGTGGCCGAGTTCTCGTTTGGGGCAGTATCATGCTTGGTAGCCGTACTGACCTCCACATCTTCCAAGGAAGTTCAGTCACTGGTGTACACTATTGTACTGAGGTTCTCCTGCCTCACGTGCGTTTGTTTAGAGGTGCTGTGGGTCCTGAGTTTCTCTTTATAGATGACAACGCTACACCTCATCGTACAGTGGCTGACGCAGAGCTGTTGGAGAGTGAAGATATTTAACGCATGGATCGGCCCGCAAGGTTCCCGGACCTAAATCCAATCAAACACATGTGGGACCTTCTCGGGAGATGCTTGGCAGCACGTCACCAGCAACGATTCCGCAGCTGTGATTGGCGCTACAAGAGGAAAGGGCCATCATGATGCCTCAACAGCTCCTTGACAACCTCGTCCTCAGCATGGACAGACGTTGTAAATCCTGCAACGCAGTCAGGGGTGATCATATCTCCTACTAAAGACTGTATTTTTCTTGGCAGCTGCCTGTCAAATGGACATTTCTGTCTTCTGTCCAGTTGTGCTTGAAGCTATCTTTTCAATAAAGTGCCTTTGTATCCTTTGGATTCCTTGTTTGGACGGTTTTGCTCACTTGTCCCATATTCTTACATCTTGGAGGATCTTATGGTATGATTCGAGTCGATGTGGAGCACTTCTGCACGACATTACATTCGAAAAACTGTCTTGTCCTTAATTTTTGCATGCCAGTGTAATATGAATTATGTTTTAAAAGTAGGGTTTCTCTTTACTCAGTGTAACTTTAACGCATCTCAACACACTTATTACGATTAAGTAAATACAAAATTAAGGATGGTACAATTGCAGTGCAGCTACATGTATCACACAATTAATACAGAATAAGATACTCACTTGGTTCAAAACGAAGTTAAACTGTGCATCAGCTTGGTCCATTTTATCCCCTTCCAGAAGACAAAAATAGGCACGGCCAAGTAAATGACTCTAAAAAATATGTGAATTCAATAACTATATATACATAATAAAAATTATCCACAGTTTTCCAAAGCAAATCAGGACTTAAACAATATGATGAAAAATGTGCACATTGAACAAACAAACAAACAAAAAAAGATACCTTACATCAACTAAGAGTTATTTAGCATCAAAAGTAGCCACGAGCTCTCATACTTTAAATAGATTAGCTGAAAAGATCTGCCAGAACACAAATCAGCAGTTTAATATTAATACTCTAATGGTATGCCTAGAATAGTTCCACAGCTTACTTTCTTGTCCAGGTGGTCATATCTCAGAACAATTCTGTGCTGAACATAATTTTTAAAGCATTACATCTTGATATATTTTGAGGCAGTTTCTACATACTTAAAATAAAACCTACCCTAGGAAGAGCATATAGTGGTTCTAAACTTACCACTGAAGGCATTAAAATATGCTGTAATGAAACTGGAATATGCTGGAATATGAAATATGCTGTAGAAATCTATAGTCAAAAAAATTAATTCCGAATAAATTTATCAGTTGTGAGCAGAATCATAAAAACAAAAAACAAGGGCTTCAACAATGAAATGGGTTTGTCACTACCAAAAGAATCATTTTAAGAAACTAGAGGTCTGCACAAGCCTATAACCCCCCACCCCACATCAATTAAATGAATAATTCTGGGCTCGGGTCGGGCTTTTACTGCAAGGTTTAGCATTTTGCTCCGGGATTAAGTATACAGGTGCAGTGGTTCTTGGAGACATTCAAAATCCATACAATATGTTGTCTGTAAAATCACCGTAAAAAAAGTAGAATTTTCCGTAAATTTTACAGATAAACCATAAAACTTGACAGGTATGTAACTGTTACTTGCATATACAAAAACGATAAATACAAAAGTGAGTTATCAGTTCCAGATGTGTTATTTAGAGGGCCCATGGTCCTCCGCTTTTTCAGCAAGTTACTTATCTCATACTACTCGTGTTTTCAGCTGATATCACCATTAATATAGCCAATGGAAGCAAAAGTTCTGCATTTCCTGCAGCCAGTTAGGAAAAATAAGTACCTTTTAAAAAGTTTGTCAAAAACTAAGGACTTATTTCTTAAGCACCATGAAAAAGTTAAGCACTCTTTAAGGAATTATAAAGATTATGAGAACCTTGTATAGCAGTGAAAACATTACTCTGCTGGTCCAGTATGACAATGAAATGACCAGAAACAGATCCTGCTTTGGGATATACATTAAAAAAAAAAAAAATAAATAAATAAAAATATATATATATATATATATATCAAATGAATTGCAGGGGGGGGGAATGGCATCTTTTAATGCTCTTAACAAAAATGTTGTAAATACCAGATCTTGGTAATACACTGAAGAGCCAAAACATTATGACCACCTGCTTAATATGATGGTGGTCCAAAACATGTTGCCAAAACAGATGTTACATGGCAAGGCATGGATGCTACAAGATATCTAAAGGAGTTTTGTGGTATCTGGTACCAACACATTACCAGCAGATCCCTTAACTCTGGTAAGTTACGTGGTTGAGCCACCGCAGATCGGATTTACTGTTCCAAAACAAACCACAGGTGCTCGATTGGATTGATGTCTGGGGAATTTGGATGCCAGGGCAATACCTGGAAGTCTTCTTCATGCTCCACAAACCATTCTCAAACAATACGGACAGTGTAGCATAGCACATTATCCTGCTGAAAGAAGGCACTACAGAGGGGAATACCGTTGCCATGAAAGGATGAACTTTGTCGCATTATCCTGCTGAACGAAGGCACTACTAGAGGGGAATGACATTGCCATGAAAGGATGAACCTGGTCGCATTATCCTGCTAAAAGAAGGCACTACTAGAGGGGAATACTGTTGCCATGAAAGGATGAACCTTGTCGCATTATCCTGCTGAAAGAAGGACCTACTAGAGGGGAATAGCGTTGCCACGAAAGGATGAACCTGCTTGCATTATCCTTCTGAAAAAAGGCACTACTGAGGGGAATACATTTGCCATGAAAGGATGAACATGGTCGTATTATCCTGCTGAAAAAATGCACTACTAGAGGGAAATACAGTTGCCATGAAAGGATGAACCTGGTCGTATTATCCTGCTGAAAGAAGGCACTACTAGAGGGGAATACCATTGCTATGAAAGGATGAACCTGGTCGCATTATCCTGCTGGAAGAAGGCACTCCTAGAGGGGAATATTGTTGCCATGACAGGGTGTACTTCGTCTGCAATGACGTTTATGTATGTAGGTTATAGATGCCGTAGTTTCCTGCACGTTAATGATTAGAGCCAGGGTCTCCCAGCAGAACATCACCTAAAACATTGCACGTCCTTCATCGGCTAGTTTTCTCCCAGTGGTGCATCCTGATGCCAACACTTTCCCAGGTAAAAGATGCACACGTACCTGGCTGTCCACATGAGACAACAGGAAATGAGATTAATTGGACAGATTACTTTCTACCAATCAGTCAAAGTCCAGTTTTGATGCTCGCATGCCCATTGTTAGCGCTTTTGATGGCGAACCGAGATTAGTGTAGGCACTCAGAGCAGCCTGCGGATATGCAGCCTCACTTTCAGCAGTGTTCAATGTACTATGTGTTGTGACACATTACTCCCATCATCAGCATTCACATTACCGACAAGTTGCACCATAGCATCAATGAGCAGTGTTCGGCTCATACCTTGCTGGAGGTTTGTAGTTTTCGCCTCCTAGAACTACTTTTTGAAGGTACTAATCATGGCTGACCCTGAGCCCACAACAAGCCTTGCCACCTCGGAAATGCTCTAAACCAGTCATCTGGCCATGACTGGTTCACAGCATTCCCAAATTTACAATTTGGCCTTTGCCAAACTTGCGCTGCCATTTCCATCTGAAGAACAAGAATAACACTGATTAAGAGAGCTCAGTATAAGGTGTTATTTACACCATTTCCTGACCTTCACATGTGCCATTGTTTACCTGCAGTTGATTTTATTTACATAAAGACGTACTGGTCATAATGTTTTAGCCCTTCACGGTAATCGAGAATCTTCCAGGAAAAACAACATGGCTGGCATCTTGAGCTATGACTGACCTTAACCTCATGTGTGATTTTCATATCTTTCTTCTTCTGAAGAAGGCACTAAAGTGTAGTGACTTCACTTTGTAAGATAATTGGAAGAAAATCAGAACAGTCTCATTCCTAGACAGAGCCTAATTTTTTTTTTTTTTTTATTTGATTGGAGGTTTAACGACCACAGTGAGAAACTCAATGGGCTATAAGCAGTCGCCCATCCCTAATTTAGGGTCATTGGTTCCAGGGAAGGGAGAGAACCAGTGCCGTAAGACAAACATCCAAACCTCACCGGGATTTGAACCTGGACCCCTTTCGGACGAATGATCAGAGGCCATCGCTTAGACCACTGCGACGCTTAGCCATCGCTTAGACCATCGCTTAGACCACTTAGACCACGAATGATCAGAGGCCATCGCTTAGACCGCCCCCGGGACGGCCTAAAAATTTACAGGAATGGCATTTATCACTGCATCACTCAGCAAAACAAATGTTTGCAGAAATTGAGGCTACTCATAAAAGTATGATGAAATAAAGAACTGAAAAGACTGAACCTGTCTCCCTCCTTTTTTGAACATTTCTTCTATATTGGGGAGTTGAAGAAAGGAAAAATAAATATCATGCTGGTTTTGCTTGAAAAATATATTTTTTTGTTTTACACAAAATTTCTCCAACACTACAGTTTTCCGTAAGTTTAGTAGTCATACCTCCATAAATCAAGACAGTGACTTTCGTGGTCTTTTCAAACTTTTACACAAATAAAAAGCTTGGTAAAACATGGATGATTCGGCAATGATTTCAACTGCTGCAAAAATGTGTAATATACCGGAAGAAAAAAAATGTCCAATTTATTATGGTATTTCCATGGAACTTTGAATTACCAACAAAAACCACAGCTGTGTACATAAGGAAATCAAAATGCTGATTTCCTACACACACAAGAAAACTTACTTTTTACATCAATACAAAATCCCCATAACATAACATAACATAAACACGGCTTTATGTTACAAAACACACACTTTTTCATTCAGAAGTAAATACCAGTGGTCACCACAATTAATGAAAAATTGCAAATTTAGACATACCTGGTCATACATAATGATTTTATCTGCAGTAGTGTACAAGAGGGTAGCCTTTGTGAAGAGTTCCCTCTTCTTTTCTCTGTCTTTTTCTTTGTTGGCTTGCTGCACATAGTATGCAGCTAAGGTGTCCAGACATCTCATCTGGTCTCTTTCAAAATCCCTATAAATGATGTTTCCTTCTGACCTTGAACAGTCCAATATTTTCACGAAGTCATTTATTTTGCTTTGACGGTAATACTCCAGCTAGTTTTGGGAAAAAAAAAAAAAAGAATTTTTATAAAGTTACCAAGGGAACAGCATAATTATATATCAAATAAAATTGAAACTGATATAAGACAAGCTGACCCTGTATTATATTAGTCTGGCTAAACCAAAGAACTTAAGTCATCCACAGTCTATTTATTTATTCTTCCTCTAATCCAAAAATGGCTAATAGCAAGTCAAAAGCTACAACAATGAACCAATTTGTTTGTTTGAGTGTAAGCATGCTTTTATCTTATAATGTACACTATGTGAATTTACTACCTTTGCACCGTTGGGAATAACAGAAAACTTTTTTTTTTTTTTTGCTCACCAGGGGCAGTGCTAAGAAAATCAATATACTAGCTATGAAGCTGGCAAAAAAAAAAAAAAAAAAAATCAAGAATAAAATTTTTAACCAGTCAGCCACAAAAATTCCCTTAAAACATTGGGGTTATAATGAATTTTTCTGGCTTTATATGCTACAATTACCTCACACTTAATCAGGGGATAAATACAGTGAAACAGTCTGTCTAAGATGGAATCCAGTGATTGGAACTATTTTCCACTTCATGCAGAAGCATCTATAGAAGCTTTGAAATGCAAACATTTGAATTTTTGTCATGCTAATAACATATTCTACATGATAAGTGATTACTTAACAGAATGTATTGTTCAAAGTACCTAAATCAACGAAAAACCACCAACTTCTATTTTTTTTAAATAATCCCACAAAAATTTCTGCACAGTAACTCTTACAACATGAAACTCAGTGAGAGTATGTATGCTGCTTTTTAACTGAAATAATTCAGTCACCTTCCACCCTGTTGAAGCATGGGACTTCTTTTCCAAGTTTCTTTTGGCTACATATTCTTGCTCGTGTTTGCACAGCATAGAGCCTGAAATTGGCAATTTCTCACTCTTGCACTAACAAACTATTTCCCAGACAATCTTATTCAATTGACTACCCCGGCCTCTTTATTTTTGGCTTTCCACATTTTTCTTTTCATTAAACTATTATCTTTATCCCTCTACTTTGTTATCTCATCTTTTTGCTTTAATTTTAGTCATAAATTTGTAATTTTTTCTCTCTCTACCAAATGCTTGATACTCAGGCTTTCTTTTCATTCATTTCAATAACCTTAACTTTTGCATCCAAATCGAGAATGTTAGTCTTTGGTGCCATGGTAAGGAGCAAGCAAACGAACGCAACTCGTAACAAGCTAAGGTTGTGAACGAACATCTCAATGAAGAAATGTTAAGAGAATTAAATCAAAGCTTCTTATTGAAATCCGTACGAAACAGCCAGCTGTGAAGACTTTGCATCCAGCAAAGATAGCAACGCTGATCACATGACCTAAACCTGAGTCACAGCATGTGCATAAGAAGCCAGTGGATGTGCTGAAGTTTGTGTAAACAACTCAAAAGCAATCTCTCTCTGATCAATTATGTAATCAACAACTTCGAGCACATTTTTTTCTGTGTGAATTCATAATTACACTTTATTTGTAATGTTTTGTATTGAATTAAAACATTTGATGGCGCAGGAACATCTTTCTGTTGTTATAAGGTTAATTTACTCTCACGTTAGGCAGGTTAAACAATATGTAATTTTCTTTTATTTCGGTGCCCCCCGCCCAAGTTCCCTTTTGGGCAGGTTTCCATTTTCCATTTTATACAGGTTTTACTGTAAAATCTCAATGGGGAAAAAAATATATGTCTTCATAATAAGGTGCACAATACACAGTCGTATCCAAATAATATGACCACTGCCGGAATTACAGTGTACCCGCCCAGGTGCGTCACAGAGTCAGAGTGCATGTGACAAGGTTGCGCACATGAAGATATAAGCGGCCTGCCAGGACAGATGAGCCATAGTGCGTCACATGAGTACAATGGGCAAAGGTAGTGATCTGACGGACATTCAAAAAGGAATGATCATCAGCTACCGAGCCAAGGGAGGAAGGATTTTAGAAACAGCAGACTTTGTTTGGCTGTTTGCAAGGTAGCAGGGTGTAACAAGAATAGACCACTGGCACACCGAGCACCTCTGGACATCATAACTGTGAAGCCCCAAAGGCCATTGAATCCAGAGGAAAGCTTGGCCTCCATCGACTGGTAAAAGGCAATCAACATGCAACAATGCAGCAATTAACCATGCAAGTGAATGCTGGGGAGCCCAGGTACGTGTCCCCGATAACAGTAGAGCGAACCCTGCTACGCATGGGTCTCCGGAGTCGACGCTGAATCAAGGTGCCCATATTAACCCGCATCCATTGGCAACAACGCCTGCAGTTCCCTTGGAACTACTGTCATTGGACAGTGTAAAAAGGTTGCCTTCTCCGACGAATCGAGGTTTCTACTCCACTAAAGCAAAGGGCGTTGATGGATACAAGTGTCAGACCCACGAGAACCAACACCCAGACAAGCTTGTCGGTCAAGTAAAGGCTGGTGGTGGCAGTGTGCATGTCTGGGTGATGTTTTCCTGGTATGACCTGGGACCGCTGGTACCACTGGATGGCTCCCTGAACGCTAATAGATACGTGTCCATCCTTGCTGACCACATGCATCCCTTCATATTGGACGTTTACCCTGGTGGTGATGGCGTCCACCAACAGGACAATGCGCCCTGCCATATCGCTAAGAGAGTGCATAACTGGTTCCTGGAACACAACAGCGATGTCTCCGTTATCCCTTGGCCAGCGAAATTACCTTTTAGTCCCACAAGTGCTCTATGGGAAATTACCTTTCCCATAGAGCACTTGTGGGACTATTTGGATCGACATGTTTGATGTGCCGACCCACAACCACGCCATCTTCATGCTCTGCTGCAGTCCGAATTTGCACGTGTGCCTCAGGCAACTTTCCAAGGCCCCGTTGTGTCCATACCACACAGTCTCACTGCTATGATCCAGGCCAAGGGTGGTTATTCCCATTATTAGGTAGGTGATCACATTATTCTGATACGACCATGTACCATCGTGGGGCTGTAAGACAAACGAAAAGAATAACCAAGGATAATATAATTAAGAAATGGATTTAACACTTTCGCTGCTAGCGGGCACACGCGCCTTCTGTAGAAATCGCCCTGGGGGGCCAGATAAACAGAAGTAAATATTTGAAGTTCCAATAATGGGATTCCCAAAATATTTATACCACCTACTAGTTGGCTGACTGACCTCAAGTCCATTTATAGCAAAACGTGCAGAAGTTGGGTGCGACTGACGTGGCCCAAAAGTTGATGTTGTATAAGCCATGCAGGTGTGGGCAACTTCATACAAGCTTATGTAAACAAGTTAGTAAAATCCAGTAAAATCATGCAACGCATTGATCAGGGCTCGACAAATCCCGGGTGCCTGGGCGACCAGGCGCCTAAAATTCGGGCCGTGGCGCCTAATTTTCTTCTTAGTTGTGATTTCGTAATATATTGCAGTAAATGCCATAATTTATGTTGTGTAATCTATAGATTATCTATTAAAAGGTTATAAATTTAGGTGCTGCTGACACCGGTAAAAAAAACAACAGCAGCAAAAAAAAACAAAAAAAAAAAAAAAAAACGGTGCGTCGTTTTAAAAAGTCTGCAAGATAATTGTCAGGAGAGGTGGTGTTATTGGGAAAGTACCGAAAATGCGGTAACAGAAAAAAATGTAATGTAACATCGATAGAAGACTGCAAAGAGATTGTAAGAATATATATTTTTTCTTTTACTTAGAAGTATTTTGACAGAAAATATGACGCAAGGAAGGCGTTACTATTTGCGCGTGCGGAAGCCTACGCGGTGTGAGAATCTGTGACTCTCGGGAATCGCGCAGAGCTATTCCGTAGCATGTAGCCATTCTGCAAATCGCATCGCCTAGTTTTGGTGCGCCGATTGTATTAGTTAAGGTTTTTTTCATATTCATTTGAAACATATTCAGAAATAAGACAATGCTATGGACTGTCCGCAATTTCAACAGATTTTTTAGTCTAACTAATAATGAACTGCGATAATGCGGCAACAGCTAATGATTTTAGTTTTTTTTTACTTAAAAGTAACACAAAAGTACTTCAAATGACAGTTACTTTTTCAATAAGACAATCATTTTTTTCTTGCACCTTTGGATTTATGAGTCAGTCCTGTGAATCGCAGTTTTCTGTCGGAAATTACGCTTCACGGTTAACATGATAGGTGCAGATCACGTGGTGCCCATTATACGACTGTTATGCATGCCAATTTTCACGGAATGTTAGCATTTTCTACCGATATAGTTGTCTAACTACGGATTCTACGAATTTTCATTTTGTTAAAAAAAAAAAAATATTTTGCTATTATTTTATGATATACATAAGATTCTTAAGCGGATTCGCGGAATTCTCAGTTTTTTTTTTTTTAGTCGTCATTTAGATTGATATCATGATTACAAAACTGAAGAGAATTTGGGGGTTGCATTATTTTCCGTCTGGGGATGGTATTTTGTGTTTCAAAGCTTTCGAAAACACTAGTTAAATGGAGTAAAAAGAATTTGCCCTAATCATAATTTTTTTCTCCGGATGTTGCGTTTGTGTCTAGTATTCTAGTTAAATATCATTTTATGGCGTATATGTTCATATTTCAGCTTGAAACTGTAGGCAAGAATTTGTGGAAACAGAAGTTAGACGCCACGAAAATTGCCTCCCAATCTTCAGACTTCAGGTTCTTCCGCGAATTCCAGAAATTCCACCTTTTTCGTTATGTTGGCCACTCAGGAGATCGATGCACAAGTAAACAGAATTGTGTATGTGTGTGTTTGGGGGGGGGGGGGGGATAGATATTCGTCGGAGGACGGAATTCCATCTTTACGAAACTTTAGAAAACGGAAAGTCGACGGAGTTCAGATTTTTCAGTAATCGTAATTTCTTTTTTCTCACGATGTTGCCTGTGTCCAGTATTTTTAAGTAATATTTTACTGCATAAAATTTTACATTTCACCTTGAAATTAGTAGAAAAATTTCCAAAACATCGGAAGTTGTACGGAATTGCCGTAATCGCTATTGCCCCCCCCTCCTGTGATATTTCCACTCTCCAGCGTTGTTAAATATCCCCACCCCATAAGTTTTTGCATTTAATCTTGATAAGGGAAGAAGGAAATTCCTGAAAACTGAAGTGACGAAGTTGGAAAATTTGTAAAAATTGATGCATGGTGTTCAAAAGTATTAATATTCCCAAAGTTACACCATGTATCTGAAATAGTTGAAGCTTTGATATCCTGTGCTCATGGTCCTCAGGCTGATGATTGTTATCAGAGGGGACAAAAATCAAGTAAAGAAAGAAAAGCGACAATGAAGAAGTACGGAGAGAATGATAGCAGCAGAAAGAAAAATTAAGCAATCGATGCTGTGCAGTTGCAGAGTCAACAAAAGACAGACTAACAGTAGTCTGCATTCTTGCTGTCTGTTTTGATTATTCACCAGTTAAAATGTTCACCCCCATCCCCTTCTTTGGTCTCATCTTGTCTTAAACTGCAATTTTAGAGGCAGTATGCATAGGTAAGTGGATGTTCGTGCACTGTGCATTAACTTGCTTGGATTTCCTGTCCGTCAGGCATTGTGGAATTCTGAACACATCTTACTGATTTTTACTGGTGGAAGTTTCGAACTTAGATCTTGCAATCATGCCCTCGCTGGGGAATCAATTTTGTGTTTCTCACGTGCTAAGTTTGTTTCATTAGAGTCCTTGTCTGTTGTAATGTTTTGTTGGGGCCCATTTGGTTTTTACAAAGAGATGGATCATTTCGTAAAATAGTCTATGTATGCCACGCAATACTAGTTATTCAGCAATGGAAACCAAACCTAAGACTAAAATTACTGACTTACTGACCATTTTGATTACAAAAACTGACTTTACTGATTTGGACATAAAAAAAAAAAAAAAAAAACAGACTAAATACTGACTCAAATTTCTCATTAGGAAAGAAAGGTCAAAAGCATTTTTTTTTTTTTTTTAATCTGGCCTCCACCATCCCCATAGCCAGCCAACTCACACTTATTTATTGTTTTAATTGTAATCAACATATAAAACTATTACAAAATTACATATAATAATAATAAAAAATAATCAGGAAAATCATTGCACTTTATTATAATAATACTGACATGCTCCTATTCAGCACAAATATACCTAAAACTAGAAAAAGCTTTAAAGTGCAGCTGTACACTACCATTTTCAGAATAATACAAACAAATTGTTTACAACTTTAAATTTTTAAATGTAATGTGGAAAATCATCTAGCTTTCTTTACAAAATTAGGTCATTAAGTCTCACTTTGTTTTTGCTTCTTTGAAAAAATGTTATTATAACACTGCTTTTTCGCTTATCAACTGCTTTCTGTACCTTTTCTATGTCTTTAATTTTCTTCACTTCTTGTTCCCTAACTTTCGTAGCACTCTCCAACATTGCTTGGGCCACACTAATTCCCATCAAGTCTTTTTTCTTTACTGATGAAAAGGAGAAAAGATTGCTTCTTTTAAGCACTTGTTTGCATCATCCAGTAATGTCAACAGTCAATCTTTTCTCCTTTTCTTCCTCTTTCATTTTCTTCAGTGCCTGTTCACCGTGTTCAATATTTACTTTTTCTTTTTCAAACTTACTCTTCATACTTGCTTGCAACAATTTTTTTTTTCCTGTTCTTCTTGTTTCCTCAGCCACTCTCTTCTCATCTTCACAGTACTGCTTGTATCTGAAATGAGCTGTGCGTGCCAATTGAAGAAGTTCCTGAGTGATAATTACAAAGTGAGCCTTCCCCTCAAACACATTCACCACAGCATCTCTTACAGTCAAATGAGCATCCAATGTCCTTTCACACATATTTGCGGTGTCTTCATTCAAGATGTTTCCCGATAATGAGAATCCCCTTTCTACATCCGCATTGCCATGCGAAAGTGCAAGTGCAGCCTTCACAATTTTTGCAACAGTAGGGTATTTCTTTTCTCCAGAGGTATATGTCTTCTCAAAAAACTGGCTCCAGTAAACGTCCACTGGGTTCTTGTCACTATCTGATTTTTCTTCTTCTAACGTCAATAGTTTCCATTCATCAACTATTGCATGTTCACTGTACTCAATTGGAAGAACTGCAGCTAATTTCACTATGTTTTTGTATGATCCTTCTTTCACCCTCTTTGCAGGATGCAAACATCGAAGATACCACAACACAGGTTTATCCAAAGAAGACTTTTCCAAAATATGTGTACAAGCAGACACATAGTGCTTTCTAGCTTTCATGGAAATATAGTATCTTTCTTGTGCGCTTAGCTTCTTGAGATATTCACTTTCTCTAGTGTCGAACACTATGTTTCTCAATGGCAAGTAATACTTATCACAAAATGCTTCCAAACTCAATAGAGCAGCAATAACACAAAATCGATTCATGAGTGTTTTGACGAGGTTTGTGAGCTCATAGATTAGATGCATTAAAGGATCTCTCTTCTGAAGGAAACCAGTGAATCTTGAACACATATGAGCACTTGCACAAGCAAACATAATTTCTGCTTTGGTAGTTTTGTCTTTTAATAGTTTAACAATATTCTTGTATTTCAAAGAACTCATCAACTTGCTTTTGTGCTGGGGTATGAACTGAAGAAAGTATTTTTCAACAGCTGACCATTGTTCTAAAAGTCTCTCTCCAGCTGGTTCTAATGTCAGCCATCTAGAGGAAACATGTTTCATAAACCGATGACCCGGAAGTTTCATATCTGATTGTATTTCTTCAAAATCTTCCCAACGAGATGTTTGGCCATCAAAAAAATTTTAGAGAAACAAGATCATGTCCGAAGCAGTTTCACCAAAGTCTTGTAATCCGTTTTGGAATGCATTATGGATTATGTGTATGTTACATGTGCCAACATCAATCAACTGTTTTCTTCCTAACAGGATCAGAGAATCATTCATAAGATGATTCACAGTTTTGTTAGCATTGGGTCCATCACAACCTAGCATCAATAGCTTTGAACAAGAAAGCTGGGCATTATCCAAGGCTTCATTTAACTTGGAGTAAATATCACTAGCAGTGGCTTTACCAATGAAGAAAGTCTGTAGATGTCATGTCATAATCATTTGTTTGGAATCAGACCAGTATTTAACTACAGTTTGAAGCTCTTTCTTTGAAGCTGCATTCACAGTTTCATCAAAACAAAGAGAGAAATGTGCTCCTCCAATATCATCCACCAACTGCTTTTTAAAATATGGAGCTAAAGCATCACATACTAAATATCTTGCCTTTGTCCTTGAAAGGGTGAACTCAGAAGGAACACTTCCAGGAAACATTGCCTCAAAGGTTTCTTTGACATCTTCACAAGCTGGCTGAACAGCAAATTTCCCTCCAATCATTTTCAAACACCAGATTAACTCAGCCCTTGAAGCAGCTTGTCTAGCAGAATAAAGCTGAATTGATGGTGCAGCTCCGGGAGATGAAATTACACCATCACTGCTACATCCAGGACGGGCTGAAGACAACTGTAGTTGTGAAAAACTCAGTTTCACTTTACCTTGTTATCTGTGCTTCCGATTAGAAGCATGCTGCTCTATAGCACTAAAGCCCCAAGAAACTGAAAATGTTTGTGTGCACAACATACAAAAAACTTCACTGTCACTTTTTTTCTGTCCCCATTCAGAAACCATGAAACCATTGCTGTCCTTTTTTTGGAACCATTCTGATTTTACAGTACATTTTCCCATACTTTTGTCTAAGTAATCCAGTTAATCAAAAAACGTATGATTTTATAAAGACAGCTGCATTACCTGAAACAACAAATAAAAAAAATTAGGATTACTATTCATTACAGTATGAAGTGAAGAAAAAACACACATGCACACACAACTATTCCCCTATATCATCATTGTCAACCATTATCAATCCACTGCTGGACGAAGGTCTCCCCAAGTTTCCTCCACAACGGTCTGTCTTGTGCCAGTCTCCTCCATGTCACCCCTGCATACTTTCGAATTTCATCCACCCATCTCCCATGTGGTCTTCTTCTGGGTCTTTTCCTGTCCCTTGGAATCCAATCTAAAATTTCGGCTGTCCATCGATGATCTGTCCTTTTGGCAGTATGTCCAGCCCATTGCCATTTCAGGGATTTAACTCTGATCATGATGTCTTCCACTCTTGTCATTTTTCGGATCCACGAGTTCCTCTTCTAATCTCTCCTGGTTACACCAAGTATGCACCTCTCCATGCTGCTTTGAGTTGTCTGCAGCCTTTGTATGTCTCTTTTAGTTAAGGTCCACGTCTCTGCACCATACGTAAGCACTGGAAGGATGCATTGATCAAACACTTTTCTTTTAAGACATAATGGCATATTGCTCTTGAAAATTATGCTGTTTCTTCCAAAAGCTCTCCAGGCAAGTTTTGTACGCCGATTAATTTCTTCATCAATGTGACCCTCACTTGATATCTGCTGTCCAAGATAAACGTACGTGTCTGTTATCTCCAGCTTTTCTCCATCAATCGATAAATCTTCATTTCTTGTAAAAGCATTGAACATCACTTTTGTCTTCTGAAAGTTCATTTTTAATCCCACTTCTTTACTCTTGTCAGCAAGTTCCTGGATCATACTCTGCAGCTCTGATGGGGTAGTTGCAAAAATGACTACGTCATCAGCAAAACGAAGGTGGGTTAGATAATCTCCATTAATCTTTATCCCCTTGTTTTCCCAGCTCAGCGACTGAAAAACACCCTCCAATGTGGCATTAAAGAGCTTCGGAGATATGGTGTCACCTTGTCTCACTCCCTTTCCAATTTTTACGTGTGTTGTATTTTCAAACAGCCTAATCTTTGCACTTGCATTTTCATAGATGTTATTAATAATATTAATGTATGCATCTTCAATACCGCAGGTTTTCAGAGCCATTGTAACTGCTGATGGTTTCACCGAATCAAAGGCTTTTTCATAATCGATAAAAGCCATGCACAATGGAAGTTCATATTCCCTCGCTCTTTCAATTAGTTCTCTCAGCACGTGGATATGATCTATTGTGCTGTAGCCACTCCTGAATCCAGCTTGTTCTCTCGGTTGAGCCATGTCCAGTGTTACCTTCAAGCGGTGTGAAAGAACTTTAGTGAAGATTTTATAAACTACTGATAGGAGGCTGATAGGTCTGTAGTTTCCAAGATCCTCAATGTCACCTTTCTTATGTAGCAGGATCATTGTAGCGGTATTCCAATCCTCAGGAATCTTTCCTTCATTAAGGCATCGAGTGAAAATTTGGGCGAGTACTGTTTCGATTTCGCCACTTGCTTCTTGTATGATGTCTACAGTAATTCCATCTTCTCCTGGAGCTTTTCCTCGCTTCATGTTCTTGATTGCATGTGCAACTTCTGCTGGAAGGACTGGAGGAACTCTAGTACTGGTATCTTTCATGAAGTCTGGAGTGCATATATCATCCCTTTCATATAATTTGGAGTAGAAATCTTTCACTCTTGTCAAAATTTCGCCTCTATTTCTTGTTACAGAACCATCTTCTTTTCTCAGTGCCATAATCTGTTTTCTTCCCTTACTGAGATGTCCCTTTGCTATCTTTAGGCTTTGGTTGTTTTCAATTGCTTTCCTCACTAGTTCACAGTTGAATTTCCTTACGTCTTCCACTTTGGAAGTCACATCTTCTTTAGTTGTCCTCATCTCTCTTCTTTTTTGCATCAACATTTTGGTTTTTCCTGATAATTTGTTCACATGCAACTTGTTCTTAGACCCAGCTAATTTTGTTGCTGTTTCCATAAGAGCTTTGGTTACTTTTCTGTTAACTTCAGAGATGTCCACTTCTTCCGATGTTAGGCCTTCTAAAGCAGAGAACCTGTTCTTCAGTTCTAACTTGAAGGTATTATGGTGTTTTTTAAGGTTGGTTATGTCAATAGATTTTGTTTGTCTTATGAGCTTGCCACGTTCAAGTTTAGTGTTGAGGTGCATCTTACATCTCACCAATCTATGGTCACTACCTGTGTTGAACTTGTTTAGCACACTGCAGTCTTCTATGACGAATTTTTTGTTACACATAATAAAATCAATTTCACTTGTCATCCCATTTGGATGTCTCCATGTCCATTTCCTGTGTGGCTTTTTCTTGAAGAAGGAGTTCAAGATGAAAAACCCTTCTGCCTCTGCAAACTCAACGAGAGTATTTCTACGCTGGTTTCTGTTGCCATGACCGAATTTACCTACTGAAGTTTCATTCTGTTGCCGTTGCCCTATTTTTGCATTGAAATCTCCCATAATTATTTTCAAGTGCTGCTTACCTTTATTATTTAGATGACAAATTTCCTCATAAAATTCTTCAATTTCTTCTTCAGGATGACTTGTGGTGGGTGCATAAGTTTGAATAATCTGAGCCTGGTATCTTTTCGAGAGTTGGATAACAAGTCGTGCAGCTCTGTCAGAGGAACTTTCAACTTCTACAACTTTATCCTTCAGTTTCTTGTTTATTATAAATCCAACACCACTAGTTCTGCCAGTATCTGTCCCACGATAGTAGAAGAGATGTCCACTTAGCAGTTCAATGAGATCATCTACTTTTCTCCTTACCTCACTTAGCCCCACGACGTCCCACTTGATCCTTTGTAGTTCCTCTTCCAATTCAAGAAGCCTTGAATCAGAAGATAGGGAGCGTCCATTGTAAGTAGCCAAGGTCAGCATCAGATGGCAGCCTAGTCCGGTCCTCCGGGGATTCTTAGCACCCTCTGCCTTCATGTCGCACTGGCCGCTGCCTTGGCCAGGTACATTCCAGCTGCCGGAGACTGAGGGCCAAGATTTAAGTTGTGGAATCATTTTGGAGGGTTTGGCCATAACTCACCACGCTGGCCAAGCGGGTTGGTGAGTGTGGGATAGAATTTCCTGTAATCCCGATGGTATAGTTATACCGCTATGGGCGGTCGCAGAGCCCCTTTAGTGGGAACAGGATGCACCACGAGAAGGCGGGGTTGACATTTGTCAAGGAGAGGCTGTGATGTTACGCATCACCTGACCTTACATCCCTATTCCCCTATATATATATACATATATATACCACGAGAAGGCGGGGTTGACATTTGTCAAGGAGAGGCTGTGATGTTACGCATCACCTGACCTTACATCCCTATTCCCCTATGGGATGTAAGGTCAGGTGAAGCGTAACATCACAGCCTCTCCTTGACAAATGTCAACCCCGCCTTCTCGTGGTACATCCTGTTCCCACTAAAGGGGCTCTGACGACCGCCAATAGCGGTATAACTATACCATCGGGATTAGAGGAAATGCTATCCCACACTCACCAACCCGCTTGGCCAGCGTGGTGAGTTATGGCCAACCCCCCTCCCCCCAAAAATGACTCCACAACTTAAATCTTGGCCCTCAGTCTCCGGCAGCTGGAATGTACCTGGCCAAGGCAGCGGCCAGTGCGACATGAAGGCAGAGGGTGCTAAGAATCCCCGGAGGACCGGACTAGGCTGCCATCTGATGCTGACCTTGGCTACTTACAACGGACGCTCCCTATCTTCTGATTCAAGGCTTCTTGAATTGGAAGAGGAACTACAAAGGATCAAGTGGGACATCGTCGGGCTAAGTGAGGTAAGGAGAAAAGGAGAAGATCTCATTGAACTGAAAAGTGGACATCTCTTCTACTATCGTGGGACAGATACTGGCAGAACTAGTGGTGTTGGATTTATAATAAACAAGAAACTGAAGGATAAAGTTGTAGAAGTTGAAAGTTCCTCTGACAGAGCTGCACGACTCGTTATGCAACTCTCGAGAAGATACCAGGCTCAGATTATTCACGCTTATGCACCCACCACAAGTCATGCTGAAGAAGAAATTGAAGAATTTTATGAGGAAATTCGTGATCTAAATAATAAAGGTAAGCAGCACTTGAAGATAATTATGGGAGATTTCAATGCAAAAATAGGGCAACGGCAACAGAATGAAACTTTAGTAGGTAAATTCGGTCACGGCAACAGAAACCAGCGTGGAAATACTCTCGTAGAGTTTGCAGAGGCAGAAGGGTTTTTCATCTTGAACTCTTTTTCAAGAAAAAAGCCACACAGGAAATGGACATGGAGACATCCAAATGGGACGACAAGTGAAATTGATTTTATTATGTGTAACAAAAAATTCGTCATAGAAGACTGCAGTGTGCTAAACAAGTTCAACACAGGCAGTGACCATAGATTGGTGAGATGTAAGATGCACCTCAACACTAAACTCGAACGTAGCAAGCTCATAAGACAAACAAAATGTATTGACATAACCAACCTTAAAAAACACCATAATACCTTCAAATTGGAACTGAAGAACAGATTCTCTGCTTTAGAAGGCCTAACATCGGAAGAAGTGGATATTTCTGAAGTTAACAGAAAAGTAACCAAAGCTCTTATGGAAACAGCAACAAAATTAGCTGGGTCTAAGAACAAATTGCATGTGAACAAATTATCAGGAAAAACCAAAATGTTGATGCAAAAAGAAGAGTGATGAGGACAACTAAAGAAGATGTGACTTCCAAAGTGGAATATATAGAGCTATGCAAGACAGTAAGAAAAAGTATCACTGAAGACATAAGGAAATTCAACTGTGAACTAGTAAGGAAAGCAATTGAAAACAACCAAAGCCTAAAGATAGCAAAGGGACATCTCAGTAAGGGGAAAAAAACAGATTATGGCACTGAGAAAAGAAGATGGTTCTGTAACAAGAAATAGAGGCGAAATTTTGACAAGAGTGAAAGATTTCTACTCCAAATTATATGAAAGGGATGATACATGTACTCCAGACATCATGAAAGGTACCAGTACCAGAGTTCTTCCAGTCCTTCCAGCAGAAGTTGCACATGCAATCAAGAACATGAAGCGAGGAAAAGCTCCAGGAGAAGATGGAATTACTGTAGACATCATACAAGAAGCAAGTGGAGAAATCGAAACAGTACTCGCCCAAATTTTCACTCGATGCCTTAATGAAGGGAAAATTCCTGAGGATTGGAACAACGCTACAATGATCTTGCTACATAAAAAAGGTGACATTGAGGATCTCGGGAACTACAGACCTATCAGCCTCCTATCAGTGGTTTATAAAATCTTCACTAAAGTTCTTTCACACCGCTTGAAGGTGACACTGGACATGGCTCAACCGAGAGAACAAGCTGGATTCAGGAGTGGCTACAGCACAATAGATCATATCCACGTACTGAGAGAACTAATTGAAAGAGCGAGGGAATATGAGCTTCCATTGTGCATGGCTTTTATCGATTATGAAAAAGCCTTTGATTCGGTGAAACCATCAGCAGTTGCAATGGCTCTGAAATCCTGCGGTATTGAAGATGCATACATTAATATTATTGATAACATCTATGAAAATGCAAGTGCAAAGATTCGGCTGTTTGAAAATACAACACACATAAAAATTGGAAAAGGAGTGAGACAAGGTGACACCATATCTCCGAAGCTCTTTAATGCAACATTGGGAAATGTCTTTCAGTCACTGAACTGGGAAAACAAAGGGATAAAGATTAATGGAGATTATCTAAACCACCTTCGTTTTGCTGATGACATAGTCATTTTTGCAACCACCCCATCAGAGCTACAGAGTATGATCCAGGAACTTGCTAGAAGAACAGACCATCGATGGACAGCCGACATTTTAGATTGGATTCCAAGGGACAGGAAAAGACCCAGAAGAATACCACATGGAAGATGGGTGGATGAAATTCGAAAGTATGCGGGAGTGACATGGAGGAGACTGGCACAAGACAGACCGTTGTGGAGGAAACTTGGGGAGACCTTCGTCCAGCAGTGGATTGATAATGGTTGACAATGATGATGATATATATATATATATATAGAGAGAGAGAGAGAGAGAGAGAGAGGAGAGATCCAGAGGAATATTTTTTTTTTTATTGGAGGTTTAACGACCACCGTGAGCAACTCAATGGGCTATAAGCAGTCGCCCGTCCCTAATTTAGGGTCACTGGTTCCAGGGAAGGGAGAGAGCCAGTGCCGTAAGACAAACACAACATCCATGCCTCACCGGGATTCGAACCCAGACCCCTTACTGACGAATGATCAGAGGCCAGCGCCTTAGACCACTGCGCCACCGGGGCGGCAGGAATATTTAAGCAGGGTGCCTATTAAATTCCTACAGTAAAATTTATTGTGTATTCCCAGGTTAAGATTTTTGTGCCGCTATAGGGCCCCACCCCGCCCTACACAGTGATGAACTAGCAGGACACTACAATGTCCAAATTTCACCTCCATATGATTATTTTCAGAGAAATTAAAAAACAAAATCAGCACTGATTAGTTAAAAAAAACTTCACAATTAACCAGATAATTATGTAGTTATGGTTTACACAAACTACAGACAGACTGACACACAGAAACCACTCCGAAAATAGTGAAATCGTACTCGGGGGACCCCAAAACATGTATTTCCGTTGAAATCTTGAATTCGAATTTTTGCACAATTACAATACTTTCTCATACTAATGTATGAGAAAGTAATAGGAAAAATTATGGGAAATACAGTACAAAGGCTCAAAATATAGGAAATATAAGATGGGTAGAAGCATTGTTTGCGTATATGCGCACAAACAACTTTTCCTCAAACCAAAATAATACATCTGGCGAGGAAAGTTAACCGAAATTTACTTTTTGCACTTAGATAACATTCCCAATATAGAGATCAAAAATCACTCTCTAGTGCACAAGGTTGTTAACAAAGTTATAACTCAGAGCCTTCTCAACGGCATTTTCTAATTTTTCAATCCATCTGCCACATAAAACATTACTTTACCGGCCACAAACTTTTTCTCATATCACATAAATCTTTTTAAAAAAGCCATGGTATAAAACTGACTTTACAGACCAAAATTGAAAAATAGACTAAAACTGACCAATCTGAAAAATACTGACTTTTACTGACCATTTTCCATTCCTGTTTAGAGGCAAAAGGAATGCTGTTAAATCAGTTTAGGAAGAGGAGTGGAGCAAGCGTTCTCATGCATTGTTTCTCGTCATTGTTGAAGTAGATTTTGGAAGTAAAAAAAAAGATGTTGCCAAAAATATGGCATAAGTCCATCACACTTCAATGTTTCTGATAGGTCGTGCAGGAATTGAAGTTCCACAGCAGAACCTGGTTATCGGGCCCAAGAGAAAAAGAATTAGGCAGGCGCAGCTTCAAAATGCCAATTCATCCATGTTCACATGGTTTCATGATGTGTGTTTGCAGGGTACCCCGATCAGTGGGCTCCTAATTCTTCAAATTATTTTCAGGCCAGTGTTTGATGGCTCACAAAAATACAGTGTCGTATCAAAATCGATTTGCGGTGAGGCAGGTGATGTACCCAGAGAAAGTGCCAGGGAATGGAGAGCCGAAGAAGTGATGAAACGCATAAGGCTCTTACACTTCAGATGATATCTTTAATGCAGATGAAGCGGGAATAATATTGATATGGGAACTGTGTGAACAAATGAATGGTCTTAACAAAAAATCTTGTAAAATCTAAGAGATAAATAACAATACATAAATCAGGAAACTGGCACTGAATATCAGAAGTTTATGTTCAGTTGATAGCTATAAAAACAGAGTTAACCTGTACCAGCATGATCAAGTCCATCAAATTATAGTATTTCTGAATGTACTTACTGCCAGAGAGACCCATATGTTAAGGGTTACCCTTTCTTGTCTAAGGATACCAAGAACTTCATCCCCATCAGGCAACTGTTCCAAATCAAGTTCAATAACCTGTGCAACAATAAGAGAATAAAACTTTATTAATCAGGTATTATATACATGGTATACACAACATCTATTAATATATATGTTTTTGTTACACCATATGGTCCTACTTATCTTTTTTCATGGTTTCAAAATGTTGGTGGTTACTACCCATGAACAAACACACACACACACACACACACACATGCTTAAGTAAAATGTAACAACAAAATTTTTGATTTTTAAATGACTGGTAACTGATATTCAAATACCCACATCAACCAGAATTCTAGATTTTGGAGTATGACAAAAATTTTGGAAGGTGTTCAAAAGTGAGATTCCTGACAATGTTTTGAGTAAATGTAATTATCCCAATGCAAATCATAATGGTGAAAAATTAAATAACTCTGCATTCAGAATGTGGGTTGTTTGTATCTAATACATTTTACAACCACAAATGTAAGGGTCGCCACAAACTAAATGGCTATTTAATTATCAAATGCATATACATGAATAATTAATGGACATCCACAGACAGTGAGAATGGATGTTTCATATTTGCCATTTTGTAAAAGCACAAAGAACATTCCTTTGTATGAAAAGAGGAGGATCCTAAAGTATTTTGGAAGATCACGATGTTAATCACGTGGACGAACAATGAGCAAGAAGCTCATCAGCATCTTAAGCCTCTTCGCATTGTGAAAACCAACGGTAATCTTGAACAGCAAGAAATTCGCCTCCAGTAGTTGTCAGATAGGGAGCATATCACCGGAGAGGTTTGTACTTGTGGCACTGATGTACGTATTATTGAATTTCCGCTTCAAGCTGTTTTCCGAGAACTGTTGTCGAGACTTGATCTTTCTGGTTGACCATGTGTAGAGGTTAATTTCTGTGAATGCATTTGTTTATGCCAGGGCTAAAAGCCAAGTAGTGGTCAGCTGAGAACAAACGGAGTGGGGACTTGCTTCTTGATCAGCAAAGGTGAGGGTCATGCGGTGGATGTTATGTTTTCCAGGTATGGCCTGTGAGCATACATAGGTACGAGGCTCAGATAAGAGAAGCCATATCGGGGTTCAGCCAGGTAAGAACAAACACACTAGAGAGCAATAACTCTTATGAGATAGTCTCGAAGATGATTGGAACAGCCAGATCAGGAAATAAAGCAATTTTCCCTATAAAGAATGAATGCTTTTTAGTAGCTGTCTTGATTGCCAGATCTCAATAGTAAAGTTGAGGCGGTGACTTGTTTGTTACAGCAAAATAACTTGTATAGTTAGTAAAGATATGCTGCAAAACAGTATAGTGGGGAAACTGCTGTAAGCTTCTGGCAGGGAAGCCAGATATAACAGCACCGACCTTACAAGTACATCCACATGTACATATGGGAGAATTGAACTCCGGGACAGAAAAGTGTGATAGATTTTGTTGTTTATGATCAGCGACCTGAAAACTTTAGTTGCTGAAATTTTAAGATCAGAAGTGAACAAGTTGGCTCTAATCATTACCTCTTAGTGCAGGGTTTAAACTGTGATGGCATTTTGCGAAAAAAATAGTAATGCAATTTTGCTAAAATATTTATATTTCTTTTTGCATAAATGCAAAAACATTTAAATGGCGCTGTTTCTTAGTGAGCGCTATTAAAATCCCACGATTCCATGGAACGCATACGGAATATCGTTGTGGTTGAATTTCTCTTTTTTCATCATGTGACGTCAAAGAAATGGAATCTACTTCAACAACGATCCAAGAAACCAGTGGCATCAACTTCAAATGCAATGATTGATAAACCTGTGGCATCCACAAGGTTAGCGGAAGACCAATCAAGTAGGCTCCCCTTTTAAACATATACAAGCAGCTATTTTAAACACATTATCACCTGTGCAGTCTAATTATGTTAAAAATGCTCTGAAAAATACTTAAAAAAACCAACTTGCATGCAAATAAAATCTGGAGAGGTCTTAATCGCCAATCAATCTATTGATCGACTATGTATAGAGAAAACCAACAGAGATGCCAAAAACAAGAAAATATCTGCTGCAAACCAAGCCTACTGCCTAAAAAAAAAAAAAAAATACTACCGAAACCAAGTATTTATCCAAAAATACTACCGAAACCAAGTATTTCTCCAGAAGAGGAAAATTCGCCTAGTACTAATGGACGAATCATAAACATTGGAAAATGGGTTCAATTAGCATTTCTTGGGAAAACAACAAACCACTTATTTCATGGAATCATTATTTCTCACCAAGATGAGGAATATACAGTCAAGTTTGCAAAAAAAAGTGGAAATTCCTATTTTGCATTTCCTAAAAAGAAGACATATCTGTAGTCGATGCATCACAAATAATAAAAGTCCTTCCTGATCCAATGATGGACCACAGAGGACACTATTTCCCCCCTAGATATAAGTTGTGAAACATTTCAAACACTTTAAAACATCCTTTCTTTAGCCTCGTGTACAATTATTTATATAATTAAAGTGATTGTCAGCTTAAAAACAGGTACACTTATTTTACCCCACACATGGGGTAAAATAGTTAATTGACAACATGTTTTTAAATTGTATTATGAGTACCAATTTGCAGTTTTATCACTGAAATTGTTCTTAAAATATTATCAGACAAACTCATTTGCACACTCGGTGCAACTGTTTTGCAAATGAAAATAATATTCTTTTTGCAAACTAGGTGTAAATGAAAAATGTGCTGTTTTTATATAACTATTTTATCCCACCTGACCCTATTTTTGCATTTCTTCTTTAGCTGTAACAGGCATCTTAAATTTCGGAGGTGTTAGTTTCCCTATCATGTTTTGGAGCAATTCTCGGAGTGGGAAAATTTGCCATTTGGAGCACTAATATTGGGTTTTGGAGCAGCCAACAATAGCATTTTTAATTGTTTTAAGTCCATGCTGTGCCTTTATTTATGTTTATATACAGAATTACCATTATTTTATGAACTATGAAAAAATGTTATATTTCAGGTTTGTTGACATTTTACTGCTTCTCTTATGACTGTTAGTTAGCAATTCTGTCGTTACAACAGGGAGATAAATGGGAAAACAATTATACTACCAGCTGTTTATTGAAAACTACACGACCTGCAATATTTTAAGAGTAACACATTAATATCAGGGATTTTCTTCTGAATGCATTTGTTTTGCTGTAACATGAATAGGATTTTGAAGATGACAATCCGATTTTTGGCATAAATGTGACAAGGATGGTAAGTCAGATAATATCTGAAAACTTGAAAATGTTCATCGTCCTGGAGCGGGACTCGAACCCGCGTCTCCCAGAAAACGCCTAGGTATGCTAACCACTACACCACCCAGAACGACCAAGTTTCAAGTTTCCGATCAATTTGAATTTAACCATCACAGGATTCGCTAGTCGAAGCAACCGGCATTCATGTTTAGCGAATCTGGAGGTTAATAATCCTATCCCGCGATTGCCCGGAGAAGCAGATAAATCATGAAAGAAATACGGGATTACGCCTATCCCGTGATTAATCCTATCCGTATAAATCATGAAAGAAATACGGGATTACGCCTATCCCGTGATTAATCCTATCCCGTGATTGCCCGG
Organism: Macrothele yani; assembly: GCA_039090855.1. Classification (NCBI taxonomy): domain Eukaryota; kingdom Metazoa; phylum Arthropoda; class Arachnida; order Araneae; family Macrothelidae; genus Macrothele; species Macrothele yani. Next base: position 34,078,190 of record CM077001.1, on the reverse strand, counting down.
AAAAGCAGATAAATCATGAAAGAACCTCCAGATTCGCTAAACATGAATGCTGGTTGCTTCGACTAGCGAATCCTGTGATGGTTAAATTCAAATTGATCGGAAACTTGAAACTTGGTCGTTAACTTGGTCTGGAGGTTAATAATCCTATCCCGCGATTGCCCGGAGAAGCAGATAAATCATGAAAGAAATACGGGATTACGCCTATCCCGTGATTAATCCTATCCCGTGATTGCCCGGAAAAGCAGATAAATCATGAAAGAACCTCCAGATTCGCTAAACATGAATGCTGGTTGCTTCGACTAGCGAATCCTGTGATGGTTAAATTCAAATTGATCGGAAACTTGAAACTTGGTCGTTCTGGGTGGTGTAGTGGTTAGCACACCTAGGCGTTTTCTGGGAGACGCGGGTTCGAGTCCCGCTCCAGGATGATGAACATTTTCAAGTTTTCAGATATTATCTGACTTACCATCCTTGTCACATTTACGCCAAAAATCGGATTGTCATCTTCAAAATTTGTGTTATATGGCGTAATCCCGTATTTCTTTCATGATTTATCTGCTTCTCCGGGCAATCGCGGGATAGGATTATTAACCTCCAGATTCGCTAAACATGAATGCCGGTTGCTTCGACTAGCGAATCCTGTGATGGTTAAATTCAAATTGATCGGAAACTTGAAACTTGGTCGTTCTGGGTGGTGTAGTGGTTAGCATACCTAGGCGTTTTCTGGGAGACGCGGGTTCGAGTCCCGCTCCAGGACGATGAAAATTTTCAAGTTTTCAGATATTATCTGACTTACCATCCTTGTCACATTGACGCCAAAAATCGGATTGTCATCTTCAAAATTTGTATTATATGGCGTAATCCCGTATTTCTTTCATGATTTATCTGCTTTTCTTTCATGATTTATCTTCAAAATTTGTATTATATGGCGTAATCCCGTATTTCTTTCATGAATAGGATGTTGTCACGTCCAAGAACTGTTGCTATTGTTACTGAACGCTTGTGAATATACACTTAGGAAGAATAAATAATATGCAATTACTGTTTGTTGTTTAGTTGGTTTTTAGCAGCATAGTTTTCGAGATTAAGGGCATTCAGATGAAAATTTCTGAAAACAACCAACCGGCAAGCCACACATACTTGGTTTCCGTGTGCATCACAAACTCCTTAGGTTTTCTGAAGGGAAGCGTACCTTTGATATGAAAGGAAAACTAATGTGACATTTAATAATCAAATTGTGAAATCACCTTTCAGCAATTGCCCCACGATACTGTTCATACAATGCTTTTCATCCAGTAATTATCAATGTCAAACTGTTGGTACTGCTGGAAACAATTACAACTGGAACCAAAACTATAAGATAGCTCAGTGAGATTTTGTAAAGTTGGTTAGATAAGAAGTTCCATCGCTTAATGCTTGTGCAGTGATGTTTTGGCACAGGGTTGCACCCCCCACCCCCACCCTTTCAGTAGTAGTAGAATCAGTTTCTGATTTATTTATTTATTTATTTGTACAATGTTGTTACTGTCTGAAAGAGGCCACTGCTCTTTGCATGCTTGGGGGTTCCACACGGACATTAAGCAGACAGACAATTGCGAGTTAGTAAGTGGTTCTACACACCTTCCATCTGGGAAAAGAAAAGTGCGTGGGTGAAGATGTTCCCCAAGGTAGGTCAAAATACGAAAATTCTGCTCTCTGAACGTACGGGGGCAAAATTCAGACTTAAAGTAAGAACCAAAAGATCGGTATTCCTGATAATCAATTACAAGTTATGCGATATAAACAATCCTTTTATTTATCCATAGCGCTAGTGAGTGATTTTAATTAACATACAGACTGACGAAGTAAAAAAACAAAGCTGAACTTTTTAATTTGGTGAAAAATCAGTGTTAACATTACGCAACGTGAACAAAACTGAATTGTTCACTGTAATTTATTTATGTAAATATTTAACAAGATCACACCACTGTATTCACAATCATATAATTACTGAATTCAAAACAAAATAGGGTGGTTTTAAAAGACATAGCTTCAAACAGTTTTTCTCCTGGTTTTGTACAAGCTAATGTTCATTAACTCCGGTTTCCTCTGGCGAGCAAGCCCTACTTTCTTCTCAGCAAGTTCCACAGCGATATTTGTCTTTTGTTGGCTCTGCCACTGCACTGCATCCATTGTTTACTCTTTTTTCTCCTGATAGTTTTCCCTTACCATTTTTTTGTTACTTTTTTTTTTTTTTTTTTTTTTTTATTCACTCAAATGATAATAATAGTATCCATCATGCTGAAAGAACTTTCAGCCTGAGAACTACGGATTTTTGCTCACTGAGACGTTGTACCATTGTGTTCAAGCTCCATGGTGAAATTGTTCGTAGGGTGAAATATTCTATTATCCAGTTTGCAGTCTTGCTTCCTTGAAAAAGCCATCTGGTTGATTTGCAAAAGCTTAGAAAGTTTTATTTGTATTCTACGCCAAGAAATTTCGGATTTTTAGTATAGTTATACTATTTTGAGAACCAGAAAATGTTTTGCAGTGCAGAAGTTTTTGAGTTATGGTCGGCTCTCTGTGAATTCGCGGAAGGATCTCACATATGAATTAACCGCTCAATCGATTTCGAACGTCGTAACATTACGCTAAAATATTGATAACTGGTAAATTTAAACGTTTGGCGCAGATTTCATCAAAATTACAATTTCTTAGCAGGATGGCGTAAAAACGTTTTTGCGAGGACTGACGCAGGTCTGGCAGCCCTGAAATTTGTTTCCTTACTAGAACTTCAAGATGAAATAACCCCTGCAAAAATTATCAGCACTCAGCTCTTAAAATTCTGCAGTACACCTGGACACAAAACTGATCAAGCAACAGAACTCTTGGCAATTGCAAAAATGCAAGCCATTTGGAGGGAAATGCTGAAATGCAGATCAAGATATTTTAACTTCTGCTGGGAACAGCTGATAATGAAAGGATTAAGTAGCTTCTCAGAGAATTAGACCTGACATGCCTTGGAGCAATGTGATATTGGGAAAACAGGAGGACCCTTGTGTAGTCAACTATCTGATGGTCAATTAAACTGGTTTGAGGAATGGATGAAAAAGGGTGCTTAAATTCAAAATGCAATTAATTTCTTTAAAAAAAAAACTTTCCTGTTATTACAGTTTTAGGAATATTTAATGAAGTTCGCTTAATTTAATGCTTTTTATTTTAAACTGCAATACAAAGTTACTGGAATTTTAATTAACCCTGTTTTACAATCAATATTAAGTAACATTGTATAATTCTGTAGTTAGCTGTTACTGCAATTCTGTTACCCAATTTGTAATTCCGTTACCATTAATAACTTAATTAAGGATGAGCCAGTTAATAATTTCCAGTGCTTATCTTTACAGCCTTGTGTCCTATTCAGAAAATCATCAGTTACTATAATTTCAGTAATATAATACTCTTAAAAAAATTAAATGCAACAAGTTTCCAGTAACAGAATTACATTGCCTAATTTGGAATTAATTGCAATTCATAAACTTAATTTCTGTGAAATAATATTGAGCTTGGTTGGCTATTAATTGTTAAATACCATGCAGGTACCTAGCCTAAAGCAAACTTAGGTCAGATTTCATCATTTCTAGAAAAAATTACTGGGCCAAAATATTAGATCACTTTTGTGTGAATTTGAAATCATTATACTCTCAGTATATTTGTCAAAAAAATGTTGCAGAGTATTCAAAACAAAGCTGAAATAACTTTATATTCATATTCTCCAAAGTATTTACTATAAACTCCCAAAATTTGATTAGGTTTAGAGCACATTTTATTTTTGGTATGTATGTCTCATTTCTGAAGAATTGCCCTTTAGTGCTGATTCTAACCTACAATAAAAACTGAAATCTTGAAGTGAGCAAAATTGCATGTAAAAGCAGATGTTACCACAATAGCACATTGGCAAGAATTTAGATAGTTCTGATTTGTAATACCAGATGTTGCATTATTTTGCAGAAAAAGCTTCGGTATGAAGTTTAAAACTAATCGTCAAATAGGACAGTCTAAAACAAGCCGTGAATAACAAGTGTGCTGGAGAAAAAGTAATTTAACACGAAAAATCAAATCAATCTATTTCAATTTAAAATTTTACTCCGTCATAGGATGGGCAACATCCCCTATAAATTGATATTTATTTAAAGCTTAAAAACAACCGTCCTAGGACAGGCTATATGCTAGTTACATATATTAAATGAGTGAAAGGAAACTCATTTTACATTTTATAGAACTGAAGGTAAAGGAAATAATCTCAAAAGATTAAGTCATTGAAAACATGGCTACATAATTTCAAAACAAAATGCAGAGACGTTTTACTACAGTTTACACTTATCTTGGAAGAGATCATCTACATAAAAAAAGCATTTACTGAATATTGTGTGGACAACACTATTTTTAATTCTAGAGTGGAGGAAACAGTTGCATTAGTCAAAAAATGCCTACTCTCCCAAAGATATAGTTTTTTATCAGCACTGGTAATTGAAAAGAGTTTCAAAAACTTTATATAAATATAAGTGACCCGGAAAAGTGGCATAAATTCTTTAAAAGTTAAACTGTTTCAGTGTATTCACAATATTTTAATATGCACTAATACATTTTTTCACCTTTGCACACAGTGCAAATGTGGAATTTTTTCTTTGATGTGGACGGACGAAAGAAATCGTTTACACACTGATGCTACTAAAATACAACTTATGTCAAGCTCTCATAATTTTATATTTATATTCATAGAACTACGTAACATACAGAATGCAGTAAAATCATTAAAGAGGCATAACGGGTTCAAAGCAAAGTGTACAAACTCTATATTAAAATGATACCGCTACTCAAGCTAGTGATCTACCTGTAGATCACTAGCTTGAGTAGCGGTATCATTTTAATATAGTTTGTCTTGAAACATTTATGGCAACCATAGCAAAAATGTGATTTGTGCCGTCCTTGCCACCTGTAGAAAATGCATACCTCTGAAAAAATTCATTGCAGAAAAAAACATATAAATTAACGCGATAATTAACAGTGATTTCCTAGGAAAAAGCCTTCGAAAAATATAGAAATACGACAAAATCGTGGACAGAAGGTATCAGTAAGCCAAAAGTCTGGTAAGACTTACCTCATCGGTGTCCCGAAGTGGAATTTCAAGACAATTCGCCATTGTCACTTATAAGTTCTCCTAGAAATCCAGCGTTTCTAGGTGTTGGATCACAGAATTACTGAATCAATCTTACACACATGAAGATTCGCTACGAACGATTAAAGCAACAAGAGTCAACAGCTTTCTGTCAGCAATGAGCGATAGCCATGATGCCACCATTCACTCAAACAACAAAATAAGTTAAATAACACATGTAAAATATGTGTTGCCTTTTTAAGAATCACAATTCTTCCACAGTTTCACAGTAACATAGCAGAGCCATCTGTTACTGAGAGGAGTTGGTGGGAAATACATAGCTATTTTTTTTTTTTTTGATTGGAGGTTTAACGACCACCGTGAGCAACTCAATGGGCTATAAGCAGTCGCCCGTCCCTAATTTAGGGTCACTGGTTCCAGGGAAGGGAGAGAGCCAGTGCCGTAAGACAAACACAACATCCATGCCTGACCGGGATTCGAACCCGGACCCCTTACGGACGAATGATCAGAGGCCAACGCCTTAGACCACTGCGCCACCGAGGCGGCCATAGCTATTGGAAAAGTACATACAGTTTTTGATTCAAAGCATAATATACCGTATAAATAGTGTAGAAGGAATATTCGCATGTGAACCAACAAATTTCCAGAGTAAAATTTAATTAGCAAGTTTTTAATTTCGATGAAAATCAGTTACGAAATAGAAAATACTCCGTTACATACTGTATAACGAACACGAACCCTTGGTACGTAAAATGACCAGATCTTGGAACACTGATTTCAAGACAAAATGGCGTGTGTCCCCAAATCTGCAGATCATCTGGGGACACTACATACTCAAAATAAATATGAAACTTGTTTTACATAAAACTGTATTATTTTTATAAGTGTGATATTACATATGAAAATTTATGTCTTAAATAGAATGTAGCTTGTATAATGTTGGTAATTTGGACTGACAACGCAGAGCTGTGATGGCGACAACATATTAGCAAAAGTGAAATGCTCAAAGACTTTGGAGAAGAATAGACTGGGAAAAAGAGCATAGAGAGATGCTCGTGAAAGAGAAACTCGTGGATCAGGAAAATTACAAGATCAGGATCGGAGTAATTCATCATCATCATTGTCAACCATTATCAATCCACTGCTGGATGAAGGTCTCCCAAGTTCCTTCCACAACGGTCTGTGTTGTGCCAGTCTCCTCCATGTTACTCCAACATACTTTCGAATTTCATTCACCCTTCTCCAACGCGGTCTTCTTCTAGGTCTTTTCCTGTCCCTTGGAATCAAGTCTAATATTTCGGTTTTCCATCCATGGTCCGTCCTTTTGGCAATATGTCAAGCCTATTGCAAATTCAGGAATTTTATTCTGTTCATGATGTCTTCCACTCTTGTCATTTTCCTGATCCACGAGTTCCTCTTCCTATCTCTCCTGGTTACACCAAGCATGCACCTCGTGTCCTCTTCATACTTCTTTCAGTTATCCGCAATCTTTGTATGCCTTTTTTACTAAAGGTAAACGTGTCTACATCATACGTAACCACTGTCAGAATGCATAGATTAAGCACTTTTCTTTTAAGACATGATGGCGTATTGCTCTTAAAAATTGTACTGTTTCTTTCAAAAGTTCTCCATCCAAGTTTTAAATGTCGATTAATTTCTTCATAAATGTGACCCTCACTTGATATCTGCTGTCCAAGGTAAATGTAGGTATCAGTTATCTCCAGTTTTTCCCCATCAATCGATAAATCTTCATTGGAGTAAAATCCCTGAAATGGTAATGGGCCGCATGTATTGTTAGAAAAACGGATCGCCGATGGACAACTGAAATATTAGACTGGATACCAAACGACAGAAAAAGACCTAGAAGATGACCATGTGCAAAATGAATGGATGAAATTCAGAAATAGGTCAGAGTGAATGGATGACACCATGATGATAGGTCAATGAGATGATGCAGCCCGTTTTGTTGCCGTATTTCCGTGTTATCCCTGGTGTCCAGTTTCAATAAGATAATGCTCGTCCACTCACTGCCAGCATCAGCAGACCGTGCCTGAAAGGGGTCCAGGTGCTGCCCTGGTTAGCCTGGTTCCCATACCTCTCCCCAGTGGAGAAAGTGTTGAACGTCATTGGCAGACGATTTAATGCTCTATACGATCTCCTCCAATGTCGATGGAGGTTGATACCTCGGGACACCATCCGGGGAATTTTTCACTCTATGCCATGCCATGTTGACGAATTTGTAACCCAGCATGGCAGCCATACGTCCTACTGACTCAGAATACATTATACAGTATTATCTCCTCGCCCATCGCATACATGTTAACCTCCAGAAATTATATCATTCCTATATTGTGTTATTGCGAGAACCTGCTGATAAATGTGATAAAAGCCATTACAAAGTTACGTATGGTAAGTTTCGGCTCAGTTTGAGCATTTCTTCGTATTAATGGCACACCTACGAAGAAGGCTGATGGGCCCGCTTCCCTTGGGCTGACAGAGCCAAAAAATATTACGTCGAAGTTTGAAACAAAAAATCACGATGCGCTATCTATATATACTTCTTATTCATGTACCGTATAATTATAACATACAATAATTATAAGGGAGTAGTTCTGTTAAGATCACTGGCATGACGCAGTTGGTTAACGCGCTGTGTGCAGTGTGGAAGGCGGTCGTTTCTGTCGGGTGTTCGAATCCCGGTTTTGCCGGCCATCTAGTCAGCGGTTTTTCGGGGTTTTCTGCTGACTCCCTGGGTCTCGGGGACGCGAATGCGTAGATGGTTCCCTGTTAAATCGGCCCCAGACGCACTTTACCCCTTACCCACATGCAGCAGAGGAATGCCGCCCCGGTGGCGCAGTGGTCTAAGCGATGGCCTCTGATCATTCGTCCGAAAGGGGTCCGGGTTCGAATCCCGGTGAGGCATGGATGTTGTGTTTGTCTTACGGCACTGGCTCTCTCCCTTCCCTGGAAGCAGTGACCCTAAATTAGGGACGGGCGACTGCTTATAGCCCATTGAGTTGCTCACGGTGGTCGTTAAACCTTCAATTAAATCCAATCCAGCAGAGGAATAGCAAGCCGGCTGCATTAATTTGCTGTTAACACTCAAACGCACATAATCATCTTTGACGGACTCAACCCGCCATGGACGGACGAGGTAGAGAGATTGAGAGTTCTGTTAAATACATTTAGAAAAATCTAAATAGAAAAAGAATTTCATCTACTGCTTATTGGACTGAAGTCCAATAACTATATACACCATAGGCGCCGACTTCGTGGGTTTGAAACACTTTTTGAACCCCCAATGATTTCTTTGTGAGTTCCTCGAACCCCTAATATGTTTGCTCACATTTCGTGGGGAAAATACACGTACGCATACACCGATGAGCCATTACACTATGACTACCCGCAACCTAGAAAAATGAGACGCCTGGAGACCCAACGGTGGCGCAGGTGAAGTTCACAGAACAGTATACATGCAACACGAGGGCCGGCTTTCGGTTAGTAGAGTGTTCGGGGTCAGAATGGAAAAAGCTTTCGATTTATCGGAGAGTAATGAAAGACAAGTTGTGATGGCATGGTGCTTCGGAATTACAAATCTCGGAAACGGCGCGGCTTGTGGGTTGTTCGCGTACCGCTGTACTGAGTACGAATCAAAAATGGTGTACAGATAGCCAAACGACGAACCATCGTCCAGCCGTGTGTCGTCCGCAGCTCATTGATGCCAGAGGCGAGCGGAGACTATCGCGCTTTGTTTACAGCGAGCGACCGCAGAGCCACAGTGCTACACATCCCCCGCAGTTACAACAGTGGTGATCAGGGCAATGTGTCACAGCACACCGTTCATCGCAGCCTTCTGCGCATGGGCCTGCGTAGCTGAAATCCCAGCCAGATCCTCACGCTCACTGGACATCATCAACGCATCATTTGAGTCCAAGATCATCGAGATTGGGTCGTGGATGATTGAAAGGAAGTGGCCTGGTCTGACGAAACAATATTAATCCTAGTGCATCACGTAGACGGCCGAGCGCGGATACTCCGATTACCAACGGAGGCACTGTTGGGCGGAAACAGGCCGCCGGCGGTGGTGTTGTGCTGTGGGCGTTGTTTTCTTGGGACACTTGAGGCCCCATTATATCCCAATAGCACAATTCCTAACAGATGTAGGGTATCTGAATATCGTTGCGGACCAAGTTCATACATTCATGGCAACTGTGTTCCCTGCTGGTGATGGCTATTACCAACAGGATAATGCACCGTGCCACACTGCCAGAATCGTCAAGGAGTGGTTCGAGGAACATGCTGGTGACTTCCTGTTAATGCCCCGACCTTCACATTCACCTGGCATGAACCCAATCGAGCATTTGTGGTTCTGCTTGGAAAAGCAGGTTCGAGCTAAATCAGTACCACCGCGAAATATACGGGAACAGGAGGATCTGCTGTTGACATTATGGTACCAGATATCCCAGGATGTCTATCGCCACCTCATCGAATCGATGTCTGGCCGAGTGGCCGCTGTCTTGCGGGCTAGAGGGGGTCATACAGCTTATTTAGTAGGTGGTCATAATGTAATGGCTTATCGGTGTATAATAATGTTGCGCCTACAAAAGCAAAACAAATAAAATAAATAATTATCTAGAGATGGAATTTTTTGTTCTCTAATTAACTATAATTTGATTCATTTTTGCGTTTCAGGCGTCTTATTGGTCCAGATAACCTGACTAAATGAAATTTAAATTAGACTTAATTCCTTTGAAAAATGCATGGGTCATTCGATTTAAAATTTCCGGAACCCCCAATAATTTTCCAAGTCGGCGCCTATGATATACACCGTCTTAGCACGAGACGAATAAAATTTTAATGAGCTATAAAAGAACAGTTAAAAATAAAAGTTGCATTAAAAGCCCCATGAGATCTTTCCCGTGCTAAGACAGTGTAAATAGTTATTGGACTTAAGTTGGGCACGATCATTATTCATTGTTGGATCTACTGCTTCTAATCATTTAACTTTCTTGTACTCTTAACATTACTAGTAACAGGATAAGAATAAATGTACAAAAGTCTACCTCCTTTTTAATTGTTGTGGCACCTGACTAATTTTCCCGGTAAATTTAGAGGGGGGAAGGGCACCCCACCTCGGGGAAATTCTGTGCGCCACGGCCCCCTCCGCCTTTGGAAAATGTCTGTGTGCGCTACTGCTTCGTAGTGTGGCATTTTCTTTGTCGAGAAGTGTAATTTAGATTCTTTTCGGAATAAAATTAAAGATGCCAGTCTCTCCGTGGCCGTCTCCAATTACCGAGTGATCAGAGGTAATGGTTTTTAACCAGTTGTACAGTTTGGGCCCAGACATGGATCTGGCTTACCCAAAGGCGCTGCCACCCCTTCCTTGGAACCAGTGGCCTCAAATGAGGACCGGGCAACTCCTCATAGCATTAAAAAATACTCATGCTGGTCGTTGAATTCCAAAATAAAAAGAAAAAATCGAGAGAGTACCTGGTATTCTTTGTACATAGTTTATCCCAAAACAACTGAGAATGTTTTTATAAAAAATGTGCAATACTGCGTTCGACCTCGGCACGTGTCTCCGAAAAACGCTAGTCTTTGCAGTAACCACACCTGTTGATCAGGCATGCGTCGTCACTAGTGCGCAGTTTAATAAGCGTTGTTTCATGAACCACTAACAAGTGTTTTCGAGCTGTGATTTTACGAAAAAATCGATGTGAAAGAGCAACAAAGATCAGCCACTAAATGTTGCTGTTGAAGTCTGTCAGAGAGACTTTCTGTCTTATACAAGAGGCTTATAAAGATAAATGTATAGGAAAAGCAACAATTTACAGAAGGCGTAGAGAATCTACGGATGGTCGTGAGTCGGCAGCTTTAATCGCGCATGGAGTAAAACCTTCAACGAGTGTTACAGAGGTAAACTTCAATACAATAGGTGTTATTATACGGGAAGAGAGACACCAATCAATTAGAGATATCGAAGATATGGTTCACATTTCAAAATAATCAATTCACAGAATTTAAGCTGAGCATTCGGGCATGAAACGAGTTTGTTCGACTTGGGTCCCATTTCTTTTCATGTGCAGCCTTGCATTGGGCCACACATGGGCAGTTCTACCGTTTCTTATTTGGAAAAAATGAATGTTGAGTTGATGTCCCAATATGCATATACAGTCCAGACTTGTTATCATGGGACTTTTAGTTGTTCCCCATTTTAAAAAAGACATAAAGGGGGGGAGACAATTTCGTACTGTTCGACAACTTATTGCAGCTGCGCAGGGGTGCTTCAACAGCGTTTCAGAAGAATTCCAGAAGACTTTCAGAAAGTGAGACGAACGTTGGGACGGGGCGGATACAAGGAGGATAGACTAAGGGAGGGGGCATAACAAGCAAGCCCTACGTAAAACTCTGAAGCCGACGCTCTGAGCGGTAGTTATCTTAGGTTACCTTTCTGATTGCGTTCCCATCGAATTACGTACCTGACAATATAGGCAGGCTAACACTTTTAAAGCCTTCTTGCGAAAAGAAAAAAATATCATGTACATTTATGGATGTAGTCTATAATATCACCACTGTTTTCTATTCTTTCCTTTCAAAGCACTAGTCACGTTTTACTGCTGCGTACGACAAAAATCCCTTTAACTCGTCACACGAAAAGTACATGCTGTTTAAAGTAATGCATGAAGCCGTTCACAAACTCTAAAGTGAAGAAGAAAACCCTGATTTATTTCGTGTGATCGAGTGAATGTTTCTGAAGACAGAAACACAACGAAATGTTACCTTAGAAACAATAGTTCGTGCTAAACTTTGATAATTTACAAAACTTTAACGAAGAGTACACAGAATATGCCAATTGAAAAACGTTTGTAGCGCACAATAAAATCCGTTAGCGTTGATAGATTACTATGTAGTAATAAGAAATGCGATAATTTACGAATTTAAAATAACAAAAAAACAAAAAACAAACAAAAAAAAAACCCACGGATTTTATTGTGCGCGAGAAACAAATGCTTTTTACAAAGTTTTAATAAAACGTTTTCGGGAATGTGATCTTTGACCAGGAGTTATTGAAAATTGGAGAAATTTCTAATTCGTACTAGAAATGTTTAGGTATTCCATCATGAGTTTTTGATCCGCAAATACAATAGATCTCTCTTCAGCTTTTAATGTTAGTTGACCTTCAGATGAATAATTCTGTAAATCAGTCATGCAAACGCCCTTCTCACACGAAATAAAAAACTGAAATCTTCCTTAACTTACAAAGCAAAAGTGAGCAACTGAGGGTAATGTAACATGGCGGCCACGCAACTTAGCTGGCTTCAATGGTGACAGCCCATGCTCTCTCCCCTTATTCTATACTCCTTGAGCGGATCCAGGCGCATGCCCTCCCTCAGGGCTGGGACGTTGCCAGACTTCGAAATCAGGATGGGCGACGGGTGGGCAAGAATTATTTTTGGTGGGACAAACATGATAGTAACTTTTTTTTACGAAGCACTGAAAGAACGAATTTTTAATGCTGTTTTTTTCTTTTAATTGAAGGTTAATCGGCCGCCCCGGTGGCGCAGTGGTCTAAGCGATGGCCTCTGATCATTCGTCCGAACGGGGTCCGGGTTCGAATCCCGGTGAGGCATGGATGTTGTGTTTGTCTTACGGCACTGGCTCTCACCCTTCCCTGGAACCAGTGACCCTAAATTAGGGACGGGCGACTGCTTATATCCCATTGAGTTGCTCACGGTGGTCGTTAAACCTCCAATCAAAAAAAAAAAGGTTAATCGACCACCGTGAGCAATTCAATGGATTATAAGGAGCCGCCCGCCCGTAATTTAGCGTCACTGCTTCCAGGGAAGGGAGGAAGCCCACACCATATGACAAACACAACATTCATGCCTCACGGGATTCGAACCCGGACTCGTCCCTGACGAATTGTCATAAGCCAGCGATTAGACCACTACGTCACCGGGTCGTGCTAAACTACGTCACCGGGTCGTGCTAAACTACGTCACCGGGTCTTCAATGCTTTTCACTACCGGCTGCAAAAGAATTCGTGCAATTCCGACCCCCTCCACCCGGATACACATACATATAATATATGGAACTGACTAGTTCGCCACTGGTGTAAGATAAAAGTATTGGCAGAATGTCGCCTTCAACTTTTTGCTTGCTCTGGATGCAATGCCTTGAGTTTTCTTTCAAAAGTTTCCATTTTTGCTAACGAAAATAATGCCGTACTTGAACAATTCGTTTAAAATAAAATATCGTTTTTGTTTATCTAAATCAAATTCTAACGTTGTGCCAAGCAGACACAATCCCTACTCTTCTCCCTAACTTCCTTCCTTCCAGCCAGTGACTTTGCCTTGCACTCTTCCCCTACAAAGCAGTCGTGACGTGAGCCACTTACTTCACTTTCACTGTCTCGGGGCACTCTTAAGGTGGACGTCAAGTAATTTTGCTTCTTGTACTTCCAATGGAAAAAAAGTTTGTACACATTTCCTTCACAATTAGTGTGTTCCCAAGGATGAAAATTTGAACATCGATTAAAATAACTTCATATTATAACTTGGAATATTTAATATTTTCTAAAACATAACCATATTTATATAAAAAGTCAAGAACTTTTCCTTTGGTGGTGTTGGAACCAGAAAAAAGATGGCGCGACCTGTACTTTGATGACGTCAGTACACAAACCAATTTTGGATTGCATAACTATCGTTATGTTTTCGAAAATATTAAGTATTCGAAGTTATAAAATGAAGCTATTTTAATCGATGTTCAAATTTTTATCCTTGGGAAAGCATTTATTGTGAAGAAAATGTGTACAGAAATTTTTCCATCGGAAGTACAGGAAGCAAAATTACTTGACGTCCACCTTAAGAGCGCTAGTATAGCTTTAGACTCCACATTCCGTGTTAGAATCCCTACTTTTAAAAAGAAAACAAACAGCAGGTCAATTAGTAATTACTACCCTCAGTGAATTCCTATCCACCCTTCTCATTCGCTCCCTGGCCATACAAACATAAAAAAGAAGACTAAACTAAGGAATTGGAAGAGTGGAGAACAATTGAATTTTCATGGCCCTAGGGATGCCATTTTGAAAACCTTTCTACTGAGACGTAAACAACGCACTTCCTAGGGGGAAATACGTAAGGCTTCATGAAGCAAAACACAAGACTTATCATTACTTGGCGAGTCGATATTATACTTTTAAAATAAAGTATATTAAAAAATGGCACATTTTGAACTGGGTGGATGGCAGGGTGGGCAAGACAAATTTCAGCGTGGGTTCAAGCCCACCCTCGTACCCCCTTGGTGACGTCCCTGCCTCAGGACCAAGGAAAAGCTTCCATTTGTTAGGTTTTAATAACAAATTGAATATTTTTTCGTGAAAGAAAGTATTACTTAAAAGTATATTACTTTCCTTTATTAATTGGAAGAATCTATAGGCATACTAATAACACTTTTGCATTTTGAGGAAAAACATCAAAAGGTCCCGGTTATTTCCAACACTTGCACCCCCTCCCCCTTTACGAAAATCCTAGATCCGCTTCTGCGTCGAGACACCTGTATTCGATGCAATGGATAGTATTTCGAGGAAGATAACTACTATCTTGATAATTAAGGCACGAATATTTTTTACCTTTATTTACGTACAAAACAATGCATTTATTCCAAGGAGGTTAGAAGAAGAGGAGGTGAAGGGACCCGTTTTGAGTGAAGCCAAAACAGATCAGCTATTTCTGTCCTCTTTCTGAGGCGGAGGAAGTCTGTGCTGCGGGAGTTCGGGAACGTGACGTCACTTCCTGTGGCTTAAACAGTTTTGCTTAGCTCATGCAAACCAAGGATGGAAAGAAGGAATATTTCAGACTTCTTATTTCTTAACATTAGGCTTTTGGTTATATTTTAAACATGGTTACTTGCACATGCGCAGTATGCCCATGTGCAAGTTACCATGCGCACTATGCACTTCCGCTCAAAAAATTATTATTTTGTTCAATTTTTAAAGAAATACCAACACATATTTTCCTGTTTTTTCTGGAAATTTTTTATTATGGGAATGAATATTTCAGCTTCAATATTTTTCATGCCTGTATGGGTAGAGTAAGGGTCCGAAAAACCCGTTCAAAATCGCGATTTCCCCATAGAGATATACAGGAGATTCTTAGTTTGGGCGCATTGGCGTATTCAGCTGATAAAAAGTGGCGTCACGCCAGAAGCACATGCCACCTCCTCTTACTTCTGACCTCCTTGATTTATTCTTACCGCTCACGACCTCACCGAGCCACAGTCCGGTGTACATACTAAGTGGAATTAAATCATAGCAGCAAACATTTTCGTTTACTAAGTCCTGACATTGAGCTGTACTTAGGTACATAGATTAATGAATGCCATTGTCATAAAACCAATGTATGTGAGTCATAAAAGGAAATATTTACTAAACTTTACGGCGGCAAAAGTATTTCGGCTGTTTAGTTTTTCAGAAACAATATATGTTATGTAATATTTTATATTAATATTTTTCGTTTGAAATGTCACGACTTAAAACATCACTATTTTACTATCTGTCAGTTGAACTCGCAGCACTGTGACTTCGAAGTCTTAAATACCGGACAGCTAGCACGCGAAAATCATTAATCATACACTGAGTTAAATTAGACGATGCAACGGCTAAAAAAGAGTCGATGTCAAATTATGAAACTCACTGTCCTTTATTATCCAAATACTTCAGTTCAAAAGGGCATCTACGATAATCATCAGCCGCACAATAATGCATATCTCTACATTTCAATGAAAACCGCAACTTCTTTACATACAGAAAGTTATGAAAGTACATCGTAACGCAACATTAATCTATACAAAACATTGCCACACTACCACACTTTTCGCTGCTGGCTTCAACATTATACATTTCTAATTCTTATCTGTCAATACGCTTACGCACTCTGACCTCAAGACTGTTGCCAACACCATCCAACAAGTAAAAAAATATAACATCAAGGTAGAAAACGCTTAAAGAGAATAAACTCAAATTTACATAGAGAAAGAAACTAAAAATGGAAGTTAAATTAGAGCATGCGATATAATAATAATAACAATAATAATAATTATTATTATTAATATATGAGTATATTATTCAGATTTAGATGAACGTAAGAAACAACCCTGACACAGATGAAATGTGATGTAGCTACGAAAGTGCATCAGCGCATGCGCAAGCTAAAATCTGTCCTCAAGATCGAAATAAAAGCTAAATCGCAAGTGTGTTAGTGAGGAGAATCGTCGTAACCCTTGGTCCAGGGCTGTTAGAATACAAGGGCTGGGTCATAGGCTTCGGACAGTGATGTATTCAGGCATCTTTTAGGGGTTGCTTAGCCCCCCCCCCCGGAAAATCTATGAATGCCCCCGTAGGTTTTTGGGCGATCTCTCCTTGTATTTAGTCTAATTGGGTTCGTTTATAACTGAATATTTAGAGAAATTAATTAAAAAAATTAAGAAAATGAGAGAAAATATTATAATAAAGAAAAATCAACATGGACTTCAATCTGAAATTTCTATCATCCTTCAGCAAAACATTAAACAATCCTTACTGAAGGGGCAATTTATCAAGCACTGACAACTCGGACTACCGCAATAAAAACCTAATTCCACACAGCAGAGATGTTTGCACTGCAATACGTCATCATATGTATTTTGGAAGTTGGCATTCAGTATTATTTCTGTTCTCTGGATGCTGACTTTCCACGAATACGGTTAAATCTCAGTGTAGCTAATGACGTTAGTGTTTCATATACAACAAAATATTTGCTACCTAATTTTTAACAATAGCAAATTATTAGAAATTGTTCCCGTAATAAGGCCTTTTTTTCCCCGGGCAGTGGTGATTTACACTCTGTGACAATAGAAAACAAAAAACGAAGCACCTCAAGCTGCCATCGAAACGGTTAGTTAGTTTTTGAGTTTTTTACTACTATTTGCTAATCTAAAAATCTAAAGGAGCTGAAACCAAATGGCAGGGGAATGGCTTACACCATACATTTTGAGGTAACACTTAAATAATTCCTAAATAATCAGAAACACGCTTGTAGTAAGGCAAGGGCATTTTTGCCACCCCTAATGTCTTTGGGGGAGTTACTCCAGCACAGCCTTACCTTTACTATAGAGTTCGCAATATTTTACACCACCGCATGGTGAAATCCGTAGTTCATTACTGAATTAAAGGTATAACATTTTTAATCACTTGGAATCTGCATTTGCGATATAAGAGCATTAGAACATTTTTGTACTCTATTAAAAATTTTTTGTATATATTAATACACACTGGTGTGCAAAAATTAAGGACCAAGAAGAGAAATTAGCATAACAGCGGAACGAGCAGGCAGAACGGATCGAAAGACCACTCAAGAGATAGATTAGGGTCCGGTACGGTAGGGCATGCGGATATATGCAGCATGACGAGGGGGGGGGGGAGGGGTATAAAGCAAACGGGCGGTGTACGCTCAGCAATTCGGTGAAAGCTACTGCTCGGTGTACAACGGTTTGAACAACGTCAAGTTGCTGCCACCGTGGTGATATGTCCAACAAGCAATCCAATAGACGGCATCTGGATGACTTTACCCGAGGTCGCGTCATTGGGAAGTTGGAAGAAGGTCGAAGTGTGGCCGAGGAATTCGGAATCGCTCACAGCATCGTTTCACGAGCTTGGAGAGCATTTCAAACGACATGAACAGTTGTCCGAGAGTTTAGCGGTGGTCGTCCACGAGCAAACACAGCGGCAGATGACCCGTATATTGTCCTACAGGCGAGAAGAGACAGACGGCAGACAGCGGGAGAAATCGCAAGGCACATGCAACAGACAACTGGACGTCCGTTAACGCGTTTTACCGTGGCCAGGAGGCTGCACAAAGGTGGTGTATTTGCACGACGACCAGTACGGTGTGTGCCATTAACGCCTGCTCATCGGAGACGGCAGTTTCTGTGGTGCCAGGAACACAAGAACTGGACACATCAGCAATGGGGTCGATTTCTCTTTACGGATGAACGCCGATTTTGTCTGACGACCGATTCTGGACTATACACATCTGGAAAGAGCAGGGAACAAGCAATCACACTTCCAACATCATCATCGAAAGGGACCGGTTTGGAGGTGGCAGAGTTCTCGTTTGGGGCGGTATCATGCTTGGTAGCCGTATTGACCTCCACATGTTTCAAGAAAGTTTAGTCACTGGTGTCAGCTATTGTACCGAGGTTCTCCTGCCTCACGTGCGTCTGTTTAGAGGTGCTGTGAGTAATAAGTTCCTCTTCATGGACGACAACGCTACACCTCATCATACAGTGGCTGTCGCAGAGCTGTTGGAGAATGAAGATATTCAAAGCATGGATTGGCTCGCAAGGTCCCTGGACCTAAATCCAATCGAACACGTGTGGGATCTTCTCAGGATACGCTTGGCAACACGTCACCAACCGCCAGCAACGATTCCACAGCTGCGATTGGCGCTACAAGAGGAATGGGCCGCGATGCCTCAACAGCTCCTTGACAACCTCGTCCTCAGCATGGACAGACGTCGTAAATCCTGCAACGCAGTCAGGGGTGATCATATCCCCTACTAAAGACTGGATTTTTCTTGGCAGCCGCTTGTGACATGAACGTTTCTGTCTTCTGTCCAGTTGTGCTCGAAGCTACCTTTTCAATAAAGTGCCTTTGTATCTTTTGGATTCCTTGTTTGGACGATTTTGCTCACTTGTCCCATATTCTTACATCTTGGGGATCTTACGGTATGATTTGAGTCGATGTTCAGCACTTCTGCACGACGTTACATTCGAAAAACCGGCACGTCCTTAATTTTTGCACGCCAATGTATATATAAATACCAAAATTGGGATTATATGTATATAGTCAGTCAACAAGTTTTAGCCCCCTTGAAATTTGTAATTGACCCCCCTCCCCCCGGAAAAAACTTTCTGAATGCAACACTGGCTTCGGACACGCGGATCCCTACGAACGCCAGCGTGTGACGTCAGTATGTTGGAACGGAGCTGACAGCTGGATGGCTACAGTGGGAGAATGAAAGCTAACGAGCATTTCAGTGGCTCTTCCAAAGAAATATAACAAATGATTCATTCTAGGTATTTAACAGACTTAAATAAAAAGTAAGAGAAAAGACTGGGGTATCTGTTAAAGACAAATGAAAATTTTTGTTATACTAACATAATACATTTAAATTTTCAGGTCACAAGTTTTCTTGTCAACATCTTGCACCATCCAGCAGATGTGTGCATTAAAATATATTTGATCTGCGAGATTACGCAAATAGATTACCTGAAGTGAAATTTTTTTTTCTTTTCCACGTTTCCTTCTCTGTTTAATTTCTTAAATTTCGAACAGCAATAATAGAATCGCAAATTTTTTCGTATGCTTTTCTTTTCGTTTTTCCTTAAACTTTATTTGCGGTGTTTTTGTAGTGAGTCTTCGACATCTTTCAAAATCAGTATATATTTTTTTTCACGCAAAGCTACTAATGTACTACATTCAAATTACGAACTTTTAATGCGCGAAATTTTGAAAGAACCAGAAAGGTAACACAATGTCCTTATTCCTTTGTATACCATTGTTAAAAATCTATGAATTAATAAATATATATTTTTGTATAGTGGCCCACACTTTGGTTGAACATCAGATGCCTTTGCATTCTGAATTACTGCTATATATTAAATGGTTATTACACTTTTATACGCGCTTCCATTTGTAAGTTTTTTATTCTTTAAATCAATAATTTTCAGCTTTGTTTTTAGAACTCTTTTCCTACAATAGTCGTTGCACAGTCGTTTTTTCCCCCTTACAATTGTCGCTGTCGTCTTCCGTAGCTTTCATTTTTAACGCTTTGGTTCTCTCGAATTTTAAAATTTCAATTTGTTTTTTAAAGGATGCAGCATTTTCAAGTAGCAATCTATTTTCCTCAGTTATTTTGATACAGGAAGAACAGCTGATATCCCCTGATGTTTAATCAACTTCATAACAGAGATCCTGCGTTTCTTGCACACAAATTGTTTTCAGACTTAAAATATCCATCCGATCGAAAGCATTTTATAAAACATCTCGTTTGTGTTTTCTGTTACTTCGTGGAGTGACACAGTGTCCGTTTTGTTGACAGTTCGGCAGATACAGAACAGGCACCGCGTTTTGTTTCAGTGTTTTTTTCTCCGGGAGTCGAAGTAGGCGATTTTTTAAATCATCTTCGTAATCGGAAGAAAGAAAACGTCCACTGCAAATTCTAGCATTAGCTACATTCATAGAGTCTGACCTATAGTACTTGTTCAGCCATTCCTTCACCAAATCTGGATTTTTCAAAGGAAATGCATGGTACACAATACACTGAGTGGCCACTTTATTGTGACCACCTGACAGTTTTAAGCAAATGAGCTATGGCTGCACGCTGTTGCAACCAGAGGGCAAATCTAGTATAAAAAGGGAAAGCTTAGGGCTTGCGACAGTAGTAGAAGTGCTTTTTGGGTGACGAGATGGGTAAAAAATGCGATTTGACGAACTTTCAACGTAGGATGATTGTAGGAGCTCGGAGCCATGGAGCGAGTATCACCGAAACCACCGGATTCGTGAAATGTTCCAGAGCAGCTGTTGTTAAAGTGTTTAAAGACTGGACTGTCAGCCAAAAACCTGGATCTCTACGTGCAACGTGTGGTTGCCATCGACCAGTGTCTGCTCGGGCGGAACGGAGAGCGTCCAGACTGGTAACAGACAACAGAAGCGAACAGTGCATCAAATTACAGACCATCTTAATCAAAGATCTCCTCAAATGATCTCTGCACGAACTGTTCGCCGTACACTGCATCGGATGGCATATGGCAGCGAAGGCCTTTTCGAACACCTTTGCTGTCTGCAGTTAACAAGAGAAAAGGTCTCCAGTTCGCACAAGGATTGGACAGTCGATAATTGAAAACAAATTATGTGGCCTGATGAATCACGTTGTCAGTTGCACCATGCCGATGGCCGAGTGAGAATTTGGAAGAAACAGTACGAAAGCATGGACCCCAAATGCATTGCTACAAACCTTCAAGCTGGTGGAGGCAACGTTATGGTTTGGGGAATGTTTTCCTGGCATACTTTGGGCCCTTCAATTTGTGTTGATCAACGTCTGACTGGCACATCATATCTAAACATCGTTGCGGACCAAGGGCATCCTGTCACGTGGATGGTTTATCCCAATGGCGATGGCTACTTTTAACAAGATAATGCTTTCTACCATAGTGCTCGCATTGTACAGGATTGGTTTCAGGAACATGCCGGTGAGTTTACTTTGCTTAGGTGGCTTCCACATTCTCCAGATCTCAACCCCATTGAGAATTTGTGGGATGAAGTTGAACGAGCCATCAGACAGCTGGATCCACAACCCTGCAATCTCACACTCCTGAAAAGTGCTATTCATCAAGCATGGTGTCAGATTCCACAAACCACCTATCAACATCTCGTTGAATCCATGCCACGAAGAATCGATGCAGTATTAAAGGCAAAAGGTGTCCCAACGAAGTACTGATGGGGTGGTCATAATAAAGTAGTCTCTCAGTGTATACTGACCTTTAATTTTTTCGTAATGGTTCTTACAAGTAGCCACAGCACAACTCCACATTGTTATCAGTATTTCAACGTACTCTAACTGAACGATTTCTCAAAAAGCAAGTTCTAAGAGCTGAATACTTATCCACAAAAAAGCAAAGGAAAGAATTTAGCGAAGTAGAGAGACCCTTCACAGCAGCTTCATGGTTCCAACGTTCCAACCGCAGTTCCAACACAGTGACGTCAGAAACAGGTCATCTGTCACCGCTAAGAGGATCCGTGGCGGCAAAGTTTCTTCAAAGGAATGACCCAGCCCTAGTATTCTAACAGCCCTGCTTTGGTCTAGGATATCTACAGGTTACACCCTATCGGGTTATACGCCGATGAACCATTACATTATGACCACCTACCTAATGAGCTGTAGGACCCACTTTAGCCCTCAAAACAGCGGCCACTCGGCGAGGCATCGGTTCGATGAGGTGACGATAGGTACCCTGGAATATCTGGTACCATAATGTCAACAGCAGGTCCCCTAGTTACCGTACATTTCGGGGTGGTGGTGATTTAATGCAAACTCGCTTTTCCAAGTCGAACCACAAATGTTCGAAAGGGTTCATGTCAGGCGAATTCGGAGACCAGGACATTAACAGAAATTCACCAGCATGTCCCTCGAACTACTCCTTGACCATTCTGTCGGTGTGGCATGGCGAATTATCCTGTTGGTAATGGCCATCACCAGCAGGGAACACAGTTACCATGAATGGGTGAACTTGTGCCGCAGCGATGTTCAGGTACCTTACAGCTGTCAGGGATTATACTACTGAGATAACGGGGCCTAAAGTGTCCCAAGAAAACATCGTCTACAGCCTAACACCTCCGCCACAGCCGGCCTGTTTCCGTCCAACAGTGCATGCAGGTGCCTTAGCCTCCGTTGGTAATCGGCGTATCCGCAATCGGCCGTCTACGTGATGCACAGGAATATCGATTCATCAGACCAAGGCACTTTCTTCCAATCATCCACGGTCCAGTCTCGATGACATTTGGCCGGTTTCATGCGTTGTTGCCGATGACATGCTGTAAACATGGGGATCCGGCTGGATCTTCGGCTACGCAGGCCAATGCGCTGAAGGCTGCGACGAACTGTGTGCTGTGACACATTGCCCTGATACCACTGTTGTAGCTGCGGGTGATTTGTCGTGTTGTGACCCTGCGGTCACTGTGAAAAATGCGGGACAGTCTCCGCTCACCTCTGGCGTCAATGAGCTGCGGACGACACACCGCTGGACGACGGTTCGTCATTTGGCCAGCTGTGCACCACTTTTGATACGTATTCACTACAGCGGGAATTGAACAACCCACAAACCGCGCCGTTTCCGAGGTCTTAGTTCCGAGGTGTCGTGCCATCACAATTTGTCCTTTATCAAACTCCAATAAATCGGCAGCTTTTCCCATTCGGACTCCGAACACTCTACTAACCGAAAGCCGGTCATCGGGTTGTATATATACTGCTCTGTGAACTTCACCTGTGGCACCGTTTGGTATCCAGGCGGCTCGGAGGTGGTCATAATGGAATAGCTCATTGGCGTACACCATTTTAAAGCTATCTTCAAAAGCAGGTAATCTCCTTCCTCGGAGGGGGGGGTAGAGAGGAAGCCAAAGTTTTATTCAACGCCCCGTTTTCGCGTTTTCGTACCATTAAAAATACGTTTTTGCAATGGCTTTTATCACATTTAGCCTCAGGTTCTCGTAATTCACGCAGATTGCAATGAGATATTACGTTTATGTAAAACGGGGTGAAATAACGTTCGACGATAGTTTAGTCAAATATATTGTTGAGCGACAACGAAATTAACTATTGTTGCGTCATTTTCATGGGACAGCATTCGAAAATCAGATTTCGACAATGGGTTTGACTACTTATGTTACCCATTTTCGTTGCATCGAATTTTTTTGCGTGAGATTTACTTTATTGCCGTTGGAAAAGATGCATGGCATCAAATATTCTGCTCATCGTTCATTATTATTTTTAACACTTTACATTTGGCATTGTACAGATGTAACTAATGCGTTAGCTTTTTAAACAGACGAAATTTACTCTTCCAATGGACACTGAACAAGAGAGAAGTTAAAAGGCTGGAGGCATTTGAGATGTGGAGCTATAGAAGAATGGAGAGAATAAGCTGGCTGTATAGAAAGAATAATGAGCAGGTCTTGGAGAGAGTGGCAGAACCCAGGAATCTGATTAACATGTTAAAAAGAAGAAGAATGTTATGGATGGGACACAGAAATGTGGGTGGCACGATTCTGAATATTTTGAAAGGGAACATTCAAGGCAAGAGAGGAAGAGGACAACCCAGGAATGGTTTTGTGGCACAATTACCCCAAGATACAAAAACTAGGACATACTATGACTTGAAGAAAACGGCGAAGAATAGAGAGGAATGGAGAGACAGAGTACATCTACTGAACAACCAGTCCTTGGGCTGAGTAACCAAGAAGAATGGACATGCGCTGAAATTCTATCTCTTCTGGAGCACTTAAGCAACGATTTTCATATAAGTACCAGGTCACACGAAAAGAAAAGTTTATTTCCCTTGTCAAGATTTCTTGTCGCTACTAAGTTGCACATGTAGTTTCGCGGAGCTATATCGAGAATACTAACTGTTGAATACGTGGAGGCTTTTCATTGTTGTTTTGTAAAAAATGCTACAAGCAACAATAAAACTATCTGTCTAACAATGTGAGTCAGTCAGTAATTTGTTACAGAGCAGAACACCACATTGTTTCACTTGTATATAAATACGTCTCACCTATACCTGCTTCCGCTTTGGCGAAAATACAAACATTTGATTCAACACAACTAAAATGAGAGTAAAAAGAGACCTCAAAGTCCTCAGAAATCCAAATTTTTAAAATATATAAGCGGTAGAAATATTGTTGATATACTTTGAGTTCCAATAATAAATACTGTACTTATAATGTTAGAACTATCTTACATTACAAAAAACAGGAGTGGTTCACCACACGGTACATCAGGCTTCATAGTCGACAGACTTCAGAAATAATGACACAATTCCATTTTTTTTGAGTTATTTATTCTCGAACGCTTATACGTTGAGATATAAGAAGGTAAATTATATCTTCAATAGTAACAAAACATGGTTAAGTGTTGTGATTCTATCTTCGAGAGTCCTAAGGTGATTATATACATGAACTTAAAACGGAAAACTC
Source organism: Macrothele yani (assembly GCA_039090855.1). Lineage (NCBI taxonomy): Eukaryota > Metazoa > Arthropoda > Arachnida > Araneae > Macrothelidae > Macrothele > Macrothele yani. The sequence continues at coordinate 34,053,243 of CM077001.1, read as the reverse complement.
TTAGAACGAAAGTTCTTGATCATCACTGTCTATCACCATGTTACGGTATGGTCTATGCACTCTCTATCTATTTATCTATCTATCTATCTGTCTATATTTATATCTATCTATCTACGTCAATGTTGATTCTAAAGACAATCATGGAGCACAACGACAAAACGGCAATGAGCCGATATATTCCAAAGCTATGAGATCTCTGACACACTGTAACACAACAACTATTCGGTGATGTAGATGATTTTAGGAAGGAAGTGTTTAACCTTAGATCGTTTGCATCCCTTAGGAGTAGGGAGATAGGGGGAATTAGGGTTAATTTGCCCGTTAGGAGGGTAACATGGCAGCCACGCTGAAAGCAGTAGAAGCAGATGAGCTTATTCCTAAAAGAGAGTCAAACACCCAGCTATCGTGTTCTCCGAGTCACGGCGGAGGGTTAGGCAGTCGAATTAGGATCGAATCTCCAACCGTATGGTTGAAAGCGGGGTGCTCTAACCACCAGGCCATCAGCAGCCAACTACGAGTGTTCAGATAAAAGGCGTATTTATATATCCGAATCTGCTTCACTAGACTGTCTGGCAGTGAGATCCAAAGAAATAAACTCTTGGGAGTTTGGACGTGACGTTTAGCACAGAAAAACAAAAGGTAACCAAAAGTTTCATAAGAGCAAGTAAACAAAAAAGGTAAGCTAAATAGGTAATATATGTTCCAAAGTACTTGCGACGTTTGAAGGCCACTAAAGATGTTTACTACTTTTATAGAGCATCGTACTGATTATTAGATTAGAAACATGCCATGACATAAGTTCTCCACTGAGGATCTGCAGTGACCTTAAACTAAAAATTCATCAATACGCAGTAGTGTTTTTGATTTAAATGTTATTCCGTAATGCAAGCCTAGTTTCATTTCTCTTAAAATAGATAGCATTTAATTATGTTTTAGACAATTTTCGCTTTAGCGGTGTGTTTATGGTGAAATTTTAGTAGGTTATGGCATCAGTAGCAGCGCAATGGATGTCATGATCTTTCGAGTATGCCCCGCTCATCCTGAAGAAAATGTAAAACGATATCTGGGGAGCAGTGCCAGAGGGATGGCAAGGAAGTTATCGCGGGCAGTTCGAACTGCCCGGGACATTGCGACGGTCATCGTAGGAATTGGGGAATTACTCGCTTTCTTTTGTTTATGGTATTTCCATTATGAGAATTTCATCATAAATATACCTCGATTTTCTGTTCCACATAATTTAATATTTCCAGAACTTTATACTATCGATCTCGCCTTTATAAGATAATTTGGAGATTCAAGGGTAGAAATGATCTGAGTAAAGGCGATATTCTGGCTGAAGATTCGAATGATTGTAAAAAGTTTTAATTTATTTTAAAGCTGTAGGTTTAAGGTTTATTTCGAAATTGCTTAACTGTATCGCCTCTGCAATAGATTTTGTACTGAACTTTATGAACATAAATACACTGTAAAAAATAAGTTGAGTGAATTCACGGAAAATTCCTGAAAATAAGGTGCAGCAATCATGCTGGGAGGTCTACGTTATTTAACGAAATTTATGTTTATAACTTTTGACAGATTTTTCGTTGTCAGAAATCTATATATTAATTCCATAAGGTTTTTACTGTCAGTCCTATTTTGAGAGAACGGCTGAACGTAAAGATAAAGTTGAGGTATCAAAATAAAAGTCTTACCATGTAGTTGTGCTAGTCGAAGAGAAAAATGAGATTGGGGCAACGGTTCGAGCGTTGTAGGGCGGCCAATTTCCCATGTAAAGTCTATGGGAGAAGTGTGCGATTGACATTCGATCGCCTGCGGTTGACTCACGCGCTGTTGAAGGTGGCCAGCATGGAGGGACTGAAATAGACCAAAGTCCGAAGTCTCTTTTCTGAGCCAACCGTTGCGCAAAGCAACGCCAGCATGCATTGGTATCAAAGTTTTTCTCATCGGAACAGCCAACACTCTTGAAGACCTGATTGCGTTATGCCATTGGACTGTGTGATGTTTATATATAATTTAATATTCATTCGATCCAGTTTATTCACGTAGGAAAGAAGTTTCCCAATATGACAAGATGTAAATAAACATTCCGTTCACCATTGTTATTGAAAATATTACGGGCGACTGCTTACAGCCCATTGAGTTGTTCACGGTGGTCGTTAAACCTTCAGTCAAAAAAATTAAATAAAAATAAATAAATAAATAAATAAATAAAAAATTACGAGCCTGGACTTATTGTTTTTACTAAAGTGGTTGAATAAATTTGTCAATCAAATAAATTTTACATTTGTTGTTACATATGAGTTCATTAAAAAAAAAAAAAAACAAACTAACCGTCAATTAAGACGGGTGAAGAGTATTTGCAACGCGAATTCCAACAACATTTACAAACACAGTTGTGGCTGAAGATGAGAGTGAAAGAGTGCGCTATCCAGTTGAATTTTTGCACACGGTAGGGATGAGTGGACTTTCGCCTCACATTTTATGACTGATAAAAGGTGCAGTCGTGATGCTCATCATGAACCTGGCCGCCCCGGTGGCGCAGTGGTCTAAGCGCTGGCTTATGATGATTCGTTCGTGAATGGTCCGGGTTCGAATCTCGGTGAGGCATGGATGTAGTTTTTGTCTTACAGCAGTGGCTCACTCCCTTCCCTGGAACCAGTGACCCTAAATGAGGGACTGGCGACTTCTTATAGCCCATTGAGTTGCTCACGGTGGTCGTTAAACCTTCAGTCAAAAAAAAATCACGAACCTGGACTATTGTCTTTACTGAAGTGGTTGAATGTATTTTTCAATCAAATAAATTTTACATTTGTTTTTGCATGAGTTTATTCTTTTCAAGAAAAAAAAACAAAAAAAACCTACAGTCGATTCCGACGGGTTTCGTCTAGTTTCGTTTATTTAAGAAGAGTCCTTTCAGTTTTTCCGGTTTTTTTTTTTACAGAAATTTTACAAAAACTTCGATTTAGCGTTTTCCAGCACTTTTAGCAGAAATTCTATAATGAATTAGCTTTATTTTCTTTCCGCTAAGCTAATTAATATGAATGATGCTCTTCCTACCAGCTAGCTAATGATATACTTGTACTAAGCTTCAAAATAGTGAACTCAAAATGGTTGTTACTAGTTAATTACGAACGAGAATAAAGTCTTAACGCTGGTTATTTATGGTAATAAATAAATGTTATAAACCTAACAGCCAGACAGAGGTCTGACAAAAACTATGAATTGAGAAAGACTAACTTACGGTAACTTCTTTATTATAAGACTCTTGGTCAACTAAAGCACACACACAACTTGTTTTACAATAATGAAGAATCTCTCCTCATAACAACACAATCTCTCCTCGTATTATAAACGCTCTCCGTAAACAACAACGCTCTCTCATAACAACAACAAAAGCTCTCTCTAAGTCTCGATGAACGCGCCTATATACTAGCTACCACCACGTCATGACTTAACACTCATTGCCAGATCTCATTCATCGGGTGAAATAATATTTCGTTCAGTAAGAAGATAATTTACATAGGAAAATAAAATAACCAGAGATAGTAAAATCAAAAGGAAAGTGAATATAGAGTATACGTTACAATTCTTTCCTGACGTACGAAGTGAACCAATCCTTAATCTTTGCCAAGGTCAAAGAGGAAGGATTCAGCCCCAGCGAAGCACACTACAGAACACCTACCCAGACACTTAACACTTGTGCACGTATAAGGCACAAATGGAGACGAGTCGAATCGCGCGATGATGAAATGGCTTTCGGTAATAATGTAAGTTACTTAAGTATTTTATTTCCTGTATGAGCTTATTATTATTTTTCTGTATAGGTTTATACGTAATACGAGGGTAATTCAAAAAATAAGGTCAACGTTGTCGTACATTAAAGAACATACGACGCATACAGGTAACATTTGCCTTAAGACGGTGGAACGATATGTTTTCAATACACCACTTTATAATAAGAAGACTAAACGTATAGAATCCGTTTATTGGCGTAGAAAAACAAGAGAGAACAACAATTCTGCTATCTTTCACCACCTATGGGAGGCATCACCAGGCAGCTGTTTTGTAAACGATAAACAGAACCAAACTAAGAATTCAAAATAAATAACAAACATGCATGGTACTCGTTCAAGTCACGTGTGGTCTTGCATAAAACAGACTGCCACGTTCGTGGAATCCCGACGAGGGCGTGCCAGATCACAGGTAGATCGGTTGAGGCATCCATATTACAGGTATCTCGTCGTGTCAAGATATCTATTGTTTCCCGGAGTGCGTTGGTTCTTTCGTTGCCAAAGGAAGCGATTCTTCGGATGTTGTCCCAAATAGGAGCTGCCCTTTGGGTTGCCCCTTCGTGTGCTAAGGCTGTCATAAGCTGTCCTTACTTAACACCCCACTTGTCCTCTGCTACTCGTAACGGGACCGGCCTCTTCGTCACTCCCACGTAATGCAATGCTTTGTGGTGGCGTCCGGGTACTCCAAAAGTACGGCGTAAACACCCGCGTCAGTAGGGAGCACGGTCGTGTCCCGATCCGCGGCAAGAAGAGTAGCCATGGGCCTTGGTGCCTTCATCCCAACACCCAGCCCTAGTTTCTTCAGGCTGTTCTTGAGGAAATACACTATATATTGACAAAAATCACAGGACACCTTGAAGAAAAACACAACATAGCATTTATTGACATACTGAACATTATTACGGTGTCGGTCCACCTTTGGCCTTAATACATGCATTGACACTTCGAGATATGCATGCTTTTGACGAGGTTTTATAGAACACAGCGATTGGAATGCGCTTCCATTCAGTACCCAATGCTGCAGCTAACTGTTGCGTAGTAGTAGGCCTAGGTTCTAAACTTCTTATGCGGCACTCTAATTCATCCTATACATGCTGTGTCGGATTCAGATTAGGGAAGGGCTCTGTGCTGGCCAATCCACACACGATACGGAATTATTGTCAAACCACGCCGTAACAGTCCTTGCTTAATGGCTCGGTGCATTATCCTTCTGGTAGCAGCAAGGATCGGTTCGTAGTATTTCCACAGAGTTGGTAGGGCATAATTATCCAGAATATCAAGGTAGAAGTGCTGGGTAAAAGCACACACGCCGTGTACGCTCAGAAATTCGGTGAAAGCTATTAGACGGTGTACATCGGTTTGAACGACGTCGAGTTGCTGCTACCGTGTGATATGGCCAACAAGCAATCCAGTAGACGACATCTGGATGACTTTACCCGAGGTCGCGTCATTGGGAAGTTGGAAGAAGGTCGAAGTGTAACTAGTGCGGACGAGGAGTTCGGGATCGCTCACAGCATCGTTTCACGAGCTTGGAGAGCATTTCAAAACGAAAGAAACAGCTGACCGAGAGTTTAGCAATGGTCGTCCACGAGCAACCACGGCGGCGGACGACCGGTATATTGTCCTACAGGCGAAAAGAGACAGACGGCAGACAGCGGGAGAAATCGCAAGGCACATGCAACAGACAACTGGACGTCCGTTATCGCGTTTTACCGAGGCCAGGAGAGTGTATTTGCATGACGACCAGTACGGTGTGTGCCATTAACGCCTGCTCATCGGAGACGGCGGTTTTTGTGGTGCCAGGAACACAAGAAGAGGACACATCAGCAATGGGGTCAAGTTCGCTTTACGGATGAGAGCCGATTTAGTCTGACGAACGATTCTGGACGTATACACATCTGGAGAGAAAAGGGAACAAGCAATCACACCTCCAACATCATTGAAAGGGACCGGTTTGGAGGTGGCCGAGTTCTCGTTTGGGGCGGTATCATGCTAGGTAGCTGTACTGACCTCATCTTCCAAGGTGGTTCAGTCACTGGTGTCCGCTATTGTACCGAGGTTCTCCTACCTCACGTGCGTCTGTGTAGAGGTTCTGTGGCTCCTGAGTTCCTCTTTATGTACCTCAACGCTACTCTTCATCGTACAGTGGATGTCGCAGAGCTGTTGGAGAGTGAAGATATTCAACTCATGGATTGGCCCGCAAGGTCCCCGGACCTAAATCCAATCGAACACGTGCGGGATCTTCTCGGGAGACGCTTGGCAGCACGTCACCAACCGCCAACAACGATTCCGCAGCTGCGATTGGCGCTACAAGAGGAATGGGCCGCGATGTCTCAATAGTTCCTTGACAACCTCGTCCTCAGCATGGACAGACGTTGTAAATACTGCAACGCAGTCAGGGGTGATCATATCCCCTACTAAAGGCTGGATTTTTCTTGGCAGCCGCCTGTGACATGGACGTTTCTGTCTTCTGTCCAGTTGTGCTCGAAGCTACCTTTTCAATAAAGTGCCTTTGTATCTCTTGGATTCCTCGTTTGGACGGTTTTGCTCACTTGTCCCATATTCTTACATCTTGGGGATCTTACGGTATGATTTGAGTCGATGTTCAGCACTTCTGCACGACGTTACATTCGAAAAACCGTCTCGTCCTTAATTTTTACACGCCAATGTATATATAAATACCAAAATTGTGATTATATGTATATAATCAGTCAACAAGTTTTAGCCCCCTCGAAATTTGTAATTGCTCCCCCCCCCCCCCCGGAAAAAACTTTCTGAATGCAACACTGGCTTCGGACACGCGGATCCCTACGAACGCCAGCGTGTGATGTCAGTATGTTGGAACGGAGCTGACAGCTTTATGGCTACAGTGGGAGAATGAAAGCTCACGAGCATTTCAGTGGCTCTTGCCAAGAAATATAACAAATGATTCATTCTAGGTATTTAGCAGACTTAAATAAAAAGTAAGAGAAAAGACTGGGGTATCTGTTAAAGACAAATGAAAATTTTTGTTATACACACACAATACATTTAAATTTTCAGGTCACAAGTTTTCTTGTCAACATCTTGCACCATCCAGCAGATGTGTGCATTAAAATATATTTGATCTGCGAGATTACGCAAATAGATCACCTGAAATGAAAAAAGTTTTTCTTTTCCACGTTTCCTTCTGTGTTTAATTTCTTAAATTTCGAACAGCAATAATAAAATCGCAAATTTTTTCGTATGCTTATCTTTTCGTTTTTCCTTAAACTTTATTTGCGGTGTTTTTGTAGTGAGTCTTCGACATCTTTCAAAATCAGTATATTTTTTTTTTCACGCAAAGCTACTAATGTACTACATTCAAATTACGAACTTTTAATGCGCGAAATTTTGAAAGAACCAGAAAGGTAACACAATGTCCTTATTCCTTTGTATACCATTGTTAAAAATCTATGAATCAATAAATATATATTTTTGTATAGTGGCCCACACTTTGGTTGAACATCAGATGCCTTTGCATTCTGAATTACTGCTATATATTAAATGGTTATTACACTTTTATACGCGCTTCCATTTGTAAGTTTTTTATTCTTTAAATCAATAATTTTCAGCTTTGTTTTTTGAAATTTTTTCCTACAATAGTCGTTGCGCAGTCGTTTTTTCCCCCTACAATAGTCGCTGTCGTTTTCCGTTAGCTTTCATTTTTAACGCTTTGGTTCTCTCGAATTTTAAAATTTCAATTTGTTTTGTAAGGGATGCAACATTTTCAAGTAGCAATCTATTTTCCTCAGTTATTTTGATACAGGAAGAACAACTGATATCCCCTGATGTTTAATAAACTTCATAACAGAGATCCTGCGTTTCTTGCACACTAATCGTTTTCAGACTTAAAATATCCATCCGATCGAAAGCACTTTTTAAAACATCTCGTTTGTGCTTTTTGTTACTTCGTGTAGTGACACAGTGTCCGTTTTGTTGACAGTTCGGCAGATACCGAACAGGCACCGCGTTTTGTTTGAGTGTTTTTTTCACCGGGAGTCGAAGTAGGCGATTTTTTAAATCATCTTCGTAATCGGAAGAATGAAAATGTTCACTGCAAATTCTAGCATTCGCTACATTCATAGAGTCTGACCTATAGTACTTGTTCAGCCATTCCTTCACCAAGTCTGGATTTTTCAAAGGAAACGCATGGCACACAATACAATGAGTGGCCACTTCATTATGACCACCTGATAGTTTTAAGAAAATGAGCTATGGCTGCACGCTGTTGCCACCAGAGGGCGAGGCTGGTATAAAAAGGGAAAGCTTAGTGCTTGCGACAGTAGTAGAAGTGATTTTTGGGTGACGAGATGGGTAAAAAAGGCGATTTGACGGACTTTCAACGTATAATGATTGTAGAAGCTCGGAGCCATGGAGCGAGTATCACCGAAACCACCGCATTCGTGAAATGTTCCAGAGCAGCTGTTATTAAAGTGTTTAAAGACTGGACTGTCAGCCTAAAACCTGGGTCTCTACATGCAACGTGTGGTCGCCATCGACTAGTGCTGCTCGGACGGAACGGAGAGTGTCCAGACTGGTAACAGACAACAGAAAGGCAACAGTGCAGCAAATTACAGACCATCTTAATCAAGGATCCCCTCAAGTGATCTCTCCACGCACTGTTCGCCGTACACTGCATCAGATGGGATATGGCAGCGAAGGCCTTTTCGAACACCTTTGCTGTCTGCAGTTAACAAGAGAAAACTTCTCCAGTTCGCACAAGGATTGGACATTCGATAATTGAAAACAAATTATGTGGCCTGATGAATCACGTTTTCAGTTGCATCATGCCGATGGCCGAGTGAGAATTCGGCAGAAACAGTACGAAAGTATGGACCCCAAATGCATTGCTACAACCCTTCAAGCTGGTGGAGGCAACGTTATGGTTTGGGGAAGGTTTTCCTGGCATGCTTTGGGCCCTTCAATTTGTGTTGATCAACGTCTGACTGGCACATCATATCTAAACATCGTTGCGGACCAAGTGCATCCTGTCACGTGGATGGTTTACCCCAATGGCGATTGCAACTTTTAACAAGATAATGCGTTCTACCGTAGTGCTCGCATTGTACAGGATTGGTTTCAGGAACATGCCGCTGAGTTTACTTTGCTTAGGTGGCTCCCACAATCTCCAGATCTCAACCCCATTGAGAATTTGTGGGATGAGTTGAACGAGCCATCAGACAGCTGGATCCACAACCCTGCAATCTCAAACTCCTGAAAAGGGCTATTCATCAAGCATGGTCTCAGATTCCACAAACCACCTATCAACATCTCGTGGAGTCCATGCCACGAAGAATCGACGCAGTATTAAAGGCAAAAGGTGGCGCAGCGAAGTACTGATGGGGTGGTCATAATAATGTGACCATTCAGTGTATACTGACCTTTAATTTTTTCGTAATGGTTCTTACAAGTAGCCACATTATAACTCGACATTGTTATCAATATTTCAACGTAAACTAACTGAACGATTTCTCAAAAAGCAAGTTCTAAGAGCTGAATACTTATCCACAAAAAAGCAAAGGAAAAAATGTAGCGAAGTAGAGAGACCCTTCACAGCAGCTTCATGGTTCTAACGTTCCAACCGGAGTTCCAACACAGTGACGTCAGAAACAGGTAATCTGTCACCGCTAAGAGGATCCGTGGCGGCAAAGTTTCTTCAAAGGAATGACCCAGCCCTAGTATTCTAACAGCCCTGCTTTGGTCTAGGATATCTACAGGTTACACCCTATCGTGTTATACGCCGATGAACCATTACATTATGACCACCTACCTAATGAGCTGTAGGACCCACTTTAGCCCGCAAAACAGCGGCCCACTCGGCGAGGTATCGGTTCGATGAGGTGACGATAGTTATCCTGGGATATCTGGTACCATAATGTCAACAGCAGGTCCCCTAGTTACCGTACATTTCGGGGTGGTGGTGATTTAATGCAAACTCGCTTTTCCAAGTCGAACCACAAATGTTCGAATGGGTTCATGTCAGGCGAATTCGGAGACCAGGGCATTAACAGAAATTCACCAGCATGTCCCTCGAACTACTCCTTGACCATTTTGTCGGTGTGGCATGGCGAATTATCCTGTTGGTAATGGTCATCACCAGCAGGGAACACAGTTACCATGAATTGGGTGAACTTGTGCAGCAGCGATGTTCAGGTACCTTACAGCTGTCAGGGATTATACTACTGAGATAACGGGGCCTAAAGTGTCCCAAGAAAACATCGTCTACACACAAACACCTCCGCCACAGCGGGACTGTTTCTGTCCAACAGTGCATGCAATTGCCTTAGCCTCCGTTGGTAATCGGCGTATCCGCAATCGGCCGTCTACGTGATGCACAGGAATATCGATTCATCAGACCAAGGCACTTTCTTCCAATCATCCACGGTCCAGTCTCGATGACATTTGGCCGGTTTCATGCGTTGTTGCCGATGACATGCTGTAAACATGGGGATCCGGCTGGATCTTCGGCTACGCAGGCCAATGCGCTGAAGGCTGCGACGAACTGTGTGCTGTGACACATTGCCCTGATACCACTGTTGTAGCTGCGGGTGATTTGTCGTACTGTGACCCTTCGGTCACTGTGAAAAATGCGGGACAGTCTCCGCTCACCTCTGGCGTCAATGAGCTGCGGACGACACACTGCTGGACGACGGTTCGTCATTTGGCCAACTGTGCACCACTTTTGACGTATTCACTACAGCGGGAATTGAACAACCCACAAACCGCGCCGTTTCCGAGTCGTAGTTCCGAGGTGTCGTGCCATCACAATTTGTCCTTTATCAAACTTCAATAAATCGGCAGCTTTTACCATTCTGACTCCAAACGCTCTACTAACAGAAAGCCGGTCATCGGGTTGTATATATACTGCTCTGTGAACTTCACCTGTGGCACCGTTTGGTATCCAGGCGGCTCGGAGGTGGTCATAATGGAATAGCTCATCGGCGTACACTACTTTAAAGCTCTCCTCAATAGCAGGTAATCCCCTTCTTCGGGTGGGGGGGGGGGAGGAAGCCAAAGTTTTATTCAACGCGCCGTTTTCGCGTATTCGTAGCATTAAAAATACATTTTTGCAATGGCTTTTATCACATTTAGCCTCAGGTTCTCGTAATTTACGCAGATTGCAATGAGATATTACGTTTATGTAAAACGGGGTGAAATAATGTTCCACGATAGTTTAGTAAAATATATTGTTGAGTGTCAACGGAATTAACTATTGTTGCGTCATTTTCATAAGACAGCATTCGAAAATCAGATTTCGACAATGGGTTTGACTACTTATGTTACCCATTTTCGTTGCATCGATTTTTTTGCGTGAGATTTACTTTATTGCCGTTGGAAAAGATGCATGGCATCAAATATTCTGCTCATCGTTCATTATTATTTTTAACACTTTACATTTGGCATTGTACAGATGTAACTAATGCGTTAGCTTTTTAAACAGACGAAATTTACTCTTCCAATGGACATTGAACAAGAGAGAAGTTAAAAGGCTGGAGGCATTTGAGATGTGGAGCTATAGAAGAATGGAGAGAATAAGCTGGCTGTATAGAAAGAATAAGGAGCAGGTCTTGGAGAGAGTGGGAGAACCCAGGAATCTGATTAACATGTTAAAAAGAAGAAGAATGTTATGGATGGGACACAGATATGCGGGAGGCACGATTCTGAAAGTTTTGGAAGGGAAAATTCAAGGCAAGAGAGGAAGAGGACAACCCAGGAATGGTTTTGTGGCACAATTACTCCAAGATACCAAAACTAGGACATACTATGACTTGAAGAGAACGGCGAAGAATACAGAGGAATGGAGAGACAGAGTACATCTACTGAACAACCAGTCCTTGGGCTGAGTAACCAAGTAGAATGGACATGCGCTGAAATTCTATCTCTTCTGGAGCACTTAAGCAACGATTTTCATATAAGTACCAGGTCACACGAAAAGAAAAGTTTATTTCCCTTGTCAAGATTTCTTGTCGCTACTAAGTTGCACATGTAGTTTCGCGGAGCTATATCGAGAATACTAACTGTTGAATACGTGGAGGCTTTTCATTGTTGTTTTGTAAAGAATGCTACAAGCAACAATAAAACTATCTGTCTAACAATGTGAGTCAGTCAGTAATTTGTTACAGAGCTGAACACCACATTGTTTCACCTGTATATAAATACGTCTCACCTATACCTTCTTCCGCTTTGCCTTGGTCAAAAGCGAAATACAAACATTTGATTCAACACAACTAAAATGAGAGTAAAAAGAGACCTCAAAGTCCCCAGAAATCCAAATTTTTAAAATACATAAGCGGTAGAAATATTGTTGATGTACTTTGAGTTCCAATAATAAATACTGTACTTACAATGTTAGAATTATCGAACATTACAAAAAACAGGAGTGGTTGACCACACGGTACATGAGTCTTCATAGTCGACAGACTTCAGAAATAATGACACAATTCCATTTTTTTAGTTATTTGTTCTCGAACGCTTATACGTTGAGATATAAAAAGGTAAATTATATCTTGAATAGTAACGAAACATGGTTAAGTGTTTTGATTCTATCTTCGAGAGTCCTAAGGTGATTATATACATGAACTTAAAACGGGAAGCTCTTAGAACGAAAGTTCTTGATCATTACTGTCTATCACCATGTTACGGTATGGCCTATGCAATCTCTATCTATCTATCTGTCAATCTGTATCTATATCTATCTATCTACGTCAATGCTGATTCTAAAGACAATCATGGAGCACAACGACAAAACGGCAATGACCCGATATACTCCATAGCTATGAGATCTCTGACACACTAACACAACTATTCGGTGATGTAGATGATTTTAGGAAGGAAGTGTTTAACCTTAGATCGTTTGTATCCCTTAGGAGTAGGGAGATAGGGGGAATTAGAGTTAATTTGCCCGATAGGAGGGTAACATGGCAGCGACGCTGAAAGCAGTAGAAGCAGATGAGCTTATTCCTAAAAGAGAGTCAAACACTCCAGCTATCGTGCTCTCCGAGTCACGGCGGATGGTTAGGCAGTCGAACTAGGATCTAATCTCCAACCGTATGGTTGAAAGCGGGGTGCTCTAACCACCAGGCCATCAGCAGCCAACTACGAGTGTTCAGATAAAAGGCGTATTTATATATCCAAATCTGCTTCACTAGACTGTCTGGCAGTGAGATCCAAAGAAATAAACTCTTGGGAGTTTCGACGTGACGTTTAGCACAGAAAAACAAAAGGTAACCAAAAGTTTCATAAGAGCAAGTAAACAAAAAAGGTAAGCTAAATAGGTAATATATGTTCCAAAGTACTTGCGACGTTTGAAGGCCACTAAAGATGTTTACTACTTTTATAGAGCATCGTACTGATTATTAGATTAGAAACATGCCATGACATAAGTTCTCCACTGAGGATCTGCAGTGACCTTAAACTGAAAATTCATCAATACGCAGTAGTGTATTTGATTTAAATGTTATTCCATAATGCAAGCCTAGTTTCATTTCTCTTTAAATAGATAGCATTTAATTATGTTTTAGACAATTTTCGCTTTAGCGGTGTGTTTATGGTGAAATTTTAGTAGGTTATGGCATCAGTAGCAGCGCAATGGATGTCATGATCTTTCGAGTATGCCCCGCTCATCCTGAAGAAAATGTAAAACGATATCTGGGGAGCAGTGCCAGAGGGATGGCAAGGAAGTTATCGCGGGCAGTTCGAACTGCCCGGGACATTGCGACGGTCATCGTAGGAATTGGGGAATTACTCGCTTTCTTTTGTTTATGGTATTTCCATTATGAGAATTTCATCATAAATATACCTCGATTTTCTGTTCCACATAATTTAATATTTCCAGAACTTTAACTATTGAAAATACAACACACATAAAAATTGGAAAGGGAGTGAGACAAGGTGACACCATATCTCCGAAGCTCTTTAATGCCACATTGGAAAATGTCTTTCAATCACTGAACTGGGAAAACAAAGGGATAAAGATTAATGGAGATTATCTAACCCACCTTCGTTTTGCTGATGACGTAGTCATTTTTGCAACTACCCCATCAGAGCTGCAGAGTATGATCCAGGAACTTGCTGACAAGAGTAAAGAAGTGGGATTAAAAATGAACTTTCAGAAGACAAAAGTGATGTTCAATGCTTTTACAAGAAATGAAGATTTATCGATTGATGGAGAAAAACTGGAGATAAGAGATACGTATGTTTATCTTGGACAGCAGATATCAAGTGAGGGTCACATTGATGAAGAAATTAATCGGCGTACAAAACTTGCCTGGAGAGCTTTTGGAAGAAACAGCATAATTTTCAAGAGCAATATGCCATTATGTCTTAAAAGAAAAGTGTTTGATCAATGCATCCTTCCAGTGCTTACGTATGGTGCAGAGACGTGGACCTTAACTAAAAGAGACATACAAAGGCTGCAGACAACTCAAAAAAGCATGGAGAGGTGCATGCTTGGTATAACCAGGAGAGATAAGAAGAGAAACTCGTGGATCCGAAAAATGACGAGAGTGGAAGACATCATGATCAGGGTTAAATCCCTGAAATGGCAATGGGCTGGACATACTGCCAGAAGGACAGACCATAGATGGACAGCCGAAATTTTAGATTGGATTCCAAGGGACAGGAAAAGACCCAGAAAAAGACCACATGGGAGATGGGTGGATGAAATTCGTAAATATGCGGGAGTGACATGGAGGAGACTGGCACGAGACAGACCGTTGTGGAGGAAACTTGGGGAGACCTTCGTCCAGCAGTGGATTGATAATGGTTGACAATGATGATGATGATGATGATACTATCGATCTCGCCTTTATAAGATAATTTGGAGATTCAAGGATAGAAATGATCTGAGTAAAGGCGATATTCTGGCTGAAGATTCGAATGATTGTAAAAAGTTTTAATTTATTTTAAAGCTGTAGGTTTAAGGTTTATTTGTAAATTGCTTAACTGTATCGCCTCTGCAATAGATTTTGTACTGAACTTTATGAATATAAATACACTGTAAAAAATAAGTTGAGTGAATTCACGGAAAATTCCTGAAAATAAGGTGCAGCAATCATGCGGGGAATTCTTCGTTATTTAACGAAATTTATGTTTATAACTTTTGACAGATTTTCCGTTGTCAGAAATCTATATATTAATTCCATAAGGTTTTTACTGTCAGTCCTATTTTGAGAGAACGGCTGAACATAAAGATAAAGTTGAGGTATCAAAATAAAAGTCTTACCATGTAGATGTGCTAGTCGAAGAGAAAAATGAAATTGGGGCAACGGTTCCAGCGTTGTGGGGCGGCCAATTTCGCATGTAAAGTCTATGGGAGAAGTGTGCGATTGACATTCGATCGTCTGCGGTTGACTCACGCGCTGTTGAAGGTGGCAAACATGGAGGGACTGAGATCGACCAAAGTCCGAAGTCTCTTTTCTGAGCCAACCGTTGCGCAAAGCAACGCCAGCATGCATTGGTATCAAAGTTTTTCTCATCGGAACAGCGAACACTCTTGCAGACCTGATTGCGTTATGCCATTGGACTGTGTGATGTTTATATATAATTTAATATTAATTGGATCCAGTTTATTCACGTAGGAAAGAAGTTTCCCAATATGAAAAGATGTAAATAAACATTCCGTTCAGCATTGTTACTGAAAATATTACGGGCGACTGCTTACAGCCCATTGAGTTGTTCACGGTGATCGTTAAACCTTTAGTCAAAAAAAAAATAAAAAAAAAAAAATAAATAAATAAAAAAAATTACGAGCCTGGACTTATTGTTTTTACTAAAGTGGTTGAATGAATTTGTCAATCAAATAAATTTTACATTTGTTGTTACATATGAATTTATTCTTAAAAAAAACAAAAAAAAACTAACCGTCGATTAAGACTGGTGAAGAGTATTTGCAACGCGAATTCCAACAACATTTACAAACACAGTTGTGACTGAAGATGAGAGTGAAAGAGTGCGCTATCCAGTTGAATTTTTGCACACGGTCGAGATGAGTGGACTTTCGCCTCACATTTTATGACTGATAAAAGGTGCAGTCGTGATGCTCATCATGAACCTGGCCGCCCCGGTGGCGCAGTGGTCTAAGCGCTGGCTTATGATGATTCGTTCGTAAAGGGTCCGGGTTCAAATCCCGGTGAGGCATGGATGTAGTTTTTCTCTTACAGCAGTAGCTCTCTCCCTTCCCTGGAACCAGTGACCCTAAATTAGGGACGGGCGACTTCTTATAGCCCATTGAGTTGCTCACAGTGGTCGTTAAACCTTCAGTCAAAAAAATCACGAACCTGGACTATTGTCTTTACTGAAGTGGTTGAATGTGTTTTTCAATCAAATAAATTTTACATTTTTTTTTTTTTATTGGAGGTTTAACGACCGCCGTGAGCAACTCAATGGGCTATAAGCAGTCGCCCGTCCCTAATTTAGGGTCACTGGCTCCAGGGAAGGGAGAGAGCCAGCGCCGTAAGACAAACACAACATCCATGCCTGACCGAGATTCGAATCCGGACCCTTTACGGACGAATGATCAGAGGCCAACGCCTTAGACCACTGCGCCACCGGGGCGGCCATTTGTTTTTGCATATGAGTTTATTCTTTTCAAGAAAACAAAACAAAACAAACCTACAGTCGATTCCGGCGGGTTTCGTCTAGTTTCGTTTATTTAAGAAGAGTCATTTTCAGTTTTTACGGTTTTATTTTACAGAAATTTTATAAACACTTCGATTTAGAGATTTTCAGCACTTTTAGCAGAAATTCTTTCCTGTCGTATGAAGCGAACGAATCTTTAATCTTTGCCAAAGGCAAAGAGGAAGGATTCAGCCCCAGCGAAGCACACTACAGAACACCTAGCCAGACACTTAACACTTGGGCACGTAAAAGGCACAAATGGAGACGAGTCGAATCGCGCGATGATGAAATGGTTTTCGGTAATAATGTAAGTTACTTAATCATTTCATTTCCTGTATGAGCTTATTATTATTTTTCTGTATAGGTTTATACGTAATACGAGGGTAATTCAGAAAATAAGGTCAACGTTGCCGTATATTAAAGAACATATGACGCATACAGGTAACATTTGCCTTAAGACGGTGGAACGATATGTTTTCAATACACCACTTTATAATAAGAAAACTAAACGTATAGAATCCGTTTATTGGCGTAGAAAAACAAGAGAGAACAACAATTCTGCTATCTTTCACCACCTATGGGAGGCATCACCAGGCAGCTGTTTTGTAAACGATAAACAGAACCAAACTAAGAATTCAAAATAAATAACAAACATGCATGGTACTCGTTCAAGTCACGTGTGCTCTGTCGTTTAACCTTTGTGTGTGCCTTCAAGACGCAGGTTGTATCTTTCATTTAAGACATTTCCCGAGTCTGTGAGTACTATTTTCAGTTAGCTATCAGCACTTCATTTTCGTGACCAGTTGGTCGTTTTTACTAAATTAGGCCTCGCCATCTGCGATGGCGACTGCTGGTAAGAGCAGCGTTCCCGCTCTCGTCACAGCTTCTCCTAATTCGTCGATCCTTATCTCTGACGGAGCAAACCAATCAGCGTCCTTCCTTGATGATAAGGAATATCGTATTCCTCCGGATGCCTATTGCTCTTCTTCTTCTACGCTTCAACTCTCTGACTCCACCCCTCCTGGTGGTGATTCTACGTCATTCGCTTCTGATGCTGCCGATGACGTAATGGATATCTCTGAGGGCGTTGCTTCTCTGCCCTCGGTAGCCTTGCCCAGCGTTGTGTCACCTCCTTCATCCAGCGCTGCACCTCTGCCTTCCAGTGGAGGTTTGCCTTCCTGCTCTTATTCTAGCGTTACCTCATGTGCGTCTCTACCGACGCAAGCGACTCGCCTTCCCCTTGCGGATGCCATTGTCCAGATACATAGTGACTCACTTCAATTGGACGTTCCGCCCTTCTCACCGGCTGCACAGGAACTTCAGTCCACCCGCGAGTTGGGAGTGTGCCTGGATGTTCTTCCGAATACACCGTTGAAGGTCTATTGTGATACGCTCCTTGCTTTTCTTCCAGCCGGAGCCATTACTCACCTCAACCGCCGGCCGCGGACGGTGATTGTTTATTTCACATCCAAAGAGCATGCAGACACGCTTCTAAACTTTGGTCTTGAACTGGGAGATCACCACCTTGAAGCTGAACCGATCGCCAGGTGCCCTGTTGAGGTCTCCTTGCATCCGGTGCCCCCGAAATCTCAGATGCGATGATATGTAGTGCACTTAGTAAGTGCGGTAAGATTGTTGGTCCTGTTATCACACATTCAGCTTCGCCCAAGGATCCTGCAAATAAGAATGTTCGTAGTTTTCGCCGGAGTGTTCGACTCATCTTTCAATCAGAGGAGCATCTCCGTAAGTTCCCACGGATCCTAAACGTCCGATGTGGGCAGCTCTCCTACAGAATTGACATGTTAACATCAGAACACTGTGCTAATTGCAAAGAACTTGGGCATCAGCGTGCTCGTTGCCTCAACAACGAGTATCCAGCTCCCACGGCTTCTACAGTGCCTACCGCCTTTAAGCAGCCTCCTGCTACATCTCGCTCTCGACCTGCACCGTCTTCTAGTGTGCCAACTGCCCCTGGGCCGAGTTACACAAAAAGTATATATAAAGCCTCTTGTCAACGAGCGTCTTTTGATGCTGATCTCACCTTCCACCTTCACTTTCCAGTGCTCGCCACATCTATTACTCCTGATCACGTGGCAACATCGGGAGACCTCGCCGCTTGTTTACCACCAGTCTTCACTGTTGGTGTCTCCGAGTGTGACGGCGGCGCCGATAACTCCTCTGACTCTGCGTCTGCTTCCCGAGCATCGTCGCTCCCTGGAAAACGCATTTCTGACACTCGTACAGGTACCCGACGTAAGAAGAAGAAGAAGAAATCTTCCTCTGCGGATGGGCAACCGTTCCGTGCTACCAAATCTTAAGAAGATTTTTCTTCCTCTCCTGTGCCAACAGAAATTGAAAGGGACACTGATGATGATGGGTGTCCGCCTTCGTTTGAGGTCTTTTAAGTGTACTCTCCAAATGTGGTGCTCCTTCAGAATCTCTCAATCTTGGAGATTACTATCAGTTTTGCACCCACACCACGAACCTGGAGTCGACGTATGACTACCTCCGAGAGCGCGAAGACATTCTTTCCGCGCTGCTCCTGCAAGCCGGATGCATTGCTAAGTACCTTCGTGGGTTTGTACATGACCCCCTGCCCACTCATGAACCCTTGGCTGCTTAAACCGATTACAACTCCTGAAAGTTGCTCTACGACTCCTCCAATCAACGACTGACCAGTCCATTCAAGGTCACGACCCTTAATTGCAGAGGGTTCGCTAGCCCCATAGCGGTTGCTCTTGTAATGGAAGACCTCTCGCCCCTCGGGGCCGATCTGTTACTACTGCAAGAAACAAACTGCCATTCCTCCACTCCGTTTACTCGCTGGCGTGCTAGCGATTATGTGTTCCATCATGCATTTCGCTATTCATCTCATGGTGGGCTTGCTATCGGAATACATCAGCAGTTACGATCCACACTCACTGCACTCTCAGTGAAGAACTTATGCCGGGATTTACTACAGCAAGTCTCCTTCACCGTTGGCGGAGCTCGATTTCACATCTTTAATGTGTATATTCTGTGCATCTCTATTCATTTATCCATCTTGTTCACCAAACTTCGTAAAGCTCTCTGGAAAGTCTCGCCTTCGGATCGTGTGCTCTTGGGTGGAGACTTCAATTGCACCCTTGACCCGGCACTGGATCGCTCTCCTTCGTCACGAGAGCGTCGGACGGATCTCGTCGCACTACTCCATGACATTGTTGTTGATTTCTCCTTTACCGATGCTTATAGGCGCCACCATATACAAGAGACCTCACACACGTGGCGCTCGTCCGGGAGTCAGCTTCCATCGACTGCACGCTTGGATCGGGTTTACGTTTCCACACCGCTTCTTGCGTCTATTACCGAGTTGCGACATCAACCTACTGCTTCCTCAGACCACTGCACGGTCACCCTTACAGTGTGTGTTGCGGCGTCACTCCCTCGGACTGTGCGTCCGTGGACGTTTGACTCCAATCTCCTCACTGATCCTGACTTTTGTGCCTCTGTCCGCTCTTTCCTCGCTGCTCGTCGCGCAGGGTTGCATTCCGCACCCTGTACCTTGATGTATTGGCTTCATGTCAAGCATCAGCTCCTCTTACATATCAAGCAACTTTCCTTCACCATGACGACTTCTAGTCAGATGCGCCTCGATCACGCCAGGCAGATGCTTGCACTGATTGTGTAACGTACCAGGAGATGTGACGTACCTGCCAGAAGGACGCACACGACATAAAGGCAGATAGGAATCAAAATAAAACGTCCGCGTAGCTCAATTGGTAGAGTGACTTATTCCGGAATGAGGGGACCCGGGTTCGAATCCTGGCGTGGACAGAAATGACGGAGAAATTCACTTCGTTATAATTGGGTTGTCAGATCCGCTGTTTAAAGCATATCAGGCGGAGCTCCAGGCTTTGCTGAAACCTCTTGCGCAGCAAGCACTTTTACGTCTGCGTATTAAACATCTCAATCCGGAGGAATGCACCTATGATTTTCTAACATCAATGGAATCTGCACGTAAGTCTTCTACCTCGCTTCGTCATATTCGCCTCCCCTCTGGCGAAATCACATCCGATTCGGCAGCGATTTGCTTTCATGTTCGTCAGTTCTATACCACCAAGTTCAGTGAAACTCCTCCAGTTTCTCCCTCTGCTCTCCCCCACCTTCTCAATAACCTGCCTTAAGTTCCGTCTCACCTTGCTCACACCCTATCTCTCTCACCCACATCCAAGGAGGTGTCCGACACCTTCTCTTCCCTTAACCCCCATGCCGCTCCGGGTCCGGACGGCCTCTCTTTTCCTTTTTATCGTGCGTTCTTGCCTCTTCTGTTGCCTTTTCTCCTCTCCGCTTTTTTCTGCTGCATTTAACTGCTCCCACCTCCCGAGGAGTTTCACGGGCGCACACGTGGTCCTATTTCCCAAGAAGGGTGACCCTCTTGACTTGGGAAATTGGCGTCCCATTTCTCTTCTCAATCAAGATTATAAACTCTATACTAAGCTTCTTTTCCGTCGACTAAACTCTGTCCTTCCTCACATCCTTGCTGACTCTCAAACCTACACTGTTTCTGGCCGTTCTCTTTCCTCCAATGTTCAACTTCTTCGCGATCTCATTCAACTTGCCAAGACTCTTTCTGAACCTCCTGCTCTCCTTTCCTTAGACCTCCGTTCCGCTTTCGATAATATCTCACACGCCTATTTAACCCAAAACCTGCTACACTTTGGCTTTCCTCCATAATTTGTCACTGTTCTTCTCTCCCTCTGCCGGGACGCCGTTTTCCATGTCAAGACGGCATCTTTTCTCACAGCACATGTTCCCTTCAAGCGGGGAGTTCGTTAGGGCTGCCCGCTTTCTGGTCACTGTTTGCGATTGCCGTCGAGCCCTTTCTACGCTCTCTGCAAACATCTCTCCTAGCACAACTTCCACCACCAGTTGTCAGCTCACGGCATCACTCAGTCATTTACTCTGCCTATGCACATGACATTACCGTCTGCATTCGTAGCGACTCACAGTTCCAACTGCTTCGTCGTTTGTTCTCCGCATATGCTTCATGTTCTGCAGCTGAACTGAATACGTCTAAGAGCACTGGATTGTGGTGCGGGTCGTGGTCCAATTGCATGGATGCTCAATGGGGGCCAGATAGGCGCACCACAAGCTGCATCCAGTGCAACTCGCACGGAACTCCATCCTCGCCTCCTCCGCACAGCTGCGTTCTGGTGTCGTGCGCAGTTCTGTACGTCCTACTACCAGCGTGCAAATCTCACCAGGACATACCTTCTGTCCATCTGCAAGCATTCTTGGATTGCATCTACGACCCCGCTTTTCTGTCTCCAGGAGGTTACACCCTGCCTTACTCGAGTAATGTGGGCGGATCATCACTGGATTAACGTCCTTAAGCTCTGTGCTCCTCCCTCCTATGGTGGTGCTGGCCTACTTGATGTCCCGCTGTGCTACAAAGCATGCCAAGTGATCAACTTCATTCACCTTTTCACGGCTCCAGTGGCTTCCGCAGTTCAGGTACGTGACGTTCTTGCCTCCTTGCGTAACCCACAGTTTTCTTTTCTTTCTTTAGTTCTCATGGATTGCTGTCCTTTCCCCCTTCTAAACTCCCACCTGCATATTCTGAAGCCCTCACTCACTTTCGCTCCCTCCCCCTCATTCACTCCCCTCCCTCTTCAAGTCTAGAGCTTCTTTCTGAACCCTTCTTCTTCAACTCCCTTGTTCATCCCCCCATCTCCCCTGCTTTTCATTCCCCTCTTGGCTCCGAGTAGGTGTAGTAACCGTACAAGACCTCACTAACTCGGATCTATCCTGGCGCCCTTTCTCTGGCCTCCCCTGCTATTCTCTCGTCCCCATGCACCCATTTGGTCTATGACTCCCTGCTACCTGCACTTCTTTCGCTTTTCCCTGATCTTGTCTCCCCCACCGGTCTTGTCTCTGTCTTTTCTGCCCCTCGTCCGCTGCCGTTTTTCCTCCGACTCTCAGACTCGGTTCTTCCTCTCTCCTCTCTCTTCTCTGAATCTCTTTATCGTTTTCTAGTGCACCTTGCCACCCCTTCACCACTTTTTATTCTCGAGGTGCCCCCTGCTTCTCTTCCTCTTGTCTGGGCCGCTGCCCCTCACCCTTATCCGCCCCTCTTGAAACTAATACCCACTGGCTCTTTTTGCATAATCGCCTCCCTGTTCCGTATTTTCTCTTTCGCATGTCCCTTCTCTCCTCCCTTCTCTGCTCCTTCTGCGCACAGGAGGCAGACGTTTCCCACGTCTACCTTTACTGTCCCATCCTGATGCCTCTCCTCGACCAGGCTTTCCAGATTGCCAATCGCTTTTGTTCTCAAAATCTTCCGTTCACTGCCTACAGACATCTTCTTCTGCGGGCTCATCCACCTACGCCTCTTCCGCCAGTATGTGCCTATCCTTTCGTGCTGGTTAAACACGTTATTTACGTATACCTTCTACAACTCCGCAGCGTTTCCTCGCCGGTCTCTTTACACCAGGCCAGCGCAGCACTTTTGTGCCATTTCCGATATCGATTGCTTTCACGACTCCGCCTGGAGTACCAGTCGGCTTCTTCCAGTCGTCGAGAAGCCACCTTCTATCCTACCTGGGCGCCGGCCGCTCCATGGTTTGCCGTTGATTCTGGACTGCTACACCTATCAGTACCCTAGGACATTCTACACCTCCTTTGCTGAGTTCCGTGGCACCCTGGTGCCCCTCTTCCACTCTACGACTCGTCTCGATGTATATCATATGATCGTGCTACAGCCTGTGCTGTAATACCCAAGTTTTTGTTTTCTCGTTTTCCGTGTCCATATCATTGTGATCTTGTCATTTGAATTGCTGTTCTTCGTGTCATACTATGCTTTACCATATTTACATTGTTATCAGTGTGCCATCTGATTCCGTGACCTCCCGTCATTTTTTATGTACTTGGGGCTGTACCCTGGTCACCTTAAGTGCTTTCTGTCTATGCACCTAGTGTATTACACCGTGTTCCTGTAGTGTGTTTTACTTTGAGATATCATGTGGTGTACGTCTCTATATCTCATTTGTTATATTTGCCGCACTCACACACCTTCTTAGTGTTTAGCCATTTTCATTGCACCTGTTTGATTTCTGTACAGTTCTATACTTCCACACTGTGTACATACTATTTTCGTGCTTTCACATTGTGTTAATGCTTTGATCGTGCACGTACAAATTTATGATAAATGTAAAATTTATGATAAATGTGCACGTACAAATTTATGATAAATATACAGATGACAGATGTCATCTGTCAGAACCCATGGCTTGTCATGTGCTTTCACTTTTTTCATATACTCATAACATCCCAGAGTACGCTCATGGTTTATCGTGTGCTTTTTACTGTACTTGCAACATTTCTTGCACTGTATCGTGTCTTCACATTGTATACTTTATTTGGTCATCCCTGTGTATAATATGGTTCATCATGTCTTGTTAATGTACCAGTTACATCTATTGCGTCGTACAGTGCTTTCATTTTGCGTTAATTCCTCTTGTCATCCCAGTGTGCATTCCTAGTTTTATGTTACTGTTCCTTCTGCATTTTTTTTTCGTGCAATCCACGCTACCGTTGAATTGTGAATGCTAATGTCATCTCAGTGTATTTTCATGCTTACTCGTGTACATTAATTACTTTAACCCCTCCTTTTTTATGTTGTTTGTTGCCCTCGTTAAATATCTTGCACAATTGTGCGGGCTGTGTTTTTATCTCATGTATGTAATGTTTTAATTTCACGGCGGTGTTTGTGCTGTTCTTTTTCTAATTGTGTACTATTGTTTCGCCTGTGTTATCCTGTAAATCATGCCCAGCCAATGTCATGTGACACGATGTGTTTCTTTCTGTCACTTCTCCTGCAATTTTTATGCAATTAGCTCTGCTTGCAGCATCTGTTATTCATCCCCAATGTCATTGCAGTGTATATACCATCATGTTTTAATAGTTTGTATTATTTCCCAGTGAGACGCCCAACGCTGTACGTCTCCCTCTTATGTTTTCTTATGATGAATAATAATAAAGCGATTTTGAAACCTTGCTTTATGGCACGGTGTATTATCCTTCTGGTAGCAGCAAGGATCGGTTCGTAGTATTTCCACAGAGTTGGTAGGGCATAATTATCCAGAATATCAAGGTAGAAGTGCTGGGTAAAAGCACACAGGCCGTGTACGCTCAGAAATTCGGTGAAAGCTATTGGACGCTGTACATCGGTTTGAACGACGTCGAGTTGCTGCTACCGTGTGATATGGCCAACAAGCAATCCAGTAGACGACATCTGGATGACTTTACCCGAGGTCGCGTCATTGGGAAGTTGGAAGAAGGTCGAAGTGCAACTAGTGCGGCCGAGGAGTTCGGGATCGCTCACAGCATCGTTTCACGAGCTTGGAGAGCATTCCAAACGACAGGAACAGTTGACCGAGAGTTTAGCAGTGGTCGTCCACGAGCAACCACGGCGGCGGACGACCGGTATATTGTCCTACAGGCGAGAAGAGACAGACGGCAGACAGCGGGAGAAATCGCAAGGCACATGAAACAGACAACTGGACGTCCGTTATCGCGTTTTACCGTGGCCAGGAGGCTGCACAAAGGTGGTGTATTTGCACGACGACCAGTACGGTGTGTGCCATTAACGCCTGTCCATCGGAGACGGCGGTTTTGTGGTGCCAGGAACACAAGAAAGGACACATCAGCAATGGGGTCAAGTTCCCTTTACGGATGAGAGCCGATTTAGTCTGACGAACAATTCTGGACGTATACACATCTGGAGAGAACAGGGAACACGCAATCACACCTCCAACATCATCGAAAGGGACCGGTTTGGAGGTGGCCGAGTTCTCGTTTGGGGCGGTATCATGCTTGGTAGCCGTACTGACCTCCACATCTTCCAAGGAGGTTCAGTCACTGGTGTCCGCTATTGTACCGAGGTTCTCCTGCCTCACGTGCGCCTGTTTAGAGGTTCTGTAGGTCCTGAGTTCCTCTTCATGTGAGACAACGCTACACTTCATCGTACAGTGGCTGTCGCAGAGCTGTTGGAGAGTGAAGATATTCAACTCATGGATTGGCCCGCAAGGTCCCCGGACCTAAATCCAATCGAACACGTGCGGGATCTTTTCGGGAGACGCTTGGCAGCACGTCACCAACCGCCAGCAACGATTCCGCAGCTGCGATTGGCGCTACAAGAGGAATGGGCCGCGATGCCTCAATAGTTCCTTGACAACCTCGTCCTCAGCATGGACAGACGTTGTAAATCCTGCAACGCAGTCAGGGGTGATCATATCCCCTACTAAAGACTGGATTTTTCTTGGCAGCCGCCTGTGACATGGACGTTTATGTCTTCTGTCCAGTTGTGCTCGAAGATACCTTTTCAATAAAGTGCCTTTGTATCTTTTGGATTCCTTGTTTGGACGGTTTTGCTCACTTGTCCCATATTCTTACATCTTGGGGATCTTACGGTATGATTTGAGTCGATGTTCAGCACTTCTGCACGACGTTACATTCGAAAAAGCGTCTCGTCCTTAATTTTTACACGCCAATGAATATATAAATACCAAAATTGTGATTATATGTATATAATCAGTCAACAAGTTTTAGCCCCCTCGAAATTTGTAATTGCCCCCCCCCCCGGAAAGAACTTTCTGAATGCAACACTGGCTTCAGACACACGGATCCCTACGAACGCCAGCGTATGATGTCAGTATGTTGGAACGGAGCTGACAGCTGGATGGCTACAGTGGGAGAATGAAAGCTAACGAGCATTTCAGTGGCTCTTGCAAAGAAATATAACAAATGATTCATTCTAGGTATTTAACAGACTTAAATAAAAAGTAAGAGAAAAGACTGGGGTATCTGTTAAAGACAAATGAAACACACAAAATACGTTTAAATTTTCAGGTCACAAGTTTTCTTGTCAACATCTTGCACCATCCAGCAGATGTGTGCATTAAAATATATTTGATCTGCGAGATTACGCAAATAGATCACCTGAAGTGAAAAAAGTTTTTCTTTTCCACGTTTCCTTCTCTGTTCAATTTCTTAAATTTCGAACAGCAATAATAAAATCGCAAATTTTTTCGTATGCTTATCTTTTCGTTTTTCCTTAAACTTTATTTGCGGTGTTTTTGTAGTGAGTCTTCGAAATCTTTCAAAATCAGTATATTTTTTTTTCACGCAAAGCTACTAATGTACTACATTCAAATTACGAACTTTTAATGCTCGAAATTTTGAAAGAACCAGAAAGGTAACACAATGTCCTTATTCCTTTGTATACCATTGTTAAAAATCTATGAATTAATAAATATATATTTTTGTATAGTGGCCCACACTTTGGTTGAACATCAGATGCCTTTGCATTCTGAATTACTGCTATATATTAAATGGTTATTACACTTTTATACGAGCTTCCATTTGTAAGTTTTTTATTCTTTAAATCAATAATTTTCAGCTTTGTTTTTAGAACTCTTTTCATACAATAGTCGTTGCGTAGGCGTTCTTCCCCCTACAATAGTCGCTGTCGTCTTCCGTTAGCTTTCATTTTTAAAGCTTTGGTTCTCTCGAATTTTAAAATTTCAAATTGTTTTTTAAGGGATGCAACATTTTCAAGTAGGAATCTATTTTCCTCAGTTATTTTGATGCAGGAAGAACAACTGATATCCCCTGATGTTTAATCAACTTCATAACAGAGATCCTGCGTTTCTTGCACACAAATTGTTTTCAGACTTAAAATATCCATCCGATCGAAAGCATTTTATAAAACATCTCGTTTGTGTTTTCTGTTACTTCGTGGAGTGACACAGTGTCCGTTTTGTTGACAGTTCGGCAGATACAGAACAGGCACAGCGTTTTGTTTCAGTGTTTTTTTCACCGGGAGTCGAAGTAGGCGATTTTTTAAATCATCTTCGTAATCGGAAGAATGAAAATGTTCACTGCAAATTCTAGCATTCGCTACATTCATAGAGTCTGACCTATAGTACTTGTTCAGCCATTCCTTCACCAAATCTGGATTTTTCAAAGGAAATGCATGGTACACAATACACTGAGTGGCCACTTTATTGTGACCACCTGAAAGTTTTAAGCAAATGAGCTATGGCTGTACGCTGTTGCCACCAGAGGGCGAGGCTAGTGTAAAAAGGGAAAGCTTAGTGCTTGCGACAGTAGTAGAAGTGATTTTTGGGTGACGAGATGGGTAAAAAATGCGATTTGACGGACTTTCAACGTAGGATGATTGTAGGAGCTCGGAGCCATGGAGCGAGTATTACCGAAATCACCGCATTCGTGAAATGTTCCAGAGCAGCTGTTGTTAAAGTGTTTAAAGACTGGACTGTCAGCCAAAAACCTAGGTCTCTACGTGCGACGCGTGGTCGCCATCGACCAGGGTCTGCTCGGACGGAACGGAGAGTGTCCAGACTGGTTACAGACAACAGAAGGGCAACAGTGCAGCAAATTACAGACCATCTTAATCAAGGATCCCCTCAAATGATCTCTGCATGCACTGTTCGCCGTGCACTGCATTGGATGGGATATGGCAGCAGAAGGCGTGTTCGAACACCTTTGCTGTCTGCAGTTAACAAGAGAAAACGTCTCCAGTTCGCACAAGGATTGGACAGTCGATAATTGAAAACAAATTATGTGGCCTGATGAATCACGTTTTCAGTTGCACCATGCCGATGGCCGAGTGAGAATTTGGCAGAAACAGTACGAAAGCATGGACCCCAAATGCATTGCTACAACCCTTCAAGCTGGTGGAGGCAACGTTATGGTTTGGGGAATGTTTTCCTGGCATGCTTTGGGCCCTTCAATTTGTGTTGATCAACGTCTGACTGGCATATCATACCTAAACATCGTTGCGGACCAAGTGCATCCTGTCACGTGGATGGTTTATCCCAATGGCGATGGCTACTTTTAACAAGATAATGCGTTCTACCATAGTGCTCGCATTGTACAGGATTGGTTTCAGGAACATGCCGGTGAGTTTACTTTGCTTAGGTGGCTCCCACAATCTCCAGATCTCAACCCCATTGAGAATTTGTGGGATGAAGTTGAACGAGCCATCAGACAGCTGGATTCACAACCCTGCAATCTCACACTCCTGAAAAGTGCTTTTCATCAAGCATGGTCTAAGATTCCACAAACCACCTATCAACATCTCGTGGAGTCCATGCCACGAAGAATCGATGCAGTATTAAAGGCAAAAGGTGGACCATCGAAGTACTGATGGGGTGGTCAAAATAAAGTGGCCACTCAGTGTATACTGACCTTTAATTTTTTCGTAATGGTTCTTACAAGTAGCCACAGCACAACTCGACATTGTTATCAGTATTTCAACGTACTCTAACTGAACGATTTCTCAAAAAGCAAGTTCTAAGAGCTAAATACTTATCTACAAAAAAGCAAAGGAAAGAATGTAGCGAAGTAGAGAGACCCTTCACAGCAGCTTCATGGTTCCAACGTTCCAACCGGAGTTCCAACACAGTGACGTCAGAAACAGGTCATCTGTCACCGCTAAGAGGATCCGTGGCGGCAAAGTTTCTTCAAAGGAATGACCCAGCCCTAGTATTCTAACAGCCCTGCTTTGGTCTAGGATATCTACAGGTTACACCCTATCGTGTTATACGCCGATGAACCATTACATTATGACCACCTACCTAATGAGCTGTAGGACCCACTTTAGCCCTCAAAACAGCGGCCACTCGGCGAGGCATCGGTTCGATGAGGTGACGATAGGTACCCTGGGATATCTGGTACCATAATGTCAACAGCAGGTCCCCTAGTTACCGTACATTTCGGGGTGGTGGTGATTTAATGCAAACTCGCTTTTCCAAGTCGAACCACAAATGTTCGAATGGGTTCATGTCAGGCGAATTCGGAGACCAGGGCATTAACAGAAATTCACCAGCATGTCCCTCGAACAACTCCTTGACGATTCTGTCAGTGTGGCATGGCGAATTATCCTGTTGGTAATGGCCATCACCAGCAGGGAACACAGTTACCATGAATGGGTGAACTTGTGCAGCAGCGATGTTCAGGAACCTTACAGCTGTCAGGGATTATACTACTGAGATAACGGGGCCTAAAGTGTCCCAAGAAAACATCGTCTACAGCCTAACACCTCCGCCACAGCCGGCCTGTTTCCGTCCAACAGTGCATGCAGGTGCCTTAGCCTCCGTTGGTAATCGGCGTATCCGCAATCGGCCGTCTACGTGATGCACAGGAATATCGATTCATCAGACCAAGGCACTTTCTTCCAATCATCCACGGTCCAGTCTCGATGACATTTGGCCGGTTTCATGCGTTGTTGCCGATGACATGCTGTAAACATGGGGATCCGGCTGGATCTTCGGCTACGCAGGCCAATGCGCTGAAGGCTGCGACGAACTGTGTGCTGTGACACATTGCCCTGATACCACTGTTGTAGCTGCGGGTGATTTGTCGTGTTGTGACCCTGCGGTCACTGTGAAAAATGCGGGACAGTCTCCGCTCACCTCTGGCGTCAATGAGCTGCGGACGACACACTGCTGGACGACGGTTCGTCATTTGGCCAACTGTGCACCACTTTTGATACGTATTCACTACAGCGGGAATTGAACAACCCACAAACCGCGCCGTTTCCGAGATCTTAGTTCCGAGGTGTCGTGACATGACAATTTGTCCTTTATCAAACTCCAATAAATCGGCAGCTTTTCCCATTCTGACTACGAACACTCTACTAACCGAAAGCCTGTCATCGGGTTGTATATATACTGCTCTGTGAACTTCACCTGTGGCACCGTTGGGTATCCAGGCAGCTCGGAGGTGGTCATAATAGAATAGCTCATTGGCGTACACCATTTTAAAGCTATCTTCAAAAGCAGGTAATCTCCTTCCTCGGAGGGGGGGGGTAGAGAGGAAGCCAAAGTTTTATTCAACGCCCCGTTTTCGCGTTTTCGTACCATTAAAAATACGTTTTTGCAATGGCTTTTATCACATTTAGCCTCAGGTTCTCGTAATTTACGCAGATTGCAATGAGATATTACGTTTATGTAAAACGGGGTGAAATAACGTTCGACGATAGTTTAGTCAAATATATTGTTGAGCGACAACGAAATTAAGTATTGTTGCGTCATTTTCATGGGACAGCATTCGAAAATCAGATTTCGACAATGGGTTTGACTACTTATGTTACCCATTTTCGTTGCATCGAATTTTTTGCGTGAGATTTACTTTATTGCCGTTGGAAAAGATGCATGGCATCAAATATTCTGCTCATCGTTCATTATTATTTTTAACACTTTACATTTGGCATTGTAGAGATGTAACTAATGCGTTAGCTTTTTAAACAGACGAAATTTACTCTTCCAATGGACATTGAACAAGAGAGAAGTTAAAAGGCTGGAGGCATTTGAGATGTGGAGCTATAGAAGAATGGAGAGAATAAGCTGGCTGTATAGAAAGACTAATGAGCAGGTCTTGGAGAGAGTGGGAGTACCCAGGAATCTGATTAACATGTTAAAAAGAAGAAGAATGCTATGGATGGGACACACATATGCGGGAGGCACGATTCTGAAAGTTTTGGAGGGGAAAATTCAAGGCAAGAGAGGAAGAGGACAACCCAGGAATGGTTTTTTGGCAGATTTACTCCAAGATACCAAAACTAGGACATACTATGACTTGAAGATAACGGCGAAGAATAGAGAGGAATGGAGAGACAGAGAACATCTACTGAACAACCAGTCCTTGGGCTGAGCAACCAAGAAGAATGGACATGCGCTGAAATTCTATCTCTTCTGGAGCACTTAAGCAACGATTTTCATATAAGTACCAGGTCACACGAAAAGAAAAGTTTATTTCCCTTGTCAAGATTTCTTGTCGCTACTAAGTTGCACATGTAGTTTCGCGGAGCTATATCGAGAATACTAACTGTTGAATACGTGGAGGCTATTCATTGTTGTTTTGTAAAAAATGCTACAAGCAACAATAAAACTATCTCTCTAACAATGTGAGTCAGTCAGTAATTTGTTACAGAGCAGAACACCACATTGTTTCACTTGTATATAAATACGTCTCACCTATACCTGCTACCGCTTTGGCGTGGTCAAAAGCGAAATACAAACATTTGCTTCAACCCAACTAAAATAAGAGTAAAAAGAGACCTCAAAGTCCCAGAAATCCAAATTTTTAAAATATGTAAGCGGTAGAAATATTGTTGATGTACTTTGAGTTCCAATAATAAATACTGTACTTACAATGTTAGAACTATCTTACATTACAAAAAACAGGAGTGGTTCACCACACGGTACATCAGGCTTCATAGTCGACAGACTTCAGAAATAATGACACAATTCAATTTTTTTTGAGTTATTTATTCTCGAACGCTTATACGTTGAGATATAAGAAGGTAAATTATATCTTCAATAGTAGCGAAACATGGTTAAGTGTTGTGATTCTATCTTCGAGAGTCCTAAGGTTATTATATACATGAACTTAAAACGGAAAACTCTTAGAACGAAAGTTCTTGATCATCACTGTCTATCACCATGTTACGGTATGGCCTATGCACTCTCTATCTATCTATCTGTCAATCTATATCTATATCTATCTCTCTACGTCAATGCTGATTCTAAAGACAATCAGGGAGCACAACGACAAAACGGCAATGAGCCGATATACTCCATAGCTATGAGATCTCTGACACACTAACACAACTATTCGGTGATGTAGATGATTTTAGGAAGGAAGTGTTTAACCTTAGATCGTTTGCATCCCTTAGGAGTAGGGAGATAGGGGGAATTAGAGTTAATTTGCCCGATAGGAGGGTAACATGGCAGCGACGCTGAAAGCAGTAGAAGCAGATGAGCTTATTCCTAAAAGAGAGTCAAACACCCAGCTATCGTGCTCTCTGAGTCACGGCGGATGGTTAGGCAGTCGGACTAGGATCGAATCTCCAAACGTATGGTTGAAAGCGGGGTGCTCTAACCACCAGGCCATCAGCAGCCAACTACGAGTGTTCAGATAAAAGGCGTATTTATATATCCAAATCTGCTTCACTAGACTGTCTGGCAGTGAGATCCAAAGAAATAAACTCTTGGGAGTTTCGACGTGACGTTTAGCACAGAAAAACAAAAGGTAACCAAAAGTTTCATAAGAGCAAGTAAACAAAAAAGGTAAGCTAAATAGGTAATATATGTTCCAAAGTACTTGCGACGTTTGAAGGCCACTAAAGATGTTTACTACTTTTATAGAGCATCGTACTGATTATTAGATTAGAAACATGCCATGACATAAGTTCTCCACTGAGGATCTGCAGTGACCTTAAACTGAAAATTCATCAATACGCAGTAGTGTATTTGATTTAAATGTTATTCCATAATGCAAGCCTAGTTTCATTTCTCTTTAAATAGATAGCATTTAATTATGTTTTAGACAATTTTCGCTTTAGCGGTGTGTTTATGGTGAAATTTTAGTAGGTTATGGCATCAGTAGCAGCGCAATGGATGTCATGATCTTTCGAGTATGCCCCGCTCATCCTGAAGAAAATGTAAAACGATATCTGGGGAGCAGTGCCAGAGGGATGGCAAGGAAGTTATCGCGAGCAGTTCGAACTGCCCGGGACATTGCGACGGTCATCGTAGGAATTGGGGAATTACTCGCTTTCTTTTGTTTATGGTATTTCCATTATGAGAATTTCATCATAAATATACCTCGATTTTCTGTTCCACATAATTTAATATTTCCAGAACTTTATACTATCGATCTCGCCTTTATAAGATAATTTGGAGATTCAAGGGTAGAAATGATCTGAGTAAAGGCGATATTCTGGCTGAAGATTCGAATGATTGTAAAAAATTTTAATTTATTTTAAAGCTGTAGGTTTAAGGTTTATTTCGAAATTGCTTAACTGTATCGCCTCTGCAATAGATTTTGTACTGAACTTTATGAATATAAATACACTGTAAAAAATAAGTTGAGTGAATTCACGGAAAATTCCTGAAAATAAGGTGCAGCAATCATGCTGGGAGGTCTTCGTTATTTAACGAAATTTATGTTTATAACTTTTGACAGATTTTCCGTTGTCAGAAATCTATATATTAATTCCATAAGGTTTTTACTGTCAGTCCTATTTTGAGAGAACGGCTGAACATAAAGATAAAGTTGAGGTATCAAAATAAAAGTCTTACCATGTAGATGTGCTAGTCGAAGAGAAAAATGAGATTGGGGCAACGGTTCGAGC
Organism: Macrothele yani; assembly: GCA_039090855.1. Taxonomy (NCBI): domain Eukaryota; kingdom Metazoa; phylum Arthropoda; class Arachnida; order Araneae; family Macrothelidae; genus Macrothele; species Macrothele yani. The sequence continues at coordinate 34,019,613 of CM077001.1, read as the reverse complement.
GTTGTGGGGCGGCAAATTTCCCATGTTAAGTCTATGGGAGAAGTGTGCGATTGACATTCGGTCGCCTGCGGTTGACTCACGCGCTGTTGAAGGTGGCAAAGATGGAGGGACTGAGATTGACCAAAGTCCGAAGTCTCTTTTCTGAGCCAACCGTTGCGCAAAGCAACGCCAGCATGCATTGGTATCAAAGTTTTTCTCATCGGAACAGCGAACACTCTTGAAGACCTGATTGCGTTGTGCCATTGGACTGTGTGATGTTTATATATAATTTAATATTCATTCCATCCAGTTTATTCACGTAGGAAAGAAGTTTCCCAATATGAAAAGATGTAAATAAACATTCCGTTCACCATTGTTATTGAAAATATTACGGGCGACTGCTTACAGCCCATTGAGTTGTTTACGGTGGTCGTTAAACCTTCAGTCAAAAAAAAAATAAAAATAAAAAAAAATTACGAACCTAGACTTATTGTTTTTCTAAAGTGGTTGAATGAATTTGTCAATCAAATAAATTTTACATTTGTTGTTACATATGAGTTTATTCTTAAAAAAAAACCAAAAACAAACTAACCGTCGATTAAGACGGGTGAAGAGTATTTGCAACGCGAATTCCAACAACATTTACAAACACAGTTGTGACTGAAGATGAGAGTGAAAGAGTGCGCTATCCAGTTGAATTTTGCACACGGTCGGGATGAGTGGACTTTCGCCTCACATTTTATGACTGGTAAAGGGTGCCGTCGTGATGCTCATCATGAACCTGGCCGCCCCGGTGGCGCAGTGGTCTAAGCGCTGGCTTATGATGATTCGTTCGTGAAGGGTCCGGGTTCGAATCCCGGTGAGGCATGGATGTAGTTTTTGTCTTACAGAAGTGGCTCTCTCCCTTCCCTAGAACCAGTGACCCTAAATTAGGGACGGGCGACTCTTTATAGCCCATTGAGTTGCTCACGGTGGTCGTTAAACCTTCAGTCAAAAAAAAAATCACGAACCTGGACTATTGTCTTTACTGAAGTGGTTGAATGTGTTTTTCAATCAAATAAATTTTACATTTGTTTTTGCATATGAGTTTATTCTTTTCAAGAAAAAAAAAAAAAACAAACCTACAGTCGATTCCGAAGGGTTTCGTCTAGTTTCGTTTATTTAAGAAGAGTCATTTTCAGTTTTTACGGTTTTATTTTACAGAAATTTTACAAAAACTTCGATTTAGAGTTTTTCAGCACTTTTAGCAGAAATTCTATAATGAATTAGCTTTATTTTCTTTCCGCTAAGCTAATTAATATGAATGATGCTCTTCCTACCAGCTAGCTAATGATATACTTGTACTAAGCTTCAAAATAGTGAACTCAAAATGGTTGTTACTAGTTAATTACGAACGAGAATAAAGTCTTAACGCTGGTTATTTATGGTAATAAATAAATGTTATAAACCTAACAGCCAGACAGAGGTCTGACAAAAACTATGAATTGAGAAAGACTAACTTACGGTAACTTCTTTATTATAAGACTCTTGGTCAACTAAAGCACACACACAACTTGTTTTACAATAATGAAGAATCTCTCCTCATAACAACACAATCTCTCCTCGTATTATAAACGCTCTCCGTAAACAACAACGCTCTCTCATAACAACAACAAAAGCTCTCTCTAAGTCTCGATGAACGCGCCTATATACTAGCTACCACCACGTCATGACTTACACTCATTGCCAGATCTCATTCATCGGGTGAAATAATATTTCGTTCAGTAAGAAGATAATTTACATAGGAAAATAAAATAA